>OX366521.1:8793912-11193912 GCA_947256265.1 Acronicta leporina
ACACTCTATTACATGGAACCTAAACATAGGTGAACTGTGGGTGTACATTAGTACACCTCTGCCTAAACCGCCACATGTTATGTATCTATCACTCATGGCTATTCAAATTCAACTTCAGAGTCCTAGTTTTGTTAGTAATAATAATTGTTTTTTATTTTAGTAAAGTTATCAACCATGTTATGGAAATGGGGAAAAAACAGCTGGCCCGCAGCCTTGTTGAGAAAGCTTTGAAAATGTTAAGAGGTCACAGATTGAACGCTACCATTTAGCTTCAACGCCTGAAGCAAAGGCTAAGATAGAGCTAGACCCAAAAAAAATCTTACACAAAGCTATTGAGAACTCTAAGCCATTGCTTCAACTACAACCTATCAAAAGAGGAGGCATTACATATCAGGTTAATATTGTTTGGATGAGTTAGTCTCAATATTCATATGAAAGCAGTATTTTGATACTTATTGCTATATTGTGTGTTTTGGTTTTGCCAAAATATAATTTTATTAACTTACATTTATTTTTAAAGGTCCCTGGTCCTATTACTGAGAAGCGATCTCTGTTCCTGGCAATAAAATGGCTGTTAGAAGCTACAAATGAAAAAGAGCGAACAGTTCATTTTCCTGAACAATTTGCGTGGAACTCTTGGATGCTGCCAATAATACTGGAAAAGTTGTAAAAAGAAAGCAAGACTTGCATCGTCAGTGTGAAGCAAACAGGGCATATGCACACTATAGGTGGCAATAAATACTAATTTATAAAACTGAAATTATGTATACCTATTAGTTATTTTATCCTTGTAAGTGGTGTCTATAATGTAGTTCAAGTAAACATACATATAATTTTAGTAGTGGTTTTATTTGAAATTGTTGTTATTGAGAATACTAAGTAATACATTATTTTAACATTCAAAGGTTATCGTCATTTATTCAGGTAGAAAATGCCTAAGGAATTAAGACCATGGTTGTCTTAAATTGTGTGCGTCTTGTCTACGCAAATAAATTTATTTTCTTTCTTCTTCTTTCTTTCTTCTTAACAAATTCTCGAAAAAAGTACTTCGCCGCGTCTGTCTGTTCGTGATAAACTCAAAAACTAGGTATTGATGCGGTTTGAAAGTATAATGAACGAACGCCACAGTGGTTCCCCGCCCATATTAAGGTGCGACAAAAAAATATTTCTGGGATGTAATATACGAAACTGTTTAGGTAACGGGTATTATTGATTTATTGTATGAAAAATACTAGCTTCTGCCCGCGGCTTCGTCCCCGTGGAATTCGGGGATAAAAAGTATCCTATGTCCGTTTCCTGGTTCTAAGCTACCTCTCTACCAATTTTCAGCCAAATCGGTTCAGCCGTTCTTGAGTTATAAATGGAGTAACTAACACGACTTTCTTTTATATATATAGATAATATAACATTATTACCATGTAAAAAAATACAAAAAAGTAAAAAATGCATATTAAAATAATATTATTAAAATATAATAAATATCTATATAATAATACCATGTTCTTGGAAATCCATGTCAAAAACAAACCACCTAAACAATATATTTTCGTAAATCGCCAAAAAAAAACACGTAACATTTGCGTGAGCCACTGCAAACGTATCGGAGTGCCGGCAGTATTCACACTTTCGATGACGAATTGGGAGTGAAAGCAGGTAATTAGCTAAGTGCAATCAATTTTTATTTTTTAAAGCTCAGACGTAGTAGATGTTATAATGAATATTAATTTGATTACGGAGCCAATTACGGAGTCGACTCAGGCGATTTTTGTCGCACCGGGGAACCACTGTGGGACGGAGTGATTATTGAGGAAGGTGTCCGTGGGGGGCGGTGATCGCTTACCTGCCATCAGGCGATCCGAATGCTCGTTTCCCCGCTATCCCATAAAAAAAAGGTTTGAAGCTATTTAGCATTACGCTACAACTCTTAGGGACGAGACAATGGAGTGAAACGGATGGGTCGCTAGTAAAGTATAAATAATTTCAATTTGTTTGAGTATGATTATTTGAGTGGATTGTACCTACATATAGTACGGGAGACGTGGAAGATCACCCATCAAATATTATTGATTAACAAATATGCCTATGATAACTTGCCTATCGAAAAGTGTTCATGGCTATTTTTTGGATTAAAATTGAATAAATTTTAATAAATAATTTTTCATCTCTTCACTCTTTTGATAACTGAAAGAATTTCATCTCAACTGATAGTTTTTAACACAGAGAATATGCCTAGGTAGGCTTGCCTACTTATTTCTGTTCATGGCTACCTGGAAAGCAGATGTGAACAGGTAAGTCAATATAGGTAACTACACCGATCCATTGTCGGGAGGACGCGGCGCTGCACACGCTGGTGGAGTGTAAAGCATGGGAGGAGCCACGCCGTGCCTTCGTCGCTGAGGTGGTAGACGCTGACCTGTCGCTGCCGGCCGTCGTTCGATCCACGGTCGGCAGCGCGGCGTCTTGGGACGCAGTGATCGCGCCTTCTGCGAAACTGTCATCTCGCAGAAGGAAGCTGCGGAACGGGGCAGCCGGCGCACCGGACGTCGGAGGAGGGCCGCCAATGCCCTCTTCCAGCCTCCATAAATGGGTCCGGGGGTGGCAGACGCGGGGACGTCCGCCACACCCCCTCCTTATAGGACCCGAGGCGGTGGCGCGTAGTGTTCCACGCGCGCCCCTCTAAGGCGATGGGGGGGGGAGTCCAACGCCTCACTCCCCCCCTCACAATCTGCGGATGGGGCCCGTTGCGGCGGGCCCGGCACCAGTCGGGGACCGCGGACGAATCTTCTGTTTCCCGTAGCCCCCGACGCAGACGTGCAGGAAGGAACATCGTGTGGTTTTTAGTCGGTAGGTCACCCACTCTGGGTGGAGTCCGACACGCCCCGCCACCTCCCCGGGCGGCGGAAGTCCATGAGAATTTTCCACACGCACAAAAAAAAAAGGTAACTGCACCGATCTGATAACCACTCCAAATTGGTATTATGAGAAAATTTTATTAGGTATAAAACCAATCGTATATAGGCTTGCCTGCAAAAAATCTATATAAATCTGAAGATTTTTTTTGTTTGCTTGAACGCGCTAATCTCAGGAACTACTGATCCGATTCGAAAAATTATTTCAGTGTTAGATAGCCCATTTATTGAGGAAGGCTATAGGTATATATATCATCACGCTACGCGGACGAAGTCCCGGGCGGAAGCTAGTCGTTCATAAAATATTATTGCCAAGCTTTAAAGTTTTAGAATTCAATTAAACATAACACACAACATACACTTTTCGATAGGATAATATTTGATAAAAAATATGTCTCATCTGGTTATCAGATGGGTGAAGGTCGATCTTTAATGGCTCTTAGACCAATAGCTTTTTTACCTCACAAGCTCGGAAAGATTCTGTTTGTCATTCGAAATCTGCGTGCAAAAGTGCATTTAGCCCCCTAGCGTGGAAAGAGTTCTTAAAATTCGAACTTTTCTATTCAATAATTTTCTATACCGCCGGGTCCACTGATAATGCATAAATACTTATCTCATGTCAATGCGCCAACCACATTTTTAGAATAATCGCACTGGCCAGTAAGACGACTGCATGAAAAGTAAACTTAAAATTTTTTTTCTTGCACCTAGCATTTTCCTCGCTGTAGTGAGGTGAAAAGTTGTGTGTTGCGCTCGGCAGCAAAGTTATTCTGCGTCTCGTACCTTTGAAACCCTCGCAACGCTCAGAATTCTATATTTGAAACATTCGCTTCGCTCATGGTTCAATCCTAGAATCCTTCGCTAGCTCAGGTTTCAATACAAGTACCTACTCGCGCCAAAAAACAACTTTGCAGCCTTGCATAACAAATAACTATTATTTTGTTAGACCATTCCTATGATAGAAAGAAGAAGAAAAACGCCAGTCAAGCCAAGCAATCTTCGTCAAGCGGTCTCCCGACACAACGACCGTTGGATTAAATCTATCTATCTATACTTCTGTAACTATACTAATAAGTACTAATATTATAAAGAGGGGTGATTTGTATGTATGTGAGTATTACGTAACGAATAAACTCAAACTTACTCGGCCGATTTCAAAAATTTTTTACCATTTGAATACTACATTATTCCAGATTAACATAGGCCTTGTAATATATTGAATAAAGTTAGGGATTTCTCCACCCGTGCGAAGCCAGGGCGGGTCGCTATACCTACAATATAATTTAAGTAGGTAATCCAAGCAGAGTTGTTATATTTAAACATTTAAAGGGATTTTTTTCCTTTTTAGAGATTTAACTCTTATTTATAGGTTTTTAAACTTATATTTACTGGTAGAAGGCACACTACCATTGACTCACATTCACGCAAAAATTCCGAGACGGAACACGAAATCACCTCGCCCAAATAATATGCACCTAATAGTTGTATTTGCATAAAAACCTTTTACTTATACGAGTAGTAGGTACCTAATTAGTTTAGTTTTGCCAATGAAATATAACGCGTGTGGTTTGGGATTCTGAATACGACGGTTGAAGCGTTGAACTTCAATATAAAAATGTTACATTTTGAATACCTACCTACTTACCTAACCTATGGATTAAGACCCTAACTACCCAGTTTGTATATTATATATCATATTGTGCGGGATGTTTTAATATCATTGACACGTGACTGGATTTAAAATGTGGAATCGATCAAACCTCAGGAAATGGTTTACATAATGGTTTACACTTCATCAATAAGAAAAGACGTGATGATCTTCAAACGTATGAGCAGATTTTCTTGAAACATAGCTAACAACACTAGATGGACATAGGTAGGTACCGAGGCGTTTAAAACAAAAAATGATCAAAATCTGCAAACACACTACCTATTTACAAACTTATAACACCTCTTCTTCGTTGGGGGTCGTAGAAGAGAATATTAGTAGGTACCTTCTGTTTCCATAAGTTAGGTACACTGAACTGAATGTAACAAATAGGTACCTACCTACCTACAATATATATTAACGAAAACCAAAAAATTTTGCGGGCTAGGTGGTGGTGCGGGTGGTTCACATTCTTGTACCATTTTTGTTGTATTGTTGTCTAATACCTAGGCACAGATAATAGAAGACCTAGGTATTGCGCTGGATGCAATTACATAGGTATGTAGCACGGATAATTACTTTTACTAGGTACATCTACGTCAATACGATACCAAAACCTATTAGATAATATTATACAGAGGCATATAGTACAAGCGAATCTATAACAATATAAGTATTTAATAATCTCACGTGTGTTACCTAGATAATAGCTAAGTAGATTCACAAAAACTTATGATTCAAACTGAACTTATCTTGCCGGCTTGAGACGGGATAAGGATAAGCGAGTGAGTTACAATGATTTTAAATAATATAAACATAGGTAATGCTTATATCTTGCTAATGCTAATGCTAATGCTTATGCTAATATCTATCTATTGGTTCAAATAGCAAGTTTGTACCTATGTAATTATATAAATATATATATTTATTTCTTATATATAGCATATATAGTATATACGTATACATTTAATTATTATCACTATTGTATTTTTTTTTCTGCCTCATTAGTCAAGTGGTCCTGAGCGCGACTGCTACGCTAGAGGTCCTGGGTTCGATTCCCAGGTCGAGCAAAGTGTTATTGGAACATACCCTAGACTAGACCCAGCACTACATGAGATTTGATAAACCACAAGTCCTCGCAAAAGAAAACCGATTCCTACCTAGGATGATTCGTGAGGCTATTGAAATTAAAAACACCCAAATTTCAATAGAGAAGATGGTTGGGTCTTACCAGCTGCTTGGAACCCCATTATAGAATCTATTAAATCTAAATCCAAGCCCAAAACTGCAAGACCAAAGGATACGGTGAGCTCGTTCTGCGTGAATCGGATCACTAACATTCGCCTTCCCATTCGCTTCGCATTGCCCTTCGGGGAATACAGGCGTGATGGTATGTACCATCACGCCTGTATTCCCTGAAGGGTTAGGCAGAGGCGTACTAATGTACACCCACAGTTCGCCGGTATGTTTAGGTCCCATGTAATAGGGGGCGAGCCTATTGCCATTAACCGGGCACAAATTCCTAACTCCGAGCTGCTAATGGGAATTTCATAGAAAAACCCAATAACACTTTGCTCGACATGGGAATCGAACCCAGGACCTCTAGCGTAGCAGTCGCGCTCAGGACCACTTGGCTAATGAGGCAGCGGATCACTAATAATTAACAAAAATTTAAGGTAGCTAAGCTGTTAGTACCCGTGACCATGGATGTTGTAAAGGATCCGAAACGTCGGGAATTACTTAAATAAAATTAATACAACGCGATAAAATCCGTAAAAAAATTGTTTTATTTCAATGTCTAATATTCGCGTAAGTGTCAGAAACCAGTAAAGTGTTATTGGGTACCGCCCATTGTACCATTCCAGAATTAATACCTACTTGGAAGCTTGTACTTAGCATTAGTTTTGGTGTGCAATAAAGTATATTCTATCTATCTATCTATCTTTTCCCTGATTATTATTAGGTATTATTATAATATTAGTGAAAGTACAAGTTAGCAAGTTAGTAGTTACCGTAGTAAATACATAAATGAATATTAGTAAAGTAATACTATAATGATAGTAGGTAAAAAATATGGAGAACATGTCAACTACAACGACAGATAATGTTCCTTAACCATTTTTTTAAATGAAGCCAATGATTGTGCACGCCTAACTGACACAGGCAAGGCATTCCAAAGCCATACAGCTTGCACGGAAAAAGCTCTGTCAAAGAAAATCGTGGAATGCAATGGCATCTCGAGCCTAAAATTTTCCGATGATCGCAGATATCTAGTATGATGTGTGTCATGAAGGAACTGAAACCATTCTTTAAGATAAAGGGGAGTAGAAGGATTGAAGAGAACAATGTAGAGAAGGAACAGTTTATGTGAATTCCGGCGAAGACGTATTGGGAGCCACTTGAGATTTTTAAGAAAATCCGAGACATGATCAAAGCGTTATCTTATCATGAGACGAACGCCAAACGGAGGAAATTATAATCAGCTCTTACAAAACTTTGACAATAAAACAAGAATGATAAGCAGACAAACCGCAGAGCAGCTTGTGCGAGCTGATGGTGAGTGAGTGGCGACATTTCGGTCGATAGTGTTCAAGTTCAAGTTCAAATGTTTTTATTTCAAATAAGCTTTTACAAGCGTTTATGAAACGTTGTGATTCTAGTTGCACGGTTCCAAAAGGTCGATCCTATGGAGAAGAATCCGGCAAGAAACTCCATGGACACTCTTTTAAAATAAATGAATTACAAACTTCACTGGTACAATATTGCGATAACAAGATGTGAGGACGTTGAAGGATGTCCAAGTTTGACCGAGGTCGACTATATTAAACGAAGATTCACGTTATTTGAGAATCCGATGTCATTTCTAAATAAAAAACTATGTGGTAACGCACACCATCAAAGCGACAAATAAAACTAGGTGTCTACTTAGACAAGCCACAAGGTACACACATTTACAGTTTCTGTTGTGGTAAACAATACTTTCCATATGAAGACATCTCGATATGTAAATAATATGGAATCTGTTAAAGCTATGTCCATCTACTTATAAGGTTCCTACTATAGCTACTAACTGACCAACATGAAAATTAATAAGCTTATATTAGTCTCTAATAATCAACAGTTTCATTTTGCCAGGGAGGCCGCAAATGCATCCGTATCTAACAACCACACATTCTTATCGTTAACATAGTCCTTGGTTTTGTAATAGGCTTTCTTAAGAAGAACAGATTTGACGTGTCTTTTAAATTTCTTGCCAGTGAGATCGGTGACACATTTTGGGAGTTTATTATAGAAACGCACACAATTTCCTAGAAATGATTTATTTGTTTTAGTTAGTCTAAATTTAGGTACCACTATTTTATGTTTATTCCTAGTATTAAGGTTGTGAAAGTCACTATTGACACTGAACTTCTGCAGGTTTTTGCGCACATACATTATGTTTTCAAGGATGTAGAGTGACGGCATCGTAAGTATATTGATGTACTTAAACACTTCTCTTAGGGAATCGCGAGGGCCCATATCGTAGATTGCGTGGATGGCCCTTTTCTGTAAGATAAATATGGAATCTACGTCTGCAGCTGATCCCCATAGCAAAATACCGTACGACATAATGCTGTGAAAGTAGGCAAAGTACACGAGTCTGGCTGTAGCTACATCAGTGATCTGCCTAATTTTTCTCACTGCGTATGCAGCGGAACTTAACCTGCTAGACAGGGCCGATATGTGCGCACCCCACTGCAACTTACAATCAACCGTAACACCTAAGAAAACAGTTTCATTAACTAGGTCGAGTTTGCTGCCTTCAAGAATTAGATTAGGTTCAATTTGTGGTACATTTGGTAACGAAAATTTAAGACATTTAGTTTTGCTAGCATTAAGTAGTAGGTTATTAGCAGCAAACCATTTGGATAAGGATTTTAGACTCTCATTTACATTATAGAGATTGCTATCATTTCGATCGATTTTAAATATAAGTGAGGTATCGTCAGCAAATAATACTATATTCGATATCTCAGACATCATATAGGGAAGGTCATTAATGTACGCTAAGAAAAGAAAAGGCCCTAAAATAGAACCCTGTGGAACACCAATTCTAACTGCAGACCCGGGAGATGTGACTCCATTTATGCCCACTTTTTGCAGCCTCTTAGAAAGATAGGAAGACACAAGCTCCAAAGATAGCCCTCTTATACCGTAGTAGTTCAATTTACGGATAAGCGTATCGTGATCAACGCAATCGAAAGCTTTGGAAAGATCACAGAAGATACCTATAGCATCCTGTGAACCCTCCCAAGCCTCTAAAATGTGAGAGACTAGCTTTGTACCAGCATCAGACGTAGACCTGCCTTTCGTGAAGCCAAATTGCTGATCATGTAAGATCTTGTTTTTGTGAAAATGTGCTATCATTTGATTAAGCATAAGCTTTTCAAATATTTTACTTAAGGCAGGGAGAACAGAAATGGGCCTACTGGGCTACTTACTGGGATTCGCTTTACAGCCTGATTTGAAGATAGGAATAACTTTACTATGTTTCATTAAGTCTGGAAAGGTTCCTGTCTTAATACAAAGATTAAATATATTTGTAAGGATTGGAGCGATATTGTCAATTATTGAATTTAGTGCTTTAACAGATATGCCCCATAAATCTTCAGTCTTTTTAATATTTAAACTTTTAAACGCTTTTATAACCATAGGCGGAGATACTTGGCTAAACTCAAAGTTTGGTATGTCTCTTTTGAAAAAATTCTTTGCTAGAGATTCTGCTACTAAAGGGGACGAATCTAAACATTTCGTGACCTCGATCGGGACATTAGTAAAGTATTTTTCAAAAGCTTTTGCAACTTCCGCGTGGTCTGAGATTATTTTATTGTTTACTTTTAAACTCAGATCTGTGTCCTGTTTTCGGTTTTTATTAGTTTCCGCATTTATTATCCTCCACACTGTTTTAATTTTATTATCGGATTTGTTAATTTGACTGCTAATGAGTTTCGATTTCGCTAGAATGCATACTTTTTTAAAACACTTAGAATATTGTCGTACATAATTATGAAAACCTTTGTCAGAGGTTAATGATTTTTCATAGTACAGTTTGTAGTGCCCCAGAAAGTCGGCCAGGGCCTCGTCTCCATTTGCTCATATTGGGTAGCTGGTGTAGAAACCCAAGAGCAGGACTTTCGACTCTTGCCTTAACCAGCCGGCCAGAAGGGGCCCCCAGAGATATATGCTCGAGGGTAAATTTGCATAATAGCGGGAAATCACAATCCGAGTCTCTTAGAGACTCGCCACGGTGATACCGGGACCGCAGCTCTCTACACCCTTAGCCGCTCACACTGCTGTTGCCGCTTTTTGCCGTACTGGCAGCTTTTAAGGGAGCCCAGCTAGTGAGGTGGGAAGTGGGAAGTCACCGTCTGCCATCCTTAAGATTATTTTTTCGAGGCTTAAAGGTAGTCGCCGTTTTCTTCCGGCAATAGACGTTATCGGTCCTCCAAAGATTCACATCCACAATCCCGTCTTTAATTTCCATATTTTGCAATAGTCCTGCTTTCCGGCCGGAATAGTTCATGGCTGTACTTCGATAGTGCAGTTATGGAGTGTCTCGGGTGGGTACCCCATCCAAAGTTCTCCAAGAGGCCTCTGCGTGTTGGAGCTGCGTGTCCCCGCAAGCCGTATAAGGGACCGGGTGTCTTCCTCACGGGAGTCATGCCGTGATATCCAAAAGAGATACAAATTTAATAATAATAATACTTTATTTGTATATCTAAAGATAAAATAACGTAAGTACACACTATTTATCAACCTACAGCCTGCTCCATAAATTAGGTATCTAGTAGGTAAGTGCCACAGAACTTTAGACCTCTCAGCTACCTTGTAGGTAAACCTCAGATTATTATATACTTAATCTGAGAGGTAATAGTAGATTGTATTATAATGGAGCAAAGTAATATTTTTACGGCGAGGGCGCTTTTTTGAATCCAGAGCGAAGTGAGGGATTCTAGAGTAGTTCTTTGATATAATCCTTAACGTAGCGAGGGATTCAAAGTACGTCGCCCGAGCCAAAAATTTATTTTGCGCCCGAGTGATACACTCTACTTTTCAACACCCACTATGAGAAAATAAAAGGCGCCTCATCAACCGGCGGCGGCGGCGACGGCGCGACCTTAGGCCGTCGTACACAAAACAAAACAGATCGGTTTACAGGGCACACCAACGTAGATGTTGGTGTGCGTAAACTCAATGCGTTCATTACTTCGCCTATTTACTAGTGTTAGCTTTACAATAACCCGTTGTCCACGCACACATTTGCAATTTCTTGTCATTTTAAAGTTGCAGGGAATATGATGCATAAATTTAGCTAATGAATCAGACTCCACTGTGGCGCATTAGTTAAGCGTGCGAACAATACTTCTTGTCGCCGGCACCGTAAGATCGAATCTTATTACAAACGGCTCAACTTTTTGTATGTTTTAAAAAATATTTTACATTTGTTTGTTCAATTCATTGTATAGTACAAGTCTTCTTTATATTTGGTTTGGATTATATTAATGGTCTACCCTCTAAAAATGACAAATCATAATATGTTAGTAGTTTAATTTCATCGTCATAATGCTATTGACTATCGAGCTTTTGTTACGTTTTTAGACATTATACCCTGCGTATTTTGAGAAGTGCTATTATTTGTGAATCAATATGAATCACTTAACTACACTTTTAAGAGCTGAGATAATTATTTTGCATGAGCAAAACGTTTCAATTAGTGAAATTGCGAGGCGTTTAAATATATCGGTGAGTAACAAAATATTATTATTATATACGTTTAGAAGTGTATTATGTTTCAATAATACACATCTTGTTTATTGATGTTTTATGTAACAATATTTAATTGTTGTTCACAGAGAAGAACTGTGCAATTGTGGGTCCATCGTTATGCAGATTCGGGAAGCATTGATCCTTGCCGACCGGGACCAAAGGCTGGATTTGCATATACAGATACCAATGCACGGCACCGTGATATAGTTGCTACGCATTTGGCTGAGCCCTTCCTCACTACTCGTTCCACGGCGACTAAACATGACGTGACGTTACAAACTGTGCGGAACCACTTGCGTGCAGCTGGTATGAAATGTCGTAGGCCAGCCAAGAAAATATTACTGTCTGATATTCACATGCAAAACCGGGTTCGCTTCGCAAGAGAATATTTGGATTTTGATTGGTGCAATAATATAGTTATATTTAGCGATGAAAAATGTTTTAAGTCGGACAAGGACGGTCGTAAAATATTATGGCGAAAAGATGGTGAACGCTATAACAAAAAAAATATTATTCCATGCAGGTCTAGTGGCCGCATTACGTTGGGTTATTGGGGATGGATGTCATCAATGGGTCCCGGTGAATTAGTGCAGGTAGGGGGTCGCAATACCAGTCAAGGTTACTTGGATGTTTTACAAAACGTGATGCTACCAACTGTGCGTGTTGCATACCCGCAAGAACACATTTACTTTGTTCATGATAACTGCGCTGTGCATCGCGCGCGACTCGTGCAAAGTTGGTTAAACGTCCAAGAAAACTTTACTGGTATTGAATGGCCATCAAAAAGTCCTGACCTGAACCCCATTGAAAACCTATGGGGTCACATGGTGCTAAACTGGGACTCATCTGAAGTCAGGTCCAAATTTAATTTAGACGATGTCGTTACCTCGTCATGGGAATCGTTTCGTGGCTCTGATTTGTGCTGGAATATGGTTGCTAGCATGAGGACACGTTTGCAATAAGTAATAGATAGTGATGGCGCACCAATCGGCTATTAAAAATATCAGGGGGTAATTTGTATTACATGATTGATGTTATTGTTAGTGAGATTACAATTTAGGATCGCCAGTATCTTATTATCTAACTTACTAACATGTTTATTCATATCATTAATTAATAAATTACCCTCTTGAATATGAAAAACAAAGTGAATTTTTGTCCCACTTAGAATATTTGTCATGAACCATACCTACTTTATAATTTAAAAAAACCATGTCAATAAATATTGTTGTTATCATATTACACATTGTTTAATATTTTCTTCCATATATCATTTTTTCTGGAATAATGTTCTTATTATCAGGTAAATAACAAAAATAAAAATTCAACAAAACGAAAAAAAATAATGATAATAATGCAAAAAGTTAGCGCCGGGCCGGCGTGATTTGATCATAAGACTAATGTCACACCAGCTGCTTGCTTATACACCTATGCCACGATATCAGTTGATTATACCTTTGAATTTATGCTTCATATTCTTTATTTCATATATAATGTGAAGCAACAAGAAATTGCAAGTGTGTGGACAACGGGTTATTGTAAAGCTAACACTAGTAATAGGCGAAGTAATAACGCGTTGAGTTTACGCACACCAACATCTACGTTGGTGTGCCCTGTAAACCGATCTGTTTTGTTTTGTGTACCAGCCAGTCTTTATTCAAACAATATTTGCGTTCGATCTCTTTGGCGCTGAACAATTTTAAATTTGGAACATCTTAATGTTTTATTTCAGTTTTATAAAACCGAAAAATGCCTTAAAAACTATTTTTAATTTATGATTTTGAATTTTCGTGCGGAAACGCTAGCCGCCATGCTACTTCGGGTCGTGACGTCACTTCGTTAGTAAACAATACAACTGCAAAAGACCAAGTAACGTCAAGTTACTATCGGAGTGACATCACGTCGGAATCCAATATGGCGGATGGCGTTTTAAAACAGATTAAAAAAGACTATTTTTGAAATTGAATTATAAAATTTACATTGCATTTCTATAAATAAATACTAACGTTTCTCGTTTACTTTTTTAAAAATCTATCATAAACATGCATTTTTATATTTTTTCTTACATGGTGTAAAATACCCTTTGACTATCTATCCCTGGACAAGTGACGCGCTTAATTCTATGAACAAAAAAGTCTGTCACTTTTGGTGCGGGGGGAGGAAACACTACATAGACATTGCTGCACACATACTCAAAATCATTTTGTATCGCCACGAACTCACACATATTAAATTCTTCACCACTAACACAATTTACGCACACATAGAGGTCAAATACGTCAACATACAAGAATTGACGACAATACGAACGTATAATACAATAAAAATAATTAGGAAGCTACTATGTCGATATTTTATATCGATAGATTATTTTAGGAAGAATGGAGAAAAACGTAACAACATTACAAATTATTTTTATATGTAATTATTTATTTGCAAAATTAAAATCATCCATACACACCCTTTTTAATATCTTGCGTCATAATTATTTTCAATGCAATGCTCTCATTGCATGCTAATGAAATACAAAACAAAGGAACTGTTTAGGTATAGATAAATAGGTGTAACATACTATGTAATTGGAAAATAAACGCACGGGTGAGAGAAATCGCAAACTTTTCGAAATACATATTCTATAGCCTATGTTAATCTTGATTAATGTAGCATTCAAATGGTGAAAGAATTTTCGAAATCGGCCTAGTAGTTTTTGAGTTTATTTGTTACATACATTGATACATACAAATCTTTCCTCTTTATAATATTAGTATAGATAGAGCGGATATTGGGGACGTTATGTTACAAATACTTTGATACCAATTAGTTTGATTCTTTCATTTTGATTTTTTATTTTCTTTGCCAGGCTGATATATTAGGAATAACACTAGACAGAGCATTTTGTTTCCCACGAGATATAAGTAGGAGTAAATACGATTTAGTTCATTATGTCGCGCGTTAATATGAACAGAAGCGCTACGCTAGAGGTCCTGGGTTCGATTCCCCGGTCGAGCAATGTGTTATTGGAGTTTTTCTATAAAATTAAGGGTTGATGCCCGAAGTACGCATCTGTCTAACCCTTCGGGGAATAAAGACGTGATGGTATGTCGTGTTCCGTACTCTCGTTATTTCTTTGAGCCGGATATCGAAAAAAGAAAATAATGTGTTTGAAGAAACACCCCGAGAGGCAGGGCATAGTGGAATTGAATAACTCACTTACAATTGGAGCTGCCCAACTGGGGAAACACCTACACTTTGCAGAAAATAGTAGCCAAATAACATAGCACTGTACTACTAGTATTCTATTATCTGTGACTGTACTATGTTGTGTTCCTAACGGTGAGCAAGATCGCCAGAGCTCTGCGAGGAAGCGTTATGTTGGCAGTGGGGGTACCGGTGTTGTGGGTTGTCTACCGGGTGTGAAAAGATTTTTACAGGTTCGGCAACGGGCGAGTGTTGCAAGCGTTCATATAATAGGGTACATTAACACTATTTATACACTTACCATCAGGCGGGACATGTGCTGGTTTTCCACCTAAGCGGTAAAAGAAACCCCAGACCTTCTAACCATACCGTATCTTAGAAATCATTTTCAATGATTTTTGAAATACGATTTAAATATGTTAATTTATAAATTCTTTTGTCAACAAATTTATCCGCAACGGCTTAAGCTATTATTTATCAATCACACCTATATCATTTTAAATGAAGGTCTTTTGTAGATCTGAAAAAGTAACAAATAAAATATCTAATACTGGATATCAAAAATAATCAATAATCTTAGTTACGTCATTTCCAAAAATGTTATTTTATTAAAATATAGTGATATCATAAATTCATGATATTCATCTTTAGTGATCTTTAGCAATTATTATAATTTGGTCTTACATTGAACACGAAAATAATATCGATATCGATTCAAAATCGTAAACAAACACTATCACATCATTAATTGAAATGACAAAACAAAAGAGGGACATAGTCTCGCTACACTTTTTAAAATTCGAGTTTTATGCATTATGTCATAATATATATAAGGCCTATAATTGCCAAAAAACGGTAATTCTGCATTAAGACCTATAATTGGAAATCAGAAATGGTGACATCCTATTGGATGATATATAATTGAAATCAAAAAATGACATTTTGATGGATATTTCAAATTTAAATCTTACGTGTATTAGAAGAAGGCTGATATTGTTAGTAAAAAAAATTTGCTAGTCTCGTGGGGAGTGCGGATAGTCTCGTGGGGAGTGCGGGTAGTCTCGTGGGGAGTGCATGCTTGAACTAAACGATTATTTTATACTCGATTATTGAATCGGTAACGTCCTCGATCTTTATTAATAAATTGTATTATGTGATTTAAATAGAAATAAATGAACTTTATACTTACATACGGAAAATAACTCCATCTTTATCTAAATAAGATATTAGATATTTTTTTGCATACATTAACTGCACGTATATCGGTATTTACACGGAGCATTTATGATGACCTTACTGAGCGGAAACGATTCTGTTAATGAAAAATCGATTTCGGAAACAGTTTTGATAAACGCGTTAGATTTTTTAATCCACTACCTTGACAGAGGGGAATGATCATGAGAGGCGGGTCCTTATAGATAGATAGTCAAAGAAAATACCCTATTGTTTAAGATAGAAGACCTGAGTTGCGAGACTTGTTTTTTTACAAGTTATTATGTTTTTATTGGCATCCTTAGGTATAGTTTCAAAAGAGGGTACCTAAAAAGAGAAGACTCGGAGCCTACCTTTTTGCTTCGTTTGATTTGCATGTCAAAATTGGCAGAATGCGTTTCTGCGGGAAATTGTAGATCGGGGCGCCTTATTTTAAACAATTATTACATAATTATGTCATCATTGAGGCTTTGATCCACATGTCAGTAAGCAAATGCAAATAAATAAATAGGCTTTGCAATAAACAAATAAAGTTGGCAATCTACAAATATGCAGGAATACCATGAAACATTTTGCACGAGTAAAGTATTATTATAATACTTTAATTAACAATAAAAACTTAAACTATTGTGTGGTTGAGTTACTAGAGTGCAGTACGATGCAAGCTACAGGTATAAATCTTCTTCTTTTTCTTTAATTTAAGAGCTCAGCTCTTGTCGGTGGAGCAAACGCCACTGTTCTCTATCTTCTGCTTTCCGTTTTACCTCTTGATACGACTCGATCGAATCCTTTCCTTCACTTGTTCCACAAAACTTCGTCTAGGTCTACCCCTTCCTCGTTTTCCTTCAATTTTACCTTCTAGTATAGTTCTGAAGAAGTCGTCATGTCGTATCAAGTGGCCAAACATCTTGCACCTTCTATTATCTATGGTTCTTAACAACTGTCTTTTCACTCCTACAATTACTAATACTTCCTGATTAGTTTTCATTTCCGTCCAACTGATCTTCTCCATCCTCCTCCAGCACCACATTTCAAATAAAAATCTATAAATAAAAAAATCAAATAAATACAAATGAAAATAAGTATAAATCTATACTTTAATATATAAAGTCGAAGAGTCTGTTTGTTTGTTTGCTTGAACGCTCTAAGCTCAGGAACTACTGGTCCGATTTGAAAAAAATATTTCAGTGTTAGATAGCCCATTTATTGAGGAAGACTATAGGCTATAATAATATATCATCACACTAAGACCAAGTATCTATTCCACGCGGACGAAGTCGCGGGCGGAAGCTAGTATAACATAATGTGAGTACGATAATAGTCGCTAGTTTAGTTCGGCTTGTGATGCATCTAAGCGTGCAATATAATAGGTACCACAGTAATCAGGATTACTGAAATTAGGTTCATGTATTATAAAACCTGTATGTTCCACTTGGTTAATGTATGTACTTAGTTCAAGATAATGCATGGAGCTACTAGCAATTATCAGCCCTTATTTACTTTGGACTTTACAGAATGTAAGATTTAAGATAAATTCATGAACTGCTCATATGAACCACCACACGAATTACCATTTTGACTTGGATTTGTAGCAATTACAGCAATAACAGCGACGTTGGATTTTACTGAAGGTATCTACTAATTATAATGTACTAACTAATTGTTTTTCGAGGTAAAAAGTATATAGTCTATATACTTTTAACCTCGAAAAACTATTTTATATTTATGTATGTAGCTCAACAGAACCACTCTTTTAAATATACTGTTGCACCTACCTTTTCCTGTCTCTGCATCACCCTAAGGTCGACTGGTAGAAAATGCCTTAGGCATTGTCCGCCTCTGTACACATTGTGCATAAAAAATAAAATAAATAAATAAAGAAAGAAAGAAAGAATTTCGTTTCGTTTTCTCGCTGATTATCTGCGAGATCGCCAGCAGTTTGTCAGACTGGATTTTTATGATTCTCGACCGTATCACACGCGCTCCGGAGTTAGTCAGGGATCAATTCTGGCCGTTACACTTTTTAACAATTATTGCCAATGATTTTCCAACCTTTCTACATCGAACGAAGAGTCTCCTTTATGCGGATGACTTGAAGCTGTATTAACGCCGTATTTGAGCAAAATGGAACTTAATTCCTTCAAAAGCTTCATCATGAGTTTTGGCTGGAGTGGCCCTTTCTCCTTTGAATACAAAATTAATAGATAATAGCGGTGTTATTAGAACAGCTAGTATGAAAGATCTGGGTGTTACTTTTGACCAAGACTTAAACGTTTCATAGCCATATATTAGCAGTTGCTAAGATTTCTTTTAGCGTTTGGTTTCTACGAAAGTATGAAATGTTAAGGACTTCAACAGTATCACTCTTATTAGAACTTTATTCAGTGCCCTCTTAAGTAAACTGGTGGTGTTCTAGTTCTAGTGCATGTGTTTGGAACCCATTTCAGAATAAATATACACACTAATGCTAAAAAAGGATAAAAAGGGCTATCTCCGATATTAAAGTACATAGCGTATTTATGAATAAAATATTATCCGTTTGTGTACCCTTCAAACTTCTTATTTGGTAGTTTGGGATATAATTCCCCATAGAAGTCAGAAGTAAACATTACCAAATAACAACAATGTGACAGATGCTCCAACGGTAAATTTGAAGGCTCCTACTCAAAATATAACCGTTACAGGAGACAGATTGGTCCCGCTACCCGCGTGGCGGACAATCTCGTGAGCACATTCTTTAGTTCCTCGCACACTGTCTGCGCACAATGCTTTCCTGGACGCCAATCTTGAGGCTGATGTGTTCGCGGAGCAATGGGTGACACTTTTATCAGTAGATGTCTTTGAAGTATTGTGAGAGCAGTGTAGGTATGACTGCTATGTCTTTAATTAATGTTATTGGCCAACCGCCGATTTAATGTAGAAGTAAAACAATATCTATATATATAAAAGAAAGTCGTGTTAGTTACACTATTTATAACTAAAGAACGGCTGAACCGCTTTGGCTGAAAATTGGTGGAGAGGGAGCTTAGACCCAGGAGACGGACATAGGATACTTTTTATCCCGTACCCGTGGGATGTGATGACAGACCGAATTACACGGGGGCGAAGCCGCGGGCAGAAGCTAGTATACCTATAAAAAAAGTAAAAACTTACCCCAGCGGCAAAGTCATTTCTATACCAATTTTTGGGTAAATCTGATAATCCTCATGGGTATGGGATAATCCGAGGGTTATCTTAGTATGTATGCCCAAAACTTGCCTACCCCTCCTCCCTACCATATCTTATCTTATCTTCTTACATATAATAAGAATGTAGGTGAGCCGTGTCTGTACATTCCTTATATTTACAAAAAAACTAATTTGGAGGACACAGAATCGGTAACACAATCCATTTCTATTATTTTTGGAATTTTTGTCTGTCTGTTTAATTGTCGGTTTTTCTGTGTGTTTGACAGCGCATCAAATGATAACTACTGAAGAGATTTGGAGGAAGTGGGCAGGAATTCATAGCCTGTTTCTTGGATTAACATTTAGGCTATTTTAAATTCAAATCGGTTCTCTCTATCAAAAGTTATTAACATTTTAACCATTGAAAACGTTGAATTTGAAAAATAGCCATTGAAGTAAATTTCTTTATCAAGTATTTCTGTACTAGACTAGCACGGATCAAAAATAATAACAGAATCAAGTAATCAAATTAAAAACACACACAAAAATACACTTACAAAGACTAAATAAGATAAAACAAGAAAATAAAGCAGATCAATCAGAAACCACTTCGATGCTTAACATAAGGCAAGTTGTGGTCAAGCGTAAGCCTATCAGTGATAAAAAAAACCATTTGTATTGTGACCAGGAATTGATTACTAGTACAGTTATTCTAACTCTACTTATACAGGGTATCACGGGACATACTTAAGATTTATCCAGCGCGCACAAGCTGGAGTAAAAACTTAATATTTGAGTAGGGTAAAGAAGTAAACAAAGAATGACAACTTATTTTCTAGTGGACTAACACGACATCGTAATTACCTCAATGAAATTTGATTCGATAACAGGTGTCATTTTGAGTTGACAATTTTGAAAATTATTGTTTTCTTCTCTAAAGAATCCAGCCATATAGTAACTAATTTTATAATGTGAAACCTCCATAGTGTAGATACAGTGCGCACACTTTATTTGAGAAACTAAAGAGTTTCCATCTAATCAAATAATTAAATAATATACCCCAAG
This sequence comes from Acronicta leporina, assembly GCA_947256265.1. Classification (NCBI taxonomy): domain Eukaryota; kingdom Metazoa; phylum Arthropoda; class Insecta; order Lepidoptera; family Noctuidae; genus Acronicta; species Acronicta leporina. Next base: position 8,813,919 of record OX366521.1, read on the forward strand.
AATTTATCACGTACCTATGCATGTATAAAAAAAAATTGCAGAAACAGTTATTTGATATTTTTATCTATGTAGGTATGTCTGTTTATATTTCCATGCTTCACGTCAATACCATTGAACGTGAACCACGTGAACAAATTTTTTTATGGGTCAGAAATAAGGTATACAGAGGTCAATGGCGCTAAGTGTAAGTATTAAAAATATGGAAGAACCGATTTTTCGAGGTGGTTAGTTGAAATTTGGAGAGGACAACGTCTGTCAGGTCAGCTAGTATTGAATAATCATGGCCATAAGATTTGAGACTATATTCCTCACGGCCCTAACAGGATGTTTTGCAATGTGGATTCACCTGATCCCATCAGGCATGGTTGCTGAGAGGTCTTTTGCGCTTCTGATGCAGTTTTTCATCATATAGTCATATATCCGTATACACTAAATTCCAATACGTGTGTTCATAAACAGCTTCAGGATTTTAATGAAATGTTTATTGTAATAGAGTCATTTGGATGTTTCTTAGCTATAGGTACGTAGCTGATCCCAGTATTGACGTCCTTTGCGGTGTCAACGGATGCGAGCGACACTGCAGGCAATGGCTACAGGTAGTTATTTAGAATAAAGTATTACAGGGAACCAACGATATTGTATGACACACAGTAGCTCTATGACCTGGATCAATTGGTCAGAGTTTTTTTCGTAGTTATTTATAAGAGAGAAGAGTAAGTGATTGTTATTGAATAACTAATTAATTGTTACTTGGTGAGTTTTAGATCTGAGAGTTATTACTGCGGTCAATATAAAAAAACATCCTAGGTAGCTAGCTATTTCTAAGTACATAATTAGTTACGACACAGTGACCCTGTGAATTCATGAGTGCGATGCGTTGTGACAATTTGAATTCAAATGGTATAGAGAAAAACGACACCTACATACCTAGTTGCTCTATTAATATTTCCTCTTTAATGTTTCTTAACCGGGACGCAGAACGGTGGTAGACATTGGGCATATTCGAGAACATTGTTTGTCGACATGGTCCCGTAGTGCAACGTCCATAGATAGTGGTCTACACTGACACGACCCTACTAATTATTATTAGCGTAGGTACCTACCAGCTCAAACGACATAGCATTATTACATTATCTCAGTACCGTGTGGAATTCTAGTGCAGTAAAATTGTTTCCAGTACGCACCTACGCAAGTATTCCACTATGCATTTTTATTAAAATTTCATGTGCGTCAGTTCTTTTGTTACCCATTGGTAAGTATAAATTGTGTTTTTTTTAATTATACATAAGTATGTGGCACTTGACATTACATGCTATTTAGGTATTTAGTTTATAAGTTGAGTGTTAACGAAATTATCATAGTTAGATATAGACGAACAGTTACCGGCCTTTGGCGCTAATCTCGTTTAAAAATATCATATTGTTATCAATTTTGTAGGAATTAGGTACCTTAAAACTGTCTAAGTTGATGTGTCTGAGTGGATTTCTCTTTAGCGTTCAGTCAAGACCATCAGTCAAGACCTCGGAAGGCCTAAAGCAATTAGGATCTTCACGATAATTTTGTAGTGATTTATTTTCATCCAGTTACTACTTACTTATCTTTAGAAATATCAAAAAATAACTTTCCTTAAAAAAAATCTCCTATTTTACTAGGTTCCGTGAGCGAAAAAATATATAGACCTAGAACGTGCCTTTCTTAATTTGTAACTGTAAAGCTAAATAGCAATTTCTACCATCAGTGCAAAAACATGACTTTCATACAATCTTTTCACACTCATAGGAGGAAATTCTCAAAAAAAGAAAAATTAAAGACATTTCTGGTGGGAACAGGGAATTGAGAGGTGATGCTCCGTCCTTGTACTGCAAAACGAATGTCAGTAAAGTCTAGGTAGGAGGTCACACGGATGTCCTCACGGGCATTGCTGAATTTTGCTTTGTTGTCCGGCTCTATTTATGGCCAACTTTTTTATGATAGTTACCATAAAAATAATCGGTCAATTAGTACTTTATTATTAAGTAGGTATTTATGTAGCAAGATAAGGATTTTTAAACAAAGGTTTTTGTTCACAGTTGCGAATAATTTCTAGGCAGACAGTTAAAAATGTCGCGATTACTAATAAGGGTTAAAGTATGAAATTGCTGTTTTATTGTAATAGGTACATATGTACCTACTTCGAATTGACATTGAACCTTCATGGTTTGAGATTGTTGAGTGAAACATTTTCAAATGATACCTATGAAGTTCTTTTAAAAAATGTGCAACATTCGATTATCGACTTTCAGTTGTTTTTTATTCAGCTTAGACAAGAAAGATAGATACCTACTTTGGAGTTTCGGCGGGAAATGTAAAGTGCACATCGTCGATTTTATATTATGTTTCAAAACTTGAATTTCTCCGAAGTTTAATGTGTAATTATAAGTGTTCGTGAACGTGTGAGAGTGTAGGCAAATGATATAAAATTGAAAATCGTGTCTTTTTGGGTTCACTCCTAAACTCCATCGAAGCCTCAATAAAGTTTCTGCCGTTTTATTGGGGCAACTGAACTTATACTTGACACTGGCGAACACAAAAAGTGTGGTGCCATAATAAAAAAAAAATCGATTGATTTTTAATTTTTTAAATACAAGTTGCGACGCGGAATAACCTTCATATTAGATGGCAGCAATGTATAGATAATAATGGTAATTTCATTAAATAAATAATTATGTTAAATTAAAAAAAAACTAATATAATTTTTTCTTATTAATTTTATAAAATATATTGAATGTGAATTTATTTTTTTATTTTTATTTTTTTATTTTTTATTTTTATTTTTAATTAAAATGGGCTATGTCGAAAGATTCTTCACACTAAAATTTTTGGTAAGGTGGTTTGAGAGTAATTGTCGCTTTGTTAATTTGATAGAAAATTTTATGGAGCATCAAGTCTTGACGTTACAAATCCCACATGCCGCAAAAATTATGTCTACCTATTAAAAAATAAAAAAGGCATAAACTTAATTATTTTTGAACCGATTAAAATTTTCATTTTGTTGATCGGATCTATTTATTATAAGATTTTTATCTATACTAATCTATAAAGCTGAAGAGTTTGTTTGTTTGCTTGAACGCGCTAATCTCAGGAACTACTGGTCCGATTTGAAAAATTCTTTCAGTGTTAGATAGCCCATTTATTGAGGAAGGCTATAAGCTATATATCATCACGCTACGCGGATGAAGTCGCGGGGAGAAGCTAGTATCTATCTATATCTATACTAATATATAAAGCTGAAGAGTTTGTTTGTTTGTTTGTTTGCTTGAACGCGCTAATCTCAGGAACTACTGGTTCGATTTGAAAAATTCTTTCAGTGTTAGATAGCTCATTTATCGAGGAAGGCTATAGGCTATATATCATCACGCTAAGACCAATAGGAGCGGAGCATCAATGAAGAATGTTTCAAAATCGGGATTTTTCCTTTTGAGAGCTTCCGATGCATGCGCTGCGTAAACGATTAGTTTCGCAAAAATAATATATGATAGAATTGTTCCTCTTTAAAAGTTCTAAAAAAAAGTCCGCGACAGCATATGTCTATCTTTTAAGGTTGGCTCACTATAACCTTTTTTATGCTAACTTTGTTCTAAAATTCGTTTTTTTTTCCTTTTGAGAGCTTCCGATGCGTGCGCTGCGTAAACGGTTAAAGTTTCGCAAAAATCATATATGACAGAATTGTTCCTCTTTAAAAGTTCTAAAAAAAAGTCCGCGACAGAATATGTCTATCTTTTAAGGTTGGCTCACTATAACCTTTTTCATGCTAACTTTGTTCTAAAATTCCAAATGCATTATTTGCGTAGGTGTTTTTATAAACATGATATTAATCCTTATCCAAATAAATACGTTATTCATCAGCCTTTAGAGCGTTTGTTTTGTATCCGTGTGGACCGAGCTTGGGTCCGCTCGGACCCAACAAACGCTCTAAAGGACATATCCTCATTTAGCGTTCTTTTATTATTCCTGTTCCCGTGACATATTTTACTAAAGTTCCGCTCGGATACTCAATACTCAATTATCAACTAACAATATTGGCTATATCTTGAAGTGAGCTTCAATCAAAACATACTACAAGCCGCTGAACGGGATCATCATCTTCTTACCACCTGTCAAGTGCCACCTGCCAAGTTTGCTTGAACTTGAACTCGATAATCTCAGGAACTATTGGTCCGATTAGAAAAAATGTTTCGGTGTTAGATAGTCCATTTATTGAGGAAGGCTATAGGCTATCATCCCGCTAAGACTAAGTAACTATTCCACGCGGACGAAGTCGCGGGCGGAAGCTAGTACTAATATATAAAGCTGAAGAGTTTGTTTGTTTGTTTGCTTGAACGCGCTAATCTCAGGAACTACTGGTCCGATTTGAAAAATTCTTTCAGCGTTAGATAGCCCATTTATTGAGGAAGGCTATAGGCTATATATAATCACGCTACGCGGACGAAGTCGCGGGCAGAAGCTAGTACCTTTAAAAAGCTGAAGAGTTTGTTTGTTTGCTTGAACGCGCTAATCTCAGGAACTTATGGTCCGATTTGAAAAATTCTTTCAGTGTTTGATAGGCCATTTATTGAGGAAGGCTATAGGCTATATATCATCACGCTAAGACCAAGTAACTATTCCACGCGGACGAAGTCGCTGGCAGAAAAGTTTATTATATAAAATTAATCAGTTACTATCGGGAGCGTTTGCGTATGTGAGAATTTGTGTTTGTAAATACCCACGATAGAGGAGAAAATCCTAGGGTGGCGCAACTTTTTTTAAAAGAAAATTGTAACGGGCATCTGTGCATTAAAGATACGAAGAAAAACTATTATGGGATGGCTTTAAAATTTTAGTCTGTCTGTATGTTTGTACGTACATCACGAAAAAACTACGGTATGAAATCGATACGGTTGGCGATATACCGCGTAGGCCAACTAGATGCCGAGTTAAAGTAGGTAAGTAAATTGCTTTTGGATGCGAGTGAAACCGCGGGCAACATCTGGTAATAATTTCAATAAGTGCATGATTCATAGTTTTGTAAACACTTGTATTACAGCCATATTTTCAAGTAGGTTCTTAAAAGCCGGCTCTTAAAAGGGTTAGTCATACCTATATATTTTTCAGATGAGACAAGCTGTACCCCAGTTTCAACCTTGCCCCGTTCTTAAGCGTTGTAGCGCAATGTCAAATATCATTCCTCATGTATCACTCTGTCCATTGGAGAAAACTGTTTGACAGATAGACAGCGGTGATATATCGAACCTTCGACTAGGTAGTCACCGCCACTGGTCTAGTATGTGGGATGTATGAGTTCTACCAAAAAAGCTTAGCTTAGGAACCAAGCCCAGCTCTATAGCATTGACAGTCTGAGTAAATTGGTTGTGGGAAAACTACTGACGGTAGGTTGAAACTTTTGCTACGGTCTCATAATAATGTGGAATAGGTAGATAGATCAGGAAGATACGGTTACAAAATGTAGAACCTAAAGCACTTCTAGCGCTTCTGAATTAGTTGATGAACAATTGTCTTTCATATCAATTGTTCGTTCGGCAACATGTACGATGTATGCACGAAGTCAGTTCACTTTGAGGTGTAGTTCAGGCTTTCGTGTTATGTTAGTGATAACTCTATCATAAAAAAAGATTCCGCGCCCTTGATTTCTTACTTACAAAATTCTCTAAAAAAAATTGAAAAGTAAAGTAAGACCTATGAAACTAGGTAAGCAGATATTGAATTTAATTTGACGACACGTTTATTATAGTGGCTGAGCGATCGGGTTCGGCGCCACGTGTTGTGGGTTCGATCCCTACACGGAGTCAATATTCCTATGACCTACAGATAGTTGTTCCGGGTGGGTGTTTGTGTATGTGAGAATTTATGTTTGTAAGCGTACCCACGATACAGGAGAAAATCCTATTGTGGTTTTTTACCAAAAAATACAAAATCAGATAAATAATAAGAGTACGAATTTTTATGTGCAGGAATTATACTTCCATGGACAACTCTTACCTACTTATGTTTTTTTACGGGGAGAAGTGTTTTTGGTGATTTCTCCACCGGTAAATAACAATGATGAAAAGAAAATAATTATTCAGTTGAAATAGTGTCATATATAACGTACGGTCGTATTGATTAAGGCACCATTATCTCTTGGAGAATTCTTATCTATTATATTGATATCAGGTACAGAATATATTTTCCAGTCAGTACAATTTTGACGAGTGAACATAACAGTTGTATTTTTTTAAGGTGAAAATGTTAACAGTGCTTCATAAATAATATCAGTAACCAAAAAAGGTAGCTATAACATTATAATATCTGTGTACATTATTTGCTTTTAGGGTGAGTGTTCGCAAAATTTTAAGTTAGTTCAATAGATTACGTTGCATGTAAGCTCAAATTTCCTCATGTAACATAGTATATTATTAATTTTACTGCCTCACTAGTCTAGTGGTCCCAAGCGCAACTGCTACGCTAGAGATCTTTGTTTTGATTCAAGCAAAGGGTTTTTGGGTGTTTCTATGAAATTCTCAGTGACTCGGAGTTACGGATTTGTGTCCAGTTAATGTTATTAGGCTCGCTCACACTAATATGGCACCTAAACATGCCGAATAACTTATGTACATACGTCTCTGCCTAACCCAAGCGAATACAGGAGTGATGGTATATTATTATGTCATCATGCAAGTGCAATCAGCCAACCATTATATTTATGTTATACGAATATATATTGCAATGCAAGGGATGCAAGGGAGCAAGGGATGCAAGGGAGCAACCACCATCTCAATGCTCCAAGTCAACCTCACCTGCTCGTGGTGCATCCTGCTAAATAACGAACGAGGCTCTGACGACCGATGGATGGCGGTATAACCATCATAATACTGGCGTACTTAAATGACACCGGCTGGTGACGGGCAGCAGCGTTACCAGTGCGAAAAAGGTACGTCCTGCGGTCGCCAACCCGCATGCCCAGCGTGGCGACTATGGGCAATTACCCCCCAATGAACACCACAAATAAATGGCCCCTAGTTCCCGGCCGCCCTGCTATTCCTGATCATGGTGGCGGTCATGGTAACGGCAGGGCAAGGGGTGCGAAGAATCCCCGGGCTACGGGAGGCCACCACCCACAGATGACCTTAAGCACGTACAACGGACGAACGCTCAGGCTCGACGATCATATGGCACAGCTCGAAACGGAACTTGAGAAGATCAGGTGGCACATTCTAGGGTTATGTGAAGTCCGAAGAGTGGGCGAGGATACCATAACCTTGGAATCGGGCCACCTGATGTACTACCGGCAGGGTGATCAACTATCGCAAGGTGGCGTAGGGTTTCTAGTCCATAAGGCCCTCTCTGACAACGTTGTTGAGATATCCAGTGTGTCGACCAGGGTAGCGTACCTCATACTTAAACTAACCGAGAGGTATAGCCTCAAGGTTATACAGGTATACGCACCGACGTCGACGCACTCGGATGATGCCGTGGAAGAGATGTACGAAGATATCTCATCGGCGCTTCATAAGACCAAGAAGGCGCACTTCAACGTTGTCATGGGGGACTTTAACGCTAAAGTGGGAGTACGGAGCAGCGGCGAATGGAGAGTTGGTCCACACGGCTATGGAAGCAGGAACCACAGGGGGCAAATGCTCGTCAATTTCTTAGAAAAAGAGGGGCTCTTCTTAATGAATTCATTCTTTAAGAAGCAGCCCCAAAGGAAGTGGACGTGGCAAAGCCCCGACGCTGTGACGAAAAATGAGATAGACTTCATCATGACGGATAGGAAGCATATATTCAGAGACGTCTCTGTGGTTAATAGGTTTAACACCGGAAGTGACCATCGATTACTACGAGGCTCTCTAAATATCAACTGTAAGCTGGAAAGGTCCCGTATGATGAAGTCTACACTCCGACCCAATCTACTCCAAAGCGCCGTGGGATCAGAACAGTTCCAGCTCCAACTGGAAAATCAGTTCGCTGCTCTGGACCCCACGATAGACGTGGACGAGGCCCTGCAACAAATTATGGGGATCCTACGGAAGGAAGGTTCAAAATTATTTCAGCTGCAGCGTACGGGTACGAAGTCCAAACTTTCGGCAGAGACTCTCCGACTTATGGGCGAGAGACGTATTGATGACAAAGCTACTACGTCAGAAAAGCGGGCCCTCAATCGTAAAATAAGCAAGCTGGTGCGACGAGACCTCCGATGCTCAAATACACTCCAAATAATGGAGTCTATTGAGCAAAATCGGGGGTCAAAAGTCTTTGCCCAGAAATTGAGAAGGCCCCTTCTGACGAAGCTGAAAACATCAACAGGAAATACCGTCACCTCAAAGCCGGAGATTCTCGCCGAGATCGAGGACTTCTATGGCCGATTGTACGACTCGCATGCTCCACGACCACAGACCAGACGTGAGGATTGCCGAGCCACCTTGAGTCGCCATTACACCGACGACTTGCCAGAAGTCAGCCTCGACGAGATCGAGACAGCCCTCAAACAGCTTAAAAATGGAAAAGCCCCTGGGGAAGACGGAGTCACGTCGGAGCTTCTGAAAGCGGGTGGTAGACCTGTACTCCGAGAGCTTCAGAAGTTGTTTAACTCTGCTCTCACCGACGGGAGAACTCCGAAGGCGTGGAACAGAGGCGTGGTGATATTGTTCTTCAAAAAAGGAGACAAAACTCTCCTAAAGAATTACAGGCCCATCTCGCTTCTGAACCACGTCTACAAGCTGTTTTCAAGGGTGATCTCAAATCGTCTAGCAAGGAGACTCGACGAATTTCAGCCCCCAGAGCAGGCCGGATTTCGAAGGGGTTACGGGACCATAGACCACATCCACACAGTGCGGCAGGTTGTACAGAAGACCGAAGAGTATAACCAGCCCCTATGTCTTGCTTTCGTGGACTATGAGAAGGCCTTTGATTCAATCGAGATCTGGGCTGTTTTGGAGGCACTGCAGCGATGCCAAGTGGACTGGCGATACATCGAGGTGATGAGATGCTTGTATGACGCTGCGACCATGTCCGTTCAAATACAGAACCAGCAGTCTAAACATATCCAGCTGCGCCGGGGAGTGAGACAGGGGGATGTTATATCCCCTAAACTGTTCACCAACGCCCTGGAAGATATGTTTAAGACGATAGACTGGAAAGGAATGGGCATAAACGCGAACGGCGAGTACATCTCACACCTGCGATTTGCCGATGATATAGTCCTTATGGCAGAGTCGCTGCAGGATCTCGAACGGATGCTGGCCGATTTAGCTGATGCCTCTCGACGCATCGGTCTCGGGATGAACATAGATAAAACCAAGATTATGTACAACAATCTTATTACCCCGAGGCCGGTTATCGTAAATGGGTTATCTCTCGAAGTTGTTCAGGAATATGTCTACCTCGGGCAAATTATGCAATTGGGTAGAAACAACTTCGAGAGAGAGGCCGATAGGAGGATTCAGCTGGGATGGGCAGCATTCGGCAAACTTCGTCGAGTCTTCACGTCACCCATACCACAGTGCCTTAAGACGAAAGTCTTCAATGCGTGCGTCCTACCAGTTATGACCTATGGAGCCGAAACGTGGACTCTCACGGTGAGACTGGTCCACAAGTTTAAAGTCGCTCAGCGAGCTATGGAGAGAGCTATGCTCGGAGTCTCTCTGAAGGATAAAATCCGAAACGAGGTTATCCGACAGAGAACTAAAGTTACCGACATAGCTCAAAGGATTAGCAAGTTGAAGTGGCAATGGGCCGGTCACATCTGTCGGAGAACCGACAATCGTTGGAGCAAACGAGTTCTCGAGTGGAGACCGCGACTAGGCAAACGTAGTGTAGGGCGCCCGCTGGCCAGGTGGAGTGACGATTTGCGGAAGGCAGCTGGCAGTGACTGGATGAGGAAAGCCGAAGATCGGGCTCTGTGGCGTTCACTAGGAGAGGCCTACGTCCAGCAGTGGACGAATATAGGCTGATGATGATGATGATGATGATGAATATATATTTATCAATTTATAGATATAATTTATTTATATATATTTATTTCTATATATATTTATTTTTTTATCTACTCTACTTACTTTTGTACGTAGAATAGGTACTTACAGAATATTTATAGTATATAATTAGGTAATTAATAATATTTGTGAATTGCGATCTTATAACAAAGAAAATATTTTTTTCCATTACGGCCTCTCTTACTGTCGAAAGTGTTAATTTACAATGAATGCATTAGGTTTTCCAGTTATAAGAAGGTAAAGTTAAATAATCAATACACTAATATAATTGAATTGAACAATCATGAGGTGTTATTATCTAGGTTTAAAATTATTAGGCCTCTACTAAATGTTTTATAAACCCTATTTTGAATAAACTAACCTAAGGCTTTCCGAGTTGTTTCCGAATGAGAGATTTATATAATATGTATAATAGAATAGAATAGAATATTCTTTATTGCACACCAAAAAATGTATGTAAAGTACAGTTTTATAAATCATAGAGTGGTACAATGGGCGATCTTATCGCTAACAGCGATCTCTTACAGACAACCTTTATAATACCTAATTATAATTAATGATATACCTAACGCCAATCCATCAATCAGTTATAGGTACTCTATACTATAAAATGAAGCAACGACACTTTGCCATGTATGTATGATAGTGAATAAGTTGAATTTTAATAGGATGACGTATATTAATTCGATAGCAATACATTGTTGCTTCTTTTGATGGATTAGTTGTGTTAGAGGCGCCAAAAAGAAGTACGTACTCACGTTTAAGGTTTATTCATGGTTGGCACAGCTACAATAAGTAGATACAATATTAATAAGCTATTCGGGTGAGTTCTCTACACTTTTTTAATTCAATTGTAAGAAGAGTGAAAGAGAATTAAATTGAATCGTTATAGTCCACGAATTTTCTGAATAGCTGTTTGCCCGCGGTGTCACTTGCGTCCCAAAAAGACTACATAACTTTTTTGAGCATTTGAGCATTATGAGACATCGCCTATGTCCTCCCTCAAGTTGCGTTCTATCTCCCTGCCAAAGTTTGACGAAATCCGTGGTTTGTGCTTGAAGATAAACAGAGTTACCTACTTCCCCATTTTTTGAATTAGTTTGGATTTGTAGTTTCATAGAGATTATATGAAACTACCTGTTTCCCGTAGTTTCACTCAAGCCCTAAAGTGACGATATGAGTAACTAATTCGATTAATAATATTGATAGTAACTATACCTACATCGAATAATGTAGGTAGCTTTATATTGGTGAAAGAATTTTTAAAATCGGTTGAGTAGTTTTTGAGTTTATGTCTTACCAAAAATTTTACGAACTTGCAACCAATCAAATCTTTCCTCTTTAAAATATTAGACTTGCGACAGTGCGCAACTCGCAGTTGGCGTTAGGGAGGAGGTAGGAGAGCAGATTCAGTATACCTAACGGTTCAGTATACCTAACGGTTACTTAATCATTTAAAATGTAACTTCAATAATCTAAATTAGCTAAATACAAAAAAAATATGTCCTTTTCGATGGCGCTAAGCATAATAAGCTAGCTACTGGTAATTAGGTAGGTACTGGTGTTAGGTACTGTACTACCACGGAACATAAAAAATATTGTTCTGTGGTACTATCTACGTAAAGTATGGCAACACTTTGTTATTAAGATCACTCGACTTTTTTTTTATTCACGAGATAAGTAAGAGGAGAGGCGTTGCTGACTCTTTTAAAAAACTAAAAAAGTAAAATTCGATCCCTTAATACTTAATGTGCTCCAAAGATTCTTTGTTACAAAGAATTATACCTAATATTTTAATTTGTGTAGATAGATAGATGAGACAATAGCTAGCATAAATCGGCCAATGAGATTATAGAAGACTCTTGCTCCGTAAATACATAATAAACACTAAAAAATAAACATCACACATGTATAATAACTAGCCGTACTCCAGCTTTGCCTAACCCTTATAGGGAATATAAGTAGGCGCGTTTAGCTAAATAAACATATAACGTACTAGCTTCTGCCCGCGGCTTCGCTCACATGAAGCTGTATTGGGATTTAAAATCATGGGATTTAAGATCCCAAAAATAATTTAATCAATAACCAACAGTGATGATCTCTTCTTTGTATGGGTCTCTATACATCAGAAAGGTCAAGCTGTATCTTAGGATCCGTTTAATTAATTGAGATTTAATAATAGTAGAGATTTTTTGGTTCGGAGACATTTAAGTACTTATATAGGTACCCTAACCCACTGTTTTTTTTTAAATATCTTCAATGTACAGACACAGCTTTTTTACTCTATCTACTCTACTATTATAAAATTGTAAAAAAGCTGTGTTTGTTACGGGTTGGAGCAAAAACTACTGAATAGATTTTAATTTTGTTATCACTGTTAGCAAGTATATGCTCCAACTTAGGAACTGTATCTGATTTAATTAATCGGATCCTGAGATAAAACTTCACCTCTCTGATGTATAGAGGCCGATACAGAGAAGAGATTATCACTGTTGGTTTTTATTAAATTATTTTTGGAATCCATTTCTATCTAATCCTATAGCTCCATCCATACTATAGCTTCAGGTGAGCGGAGCCGCGGGTAAAGCTAGTTAATAGAATAATTATCTTGAACCTACACTCTAGTGTTACAATTATAAAGTGTAACAATGACACTTATTCCATTTTGAATTATTCAATTTAGCTGTAGGTATCACCGCGGAAACTTGTTATCATAATTTAAGCGAAATTTTATGCAGCGAAGAACATTTATTTAGTAAAATATTTGTTCTAAATAAGTTAATTTAATTGAAAAATGACGCCTAATACTCTAACGTTTTGTTTGAGTTTTGAGACTTGACCGAAAAATCCAAAATCTTACCTAAAATTAGAATAACTTTTAACAAAAAGAATAATAACACCCTTCAGGAAATACAGGCATGATGGTATATTGGTATGTATTAGGCCATTACACCTGTATTCCTTGAAGTTTTAGGCAGAGGCGTACTAATGTACATACAGCCACAGTTCGGCGGTCATTTTAGGTCCCATAATAGGGGGCTAGATCCCAAACGACGAGCTCCTAATTAAAATTTTATAGAAATAACTATTAGCACTTTGCTCGATCTGAGAATCAAACCCAGGAACCACAGTACCACAGTAACGTGTAGCAGTCGCGCTCAGGAACACTAGACTTATGAGGCAGTAAGTAAAATAATGTTGTTCCAAAAAAAAGATTTGGTCAGATATTTTTTTTGGCCACGGAACAACCTTTTGTTTTTGAAGGCGGTTTACTTTTTGATAATCCATATTTTATTTCAACATTTTGAGTGGCGAGTTGACGATGGCATCATTTACCCCTGGTTTAGTGACAGAAGTAAGTTAAATTTTATTTACGTAGATGGGGACTATTCTAAACTAATCGAAAGCCATGTCTCGTAGATCCCCTCAAAATGTGAATTATGAAAAGCTATGACATTTCCGTTAATAGTAGTCTGAAGCCCGAAAATCTTTCAACCAGTACATACCCATATACCCGTATACCCAGAGGTACCTACAGATGACAAGCTCTTCTGGTTTAGTAAACTTCTGTCCTTGGTGAACATTATGAAGTCATTCGTTGTAACATCACGAATGATTTCTTACTTTACTAAAATTTGGTGACTATTTCAAAATTCTAAAATATTTTATTTCCCTTGATCAAAAAGAAGAATTTTAAGTAGCTCTCTAATCTAAACTGCCCCAATATAAATACAGGTGACATTTTTATTTAGTTTTTCTTTGAATAGACCGCCCAGGTCTGTTAATACTGTTAAATGTTCTGTTAATGTGATGAAGTTTTTATTTGATTTTACATCAAATACAGATTCACAATCACATGTAAGTTAACAAAATGTTAGTTTCTATGCTCGTAATACCAGAAGTGTGTGTTATTTTATTACTACAGAAATATGCAACAAGTAATGTAAGCTACTGTCAATTTCTGACATATACATAACTAGCTTCTGCCCGCGACTTCGTCCGCGTAGCGTGATGATATATAGCCTATAACCTTCCTCAATAAATGGGCTATCTAACACTGAAAGCATTTTTCAAATCGGACCAGTAGTTCCTGAGATTAGCGCGTTCAAGCAAACAAACAAACAAACTCTTCAGCTTTATATATTATATAAGTATAGATAAAGTACCTCAATGGTTATTTCTTCGACACTTCAGTAATGTATCCTTAAGATTGCACTACAATACTTTAGTTTTCAATCAGTGCAATATTGGTGCAGTAGTCATTCATAGTGTTACGCATTTAGCAAGTACTTACCTTCGATATAGAAGTCTTTATCTTATATACCAACCAATCTAACACAGGTGCATTAGTATAAATATTGATAAAATTAATATTTTAGCAACCAATGTGCACTTGTACTTATATTATCTGCCTTAACTCTTTTATCTCTAATTTATTCTGAATCATGCTTATCGAATTGTGTGATAACAATGAGAGAACGAATTAAATAGCAATATGTATTAAACAATGCCAATCTAACAAATGCGATAAATAATAACGTGCAGGACGCCATGACGATGAGACGAAAAACAAGACAAGCTGGCGCTATCACCAAGTTTCGGCTGCTGATGTGGAAGAATTTCCTGCAGCAATGGAGGCATCGACTACAAACTGTCACTGGACTGTTATTGCCTGTCTTCACCATGATGGTGGTTCTCATAATTCGGTGGCAGCTCGAGCCAGTAGCAGAGGGTACGCTGACGTTCCCGCCCTTAGCAGCACACACATTAAACTTTTCTACGACAGTACTGTAAGTTGTTATTTAAAATACATTTAAATCTATTTTTTTATGGTATCGGGGGGCAAACCAGCAGACGGATCACCTGATGGTAAGCGATAACCGACACCCATGGACACCCGCAACACCAGAGGAGTCACAAGTGCGTTGCCCGCCTTTTAAAAGGGTTTGGGCCTCCGGTAACCTCGCTTACTCGGCGAAACACAACGCAAGCGTTGTTTCACGCCGGTTTTCTGTGAGGCCCTGGCATCACTCCGGTCGAGCCGGCCCATTCCTGCCGAAGCATGGCTCTCCCACGTGAAAAACATACATACATTCCATCACGCCTGTATTCCCCGAAGTGTTAGGCAGGGGCGTACCTTCGTAGGTACGCTTTGTACACACAGCTCGCCGGAATGTATAGGAGGTGAGCCTTTATTAACCGGACTCAAGTACCGAACTCCGAGCTGTTACTGAGAATTTCACAGAAAAACCAGATAACACTACTCGATCTGGGAATTGAATCTAGGACCAGTAGCGTAGCAGTCGCCCTTGGGAGCACAAGACTAACGAAGCAGTCTAATGAGGCCATAGAATATTAATGAAATTTAATTATATAATATAAACCAAGCTTATGGTTACTTTAACTACAACCCGACATCAGAATTGACAGTTATTATGGATACATTTAAAGTTTTAAATTCTGATTCATATAAATGAATATGAAGGCTATGTTTTGTTATATACTCGTAGATAGAAAGAAGAAAAGATGAAACAGTAAATTTCCCCTTTTATAAATAAGTGATCTAAATGACAATACAACAGTCCTTATAAAAGAAGCAGTGTATCTTTCATCACCCAGCTGATTAAGCTCAGGTGATACGAAAAATTGTTTTATTAAATGTCACCAATTTGTCCTATTGGACAATAACCTCGTGACACGGGATAGGAATTGTTTTTGCGAATTTGCTATTTGCTTATTATCATTTGCGTTGAATCGGAAGAAAACTTTAATCAGTAGGTACCTACTTACCTATATTTTTTTTTATAATTATGCAGATTAAATTATTCTTTTATCTGCAGATTATTGTCTACGTCAAGAAATGACTATTGATATATACTTGAATTATTGATATACCTCTATTTATTAATGCGTAAATTATAATACATTAATGTTAAGTATATTGTAAAGTATCCAATAAAAATACGCCCAATAATGTATGTACCTATTTATACGTAATAACTACTTATAACATTTTTACTATATTAAAGTACCTATAATAGTGGGTTAGTAATGTCCAGGTCGAGCAGAGTTATTCTGTTTTTATATGAAATTCTTAGAATTTTCTCGAAGTTTGGACTTGTGCAGCAGTTTGGAATCTATCACAGATTTGAGGTATGGCCAGCGGACTGCCATGTCGTAGGTCTCGAGTTCGAACCCAAGGCACGCACCTGACTTTTCGTAATCTTGTGCGTATTATCACTCGCTTGCAACGGTGAAGCAAAACATCGTCAGGGAACCTGCATGCCCGAGAGATTTTCTCGGCGGGCGGCGTGTGAAGTCTGCTAACCCGCATTAGGCAAGCGTGGTGGACTTAAAAGCCTTATCCCTCTCATTCTGAGAGGAGACCCGTGCCCAGCAGTGGGATAGTATATGGGTTGATTATGTATGTTGGACTTGTGCCCGGTTATCGGCAATAGGCTCGCCCCTTATTGGTAACTAAAACATACCGGCTGACTCTGCCGAACTGGTCGGGGAACACAGGTTTTGTGATAATTATGTTACCTGTATGTGCATCATACAATTAATTTAAATAGTTATTTTTTTCAGAGCAGGCATGAACGTGACCCGGTTAGCAATAGCGTATTCACCACAGAGTTCAGTATTAGAAGACGTACTGAGAACAGCTGTTACCAACTTATTACTTGAAAATACAAAAGACATGCTCCCAGATTTGATTGATAACTTGCCCGAATTACCAGATATACCATTTCCACCAAACCTTGTATTAAACTCAACAGCAGTAACTGAGTTTGTCAAATCACGTATAAGGATCGATGCTTATAACAGTAGCCACGATATAAGAAGAGTATACATCGATGAAGAGAGCACTCGAACGGTTATCGCTGCCGTCGAGTTTGATGATAATTTATATGGTTAGTATCGCCATTATTAAATTACTTTCCTTTAATTGGCACAGGATCGAGGAGATAAGAAGCATTTGATACCTTATGTATTCAGGCCTACCAGGCTATTCGTAATCCAGCTTATTGCTACTTTTTATTCATTTAAAACTGAAAATATTGCGACATTTTGCACATAATATGTGTAAAGTATTGATTTTGGTTTCAGGTGCACACGAGCTCACCAACAATTTATCGTATTCACTAAGGTTCCCTGAGAGACCTCGTCAGAATTCATTTTTCCAACAAGGAGGTCGTACATGGAGGACTGATGCCGTATTTCCTATTTTTGAATTTTTAGGACCGCGGTTTCCCTACTCTTGGGAAGGTGGCAATGACCCAGGTGACTATTGAATCTGAAAATCTCAAATTAAATAGGGCATAAATATGGATAACGAAGTGATTTGTATTATATTCACTGTTGCTGATGATTCAGTTCAAAATATTTTAAAATTAAGATTGGGGTTTACAAATAGTATATAATTTGCTACGGATAGAGAGATATATAGTCAAAGAAATAGAGAGATATAACTAAACTTAGTTTAGGGTTCAGGGTTTTCAATTTATATAGGTAATTAATTTTAGCCTATATTTAACCTATTATTAAATTTATGTGTTAACTCTGCCTCATGAGCCAAGTGGTCCTGAGCGCAACTGCTACGCTAGAGGTCGAGCAGTGTTATTGGGCTTTTCTATAAAATTCCCAGTAGCAGCTCGGAGTTAGGAAATTATGCCCCGTTAATGGCAATAGGCTCGCCCCCTATTACATGGGACCTAATCATACCGGTGAACTGTGAGTGGTACATTAGTATGCCTCTGTCTATACCATCGGGGATTACAAGCGTGATAGTCTATATGTATTTTTTAAGATCAATAAAAAAATCTCTAAAATATATAGGTATTTATTTATAGGATACGTCAACGAAATGTTCATAGCACTGCAACATGTGATATCAACTGAGTTGATATCAAGGGCTACTGGGGAAGACTTGTCGTCGTTCAGAGTAACCGTGCAAAGGTTCCCTCATCCGGCCTACTTGCGTGACTCAGCCATAGAAATACTGCAAGTTATGTTCCCCATGTTCATCGTGTTGAGTTTTAGTTACACTGCTGTCAACATTACACGGGCAGTAACTGTAGAAAAGGAACTGCAATTAAAGGTATTTATATTTCTTTACTATTGTGCACAATATTAATGAATTATCTCATTTTCAATCAGTAATAACCTAGTAATAATATGATCATTGAACTGCCAAGTTAATGATCTCGATTTCGAATCCAAGGCACAGACCTATGAGTTTTCGCAATCATGTGCGTATATATAATTATAATTAATGATCACTCGCTGAATCGGTGAACGAAAAATCATGAGGAAACTAGCATGCTTGAGAGATTTTATCGATGGTGTAAAGTCTGCGAACTCCCGTTAGGCCAGCGTGGTGGACTATAGCCTAACCCCTCTCAGCAGTACCTCGCAGGCGCAGTAAATGGGTTGTTGGTGATGATGATCTTATTTCAGGAAACAATGAAAATAATGGGTCTCCCAATCTGGCTGCACTGGACGGCATGGTTTTGCAAGCAGTTTATCTATTTATTTCTGTCTGCAGTTTTAATCATCGTTCTATTAAAAGTAAGATTTACAGAAAAAATAATTTAACATAGCCTAGAAAGATGAAATATGTCAGCTTGTATTTATTAACTTATTTATCGTACACAGGTTGATAAGGTTTTGAATTATTAAAAGAAACTTATTATCAATTAGCTTGAAATGAGAAGAAAATTTCAAGCAAATGAATTGATAACATTAGTTAGAATGTATTGAGGAAACGGGGCTGGGATAAGCTGTATCTGAATTAAATTATTATTTAGTTTTAAGTGCATTTATTTTATTAAACCTAACATTTACATATTTTTAGGTGAATTGGTTTACTAACGAAGCTGGCTTCAGTGAATACGCTGTATTTACTAATACGCCTTGGACAATTTTGCTATTTTTTATGGTACTATACTTAATTTGCATGATCTTTTTTTCTTTCATGATAAGCAGTATATTTTCAAAAGGTATGCTCCGTTTCTAATGATACTTTTATTTTTTATTATCGAATTAATTTACTGATTACATTTTATGTTTTTATATTGGAAAGGTAGTACAGCGGCATTATTTATGGGTGTAATTTGGTTCCTAACGTACATCCCAGCCTTCCTCTTGGCCATGGACATTGACATGTCAACTGCAGTGCAAGTCATCACTTGTTTAAGTTTCAATTCGGCCATGGCTTATGGTTTTAAACTCATACTGGCGAGAGAAAGTACAGGAGGTAATGTATAAAAATCTTACACGCTTAATATTTTTAGGGACAACTTGAATACTCACGTGCATAACTTAGGTACTGTAAAGTAAGCTAGGTACTGAAATACGAAGACAAAGGTATTAAGATTCTATTTAATCTATTAAAACACTAGGATGTGTTTTGATAGTTATTATTAGGTTTACGATATAAAAATGCCCGCAATTAATAATCCACGTTTATTTTGAATAGAAATTTGATACTTTTTGCGTCATGAGCTAACGTGGCCTACGCTCATAATATTTATGAATTAGAAATAGGTTTATTTGTTTTATATTTTTTATTTATAAGCAACTCACTCACGAGTTGCGCCATCCATGATGGCACTAGTAGACGTGTGGGGGTAATTCCTGTCGTTGTAATACATGTGCGTAGGAGCATAAATTCTTGCATAGCGACTGTGGCTAAGTATAAAATTGCTTTATTGAATGTATTCTTTCAATTAGGTTTACAATGGGGCGAGTTCATGGCGTCACCGCAGACGGAGACGTCTCGTTTCGTGTTCGGCCACGTGGTTATCATGTTGGTTGTTGACTGCGTTCTCTACATGCTGCTCACTCTTTACCTTGAACAGGTGTTCCCAGGACCGTTTGGCTCGCCGAGGCCCTGGTACTTCCCTATACAGTTACAGTTCTGGTTCCCTAAACATAAATCAGGTAACTATCTCTATACTCTGATATATTCCTCAAATTTGAAATATCTACAGATAATTTCTTTTAATAGAATCTGCTTTAATTGTTTTATTTGTGTGTATAATCATTATATCGAATCACCGTGGATTCAAAATAAATATTTACCGTGATCTTCACAAAAAGTTCTATGAAGTTGATTTTGATGCTATTATATAA
Organism: Acronicta leporina; assembly: GCA_947256265.1. Classification (NCBI taxonomy): domain Eukaryota; kingdom Metazoa; phylum Arthropoda; class Insecta; order Lepidoptera; family Noctuidae; genus Acronicta; species Acronicta leporina. The sequence goes on from OX366521.1 coordinate 8,834,063, forward strand.
CATCATACATTTTTAGAACTTGGTGCAGTTTTGGAAGGGTCGGTAAATGAAAATATTGATTTTGACGATAGTATAAAAGAAAAGGATCCCACTGAGCACACGGTTGGTGTAAAAATAAATGTAAGTCCACAAAAAATATAACATAATAGGTACTTAGCGCATTTATTGCAACATCTTACATAAGTATTCACTTACAGAATCTAACAAAAATCTATGGGAATAATATAGCCGTTAATGGTTTATCTTTGAATATATATGACGATCAAATAACAGTTTTGCTTGGACATAATGGCGCTGGGAAATCTACTACAATAGCGATGTTGACGGGTTAGTAAAAGACGTTACGTATCTCTTAAATCACGGAGTAAATTTTATCCCTCTAGAAATTTTCAAGGAAAGCGAAGGTAATTTTTCATGTTTCAGGGAATTTACAGCCAACTCGAGGTTCTATCAACTTGGCCGGTTATGACATAGCCAATCAAGCAGCTATGGCTCGCTCTCATATTGGGTTATGTCCACAGCACAATGTATTATTCAATGAACTCACAGTCAAGGAACATTTAGAATTCTTTGCCAGGTTGAAAGGGTTTGAAGGCACGGAGCTGAAAGACGAGGTAGATTCGCTCATTACCAAACTAGAACTAGAAGAAAAGGTTAGTTATCTTATTTTTTATTTGTGTTATTTACTATACCTAGGTATGAGTCGATTTATCTAAAATTTATTTAATATTTATAGCGAAATTATCCTGCTAAAGGTCTTTCTGGTGGACAAAAGCGTCGTTTATGTGTGGGAATAGCTCTTAGCGGAGCGGCACGTGTGGTACTCTTAGACGAGCCTACGTCTGGAATGGATCCTGCTTCGCGCAGAGGACTATGGGAACTCTTGCAGAGGGAGAAAAAGGGTACATAACATTATGTTATATAATCTTTCTAATAAAGAAACATGGGTCCTTTTTTAAAATATGTTTATTATGTAGGTCGCTCTATGATCCTGACAACTCATTTCATGGACGAGGCAGATATTCTCGGCGATAGAGTGGCTATAATGGCAAACGGTCGCCTACAGTGCGTGGGTTCACCGTACTTCCTGAAACGTCACTACGGCGTTGGATATACCCTCGTCATTGTCAAGGATGACGAGTTCGACTTCGAGGAATGCACTCAGCTCATAAACAAATATATCGCGGGTACTATCGTGAAGGAAGATCGCGGTAAGTAATCAAAGTCAAAGTCAAAGCATTTATTTGCATAAATTATTCTAAATGTATAAGATCTTAATATGATTAAACATATATTCATTCCATAACAATGCCCTCTATTCTGCTACCATGTAAATTGAAGAAGTTGGAAATAAACACGTAAACTACGTAACGACCATAGGACCACTTATCTAAGTTTTTAAAAATATTTGTAGGGTAGTTATAAAGTCTTGATTTTGCAGAATATATTATGGAATGACATTGCAGCTGGTTTTATATAAGCTACATAATTAATTAATTAAAGATACATAATTATGCTGAGCTTTAAAAATGTTACAATATTTTAAATCATATTCTTATATACTGTGTTTACCTCTTTTAAAGTAATGTTGTGGTTTCAGGTACGGAAATTACATATAATTTAGTGAATGACTATTCGTATGCATTCGAAGATATGTTGAACGATTTGGAGAAAAATATTGATCGAATTAAATTTAAAAACTATGGTTTGATGGCTACTACTTTAGAGGACGTTTTTATGACGTAAGTAAAGTAAAAGTAAGCTTAAAGCATACGCTTTTCCTTTACGAAATAACTTTAAAGCTTACGTTCTATTAATTAATTTTCTAAACCAAAATTCATTAAATTGTTTCGGACTTTTTTTATTTTTCGGAATTTTCGGACACAGTTATCTTCGTATTTATAGTAATTAATGAGAATTACACAATGCAAGAAAAGATAATAAATAACGACTATAATTTTCGAATTACAGTGTTGGAGCGGATTTGGCGCCTGTTCAGTCAGAATCCGACGATAATGTGACTACTACTACTGATTCAACCATCATGGATGATATATCTAAACATGATATTGATTCGTCTTTAGAACAACGTAAGTGTTAATACTATGAAAAGTTTAGTATGTGTAAGTTCAAACACAAAACTCATTTAGTAAAAGGCTACGAGCTTAGACCCTCTACAGTTCTACACGGTCTAAGCTCACTGTCTATTAGATTCAGTCATTATCTATTATATATATGGTGTACATATGCCATTGTATACTCGAAGCTATAGGTAAATGTAGACCTTCTCGCAAAAATGCTAACCTTCGTCGTAATTAAGGTTTTTGTCGAGAAGCAGAAAACAGCAACAAACAACACTGTCAGTTATCTATACTATTAATAACAAGAATATACTTAATCATAAAAAACATTTAAATAATTTGATGACTTGGTTAATAGATCGTCCGGTTTTAGAGTGGGGATGGAATGTATGAATGCTAGTGTTAGGCTAAATGAGGCGTACACAGCTGATTTGTTATCTCTAGAAGTGTTAGACTGGCCTATTTTGTTAATGGACACTGGACAGTTTGTTTGGCAGGCTTGAAAGAGAGTAATTTTAGGGTGAGAATGGATGTTACCTATGCTGTAATGGAAATTATTACCACATACTCGTAAATGTAATATTACTATTAATGTGGAATCAAAACATATCCTAGTTATATTGACTTGACATGTGTATTTAATTGGACATTTACTAATTAATAATCTTAATGATATTTTTTAAACGACTCCTAGTGGATAGAAACGAGAGTAGCGTGAGGGGCGTCCGTTTGTTGAGCCAGCACGTGTTGGCCGTGTGGATGAAGTTGGGACTGGTGCTATCGCGCTCCTTTTGGCTCATCCTGCTGCAGTTCCTCACGCCCATCATCCTCATTAATGCCACGCTGGGTGTGCTGCGTTACGTCATGAATCTCGCGCCTAGCATAAACACAAGACTCTTGAGGCTAACAGAAGGGTTCGTTAATATTGACCACATGTTTGACATGTTTATTAAAATCGTCACCTACTTAAAAACTTTGTTTGAAAATAAAGATTTTGATTTGAAAAAGAAAAGAAGCATATGCGAACATAAGACCTTGTTTTTGTAAAATCACAATATGCATGCATGCAGGTTGTACTAAATAAGTTTTTTTTACTATTTCAGATATGCAAACACAGAAACCTTGTTGAGTTACACGGGTAATTCTTCGACGTCTCTGGGCGCTCTCGCGGCGAGCGCATACGAACTGCTGTTCGCCACTGCTGGCGTTAGCACCATGGAACTAACTGTGGTTGAAAATCAACCCATTGATGATTATTACCTCAGTCGAGTAAGTTTTCTGTTCAGGACTAACGCTCTCCTACAAAAGATGGGTCTGACGGAGACATCAGCCTGCAGGGCCTGCAAAAGGGAAATTGAGAGCATGGAACACCTTCTGTGTACATGCGATGTAATGGCTAGAAAGCGAATGTGCCTTTTGGGTCAGGGTCAAGGTTATCCAAGACCAGAGGACTACAGACTCATACCCCCAGGCCTCATTATATAGCTCATGGAAGAGCTGTTTGTAGAACTGGGAGAGGATGAGGAATAAGTTATCTAGGGGAAGCACAAAAGATCCCAATGGGTCGAAGTGCACTGAGGCCTTGTTGCCTCGGCCCTACACAAGATAAGATAAGATAAGTTTTCTGTTAGGCCTTCGGGATAGCTGAACAATAAATTTTGCATTGTGTCTGAAGTTTGTTATTAAATGTATTTATCTATGTTTTGATACGTTATGTTTTATGTATTTGCTTATAATCTTGTACTTAAAGAAAATCACGCGTATAAACATAGTCAACTGTTGAAAAATAGGAATGAAAATAAAAATCATGTAAGAAGTAGAATTTAGTATAGTAGGTATGCTTCTTCTACAATCTTTCATTTATTTTTTGTAGGTGATACTGTACGTAGTGGTTAATTTGATCGATTTCGGGGTAAAGGGTCGCGAGTTCAATTTCCACACGAAATAATATTTGTATGTCCTAAAAGTTGTTCCGGCACGCTTTGCTTGTGTATGTGAAGATAACATTTGTTATAAATGTTACTGTCACAAAAATTAACTCTAATTTACATTTTCTGCCCATCTTCATCATAACCTAGATAAATGTCAGTCAATGATGTAGTCAACGTGATATACCTGAGTAACCGCACTAACGATATTGGGCAAAGTCTTTGCAGCCTAATATTATTTTTCTTATTTTTAGATTATTTAAATAAAAGCTTTTTTCTGTTAAATAATTAAAAATCGATATAAATAAAAAAACAATTTCATGCCAAATGAATGTAGTAAGTACTTATTGTATGTAAGTAAGCTTGCCCCTTGACAACAGCTCGAGCGATTTGGCAGTTGGCTGTATTTTGTTGTGTTCGTAATTGTGAGGGCAAGGTTTGTATGACAGGTGATTTCAGAAAAGTGGATGGAAAAAAATTAGGTTTGCATGCAAAGCTGCGCACGAGTTGCTGGTATAGGTATACGGGGCCTTTTAACCTATGGGAGGCCGTAGGCATTTTAGGAAAATGAAAAAACACAAAAAGAGTAGGAACTAGTGGGGCCCCATGAATCGCGGGATCCTGGGTACTGGGCCTTAATGGAATAGAGGGGTCTGGGTATATAGTATTTTAGTTAACGTGTATTATTTCTTGGTTCATAAGGCGCATGATATATATGCGATGGGTACGCTACGTCACCGGGTGCTGATCGGCTCCACGTTCAACGAATCGTCTGCGACAGCGTGGTTTAGCAACTTCGGCTACCACGACGTTGCCACATCGCTTGCCGCTGTACACTCAGCTGTGCTCAGAGCTAGAAACTCTACCGCAGTACTCAATGTATACAATCATCCATTAGAAGCTACATATGCGGATCAAGTAAGTTTCACCATGTTGGAGTAAAGAAAGGCTTTTCCATGAAAGTTACCGAGTAATTCAAGGGAACTTAGTTGGAGGGGTTGAATGGCTTAGGAAGATTTGGAAGATTTACAGCTGACTTGCTTGACTTTTGATGAAGAATTTTATTTTTATGTATAATTTTATGAGTTGTAAATATTTTCAGAGTGACATGCAGATGATGATAACAATGCTTTCAATGCAACTTGCTATTGGTATCGGCAGTAGCGTTGGCATCGTGAGCGCCGTATTTGTAATGTTTTACATTAAGGTAATTATGTCCACCCACAATATACAATGCATATGTTGTGTGATGTTTTTGCTTCTGATAGAATTTATAGTTAAAATAAGTATTTGGAATAGTCTTGAGGACTTTGCGTATCACGTAAAAACATTAAATTGGTTGCAGTTTTCACAGTCGTAGTTCCTATTGCTTACCCAAAATATTTTATGTTTAGACGTAAACCAAAACAATTTAAAAAGCCTACGTAGTGGTTCCAATTTTGATAAACATTTACCACTTGGAATAAAACGGTTGGTTTTATTTTAGGTGTCATTATTTGGCTTACTAAAATAGGTATCTTAAATATCTAATAGTACATAACGTTTTAGTATAAATTGGGCGTCAAATGGTGAACGTTAACTCATTTGTGTAGAGAATATTTTATGTTTGATTTACCTATAGCTTTAATCCATTAGTTACCTAAGCATTTACACAACACAAACCCTTGATTTTGTAGGAGCGTATGTCTGGTGCAAAGCTACTGCAGAAAGCTGCTGGTGTACAACCGGTGGTACTGTGGGGCAGTGCGGTTGTCTTCGACTGGCTATGGTTCCTCATTACTAGTATATCCATCATCATATCGTGCCTCGCCTTCCAAGTTATTGGCCTGTCCAGTGCAGCTGAGCTAGGTAATTATTTTATAGTTTTCTTAATTAACTTCCAAAGTGAGCTAAACATATTGAGCTTTCCGTATTCCGTCATACTTAATAGCGGTGATTTTGAGTGCAACTGTATATCTTGAAGTGTTTGCATGATCATGACTTGGAAACAGTGGTTTCATAATATTTTTTGTAATCTTTGCTCTTTTTATTCAATTATATCAATAATTCCGGATATGGAACATATTACCACATTACTGGTCATTAGGTGTCTAATTATAATTATACTACATGGTTAATAAAAAGAAATTGTTTTTGGTCATTATTATTCCTAAATCTACTGATGGACATCGCTTTACTGTGTAATTATCTACAAAGGATTTTTTTGTCTTATTTAATTTTCCTCGCTTTATTTCTTTTCTTTCTATCTCTTTACTCTTATCTTCAATAACATAACCATGAACAGTTGAACACTGTCGATTGCGTACTGCAGCACTTTAAAATGTTTATTTTTCGTTTCAGGACGACTCTATGTGTGTATTATGGTGTACGGCGCTGCTATGTTGCCATTTAATTATGTCATGTCGAACGTGTTCAAGGGGCCTTCGGTCGGTTTTGTCAGCTTCTTCTTCATGAATGTTATCTTTGGTAAGTAACAGAACTCACTCAGTGTATAAACTAAAGAGAGACCAATTGATATTAATTTAATCCACCTATACCGCGATGTGGCCAACATTTTAATGCGTTAATAATTGATATTATTGTGTAACATTTACATTAATCCAAGTGGAACTGGAGAATATTAGTGGCCTAACGTATTAAAATATTGGCTATATATTACTCAGATATACACCTATATTGGCTATATATATACCTATATCTGAGTAATGGTTAACCCGTTAAGACGTAGGTGGAGTAGAAGCATAAACCACAGGGATTTTGAGATAAAGTAAACATAGCCACCATAACGCTTGTATTCCCCGAAGGGTTCTTCAGGGGTGTACTTATGTACACCTATAGTTCGTCGGTAGCTATAGGTCCCATGTAATAGTGGAAGATCCTATTGCCATTAACCGGGCACAGAACAACAACTCCGAACTGCTACTGAGAACTTCATAGGAAAACCCAATAAGACTGCTTGACCTGAGAATGGAACCCAGGATCTCCAATGTAGCAGTTGCGCTTAGTACCACTAGGTTAATGAGGCAGGTTTAACGTTATAGTTTTAAATTTAGAAGGGTTAATTCTAAATGTTCATGTGTGTGCGGCAGGTATGTTGGGTTCACAAGTTGTGGAGGCGCTGTCAGCACCGCTGCTCTCAACACAAGATATCGCGAACGCCCTGGACGGCATTCTCCAGTTCTACCCTCTCTATAGCCTCGTCACTGCAATCAGGTACTGATATTACTGCATCGTCGTAGACCTACTTAGGTACACACTTGTAAAGCACGTCATGGCGTTGTGTGTACTATCAAATTCCAGCCTAAGTTAATTATGTTAATTTTGCAATAGTGACGTGAGAGTAACTGGTAGCAGTTACTACTTATTTACCTTTAAATAACAATCGACTAAATTTGAATAACATTTTTTTGTACAGGTTCTTGAACCAGATCGGCTTACGAGAGTACACTTGTTTGCAAGGGTGCGAGTACTTGCAAGCGGTATATCCAGGTCTCGAGTGTACCATGGAAAACATGTGTGAATACTCCCGTAACTGCTGCAGTGAGTATAATTAATTAATTTTCATTACTGATTATGTATTGGCGTCGAGTTTGGCATAGGGGCTCAGGCTCGGGCACAGAGCAAAGATTTGTATGATCTACAGGTAGTTGTTTCGGGTCTGGGCGTTTGTGTATGTGAGAATTTGTGTAAACTCACCCACAATACAGGAGAATACATGTGTCACTGGACTAGGCCATAAGTATTCATTTGGCAGTCTAATCTCTTTCATTCCGAGAGAGTCGTGTGTTAAGTGAGTGCTCAGTAGCGGGGCAATATCATGGGTTAATCATGTGATGATGGCATATACCTGCATGTAAGGTTAGGTACCTAACCTTTCTGGCAAAGTGAGTGAATGGTTCGTATGCTCATTAACTCCTGGGAATAATATTGTGACTTGTGTTTGCAGTTCGCGAGAACCCTTACTTCGATTGGGAGTCACCGGGAATATTGCGGTACCTCCTCAGCATGATCTTCTCCTGTGTAATATTCTGGCTCCTACTAATGACCATGGAGTACAGACTCTTACAAAAGGTACCTATTACTGGTTAAAACAACCATTTACCTAATATTTGATAGTGTGTTGTTACCGACCAAAAGTTTTGAAGTCACGAGGCTGGTTGCATCTATTGAGCCTCGAGATAGATAATCTAGAATCTCGTATATTAATCTATAATATTGATCATAAAGATTTGACCACAGATTTACAGCAGCAGCATTTAGTATTAGGCTTCAGTTTCATAATGTTTTTTATTACAGATATTTAGGTTTACCAAGGCCCCACCGCCAGTAGACGAGAGTACGGAAGATGAGGACGTTTTGAAGGAAAGAGAACGCGCGCGCCGCGTGGACCCCGCCAGCCGCGCCGACTACGCCCTCCTCGCCATGGATCTCTCCAAGTACTACGGAAAACATCTCGCCGTGGATCAAGTCTCCTTTAGTGAGTGGTTCCTACATATATCTGCGTATTGCTTAAAGGTACTAGTTATAGGAGATTCTAGATTACAACAGCCGTTTTGTTTAAATCGGGATCGGCAGGGTGAAATTGAAAAGGCGCGACAAATTAAAATATAATTTAGACAACGTGATTATGGAAAATAATTACTTATATATTTCTAGTATTGTAAAGATAGTTTGATAACTTCTCTTGCAAGTGCATCTACTGCTACTTTTTTCATGAATAATATAGATAAAGGCAAAGCGTAAATAATTTACGTTAGTAGTAACCATTTGCGTACTGGATTAATGTGGCGGCGCGAATTATTTAATACTTGCTTGAAATTATTTATTCATTATCTTTTTGTATTATTTTTTGCACTTTCCATGCTAAGATTAGGTATAGAGTTCGTGAAGGAAAAAATCAACTGCGAGCAGGGTTCAAATCGTCGCGTCAACTCAAATACGTACTTAAATTATCATAAATATACCTCAAATACGGGTGGGAGGAGTTGGGACTCGAGGTGTCTTAGTTAGTCATAGCGTCTGGCGTATTGAACCAGAAGACGCAGGTTTGTATCAAAATTTAAAATCTTATCAAATGCAAAAAATATACCTAAAAGACACAAGTTACAGGGACTTATTATGCAGTAAGTACCGAAATTGTATACAAGTACTTAGATAGGTACTAAAATTTAAGACGCATGCCTTTTCTACAAGTTATTTTTTTCATATTTTGAAGGTGTGAGCGATGGTGAGTGTTTCGGCCTGTTGGGCGTGAACGGTGCCGGCAAAACTACCACGTTCAAAATGCTGATGGGCGACGAGACAATCTCCAGTGGCGGGGCGTATGTTAGCGGGCATTCTGTGCAGACAAACCTCAACAAAGTACACGAGAATATTGGTTAGTACCTATTTTATTATTATATTAATGTTAATTTGCTGTCAGATGCGGCCTTCATACTCTTAACAGCCACTGCGAGGACGCCGGACGGGGAGGAGGAGACCTTTGCCAAGCCTTGTCTTTGTGGAATTAATGATCCTGAAATGAACACCAGTCAACGAGAGAGATTTTCTCGACAGCGTGTGAATTTTGCCAACCCACATTATAAAGTTATAAATGTGCGCGAGGATACAGGATAAGATTAAGGCTCCGAGGGGCGGTAGCCTTGCTTGGTCGTCACCTTCAAAGGTCGCGCCTGAGGGTAGTTGACTGGTGTTTGATTTATTAAAGCATTACTCCAGTACCTAAGTGAACTCAATTAATATTATGTTTTTAATCAAAACTAAAATTTATTATATCTGTTACAGGCTATTGTCCGCAGTTTGACGCATTGTTCGGTGAGCTCACAGGTCGCGAGACGTTGCGTATGTTTGGCCTAATGCGAGGTCTGCGTATGCGCACAGCTTCCTTCACAACCGACGCACTCGCTCATGCACTAGGATTTTTCAAGCATATCGACAAAAGGGTAGGTACTACATACTTTGTATGACATACTACTTACATACTTTTAAGAAGCACGGGGCCTAGACAAGATCCTCTCTATAATTCGAAACAAAATGTATCGCAATGACATTTGCGCACGCTTGATTATATCAATTACATACATTTTGTTTTGTATTCGTTTGTCTATTTGAACTTTAGATTGCAACTAGTTTTCAGGCGCAGGTATAAAATGAACTGGATCTAGTTTAGAATAATTGAATAGTAGAATGTTGGAGGTATAGTAGGAAGCTTGGATCATTGTTCAGGCAATTGACGGTATAAGTATACCTACCTATACGGTTATTTTCAGGTGCACCAGTATTCGGGCGGCACGAAGCGTAAGCTGAATACAGCCATTTCGTTCTTGGGACGAACGCGTCTTATATTCGTTGACGAGCCTACTACTGGAGTCGACCCTGCCGCAAAACGACACGTAATTATTCAATATTTTGATTATTACAATTAACAATATAATCGGTATTGATGATCATCAATAGATTTTAACTTCTGCTAAAGTATTTTATGTGTTCAGAATTCCGATCGAATCCTAATATTATCTAGTTATTTTCCAATAAGAGTGGTTATTTTCTTTCTTCTTTACATGTTTCATGGCGCATTGTAGCCATAAATACACGTTGTGTTTCCTTAAATCTACATACCTATTACTTAATATATAAAGCTGAAGAGTTTGTTTGTTTGCTTGAACGCGTTAATCTCAGGAACTACTGGTCCGATTTGAAAAATGATTTCAGTGTTAGATAGCCCATTAATTGAGGAAGGCTATAGGCTATATAACATCACGCTAAGACCAAGTAACTATTCCACGTGGACGAAGTTGCGGGTAGAAGCTAGTATTTCATAAATGGTCATGGCAAAATGTAACATGTGTGTAAACTGATGTAACGTAGGTGTGGCGCGTGATGCGCGGCGTGCAGCGCGGCGGGCGCGGCGTGGTGCTGACGTCACACAGCATGGAGGAGTGCGAGGCGCTGTGCTCGCGCCTCACCATCATGGTCAACGGCCGATTCCAGTGCCTCGGCACGCCACAACACCTTAAGAATAAGTTCTCTGAAGGTAACAATCCCTATTTTTCTATGTCCAGTTAAGTTTTAATTGGAATAAGAACGATCACGGAATAAATACACAATTACTTATTTCAGGGTTTACGTTAATTATTAAAATGAAAATGGAGGACAGTGGCACGACTTCGACGAACAATACGAGCAGTCTAGACGCTGTCAAAGAATATATTAATACCAATTTCCAGGATCCAAGGATAATGTTAGTACCTATAATAAATTAGCACCTATTTATTTGGTTAATTATCTTAAATTCCTTAAATTTTAATTCATAATTTAACACACTATATGTACAAAAGAACCAGGTTGAAAATTAATAAATACGGTAATGAACTTGCATGAAAATATGATACTCCTCATACAATTTAAACTTGCAAGTTTCTTTCTGATGAAACATTTGCTAATTCAATCTGTCGACCCCGAGTGTGTTCTAACGCATTGCCAAATATTCTGCCGTGAACATATACCTGGGTAACATAACGTTAAGCGTAAATGATGCTGCAGATAAGCTTTTTCGCCACCTTTGTGTTATAAATGTATATAATTTTCTAGGGAGGAGTACGAAGGTCTCTTAACGTACTACCTGCCGCGAGTCAGCATGGCGTGGTCTCGCATGTTCGGCATCATGGAGCGCGCCAAGCGGGACCTGGATATCGAAGACTACAGCATCTCGCAGACCACTCTTGAACAGATATTCCTGCAATTCACCAAGTATCAGCGAGAAGCAGCCGAAACTAATGGTTAACTTGTTGTTTATAGAATAACTCCATCTGTGATATATAAACGGTTTACATGACATTGTTAAATCGCAGTTATGACAATCAGTGTTCGATGTTATTTATAGGCATAGCCACACGGACCTCTCTACGGCCAGTCTATCAGATTTTAGCTATATATACGTTGCATAAAAACCATAAATTTATTAATATGGCGTTAGACAGCACGCTGGGAAAGCAGGATGGAATCACAAATACCTGCATCTAATGACGGCTACGGATATATATTTTATTAAAATTAAAAGGGTTTTGCATATACATACCTAGTGCAGATTGTTATGGTAGCCTTCATTAATATTGTGACAACATTGTTTGTGGTGTCTTATTTTTAAAAATACTTGTGAGTTGGCTCACGGGAAAACTTTTGATATGCCTAAAGTTTCTCGACTTCATTTAAAGGAGGGTGATGAATAAATAACCAGTATAGGTATTCGTTTATTAAAATTTGGACTACGTTGTATGCCTTAAAAGTCGTTATATTTTAGGTAGGTACCTACGTCACACAAAATATATGCTCAAATGCGCTTGGAATTTGCTTCCCTTTATATAATAAGCAGAATAGCAGTAATATGAAAGCCATTGACAATATTGTATTTTATTATTTTGTAATTGGACCAAAATAAGTTGTTTACTTTCATACCAAAAAGCTATATTTAGCATTTACCTGTATAGTTGTGAGTGTACTTTTGTATTAAATTAGTTTTAGGGTTATTTATTTACAATAAATATGTGATTAAAGTATAAATACGTTAATTTTACAATTAAATTATATATTTATATTCCGTAGCAAAAATATGTTGTCTGCTTTTTTAGTTTAGTCTATGAATGATTCATTCATTCATTCCCAATTTCTCAATATCCTTTTTCGATATAAAACACAAGTAAGGATAACTCACCAACCTTTTCCCTCGAACGGACGAATGGATACATGACAAACATAATATTTATGGAAGTACCTAAATATACCACTATGTTATCATTATGAATGACTGCTTTTTCACTATAGAACAAACCCTCAAATAATTAAAAAATCTGCTGTTCTATAGGTACATATAATATAAGTTCACTCAACTCGACAAAATGTATTTACCTACACGAAGCGACTACCTTCTTCAACCTAAGTAAATAAATTATAATAATATAAATCCTTAAATTCTTAAATCGTTACTTGCGGTCAGGCAAAAACGTAGATAAACGTTATTATCACAAGAATTTACTCACAGGCAGTGCATATTTGGATAAAACGTCCTAGTTGCGTAGCGTAGACGCGTAGCGCGACGCTACGGTTCCTCGTAGCAGTGGCGCGTCGTAGCACGACGTAGCATTAAGAATATAATTATGTAGCATGATTTGCAGACGTAATAACGATAGCGTAGACAAGAGACAATCTACATTAATTTTATTTTACATATTATATTATTATTATTATTGTTTATGGATAGATCGTTGTCACGCGGGAGAGCCATGCTTCGGCACGAATGGGCCGGCTCGACCGGAGTGATACCACGGCCTCACAGAAAACCGACGTGAAACAACGCTTACGTTGTGTTTCGCCGAGTGAGTTGAGGTTACCGGAGGCCCAAACCCTTTTAAAGGCGGGCAGCGCACTTGCGACTCCTCTGGTGTTGCGGGTGTCCATGGGCGGCGGTTATCACTTACCATCAGGTGATCCGTTTGCTCGTTTGCCCCCCTATACCATAAAAAAAAAAAGAATCTATACTAATATATAAAGCTGAAGAGTTTGTTTGTTTGTTTGCTTGAACGCGCTAATCTCAGGAACTACTGGTCCGATTTGATAATTCTTTCAGTGTTAGATAGCCCATTTATTGAGGAAGGCTATAGGCCAGGGGTGGCCAACAGGTCGATTGCGACTGTTAGTCCAATCGATCGTGGCAAGGCAAAAATATAAATAAATACGTAAATACGTAATATATAAATACGTAGACCAACGTAATGCTCACACTAATATATAGTTAAATAAATAGTTACTAAGAATACCAAATTTTCACATTTATGTTTTTTCTCTTAATAAAATAAAAAAAAACTATATAATTTTGTACTGAACTATACTGTTTCATTTAAGATTTCAATAATTATGTAATTGGTAGATCGATCAGGGTTTCGTTGGTAAACAGGAGATATTGGGTCTAATCAAGTTGGCCATCCCTGCTATAGGCTATATATATCATCACGCTACGCGGACGAAGTCGCGGGCAGAAGCTAGTCTATATCTATACTAATATATAAAGCTGAAGAGTTTGTTTGTTTGTTTGTTTGTTTGATTGTTTGTTTGTTTGTTTGCTTGAACGCGCTAATCTCAGGAACTACTGGTTCGATTTGAAAAAATCTTTCAGTGATAGATAGCTCATTTATCGAGGAAGGCTATAGGCTATATATCATCACGCTAAGACCAATAGGAGCGGAGCATCAATGAAAAATGTTTCAAAATCGGGGTTTTTTTTCCTTTTGAGAGCTTCCGATGCGTGCGCTGCGTAAACGGTTAAAGTTTCGCAAAAATCATATATGACAGAATTGTTGCTCTTTAAAAGTTCTAAAAAAAAGTCCGCGACAGCATATGTCTATCTTTTAAGGTTGGCTCACTATAACCTTTTTTATGCTAACTTTGTTCTAAAATTCCAAATGCATTATTTGCGAAGGTGTTTTTATGAGGCTTCCGGCGACTGGGACCACCATTAACTCGGACCGCGGTCCCAGTCGCCGGATCCATTTAATTTAAATATTTCGCTTCCGGCGACTGGGACCACCAATAAATCAATACTAAAATTTATTGTTCTAGTTAAAAACAGTACAGTCAAACGAAAAAATGTTCTAAGTAAAATCCTTTGAGTAAAAAATATTACTTACTTATACTAGATATGAAGTTATTCCTGCGTTTAGAAATAGATTAAGGCAACCCGTTTTCACGTAATTCTAATGTATATATGTAAGTGAACTGTATTTGTTCTTTTTGAGTAAAAATAAATGTCTTTGAACCGATATTGCTATCCCTCCCTAACTAAAGTCCGTTTCACCTGTCGATCCCAAGAATATATGCAGCCCTATTGTTGTAAACGGGATTTTGCATCGCTTGATGACTCGCTCGACCAATCACTGTCAAGAAACTTATCTCTTTAAGAAGACTGGACAGTGTATATGGATAAATGGTTATTAGACACTGTGCTGAATGTTTATTGCGAAATGTGATGTCTTCTTCTTCCTGCCCATGTCCCAATCTATTTGGGGTCGGCGCAACATGTTCTTTTCTTCCATTCATCCCTATCAGCCGTCATCTCACCACTCACTCCCTTTCCCATCATATCGGCTTTTCTGCCACTGGCGCCACTTTCAGACTTCCTCTAATATACTCGTTTCTTATTTTGTCCATTCTAGTCACTCCACACATCCACCTTAACATTCTCATCTCCGCTGCATGCAGTCTTCTTTCATCCATCTTCTTAACGGCCCAGCACTCTGATCCATACAACACGACAGGTCTTATAACGGATTTATAGATTTTGCCCTTCAGCTTGAGAGGCATCCGTCTATCACAGGTTGTTCCCGTGACCTGTCGCCATTTCATCCAACCTGAGTTGATTCGACATGTAACGTCCCGGTCAATTCCGCCATCGCTTTGTACACGTGACCCAAGATACCTAAAGTCGGAGCAAACTGATAAGGGCAATCCATCCAAAGATATGGACGCAGTACCGGAAAGTCCGCCGAAGTCACAAAACAAGTACTCTGTTTTGGTTCTGCTTACTTTCAATCCGACACTTTCCAGTCTCTGGGACCACACCGTCAGCCTGCTCTGGACCTCGGGACCACTCTCATCCACTAGCACAATGTCATCGGCAAAAAGCATGCACCAGGGAGCCTCCCCCTGTATGTCCGCCGTAAGAGCATCCATGATTAACAGGAAGAGGTAAGGACTAAGAGCCGAACCCTGGTGCAAGCCTACAGCCACATTGAAGCTGTCAGTGGTGCCAGCTGTGGATCGAACTTGAGTACCACCACCACAAAACCTCACGTGGTACCCGGTCGTATGCCTTCTCGAGGTCAACAAACACCATGTGCAAGTTTTTATGTGCCTCTCTGTATTTTTCGCATAATTGGCGAATAGCAAATATGGCGTCCGTTGTTCCGCGACCAGGCATAAAACCGAACTGGTTTTGTGAGATTGCACTCTCTTCTCTCAGTCGCCTCTCAATAACTTTCTCCCACACTTTCATACTGTGTGATAGTAGCTTTATTCCCCGATAGTTGTTGCACTCGTGCACATCACCCTTGTTTTTATATACAGGTACTAGGAGAGTGTTGCACCATTCGTCAGGTATAACTTCTTCGTACAACAACTTATTGAAGAATAAAGCCAGCCACGTACAACCATCTACTCTCAATAACTTCCACACTTCAACTGGTATTTCATCTGGTCCTACTGCTTTTTCATTTTTCATTCCATTTACTGCTTTTTCTACTTCATCTGCACTGACCTCTCTGCGTGATGTGAGAATTAAATGGTGCAGTACCTTGAAATTATTAGTCTTTAGGTATGTAAGTTTTTGTCTTATTTATAAACAAACCAAGTTAATAAGGGGCTCCTTGCTCAAGCGATGAGTTGCAAATACATACATATTTACATTTAAATTTGACCACTAGAAATTCAAGATTCTATCTTGGATGAGGCTTACTATTACCACAATTAAAAACGATTTGCGATTACTAAAACATAACATACCATGACGCCTGTATTCCCCGAAGGGTTAGGCAAATGCGTACTTAATGTACACCCGCAGTTCGCCGGTATGTTTAGGTCCCATGTAATAGGGGGCGAGCCTATTGCCATTAATCGGGCACAAATTCTAAACTCCGAGCTGCTACTGAAAATTTCATAGAAAAACCCAATAACATTTTGCTCGACCTGGGAATCGAACCCAGGAGCTCTAGTGTAGCAGTCGCACTTGGCACCACTAGACCAACGAGGCAGTTTACTTACTGACTACTTTATTACTAAAACAAACATAAATAAAATTATGGTTATGTTTTTTAGATTTCACTTTTTTATTATAATGTTTTCCACTAAAGAGTGTTATTTAAGTATTCGTCTCTAAAAAAAAAAATATTTTTCGATTTTAGAACTATCAAAATTGATGAAGGAAGCCCTTCAAATTCTCACCGTCAGCAAATAATAGTTTTGTAACGAAGAGTTTTTTTCTATAAATACTTATTACCTACTTTGAACATTTTTCGTTTGACTGTACTGTTGTTAATTTGAACAATAGATATTAGTATGGATTTATTGGTGGTCCCAGTCGCCGGAAGAAAAATATTTAAATTAAATGGATCCGGCGACTGGGACCGCGGTCCGAGTTAATTGCGGTCCCAGTCGCCGGAAGCCTCGTTTTTATAAACATGATATTAATCCTTATCCAAATAAATACGTTATTCATCAGAAGTATTTAATTTAAAACAAAAGTGCCCTTTACATTATTGGATTTCAATGAATATCTTAGGAGATATCGCAGTTTTAAAATAACATCGCAGCAAAATAATGATCAAGTACCGCGCGCGCATTTATGATGTGCAAGGCAGTCATGAGGGGGAAGGGCGGTGAGCCCAGTTAGCTCAGCGAGTTAATTTTATTTAGGGTATTGTTTCTGATTTTTTAGTATTTTAAGCTAATTCTTTTACCGTGGGTAGGCGATATATTATCGTATAATCTATACTAATGTATAAAGCTGAAGAGTTTGTTTGTTTCTTTGTTTACTTGAACGCGCTAATCTCAGGAACTACTGGTCCGATTTGAAAAATTCTTTCAGTGTTAGATAGCCCATTTAGTGAGGAAGGCTATATATAATATATCATTACGCTACGCGGACGAAGTCGCGGGCAGAAGCTAGTACTAATATATAAAGCTGAAGAGTTTGTTTGTTTGCTTGAACGCGCTAATCTCAGGAACTGCTGGTCCGATTTGTAAAATTCTTTCAGTGTTAGATAGCCCATTTATTGAGGAAGGCGATAGGCTATATATCATCACGCTAAGACTAAGTAACTATTCCACGCGGACGAAGTTGCGGGCGGAAGCTAGTATGATATATTTGACAACTTGTTCAATCACATCACAATAGCCCTGTTAGGAAGGAGAGTAGAAGGGAGTAGTTACACTTACAGCGGTATCAGAGTACAGTCGCCGTCAGATATATTGTAGCAGACAAGGTGACCAAATACTTCTGAACAATTTAAAATGTCAATAAGTTTCATACACTACAAGTTACCTTAATATCTGAACATTCATTACTTCATTAATATCTGAGCAAATGCTTGTCAATAATTTCTATACATATAACTAACCAAAAATATCTGAACACTTCTAACGTCAAGTGTATCTACGCAGACAAACACTGAGTTTACCTAACTTGTGTTTTAGATAGGATGAACCAAACATTATCAGTGATTTATTACGATGGAAAGGGAATAAAAATCTAGGATGCAAGTGATGCAACTGATCAATTATGTTAATGTCAAACCATCGAAATAAAATAGATCTTGGTTTTTTATGAAATTAAAAATTATGGTACTAAATATTTTTTAATTGAGACAACATTAATAAAACACTATCATCTGCCCGCGACTTCGTCTGCGAGGACTTCAGATAAAAAGTAGCCCATGTGTTATTCCAGACTATAATCTATCTCTGTGCCAAATTTTATCCAGATCCGTTCAGCCGTCTGGCGTGAAAGAGTAACAAACATCCATCCATCCATCCTCACAAACTTTCGCTTTTATAATATTAGTAGGATTAGTATTTTGTGTAACCTCATTCTGCATTTAATACGTCCTGTACCGTTTTCGCATGGAACCAACAACCTTTTCACAAAAATTTCTCCCTCTAAACGTTTCACAAACGTTATTTGCATGTCGTCTTAATGCTTCCTTTGTTCTACATTGATTCCCATCAGTACAATCCAAATATCTGAACACTTATAACGTCAAGTGTATCTGACACTTGACGTTATAAGTGTTCAGATATTTTTGGTTAGTATGTATAGAAATTATTGACAAGTATTTGCTCAGATATTAATGAAGTAATGAATGTTCAGATATTAACGGTAACTTGTAGTGTATGGAACTTATTGACATTTTAAATTGTTCAGACGTATTTGGTCAACTTGTCTGCTACAATATATCTGACGACGACTGTACATCTCACTCGTAGGTACCGCCTAAAAATCATAATTGCTTTCCCTAGCCCTATAGTTACTTAGATTCGAGACATTCGCCACGACCACGACGGGGTGCACTACTCCTACTGAGATGAAATTAGTAACACAATGTCCCAAGTAAACATTTCTATCATATGGCTCTTATGTTACGCTTTGTCACAAGAAAAAACTAAACTTGCTATTTGGACCAATATCATCAAGTAGGAAGTTCATAAGTTGATGATGATGAAAGCATCAAAGTACCGAACATGCTCTAACAAAAAGATGACAAACTTAACTTTGTAGTTGAAGAAAGGTTCTCCCTTACCTACATCGATCGGTTTTGATAGACCGACAGATGGACAACGATAACGAAGTGATCCTGTAAGGGTTCCGTTTGGTTCGGAATTCTACAAATAAGTTCGGTTCGAGTGTTTTCATCTTATCTTATCTTCTTACATATAATAAGAATTTAAGTGAGCCATGTCTGTACATTGCTTATATTTACAAAAAAACTAATTTGGGGAACTCAGAATCGGTAACACAATCCATTTCTATTATTTTTGGAACTTTTGTCTGTCTGTTTGTCTGTCTGTTTGTCTGTCGGTTTGTCTGTCGGTTTGTCTGTCGGTTTGTCTGTATGTTTGACCGCGCATCAAATGATAACTACTGAAGAGATTTGGAGGAAGTGGGCAGGAATTCATAGCCTGTTTCTTGGATTAACATTTAGGCTATTTTTAATTCAAATCGGTTCACTCTATCAAAAGTTATTAACATTTTAACCATTGAAAACGCTGAATTTTAAAAATAACCATTGAAGTCAATTTATTTTTCAAGTAATTCTGTATTAGACTAGCACTGATCAAACATGATAACAGAATCACGTAATAAAATTAAAAAAATACACTTACAGGGACTAAATAAGATAAAACAAGAAAATAAAGCAGATCAGTCAGAAACCATTATTGTGACCAGGAATTGATTATTAGTACAGTTATTCTAATTCTACTTACATCTTACATATAATAAGAATGTAAGTGAGCCATGTCTGTACATTGCTTATATTTACAAAAAAACTAATTTGGGGAACTCAGAATCGGTAACACAATCCATTTCTATTATTTTTGGAACTTTTGTCTGTCTGTCTG
The DNA here is from genome assembly GCA_947256265.1 of Acronicta leporina. Taxonomy (NCBI): domain Eukaryota; kingdom Metazoa; phylum Arthropoda; class Insecta; order Lepidoptera; family Noctuidae; genus Acronicta; species Acronicta leporina. The sequence goes on from OX366521.1 coordinate 8,854,233, forward strand.
TTCGTCTGTCGGTTTGTCTGTCGGTTTGTCTGTATGTTTGACCGCGCATCAAATGATAACTACTGAAGAGATTTGGAGGAAGTGGGCAGGAATTCATAGCCTGTTTCTTGGATTAACATTTAGGCTATTTTTAATTCAAATCGGTTCACTCTATCAAAAGTTATTAACATTTTAACCATTGAAAACGCTGAATTTTAAAAATAACCATTGAAGTCAATTTATTTTTCAAGTAATTCTGTATTAGACTAGCACTGATCAAACATGATAACAGAATCACGTAATAAAATTAAAAAAATACACTTACAGGGACTAATTATTTAGTCCCTGTAAGTAAATAATCTTATGATAAAACAAGAAAATAAAGCAGATCAGTCAGAAACCATTATTGTGACCAGGAATTGATTATTAGTACAGTTATTCTAATTCTACTTACACAGGGAATCACGGGGCATACATAGGATTTATCCAGCGAGCACAAGCCGGTGTAAAACTAAATATTTTAGTAGGTTATAGAAGTAAACAAAGAATGACAACTTATTTTCTAGCGGACTAACACGACATCGTTATTACCTCAATGAAATTTGATTCGATAACAGGTGTCATTTTGAGTTGACAATTTTGACAATTATTGTTTTCTTCTTTAAAGCATCCAGCCATATAGTAACTTATTTTATAATTTGAAACCTCCATAGTGTAGATACAGTCCGCACACTTTATTTGAGAAAGTAACTAAAGAGTTTCCATTTATTCAAATAATTAAATAATATACCCTAAGAATATACCACTTATGTATGTATAATAATAATAAAAAAATGCAACGTGCGTTAGTCGTAATTTACTGACGCCGAAACAGTTTTGAAATTAAATAATTTATAGGTCAGAAATACGGTATTCAGAGGTCCATGGCGCTAAGTGTATTACAAATATGGAAAATCAAATTTTTCGAGGTGGTTAGTTGAAACTTGGAGAGGACAACGTCTCTCAGGTCAGCTAGTTTCTAATAAACTTTGAGAAGAATCCGGCAAGAAATCCATGGACACTTAAAATAAGTAGGTAGGTACCATATATATTAGGTACCGGTACCGGGGTTACTTTGAGTCCTGGGGTGACTGATCAGAACTTATTTTTTAAACAAATGAAAATAGTATAAAAAGGATTTCAATTTGATAGATAATATGACAATTTAATAAAGGGTTGGCATTTTATAGGGAGTTTTATGCGATAAACTCATGACTATGTTGATTTTTACTATGGAAAGATTTGTGTTTATTTTTAATTGTTTTAGAATTATATTTGGGGCGACTTTCAAATTACGTAACAAAGAATGGCGGTATCAAAGTAGGTACATAACTCCAAAACAAGTTTAGCAATTTATCGCCCGAATTTATTTTCTGGAAGTTATTGGTTATTTTTTGGTTTTCATTACTTAAATCGAGAGAACTGCGAAAAGGGCCACTTGCACCAACTCCTTAAGGGCCACTTGCACCAACTTCTTAAATGTATTTAAATAGTATTTAAACAAAAATTTACTATGAAAAATTGTGTTTAAATGCAATTTAAACATATTTAAAAAGTTGGTGCAAGTGGGCCTAAATATGTTTAAATTGCATTTAAACACAATTTTTCATAGTAAATTTGTGTTTAAATACAATTTAAATATATTTAAGAAATTGGTGCAAGTGACCCTAAATGTTTTTTGTTGATTTCATTCTTTGCTAATTAAAAAAACATAAACCACCATTGTTCAAAATTATTGATCAAAGGTACCCTGTTTTACGGTACCTACATTATTTAGATACAAACGTACAATAGTGCGATAACAGATGGGTTGACTTTGAAGGTTAGTAACGTCCAATCTAAGTTGAACTGAAGTCGAAATTATTAAAAAAAATATTAAACGAGAACTGCAGAAACGCTTAGGTAATCAAGTTTATAAAACTAGGTGTCCACTTACACAAGCTACATACAATATAAGTACTTACATTGAGGTACTCAATACTTTATTGCGTACCATAATGTAGATACAGATGTTATATTAATATTATAGGAGCAATTATGGTAGGTACTATTAAATAAATAGAACAATACTTAGATACTGTATAACCACATGGAGATACCACGATTCCACTATTAAAAAACATTATACTTAATATGTGGTCCCTATTTATCATAAGCTCATGTTACCAGGGAGGCTGAGCATAACCACATTTTTATCATCACCTATGCCGTTGACTGCCAGCCCAGTGGTCTTGAGCGCGACTGCTACGCTAGAGGTGCTGGGTGGGATTCCCAGGTCGACCATGAGTGTTATTGGGTTTTTTTTATAAAATTCCCAGTAGCAGCTCCGAGTTTTGAATTTGTGCTCGGTTAATGGTAATAGGCTCGCCCCCTATTACATGGGACCAACATATCGGTGAACTGTAGGTGTACATTGGTACGCCTCTGCATTACCCTTCGGGGTAAGGGAATACAATCTTGATGGTATGATATGATGATTTTAACGTCAAAGTGTTCCTTGATTTAATAATGGTAGAATAAGATTTTGCTTGCGCGCTTTAATTAGGCTTTCTCTATTGCCAGTGAATTTGGCGACAGATTTTAGTATCTACGTATTATCACGTATTACGTAGGTAGTTTAATGCAAAGATGCATACAATTTCGCATAAACGGTTTATTTATAAGTTACTAGCTTCTGCCCGCGACTTCGTCCGCGTAGCGTTATGATATATAGCCTTCCTCAATAAATGGGCTATCTAACACTGAAAGAAAAAAGATTTTTCAAATCCGACCAGTAGTTCCTGAGATTAGCGCGTTCAAGCAAACAAACAAACTCTTCAGCTTTATATATTAGTATAGATAGTCTAAATTTAGTTTTTTTGACGTTTGGTGTAGCGGCTCAGCGATCAGCTTCAGCGGCACGCGTGTTGTGGGTTCGAGCCCCACACGGAGCAAATATTTGGATGATGTAATTGGATGGTATTTGTTCCGGGTCTGGGCGTTTGTGTAGGTATGTGAGAATTTGTGTTTGTAAACGCCCACGATACAGGAGAAAATTCTAGTGTGGCACATTATTTAGAAAAATAAAAAATTAGGTAGACACTATTTTGTTTGATCCTAGTATGAATGTTGTGAAAGTTAGGTACTATTGTCGCCGAATGTTTGCAGGACTTAACGGACGTACCTAAGGCCGCGTTTCCACTGACGCGGAGCTGGGCGGAGAGGAGCGGTGAAAAGTGATCAGTGTTTCCACTGAAGCGGAGCTGGGCGGAGAGGAGCGGTGAAAATTGGTGTGTTTTCACTAAAGCGGAATGGAGTGGATCGGAGCGGTGCGGAGCGGAGCATACTTTTGGAATCGATGAAAACTGAGGCACTGCGCGCGAGTCACGCACCGCCCCGCTCCGCACCGCCCCGCAGTCCTCCGCACAGCACCGGCCCGCTGTCCTCCGCTCTGCAATGCTCGTTGTTCTCCGCACCGCATAGCCTCGCTATATTTTTATGAATATCCGCTCAGCTCTGCTCCACCCCGCTCGTGTTGTTTCCATTGAAGCGGAGCGGAGATTTCGAGCATAGTAATTGGTCAATTCGTGCACCGCTAAGCTCCTCTCCGCCCCGCTCCGCGTCAGTGGAAACGCGGCCTAAATGTTTTCAAAAATATCGAGTGACGGCAATAATCTTCTTGAATAATCCTTTTAATACATACATACGCTCACGCCTTTCTTCCACAGGGGTAGGCAGAAACTATATACCGCCACTTGCTACACATACGCTCCAGTTCACTTCTGCTCATATTATATCGTAGGTTGCGCGGTTGGTTCTTTTCTGTAATATAAATATTAAATCTACGTTTGCAGCTGATACCCACAGCAGAATACACAGTCAAATGCTACATTTGATTCAGCAGTACCAAAGAAATACGTCGTAGATATTTTGGGAAATACAAGCGTGGTGAATATATATTGTATGATTCACTTAACGTATGATTTCGTACGTAAAAATACATACATAATTGACTTCAATAGTTTCGGCTCAACACTGATGAATCAGTCGGGAGCTATGTAGGTACTTACTTATTTACTAGGCAGGTAGGTACTGCTTTTACAATTGTTTTTAAAAATGCTTCCTTATCGGGAGCATTCGCCTGTAATGTAACTTTACAGAGTCGAGCTTTATGAGGGAGAACTGAGCATTACAGTGCGCAACCTGTAATGTTACAGATTCGACCATTACATGGGCGAGGGAAGACACCGAGCATTGCAGTGTGTAGGTACAATTTGATAAATGTAATGCTCAAAATCGAACTGAAATGTTACATTGCAGGCGAATGCTTCCGGTGAGGAAGCACCTCTATGTTTAACTAAGTAAGGTACCTTATTATGGAAACCAAAATAAAACCGGGTGTTGAACTACTTTCGAATTTTGAAACTTTTAAATTTTCAAACTGCGTTATTCACTATAAGCATTTTTGTGACGTGGATTAAGCTCATATTGCTTGACTAGGTATAACATGGAACTTTATGTTTATTTTTGTAAGTAAATTATAAGGACCTATTGATATTTATTTCAATATAGGTATGCCAAACAAGTGAATCAAAAACCATTGATAAAATATCCTTAGTTTTATTGAAAATTTGTCTATAAACACTACACAATACAAACACCGTTCTTATGAAATATAATAATCATACAAAACATCGAGAGGTAGTATAACAATATCTTAAAGCCAAAATTTTGCATAAATGATATTATAGGTATATTGTTCAAGCGTAAGAATTAAGTATAGCTGCCGTGTATATTTCAGAGATTTTTCATAATACTTTATGTTCGCAAATACTTGTACTAATAAAATATAAATAAAACTAGCCTTACTTGTAAATGAGATTAATCAAACAATAATATTCCTCATATTCACTAAATAAATATTTTACTAATGACAATAACACAATAGCGCTAACAATACATCACAAAGCATATCACACAAATTGAAATTATTGTACAATGTGTATTATCATAAATAATAATAACTGTTTATATATTAGTAATATAATAACAGTTTTGCAACTTTTATGCTTAGGTTTCAAGAAATATAATAATTATAGCGGCGAGCCTTTGGTAAAGGTGCAGTAACTTTAAAATAGACATCGTGGTTCCTTAAAACATATTAATCTTTCCCTATTATCAGAGTTCCCCATACCCATTGCAATTTTCTCACCATGAGTATTCACCAACATAAATAGGAGCGTATTAGTCTACCCTTAATGAGAAAAGTAGCCGTTCATAAAGAAGTTAGGTATAATCATAGCAAAAATTTAGATTTTAACATTTATCGATATTTTATCGAATGAAGACCCAATGGTTTTGTTAAAGCTGCATTAGATTATAATGATCCTAATAAAAAGTAACAAACACGACTGGAACAGTTAATGATTACTTTATTTGACTCACATTTTAATAACTGGTTGATTGTTATTGGGCAGGTTACGGTAATAAGATAGAAGAGTGGTTGTTTAAATTAATACATATAATGTTCTAATAAATTAGAAGAATGGCAAGAGTTTTATTGGTGAATTTTAAATACACCAAAATTAAGATCTTTTAAGCGCAATAATTTTATATATTTGTCATAAAGTATAATACGCAACATATTTAGATATTTCGTGTAAAAATGTCGTCAATGATAGCTTGTACCAACTGTTGACTGTCTAGACAATAGTTGAAACGCAGATCTTACTTCTAATCTGACATTTAACCGACCTTTACAATTTCCTACAAGCACAAGCACCCGTTAAATTATTATCACATTAAATAAGTATATACTGAGGTGGCAACTGGCTACGTATAAGTACTAAGTGAGTATTGAATACTATAGGTATGTTTTTGCTGAGACTATTATTGTCACTTAAATAATGAGTTAATTATCGGATATTGTTTTGGTAAAATATTTTTCTTCCTGGATACTTAGCATGGATCAATATCGTGCCAAAAAAATATAACAATAATAACAAAATTCAGAATTTTCCTTGGTCGAAGTGTTTTATGTGGTCAGATCTATTAATATTAAATTCACGTATCTATTTTTTGTTTTACATACGTTGCACTAACAAAAATTTATGAGATTGCTATGTAAAAATCTTAAGGTAAATTATAAACAAAATGCGAAGTGTGAGATTTTGATTTGAGAAACTGTTAGTTTTAATGTTAAGGAGAACACATAAAGCCAAAACCTACTAAAATCCTTTATCCTTAGTTTACCTCCTTCGTACAGTATTTACCAAAAACATAGTAACAAGTGCTTAAAATTTAACATAATATGGAGATCACTAATTTCTTATAACTGTCTCTAGAAAAGTACGTTTGCAATGTGTATCATTATAATTATTAGTGACATGCATTCAATATACAGTTATCAAACACTTCAACAATATGTAACAATACACTTGTATTATTATATTCTACAAGTTTAATAAGTTATTCCACATAATACAAAACATTAAACATTCAAAATGGTTGTTGTATCATTTTATTTTCTACTTATTGTTAAGAACATTACAGAGTTTCACAGTTCCTTAAAAATCGTTATATTACATCGACGGTAGATCAAAGATTCAATAACCTTTTCACAATTATAAAATATTCATAACTTTATGATATAATTCAGTATTTATTGTTTATTTTTTATATAAATGTAAACAACAAATTCTAATGAGGTAAGATGTTTACGTACCTACTTACTTAAATAACGTGGCTGTGTCTAATAACGCTGTTATAAAAGGTGTTCGAGTATAAAAGGTATTCTACCGTCGTCAATTAGGTGTATAAACATATTCGTTCGTTTCATATTCACACCTGAAATTTACCCTCATGTTAAATTGAGGAGTGGTGCACTAATTTCAATGTTTAAACCTCAGTATTGCCCTGCAATCGCGTGAACTGCAGGAATACCTGTTCGAGCGTTGTCTGTGAGACGGAGTAATCTTCAATGGGGAACTGTCTTCGAGCTTCCTCCATGACGTCGAAAACGCGCCACCATGGCAATCCGACGTCGTTGAGGTAATATTTACTAATGCCGAGGTAAGATTCACTGCATAAAATATATTATATGTAAAATTAGTTAAGTATTTATGCTTAGGTCGATAAAGTACATATATTAATTATAAATAAATATTACATTCTTCGACATTTTACACAGCACCATCTAGTCCTAAACTAAGCAGAGCTTGTACTATGGGTACTAGACAATGGATATAATACTTATATACTTTTTTTCTGCTTAACACAAACACTTATATTCATCACATAAATATTTGTGTTCTGTGGGAATCGAACCCACGACCTCATGGTCCGCAGTCCGGTACTCGAACCACTAAACCACAGAGGTCTTAACTAACCTAAACTTAAAAAACTAAAATGATTTACTAACCATCCAATTCTAGAATTTATTTGCGTATTTGATATAATTAATAATAAATTATCTATACATAATATTATAAATGCGAGAGTAACTCTGTCAGTCTGTACGTTTGTTACGTTTTCACGCATAAACCGCTAAAACTATTTTGAATGCATTTTGGTATAGTAATTAATCGGACCTTGGAGAAAAACACAAGCTAACTTTTGTGCCAAAGTCATTTGGAATGAAAACACGGATAAAATATTTGTATGATCTACAGAAGGTAGTTGTTCTGTGTCTCGGCATTTTTGTATGTGAGAATTTATGTTTCTAAACGCATCCACGATACAGGAAAAAATCTTATTATGATGCAATTTTTTTCTGAAACTAAATATGTAACATGAAATACAATTCAATAATTAATTAAACTAAAAAAGACAATGAAAATATACTCACATTAATTTAGCTTCGTTGAAATTTTCATTAATATAACTATTAATATTGGCGATGTCAGTATCTCTATCTGGGCCAGCGTTGCATTTCACAATTAAGGTGTAGCCTGAGAAATTTCACAAGAAAATTGAATAATACAGTATATGATATTGGACAAGAAATACACAACGTAATTGGAGACCATTTTTCTTCATAAATATACTCATTCATACCTTAAACCTACGCTTCAAGCCACCGCCTATTCATCCGTTCATAAAGCACTTACATCAAATTACTTGTCGCTTGGCACCCCGGTTAGTTTTCTGGTCTAACTTACCTTGTGAAAATTTGTTCTTTAAGTGCTGCAGTGGTCCGAGGCAGTACAGGCGTCCGTTGACCATGACTGTTAGTCGCGAGCAGAGAGCTTCGCACTCCTCCATGCTGTGTGACGTCAGTACTACGCTGCGACCCGATATCACGGCTTCACTTATACAAGACCAGACTAAACGCTTCGAAGCCGGGTCCATGCCTGTTTCAAGTAAATTATGGTAAAATATATAGTATTACGAAGTGTAAATAAATAACGTAACATTTGCTTAAATATTGTTCTACTTTATTGTGATTGCTTTAAACTGCCGACCGATGGAAACAGCTCAAACGTCAAACTAAAACATTTAGGCAACGCATTTTTCTCTAGGTACTATCAATATTATGTCGATCATTAATTAAATTATTTACCGGTAGTTGGCTCATCAAGAAATACCAAGGGTGAATCTCCAAGTAAGGACACAGCTGTGCTGATTTTTCTTTTAGTTCCACCGCTACATTCATGTACCTTGAAAAAATTAATTTTCAATATTATTATCGTTCTTTCGTTCACGGTAATTTAGTTTATAAACAAAACGAGACATAACTCGTAGATCAGTAATTATGATCCGCTTATACAGTAAAGTTTACAAGTTGAGATTAGCTACAGGCGACTGGTTTATTTATCCATAGTACCTACTGTTTTGCTACATATTTACAGTTTCGAAACTGGAATAGTTTATTTTCAAAAGTCAAAGTCAAATGTTTTATTTCAATTAGACCATTAATACAGGTACTTTTGAATTGTTAAAAACTAGGGGCGCGGTTCCAAATAGTGGGTCTTATGGAGAAGAACCGGCAAGAAACTCCATAGATACTCCTTTCAACAAAAATTAATAACATTGAATTTTTTTACAATTTAGATCTTATAATGTGAGAATCGTGCAGCTTGATGTGCATGATAACAATTGAATGTAATAAACTACGATCACTTGCCTTCAAAAGATAAGAAAAGTCATTACCATAGGATCTTTATATATTTGCTTTTAATTATATTAACACAACAACATAACATATTATTAATGCAAATTTTATCTTTCATATGGCCGATATTCTACTACGTTAATACTTAGATGAGCATAATATCTATCTTCTCGGTTTGTATAAATGTATTATTGTCAATTCCTGTTCGTAAGGTAATATGAAAAAAAAAACGTAATATAAATAAAAAAATAAAAAAAAAACTTAGTTTTGTCACAACTTTTATAATGACAGTGCTGTGCACTTCTTTAAGTGACGAATTCACCGTCAAAGTGTTTGTATAATATCATATTCTATACTGTTTAGTGAATAAGTCGTTGAAGTGCCATAATAATAAATAAATAAATAAATAAATCTCAAGAGCCGACCAGTCTCGACAGACTTTTGAGCTATGTACCTTCTTATCGTAGTGCCTCAAGAATCCAAGAGTGGTAGCGAGGTGCAATGCGCGCGCATTGCCAACGCGGGCTGGGATGCCGCGCAGCAAACAGAAAATACGCAGCGTTTCGCGGCCCGTCAGGTTGTCGAACAACGCGTCGAATTGTGGACAGTAACCTGCGATACGGAAACGTAGCTCGTACTCGTGCAATACTAGGCAGAAATAAGAGGGAAGGGCACAAACCAACTGACAGGAATTTTGCAAAAGAAACGATAAACTACTAAATAGTAACACTATTAATATATTGTAGTGGTAAAACACTATCCCCAAAACATTTATCAATGCCTGGAGACATCTTGTATGTAGATCTAAAGAAATGGCGGCTTTCCTTCTAGCAATAATTGTTGGTTACTAAGACGATAAATATTTTTCGTATAGTGTTTAACTGACCAATATGCCTGTAGACATCTTGTATGTGGGTCTTGATGGACAGTCCGTGCACGAACGCGTCTCCGGCAGAGATGTGCGCGTCGCCCGTCAGCATTCGGAATGTGCTCGTCTTGCCGGCGCCGTTAATACCCAACAGGCCGAAGCACTCGCCCTTGTGCACAGCTAACACAAAATAAAACAGATAATATAAAAATATATGCTATGGAAGAATTTAACCTTTTTAATTTTATGCTAGACAGATTTCGTGCATAGCACGTTGTGACGTAAAACCGTGCCTGCGCCATAATATTCTATAGTAACATTAGTTTTGAGGGGATAGTACATCACTCAATACCTATCAAAAGTTACTACTAGGACTAGACAATAGGACTGTTCTTTTTATAAATCAAAAACTAATCAACTACCCTATATAAGTTATCAACCAAGTTTTTCACGATCTTCAGCAATGAGAAAGTGATTAGGGAGGATGAAACATTAATTAGCAACTAAACCCGCATTATAGCCTAGTTTAAACAGTGATTGAATTTGAAAAAAGTTAGTTGTAAACTGTACAACGCACTTTATTTTAAGAAGTCTTACACATAAGAGTTCATAGTGAGCCTCCTCAAGTCAGAGGTTAACTTCTTACGACACAATCCCCAAGTAACTATGATATCTAAGTATTGAGTCTTGGCACGTATTATTAAATTTACTGACCGAATGAGAGTCTATTGACAGCGAGGAAGTGCTTGTAGAACTTGGTAAGGTCTCTGCACACGAGGCTTTGCTGTGATATTTGTGGTCTAGTCATCGCTTGCACGTTGCGACGTTCCGTTGCTACGTCACTGTCTTCATCTACTACAGCTGGCGTTGGCTCATGGCTCGATGAATAAAACACCTGAACCGAACGTTTATCGTCAGTACACGAACTGTCTAAGTATATAACTGACGTACGAACACCTCTTCTACGATATATTTGAACTATTTTCTCTCAATACTTACAATGACATAAAATAAAGGTAGGTAATAGACACGAGAACTGTAGAATAAGAAATTGTACCTACTTGGTACTAAATTATAAGTAGGTACCTTGTTCAATAGCTCATATTCCTTAATGAGTAGCGTAGTGAACGCAATGATGCCAACCATACTCATCATAAACAGATATCTTCCGATGCCGGGCTCATTCCACTGCATGTACGGATCATCGTCGACTGAGAAAGAAATTAGTTTTTTAATGGGAGATATAGACGTATACTGAATGTGGTTACATTGAAAGCACCATTCAAGCGAAAAGTTCTAATTAATCTGTTTGATAGTTATGAAAAATAAGGAAATTAAATATATTTTTTATTGTTTCAAATCTGACTAGCAATATAAAATTTTCGTTAAAGAGGTTAGGTTATATACGTATAGAGCTACTTAGGTCTGGTGTAAATCGCTATGAAAAAAGAGCCATTTATACTACAAGCAGTAAACAACACTCACAAACTTGATAGGAACAATTTGCAGGTCAGGATAACGGAGTATAAAAAGCGGAATGTAATCGGTGGTTAGCAATACTAAAAGACTACAATACATAACACGCACCCACAAGACTCACTTACTACAACACACAGAGATGTTGAGATGGTTGCAGATAGTATCTCGCGTACAGTTATCGATGCTCAGCTGATCGCAGAGACCGTCGCAAGCCAGCAGGGAGAACGATGATACACTCATATCTCTGAGGATAACGATTATTATTACAATAGAACAAAATTTTACGATATTGCGATATGGCAGTCAGGATAAAAAAGACATTCAATATCAGATCCATCCAGTTCCTTGCCGCAATCTCCCCCATAACATAAACTTTGTGGAATCGTGCAACCAGTAATAAAGTATCAAATACTTGGAACAAAATATTGAAATTTTGAATTTGTTACCAAAATAACTTTATCTTGAAACTTGGTGGTTTGATCAATTTTGTAGGTAGGTATCTTGGCAAATTATTGCTAGTCTCATTCAAGACTTCAAATTATTGCTATTCTTATTCAAGATTTATTCGTAAGGTAAGTCATGTCGGTTGAGAGGCAAAGTAACTTGCCTTGCAATAGATGTTACTGATGTCACCTTTAAGACGTAAGTTCAGAATGTGAAAGCAAATTTCGACATGGCAGGTGCGACTCGCGGTGGCTTAGAGGTCATAGCGTCTGGCGTACATAGCCAGAAGACGCAGGTTCGAATCCTGCCTGCGAGTCGAATTTTTCCTTCACTAAAATAACTTTAAAATCTTAGCATGAAAAATGCAATAAAAATCACAAAAAGATAGTCTCATTCATTCCATCAAATTGAAACATTTCCACAAACTCCCACAAAAGTGATGTCGTATAGAAATGAATTGCAATAAGCTTGAGTTGATTGAATGCGAGTATTACATTCATCAAGCTAATTCTAACCAATCAAATATTAAATTGGTGCTCGTCGCTTTTCGAGAACTTCAACGTCCTTAACAATTCACGTGCAGCACAAACTTTTGAAGTTTTGATGGTTCATCGGCGTTTTCATGCGACTAAAGTACCTATATGCTCCTATATGTGTAACAGAATATTTTGAATACGTGAATATAGAAAATAATTATACGTTTTTGTTATTGAACAACAAATTAATTACCTGAAACTTCTACTGATGCAGTAAATAGGCAACGGAGAAAAAATCCAGTCGAACAGATGAGCGTAAAACGGACTGCCTACTTCTGGTAATCTCAATAATTCGGTGATTAAAAATGGCATGCAACCTGATGAAACAAAAACAATGCGATTAATTATAACATCGCTCTAATTTTAATTTTGAAATATTTCCGTCCCAAAATACAAGAGAGATAAAAATATCATCTATACTAATATATAAAGCTGAAGAGTTTGTGTGTTTGCTTGAACGCGCTAATCTCAGGAACTACTGGTCCGATTTGAAAAATTCTTTCAGTGTTAGATAGCCCATTTATTGAGGAAGGCTATAGGCTATATATCATCACGCTACGCGGACGAAGTCGCGGGCAGAAGCTAGTGATTTTATAAAAATAAACAAAAGTCAAATAAGCTTTCGTGTGTCCTACTCGAATATTTGATGTCCTCACCTGTAAATATATTCATGAAGCACATTTTCGAGAAGCCAGTAGCTGCTGCTTCAAAATAGAATGATCCGAGGTAGTGTACTGGTATTGTCGCTAGCGAGAATACCATTAAGACTAGAAGTACTCTGCCTGCAATACATAAATACAATCAAATGAAGACATAGCAATTATCCTGATTTTGAATTTGAGTTGGGCTTTCATAAAAATAAAACATTATGCAACACAGTTGCATACTATGTTGTCATAAATGACAATATAGCGGAAAGCTATATGATATCTACATATATTTAATTAATATTGATATGATAAAAAACTTTTAGAATTTTGGTTGGCAAATGTTTGAAAACACAGTAAGTACATATTGCTCATTCAACTTACCTAATTCGGAAGGAGTAGAGAGGGTGCTTTCTTGAAAGCACGCGAGTGTTAACACAATGCAGAGGTAGACTAGTAACAGCCACAACCAATCCCAAACGAGAGCCGTAACCCACATGACCGCGGGCCGCACGCCAGACACGCGCTGAAGCAGTTTCGCACCACTTATGCGCTCCTGACAATATTCCATAAATACTTGACCATTCCAATATATATTATTGCGGTGCCATATACATTTCAAGTTGTTATTTTAAATAAAATCAAAATAGACATAAAAGATTTAGGTTAAAACCAACGCCAAAAGCGAGACGCTGAGTATGCACAAAACGTTAAAAAGAAGTGTAGGTACTAATTTCCACTCGTGCTGACTGTGGGTGGGTAGCTTACTGATATTAGCCGGGTATCAAAACTCCTGCTCGACTTCGGAATCGACACCACGACTAGAACCTGAGCCTTTGCTAAATAATATTTTATAGCAATATAGGTATCATTGGGGTTATTCCGATATTGTATTATTTAAAAGTCAGTCTAATTCCTCTAGTATTTAATACACATGAATCATTATTTATTTGCTGTAGGTAAATCAGGAACAAGTTGGTACAAACAGAATGAATAATGATATTCGTTTGACAAAATAATGTCATCGATCGCCTTTGTGACCTTTCCAAAGTACCATTTCACGATAATTAAATTACCCAAACGTTTAGTAATTTAATATACCTAGAGTGAATGTTCGTAATTTAAGCTTACCTTAATAACAAAAAGTACAAGGAATGCAGTAACAAAGGCCATACAAAATCCGATGTTAAACGCAAATTGAAATCCCATACTGCTTCCAGAAGCCATGACTTTGACCTGTAAACGATCAAATGAAACCGTTATATTATTTGATATGTTCGTTTATAAAGGATTTGTGAATCATTAATGATGTTGAGTGGAAATCGGAGCAGTAGGTTTTATCAATACGACATATGTATCTATAATTACTGACTTATTTAATTATGGATTGAAATTATGTTCGTTATAAAACTGGCAAAGACTTAATTATTAATAAAACCAAATAAAAAGGAAGGATTAGTTCATTTTATGATATAAATTACTAAAAATTTCAGGTCTAACAACATGTGAGTGATATTGCTGAATAAGTAATAAGAAGGCGAACTGCTATGACTGATTATTATCTTTCGACGAATAAAGGTTGAATATCTTTTGTATAACTTTCATAAAGAGACTCACCAGATGTTCAATAGAGTACGGCAGCGGATGGTTGATAACTTTTAAGGAGCTACCGGGTGACAATGCGTTCAGTATTGCGTTGTTAACATGTGCGAGTGATATCGCGGAGTCATGGTACCCGTAGTTGCTGAACCAAGCTGTGATATTGTGCTGACCAAACGTAGCGCCTACTAGGACTTCGTTCCTTACTCGAGGGAGTTCTGCGTCACTCTAATACAAGGAGCATTTTTCATTTTAGAGATATGGATTTGGGGACCGACAAAAAATATTGAGCTAAATAAATTGCTAACATGCTAAGATTTCTGTTCTTAAGAGTATAATTCGAAAACTTTTTTATATTTGAATTGGCGTGAAACCTAGATTTAGGCAGGCTTTAAGATTGATTAGTAGCATTCTATATTTTGTGTCGTATTATTATCAATAATACCTACTTAAAGTTCGAGTTATAGATTACTTCTATATTCAGAAACGTAAAGTAACATTTACAGCATAAAAGTTATGAATTATAACCGAGTAAGAAGGAGGGTTAACGCAAATACGTATTTCATTAATTAGATAATTGGTACTACATTCCTGTGCGTGTAAAGGAAGCGATTAATGTTTGTGAAAAGTTATTTACTCAATATCATGCCAAAAAATGCGTGGTACGTTTTCCATTACCCTCAAGGCAATACGTAAACAGACTACTTTATTTGCAGTGCTACTCTTAGGAACTCATCTCCTCATAAACAGGACTGGAGAGGGTCACACTATGTTATCTATCAATCGCGCCTACTGCGGATTAGAAGATTTCAACTACAAAATCTCTCGGTCTTACACGTTTCCTCGACTCATGCCACTTACCATTTTTAAATAAAATTTTCCCAAATTTGTTGTGCCTATGTCTGTGAATGACATCCCCGGATGCGACAATGTTTTAAAGTAATTTTTATAGGCAACCATAGTTTTAGCTTCTATGCTCCCGTCAATTAGGTCGGCTTGAGACATCAGCGTTTGTGTAGACGGAAAACCGCTTTCAAGGCTTAAATTCAATGGTGGAAGCTGAGATAAAAATTTCCAAGACCTAGCAATAACGACAGATATAGTTATGTTTATTATAGGCGTGACAAATTGTATAAGGGCAGTAAGCTTGTTTCTCATCGAGTTGTAGGCTAGTTTCAAGAACATTGCTTTGATGTGGTTCCTGAGAAGTTTAAATCCACGCACTTTTTGTATCGGTTCGTTGTCTACTGAAAATAAATAGAGCTAGTATAGAAAATGGCGCGCTTGAGATTCCACTAAAATGACGATGTCGAAGTACTAACCAAAGTTGTGAGCGTTCGTCAGAGGTGCTATTGCAGTCTCATTGTATGCTCCAGGACCAGAGCAGTTGTTCTTTTTCGCTGACGAAGTTTCGATATCTTCGGCGCCTGCCCTAAAAACATTTTACTCATTGAGCTTAACTTCATTAGTTAACTAACCCTAACACTTTAAATAATAGTTATCTACAATATTTGAAAATAGCTCTATATATGTATGGGTACGTACTTCATAAAAACTTCTTCTAAACTCGTTACAGAAAGTCCATAACTAGAAATGCACAATGCTTCTTTTTTCAACTCAAATTCTTTAAGCATTTCTGGGAATTTGCTAACATTATCACTAGGCAAAATGTATGTTAATTCTGAACCTGAAAATAAAAATACTTGATAATAGGAACAAATAAGATACCTTATAAATCTAGAAGACCTCGCTCCTCCCACCTCAGAAATAAAGAAAACGTTGCATTGTGTTACTTACAGTTCCCATAAACTAATCTATATAAAAATTGTTGTTTGTAAAAACAAACAAACACTGGTTATTATACGGTACCTCATTGTGTTCATACATCGATATTACCTAAACCAAAACTAACCTATATTGGTGTTTTCTTTGATGTCAGGAACATAAGCTTTGAAGAACCTTGTGATGTCATCGGTGACGCAGTTTTCTCCTTTCACAATGGTGATTTTGTAGCCGATCCCATAGTGTTTCTTTAGAAAGTACGGTGTGCCGACACACTGCAATCGACCGCCTGACATGATTGCTATACGGTCACCCAACACATCCGCTTCATCCATGAAATGTGTTGTAAGTATCATTGTTCGACCTAAACAATATCATTATAATAATAAAGCTCTGCATTATAATCATAATATGTACAGTGAATGTGCGACGATATAAAGACAAATTTAAAAGAATATGCTATGATGGTTTGGACAGGTTTAAACGTTTGAGCATGATGAGCGAATGACAGCGGAAGCGTCGTAAGTACTAGAAAGACATAAATAAACCAAACAAGGTGATGTCTTTCAAAAAGGCTGAGACGTGTACTCGAAAACAACTGGTGGTACTTGGTAAAACTACAAAGATTATTTTCACGTAAAAATGTAGCATATTAGTAGGTATATATCAAAACAGATGTAGCTATAATTTATGACTTTTATACAAGCAAGTCAAGCAACCTTCCCATCTCACTTTAACTTTATCAAGGTTAGGCCTCACCTAAGACGGGCAATACCCTCAAAATATTTATTAGCCTGAAAGTCTATCAATGTCAAATTCATAGACGGTGTGAAATATTTACGAGAGGCTACTAACGCATTGTCATTGCAATAATATGCGCGTGTGCGCTTTGTCCTACTTTACACTATTTATAGAAACAAAAAAACACAAAAATATGATTACCATCCCACTAATTAACAGGCTTCACTCCCACTTCAGAAGTATTAAAATAATTGTTGCCACCTCGGCATTTTTATCTGGGGTCACGGGAGTTATTTGTCATTCCTCCGCGGCCCCAGGAGTGGTAGACCGCCAATGTGGTTTCGGACACTGTGTTAATGATCCTTACCAAGGTTACAGAAGTTCAATAATAAATTACTCACTTGTGAAATGCCAGTGTAACGAACCTTTCTTTTCTTTCTGCAGCAGATCCCAGAGCGCGCGCCGGGCGGACGGGTCGAGGCCAGACGTGGGCTCGTCGAGCAGCACCACTCGCGAGTTGCCGCACATCGCAGCTCCTACAGACAGTCGCCGCTTCTGACCCCCCGATAATTTGTTCGATGTCACGTTTCGCTAGTAACATTTTCGAAATATTTGTATTTTAATATCATCAGCCTCGATTTTCAGCTGGCATGGAAAGAGATGTCTCATTCCTATAGAAAATCTTACAATTCACAGGTATCTACAGAAAAAAGCCTGTGGCATTGTACGACACAAAAAACTTGATATTCGATAAAATAAAAATTACACCTCTTATTTGCAATTTAAATTTCAACCGCACTATGTGGAACTGCCATGCAGTGGTGTGCTGTGGCACTGCACGGCTCTAATGAGTAAACCGTACTTGATATTTGTACTGCGACACATTTTAGGTGAAATTGGGCTGAATATCATACTTATATCAAGTTTAATGTGATACCTGCTAGTTAGCAAGTATCACACAATGACGATACAATATGCATTAAGTATGAAAATTTGTAATATGATTACTTCATAACAGTGACTCGGCATTTTATTTATGCATTTATTTGTACTCGAGGTGGTTTAGTTTTTGTATATATTTATTTAGTAGCATCTGCTTTTAGTCCATTACGTCATAAATATGTGATGATTTAACTGTAGTGCATGTGTCGATTGCTATGGATTGTGTAAATATGCAGCAGGGCGCCATACATCAGTTTTGTTCAGAAACTCAACTTTGACCCGAAGTGCCTTGTCACGCAGCTACGTTACTCCGTTCGCTACTCTCCCATTACAATTTCATAATTATTATTATGAAAACTTAACGACCGCGCAGCCGTTCCGCTGCAATTGAGTGCCCCTAAGTGCGGT
This sequence comes from Acronicta leporina, assembly GCA_947256265.1. Classification (NCBI taxonomy): domain Eukaryota; kingdom Metazoa; phylum Arthropoda; class Insecta; order Lepidoptera; family Noctuidae; genus Acronicta; species Acronicta leporina. Next base: position 8,872,788 of record OX366521.1, read on the forward strand.
CTTAATCTATACAAATATCTCACACACAAGTTATATATTTTTTACATGATAAATGAGTATCGACTTCCTTCTACATTCTTCCGTGAAGGTAATATAGCAGCAAAAACTAAACTACAACGTCATCGGTCATGTCGGTGTCTAATAATAATGAAATAAATATAATTTGCATTTAATACGACTGACCTTTTCTTCCAGTTCTAGCAGTTTGACAAAATGATCTACTTCTTCTTTTAATTTATTTATCGATACGCCTTTTAGTCTTGAATAAAATATGATGTGTTCAGCAACAGTGAGATCTGGGAACAGTACGTTGTGCTGTGGGCAAATGCCTAATGATTTGCGCGCTAGACCAGTTTCTTTTACTATGTTGTAACCATTAATAAATGCTTGCCCGGAGGTTGGTGGTACCATGCCTGAATAGGAACGAAGGTGAAATTACTAGATGTTTTTCAACGTCAGAATTTGCATAGCCAGTAGACATTCTTACCACCCTATTTGGCAGCTAAAATGGCCAATTTTGATAAATCTTTAAATAACCTTCGTAATGTAAATTGATTTACTGAATTTCCTACGGAGGAACAATACATTTCTATTACAGATGTACCTAATCGGAATAGTTAAATTTACAATACATAATTGGGTGTAATTGACCACTTGTTTAGCACGCAAGCAATGACCTATTGAAGCTGTTCAGTTAATAAAGAAACGTATAACGTACCAACTATTTGACTTTATGAAGGAAATGTAGGTTTACATTATCGAGATGTGCTTTTTCATACTTTTTTGACAAAATTATTATGAAAAATGCTATAATAAAAGCAAGTTCATGGACGTTCGTATCGGGACAAATGTGTGAGTATGTATGAATGTTCTATTATTTTTGTTGACGGATACGAAACTACTTGAACATTAGAGACGCCCGAACGGAAAAGAGACTCAATTGCTTTGACCCCAATTGTACAAAATTATAGTTACACGATCGTGTCTGTGTTTACTATAGTAGGTACATAGCTTCTGTCAATGAGAGATTTTATGAGTGTGTTGTACGCATCGCTATGACGAGTATGACGTAAGAAGTGAAGATGTACATACTTATACTTAAAAGTATAGTACCTACTAGCATTTACAGACAATACTTTTCCACCTTACGGTTCAATACTTAATTTAAGTCATACCAAAATGGGTAAGTACCCACCTAAGCAGAAGTCCTGAAAAAATATAGGATACGTGACATCAGTACTTAAATAAAATAATATAACTAATTGAATCGAAATTAAAATCAGGTAATAAAGTGTAACTTTGTGAATAAAATGCGCAAACTCTTGGTCAAGATTACGAACGATAAGCAATGTGTTACTATGCTAGTACCTGTTAGCATGGATATAGTAGTTGTTTTTCCGGCTCCATTGTGACCTAGTAACACAGTAATCTCGTTCTCGTACATCCTCAGGTTCAAATTATCGACGACTTTCTTGCGACCCTTGTATATTTTGGTTAGATTCTGGAAGTTAGAACATTACCTACAGATTGAATACGAAGTTTTATTATGCAGCAATGTGTCTTAGATTTAAATCTTTTAAGAGTCCAGCTGACCAAATTTCCCATACATACGTAATAGAAAAATAAATCGAAATTCAAACACAATTTAATCATAGTGTGTTATTATTGGGATTCCGATAGGTACCTATCGCTAATCTATGTTCCTGCTCTACCATGTCGTCCAAAATACTTCACTGGAAATAAATGTAAGCGAATGCAATTCTTGATAAGTTTACCAAGTTTGGAACGATTTTCCGTCCGTTTATTTCCAGTGTGAAATGGTACAGTAGGAACCTAGATTAACGGTAGGTAGGTATTTCTATCCGAATAATGACACAATTTAATGAAATATTGTTTGAATAACGTTTTTGTGGGCAATTCGAGCTCCGCTCGACCCATAAGACACTACCACAAGCCGGTTTTGTTCTTTTTTTAAATATAGGTAGTGTGGAAATCCTTATAGATTGTTATTTGATGTAATGAATAAAAACTGCACCTGCATTTCCTCGTCTTATGATCTCGGCCATAGGACTACTATTCTACCGATAAAAAAATACCGTAGGTTACATATTATACCCCAAATTTCATCGAGCATTTCCGGATACGATAAGTTTTAATAACATAAGTTAAAGAGATGTTTAAATAACACTTTTTTATTTAGTTTCATCTAATGTCAATGCCATCGAAAACTATAAATAACCGTTTGACTTGTTGCGTAGTAAGAAACAATTTTTACGTATTGTGTAATCAAAGCCATAAATAATGTAATCGGTATTTTTCAATTATTTTCATATTTACCAATTTAATAGCACCGGAAGAATATACCAGCTCGTAAGTAGGTTTTTTCGATGTTTGTCTTGATAGTTTTTTTTGTTTAAATATATTATGGACACAAAATGCAAAAATGCCTTTATGATATAATATATATTAGAGGTACTAAACCAAAAATACTGGTAAATGTCGTAATGTCAAGCGTGACTTACTTGTATGTTTACACCAATGGGCACGCCCTTTGGCTCCTCATCGTGGACGACCTTCAACAGAGCATCATTGTACTCCAGTTCATGTGCTTGCTTCCTACTTATCTCTGAAAATATAACATCACATAGTAATGTGCAATAGATAAAAAAAACATAATGAATAGTTCTTAGTCATCGTAACTCATCGCTGTTCATGGTATAAAGTTCATATTACTTTATGAATGTTTGATCGATTCGCTTATTTAAGGTTAATAATTTTAATATGCGCTAAATATTGTATGTGGGAGAGTTTCATCTCGTTAATCAGGTCGACTCATTTGGGTGGGTCAGTGAGAAACCTAAGTGGCAGAAGATTGTTCTATGTAGAACTACTAATCTAGGTAATGTCATATATACAGGTAGACACTGTGTATACGGACTTTCGAAAGGCTTTCGACAAGGTGGATCACGAGCTCCTTCTTTACAAACTCGCATTCAACGGCATCCGGTTAAATCTGCGTTGGTTCGCGTCATATGTGATAAACCGATCCCAAAGGGTTGTTATAAGAGGACATCAATCTGATCCTGAGATTGTTACGTCTGGTGTACCTCAGGGGTCAATTTTGGGCCCTCTATTGTTTATAATTTTCATAAATGATATAGCTAACTGTTTCATACATTCAAAGTTCTTACTTTACGCGGACGATCTCAAAATTTATCGAACAATTCGCAGACAATCGGATTGCAGCTTGTTGCAGGCTGATTTATCGTTTCGCAGAATATTGCTTAAAAAATAACATTCATCTTAACATATCGAAATGTGCATCCATCACATTCACAATAAATAAGAACTTATTAGTTAAAACCTATACTTTGTCCCAAACAGACCTGACTAAAGCTTCATCTGTAAGGGATCTCGGTGTTTTGCTTGACGAGAAGCTCCACCTTGATCAGCACATAGATAAAATTGTCAGCAATGCCTACAGAATGTTTGGCTTCGTAATGCGATCCAGCAAGGAATTTAGAAAATCCAGTACCTACATACATTTGTACAAAGCACTCATTAGGTCCCAACTAGAGTATGCCGTCATAGTATGGAATCCTCTTTACATGAAATACATAGATAGCTTGGAAAGGGTGCAGCGTAAGTTCATCAAAGCAGTGCAGTACCGTTGCCGCCATAACATAATATCTGACGCAAATGCTAACATTAAGCTACCAGCCTTAAAGTTCAGACGTACTTTTCTAGAAACTATGTTCCTGTATGATTTATGCAGTAACCGATACGATTGCACAGAATTAACAAGCAAGCTATGTTATATCGTCCCTAGGACTGTAATGAGACGCGAAGTGCACGGACATACTCTTTTCGCTGTTTCATCTTGTCGCTCAAATGCTGGAGTTCGTGCACCGTTGCATAGAAATTCTAAAAATTATAATGACCATTTTATAGATTTAGATTTGTTTATGTTGTCAGCTGGTCAGTTCAGAAAGGCTTTATTAGAAAAAAATGCTGATTTATTAAAAGAATTGCTAATTTATAATAATTTTCAATATTTATAATTTATGATTTAATGTGATACACAATTATTTGTCAGTAATTTATTGTTTTTATATTTCTTTTTTGTTCTTTTTGATTTTTAAATTCATTCATTTGCATGCTTTTTTTGTCTCTTAATGTATTTTTAGTTATTATAATACTTAACTTGTAAAATACGTGGAAAACGCTGTGGGTTGCACATAAGTAAAAATATTTGTTATATTTCAATTCTCATATAAATATAAGTGTGTAACTGTTTGTTTTTCCGAAAATAAATAAATAAATAATGTCTCGAATACTGGATTCACAGATTTACAAAAAAAAATAGCATTAGGTGGGTAGTCAACAGTGTCACGAATGCTAAGGAAGTGACTCACCGTCATTATTATGCTTATTCGGTTTCCAGAAACTCTTGGTGAACGGAAAGTACCAGGGCAACGGGACTCCATAAAGACCCGGCCGAATCTTCTCCACATACATTGCGATTAGCATGTACAGTATCGAGTCAAGTATCAGCATTAGAACTATGTGGCCTGGCTGCAGCTGATCGTGGTACGATATAGGAGTGAAAAACTCGTTCCATTGTAGACCTATCAACAAAAGTTTGTCGATATATAATATATACCAGCTCTGCCCCCGGTTTGCGTTGCAATACCTGTTTCTTATTTTTTTAACAACTTTAAAAAGAGAAGGAGTTTCTATGTTCGGCTGTAATAATAATTTATTTGATTGACAAGTTTCTCAAATTTAATCAATAAGGTGTATTCAAGATTCGTCTTAATCTAACTAGTATCATAGACGGTACCTATATGATATCAAAAGAAATCCTATATGTCAAACATTGGACGAAAGTGTACGAAGTATTATCTATGTTTTGTTATTTTGTTCCATGAGCCATTGAAATAAACTGCAAGTCTTGCTTCCTGGTATATGAAGCAAGCACAAGTCACTAAAAAGTGGTCAAATAAATTTAAAACTAAAACCCAACAAGGGGAAAAAATACTAAAAGTATTAAACAATAAAATTTTACCATGGCTAAGAACAGCGGTGTCCAGTTTTTAGTAGAGGTCGCATGTAGTGTTGGGAATTTATCCGGATAAATACTCAAAATGGATAAATACTCATAAATATCCGTTTTTACTTGAGTATTTATCCAAAACAGTGGATAAATACTATCTCAATTTTTCGTTACATTATATAATGTAAATTTTGAAATTTTACAAACAAAAGGATTTAATATGAAAATTTGAATTAATATAGATTTGTACCGTACTTTATTAATCACATTAACAATAACAAAAGCCATAATAAGAATTATTTTACTTAATTATGAATATTTTTGTCAATCACTGTCAAGGTTAGATATAATTATACATTTGTGCATTAGGTACTTGAATCATTAAAAAAATACTATATTGACAACAATTTTTTTGCTCGTTATAAAATAAACAACGAATACACACGTGCACTCTCTATGACGCAAACCTGGGCACTGCCCGGGTGCATGCGGCGTGGGAGGCGAGGAATAGATAAGCAAAACAAAAGAAACCGTAAAAAGGTCGCCAGGATTAGGTTGCGGTGAGAAGCACGTTGCTTCGTTTTGACATCAGAATTAAATAATGTAATAATTTAGTGTTTTGAGGCCAAAATACCAATAATAGACAATAAATTTATTTTAAATAACCATCCGTAGCGGAAAAAAATAAATATCCATCATGTTGAGTAAATATCCGATAAAAATGAGGTAAAACGAGTATTTATCCATTTCGGATAAATACTAGAGTTTTTATCTTCCGAGTATTTATCCTCCGCCCATCACTAGTCGCATGCCACCGTTGATTCATAAACAACAGTTCATAGCGCCAAAATTGATATGTTTCATATTTTTTGTAGATTTTTTTCGCTGTCGGGTTTTAATTTATACATAAGTTTAAGTGTTTTGTTTTATAGGTTCAAGTGTTGATTGTTGTACCTACAGTTAAAGCTTTTCTGATTCACATGGTAAAGAACAAGAATATGGCACATACCTCTAGAGGTTCCTTCGCACATGATGATCATTTGAAATGCATATCCAATAGCTGTGTTAGATATCAGACTTAATAGCAGTTTCGTTGTCAGACTTATGTCCTCGTAGAGTACTTGAGTTAGCATGTATATAGAGTATGCTGCGAACCACGCTAAGCCCATGAACGATGCGGCAGTATTAGCTAAAAAGAAATTACCATTACACTGATAAAATGAGTTTCTATAATTTTTGAAAATGTTTGAAACTAAAACATATTAAATTTGTTTTTATTGCTCCATTTTTCTTAGAGAAGGATGTGTCCACAGAACATAGAAGTATCAAAATAGCATTTTAGGAAAAAGTCGTTTAAAAGCTTTTTTCTATTACCTCGAGAAAAGAAGACGCTGATCATAAAAGAGAATGCCAATGATGCTATGACGAATAGTACCATAAAGAAGAACAAAACACTCCACGGCGTAAACGTAAGTACAGAGTATCTGTCGCCAGCTTCGGTCCGATTGAATGGTATCTAGAAATGTAATAAAATCTAAAATTTAATATTTAGAGCGACGTAATAATCAGCATCGGAGTCATACTGCAAACTGCGAACATTAGGATTTAATTTAGCAAGTAATGTCTAGCAAGTCATTTCGTGGACATAAACGTGGATGCTCAGCGTGAGTGCCTGGGCACGATTAATGGGTCGAGCCGTGTTATTAGTATTTTCATTGGAAATTCCCAGTAGTAGCTCGCGAGTTTGGATTTTTGCCCAGTTAATTACATAGGCTCGCCCCTTAGGTATAACGTAGGACTTAAAGCATACTGGAAACTGTGGGTGCACTTGCATCAGTAGGTATACCCCTGCCTAAGGGTCCATATATATTGCCGCGGTGGAAGGGAAATTATGGAACAAAATTATACACAGCCTTTTGAACTTTATCTCCAATGCGTAACGTTCTCGGATTCCCTCGACGTCGCCGGCAGCACTCGCGGAATGTGCGCGAATTCGCCAGATGGCACGCGACTCGATTTTGGTTACATCTATTTTGGACGTTAAATAATATGGAGAAAAATTCTAAATTTCGGGTAAATTTCGTAACATTTCGCTTACATTCCGCGGCAATATAAATTAACATGCGTATGTATGTATATGTCGCCGTAGAATTGTATCATTCGATATTTTACATAATCGCTAGCTGCTTTAGAAAATATCTCTGTTATGTATAATAGCTGAAATACGTTCAGCACTTTTGCATAAGTGGTGACGCTCAACACGCGGAATGGAATGAACGTTTTGCGTTCATCAATATAGCGGATTGATGTTTAGCTGTCTTGTTAAACAGTGTATTTCATCGTGAAATGAAATGTTGGATGGTAGATTTTACTTCCAAAATTCAGCGCTAAGGCGGTTGTGTGGCATAACAATGGCCTATGCTCGTCTAGTTAACGCAAATTCTTCTATAAAATTATGCTCAATGGCTACATTTCAGTTCTGGCCGTCGTTTGGTCACAATTCTTACCTAACCAACCTAACCAATTTAAACATATTTCATCCCGAAATTACTCCATCAAAAAAAATTGGTTGCAGAAATCCGTGAAAATATAACTAAATGTCATACGTTTTTTACATAAAACGCTTATAGTAACTGCAAATAAGTCATTCTAGAAAACCACAAAACGTGTTTAGCGGTTTTGATAAACGTATCGCAATGTTGCGATTCAGCTGGAAGCCATTCAGCAATTTTACATAACATAGCTATTTTGTAAAGCAGCTAGCTATGTAAAATAGCGTATTATACAATTCTACCACGACATTTAGATATATGTGCCGCAGTTGCAGCTGTTTTACAAAACAGTTCTGTTATGTAAAGAAGCTGAAGGACATGCATGAAATGAAATTGAATGAACGTTTTGCGTTCAACAATACAACGACTTAACGATTAGTAGTCTAGAAAAACGGCTTCAAATTAAACCTCGGATTGTAAATTTTAGTTCCAAAATTGGGCACTCGTGGCGCTGTATAGCATAAAAACGGTAAAAGCTAGTCAGAATAACCCTAATTTGTTTATGTAAGTATGCACAATGGCTACGATTCAGTACTGGCAATCGCCAGACGCTGCCGCGGCCCCGCTTGCTTAAATGCAAGAATCAGTCAAAATATAAACTATATACATATAAGCCATTCTACAAAACTACTGAACTTGGGTACCGGTTTTGTTAAACATATCGCGACTAAAATCCAGCTAGGCGTTGTACAGCTGTTACACTACAGTTTTACTTATAACTTATCAGAGCTATTTTGTAAAACCGCTAGCGGTTATGTGAAATGGGGTATAATAAAATCCGATGTCGACACTTATATTAATCAAAATCCGCCCGAATTTAAATCCTGGCAAGTCTTATGATATTATCATTTAGGATATGAAGAATATACATATACTTAGGGCCACTTGCACCAACTTCTTAAATGTGTTTAAATTGTATTTAAACACAACATTTCTATGGTCATTAAATAAGTTGGTGCAAGTGGCCCTTAATGTTCTTACCTTAAATAATATTACAATAAGTGCAACAGATATTAATAGGAATGAGAATTGTTTGATGAACCAAGCCAGCCAGTGTAGCCACGATGGAAGGCCCATTATTGTCATTGTTTCCTGTCAACACAAGATATCGATCAGTTGGCAATGACTAGTACATTTACAGCCCTATGTTAATATTATTCAACACAAATAAATTGAAACATGCTTTTAATTTCGAACCTTGCTAAACTATTTGTGTATTTTGCTTATTACTTCATAATTATCATTGAATATAATAATTTAAATTAATTATTTCTTGTATTTTTACCTTTAGCTGTAACTCTTTCTCGAACGTTACAACCCTGACGGTATTCACAAATGAATACGCAAAGCAAAGCATGATGATCATCGATATAAATCGTTCTAAGGCAACTAGGAGCTGATCCTCTCTGTACGCGAGCTGCGGGAGACGCTGTAAGTACACCTTGGTATTGATGGGCTTGCCAGTCTTCTGCTTTATTATTTCCTGTGATATAGCGTGCTGAACCGCTAGGAACATTTCAGGTGAGTAGCCTAAAAATATCCTTAAATTAGTTCGAATGACAGCATGACTACACCTACCTAACATTTCGTACTTAATATGTTTTTTGTGACTACATAGTTTAAATTTGTGTAGTTATTGTTTACAGAAGACAATGCTGCAGATAACTTTATTTATTTTTTATCACTCGTTGTTTATTTAACCTTGAATTCGGCGAATACTTGCTAAGCTAAGTATACCTAGCTACATTAAGTATACTAAATACCTCAATGTTAACATAGAGAAGCCTCCATATTCAGTCATACTGTTACTAATATAGGTGAAGCTATAATGCTACCTATGCTATTATAGTTTTATAATTTAAGAATAATTGATAAATAGATTTAAATATAAATATAAAAACCGAACCTGGTGTTTTCCCGCCATACATGTCGTCTGGATCACGAGGCCCGGGGCGCGGGAACAGAGGATACAATAAATTTGTTCTCCAACTTGCTCTTAATGGGTGCTCTAATATTGGTGTTCTCATTACAGCTGGGAATCTAAGTGTTAGTTTTATATCGTCCGGCCATTCTGTGGCATCTGAAATTTATTGAAAGTTGCAGACTTTGTCTATAGCATACCCATAGTATTATTTATGAGCTCAGATGGACTGACATGTACAGTACATTCTACTTTCATTTAAAAAGTTCTCACTTTTACTAACTAAAATTATGGGAGATGACTACTATAAACCTTACATATTTCCATACAAACTTTCATCCCCTATTCCCTTAATGTTGTTTTATACCCTTGAGGGTAAAACTTTTACAAACTTTGTATGTCATATTTATTTATATCGAATCAACACGCTAAAAATTAAGTTTCAAGTCTCTAGCTCTAAAAATGACTGTACTCTCCCAATCAACGGTACGACGACTTTCGAACTATAACGTTAGCAACAACTATGTAGGTAGATTTTAAAGAAACTCGCTATAGTATAACGACGCGCGCACAAGTCGAACTCAGGATTTGAAGTGCGGTCCTGACCGGAGTCATGCACCAAGCTGCGGCGGCGCACATTCGGTGCCTGACTACCTACATAGTTGTTGCTAACGTTATAGTTTGAAAGTCGTCGTACCCTTGATTGGGAGTTTCTTGTGGCTTCTTCGGATGACGGTATTTCCATACAACTTTTCATCCCCCCTTTTCAACCCCGCATTTCGCATTAAAAAGCAGATAGTCTAGAGCCTGAGAATGGACTTAGTCCTTTCTCAGGCTCTAGACTATCTGTGTACCAAATTTCATTTAAATCGGGTCAGTCGTTTTGGCATGAAAGCGCAATAGTCAATAGTTACTTTCGCATTTATAATATTAAAATAGTAAGGATTTAATGTCGAAGCTAAATCTTTAGCGTTGTTTTTAAGATGTTAAGACTCTATGGGCCACTTGCACTAACTTCATAAATGTGTTTAAATTGTATATAAACATAATTTTCTATTGTAATTTTGTGTTTAAATTCAATTTAAACATATTTCAGAAGTTGGTGCAATTGGCCCTATAAGTATGAATTAACTAATGAGAAGTCACACAGTTTCTAAAAATAAAAAACAAGTGATCTCCAAATCTTTCAATTGATGTTGCGGACATTTTCATTGCAAATAAAAAAGTTGAATTAACAGACCAGTATGGAAAATAAAATGTTGATTAATTCACTAAATAGTGATCTTCCAGTTAAGACGCGATAATTGACTAGCAATTGTGTTTAAATTAGCTGGATTATTATAATTAGATGCATAGTCAGTCCATGTCTAACACAAGCTTATTTTATTAATATTGCCTGCCAGACTTACTTGCCATGCTGTCATCAAATTGGATACCAACAAGAATTTGCTTCATAGCATCAGGTTGAGTCAGAGCTACCTCCATTTCCTCTGCATTCTTAAAGCCTTTAGGTTGAGGTAGTATATTTGAGTCAAACAGGAAGGTAAAAAGTATACTGAAGTTGTCATCAGCTACCATTGCTATGGCATCTCTGGTTACATTTCTAGTGAGAGGATTTTCAGGTGAGAATGCCAAAGTTCCTGTTCTTGCTGTAGTTAGATTACCTCTAGATAAAAAAATGTGTATGAATCAAAAATAGTTACTAATTTAAAAAAGGCTAATATAGGCAAAATGTTGAGAAATATAAAATAATAAAATAAAATAATTTTGATGTATAGTTCGCGTCAAAAAAAAAGAAAGTTGGCTATCAAGCTGCGCATTAGGCGATTTATCGGTCTTCTATTTGGATTTGGTGGTATGACGTGCGGGGCGGGCGGGTCACGCGACACTCGCCTTTGTTTCGTCAGTCGACCCTTGCTTTCCTAGCTGTGTCCACGTTACATTCATTCTCAAAATAACATTGCGCACAAAAGTTTTTAGTTACCAAATGGTTTAACTGTAAAACTATTTCGGTTTTCTGGTTTTCACGTCACCCACGATGACTTAATAAAGTAATGTTTACTTTAATTAATACATTCTACACTCAATCAAACATGTTTTTAATTCTATTTAGTGATTTTATATCAAATATATTTTTCAATGTGCCTACCGATAACCAATATAAGAGCCGCGATCGAAAGGCTAGTTGAAAAATAAAACAAGGGCCTAGTACTTTCGTGCGCGAAAATACCCATGAGATTTTGAGAAATAGACATTATGCGAATTTGACATTTTAAGAAGTTGACATTGTGAGAAGTGGATGTTTTGCGATCGGTTGTCATTTTGAGAAGTTGTCATTATGAGCTGATACGTTTTTAACGAGTTTGGGAAACATTAGATGTTGAAGTGTTCTAAACTATTTATATACTATGCCCAAATATTTTGTTGAGTGAAGCTTTTGGAAGTTTGACGGTTACAAAGGTCATTGTTGGTGCACTCATGGATTTGCGTCAGTTGGTGATGATATGTTTGGAGTAAAACAAATATAATTGGTGCTTAAAATGATAAGAGTAAGGAGATTGCCCCTAGCCATCCGCTCATAACTGCTAGCTCATTTTCAGCAGCGTGTTTAATGGTCTCCCAAGTATCACTTGAGTACACAACAACCATATTGTCTACATAGGAGTAAATCCTCCTGACACCATTCTGCAGATTTTATAGGTCATTTATGTAAACCAGGATCAGTGTCGGGACTAAACGCCGAACGCCAAAGGAGGTGCCTCCCTCAGCGCTATATGAATCTCCGATTTTTACTTGATGTAACCTGACTTTCAAAGAGGGAGAGAACTGTAGAATGCTTCAGGGTGTCAGGAAAGGTTCCTATTTTAAAGCATGTTTGCTAGCTAGCTAGCTTATTAAATATCAACCTATAATCATACATTCCAAGTTACTTACAAATTTCGTCCACTTATGTTAAAATATGTTGGGAGGAATGGTGGATAAGTTCTATCTGGTTTTGTTTTTGGATCCACAAGGCATCTTGTCAAAATTAGAAATAAAGAAAATATCACAGGTGATGCTATCTCGAAAATAGTTTGCCATTTATGTCTTCTTTGCAGAAGAAAGTTTTTCCAAATAAGAAGCTCTAATTTTTCATAGGCAGACATTGTGCCTCATCTGAAATAAGTAATTCTTTAATAAAATATTTCTTAGCATAGTTCCTAATGTCTAAAATGAAGTTACAGAATATGTTAGAAAACAACAGTAGTCATGCAGTTAGCTTCTGAACTAAATAGCCTATGAGCATTATTAAGGAAATAAGAATTAAAGAGCTCCTCCTCTCTCATAATTAGTTATTAATGGTGCTGTGCCCGACAGGGTCCATAATTGTTTCTTACTACTATACTTAACACCTGTATTACATTATGGATTGCAAATAAAAATATGAATATGAATATGCAGACACAATATAAGCCCAAACAGGTACCACTGAGAAAGCGGTAATATTCTACTTTATTGATATACGATTGACTGATATTTAACAGAAAGATATTGAAAAAAGAAATGTAATGATTTCCCTTTCATAATATTGCGTTTCATAGTTTTTTCAACCAACATTTGGTACTAACTAAGCAAAAGGCCTATTGTAAATAATTGATGAGCACTGTTATTTCATAATTAATTGATTCAATCGATCGATCGTAAGTGTCTATTCTAATAATCAGGGAGAAATTTTAAATATTCTATGCAACTAGTATTTGCCGATATAATAAAATGGCTTACCTGCAAGTTAAAAATACATAAGTACTAATTATCTTTACAAAATATTACAGTATTTTATATACACGCCGACCGTTATTAGATCACAATAAAGACGATTTAATTAATCGATACTATTTTTATGAAGGTCACATAAGCATATTAATAAACTATTTTACATGATCCGGAGCCCACCGCACAGGAGTCTGACTGACTGACTGTGTGAGTGTGTGACTGTTGTGACTGACTGAGACTGACTGACGCGTGACGTCTGACAGCGACATTTAAAAAATGTAATTCGTACCTTTAGGGTGAGGACATAAAGAGGCGGGTTCCCGGTACGGACAAACCGGTACGGATTGGTACCGATTCGTACAGGCATAATATCGCAATGTTATCATAATGCGCTCACTCATAAAGGAACAGGGTTGGGACTACCCGGACTGGACATACGGACTTGAACGTTTGGCGGGTAGGGTGTGTCCAAAGAGGATAGTTAAATTAGTATTTTTTTATTTATTTAATTTTATTTACTTACTTATTGGTGACAAGTAGTCTTTCTTCGGGTGAAATGGGTTGAAGATGCCAGTTACACAATTCTTTTCTTAATTTAAACGTTCTAGGTATTTTATATAATACGTAATCAAATGTAAAACTGCCTCATTAGCCAAGTGGTCCGGGCGACTGCTACGCTAGAAGTCCTGGGTTTGATTCCCAGGTCGAGCAAAGTGTTATTGGGTTTTTCTATGAAACTCCCAGTAGTAGCTCGGAGTTAGTAATTTGTGCCCGGTTAATGGCAATAGGCTCGCCCCCTATTACATGGGACCTAAACATACCGGCGAACTGTGGGTGTACTAAAGTATGCCTCTGCCTAACCCTTCGGGGAATACAGGCGTGATGGTATGTTATGTTAATCAAATGTTCCTTGTGTCATCCTAGTATAATTATAAAATTCGTCTTTATCAAACTTTAAGTCTTTTAGAAATAAATGGTGATATGAGCCATATATTATTTATTCTGTCTATTATTTATATTATTTAATCTATTATTATTATTTCCACGTGCCATGCTTCGGCACGAATGGGCCGGCTCGACCGGAGTGATACCACTGCCTCACAGAAAACCGGCGTGAAGCAGCGTTTCGCTGAGTGAACGAGGTTACCGGAGGGTCGGTCGGCTGGTGATCTTTTGGTATACCTGACACACCGTTGGGCACAGGCGATCGAGACTAAGGGGGAAGCCTTGGCAGTCAGTTTGGACATAGCGAAGGCCTTTGATCGGGTATGGCACAAAGCGCTTCTCTCGAAGCTCCCTTCCTACGGGCTTCCCGAGAAACTGTGCGGATGGGTCACCAGCTTTCTTGCAGACAGAAGCATTAAGGTCGTAGTTGACGGTGAATGCTCTGACTCCTTGTTCATTAATGCTGGTGTCCCTCAAGGCTGTGTGCTATCGCCTACTCTGTTCCTACTCCATATCAATGACATGCTGCAAATCAGCGGCATTCATTGTTATGCAGATGACAGCACAGGCGATGCTTTATATACCGGCCATGCTAACATTTCTCGGGAAATCGTCATCGAGAGCCGAAACAAACTTGTGTCTTAAATTGAGACCACCTTGGAGAAAGTCTCAGATTTCGGCAGACTTAATTTGGTCCAATTTAACCCTATTAAGACACAAGTTTGCGTGTTCACCGCTAAAAAACTACCGTTGGTCGTATCTCCTCGTTTTGAGGGCACCACCTTAATTGCCTCAGCCAATATTGGAATACTTGGCATCGACATATCGAATCAACTTCAGTTCCGCGGTCATTTAGAGGTTAAGGCTAAGTTAGCCTTAAAGAAGCTTGGTGTGCTTAACAGATCGAGACAGTATTTCACTCCGGCCCACCACCTATTACTTTATAAGGCGCAGGTCCGGCCTCATATGGAGTATTCCATGTTCTCATCTCTGGGCAGGAGCACCCCAGTACCAGCTTCTCCCTCTGGACCGCATCCAACGAAGAGCGATTCGAATCGTCGATTGCCAAGTTATTTAAAACCGGCTTGACCCCTTGGCGCTGCGTAGAGATGTGGCCTCGCATTGCAACCTCTATCGCCTATACTATGGGGAGTGCTCCGAGGAATTGTTCGGATTGATCCCTGCAGCCTCTTTTCGCCATCGTTCTACGCGACAACAGTTCCATCCCTATCATCTTGATGGCTGGCAGTCCATAACTGTGCGTTTCTCTAGAATCTTTCTGCCTCGCACAATAAAACTGTGGAATGAACTGTCGCCTGCAGTATTTCCAGACCAATACGACCTTCAAACCTTCAAGAAAAGAGCGTACTCCCTTTTAAAAGGCCGGCAGCGCACTTGTGACTCCTCTGGTGTTGCAGGTGTCCATGGGCGGCGGTGATCGCTTACTATCGCCTGATAGTAAGCGATTAGCCTTTTTCTACATTTTAAGTAAACACTTTCCACAAGAAAATCGTCGTCCGACGAACTCGAAGCCATGATGGTCAATAAAGACAAATTGACCCGTTTCTTTATGTAGGGTACCCTACACCTATCCGTACCGACCCGTACCGACATGTCCGTACTGAAATACCCGCTTCTTTATATCTTCACCCTTAGCCGTGTAGCTGTCAAATAATAATAATAATAATAAACCCCCTCTGGGACAAGCGTTACCTCATCATGAGACTAACGTCAAACTGGAGGGTAGATTAGAATCGCTTCTTACGAACCTTATACAATAAAACAAAAAATGTGTCATAAGGTTTAAAGAAAAGCGTACAAACCGCAGGGCAGCTTGTGGCGAGCTGATGGTGAGTGGCGACACTGCGGTCCTTAGTGCCCCAGAGAGTCGGTCAGGGCCTCGTCTCCAGTTTGCCCATATAGGGTAGCTGGAGTGGAAACCCAAGAGCGCCCGCAGGACTATCAACTCTTGCCTCAAACGGCTGGCCAGAGCTATATGCTTGGGGGTGGAAGTGTCTAATGGCGTAATAGCGGGGAAACCCAATCCGGGTCTCTTGGAGAATCGCGAAGGTGAAACCGGGGCCACACCTCTCGACACCCTTAGCCGCTCACGCCGCTGTTGCCGCCTTTTGCCTGTACTGGCAGCTTTTCGGGGGGCCCAGCTAGTGAGTTGGCGAGTCACCGTCTACCATCCCTAAGGATATAGAACTCCTGAAGGTAGGAGGAGCCCCTGTAGTCCGGGAGCTACGAAAACTATTTAATTCCATCATTCACCGTGGGAGAACTCCAAAGGCATGGCATGGGGGCGTGGTGGTTCTGTTTTTTAAGAAGGGAGACAAAGCTCTTCTTAAAAATTACAGACACATATCTCTTCTAAGTCACGTCTATAAGTTGTTCTCTAGTGTCATCACGAATCGTCTCGCTAGGAGACTTGACGAGTTTCAGCCTCCAGAACAGGCCGGGTTTCGCACGAGGTATAGACCACATTCTATACATTCACACATATTATTCACACAGTGAGGCAGATTATACAGAAGTCCGAGGAGTATAATCGGCGCCCGTGCCTGGCTTTTGTGGTCTACGAGAAACCCTTTGACTCAGTGGAAACTTGGGCTGTTCTGGAATCCTTACAGTGGTGCCAAGTGGATTGTGTTACATCGAGGTGCTGAGATCTTATGCATTTATGAATGTCCAAGTACAGGACCAACAGTGTTTAAACCTATCCAACTACGCAGAGGCGTGAGACAGGGAGACATTATATCCCCAAAATTGTTCACGAGCGCATTGGAAGATTTGTTTAAGACATTGGACTGGAAAGTTAAGGGCATAAACTAAAAAATAAACTCACTAGCTAGGCCCCCTGAAAAGTTGCCAGTACAGGAAAAAAGCGGCAACAGCGGCGTGAGCGGCTAAGGGTGTCGAGAGGTGTGGCCCCGGTTTCACCGTCGCGAGTCTCTAAGGGACCTGGATTGGGTTTCCCCGCTATTACGCCATTAGACACTCACCCCCAAGCATATAGCTCTGGCAGCCCCCCTCTGGCCAGCCGGTTAAGGCAAGACAGAGTTGAAAGTCCTGCGGGTGCTCTTGGGTTTCCACTCCAGCTACCCAATATGGGCAAACTGGAGACGAGGCCCTGACCGACTCTCTGGGGCAATAAGGACCGCAGTGTCACCACTCACCATCAGCTCGCCACAAGCTGCCCTGCGGTTTGTGCGCTTTTCTTTAACCTTATGACACATTTTTTGTTTTATTGTCTAAGGTTTGTAAAAAGCTATTCTAATCTACCTCCAGTTTGACGTTAGTCTAATGAGAGGTAATGCTTGCCCCAGAGGGGGTTTATTATAATAGGTACTCTGAAGACATAATATTATTAATGTTCCGTCCGCGAATCATAGACAAATCATTGTGAGCAAGAATACAAAGCAAGTGAAGCAAGCAAGACCACTGACGTAGGGATGATCGATATTGGAAAAACATCGATGTTGGATATTTATCGAAAACCGAACATCGACGATTTTTGCGTTAATAATTGACAAAGAAATAAAACACAGCGAAATCGTTAGAAGTTTACTAAGAAACAGAACAAATACATATTACAATTACAGATTCCAATATTTTTTATCAACTGACTGAAGGAAAAGTAATTTTGATAAAGAAGAAACTTTTAATCTATTTCTTTGTTTATTAAGAGTAGAGCCAGCTTTTGAAAACAGTCTTTCGGATGGCGTTGATGTTGCGATTGTACTCAAATATTTCACTGCTATGTTTTTTATTTCGGGTAAGTGGAACCGATGACATTATTCATATACAGTATTTATAACCTTAAAAACAAACAATCTCGTTTAGCACGCACAGAAAGAAAAAGATGAATTAAGTATTTAATTAATAAATTAGAAGTCAATCAATAAAAACTTACATATTATTGTATTCCGTGTAATTTTATATGCACAACAGTAGAATCCTATCAAATGAATAAATTAAAACAATCGACACACAACACACACGCGCAACACTTATCAACAAACAAATGGAATGGAACTGGAAGAACATCGATGTTAAAACAGCGATGTTTTTGCTTGCGACATCGATAATCATCGAACATCGATGTTGATCGAGCATCCCTAACTGACGGCACTGACCAGCAAGCAAGAAGAAGCAAGAGTTTAGGCGGGAAAATGTAAAGTGCACGTTATCGATTTTATATTATTTTTCAAAACTTGAATTTCCTCGAAGTTCGATGTGTAATTATGGTGGATAATTAACCATTAAGTGTTCGTGAACGTTTGAGAGTGTAGGCAAATGATATAAAATTGAAAATCGTGACTTTTTGGGATCACTCGTCATGGAGTTTATCCATCGAAGCCTCAATATAGTTTCTACCGTTTTATTGGGACAACTGAACAACTTATACTTGACACTGGCGAACACAAAATGTGTGGTGCCATTTAAATACCATCCTAGTACTTGACACTGGTAAATACACAAAAAGTGTGGCGCCATAATAATAATAAAAAAAAGAAGAAGCAAGAGAGCAAGACGATGAATTTAATTTCAAAATGGCGTTTACGTCAGTGACATATCAATGTTTTCTATTGGATTTTTTGTTAAAAAACTAAGTTATAAATGTGAGACGTTAGCGCGTTTTCCTTTAATATGTCGACTAATAATTTGTCTTCGGTTATAAAATCTTGTTCCGAGAGTGAGTTAATTAATGAAGTGTCTGAAAACAGTATGACACAGAAGCAGGTGGAAGGATCCCGATTAAAACGAACTTTTACACTGCCTCGCAATCCTTTCGGGACTACTAAACCTGGATCCAGCAAGAATAAAAGTATCGAGAATGAGAGCAAACAAACTTGCACTGCTTCCACGCTGGTAGAGGCTCCTAAAGACGACAATGGTATAGAAAGGAAGTTGTTTAGAAGGCCATCATGGAAGAGATTCTTAAACAAGATAGCGCAACATATGAGTACTGTTCACGTATCAGGTGTAAGTATAATGAGATTTTGCTTTCCATGAGTAAAATATTCCAGTAGTATTTTTATAAGTGTCAAAACAAAGTAGAAACAATGATTGTTTTTGGTGAATCACTACTACTAATTTCTTGTGGATGGTTTATTGTTTGTCTTGATGTACTTGTCAAATAATAATATATAATATAAAAGATGTCCCCATCACATTTTTGCCTGTAGACAATGTTGATATTTCTGTCTTATTAGTTCACTATTACTTCTAGGTAAAAACAGCACCAGCCCTCATGAATGGTGAGCGTGTTCCATGCAGTGGAGATCCACCATGGCCACCGGGTGCTACTCCAGCAGCCACTGGAATAAAAAACCATGGCAACACATGTTATATGAATGCAGTTTTACAGTGTCTCTCACACACTGATGTTATTGCTGAATATTTTGTATTAGACCATTATAAAGTAAGTTACCTATTTTTATTATGAATGAACTGATATGGATTTCAAATTAACTTACTTGCCATATTAGCTTGTAGTACACCAGTCTCAATTGACCACATACATGCATCAGTCCTTGTGGTAGGTAATATATAACATAATTGAGGTAGCTTTTTATTGAGTATAGTATAATTATTGATATACTATGTAATGTAATGTGTGAAATTCATAGGTTCCTCATCGAAATGGCAAAATGCCATTTGGAACTCAAGCAGGCGGCAGGCCCGTCTTTTGATGGGGGCGCTGACCGGACACTTTGGGATTAACACTCTCCTACAAAAGATGGGTCTGACGGATACATCAGCCTGCAGGGCCTGCAAAAGGGAAATTGAGAGCATGGAACACCTTCTGTGTACATGCGATGCAATGGCTGGAAAGCGAATGTGCGTTTTGGGTCAGGGTTATCCAAGACCAGAGGACTACAGACTCATAACCCCAGGCCTCATTATAAAGCTCATGGAAGAGCTGTTTGTAGAACTGGGAGGGGATGAGGAATAAGTTATCTAGGGGAAGCACAAAAGATCCCATTGGGTCGAAGTGCACTGAGGCCTTGCTGCCTCGGCCCTACACAAGATAAGATAAGAATGTAATGTGTAAAATGTATAAAAATGTAAAAAATTTAATTACCTTTATGGCTATGGACTGGAACTGGACTGAAAATTGTCTTCATCAACACTTACGCCAAAGTTATTTATGGTTTTGTTTTTATTTGAATCTTTTTGGCATTTCACGGTCTATTTCCTTTTTATGTCTATATTAAAGCAACAAGGTCAATATTTTGTATCCTATGCAACAGAAGGTTTTATGTTTCCTGTGTTAATAAAATTTATTACTTCATGTCAGTGATGTGTCATAATGTTTTTAATTTGTAATTGAATCATATTAAATACTACATACATACTCTCTGTACATAGGAGGTAGTTAAGTTAATAGGAGGAGCTATTAGTAGAATCCAAAACAATTTATGTTAAATTTTGTTTGTGAAAACAAAACTAAACATGCTTGCTTTCAGGTGGATTTACAAAGGCGGAATAAAATTAATTCAAAAAAATATGGTACCCGTGGTGAAGTGACTGAGCAACTGGCAGCTATTCTGAAGGCTCTCTGGGCTTGTCATTATACACCAGACATGAGTACCACTTTCAAGGTATTTAATTGTATTCTCAGTAAAGTAAACCTACCTACTGAAATGTTAATCAATAGTGTCTTATTTCTCACCATGCCCTTTCTACTGCTTCATAAATCTAGTACATAGTTGTAATCTTTTATTTGTTTTGTGTATGAAATTCTTAATAGCAGCTTGGAGTTTGGACGTGTGCCTGGTTAATGTCAAAAGGCTCGCTTCCTATACCATAAAACTATGTGACCAAGAACGTTTACATGGTGTACAGATCTTTCAATTTTCACGGGGTGGAAACATGGTTAAAGTTTGGGATATGACATTTTTTTTTAGATAGGAATTTGCAAATTGTGTACTATTTATCATAAATAAATATGAGTGAAATCATGAGGAACAGCTAGTATCAATATAAGACAGTAATTTATCTGTTCCATTTGTAGAGTGCAGTTGAAAGGCATGGTACACAATATAGAGGGAATAGCCAACATGATGCACAGGAATTCCTATTTTGGCTTCTAGATAAAGTCCATGAAGATTTGAATACAGCTACAAAGAAAAAATATAAAACAATTAAGGTAAGATTTATAAAAAAAACAAGTTTTCTTTGTGATCACAACAAAGAAAGAAATATCCCCATGGCCAATCTGTCAGAGGATAGGCAGATACTACCACACAACACCATTAAAACCGATATTGTTGTCTCTTATTTCAGAATACTTGTGGTAAGCCTGATGAAGTAGTTGCAGCTGAAACTTTGGCAAACCATGCAAGGCGTAACAGTTCATTTGTACAGGCTGTTTTTCAAGCTCAGTACAGGTACAGCTGAATAATTCAATTGTTATAACTTTTAAGCGTTCTCAACTGTCCATAAATATTAAAAAAAAATGTTATTACAGGTCAGCATTGACATGTGCCAAATGTGAGCGCACATCATGTACATTTGACCCTTTCCATTGTGTAAGTGTGCAGCTACCTTCACGTTTGGCCACAACCCAGCCTTCACCTTTGCCGGTTAATGTAAGTGTCAACATTTTTCTTAATATTAAATAAATATCAAGCCTTAAAACTTAGCCTTTCAATAGAATTATCATCTTACAGACTTATTTCTGCATTTGTGTCTTACTTGTTATTACATTACATTTATATATGCATAATCTTCCTGCTAATTTTATATAAAATGGGTTCCATTTCAGGTAGTGTATGTAAATCAACAGCCGCGACAAGTGCGTATTGGCATAGAACTAACTCCGAACGCCACCATGGATGACTTACGAACAACATTGCATAACGATACGGGAATTGATCATGATCAAATTATACTAGCAGAAATCAATGAGATGGGTAATTTTGTTTAATTTGTTTTTAATTATATTAATGGTCTGTTTCACTGAAGTCAATACTTGTGGTGTGGTGTAGGGCTTAAGTATAGAAAAAGAAAAATCTGCGAGTCCGATTTGTATTGTGAAAATGAACATTTTATTAATGGGAAAGTATTCTCATTCTACAAGATTAAAACCTTTTTTCACTGACAAGGCAAGGCTCACAAAAGAATGTGTATTAATGTCGTACAGGTTGGTGTAACGCTCGTGGTGGTTGGGAGGCAGCAGGCATAGACTTCGGCGCACTATATTGTATGGAAGCACCACCCTTAATGCAGACACCAACCACACCCTACCTCCTCATCATGTGGGTCAATTTGCTAGAAGGAGAGAGATTCGGTGAGTTCAATTTATTATAATTTTCTGGTTCTGGTGTACTGCAAATTATATCGCAAAGATATTACGAAAGTTAATAACACTTATCAATACATATAAAAAGCATTTATTTTTCATAGATAGACAAGTTTTTTTTGTAAACATTGCCATGCTCATGTCATGGCTACACTTCCTATATTGCGTGTTGTTGGGATTAGTTATTACAAAGTGATGCAAACAATTAAGCATACGATTAGTGTATGTACAATAATTTATTAATGAATATTAATAACTTAAGAGCCAGAAATATGTTGCTGGGCTGTTTGTTGGGCTGTTTTTTCTACCCAGCAAAAACACTAGACATTGAGTTTTGACTTTAAGATAATTTAGGATCATTTCAATCTATATATTAGTAATAAACGTTTTTTACGAAACATACAATTATTATTATATGTATAAATAGTCGTAAGGTCCAAGTATTAAATAATAAAAACCAATAATAATTACTTTGAATATTCTCACAGGATCACCTTACGCCATGCAAGTGCCTCGCGAGATCTCGTACGAGGATTTGCAGAAGCTAATGCTGAAGGAGATGTGCCAGGTAGTGGCAGAGAGAGTCTTGGAGAATTCGCAAGGCTCAGATATATTCCGCGCTAGAATCGCCGAAGCACACCGCCCTAGGGATCCCACCTATTTGCAGCCAGAGGTAGGCATCCGTTTAATTCTTTTTTGTAATATTACTACTATTTTTAACTAAGGTATTTTTATGAGTGATGGCTAGAGGGCTAAATCTGCCATTAACTTTTACTATAGGCTAATTTTGTGATCATGTAAGGAATAATAAAAAGCTGTCCAATAAAGTTAAATCATATTTTATTCCGCAGCTGCCTCATCCGCTGTTTTCCCTCGACGTGGAGCAGGCGCTATGTGCACACGACAAACATCCTCATCTAAGACTTGAACTACTGTGGGATGCCGCACATAGGGACAGGTATTTAAGTGCAAATAAGTGACGTAAGAAAGTTGGTGAAGAACTGTTGAATTAGGTCGTAGTTTATTAATATTATATTATGGTAGGCAATGCTCGGCTAGTAACGGTATTGTTTCCGTACAGTATAATCCGCGAGCCAAGCGAGGCGTGCGAGGTGCACGTGTCGGCGGTGGGCTCGGCCGCGCCGCTCACGCTGCACGCCTGCCTCGCGCACTACACGCGCGCCGAGCACCTCGCGCAGGAAGACGCCTGGAGGTAACTGTTACATAGCTCATACGTGCTGAGCGAGCGAGGCGTGCGAGGTGCACGTGTCGGCGGTGGGCTCGACCGCGCCGCTCACGCTGCACGCCTGCCTCGCGCACTACACGCGCGCCGAGCACCTCGCGCAGGAAGACGCCTGGAGGTAACTGTTACATAGCTCATACGTGCTGAGCGAGCGAGGCGTGCGAGGTGCACGTGTCGGCGGTGGGCTCGGCCGCGCCGCTCACGCTGCACGCCTGCCTCGCGCACTACACGCGCGCCGAGCACCTCGCGCAGGAAGACGCCTGGAGGTAACTGTTACATAGCTCATACGTGCTGAGCGAGCGAGGCGTGCGAGGTGCACGTGTCGGCGGTGGGCTCGGCCGCGCCGCTCACGCTGCACGCCTGCCTCGCGCACTACACGCGCGCCGAGCACCTCGCGCAGGAAGACGCCTGGAGGTAACTGTTACATAGCTCATACGTGCTGAGCGAGCGAGGCGTGCGAGGTGCACGTGTCGGCGGTGGGCTCGGCCGCGCCGCTCACGCTGCACGCCTGCCTCGCGCACTACACGCGCGCCGAGCACCTCGCGCAGGAAGACGCCTGGAGGTAACTGTTACATAGCTCATACGTGCTGAGCGAGCGAGGCGTGCGAGGTGCACGTGTCGGCGGTGGGCTCGGCCGCGCCGCTCACGCTGCACGCCTGCCTCGCGCACTACACGCGCGCCGAGCACCTCGCGCAGGAAGACGCCTGGAGGTAACTGTTGCATAGCTCATACGTGCTGAGCGAGCGAGGCGTGCGAGGTGCACGTGTCGGCGGTGGGCTCGGCCGCGCCGCTCACGCTGCACGCCTGCCTCGCGCACTACACGCGCGCCGAGCACCTCGCGCAGGAAGACGCCTGGAGGTAACTGTTGCATAGCTCATACGTGCTGAGCGAGCGAGGCGTGCGAGGTGCACGTGTCGGCGGTGGGCTCGGCCGCGCCGCTCACGCTGCACGCCTGCCTCGCGCACTACACGCGCGCCGAGCACCTCGCGCAGGAAGACGCCTGGAGGTAACTGTTGCATAGCTCATACGTGCTGAGCGAGCGAGGCGTGCGAGGTGCACGTGTCGGCGGTGGGCTCGGCCGCGCCGCTCACGCTGCACGCTGCAAGTGAGGCCACTTTGATGTGTCGTATCATATTCCTATTAGTGCAAACGTCAGCGGCGTGTTCCCTCTGTAAAAAATTTCAATTCGTCATGATAAAATTGAATGTACATGTATTTTTTTGTAGATGTCCCCAATGCCAGCGTTATATGCCTGTGGTGAAGACCCTGGGACTTTGGTCTCTTCCAGATATTTTAGTAATACACTTGAAGCGGTTTCGTCAGTGAGTATATCATATAGATAAGTATATATTCATATTAATACAGATTCTGTTACGGGAACTATTCTATTAACTGCCATGTTTTCAGGCAAGCCAAAGGTCGTACGAGTACAAAGTTGACTGCAATGGTAGAGTTTCCTTTAAATGATTTTGACATGACGCCGCATCTCGTTAGAAGGAACGTGCAAATGGTGGAGTCTCCCGGCCATTCGAGGTCGCCAAGACGACGACATTCTAAAACGCCTGCGAGCAATCCACAGGAAAATATGTACGATCTCTATGCTATCTGTTATCACCATGGCGATGATCTCGAGACAGGACATTATACGGCAGCTTGTAAAAATCCCTATGACGGTCATTGGTACAAATTCGATGATTCAAAAGTTACACAGGTCGATGATGAAAATGCGTATAGTGAACTTGTGAATAATACTGCTTATATGCTTTTTTATAAACGTAAAAAGCCACTTGTTTCCCATTCATACTCCTTAGACGACCACAACGGCCATTGGGCGTTACGTATGCCTAAATATATTAAAAGAATAACCGAAACGGTAAGCGAACTAACTGAGGTTAAAGAAGAGAACGTTATTGAAGATGTTAAAATAGAACCACCTATCAATGAATTGGATTCAGAATCTGATGTTACTGCCATCACGCGCAGTCCCTCACTGTCCAGAAGTGTTGCCAGTCTTCCCGATGATAGCATTAGTGAAGTGACATCACCAGTAAAACACACGGTGTGTGTGACCGTTATTCATAATACAACTTCCGTGGTGCAGTCGCCAGCTCTTCAGCGACCACTGATTGTTGAAGTAAATGGGAATAACGCGACTGACGACACAAGCGAACAAGAAAACGAAAAGAGTGTGTCACTCGAACCGTATATCCACAAAGATGTTCACGTGAATCCTAAAATGACCCCAGTGGATACACGCAGGCCCCGCTCGGTTGACTATCCGACTCGGGCCACCGGGGCTACAACCGCGACCCGAGACACAAACAGGAACTATGAGAGTTCTCCATTAGTAGCTAGTATTAACGAAGTCGAATATCATCCCACCGCCGAAGATTTAATGTTGTCAATGTTCCAAGAATCAAAGTTCATAGTTCCTAGGCATTCCAATCATGTTACTGGGGAATCTCATAGGACAGGTTAGTATTGTTTTTTTAATAATCTACATTAAGTACATGTGTCCTTAGTTTATGTTGCCTGTGTAATAAAACTATGGTATATTATGCCTTTTTAGAGGATATGAAAACTTAAAAGTATTTTCATTGTTATTCTATGTAATGTGACTATATCATGTTTACAGGAGACAAGTCTGCCGTTTGGAAAACTCGAATATCCACATGATAGCAACAGACAAGGTCTGAGGAATATTATACTTCATTATCATGTTCTTTATTTAATTTATATTCAACATTAGATCTGAAGATTTCGTATAGCTGACAGTTTCTTAGTTTAGTTCAGTTTTATTTTGTTTGCCCAAGTTTATATATGAGACAGTGTATCAGAGGCTTTTTACATAGTTTCTGTAGTTAATTTATTCGTTTAGCGTCCTGAAGATCATGTTCATTATAATTATATAATTGGTACTGTTCAAGTCATAACTAATACGCGAATAGATATAGTCGTCGATGTTAAGTTTTATCCTGAAGTTAGTGACGGGGCAGGAACTCTTGAAGAAAATCTATTAAAATTATTGGCATTATCGATATTATCATTTTATCGTATAATGTTGAAGTTCCCTCAGAAATAATTAAATAATGTAATTAACCATTTTTTTCAGGTAGTTTGCATATCCATTGCATATATTTTTTAACATTGTAAGTTATGTTTGCAGATATGGTCTAATCTTAAAATGCGTGCCGTACTTTGTATATGTACATACGCATGTATTATAATGGCATTAGAGCTACAAGATTATTGATTATCTTAAAAGTTTTGTAAACCTTTTATGAAAGACGTAAACTGTGAATATGTACATATGTATATATGTAAACAGAGCAGCGCATTTTCAGATTAGGCGTTCTCTAACTTGTGTTCCCAATATTGTATAAGTACTGCAGTACTTATACAATATTGCGAATCTTAAAAAAATGAAAGACTTAGATTCTTAAATTTTATATAAATTAGGCCACAAATAAGTGACAATATTAAATTCATAATTAACAAAATATTTGATAAACAAATAGGACCAATTATCCCCGCTTACTTTTTTCTTCTTTATTTGTTTAATATAAAATAATAATCATGTACCTATGTAATAATATATGTTACGTACAATGTGTAGATAAAAATACTGACTTCAATAATATATAAATTACGAATGTAGCTACAGGGCGTTAAGTAATCACATTTGTGCCTTTGCCCTAGAGATGTTGTGATTTAAATGATTTTGAACATGAATAAAATATAAAATAATTGCTGTGTATGTATACTGTGAATAAAGATAATTATTTGTACAGCTACTTCGGTATACATTATTTTTAAGCAAATATTACATGAATAAGTTTGATAACTGGTATTGTATGCTCTGACATTTATGTTGAATTTGTCGTCTATGGTCTACCATGATTACGTGAGATCAATGTGATTTATTAAATATTTTCGATGGGAATTTACGTATATTAAAAAAAGCTTGCTATTATTTACCTAAACTGATACTCGAATTTGAATTAAAATTACTTTTTGTAAATAATAATAATCGTTTATTTTGTAAATGCACATAATTTCGTTTTTAATTTATTTATTGTATTAAAACTGATTTTTTATAAAAGACAGTTATTGTTATAAGATCACAATAATTTAACACAGATGTCGCACTAAGAAGGCTGCCTTCCACCCGGTGCATTATCTGTGTTATTGTGTACTTTAACATGGCCTAAAAATGTACCTGTGATCCATTATTTTATCAGGATACAAAACATGTAAGAAACAGTTCAGTGACATTTCTATCATTGATTATAATCGAATACCTACTAAGAATTAACATGAAATTTATGAATGTATTTTGTGCCCATTTTAATATTTTTATTTTCTACTTTACTGTTGACAAAGGAATTTTAGTTAATAACCTTAAGTTTTGGTCTGATAGTGTTTTAAAATGTATTTATTCAAATAATAAAAATATGTTATTACATTATTACAATAATAATAATCTACAATATAAAGTAATAGTAATCATTCTGATAGAATTGATTCAATGTTGAAATGTCTCTGAATATTTGCCAATGTGCTTAATTTTAAACATTATGGTAATTTTGTTGTATTGGAACGTTGATATGTTAATAAGTATAAATGTCTGGCTCTCAATTTTGATCGCAGATTTATTTATTTATAAGTTTTCGGAGGTAGCGACCTATGTTGATAATGTATAAATATTAAAAGAGTGTTAATAATGAATAGAATTCTTTTTTATTATAATCTTATATAAACTTTGAAAATATGTGTAAAATACCCTGATGCATAACCGAACTTCAAACTTCAAACAAATCGGGACCCTTCCATAGGTCGAAATATTGTTTGTTTTTCTATTGTATCAGCTAATAAAATTGATCCTTGACGTACCTATATGCGAAACTATGAAACCAGTGTCGCCAGCAACGATTTCAGCTTAACAAAACCAGATTAATAAATAGTGCATCGTCACAATTTTGATAAACATGGGTCGATCTCCGAATATTTGTATTATGTTCGTTGTTTTAATTTAAAGATGTTTATTTTAATTTCACCATGTTATGTTAAAATATAAGCGTTATGTCCACAATTTATTATTATTTATTTAGTTTCAATTATATAGGTATCCCTAAACTAGCTTTAATTTCGAAATAACGAATCACTTCATTAATTGGATTAAATAAGTTTTATCTGTAAGCCCACAGATATTATATTACTATATTAGGTAGGTAAAGGCACTTATAGATACTAATTATATAAGTATTATAGTACTATATTAGGTAGATCCTTTCGAGAATTGGATTGTGTCGTTTTATAGGATTAATAGAGACCAATGTGAAACAGTAGACAACGATATCGAAAGGTGCCTACCTTGAATTAACTTTTTGAATGTTTAGCATGTTCTTACACGTAACATGCTGTAGCAAAATTAAATTCCGGTTAAATTATCGTAATTTTAGAATTTAGAATACAAAGTGGGCTCAACAGAAAAAAAAATCTCATTTTTCGGTTCGGTGACGTTTATAAATACCCTAAACCCACTTGTTTTTTTAAATATCTTTTATACCATCACTGGTCTAGAACAGATAAAACCCATCTCTGAACTTAAAAAAATTTCGCGAAGCCACTAAGTTTTACGAATATAAGTATTTATTGGTATATTGTAATCTACATAACATACCATCACGCCTGACTGTATTTCCCGAAGGGTTAGGCAGAGGCATACTAATGTACACCCACAGTACGCTGGTATGTTTTAGGTCCCATGTAATAGGGGGCGAGATATCTTTTATTCATTTCATCATTTATTTTATTTTTTTATGTGCATCTACTATGCCAACTTAATGTCTAAAGAATCTTGTAAGGTTTTCAGTAGAAACCCATACTTACATTCCTATTGTATGTGTAGAACCTGTCAACCTGTCTGAAAGTAGTTTGTTCAGAATCGACTACTGCATGCATCGATTACCTACAGTGGTTTTTAATATGTCTTTATTTACCCCAAAAAATATAACAATGCCTGAAACTATGGCCCCGTGATCCATTAGTGGCTCGAGTTATGGAAAACTGAAACCTATTTTGCACAAATTGTTATTGTGTGCGTGTGCGATCCGATATCGTAGTTTTTATGGGTACGGCTGTAGTAAGGTCACCAACTGGACACACGTGTGACCAGTTGGCGAAACTCAAATTAATTCGGCATCTGGACACGCCAATATTTTTACGCGTGTCCACACAGTGAAACTTAAAAATTAAATCACTTTTATGTGTTCGGTTGGTGAATAACCTGTAGTACAGGCACCAGTCATGCCTTTAGCTGGTAGATTTTTTTTATGGGATAGGGGATCAAACGAGCATACGGATCACCTGATGGTAAGCGATAACCGTCGCCCATGGACACCCGCAACTCCAGAGGAGTCACAAGTGCTTTGCCCGTCTTTTAAAAGGGTTTGGGCCTCCGGTAACCTCACTCACTCGGCGAAACACAACGCAAGCGTTGTTTCACGCCGGTTTTCTGTGCCGTGGTATCACTCCGGTCGAGCCGGCCCATTCGTGCCGAAGCATGGCTCTCCCACGTGATAAATCGTTTTTTTTTCCGATTAGGTATATCGAATTTCTTGAAAAACATATTATGCTTTCGGGTCTCTAAATGACTTTAGGGTTTCGTTATTATGATTATGACTCGATATTCTAATTCTAATTGAGGTATTTAAGGTGTTGCGCTTATTCAGTTACACGTTGTAATGCTTTCATAAATTCCTCAAGCAAAACGAAATATAATAATATTTGCACACTAGTTAGCATTTATTCCTATTTTCATAAAGAATTACATTATTAACTTTTCAGCGGAAACCTGAATACAAAAATATCTATGTAATATGTATTCTGGGTAAATAACACGTTTTACGTAAAAACAGTCTTCTATTTATGTAATATTATTTTTAAATGTGAAAGCTTCTCCCCGCCTCAAACCCCCTTCACGTTTATAATTATGAACTACCTATTCGAAATCTTCCCACGGTATCTGTAACAAACTGAAAAGACATCCATATCCATATCTAATAATAATATATACCTACCTACATACATACACTCACGCCATCTCCCACAGGGGTAGGCAGTACCCCAAGGGCTTCTCGCCTTGTCGCGGTGGGGGGGCTTAGTAACCGTGTTTATCGGTTTTCAGGATTCGAACCTGCGTCTTCGGTTTGATACACCAGACGCTATGACCACTAAGCAATGTATTTTATATATTTCTAATAAATTGCGATAGTGAAGTTTTTTAATCTCACCATCGCGAAGGGGATCTGCACAGATTTTTTTGCCAAATAGTTGGTGAATAGTTACCCTTGGCATTGCCATGGGATTTTACCTGCCTATATATATATAGGCAGGTAAAATCGATTATAAGTGCCAGATGGATTCATCTAGCACCTACTTTCTTATGACCTGGAAAAGAGTCTGAATGAACTTGGGGTTGTCAAATGAGAGGCTTATTTAAGTCAAAAGGTAAACAGCGATAGGCTGATGAATATAATTTTAACAATTCATAAAACAAAATTTAACCTTAGGTAGGTACCTAATGTTTTAATGAAAGCTTTTGTTAATTATTGTAATCTTGTGATATGTCGGCGAATTCCCCTGCAGAGTATCCAAATAATTGGAATCAAGGATGAGTAGTACATTTTTCAAAGGATCTGAAGCTACAGCAGTGGTAGTCAGTCGCGGACCAGCCGAGTGGACGTTGTCGAGCCGGGATGAGTTGTACGGCTCTCGTGTATTCCATACCAATACATCAGAACATTCCGTGTGTCGGAGAAAGACGTGGAAGCCGTCTGCACCCAGCAATACGACCGGCTTGCTGTGCTCACCGAAAACTGGCAAACAATTCTATCTAAATATATAAAACTAAAAGGTCTAACATAGGAATTGACATAGTGATCTATCAACGCACAGCCCAAACCACTGGAGGGATCGGGCTGAAATTTGGCATGCAGGTATATGTTATGACGTAGGCATCCGCTAAGAAAGGAATTTTGATAAATTCTACCCCCAAGGGGATGAAAGTTTGTATGAAACTTTGTCAATTTTAAACCGATCGGGCTGAAACTTTGCATGCATATAGCTACTATGACGTAGGCATCCGCTAAGAAAGGATTTTGATAAATTCTACCCCCAAGGGAATAAAATAGGGGATGAAAGTTTGTATGAAATCTATCTTTATCTATTTTAAATATATAAAACTCAAAGGTGACTGACTGACATAGTGATCTATCTACGTACCTACAGCCCAAACCACTGGAAGGATCGGGCTGAAATTTGGCATGCAGGTAGATGTTATGACGTAGGCATCCGCTAAGAAAGGATTTTGATAAATTCTACCCCCAAGGGGATAAAATAGGGGATGAAAGTTTGTATAAAACTTTGTCAATTTTAAACCGATCGGGCTAAAACTTTGCATGCATATAGCTACTATGACGTAGGCATCCGCTCAGAAAGGATTTTGGTAAATTCTACCGCAAGGGGATAAAATAAGGGATGAAGGTTTGTATGAAACTTTCTCAATTTTAAACCGAGCGGGCTGAGACTGCATGCATATAGCTACTATGACGTAGGCATCCCCTAAGAAAGGATTTTGATACATTCCACCCCTAAGGGGATAAAATAGGGGATGAAAGTTTGTATAAATCTTCTTAGATTTTCGACTGATTGAACTGAAATTAAATTAAAGATTGGAGCTACTATGATGAAGACGTCCGCTTAAATAGGATTTTGATAAATTCAACCCCCATGGGGATAAAATAAGGGATGATGAAGGATGTAAATGTATTAGTTTGAACTATCAGTAGTGTACCTAATGGAACGAATAAATTAAGACGAACAAAATAACATTTTTATTGGTAAAAATAATGTATAAAGCTGAAGAGTTTGTTTGTTTGTTTGCTTGAACGCGCTTAACTTAACTTAATTTATAATTTTTTTTTAAATTTAAGTAAATTTTTAAATTTATTTAATTTGTTATATTTTAATTAAATAATTGTTGATTGATTTACTATATAATTACTAATTAACAAATGTTTTGATTGATTTACCATGAATTTTTTAATCTAATTTGTGTAAGTCTAATTCAAGAATGCTATCTTACTTGTCCCTTTATCATTCTGTGAGTGTTGTGTAGGTACTTCTGTAAGTGACCAACTCACTATGCCTAAAACTGTTTGTAATTTTTTGTTTATGTATGTCCTAGTGAGTAAGTCGTTGAAGTACCATAAATATAAATAAATAAATCTCAGGAACTAGGTACTAGTGCGATTTGAAAAATTCTTTCAGTGTTAGATAGCCCATTTATTGAGGAAGGCTATAGGCTATATATCATCACGTTAAGACTAAGTAACTATTCCACGCGGACGAAGTCGCGGGCGGAAGCTAGACTTATAAATAGGTAGGTACCATTGGTTATATAAACGCGCGTTAGAAAGAATACCTGATGCTGAGTTACTGAAAGTTTTGAAAAAAACAGAATCCTTTTTTCTATGAGATTTTTCAAGATTCAAGTACCTACCTATACTTGAAACTTGCGGACAGGACAATGTCTTTTGGGTGGTAGAGCTAGTGTCTAATAAGATTGTGTAGGTTTTAAAGTATTTTTACTTAGGTACCTACAGCTTTAATTTCCTACTACGTTTAATCAAACATTAAAATATTATTAGTGTGTACCTACTATATTATTAGAAAGCACATCATTAATGCCGAAATCTCAATCACCTGTCAATGGGGCCAGGGAATCCCTTCTTCGTAGAGCAGTTGTATCTAGTTCAATGACACCAGGATAGTGCAGTCTGACAATAACCAGGACGGTATGCGTCAGCCGCTTCACTAGCGTGATTTGAAGACCCGAAGCAGGAGCACATGCCACCACCGACCAGCCGGTTCCAGACGACACTTCGTGTACGAGGACTGCTCCACGCGATGCGTCCGATGCATATCTATAGTCATAAGTATTAAAATTATTATAAAATAAATAAATTTTCGAATACCTACTAGGTACCTACCTATGCCTCAGATGTGATTTTGTCTCAGAATACTGAGCTTTATGGGCATAAAGCTCAGTATTCTATTTTGTCTTCTGTCGAAGAAAAAATAACAGTCCCTTTGTAATAATTTATATAAATAAAAATGAATCATCGAAATGTATGGACGCGCATAACTTCCGACTGCACTAAATTGGATATGTATTTGTGTTCGTTATTTCCAGCCTATGCTGGCAATAACGAACACAAAAAATTACTACAAACCTATGTTTGTAGACAATATTATGTACCTAGACAATTTTTATCGTAGCAAGTGGCGGTCTATCGTTTCTGCCGACCCCAGTGGGAGAAAGGCGACAGTGTATTTTGTATGTATACATATAAGTATATTTATATAACCACCGGAAAAATCGGGAATACCTATGTTCTTATTAACACAAGCGAAGCTGCGGGTCATGAGAATAATGCATTATTTGCTGGAAATTTGTTTATTGCGGTTGTACAATATTTAGAATAGGGAAGCATAATATGAGGCAAAACAAAAAGTCATTCTGTAAGAGTTATGAAACCTCTGCTGGTGTTGCTGTAATACCTACCTGCCTAAGTAGGTATGTTAATATTTTTAGACTACTTAGGTATCTAGTTTTATTAAGTCCAAATACTAATTACAACATCTTGTATCACTGGCGGACTAGGCCCCTCGGGGGCGGAAACACTAAACGGGGCCCCCTAATCCTTGTTCAGAATTGTTTTAGCAACGATATGCGACAGCGCGATCGTTGGTCCTCGCCCCCATGGATCGCCTGGGGTGGTGGCAGGGTATGTCACGGACTTATACCGTCTAAAAATCTCACCTACTTTTTCTTGTCCTTTAAGTAGTCATGGCAATTGGATGCTTGCCATGCCACTATGCCACTCTTGCTCGCTTCCGGCCGAAACCTATATCAAATTATGCCGAAAGTAGGTAATAGGTCACCACTACTATCTACTAATACCAGACTTCTTCACCAGTTTTCATTGCAGATCTTGGGGCGGACCACCCGTTCCGCCCTACTGTTAGTCCGCCACTGCGAGTACCTACTAGCTGCGACGGTATTTCAAAATATTTTAAATTCAGCATCGTAACTTACGAAATTTGAATTCAGGCTTCAAAAGATTATGTATGTAATACAAAGACATTGAGTAATCTCTTTTAATTTAAAGTGGCAATTGTGTGGCAACCTCTACCGTCATAGGTTACCTACCCACAGGTAATAAAAAAAAACTTGTTTCTAGACCAGACAAAATAGATGAGGTTGACAAGATAGATGATTAAAAAACTTTCTGTAATTAGGTACCTAGTTACCTACCTACCACTTGTAACTGATTTTATTTTTATTAACAACTAGCTGACCCGGCGAACTTCGTACCACCTAACAGTCGATTCTGAAACTAACGTCTCTCAATTGTTTTGCCTTCCCGAAACCCCTTAAACTTTATGGTATGGTATTAAAGTTCCAATTGACTTTTAAGTATTATTACGAATATTTTGTATGGGAATATAGTAATGGTATTGTTTTTAGACTTTTTCAGGTAAATTTTTATTTTTTTTTCTCCGTAAGAACCATCCTCGTACTTCCAGGAATATAATAAAAAAAAAATTAGCGAAATCGGTTCAGCTGCTCTCGAGATTTGTGCTTAGCAACACATTTGGCGATTCATTTTTATATTATAGATAATCAGGATGAAATTAAGAAACTGCTTACATGAAAGTCTTGCCTCCTAAGCCGTATTCAACGACGATGTTTTGCAGTAAGGAGTCTGTTTCCAAGAGGGAGGAGATATCGATGCGTTTGATCAGTTTTCCTAGCAGTAGGTTTATGGCAACCACTTTTGGTGGGCAGGTGCATCGTGGATTAGTAAGGGTATCGATTATACCGGTATCTAATACCCACAGCTTTCCCTGTAGACAAATATTTTTGTAAGTAAGTATTCTATTCTAGAGACTAGACTTTCATGCAAATGGATAACAGGTGTATAGGAGGAATCAATACCTTACACCTCAAACTTTAACTTGTTCGAATGGTACTTATTGAGTCTGAGAAGGAGAAAGGTTAAGGTGTCGTATTAATCCAGACATTAAATCACACCGAGTCCTTTATGCCAAAAATACGACTCCCCGAATGAAATAATTAACTTATATATATAATTCCTGAATACTAAAAATATCGGATGTTTTATTATGGCATAGGGGGCAAACGAACAGAAGGATCGCCTGATGGTAAGCGATACCATCGCTCATGGACACCCGCGACACCAGAGGAGTCGCAAGTGTGTTGTTGGCTTTTTAAAAGGGTTTGAGCCTCCGGAATCCTCACTCACTCGTAGAAACACAACGTAAGCGTTGTTTCACGTCGGTTTTCTGTGAGGCGTTGGCACTCCGGTCGAGCTGGCCCATTCGTGCCGAAATATGGCTCTCCCACGGTGAAAATGATGTGTTCAAATTAAACACACTTCGCTGAGACTATACAACATTGGACGGCGTTCTGTCGTTGCAATAATCATAAATTCATCACGCTTCGAAACTCATCGCAGTGAATTGCCATGAGTGCACAGTAGTGAGCACGAATTTATACTGTACCTAAACTGGTTTTGTTAGAACAGGCAGATTTAAACGTATTGCATCCCTATCCCAATACTTAGGTACGTATGTTTGGAATAACCACACACCTGGATAGGCTTGTCGTTGTTTCAAACAACAATAAACCGTTGAATGGGATAGTTTAATGCCTACTAAACGGCACTAGTACTTAGTTACCTACCGCAATTAGTAGGTATTCATTAAGTAAGTACGCAAACTAAAATTAATGAACACTTGTAAACTAATTACACTGGATTGTATTGGATTGGACACGCTGTAGGTTGGTATACCTGCAATTGAATTCATAATAATGATTATATATTTTTTTAGAATCGACATATTTGCATGAATTAGATCACCTATCCTCCTCTGGCAATTAGTGTGTAGAATCTACATTCTTTAGTCAATCTAATGACCATATATAAATATGGCTTTTTTTAAAATAATAAACAGAATTGAGTTGAAAGTAATAACTTATTGATTATTATTGAACAATAAACCAATGACGTACAAAATGTGTTAGGAGCGGTTTGTGCTCATGAGGTCGCCCCCGCTCTAACCGATCTCATTGTTGTAGCTAACACACGCTTTGATTCCGATTGCATAACAATAGTTGAATTGATTATGTATGGAAACCTATAATACAATGCTTTTCCACGATTTAAACCTAATGTTGAAGTGGGGCATATTATGGTAAGAACCGATCAGTAAACTATCGTGGGCGGGACGTGCATTGGTATTTATAAACGTCAATAGAATAATTATTTATGTAAGTAATGACAGCAGTTGCCTATAATAACGCCATTTGGTCGCTAAGATTTAGCGGAATTCCGCTCTACAAATCCGTTTGTATTTTATTTATATCGGAAATTGGAAACGAGGTTTCTACAAGTATAAGTTTTAGTTCCCAGCAGTTACAATAAATCTCAAATAATTATGTTAGTCCTAATAACAAGCCGACATATACTGATAAAAATTTGTGTATATGTCCTGTACCTAAATTATTTATAATCTAAGATGATATTTAATTTGGATTTTTAAGAATGATAGTCTTTCTTGAAAATCAAAATTAAATATCTCGTGTGTGTGTTTCAAGTTTATGTGGCCTTATAGAAAGCAGCAATTTGAAGGCTACGATTTGAGAAATTACTTACAAGATGATCTAGGTAGAAGTCCACTGCATTCTGTATGGCGTTGCAGTCGCTAAGTTTGTGATCGCGTAACTCTGGGTATGGTTGAAGCTCCACACCGTGTTCCCCGCGAATGATTAACCAAATTGTTGCCAGAACACCTTGCTTCATTCTGTAATGCAAAGGATAACGAGGCAATAAATTATATTCAGCAATTTAAATTCTATTGCCATGTAGGTGGGTAGGTACTGGTTTCTGACATATACGCGAATATTACACATGGAAATAAAACTACTTTTTACATCATAGAATATATAAATCTAAATCCATGCCCAAAACTTCAAGCCCAAAAGACACAGTGAGCTCGTTCTGCGTTAGTAGTTAATTTTAAGACGTCCAACTCCTTATTCTACCCGTGATCATAGAATTCAAGGATTCTGTAAAGGATCCGAAAAGTGAGGATAAGATAATATCAATATAACGCGATAAAATCCATAAATTGGTAGAACACAGGTATTATTTTAGAACTTTAAAATGCAGTTACCTTGTGGATGTTCCTCACTTACCTAGTCTGAATTGTTATGATTATGGTTGAGATGAAGTTTGATTGAGATAAGAAGACTAGAACAGTAATATAGTTTAATTAGTCAGATTTTATCATTTAATTTAATATTGCTGTCGCGATGGTAGTATTTTTTATTCCAGAAAATCAAGAGCTCACAATACCATTCCATTAAGAAAAACAAGATTGATATACTGCAGCTATCAAGTCATAGCTATTAACTCTTACAACTACATAATCTTAACTTCTTAATCGATTAAATCGTCCTAGGGTGACTACCTAACCTACCTTGGCGTGATGACGTAAATATTGTCTTGATACGGTAAAGCTTTCACAGCAATCACATTTTCTTTCACGTATCCACTTGTCATCCACAAGTCAGCTCCGTATTCACATTTCAAGTTCAATGGTCCACCGTTCCAAGCTAAGTTCTTCATGTAACCGTGTAGCAGCACTGTATGCCATAAAATTAATATAAAAACTTTTACAAAATTAAACAGCATTTTGATCCAAAATTTAAACGTTCCGAA
The DNA here is from genome assembly GCA_947256265.1 of Acronicta leporina. Classification (NCBI taxonomy): domain Eukaryota; kingdom Metazoa; phylum Arthropoda; class Insecta; order Lepidoptera; family Noctuidae; genus Acronicta; species Acronicta leporina. Next base: position 8,911,448 of record OX366521.1, read on the forward strand.
ATCAAGTGCATCAAAATATTCTTTGTTGGGAAGCTTGTTAGTAACAGAAATCATTCGGCAAAATAAGTACTAGGTACTTCGTGTAAATTTAATGTGCTAACGTTGAAAGAATTATTTCAGAGAAACACAATGTTTGCATTGTTGTAATAAGTTTTACAGTAAGAGTAATTTGATGTATGTTTGTTGTGAGTATTAATTTCATATAGGTATTGGGTATTCAATAGAGGTACTTCGGTTTTTTCAACATGCATGTAGTTGCGACATTAAGATAAATGTAAATCGATAGGACCCAAATTCCGTTTCGCTCTAATTGTTTTTGCAGGAACATGAGCTAACTCTTCCGACATATAGGGCTGGGCTCATATTTCCTGTTGCTCTCACAGTCTCCAATACCGTGTCATTATATCGAGCGAGGACAAAAAGCAGCAATTGTGCGGTGCCTGGGAACCAGGTACATAGGTTGTTGCGGTATTTATTGAGCATGTACGAAAGCAGCACCGGCACTGTACCTACTTAATAATCACTTGTTTCATTATCTACCTTCCAACATTACTTGATCGTTGTTTAATAGCCCTATTGCTGGCTAATTTCAGTGTTCACCTTTGCGTGGAAGCTGATAGATAACTAATTTTCAATTTTGGACGGTAAAATTAATATTTTAAACACAATTAATAGTCAATGTTATTTTAGATTGTTAGTGAGTAGGTACTAGATTTGTTTATTCGGTATATCGGTAGAAACCTTTGAGAAGAAAATCGGAGAATCCTGGTATCTTTGAAGTCCTAACATAGTATTTTTCAAATATTTTTATATCAGTGTTGGTTTTTTTTTTATAAAAAAAGATTTCAGAAATTCTCACATACACAAACACCCACACCTGGAACAACTACCTGTAGATCATACAAATATTTGCTCCGTGTGGGTATCGAACCCACAACACGTGTCGCAGAAGCCAATTGCTCAGCCGCTACGCCAAACGTGTCGTCGATGTCTGCTTTTACAGAACAGAACAGGCTTTTACAGAATGAAACTTTTGTCGGTGATACTCGGTGCAGCGGTAGAGGCGAGGTGAGTAAATCTAATAGGTTGAACTACTACAGGACTTCTATTTAGTTGCAGTTGCGTGGTGTTGGCAGTTGGTTGATCGATTTTTACGGTGTACGATCAAAAAAAACCTGGAGCGAATCTTTTTACTTGATTTGTAAAGGAGGGTAATGCTTTATCAAAACAATAAGTTATTACTAGAATTATAATACATTAGGTACCTACCTTGTGTATAATAATCCGAGGACTTATTTCGGATTCAGTTTTTATTTTTAGATATCCTTCTATTGAGCAAATAATGCATATCGTTTAAATTTAATTTACGACATAGGTAGTCGTCTAGATGCGGTAGTTTTAAAATCCGGTCAGATTTATTAACCTAGATTTATTAAACATCCACGTGTAACCTACATGTTATTATTAGATATGTATTTCAAAATAGACAAGGCTAATAGAAAGTCAATTTATCATAGGTAATATAATTATGTTATTTGTTGTTATATATCATTCTAAATACCTTATAGGTACCTACTCAATATTGCATTCCAAAATTTAGTTTACATAAATAGTAAATTTAACAATAAGTAGGTCATTATAGTAAGGGTAGGTAGGTACCTACCTACCTACAGTAATGTACGAAAGAGGAAGACTGTAGATATATTACGGTTACTGATATAAACTTAAGTTTTGTTGCTTTTTTGTCGTTACTTTTTTGTGTAGCGAGTATTATTTTGATGTTTTACGTAATTTCTTGTATTTATTAGATATCATTAAAATTAAACAAAATATAGAATAAGTCTAATTGGTGGTTCAACTATTACTTAAATAAATAATATAAATATTATTAAAATTCAGGAATAATATTATTTTATTTAAAGAACTAAGTATTGTTTGCTTTAATTTATGACATGTCAGTTTAATCAAGTCGATGTTGAAATTGTTGATCTGATGTTTTTTACATTCTTAATAAGCCATAATTTAAAGTTAGTGACGATTTGGTTTAATTTTCTAAATTATGTCCCTCCATTCATTCAGTAATTTCATCGAATGCAGCTGTGGTAGTTCTAGATCTATGTAGTTCACTTGCATAAGTGTTACTAAACCTAGGTTACTTATAAGACCTAGATTGTCAAATTACATGACCTTGACATTTCCTGATTAGAACTGTGTTATTGGTAAGCGTGATAGCATTTATCACGACTGTCAATCACGCACCTTTGTAATAAAGTAATGCGGTGGGTGGGCAATGCCGAGTCACGGCCGGTGGCTGGCCGACTGCCACGCCTTCGGGATTGACCACTTTTACTTTTAAGGTGTTATGTTGTGTAGAGGGGCGAGTAAAATTGGTGCGAGTGCGAAGGTTCTCTTCCAGTATAGGTCGTAGGCGGCACGCTGAGACACGCTTCGCCTCCCTGCGTAGCTCGCGAATTTGTGATTGAACACGTGCTGCTATCAATCGCGCGCGAACCCGCCACCCGGTGCACCGCCACGCTCAGCATACAGGTACACAGTGTAGTGCTGTACCATAATAATTATTGTCATTGGACTTTGTGCAGTGCTTTGTTATAGAACACATCTACCGAAGATTTAATAAGTAGCGTATTAGTTTTTTATCCATAGTTTTATTGAAATTGGTAAAAGTCTAAATAGCAAATGATTGAATGAAAACTACCTATTACCCGCTGGTTCACTCGTTTTTAGGATTTACTTACTATAACTCTACATTATTTATTACAGCACAACTTTAAATTATTATCATAGGCCGTCGTTCAAGATGAATTATGCAGACAATTTTTAGTTACTTAGATCTAGTCCACCAATATATGTAAAAATCAAATCATTTTCGTATAGTCGTTTTTACCTGATGCGCATACAAACAAACAGAGATACAGACGCAAAACAACAACTCTAAAGATATTTTTTTTATCTTCTATTGCTCTTCTAAGATTGTTTCCCTCTCATTATTCATTTAAGTTATAAGTATATTACTAGCTTCTGCACTGCCTTCGTCTCCGTGGACTTCAGAATTGGATCCGACCTAGATTAAAAGTAGCCCATGTGTTATTCTAGAGTCTAGACAATAATCTATCTCTGTGCCAAATATTATCCAAATCCGTTCAGCCGTTCGGGCTTGAAAGAGCAACAGACATACATCCATCAATCCATCCTTACAAACTTTCGCATTTATAATATTAGTAGGATGTTTAATATCTCAACTGACATGGGCCAGTTCTAATTTTATTATTGTATTAGCAGGTCTGATGTTTATTTTACTTTGTAAAATTGTGTGTAGCTGTCCACTGCCAGGGGAGGCGGCATGATATTTCCCCATTGAACCCCATTTACTAAGATCTGTACTCCCTTGCTATATAATAGGGGCTTCAGCGATCTGGGTACTAACGACAGTAACGACTTCATCATAAAATAATTTTACATTCAGTATTTTATACTTACTTACCTCTTTGTGACCATAACCTTCACTCTTAGTCTAGCTGGAAATATCTGATTAAAAAACGTTTTTTTTTAAATATTTCAGTTCCAGATTAATATAATTATTTCTGCAGATTATCTGTAAGAAATTGGTTTTAAAAATAATACTAGGTAACTTGTAAAGATTATGTCCCATTCGCTTTGTCTTTTTGGTGTAGAAAAAAGAATAACCTATCAATTTACGTCTAACGTTTAGGCGGTTTTGGCTAATTTCGTTGGTTTGGTCAAAGTTCTCATATCTCTCTGTTAAGCTCATTATAATAGAACTGGTTAAAATCAAAACTTTTTCTGCTGTATTTCATTTTAAAAACCCTTGAAATAGTGAAAAATTATAGTGTATCTACGTACATTTAGACCTATTAAATAAAACGCACAGATTTGTTGAAATTAATTGCCGAAAGCCTGGCCTCTGAGCTATGCATATTAGTCTAAAGCCTTCAGAAACACCCGCGCGTATAATAGGTAAATGTTGTAATTGAGTTTGGGCAATACCTATAATAATCGGAGGTAAACAATAGTTCATTGTGTGATAAATTGGCCGATGTATATTTACAAACACAAGACAATGAGTGGACGTCCAACAAGCGGAGGAAGTTGTTGTAGCTGGTTATCTTATGCCTTAATTGAATAATTTTTATAATAAACTCACGTGTATTAGGTATGCCTACTTCATAATGTTAAGCAAACTCTAGTTAAAGTTAAATATTTGTGCGCGTTCAAGCAAAAAGGGTCCAGTAGTGTTGTTTTATAAAACGAATACTAGATTCGGTATCTGGAGTAGTGAATTCATAACTAATAAGGATTAAAAAAACATCCAAATTTTTTTTTATCAGAAATTGAAGTGCATAATGCTTTTTCTTAAATAGATCTGTTTTAGTTTCAGAAACAGATTTATTTGAGAAAAAGCATTTTCAAAGTTTAAATCGACAACCACTGGTACCGTACCACTAACATTTTCCGGAAAATTACTAGAACATATTACTATCACATAAACATCATTTATAGTCATTTACTATAATATGGACTTGTAGATAATTATTCAATTAAAATCGCGAAATACAATTTTTTCACTTTAACTTTAACACTTAAAAAAAACATATGTGATAGAGAGGTACCTATATATGTATAGCTAGTTAATTCCTGGAGGGACGATCAGACGTAGACATAGGAATATTCTCGTTAATGTAAAACAATGGCTACTAATGTTTATTGTTGTACTATGTTATACGTTAGGCACATGATCGTGTCTATGTGGCAAAATATTTACAAAATGCATGTACCCATTCAAGAGGCCCATTGTTCCGACCAAAGTAGGTAAATATTACAAACGGTGTGAATAGATTCAGAGCCATGATGTGTATGAGCCTTTATAACACGGGGACTAAAAAGTGTAGCCTTAGATCATTATATAGTACGATGTTGTACAAGTACGGCAATGATTTCACCGAACAGATTAATTTATGCTTGACATAACTACTTAGTATTTTTGTTGCTATAATTTCACAGGCTTATTTTGAATATTCAACATTACATACGATGGTGATAACTGAACACAATTTTAATCATTGTAGGTGTGTCAACTCTATTCTACTGTATTTTTAGGACTAGGTATGTTGGCATTAATTATTTGAAAAACATGTGAACTGACGATGACGGAGTCCTTACCATTCGTTCTGAAAATACACAACAAAATGCTAAGAGATAGTCCTAACCTATCTTACACAAAATTAAAATTAACACCAAAATTGTTACCAACGACACATAATGAGTAAACAATATCTTGGTCTGAAACCGCTAAACGGATGAATATTACGTAATAAATAATGATACATAGGCTGTTATTACAACACGCAATTGTTTAGATATTAATGCATTAGGTATTATGAATACTCGGGTACTTGCAGAGTTTAGATAGTTTTACCCCAAATCTCCACTGTGACTGACGTGTGCTTTTATTTTGTGATAAGTAAGTACAAAATGTTTTTTCCCAACAACACAAACATAAGCATCTTGTGCAGGACAAGTGTATTTTTGAGGCATATTTTAACAAAATTCTCCAGTTTTAAAAAATATATTTGAAGGAATATCTCGAACGATGTGTGTTAATGACGCATTAGTCCACATGCATCGTGCAGCAATAGCAATCAGTTTTTAAAGATTACATAAGTGTATGAGCGACAAGCCCTAATCCATACATGCTATTTTTCGTTATATCACATTAGCATGTCACTTCAAACTAATCAAAGAGACCGTGGTCATTGCGACACATTTCCACTACCCAATCTTCGCATTATATAAATATAACATAACATACCATCACGCCTGTATTCCCCGAAGGGTTAGGCAGAGGCGTACTAATGTACACCCACAGTTCGCCGGTATGTTTAGGTCCCATGTAATAGGGGGCGAGCCTATTGATTATATACCCCATCAACAACAACAACAACGAAAATAACAACTTCTATGTATATTAAGAAGGTGAACAACTTATATATCCTTGGAACCATTTGCAAAAGCGCGCGGCAGCGTTCGATCGCATAATTATTATCTTGACTTGAAACAATAGATTGTTCTAAGCCGATTAAGGTATTTCAGAATATTAATTTAGACCAAATTTAATGTAGAAACCATTTTATGTAATTCATTATTCTACTTGGCAACATGAAAACTAAGAGAATGCAATGGAAAATGAATCCTTAGACGCTAGAATAGGTTAGTCTTAGCCTTCACCTATCGTGGTAAGTGCCTCATATTGCAGGCGTAGAGGTAATGAAATACCTACTGGGTTACTCAGAAGGTTTTTAAAAATCAGAAAAAATAATAATATTGGAACATTTGAAATTGTACCTAACGATGATGTTACTGATATTACTGACAGCTTTCTTTCGGATATAGGTAACTGATTTTCGCCAAACTGTAACAACACGTGTTGTTGTTATTGTGTTTAAGTTTGTACAATAATGAAAATATTATTGAAATTAGGAAAGTTGGGATTAAGTTATAACATGGGTACCTAGTTAATCCCAACTTTCCTAATTCCAGCTTATTTTATAAGATTAGCCTTTATTTATTTGTACGTAATAAATCTACATAGGTATACGTGATACATATTTATATACAAGAGTCAAATAATTATACTGATATGGGACATACCAGTACCTATAAATATTAGCTGTATTTGCGAATTTTATCCCCCTAAATTGATAAAATTACTCTTAAATTCTTTTAAATCGTTAATAATGGATAAATCACTAACCGTGATAAAATCCATGAAAAATAATTATAATACAATAGAGGTATACGCATATAGCCTAACCTTACCGAACATAAACGGGAAAGATATCTAGTACATATATAATTATCTTTATTGCGATAACAGTGAGTACCTACAATAGCAATCTGCAAAGAGAATAGTGTTGTAGTGTCGTAATAAACGTCGTAGGAAACATAATAGTAAGTAATTGGTTTGTGATGCGGATCTTTTAGCTACCTCTATAAGGTTAGCAACTGTTTATCCCTTACAAAAAAGGTTACGGTTTTTGCATTTCACACCTTGACTACCGAAGTCGTTATATTATAATATATATACATGAGTGTTATAAATCGCCAAAGTAGCCTAGTAGTTCATATAATAGGGAAGTAGGTTAGGTAGGCCCAAACCATTTTAAAAGGCGGCCAACGAACTTGCGACTCCTCTGGTGTTGCGGGTTCCATAGGAGGTAGTAATCGCTTAGTATCAGGTGATCCGTCTGCTCGTTTCCTTATGCCATGAAAAAAAAGAAGGTGACTCAAGCATGTAAATCACAACATTGTTTTATTGTGTTCTGTTCAGTTCAGTTCAGTTGTAGTAGGCAGTCACACAGCCCTAGTGAAAGTGGTTTGTTGTGATTCTAAAGTGTTGGAACGCGTCATCGGCTCGTACACATGCTGTGCTGTTACCGGTTTGCCGCGCATGTCGTTTAACTTTAGCTCACTTTCCGTCTTAACACAGCTGCCTATTGTAACCGCGATACAGTCAAGACATCGTGCTACAAATCGACTGTTAGCCAAATATTCTAACCGTACTCGATTTTAAGACGCCAATAAGCCTAGTACTGAGATCTATCGGCATCCTAAAATTGTGTAGCGTTTTATTATTAGTCTATATATATGCCAGATTTGGTTCCAACCTGGATAAAAACAAGCCTATGTGCTAATCCAGGTTATAAACTATTGAAGTGGAAAAAGTCATCTAAATTTGTTCAACCACATTTGTGTGATTGAGTAGCCAACATTCCAACATCCAATCGTACAATATTTCATAAACTTTTATATTTATTTAGAATTTAAATGGCTAATTAGGCGGCTAAATTTGTCATATCACAGTGATCTCTTTTGATTTATTATAAGCTTATCGTATGATCTTAATTTTCACTTTTGTACTGTGTAGGTAATAAGTATTGCATGTCAGGTGTAACGGTTAAGGCCACTATAGTTGCGCTGAGTGTCGTGGGTTTGATTACCAACCGAGGCATATATTTGTTTAATCCACAGATATTAGTTTCAATTCTGAGAGAAATTTGGGTCTGTTACCTACTTGCATGTTTATAAATCTCGCGACACAAATATATTTCCATAAAATTCATGCCATTACAAAAACCTAGAGCATACCTGTATATCCTAACATTTTCATTAGCGTAGTAAAAATTGGTTTGATCAATAATATTTTAAGAATTGAAGCAGATCGACACAAAAATTTCAATATCAATGTCGGCAACCTTGTTATTTGAACACAATACTTATGTTGTCGCTCTACGTGCGACCGTTCACCGAGAACATTTTATTTTTACAACTCTTACATTGCTTTTTATTTTTACAACTTTCCATAAAAGTTAGGTCACAATGAGGTAGAAAATGTACAAACATGATACGAATTGACATTTTTCTATATTTTTTCTCATTGTTATCTAACTTTTATAGAATGTTTTAAACTTACATTAACATTTTTTTTACAAACATTAAAATAAAATTTTGAATAAAGTTTTAGTACTCAGTAAAAAAATATAATAGCTAATTTTCTCGTAGATTTCTCGCCACCTTGTGAGGAGAAACCGTCATGAAGATACCTACTTACGTTACTCACACATTACCATTCTTCAAAACTTAATTACCTACTAAAGTATTCACTTCCTGTGACAACATCTGCGTGGTACAGTTAATCACGCCAATTACTGTCGAAATCATGCATGACACTACCGAATTACCGATGCCGATATCGATGCGGTAACTCCTCATATCGTTTGAATAGAAACAATACTAGCGTGCGTCGAACACGATAACTAACCGCGTGTCCGACAGCCGCCAATTTACGTCCGAGTTTCACTCATTTTAATTTGACTTAATACATGAGCATATGTATGATTTATGTTATCTCTGCTAGATTATTCAAACACACGTTCTAAGAAATATTATAACCATTAAAACTAATTAGGTGTTGACTGGCATTAATTACTGTTAATTGGTACAATTTGTTGTTATAGGCCGAGTTTTAGGATGATATTAATTTAGGAATACACCAGCCGTTGCTCACGGTTTCACTCGCACCCCAAAGGATCCAAAGTAGCCCATGTCCATCTCCAATCTATCGCTTAACCAAAATTCATCAAATTATTAGTTCAACGATATAACCATGAAAACATAACAAATAAACAAACAAACTTACTTTTTCATTTATATTAGAAATGGAAGGATGAATCTGATGATTTGAAATAGAGAATCTTCCATTATGGATCGACAGTTTTGTTCTATGATTTATAATTAGATTATTTTCCATGTGCTAAAACTATGCTTGTGTACTGTGCTGAATGTTTCGGCATGGGTGAAGGCATTTTTTTAAATTCGGTTTCACTTACACAAGGCCTCGTTCACGTTCTTTTCTCCGTTGTTGGATTGTACACTGCAAGCGTGCGAGCATAATAAAATTATTTAAACAATGTTTGCTCTAAATATAGCGCAGGTATGAAATAAAACCTATTTTGTGTACCGGTAGGTATCTAGCTATTATGTGAGCATTGCAGACGAACTGAGGCAGGTAATGAGGCTAGGATAGAGATATTTGAGAACTAAATCGAGAACAGAGATATTTTTATAATACATTTCGTGTCTATTTTAATTTCAGTCTAATTTTAGTTTTTAAAAAGCGTATATGTTATTTATTATTATATTGCTTTTATTTTAGATATAAAGTTTTAAAGCTAATTTAAAATAACCATTTATGTATGAGCTTCAGTTCTAGCCAACGAGTTAGTAGTGTCATTTGTAAAACTTGAACCATAACTGTAATAGTAGGTACCACAACTAACCGTGTTTTATTGACAGACACCAAACGTGTTTTATGTAGGTACTTGAATATTAATAGTTTTAAAATTGTGTTTTTTAGAAGAAAACTAGGTAAATCATAATGCACTACAGTGCTCTTATAATATCGTAAATTGTTTATTTCCTCTACTGCGTTGTGACATAGGTAGGTATGTAGTTGCTTGCCTTTTAAAAGGGTTTGGGCGTCCGGTATCCTCAATATTGCTATTTAGTACAGCTCATTATGTAAAAGATTATCGAATAGATATGTATTTTATTTAACATAACAAATTAATATACTACTTATTGCCTTATTTCATAATTATATTTCAGGATATTAGAGTTCTCAATTATTTATTCCAAGGCTACAATAACTTCACTAAGGTAATTAATTTTTAGAATATAAGTCTTCTTCCTGCTAGATTATAGTTGTTATACAATTTTTAAATAAACCAAGTCACAGATATTATATAATAAACGAGTTATCAAGTGGTCCTATATTTCAATATTTTTTAGAAGTATATAACAGAAGAAGACTAATGACACTTTTACCCACACGTGGGTCTGGCCAGAAGTATCATTCATCTCCTACTATTCCAAATAAATAATCAACCCATTATAATGTCCTTCGTCTGGGCACGGGTCTCCTCTCATGAATGAGAGGGATTAGGCTATAGTCCACCACGCTGGCCTAATGCGGGTTGGCAGATTTCGCAATGCCGCCGTCATAAAATCTTTCAGACATGCAGGTTTCCTCACAATGTTTTCCTTCACCGTTTAAGCGCGTGATAATGAACTATTAATACCTACGCACACGACTTTAATAGTCAGAGGTGCGTGCCTTGGATTCAAACTCAAAAACTTTGGCTTGGCAGTCCAATGGTCATATCACTAGGCTATCACTGCATATTCTGAATACAATCATTGGTAAATGCCAGCCTCACCTTTCTAGGGCTCAGGTCAATACTAAAGACTGTATTTAAGCTGGTTGCCTTGCAATACTGATTGTAGTTAGGTTAATTTACTGTAGAATAATTACTTCTCAATGGAATACATAGACTAGATATTTGATTATTTTCAACGTTCGCCGTTGAATACAGACTAGTACCTTATTTAACTTGTACTAATATGTCTGCAATGGTGGTTAGTCCTGTCAGAAGTCACAATTAGGCGAGCAATAAACTATGTCAATAGGTATACTTGTTTGTATTACCTAATTCTAGTTTTAATTAATGTGTTTCAAAAGCAGGTTTTTGTCGATCATTTATGTAGTAGATCTATGAGAATCACGATTCGCGTTCATTGACCATACGAAAATTGCGGTCAATGCGTCCAGCTGCCACTTCTTTTAACCATAAATGATTTAAGTACCGATCACAAATGATTGTAACTACATATTAAACTTATTATTAAAGGAAATATAAATCATAACAATTTATTTAAAATCACTACTTATTTCTTTTTACAAGGTGAAATGTTGTATTTACTAATGATTACTTAGCTATTTCATTTTAATAACTTACTCGATTCTAAATAGCAAGATGTGTTGTTATTATTAGTTCGTAATGTTATAATATTTCCTCCACGTCATAATGCAGGACAGAGATCCAATTTTTATTTTATTGGGCAATCATTTTTTGTTTAGTCACAAAACACTTCCCTAAAAAGTTGGTGAACGCCCTCTAACCTTGACGTCACACAGCACACTGGAATAAATCCGGCACGTGTATAAGCACGCTGTTAATTAGTTAGATACATTACTCACAATTAGTTCCTATTGATCATTCAAGTCACAAATGACTAACTAAAGATCAAACTTTTAAAAGCTCGCATGCTTTTAAGAGCTTTTCTGAATTTAAACTCAGGCAATTGTGGTTACCGCAAATAATTTCATTAAAATTCAAAATGAACATGAAGCCAACCTAGGAATAAACTACTCAAATTATTTACGTACAGATTTAGTAATATATTAATCTGTAACATTTTAGTAATCTCATAAACAAGTGAATTATTATAGAACATAAAATGCACCTTATTCTTGTTCTAAGAAGATGTCAACACTGCAATATATCATTTCCTTTGAAACCCACGTACTTGTTGACATTATGAGTGGTTTGGCTGACATGTAAATTGGACTTAATTTGATTTAGTGCTTTATTCATAACTTGATAACTACATAATACAATAGACTACGCAACAACGAAAGATTATGACAATGATTTCTGTGGAATCATTTTTAGGGTTCCGTGACAAAATGTGATAAAAATTAACATTTGTGGAATCTCGATGTCTGTCTGTCTACTAAAATCGTTTAATTCAAAGACTAATTGCGTTCTATACTTAGTTAAATTAATACATTACATTTACTAACTGGTAAATACTAGACAGCAAAAGGGCGATAATGTGTCATGTCATGTCATACTGACATTTAGTATGCGCGAACCGGACCACGGATATTATCTGATATTATAAACTGGGCGTCACGTCATATCGAATTAGAATTATCGCAACCGTATTTAACGAGCTCGAGCTCAAGCCACGTTGTCTTGTGTTTGTTTGTCGAAACTATTTGACATAAAACAAATTTAATTTAATTGTCTTGTTTCCTGTCAATATGTGATAAAGAACCGACAATTTACGTGATCAGTAACTAGTGATTCATCACTCTATGTTATGTCATTATTAGTAGTAGTATTACCTACTAGTTTTTTGGAGCAGTGATAGTTGATGAACTAGTTTACATACAAGTTACGATAATACTACGTTATTAATTATCCAGGCCCATTGCTTTGACGTCTTTATTTTTTATTTTATAATTCATAACCATGCTTGCCAAATTTACTCACTCGCTTGTGTTTTGAATTCTATTCACACCCATATGACAGCTTTGCACTGTAAAAAATATTTACGTAGGCATTTATAGTCTACGTAGGAGTTACTAACAACTAGCTGTTTCCCGCGGTTTCACTCGCGATATAAAGTAAAGATATGTTTTACTTGATTAAGAACATAGCCTATGTTACTCCGGTATAATGTAGGTAGGTAGTTTGCATAAGTGAAGGAGTTTTTAAAATCGGTTGAGTCGTTTTTGGGTTTATTCATTACAAACAATTTGACAAATTTACGAACAATAAAATCCTTCCTTTTTATAATAATAGTTAAAATATAACACCATTTGACAGCTCTGGCTAGCCCTCTGGGGAATACAGGCGTGATGAACATAAAAGTAACAGACAGCTAAGCACTAGAGACTCGAAACAAATGACGTTGAACACAAGTATTTGCCTCAATTGGGAATCGAACCACGCTATTAGTCAATATTATATGCATTATATATATTATATGCATAATATAGGTACTCAAATAATAATATTAACCTTTCTTTTTCATCTTAGAAAACTATCGTGGTGTTAATTTGTATTTGTTTGAGGTTATATGTTATCGTATCAACGCCTACGTATGCGTGCAAATCTCGTAGGCTCCGCGTAGGCAATACGTAGGCGCCTCGTAGACTCCGCGTAGACGCCGTTTATGGGCCGCGTAGGCGCTGTGTAGACGTCTCGTAGACTCTGTGTAGTCGCAACGCCTGCCGCGACTTCGTCTATACTTTTTTATTAATGAGTGCGGATTCAATATACTTTTCAATATAAACTGAACTATTGAAAATAACCTTTACCACTGGCCAATTCGATAAAAAAATAATGAGGTACTGGTATTTATTTTATTATTTCTCAAAACAAATTTGGTTTTCAAATCAACCACTATAAAAACCGTCTATAATTACAATAACCACAGCCAGCGCCAAATATAACTTAGGTAAACTCTGATATTCAGACTAGACTCGAATCATTAAATGATTATATACAATATAAATGAAATTACTTATAAACTTATCGTAACCAACAATAATAGGAACGTTGGCACGCTTAGCATCTAAATTAGTTTAATTAGTTTCATTTGGAACAGTTCTTAAAATTAGGTATTATTTTTGTTGCAAAAGTGATTTATACGTATATTTCCTAAACTCGTGTCAAGTTTTAAACTACAATAAATTTCAAAATATTTATTCAGCAATAGACATTCGAAATTCAAAAATATTTTAATTTAAATGCAATAAATCCTGAAGAGCAATTGTAATGATTCGTTTGCATTATTATTTTATCTGTGAGGAAATCCTTTTAAAATTTTATGAATCCTGCCGAACGATTTTAGCTGGCAACATTTCCTTCCCTTACTTTACTGAGGCCATGGGATCTTTGCATAAATATATATTAATAGCTAGTTTTAATCCGTATTTTCAATAAAGAACTGACATAGGATTACCTAAAGTTGGTACCAAACCAAACCCACATTTACGCATGTTTAATTCTCATGTCATAAGGCACGAGTCTATTGCCTCTAACCGGGCACAAATCCTAAGTCTGAGCTGCTGCTGATATTTTAATAGAAAAAACACTCTTTATGACCCAATATAAATAACACTGCTTGACTGCACAACCACGACTAATGAGGCATCAAGCAGTTCTAAGAAAATGAAATGAAATGATTTAATTACTTATGTATGATTGTTTGGTTAGCCTATAGCTTTGAATTGAATTTTGAAATTAAATAAAGAGAGTTATTGACTATTAAATTCTTTCGATCCTAGCAAGCTGCTAATTCCGTGGGAACTTTCACCATTGCTTTCTTCGTGGATTTCTATACTTAATAAGCAATTTAAATGCCTAAACAAGTTTGTAGGCTTTTTATTATTAGGTATTTTAAGCGAATGGTATTTCTCTTATCTCGTTATGTTTCGGGAGACTTTATATATACAGATTGATGGAAACCGGACACACACTACATGTATGTTGTATTGAATTATTTGTTAAGCACGTGTTACTATGTCTGCGTCAAAAGCTGTAATCATCTCAGCCGCGGAAGCGTCCTTGAACTAAAAGTGAAAGTCGATCACGTGCCACGCTAGGTCATTATCATTATATTGTTATTTTTCTTGAAGTCACAATATATAATGTACGCATTATGTTATTGATCCAATATTTGCAATAAAAAATAATTTAAGAATTAGTCTAACAGCCAGCGGGTAAAACACCACATCACTTACAGTTAATTACTTTTGTAGGCTCACAGGCGAAATTAATAACCTTGTGATAACTCTGGATATTAACGTAGCTAAAATATGCAATCGGAAATGCTAGATTTATTGTTTCTGTATAATTCGTTCGATTACTTTAATAGTTGTAACACGGAAATAGATAGTTAACTAATGTAATTGTAGACATATTGATACCAAATTACTCAAGGATAACATGCTGCAACTTCAACCATAATGTAATTTAATTGTGCTTTTAAATGTTCTAGAAGTCAAAAAGTTAATCCATTTATTTTTTGCAGACCAGCGCAATGAAGAGGCACATCGCAGTGCTGTTGGCTTACATAGCCGCAGCAAGTGCTACGCTAGAAGTAGTGAACCAATGGAGTTTGTTGCAGTTCGACTTCCCCCCCGACCCAGTGCTCTTAGAAAAATTCCAACCCGAAAACACTGTCCCAACGGGTCTTGAGATAGGTTGGGATAGATTGTACTTGGGCATTCCTCGGCTGAGGGCGGGAGTCCCCGCTACCTTAGCGTGGATACCTCGAAGTTTGCCTGCAGGCGTCAGTCCTGTTCTTCAGGTAAAGTACGATTACTTTTTGCCTAACTTTATAAAAAAATAACTATAGGTACATGTAAGTACGATGCAAGACCAAAAAAGCTTCTTTAAATTTCATAACTATAATACCATTCATTCATTCATGATTCATAAAAGAACATTGTTAAGGATCTACTCCGTTTTCTAAATATGAATTTGTATGTACAGGAATTTCAAAATGTGGCCTTTTTATTACCTATGGTGATGTTAGCAGGTTTATTGAATTGAAATTGATTTACTGAAGTAAAATAAAAATTATTCGATTTCGCCTTGGCTGTTTCGATGGTATTCGTGACATATCACGCGCTTACTGATCAGACCGCCTGCCTCGCCTAGACTAGAGGCCAGTTATCTGAACTTTTACAATAAAGTACTTACCAAAAACTTTAAAAAGGTGTTCACTCCTTTTTTCCATAGGGGAGCACCTGGACGGTACTTATTAATTATTGCAAACATCTATGTTTCATCCAAATTCTTGGTTTGTTAGACCCTCCAATAGACGGTTACGTAAAATTATAACATTTATCAACAAGGGGCTTGATGTAACATCTTCTTGTGAAATTAGTACTAGTGATCATATATCAATAGATATATAATTTATTTAATATATATAATATAAATAAATTATATATCTATTGATTGATACAACCGAGTCATACATCATGCGCGTGGTAAGCGGATGATTGATGTCACTAGTACTAATTTCACATAATTTATTTAATATACATATTATATATATTAAATAAATTATATATCTATTGATTGATACAACCGAGTCATACATCATGCGCGTGGTAAGCGGATGATTGATGTCACTAGTACTAATTTCACAAGAAGATGTTACATCAAGCCAATTACTATTGTTGATAAATGTTATAATTTTACGTAACCGTCTATTGGAGGGTCTAACAAACCAAGAATTTGGATGAAACATAGAAGTTTGCAATAATTAATAAGTACCGTCCAGCTGCTCCCCTATGGAAAAAAGGAGTGAACACCTTTTTAAAGTTTTTGGTACTTTATTGTAACTTTATTGTACAGAAAATTCAAGACAATTTATGTGGTATGTACATACCACATAAATTGTTGTTATTTATAATCATAATAATAATAATATAATAATAATAATTGTTGTTTATAATCTGTATTTGGGTGTGTTACATTAGGATATTAATACCTCCTTGGGTATTAATATCCTAATGTAAATTAGTCACGTTAGTCACAAGTGAAAATTCGAAAGTTGAAAATGAATATTATTAGGTACCATTAAGAAATAATAACACAGTGCAGATTTACATTTTATTTAACAATCTTTTTAATAAGGACAATTAATGTAATGCAAGATGAAATAAAGTTATCCATATCAATGTTATATTCCTAATCATTATGTATTTGGGTTGTCTGTGCACTAAGTCACTGTTACCAAGTTATTACAATATCAATTTTTCTTAGATTTAATCAGTGTTTACCTACTTCGGACTAAGTGTCTTAACATTTATGAAACAAGTCGTGTTTTATGAGCAAATCTATTTATATACGTCAAATTAAGTTAATTAATTAGTTCTTGACTATTGTTTAAATATGCATAAATATTATTAATTTACCAATTCTAAGAAACAGTGAGAATATTTATGTGTGCAAGTATGTAATTCTTTACTGAAATTAGCGTTTCCTTATGCGAGTAGATACCGTCAAAAATAATGGTCGATACAAATTATCTGATCTAGTATCTAGACAAATATAATTCTTATATGATATTATCAAGCCTCTATGTTTGCCTGAGAACTTGGCATTCAGTTTTATGTGGAATGTCAAGCATTAATAATTAATTGAATAGGTAAGACAAGTATGTCATTTTGTCCGGAACATATACTGTATGCAATATAAAAACCTGACACGAACTTATAAGTCTGCAATACATTCTGTAGTAGGCAACGAGCTGCGGTATTGGAGCTCGAACCTAAAATTTCACAATTCCTTCACAGAGTTTGTCGCCTTCGTAACTGCGTTTGTGTTAATGCGTTCGATAGAATCCGTGTAGATGCTAGCTGACCTACTTATTTACTTAAATCTATTTACAAGTTGGTTTAAAGATTTTTACACTAAGCGTATAGGTATCTGATGTTTGTACTTAAAATCTAGTTTTAATCTGGGTTCAGTATCATAATCGTCAAACTTTGAGATCCATCCATCATCATTCATGCATCAGGCATGCAGATTTTCTCGTGATGTTTTTCTTCACCGATAAATATGTGTCCAATATATGATAATATAGATATATATACATATTTTCCTTTACATGATTGTCTTTACGGAGCTTTCTATTTACTAAACTTGTTGTAAATTGTGTAGAATTAACAAATCATTAATCAACTTACATGAGCATGAAAAGCAGATTCACTGGTTATTAGATAAAAAGACAAAAACGCTCTTGTATAATTTAACATGCCTCATTAATCTAGTGGTCCTGAGTGCGCCTGCTACGCTAGAGGTCTTGGGTTCGATTCCCAGGTCGAGCAAAGTGTTATTGGGTTTTTCCACGAAATTCCCAGTAGCAGCTCGGAGTTAGGAATTTGTGCCCGGTTAATGGCAATAGGCTCGCCTCCTACATGGGACTGTGGATGTACATTAGTACACGTCTGCCTAACCCTTCGGGGAATACAGGCGTGATGGTGTCTTATGTTATGTTATAATTTAACATAAGGTACTTATATCAGTAAAGACCTTTTCCCTAACGATCGATATCTGGATATAGGTATTACCTGTACAAATACTTCCACTTTGTTGGCAGTAATAATTATTATCACTACTTTGCCTGTCTGTCTGACATCAAAATGTCAGATCAATTGTGCTAATGTTGCGCAAATTTGCATACTTATGTGAGCTAAGTATAAGACTTGTAGGTATAATTTTAATCTTTTAGGTGGCTATGCTGTAATTTGATTTGCAGTGATTGGACTTTAAAAGAGAAAAAAATTAAAACATAGCTTATTCGATATATTATTATCGATTGTTTGTTCCATTTTTTAATTATTTCAAGTTTAACTACTTTTTCTATTTGAAAACATCCTCATTGAATAAAAAAATTTCTTAAAATGTTTAACTAAGGTGGCATGGAAGAAAGTGAAGAAAAAGTGTGTTATTTTAATTTTTCCTGTATCATTCCGTCCGTTCAACTACAGGTAGTACATAGAAGGTTTGGCGTATATCCATTTGTGATCAACCAACGTTTCTTATAAGGTAATTACATGCGGTTGGGTATCGGGTGGTTCTAACAAATATTCCTTGCCTGATTAGATAACAGAGACTATGTTATACTTATGATACTTTACGCGCTTTACGCGTAAGACGGGAAAGTGTGAAGGGCGGCCGCTGTTTGCGACTCTGACCTTGACGAGCTATGGAGTACGGACTTGTGACACTTAGATGTACGACATTCACGCTATGTTCAGCATACTACATCGTAATATACATGCGTAGGTGGTTGTGAGTACTTAAACCACAGTCCACTGTTATGTTTAGGTCCCATGTAGTAGGGGGCGAACCTATTGCTATTAACCAGGCACAGATCCCGAACTCCGACCTGAGAATTTCATAGAAAAATCCAATAACACTGTTCGACCTGGGAATTGAACTGAGGACCTCTAGGGTAACAGTCACGCTCAGTACCTAAACTAACTAAACATAAATTACTTCGGAGTTGGACACATCAGAAAATTTTGCAATACAAAATATTTTTAGGACACTTTTCAATATAAATCATCGGTCTAAATCCGTTTCAAAAAAAATTTTGATATATTTACGTAGGTTAGAAAATTTATGTAATCTTAATTGTTTATAATATGAAATAGTTAGGTAAGTCTTTACAATTTCATGTTTGTAATAGGTATAAATGTAAATGTATATAGTCTCTGGTATAAATATAATTACAAAAAAATATTCTAGAGCTCTAATGAATTCAATGAAAGCTTAATTATGTATGTTGCGTCTCTTGTCTCTAGAATTTAGATCCAAAAGAGAGCGTCTAGAATTTCTTATAGGATTACATAAAAGACGTGGCTCTCGCCATTGAAATAGGCATAAACACGGCTTTCCAATGTGACAAACCAAGTTACACAATTTAATTTATGAAACCATTTTGAGTAGTTTAGAATCTGAATAATATTAAGATATAAAGATCTAGATCAGAATAATCTAGATTACGACTATTACTCAATACATTAAAAAAGCTAATATTATATGCAAATTACGTCCGAAACGCAAGTCGGTTTTTAATATTGAAGTTATAAAACTATTATTCTTGTATGTACAAATATAAATGTACATTGTGATGCGAACAAAATCATCCATCCTTTGTTCACTTGCTTATTGGTATGCTACCATCGGAAAATGCTATGCCAATACTTAAAATGACAATACGTTTTCCCATTTCATGATTCATTTATGGGAATCAAGTCAAAGGACACACGCTTAACGAGAATACCAATGCCTGTTGATACAGGTATTTATATAAATAAATTACTTACATTTAAAAAGATTTTTGAGTAGTTTTGTTATAAACATAAGCTTTATTTGATGGAAAAACATTATTAAAATAATAGATATAGTTTAACCCACTGTGGAAATTGATCGATCTACATTCTGGATTCTCCTTAAAATGGTTTATTAAAATGTTGAGATTGGTTTGGACATTCAGTAAAGTTAGCCACCATATGCGGTATTTTCGCGCAAAGTTAGCAAGTGATTTAAAATAAGGCAGACCTGTTTGATAATATCTATATAATTTACCAGCATATTCTGTTAAAATGGGGCTGCCTTTTCTATATTTAATGGATAATAATATGTACTCTGAAAGCTTTCAATTTATTAAAAGGTGTTTTATTTTTATCTTTAGGCATATCCCGACTGGTCATGGCACACGGCGGGGCGCGGGGATATCAACTGCACGGGTCTCATCTCCGTGTACCGCGTGCGAGCTGACCGATGCAATAGACTGTGGGTCTTGGACGCCGGAGTGGTCACCAGCATCGATGACTTCAGAAGAGTCTGCCCACCTAAGATCCTTATCTTTGACATGGCTACCGATCGTCTGGTAAGTGTATTAAAAAAATTGGAAAATAAAAGTTAACAACAACTGGCAGGAACAATAGAAAAGTAATTATTACGCCGTCATCGCTCTTTAATAATTGTTATTAGTTTAATATTTATTGTATTGCATTATAATATTTAATAAGATATGGGCCTTGCAGCCTGATTTAAATAAAAAAAAAACAAGATACCTCATCTGACAACTTTCTGGGTCGTTTGGGCGTAGTCCACTAATTAACATGCGTTTACTTACGTTATAAAGTATGTTAAAATCATCAAATATTTTTATCACAAGTTTCTACACACATCTTCTAACTTTCCACAAGATTTCGCAAAAATTTGGAAAAAGTGGAATATTTAGATGCATTTAAATTCTTTGGACGTTTCTTGAAGTGTTTCGGAGAGAAACTCTTGCGAAACATAGTCATATGTAAAAATACTTACTTCCTATTCGTAAGCGACAGTTGTGCGGTCTCGTGCCAATTACGTAAAGATACTCGCATACATATTCAATGCAAAAACTAAGATTTTAATTAGTTGCTTTTTATAGGTGGCAAGACACTACTTGTACTTGTTTGGTTCCGTGTTCCCGGCGCACGTAGCTCTAAAGTGTTCAAGATTTTATTCACGTTTGTTTTACAGTCCAGAATACAAGATGGCCGACTACATCCTTTATCTAGTATTGTCGAGCCTCTTTACAGTACAGTAACCCTACAAGTTTAATTAGATTAATTAGAATAGATCTTCAAGGACCAATTAAGGAAAATAATCTTTTGTGTCTGCTACGAAAATTAATTTATATAATACTTCCGTGCTTGTCGGAAAATGTCGGAACAGTAGGTACCAGTACAATTCAATTATCATATTACTTGTACCTAGTACTTGATGTATGTTTTACATGATATTTATAGGCACACCTACGTAACTAATGAACACAAATGTTAATTTCTATGTGTCTTAAAACTTTGAATCACATACATTTCAAAAGATTCGTTTAACAGGAACTAATCAATGTCGTGCTGGTGTGTATCTTGTTTAGGCACAAACAGTATAAAACACTACACTACAAAATTCTATTTCCAACTAGGCCATCGTCCTTTCACATCAATTCTTGAATCTAAATTATAAACGACTTGTAAGTAGCAAAAACGGTTGTTTTTATGTTATGGTGCAGCTGCTGGAATTTTGTCATTACTCCAGTTAAGTAGATACCTATATAAATGCTGCTATATATGCAGTAGACTGTAGTAACATACTTAAAGGACGGTATGCAGGACATATCTCCTTATGTTGTGTTCTATCTATGTTCCTGCTCTACCACTTCGTCCAAAATACTTCACTGGAAATAAATGAAGGCGAACGAAATTCTTTATAACTTTACCAAGTTTGGGACAATTTTCCGGTCGATTATTTCCAGTGAAGTAGTAGTAGATGAAATGGTACAGTACAGTAGATTAAAGGCATCTCAATCCGAATAATGACACAATTTAATAAAATATTGTTCGGATTACAATTTATTTATGTGTAGATACGTTTGTGTGGGTAGTTCAAGCTCCGCCGAACCCTTACGCTGACAATAACCTAGTAATTGTATTCCTCATATTATTAACCTTTTTTAACGCTTAATGATTTTGGAAATGATGTAGCTATCGTGTTCATTTATTTTACAACTTATTAAGATATTCTCATACAATCTAATTATTATAATTTTCTGTGTCAGTACACACTTACAAATAAATTAACGACGCGTATCAATGTTTAACTTAGAAACTTGGTACAATTAGGGTAATTAACTTGATATTTTCATAATTATTACTATTAGCTACCTCATTATGTTATACTAGATACAATTGTTGTATTCTGAAATATAATAATTAAGTTAATTTTATGCACACCTACTCATCTTGAGAAAGTATCGCCTATGTTTTCTAAGAACCAACTTAACTAGTTATAAATTAAATACAAGGAAACGAGAAAGGAAGGCTTGAAATAGGCTTTATTATTATATGCAAAGATTGTGAGGCAAACATCGGTATGAAAAAGTAGCTTGAATGCTTATATCTTTGTATAGAGCCAGTGCCAGTGTACAGGTACATATTGTATACCTACATCTTGTTATGATTATTTCGACACTGCGACTGTCGTGAGCTGACTCTTACAACTACTTTTCAAGATCAAATCTCGATGTTATCACAATCACGGCTGTTGGACGTTGTGGACAATAAAACTTATTTCCGTAACAGAGTCCTCATTCACAAAACTTCCTTTATAATGTCTACTATGTTAAGGTGGGTACAGATTGGTGCAATGCAACATGTAATGCAAATTCTGCGTTACATTGCATGTTCCCTGCTGCCTTGGACGTGTGGCGCGCGCGGTACGCGCATTGACTACGAATTAGAACAAGAACATCTGTTCCCGCATTTCGTAAAACCGACAAATCTCGGATCGAGCCGCGCACGAGTTGTAACGCTCGGAGCGTGCGCGACCCAGGCGCAGTTCGTGCGCGCGAGGCGTCCACACTATGGGAATTCTGTTACTTACATGATACATTGCAGCAATGTGGACCTCAAATTCTTGCATTACATGTTGCATTGCACCAATCTGTACCCACCTTTACAGTTGATATTGCGTAAGTGCAAAATATACATTGATAATAGTATAAAAACAGATATTTAGATAAGTAATTTATTAATAATACTTACTATATCCAATTCCAGTTATTATTTATCTCATGTCACAAAGTCAAGATTTATAGATACTTATAATATCTAAAGCCGTTGCGCGAGCGCGAACGTATCTACAATGTGGAGCAGTTGCAGGAGCGCGGAGCGCAAGAGGTCCGCGAACATATTAAAGAGTCACGAACTATGTACAACTTAATGAGGTTAACCTATGTAAGCAACCTTCTTGTTCGTTGCGTCAAACGGTAAGCAGATTATAAGCATTGAGATATATGTAGGTATTGAAGGTTTATTCGCCTGCGAAATTTTCCCATTGAAATTTCCGAAATTAAAGTAAAATCATTCATATAATCGATAACCTAACAATTAGGTACGAACAAAATAAAAGCCAAAATAGTCAAAACGTTCTCAATCCGATGCTTTTTTATACATGCGTATAATTATTTTTTAACTATAGGTACATAGATAATTGTACCTACAAACATTAATATGTTGATTCTAGTTGCATGATTATTACCTTCAAGACTGATTAAGATTAGAATAAGAAAGTAAAAAATGTTGGTTATTTTCTAAAAAAAATAAATTACTATTAATAAATATTTGAACATTTTCTTGGTATATTTATTTTGCCAAACACGATATTATTCAACAAAAATAAATCCAAATTTGGGGCGGCCACGTTGCCCCTACCCCCATGGCCGTCCACTAGGGCAAAACGGTTTTTTGACAAGTTTTCCTAATTTACAAATCACGTGGCTATTTTCAAATTTGAACAAATTTTAATTTCACATTTATGGTAATTTAATATATTCTCTGGATATTAGTAAAAAAATATCTTCCAAAAGTCTATCGTTTAACTAGTTTTTTTCAAGTCAAAGTTAAGATGGCCGCTTTGAGTTGACCTCCCCTATTTGTTTAGTCATAGAGCTGCAAGACGGATCCCAGCTGTTGGTAATTTTAATTAAGCTTCCTCGTGATCAGGTTGGATCATTTTCATTTCATTCATTGAACCAAGCTGAATTAAGTAGGCGATATAAGTAGAACAATTGTAGATATTGTTATAAGATCTTGTAAAACACCATCTTTCAAGCAAATTTAAATATTGAATTCAATAGATCCTGCAAAACTTGAAACTTTGAGTATAAAAAAGTTATTTAGAATAAGTTGTATTTAGCAAGTTTCGGTATTTTATCAGATGCATATTATTTTAGTTATACTAAGTGAGAGGCAATTATTGTACTTCGTGCATTGATAACTAAGCTATTTACTTTGGTTACTAGATGCCTATAGGCAGTCTTGTAGACTGCCTATAATGTTTATTATACTTACCAAGAACCGGAATCCCATTCCCATCGAAGTTCTGTTAGAAAGGGTGCAAATTCGCCGGTGAGTCGTGACTTACAGATGAATCTAAATAGACAAAATATGTACTTATTCAAGATGTATGTATGAAGCTTAAAAAACGTTATAGTAAGACTGGCTGGTAAACATATTGAACGCCGCCATCATTCTTATAACGTAGACTTATACTAAATTATTAATTGTATATCGAATAACATACCATCACGCCTGTATTCCCCGAAGGGTTAGGCAGAGGCGTACTAATGTACACCCACAGTTCGCCGGTATGTTTAGGTCCCATGCAATAGGGGGCGAGCCTATTGCCATTAACCGGGCACAAATTCCTAACTCCGAGCTGCTACTGGGAATTTCATAGAAAAACCCAATAACACTTTGCTCGACCTGGGAATCAAACCCAGGACCTCTAGCGTAGCAGTCGCGGTCGGGACCACTTGGCTATTGAGGCAGTTTTTGTATATCGAATCAGAAATAATATTATGTATAAACCGCGGGAGTAATAATTTGTACAATTCAGTTCAATTACATTACAGTTAATGTTTTGTAGGTACTGTATTTGTGTGTGTATGTGCACGTAGGCCTCCATTTGGCATACATTTTAAGTTAATGGCCGCCATTTGAAATTAATTTAAATTACTGTGCGTGAAAATAATGAGTCTTATTAAAATAATTTGTTCAATAAAGGAAAGAGAAGTTTTATTATGATCACTTTATGATTATCAAGTATGTCTACACTTCTACAGTTTTGATAATTATCTAGCATCCTGCAAAGTTTCATTGTTTGACATTCAAATGACTTCATACATAGAGTGCTTACTTTCTGTATTTATATCCGTGACGTTAAGGTCACCGAATTGTCTATTATGTATTGGTCAGATAAGATTTTGTGCCTTAAATCTCTGACAAAAAGTATTTTTTTTATTAATTGAATAGATTGGTTTAAATATAGTTCACGTCGTCTCTTAACGGTGCTATTGTTTTATGGTATCATTAGTCATTTTACCAGTGTTAGATAAAAGACAACTATTGGTTGGCTATAGCGTCAATACAAGCAGGCGAGGTCGTTTTTTTATTTAAAAAGGTGTGGTATGGCCAATTGTCCGTAATGCAATTGTCTGGGTCGATTTAAATACGCACAATTTGTAGGCGACCATGCAGTAACCATGCACGATATAATTCTAACTAGTGAATGGAATTTAGCCTCGAGCCTGACTGACGATTTAATTCTTGGCATTTGTTCTTCACGAAATTCGCTAAGGCTAATTGGTCCACAACAGGAAATAGATATTGCATTTCTCTTTGGCCTTACAACGTTTAACGATCAATTAAACGTTGATATACACGTGTAACATAGTAATACATTAAATTTATGTAAATTAATAAGCTAAGGCAACTTGCTACTTGTCAAAACGCTGAACCTTGTCAAGTTGACACAATCTGATCAACATTTTTCTCATCATTAGATATCTAGACACTCGTCATACGATGGTATTTGATTGTTTTTGTTTTTTTTAATAATATAATAAAGTTTAAAATGAAATAAAAAAAACAGTCAACGTCATAAAACCAGCATACAACACCATCAATCAATGATGCAAAATGTAAGAGAAAACTCAATTTTCGTTATCATTTTCTGTTTCGTGAATTTTTTCGCAATCAAGACTTATGAGTTGGTAGCTCAATGCTCGGTAACCATGGACGCTGGAAACCAGTGCTACCCAATGTGGTCTACTTATATCGGACCCCAGGAGTCGACGACAACCTACAAAGGGATCTAAGTCAGCGGGAAGAAAAATTTTGGTACATGAGATCTAAACGGGTATGCGTACAATAAATTTGCAAAAATTTAAAATTGAGTAGGAACTTACTCAAATTAAGTAGTCTACTAAAACCGGAAAGATATGGCAAGTTGTCGACATGATAAAATAGTTTGGGGACCTCTGCTGTAAACGCTCCGAAACATCGACACATAAAATATATAACGTGATAAAATCCTTTAAGTAGTGGTTTTATTTCAATAGGCTATCACAAAATTTTTTCGTAGTTGTTATTCTTCAGATGTTACTACTGAAGAATAACGACTACGAAAAAATTTACTTTATGTTATTAATTCTATTTATTACAGGTAAGAAGCGTGTATTTCCCCCGCGAGCTGCTGCGACCAAGCTCCCTGCTCACCAACTTGGTGTTGGACGACACCCGCTCCTCTTCCTCGCGGCTGTCATCATCCTGTGATCACCTGTTCGCCTACATCAGTGACACTGTTGCGCCAGGTTTGTTGGACCTATCGTAATTCAAAATTTTTCATCCCTACAACGTTATTATACTACAATCTTGTAATGTTGATGTGCGGTGTGATAACCATGTGAAACCACGAAATTGATAATCTTATGAAAGAAACCTATTTATTAATTTATGGATTCTTTTTGTAGTGAAGTAGATAAATATTAAGATTAGGTACTCGTAATTTTAGAAAGCGAAATACCTACCCAGTAAAAACTGGTTGCTATTTTATGATCTGTCTTAGTTCCACATAAAATATAAATTTATGATTATGGTGACTTGTTATATAACATTTTTATGACATTGCGTAGTAGTGCAACGCATACTTACATACATTTGAATCTACTTTATTATAATACTAGCTTCCGCCGGCGACTTCGTCTGCGTTGACTTCAGATAAAAAGTAGCCCATGTGTTATTCCAGACTATAATCTATCTCTGTGCCAAATTTCATCCAGATTCGTTCAGCCGTTCTGGCGTGAAAGAGGAACAAACATCCATCCATCCATCCATTGTCACAAACTTTAGCATTTATAATATTAGTAGGATTTTAATTTTCCTAAATTCAGAGTTCTATTCAACGTTACGCAAGCAGACGAAACACGACTGTTGCTAAAGTTTACCATCTTTTTTAGGTACATAGAGATAACTAGTTGAGTTTGTTATACTATTAAACCCTATTAAGTCCCTACAAAAAGTGGGAAATAACAAATGAAATTAAAAATTTAAAAAAAACCCCGACACAAAAATAAACCTGAATCCCTATAAAAAGAAAAAAATAATCTTGAAATTATAACCCTTCGTAAGTACGTATGAAGTTTTTTGATTAAATTTTGTCGCGCCGGGGGACCGCTCTCTAGCTCTCGCGTGTCTGCCCGCTCGGGTCGCCAAACTTGAATATGTTACGCTCTGCCCACTTTACACCCTCCCGCGCGTCGCGGCGATGTACGCGCCATCCACATCAATTCTGATTTCGCGCGATTCACGTTCGGGAAGCAAAAGGAAAGGAAAGGATTCACATAATTAGAGAGCGGTCCCCCGACGCGACAAAATTTAATCAAAAAACTTCATACGTTCTTACGAAGGGTTATAATTTCAAGATTATTTTTTTCTTTTTATAGGGATTCAGGTTTATTTTTGTGTCGGGGGTTTTTTTAAATTTTTAATTTAATTTGTTATTATCACCCAATATCACAGATAATAGAATACTAGTACCCAATATACACCGTAAGGCCAGAAAGTCCAGTTACATTGATTTATTGTACTCATAAAGTTAGTTTAATCACGTCTAATGTGGTACTTAATTAGATTCATTAGCAGCACAGGTACCTATGCATTATTCTGTCCTATTTATCGCGATTATAAAGTTAAATATTTTCAAACGAAACTAAATTTTTTATCGGTAGGTAATAGCAACATTACATTTATCATGCAGTCATCATTACAATCAATTTACTAACATTACTTACCTAGTCAATAAATACACGTTTTTTAAATTTATTGATGCTTCGTTACATAATTACGCGCTAATGAATTGTTAGAGTCGATTTCTAAGTGGACGATATCACTTTATAATTAGGATTACTTTAATTGACCGATTGAACATTCATAGAGCACATTAATCATCGCATAATTATCGACAGCCTACTACAGTAAGTGGTGCATTGGGTAATTGCAAGTTAAATAAATATGTTTCGGTGTTTAGCGACCACCCGAGCGTGATGCATCGACCAAAACTCTGCTTTCTCCGAAAATGTGATGCAATTGCCAACATGCCAACAACAAAAATACTAATTAAATTGACAGACTGTTTTTCCAGAACCGTACCATTGCCTAAGCATAACGGTTATGGGTGAAACGTACAATTCAAGAGCAAACCTATGTCGTACACATAATAGATTTCTCTCAAACAAGTAGAAATTTAAATAAAATTAGAACATAGGTAGGTAGTACGTAAGTAATGCGGGGTTTAAAAAAGAAGTCTAATATGGGCTTATTTTTCAATTGTCTCTCTGTAGTCAGACTAAAGAAATATTATTGAAAATTTAAATAAAGGAATACATTAATATTTAATTGATTTTACAACTTACTTATTTTTATTTAGTTGCCTTGATACAATACATTTCAATTCAGAGTCAACCGAATTCCAAATCAAATTGAATACCAAAATAAATCGTAATTCAAACACAATTTAATCCAAGTGTGTTTTTATTCAGATTTCGACACCTATGATCTAGGTTCCTGCTTTACCACT
Organism: Acronicta leporina; assembly: GCA_947256265.1. Taxonomy (NCBI): domain Eukaryota; kingdom Metazoa; phylum Arthropoda; class Insecta; order Lepidoptera; family Noctuidae; genus Acronicta; species Acronicta leporina. The sequence goes on from OX366521.1 coordinate 8,940,676, forward strand.
TCATCCGAAATATTTCACTGGAAATAAATGTAAGCGAATGCAATTCTTGCTAACTTTACCATGTTTGGAACGACTTCCCAGTCGTTCCAAACTTAGCGAACGCAGCCGAAGTGATGCGGTAGGAACCTACTTTCGGTATTTCAATCCGAATAATAACACAATTTGATAAAATATTGTTTGGATTGCTATTTATTTTGGTATTACGTTTTCGTGGGCAACTCAACCTCTGCTGGACCCTTAAAATTTTTATATTAACAATTTATCTATATGTATATACATTATTTTAGTAAGTATATTATAGCATAGAGAACTTCTGTCAAACATACACACATAAATATGCTGTTTTTTATAAACTTCTCGGGTTGATCGAGTACGCAATCAATAAGACAACCGGTTAGTGACATACCACGATCGTGTAATACCACTGGATCATGGTCTCGCAAAATGTACAATGACCCTTTCTTTAACGTCGAAAGAGTACGTAGGTGTCAGATGATGAATGTTGTCAATTTATATCAACAATTTAAGATAAATAAAGTAAGTACCTAGGTAGTAATATCGGTGGGGATAAGTAACTAATATTACTGAAGAAAATATAATATATACCAACCGTTGCGCGGGGTATCGTGGGTTCAATTTGCCCCCGAGGAAAATATTTGTGTGTTGCTGCTATTAAATTTTGGGGTCAATATCAAACAACTCTATAAAATAAAATAATTAGTTAAATGTGAGATTTGTATGTTGATTGGGTATTTTCCCACAATTAATATCTAGTATTGTAACGTTCGCATGGAATGACGATAGAATCGCACAATACATAGGTACATTACCTACTTTATTAGCCAGCATGGGAACGTTCAATACAAGACACCAGTATCGAAATATTGTTTTTACCTAGCTATCCCGTCAGACGATCCTGCCACCATTTCAATTAATCACAACTATCCAATAGATAGAAGAATGTACTTACTTTCAGTTTTTTCTAAAAACGTAAACTTTTGCCGTAAACTTCTCTGATTTTCTGTCAAAAGATACTTATTTCGGACACAAACATTTTATCATAAAAATTGCTCTAGAGTATTATTTTTTATATTCATTTAATAAAATACCCTTTTCTGTATCTGGATCTCGTATACATAATTATGTACAGTGACGCAACATAGTGAAATCGTTTGGCGCTAACCTTATCTATGTTTTAGGGCCTTAAGAAAAAGCAGATCACTGTAGCACTTGCTTATTAATTTTTTTTAAATTTCTAGGTATCATCGTGTACGACGGCCGCCGTGATAACGCATGGCGAGTAACGCACGCGTCCATGTACCCAGACCCGGACCTGGGCGAGTACGACATCGGAGGAGAGCGGTTCACCCTCATGGACGGCGTCGTGGGACTGGCGCACTCTCCCGCGCAGGGCCTGCTATACTACCAGCCATTGGCTACCGATAGGTAAGCTATCATTACTACATTGTAAAACAAAGTCCCCCACCACGTCTCTGTTTTCAAGTCAAAAGCTGCTGAACAGATTTTCATGCGGTTTTCACTAATATCTATACAGAGTGAATCATAAAAAAGGTTTAGTTTGGTTTAATTTGTTAAGGTTTTGTGTCAACTGATTGAAATATATGGCGATAATTGTTGAATATGTTGGAAAAGGTCAACTTGCCTGGGAGCTTTCATTGAATACGCTGCCTAATCCCTTTGCTATCCTTTGCTAATGGTGTATCGATTTCGTACCGACTAAAGAACCACACCTTGTCTTCCCTTGCCCTATAGGATATAGGGTCATGGGATTCATGGCATTCGCCACAACCACAACCAATGTAACTATAGCCTACAAACTTTAAAGGCAATTAGGTTCCTAAAACTAATCCCTGGATTGCATACCGCAAAGTTTGAAAACAAAAGTTTATATATCGATATCTAACAATACCTTCACGGGTTGGATAGGGTTTCCTTAACACATTGATTGATATACCGGCAGCCCCAAGAATATATACCTAATTATTATAATGCAATAAATTAACAAAAAGTGAAAATTATAAATTTAAGGTTATTTATGGTTATTTATACACTAACTGGGTTTCAGCTTGGGAATAGATTAAAATGATCAAAACTATTCAAAATTAAAATTTAGAAGAGAAGAAGAAAATAATTTTGTGATCAATCTTTTAAATCATCATATTATTACAGGCTATTCAGCGTGTCAACAGCTGTGTTAGCGTCCGGTCCCCCAGCTGAGGGCACCGACCTGCCCGTGAACCTAGTGGGCCGCAAGTCCTCGCAGGGGCTCGGCGTGGCCGTGGACCCTCGCGATGACACCATCATCTTCAGCCCCATGACGGAGACCGCCATCGCTGCCTGGAACCCCATAACTAACTCACACAAGTAAGCAAATACTTTCACCAAATCGTACATTACCTTTTCAAGTTTACTGCTGATACTAAAACTTTCAGACTTTATTGAATTGTAAAAATATTATCTTTTTGTGATTTTTTTGCATATGCTAAGATTATAAAGTTATTTTAGTGAAGGAAAAATTCGACTTGCAGGCAGGATTCGAACGTGCGTCTTAGTGCGTCAGGTCAGCTAGTCATTAATAAAAATGTTAAATAAAAAAAGAAAATGTTATCTAAGTATGTACATTTGCATTTTGAGTGGCGAGTAGAATTTTACTTCAATTCAATTCAATATTTATTTGCTTGAAATATGGTGTTTTACAAGATCTTATAATAATACATATCGCCTATACATACAGTATTGCATAATCAGCGCATGAAGATGTTTATAAGAATTTAAACAAATATACGTATACATTTTCATTATTTATTTATATATATAAGTAGATATATTTACTCATGACAGTGCAAATTTTTCGATGATGTTTTAGTTATAACTTATTTTCCGACACGGGATGCCCAGATAAAAACATATTATTTTTCCTCCTGTTGTTCTTCGTAGTACCTTGACCTAGCGCACGAGAATCATAGATCATAGTAGGTACTAACACGATAGTTGTGTGTTAATACATACCTAACTCTATCAATTTATTTCATGATTGAAATGAGGTAATGTTTCAAGATTTCCTCGTTAATTATGAGAGAGCAACGTGGGAAATTCCGATTTAATATGGTTTCAATATATCTGCAGGCTATGATGAAAACTGATTGAAACACATGCAATGGAGGATGCAGCAGGAAGTCTGCAATTACTCAAATAATGTTATCTTGGGAATTATATAATAACCGTTGAGAGTGTGCTTCTTGGCTAATATTACTTCTAATACGTCTGTATTACTAGTAAGATACCCTAATACTAATCTATACACCGCGATACAATTCAAGAAACATAATAATCACGCGATAATAGTAGGATACTGCGTATTTCAGTCGATATAAAACTTGCGGTTTTTAACATCGCTCATCCTCAGTTTGAATGCATTTAAAATGAATCTCGTCTCTTCCCTACATTTAATGGCACATGTAGGTGAATACGTGACTTTTTACGCGGACCTACTACCTGGTTCATTATGTTGTTTCGTGTTCAACACGTAGAAAATAATATATGTTACAATAGATAGTATTTAAAAAATCGACATTCTCTCATCACATTGTCTGATGTTGTTACAGGGTGTTGGCGCAGGACTCTGAGAAGCTGCAGTTCTGCGCAGAGGTGCGGTGGGCGGAGCGCGACAACGGCGCCGTGTGGGTGCTCTCCACGCGCTTCCACAAGTTCTTCCGCCGCGCGGCCTCCAAACATGAGGTTTGTGTAACATGTAGTTCACTGCAGGAAAAATCTATTTCATAAAACTTGTGAGACCTTTTCGCACGTTTTCTATTTGTAGTCTCCAAATCTAGATTACGAAATCCATCGGGTTAATCTTTGACTAGCAAATTAATCAAATTTTTGACATTTCAAAGGTAGATGTAATAAATATGTAGTTGAAATAATTGAACTTCGACGTTGAAAGCTGTATCACAACAGTTCGATGTTAGTGTTTTTTATGTTTGTGATATTAGAGTATTGAAGATTATTTGACAATTTCCAGACCAACATTCGCATCCTCCGCGTGGTGGACAGCGGGTTCGTGTCGCTGCAGCCGCACGTGCTGCGGCGCGCTGCTCGCCAAGCCAACGCCACGCTCCAACTCCACTAACACGCCCGCCGTACAGATCCGTCTGCCACAGACGTTTACTGCCAAAGTCATCACTGCTTACATGTAATATATACACACATTAAGCTACAAATCCATTATTTTGTGAAGGTACTCTGAAGAAGTGTGATTATAATCACAACATTGTAAGATAAGCCCTTCGCAAAAACGGACGCGCTTTTACATTTAAGTGCATTACGTTGCTTTTGCGCTAGATTCGCCTTTGCGCCAATGCTATGACGTGCCATTGCAAAATAAGCATCACATAAAGCTTTACTATAAACAATACTACACATAACACATTTCAATTGAGACGAGTTGCTGACAGGTGAATTATAAAAATAACATCATGATTAAACTCTTTTCAAATGAATACTCCGACAAATCGTAAATAATAATAGGTGATTACAATTTAATGCAACACCCACTTAGTAAAGAATTGAAGCACGCTTGACTTTGTACAATAAAAAAGGCAATAAGAATACTTAGCACTTCGAAAAGAGTTCATTCATTATGTGTGCGGTCAGGCTGTTTTTTGTCTCAGTTACTCACAAATAAAATCGTTGTATGAAAATAAACGTGTGCAGAGGTCATTGATCTGAAATTACAATTTATATTTGTATGTTATTTAGATCTTAGTAGGTCATATAATAAAATTAATGACACTATAATTTTATGTCAATAAAAATGTAGTGTAACGCTCCAATATCCTCGAAAGACATGCAATAGAGGAATAAATAAGTCATCCGAGTTAACGCAAACTTATAAATAGTGTTGCGCTGTCTGTTCTTTTTCATTTTAAGAAAAGAATAAGACGTTCAGTCCTCTAGTTTTACTATTGTGGACTGTTAACTGCTGCCTTAGGATTTTTTTCGAAAAAAGCGGATAAATCACAGATGCAGTTGTACCTAATGTTCAAGATTAGGGGTACCAATTACCTAATCACTGACATTGGCAAACGCCAACCAAAGCTATAAACATCTTAAATACTCGGTACATTTTCTAGAACAGTGAAAATTCTACTTATAATTTATTTGTATTGCGTAGATCATAGGATGTATGAATGGAAATAATGGGATTCTTGTATTAGCTATTGCAATTTACTGGTGCACCGTGTGGAGGACACATAATAATACACGCACCTTTGTAAAATGCATAAAATATAATTTCGTGGATACAATGTTAGTTCAAATGTATAATTCTAAAATTTTTTTTTATGTAAATTCTTTTAAGGATCAAAAAGTCATCAATTATCACCTATTAATCACTCTTATTATTAATTATACAGTCAAAATCTCTCTTCGATTTATTATAGAACGTCATCTACAACCTATATGGGGGGACTTTTCAGGGTTACATTGCGGTGTGCGGGGTACAGAGGGGATAAATGAAGAAAACGTGTTTACGTTACGAAGGTTTATTAGCTACTACTTACTGACTACATTACATGATATATTCTTACAACTAAGTACTTCAACCACTACACCACCGGGGTTGATTTAAAAAAAAATAAAAAAAGTTTTTTTTTTTTTTATGTAAACATAGGTACATTTTTTTTTAATATATATATATACTGCTTATTTAGATTAGATAGGTACATGCATGTATCTGTTTACTAAGTATAAGTAAGTATTACTAACATAATATTAAGTCTTAACTAACATAAGGTTTCGTCCTATTTTTATTAACAATGTCATTTTTCCCATTATTCATAATTTTAACATTTGGTCCTAAGTCCTCTAAAACTATATACGGTCCTTTATAAAGTTCACAAAGTTTATTTCCTGTCTCATTTCTTACTAGAATTAAATCATTTTTACTATATGTTACTGTGTTGACATTTTTATCATAATTAATTTTCCTATTCAACTTATCGCGTAACAAATGTTGTTTTGCATCCTGTTGTGCTGTTTGCAACCTGTACTTTAATTCTAACATGTAATTATTTGGATTATACAATGGGTCTACTGTATTTTTCAAGTTACTAGGAATATTACATTGTTTTCCATACACTAGTTCAAAAGGAGAATACTTTGTAGATGTATGTACAGACGTATTAAATGTAAAACACCAGTACGGGAGCCAGTGACTCCACGTCTCTGAATAACCGTCACACTGTATTCTCAAATAGGCAGCGAGATGTTTGTGCATATTTTCCAAACTACCTATAGACTGATGGTGATAAGCAGTCGAATGCAGTTTAGTTATGTGTAGTAGTTTGCATACCTCTTCCATTGTGGTCGACGTGAACTCTGTACCTCGATCAGTAGCGATGACCTTGGGAATACCATAGCGAAGAATGAAATTGTTAACAAAAGCTCGTGCGACACTTACCGCATCTTTGCGTTGAAGTGGACACGCTTCGATGTACTTTGTAAGCTCACATTGTATTGTGAGGATATAAGTATATCCCTCTACGTCGGTATCTATAGGACCTACGATGTCGAGAAATATTTTTTCAAATGCTGTGTTTGCTGTTGTTGTGACAATCATCGGCTCTTTTATATTTCGTGAATATTTCATAGTTTGACATTTACTACATTTCCTTACGTATTCTCTAACGCTATTTTCTAATCCTGGCCAGTAGTATTTCCGTTTAATATTGTTAACCATTCGACGAACACCTGCATGTCCGCTGGTAGGCAACAAATGATAGTCATTTAATATTATAATTTTTTCATCGTTGTCGACAACATTTTTTACATTTTTAAGAACATTTATTTGCGGTCCGGACCACATATCCCTACTTTGTATTTCTTTTAATAATGTATCTATAAATAACGCGTTATCCTTTGATTTTATTATACTTATTTTTTCTATTTTTATCTCCTTACAAAAATCACTTAACTTATTCGCAAATTCGTCTCGCGTAAAATGCGATATATAGCTAAGGTTTATATATATTATGTAGCTGCTTTTTACGTATGCAAAACATTCCTTTTCTTTCGTAATACGTTTCTCTACTCTGTATTTATCTAATTTCTTACTTTCAATAAATTTCATCTCTACAGAATCACACGGCACACGAAATACTTCTCCGATCCTCGGTTGATCAGGCCTTGGATTTTCGGGGGAAATATTTGGGATACCTGTGTTTCCAACACTGCTTATATCATTTTGCTGTTGTTCTATTTTTTTCTTCTGAGCTCTAGTCATAACAAAAACTGTTTCATTTAACTGTTTTAATTCACCGGATGTTATGGTCACTCTACTCAATGCATCTGCAACGCTGTTATCTTTACCACGAATGTAAACAACTTTGTAATCATACTCTTCGAGCTGTAATCTAAATTTAATTAAGCGACTAGACGGATCTTTCATGCTAAATAAGTATATTAGTGGTTTATGGTCTGTCATAATCGTAAAAGCTTTTCCATAAAGGTACGGCCTAAAATATTTAACACTCCATACTATTGCTAATAATTCTTTTTGAATAGTCGGATAGTTTAGCTCGGCTTTGTTTAATGGTCGGCTAGCATAAGCAATAGGCCTCCTATCTTTATTACAAAGAACCGAACCAATAGCTATACCCGACGCGTCCGTCTGTAATATAAATTCGTTGTTCGCGGAAAAATCAGGATACTGTAAAATTGGTGGAGAAATTAAAGCTTGTTTTAAATGATCAAATGCCTTTTTACATTCTGTTGTCCAAACAAAAGGTTGATGTTTTCTACATAATTTATTTAGTGGTATTGTTATTTGAGCAAAAGATGGTATAAATTTTCTGTAATAGTTACAGAAGGCAACAAAACGTCGCGTTTCATCTGAATTTGTTGGTTCTGGATAATTTTTCAGTACCCTAATTTTCTCAGGATCGGGACTTACACCCTCAGCTGATACCACGTGACCTAAATATAATAGTTCTGACTTTAAAAATTCACACTTTCGTGGATTAATTTTTAAGTTTACCTTTCTTAGCCTTTCGAAAACGTCAATTAAATTTTTATTATGGGATTCTATGTGTCGCCCAAATACAATAATGTCATCCATGTAAATAAATGCTTTTTCACAAGTAAGTCCAGACATCGCTATTGACATCACACGGGAAAAAGCGCTCGGCGATATCTTAAGTCCCATTGGTAGGCGTTTCATTTGGTATTGCCCAGAGCTTGTTGTGAATGCTGTTATTTTTCTGCTATCTAAACTTAAATTTGACTGATAATAAGATTGCTGTAAATCTAGATGTGTAAAGTACATGGCACCTGATAACGAGTCTAATATTTCAGTTATGTGTGGTAATGGAAATTTATCATTCTGAATTACACTATTTACTTTCCTATAGTCTATTACTAATCTCCATTTCTTTTCATTATTATCACTTCTTTTGGGGACCAGAAGAATGGGGCTATTCCAATCACTATTTGTCCTTTCTATAATATCGTCATCTAACATTTTATTTATTTGTTTATCAATCTCTGGTTTTAACGAATTTGGTAATCTATACGGTTTTACGTAAATAGGTTTTGTATTTGGTAGTAAATCAATAGACTGGGTCATAATATTTGTTGTGCCTAATTTATCTCCGTCTAAGTAAAATATATCTGAATACTTTGCACAGATACATTCAATTTGTTTTCTAGTATCTGAGTTCAAATGATCTAACTTCAAGGTTTGTAATAAATTCTTTACTCTTTCTACTGAATTATTAGATTTAGAAAAACTATGAACGTTATAGTTCAACACAGAATCTAATTCTGGTTTAAATATAGGTAGCTTTATATCGTTATCATTTACGTTTAGTATCCGCACCGGTATTTTATTGTTTTGCGGTTTAACCAAAATACTTGCTAAAAATATATTTTCGGACAATTCTGTAGGTATGACAATATATTCATTATTCGATTTTAAACTAGAATCTATATTTAAAAAGTGGACAGATTCACTTCTAGCCGGCAATGTTAAATAAATGTTACTTCTAGTACTTGTGTGAAATCTTATAACGCTCTTCTGTGAATTTGTTTGTAATGTTAGTTGCTCAGATTGTAAGTTTATAATTGCATTATAATTTCTCAAGAAATCCGATCCAATTATACCGTCAGCATGGCACGGCATATCGTGCAATACGTGGAATGTATGCTGAAATAAGACACCGTCGTGTGACTCTAAGTTTATCGTAACAACATAATTAGATTTAATATAACCACCTATTCCTCTTATCTCTATATTATTAGAATATAGTTTTATGTAATCGGGAACTTTATCTTTATGTAATATGGATAAACTTGCACCGGTATCTAATAAAAATGAACATTGTTGACCGTCAATTCCTAATTTCAAGGTTGTTAAGCCGTCGCTAGTTAATATTTTATGCTCGAAAAAACTCTGTTTCGCTATGCGTTTGCTGTTCCGTATTATTTTCAACGGTCTGGCTCAATTGGTTATCGTCCGAAAGGGAATATATGTTTTGACTATAACTCCTACGACCACGATATCTAGGATTACGACCTTGTTGACCGCGTCCTCGATAAAAAACTGTCTGACGGCCCCTGTAATTACCAAAAGTATTACCTCTAGCATAGTCTTGGCGTGTGTTCTGCCATCCGCCATTTCCACGAGAATGCCATGCACCGTTACCACGGGAATGCCATTGACCTTGACCTCTTGCGCGAAAACTCTGCATTCTACCTCTAAACTTACCTCTCATGTTCATGATTGTTCCAGACGATGATAGGTGTTCTGGCGCCTCATCCTTGGCAGCCTGAACCGCCTCTTTGAGCTCGGTGTAGTTGCGAGCAGCGATAATGGTGCTCAACCGCTTGTTTCTCAGGCCATCTGCAAACTTTTTAATAGCTAAGCTTTCGTTTATGGGTCTCAAAATTTCGCTAGCCTTTTGATTTTCACCTGCTTGCGTAATTGTGAGATTAGTAAACAACTCTTCGACCTTATCACCGTATTCATCAATAGACATTTCATTTTGATTTATATTATTTAACTGCAATAACAATGAATTGGCTGATTTCTTTGTTATCAAAAATTTCTTTATGTCTTTTACTAAATCTGCGACAGAGCTATAATCTGATTTTAATTTTAGTTTAGATATTTTATTCAATCTTGTTTTCAAAACAAATGAAATCAACAATTTCTTGTTATTCTGATCTTTAAAAATACTATCTAACATCTCAATGCCCTCTATTACTCTTTCAACTGTCTCCTCCTTTCCATCTAATACAGGAATGAGGCTTCCTACTGCCTTTAAATCAAAATGTTCAGTCATTATAATTTGGTTCTCTTTCTCCGTATCCTTAGAACAATATCTTAATATACTATCAAAACATTTATGTATTTTCTCATCTAATATATCTAAAATATAACTAGTTAATTCACCTGATACGTGTGAAACATGCAATGATTTAATTAAATCTTTATATGTAGAGTATAGTACCTTAGCTTTCTCAACTTTATCTAAACCTATTTTTTCTTGCCTTCTTTTAGGACCTAATTTTCTTAAACTAATTCTTATATTTTCTAACTTTTCTAAAATACTACGTATCTCTAGTTCCATCAAATACCTGTGTTTTACGCACTTTTATATTTCACCATACTCACTTTTTTTTTTTTTTTTTTTTTTTTCACTCACATTTACTCACATTAATTACTGATATAATTTTCACGCACTCACTCGTCACTTCGTCGACGAATAATAGCAGTGTCTCGATGACCTCAGATGTTAGCTTCCTCATCCTGGACAGACTTACGCTGGCCACGGCCTGACAATCTCCTCTGAACTCGCTGGAAGAGCTCACTTCGTAGTTCCTTCTGCATCCATCCTTGGTGGCAACGTTTGTAATATTTGAAGAGGAAAATCAAAATTACGATTCCTGCGATAGCCAAAATAGTGCTCAGCAATACATTATTTATATGTATGTGATCCTCGCGAATCCCGGTCGCGCCGTTGTCACCCACAGCGTTCTGCGTGATGATCACTTCTTTGTCTTCTTGCTTAGAATAGGTCTTCCCCATTTTGAAGGATATTTGGTAAAATTATAGCAGATAGCAGCGTTGATGTATAGTCCGCAGTGTCGTACAAGGGAGTAGTGGAAAAAACCATGATTATCTATAAGAACTGTGCTACCGTTCCAAAAATGATGACTTCGCGGCGATGCACGATGCTACGATTCTCGGAAGCTAACCCGATAGCCCGGCGCACAAGCGCAAGGCAGGGTCGCCATGCGGTGTGCGGGGTACAGAGGGGATAAATGAAGAAAACGTGTTTACGTTACGAAGGTTTATTAGCTACTACTTACTGACTACATTACATGATATATTCTTACAACTAAGTACTTCAACCACTACAACATTATGAATATGATACTTACTTGTACGTATGTTTAAATCAGAGGTTCCCAGATTTTTTCTTATAGTCCACATTCAAAATTTTGCTGGTTCCGGTGGACCCCCTGCAGCTACAAATACATTATTCCCAAAACGTCACTTTTTTTGTCACGCCAACGTAGACCCCCGTCGAGTCTCCCATGGACCCACGGGGTCCACCCGGACCCCTGGCGTCCACCTGGACCCCTGGGGTCCACCTGGACTACTTTGGGAAGTAATAGTTTAAATGATAAGTACTATTTTTTTATCAAGACTTTCTCTTGTGCCATCGTGTTATGGTCTATATTTATATTGAAAATACCTGTATCTTATGTGTTTATAATAATTGTCTCGCCCCTATTACACGGGTCTTAAACATACCGGCGATCTGTGGGTGTATGTTAATACACCTCTGCCTTATCCTTCGAGGCAGGGGTATATTATATAAATTAAATCACAAATAAAAAAACAAGTTTTGTTAGAGGTTAGAGTACGGACAATATTAATTTACGATACAGATTAATTTGTCCTATTTGTGTAGTTATGTCATATAGCTATTTCTCTTAAAATCATTAATTAAAGTTCTGTGACTCATGATAGTAATCAATTCCAAAGCCAAACCTAAAATTGACCATTAGTGGCTGCAGTAAAACTTTTCTTGCGCCCTGAACTCCACTATCTTATTTATGATATTAGTTATGTGTAATTAAATTGCTATAAGTAGGTATATATTTTACATAACATATATAATATGCTGTAACATAGCTTATTTCAACTAATTTTTAACTTTTTAATTAGCTTTCATGCGCTTAATGCTATTTTGCTTTTCAACATTATTATCCGCCCATTTTATGCTCGTTTATTTTATTAGAGATTACCAATTAAAGTTTGTAATATCTGTCTTTGAAAAATACATTTTAATATATTCCATTATCTGATAACACGCTTAAGTAAACCTATGCAATAAAATATCGTGCTTATCATTTTAGGCCAAGGAAGGGTGTAAAAATTAGTTACTCGCCTGATGACGCTAGGCTTTTTTTTAGTCTAACGTTTAACGTTTTTTTCGAGATTATTGTGTACCATGTATATTATACCTTAAGTACTTCACTGTATGTTGTAATTATACAGGCTTTTCATGATTATCCATTACGGGAAACATGTATACTACTAACACTCTAGTGTAATATAAGAAAAAACTACTTACCTACCCATTTTCACGTGCATCTTTGTAGGTCCCTAGTAATCTTTATCATATTTTAATTAGATCATATTTTATCGTTTAAGGTCTAGTCTAGATGAGTGTATTGTACCTATATCTGAGTAAAACGCATCTTCTGAATAAGGTTAAAGGTAGCACTGAATACTTACCTACCGTAAAGTTGGTCGATTGAAAGTGTATGATGTCTAGACGTATTACAAAGCCTTCTTCAAATATCTACTTAGTCGTCATGTCAATTAACTGGTGCCAAAAGATAAATGAATTTGTGTGTGTAAATACTTCTATCGTAGGTAATCTGCAATCAGTGGTAGCGCTAGGGTCGGCGACCGCCCAGGCTGCCTCGCACCAGATAATTTTTTATTAAAAGTGTAAAAACCGAAAGATCCTTTATTTCAATTTATGACTGTTGACGTAAGTACTTAATTTTTGTCACCATTTCATTAGCAATAAAACTCATTTATCTACCTACATCAGTCTCATTGTTTTTTTTCGGACTAGATGACTGGGAAATTAAAGAGTTTTAGCATCGGCACTGGTTGCAATATTATGACATTAGATATGACGCTATAATAATATGTACTTATTACGAAAATCGCTCTAATTAAAATAAGTTTTGGGTTTAGGTACTACAGAACGTAAAACGTACATTCTAGTAAAATGTACCCACTATAGAAATTTTTACTCACGTACCTATGATTAATCTAGTTAAAGCCATCGTGGTTACTAAAATAATAATGTATTTCTAAAAACTTGATTGAATTGATCTTGTCAATCTATTTATTTCAGTAAAATACTCATAAAATATCAGCACATTAAAGTTATATAACCTTTCATCATTTCCTTAAATTTTAGTTCAGTAGGTAGTGCAATATATTTCACTACAAACATACTTACGCAGTCATTATCTAAATGGCGGGTAGTAAAGTTAAAACGTTTAAACGTAACGTTAAAATAGAAAAAAAAAATATCGTGTGCAATATCTATCTAACGTCTTTATGTACCTAGTGCTTGCTTGTACGTTCTTGTAAATTCATCCATTCGCATGTTTGTGCTTTATAGTAAATTTGTAAGTGTACCGATACGTATGCTATTTTTTATATTTCTTGTAATAAAATATTAAATTAACCAGTCTTTTCATTATCTTTCTTCGTATTCTAATAAAATGCAAGATTTAAGGATACCTACATAGCCGCCTGATAGTACCTAAGCGGTAACCGCAGCGCATTGTCTCAACTTACACTAGTGGGGTTGTTCCTACAGGTCCACGTTTTTATTTTCCCAACGGGTCCACGAAAAAAATATAATACTGTTTTCCCAACGGGTCCACGAGATTAATCCTAAGTACAGTCAGAGTAAAGACTGAATGAAGAATATTAGGAGATGACTTCGTTCTAGTGGTATCATTTTGTTTTTGTTATCATCTTGAGACCTGCGTTGTTAGGTCTCCTTATTGCCCTTCAAACCGCCACACAATGAAGTTAGCAAATTATTGCTTAGCGGCAGAATATTTGGCAATGCCGTGGTAACAATCCAATGTACGTGATTACATATCAAATTAAACTTTTTCAGCTCCATATGCAGTTTTATTTTAACCTTCACCATTCAGTCCCAAGAAGACACTAAGAAGTAAGACACTAAGTATTGAAGTACCAAGAAAAAAATATTTATTAAATAATCAAACGGGCGCGTTAATGCACTTTGGTAATTAAAAGGGAAAAAAGAGGAAGTCCACACCTATGGAAGTATGCATTCACATTATCCAGTAACAAATTGACTTTTATCAAAATAAGTATCTAGTAGATAAACTTTGTCATTCAATTGTAATTTGGTCAAATAGCGCACTGCGGGTGAGTTGGGAGAGAACACCGCTCATCGCCGTGTGAGCAACATAGGACTGCCAAGTCAAGAGTCTCAAGTTCGAATCCAAGCCACGCACATCTGACTTTTCAAAGTCATGTGCGTATTAATAGTTAATTATCACGCGCTTTAACGGTGAAGGAAAATATCGTGAGGAAACCTGCTGAGAGATTTTCTTGACGGCGTGTGAAGTCTGACAACCCGCACTTAGTGGACTATAGTCTAATCCCTCTCATTCTGAGAGGAGACCCGCGCCCAGCAGTGGGACAGTTTACATGGTTGATATTGTTATTTCAGGGTAGAAATTTGCTGTCGAGATAGTCCGAGATAGTCCCGGGGAAGACAATAGGATAGATTTAATCACGGAAACCATCCCTAAAGAGGGTGATAGAATTTAAGAAAGTGTGATTAAGATTATTGATAGATCACATATAGTTTAAAGTACTAGTATTCTTTTATCTGTGGTTTAAAGTATAATATCTACGCGGTCGCTAACTGCATCATTAGCCAAGTGGTCCTGAGCGCGACTGCTACGCTAGAGGTCCTGGGTTCGATTCCCAGGTAGAGCAAAGTGTTATTGGGTTTTTCTATGAAATGAGTAGCAATTCCCAGTAGCAGCTCGGAGTTAGGAATGGGCACAAATTCCAATAGCAATGGGCTTAATGGCAATAGGCTCGCCCCCTACTACATGGGACCTAAACATACCGGCGAACTGTAAGTGTACATGTAAGTGTGGCATGATGGTATGTAAAAAAGCGAGTACCTACTACAATAAAAACTACTATTTCTTATTCATCATAAGATTTATAAGTATTCATATCATTAAATGATCAGCTAAAGATAGCTTCAAATTAAGAAATAGTTAAATATGAGCCGCATATATTTGTGGCCAAAATATTTATTACTGTCTGCAGGCTCAGATAAATGTTAGTATGTCATAATATTTTTTATCGTTCGTTTTGGTTTGTAAATAATGTATTCGTTTTTCTTTGTAAGCAGATATTGTAACGTAGTTCTATGTCAACTTTTTTATAGGATATGGGAGCAAACGAGCAGACTGATCACCTGATGCTAAGCGATAACCGCCGCCCATGAACACCCGCAACACCAGAGGAGTCACTTGTGACTCCTCTGGTGCCCGCTTTTTAAAAGGGTTTGGGCCTCCGGTAACCTCACTTACTCGGCGAAACACAACGCAAGCGTTGCTTCACGCCGGTTTTCTGTGAGGCCGTGGAATCATGATCACTCCGGTCGCGCCGGCCTATTCGTGCCGAAGCATGGCTCTCCCGCATTGGATACCACTCCAACAATTTTCGTAATGCTTGGAAAATATTTATTCGTCTCACATTTTATTCCTATTATTATGGATTACGGTTTTTTTGCTAAGTATTAATGACATTTTTTTATCAGGATATTGTACTGTTGGTAGAAAACGTACGTATACCCGATGCATAAAACGTATTGTGGGATTTTTCAGGCCCAGACAGTGATGATTCATACAAAACGATAATTTTAACCCAATGAGCATTATCTGATATTAATATTAATTTATTATGTTATGCTACAAATTATAAACGCCACTTAACAGGCAATAATCGCTTTTGTAAAATTAATTGAGATCGTGAGTCGTGACGTTCATTATAAGTAGTTTACAAAAGAATATAGGCACGGGCGCACGGGTATTAGCAGAAGCCGGGCTATGCAGTGTTCACACATTAAGTTTTTTGTTTGTTCTGCACACAATACGGCTTCTAATCTCACGTAAAGCCCATCAATTGTAGAAAAAGTAAAACATAGGAGGAAAATGTGAATCGCAAAATCAATACGATAATTCTATGAAAAACGTTTAGGTATTAGAAACTCACCGTTCCTATTTATAGTACCTATTTATAAAAAGTATATAAATAAAATATGTGTAAAATGTGTTACTTGCTCGCGTGGCTGTTGATGGTTAGATCCTAAGTTTGACGGAGTCTGGTTCTCAGAGCCAACAAAGTATTATAATAAATAAATATTTTCGGACATTTTTACACAGCACCATCTAGTCCCAAACTAAGCAGAGCTTGTACTATGGGTAAGTACTAGACAATGGATATAATACTTATATACTTTTTTTTGTAAATGCATACTTATATTACATAAGAAACATTATAGACGTACACAGTCTATAAACTGTTCAGTAGACAGTAGCTTGAAGTATGGATTCATGCCCAGGATATAGCAATAGGCTCTCATCTCCTATTACCTATATGAAACATAAAACACTATTCTGTAAAATAACGAAGATTTGACATTTGATTGTGCCATAAATCACGTTTCGGACATGTTTTAGTCAACTGGGTGTGAAGGCACCATTACATAAGTTATGATCATACATCTGCCTGAGTCTAGTCGTGCTGGCGTGCGGTAAGCATAGGGTTTTTCCTGAGTAATCCCGCATTTGATGCGTCATAAACTTACGCGGAGAAAGTACCTAATAGGATTTGTGCCAAATATTTATTTCACGAATATATTGTACTAGCTTCTCCCCGCGACTTCGTCTGCGTGGACTTCAGATAAAAAGTAGCCCATGTGTTATTCCAGACTATAATCTATCTCTGTGCCATATTTTATCAAGATCCGTTCAGCCATTCTGGCGTGAAAGAGTAACAAACATCCATCCATCCATCCTCACAAACTTTCGCATTTATAATATTAGTAGGATTAGTCGGATTAGGAAGTTACCAGTGGTGTAGCGTGGAGCAAAGGCGGCCATGGCGCCGGACTACAGGGTGTCAGCGAACTCTGGATGCAGCGTCAGCATAGTCATCAAATCGGATAACCATTAAAACCGCAAAGAGGAATTGTTATCGGAACTACGTAGGCACTTATTCCAATCTCAATCTATATTATGCACGCTAAGATTAATTTAACAAATCATGGCAATCGAGCATGAGCTACAAATTATTAATAATGAGCATTGAAAATGGAAAGTCTTAAGATTGTAATCCTTTTGCAATCCATCCCTTTCAGACCTGACGCTAAACGGAATGGTATTTAAAAATGAAATTTACTCTTTCTAACTAATTTAGGGTCGCTGAAGAAGAATATGCTACTGAAAAAAATCTAGGAAAACTGAAAATAGGTTTTTCAGGATACTCACGATTGTGAGGGATCGGGCCAAACCTGTACACTCATGATTGATAAAAAAGGCCATTAAATACAAGAAATTAAACTTTAATTATCATGAAAACAGTGAAACATTATTATAAAATTAACTGTATTAATTATTTAACATTTAAAGCAGTTTTTTCCTTGGGCATATTCAACAAAACTAACATTTGTTACGTATTTAGGATTTTTTTTTAAGTCTTAGTCATAATTTATCATTATTTTGTACAGTGCGAATTGTTCGAACACTTCTGTGAAGTACATACTTCTCAAAATGTTCAGTAGGCGACAATAGGTTCCAAAAAAAATTAAAACGTGAGTTGAAAAATGAAAAAAGTAAATTTTGAGTTACGATTACTAAAAAAATGCATATCTCTTCCACGGTTAAAGCACCTGAAGGCCTAGGTTTGCCACGAAACGTCCGTCTGGTTCAGGTATTTCTAGTAGCTGGTGCTGCTACAACAGGAACCCTTGCATGTTCCTCCTGGTCTTTAACAGATGGGCTTTCGGGCTTTTCCCCTGGGCATCTTCCATCCAATTTTTGTCTTCATCAGAGTCGTCACCAAAGACCGAGTCATTTATTGCGTCCAAAACAGCATCATCTTCAAGTACTATTTTTGTTCTACTAATAGTAATTGTTTAACATTGGAACAATTCCTAAAACAAAGCACAAAGCAGTTTTTTTATTTGTATCAATATACTTAAAATTTTTAAAATTCAAACCGAGCCCTCACATTTTTGAGGGTTATTTTCGCGGCACCAAAATCCTTTCAACTTAATCATTAATCCACTATTTTTAATCTCCAAGGCTATATTCCACTCATTCATAACACAATAAATCAAAAACAAACACATAAATTGCTTACCAGAACGAAAAATGAAATCTTCAGGATGACAGGTCGCGATACATTCACCCCGCGCGGCATCGGACGGACACAGACCCACAAAGATGCTAGCTGTCACCGCGAAAAAATACAAAGGCATAAAGAACTACTCTCACATTTGTGCGAGCTCGCCCCCGTTCGCTTACCGTTCCCTAGTAAGCGTATAAAAAATCGTAAAGTCATACTCACAAAAGTGAGTACAGGGTCTGAAAGGGATAGCAATAGAACTTTCACAATGTTCTTACATGGCTGCGGAAAAGAAAGGGCTGCCTGAGCGGCAAAATTTCGATTTCGGTACACTGGGTGGCAAAAACACACGCTACGCTAGTAAAGAACTATAGTAGATTGTATTATAAGGGAGCAAAGTAATATTTTTACGGCGAGGGCGCTTTTTTGAATCCAGAGCGACGTGAGGGATTCTTTGGTAGAATCCTGAACGTAGCGAGGGATTCAAAGTACGTCGCCTGAGCCAAAAATATATTTTGCGCCCGAGTGATACACTACTTTTCATCACCCACTATGAGAAAATAAAAGGCGCTTCATCAACTGGCGGCGGCGCCGACGACGGCGCGACCTTAGGTCGTCGTACCAGCCAGTCTTTATTCAAACAATATTTGCGTTCGATCTCTTTGGCGCTGAACACTAAGATGTTCCAAATTTAAAAAGTGCGCGGAAAAGTAAATTGCGGCGCACTTATAAAGAGGATTAAAAGCTCATTACTGCCCGCTCAAAAAGTGCGCGGCAAAGTAAATTGCGGCGCACTTATAGAGGATTGAAATCTCACTGTCAATCATCACACCACCTTTGGGTGCACTTAAAGGCGAACCAAGTCGTCCTTTTCGAATAGATGGGATGAAAAAGAGTTTTTAATAAAATATACGAGCTTTTTCTTCTGTTTATGTCATAACAGTATAGGTACTTATTATGACTATACCCAGCGAATCCGCAAATCGTACCCTCGACAGTGGAAAAGTAAAAATACTTTGGCAACTTTACAGGGGCATAACTACTTTAATGTGATGTAACCTAGTTCCAATGGACCTCAGAGGAATGACAACACACTGGACGACTATTCGGATACAAATGAAATAGCAGACTTAGGATAGAGGTTAATGCTATTTGGCATTACGTACTAAAAGTATGTAGGATTTCTTTTTGCCTCTGCTTCAGCGATCCTAGTCTAGTGGTTCGATTACCAAGTCGAGAAGTTCGGTCAGGTCGGATCGACCCCTATTCCATGGGACCAAAACATACCAGCGAACTGTGGGTGTAGGTACATTAGCACGCTTCTGCCTAACCCTTCGGGGAATACAGGCATGATGGTATGTTATTTTTTCTTAACATGTAGAGTGGACATTCATTCTCAAAGAACTCTACTCGTTTTTATCCTACTAATATTATAAATGCGAAAGTTTGTGAGGATGTATGGATGGATGGATGTTTGTTACTCTTTCACGCCAGAACGGCTGAACGGATCTGGATAAAAATTGGCACAGTGATAGATTATAGTCTGGAATAACACATGGGCTACTATTTATATAGGTCGGACCCAATTCTGAAGTCTACGCAGACGAAGTCGCGGGCAGAAGCTAGTTATAAATAATTTAATTCAAATAAGTACTGTTTCTAGGTTGCATCCTACTCTAGAAGGTTGTAGGTGCCATGGAGAAGGATGTTAGACCTATAAAGACAGTATATTTTAAATTAAAAATGTATTTAAACATTATAGCGTATGTAATTCAAGAATTAATGAACTTAAGGAATTATCTTTTTAGAACAAATGGAAGTAAGGCATATGTAAATTCCTAACTAGCAATTATAATGAAAACATATTGAGTTTTTTCTTACCTATTATTTATGACCTCTTTTTAATACTTATTTTATGCATCATGCATGGAACCAATAATTGTCACACCTTAAAGTTAAATCTTTTACAACTGATTTCTGACACTTACGCGAATATTAGACATTGAAATGAAACTACTTTTTACGGATTTTATCGTGGTATATTGATATTATTTAGTTCCCGACGTTATATCAATATACCGCGATAAAATCCGTAAAAAGTAGTTTCATTTCAATCTTTTACAACGTTAATTTTTTTCAACGTTTTTTTCTACGTTATTTTTATTTAATATCTATAACTAAATTATTGTTTTACATGTTGTCTAGATTGTTGATTTCCTACAGTATCAAAACACAAACCTATCACATCAAAACACTTGCAAGACTGGCCCTGACTATTTAATTAAGGGGCAATAAGTAGATACACTTCATTAGTATTTTTGCAATGATTACAATGGAATGTAGGTAGGTACCTACTGAAGTATTTTGTACAAATACACACAGTAGCTATTCAAGTTATTGAAAAAATCCAGTCATGCGTTTACTGGTGAAACACGTGAAAAGTAGTACGTTCATCTGTCACAATGACAATCCATTATACAATATAGTTACATACCTATGGCTTTTGTCCACTATCTGGATCAATACATTTGATTGATATTCGTCGATCATTTTGGAGCCCTGTTCAGCACAATATCTGTGATTACCAACGTAATATATTTTACCAGTAAAACATATACTTAACTAAAAAACTTTAATAGTTAATTAGTCGTCCCTATTAATTTATGAATATGAAGTTATTTGTCATTAATCTGTATAATATACGTATGTGAATAAATATAGGTATATTCAATTATATAATACCTTTATAATGTCATTGGGTATATTATATTGGTGTTCCGTGAGATAGCCTCTGGACATATTTCATCCAAACAAATCGTTATAATTCATTGCTATTTTAACAACACGACCATTACTTGCAAATAGGTTGACGCTTTTTGATTGTTCGAAAGGTTAAATGTGAGTGCTTAGATATTATACTACCTAAAAAAAGTTACATCTAAATGGCATATCAAGTAACAATATTGAACGAAAAACTGCGTTAGGTGCGATTGTGACTCTCTTAAAGGGTTTCTGTAATAGTTTTATTATTTGCGTGTGAAAAGGAAGGTGGTACCTACCCACTGAAGATGCGTAGCGGACCTTTCCGGTCAAATACGGTTTATGGCTTTTATTTATAGCATTTCAACGGCTTTCGCAACAGTCAACGTTCGTCTGTCGCGGGAGACACCCGCATAATTTAAATATATTTTTTCATAAGTATTTTACACAAACAATACTAAACACGCGAGGCAACCCGCACTGTAATCAAGGTATGTACATAGCAT
The DNA here is from genome assembly GCA_947256265.1 of Acronicta leporina. Classification (NCBI taxonomy): domain Eukaryota; kingdom Metazoa; phylum Arthropoda; class Insecta; order Lepidoptera; family Noctuidae; genus Acronicta; species Acronicta leporina. The sequence goes on from OX366521.1 coordinate 8,962,483, forward strand.
AGTTTACAGACAAAATATTATAGATAGAAGTATGTTCTTTTTTTGCTGTTTGTCATTAATATAATCACTACTGATTATTAGTAATGTGAATCACTGTTATCATGAATGAAACAAGAGGTATTTCATTGTATATTTTTTTATCGTGCGGAATAATTGCTCTTAATTTTGTTTTTTTTACATGAAGTCTCACAATGTTATTAGATCTACAAGTTCCTATACGTCTAAGTACCTACTAGATACTTTCTGTATATTTTGGATACTAAGCTTAGTTAGAGCCACATGTAAAATTATTTAAGTTCATATCGCTTATAATTATGTTTACTCAAAGGGTTAGGCAGAGGTGCACCAAATACACCCACACTTAGGTATTCAGTACGTTTGAGGTTCCATGTTATAAGAGATAAATACAAACGGGAACAAATCCAAACTGACTTACATCTCAGAATTTCTACGACCTCGGAATCATAACGAGGAACTCACGCTTGCGGCTAATAGACTTATGAGACAGTAATTAACTGATTAATTAATAGATTAAACAATTATTTTATAATATATTCCACAATTTTTTTTTATAGATTAATTAATAATTTTTATAATTTTTCCTTTCTCACATATGATCACACTGCGCAGTTATTGAAGTGTCCCTGTAACAAGTGTAGATTAAAGTATTGGCATAAATCACAGCAGGATTATTGTGCTGAAAATATTCTAAAATTCAGAGACTGTCTTAAAAAATCATATCTATAATCTTATCAGAAGTATACCACACAGATGACCCAACAGGGCCCATAATTTATTATTCTAAATAATTCTACGATTTGTGTTTCTCCACGAAACGCATTACAATACAACAACTTACATAAAAAAGCAAAATATCGGATATCCCGTGGGCTCAAACTATGTAGTATAAGGAAAAGACGACTACTATGGAAATCAAGGCTGAAACCTACACAAACTAACGTTTTAAATAAAATTAACTAACACACTAACCTAAACTATGAGAACACAAAATTATTAAAAAGATTGTAAAACAAATAAAAAGTTAACAAAATGACTACGATATTAAAAATTCAGACAGTAAAAATAAATTAATATGGAAAATAATAAAAAAAACTCTAATTTATGTTCACTTAATATTTCAATCAATAACAATAGATAATAATTTTTTTGACGGTCCTAAAATGTTGGCAAATAGACGATGATTATTATTTTATTGACAAAATTGTGCCAATACCCGGAGCAGGTCAAAAACCTACTGCCATCGACCTACTGCTTACATAACAAACAGTCTAAATTCTATATTTATGGCTCCGAGTCAGCCATTATAATGGGACTTAAGAACACAAATAGTGCGGAATATGATGAGATTTCAACAAAAAATATTAAATTTGATGGTGTTAGTGGTATATGTGTACATCTGAGTTATGTTCTAAATTTATCAATAAAATTATCCAATAAAACTCTTCGCTGACGATAGCACACAAACAATACCTCTTCTAAATCCTAAATCTTATGAAGCTGACGTTAATAATACTCTTTCCCTAATAATTTCGTGGCTAAATAATAATAATTAAAAAAACTCCACTGGCAAATAAGTAGCTTTTAAACCCCAAAAAAGATGCAGAAGAGCAATGTTTCGCTTGCAGACAAACGATAGTTGCCAACCTTATTTTAAACAACATAATATATTTGGGAGGTTGCTGTAAGTATATGTTAAATTAAATCCGCATTTGTTCTCTCGTCTTTCAGATACTGTTAATTGTAACCGACTTAATAATCCATTATGAATGCGTAAATGTCTTACGGAAAAGATTGTTTTGCGTCGCTTGTAAAATATTCAATAAAATTCCTCATTCATACCAAACTTTGAATATAAATGATTTTTTATTTATAAGCATTTGTTATGTCGCAAATATTACTATAGAATATTTTTTAATGATATGTAAAGTTTATTATTAATTATGACCTAAATTTTTATTTATAAACATTAAAAATTGTGTCAAAAGTAAAGTAGGTAATTCGTTTAAATTGTATGCTGCTGATGCTACTATTTTAACCGACTTCAAAAAGGAGGAGGTTCTCGTTTCAATGGTTATTTTTTTACGTATGTACACCAATTACGCTGAGATTAATGATCCTTTAGTTTAATGCGGAATAGTTGCCATTTGGTTCCATAAAAATTTAACATAGTTAGGCCCACTACGATTCATTTTATGATCATTTATATTATAAACTAGCTTCCGCCCGCGGCTTCGCCCCCGTGGGATTCGGTCTGTCATCACATCCCACGGGAACGGGATAAAAAATATCCTATGTCCGTCTCCTGGTTCTAAGCTACCTCTCCACCAATTTTCAGCCAAATCGGTTCAGCCGTTCTTGAGTTATAAATGGAGTAACTAACACGACTTTCTTTTATATATATAGATTTTATAAGATGATCAAAAGGAGATCAAATGTTTAATTTCTTTAAGACCTTTTATTGTATTATGTACCATATTCAAGCCAATAAAGTGATTGGTTGATTGACAAATTTATTGCATAGGCTTCTTTCTCTACTCCTGCCTGCCTGCGAGTCGAATTTTCCCTTCACTAAATATCTTTTTGACATATTTTAGCGGTTCACGATTTATTTTTAACACATACATCTTTTTTCTTCTTTATAGCAAGTAGATACCTAATCATTCATGTCAAACCATGAACCTAATCATTCATGTCACCATACTTTGGTCTCAAATCTTAATCATAATATTTCAACTTATATTTGATAATAAAGTGGCGTTTAAACTCTTATCGCGATTATGATTTGAATACTTATTTATTTTTAATGCGAAATACTTATCACGGTATTTTTTTTTAATAAATTAAATATTTTATAATTAAACCAACCGTTAAAATATGATAAAAATAATAATCATAATCATTTATTTACGCCATTGTTGATTGTTTTACAAACGTAAATTAATCTTTCTGGTAACATAATTACGGAAACAATAGAATATATATTGTTATCTAAATCCTAGGTAGGTACGCAGTTCCGACATGGTTTTATTATTTATTTAAATATTTAAAACATGCGTATGAGAAATGATACGGTTGATACCAATATCGTTCAACGAAACGTCATAGTACCTAGTGGAGTATAAATATACTCCATATATGCAATTTAAAAAGATATACATAGGTAAGTAGGTATATGTCTACAGAGAAAGCAGAGGTGTACATTAATACCTACGCTTTTGCCCAACCCTTCGGGGAATACAGCCTTGATGATATTATGTTATATATGTAATTGAATCGACTAAAAAGTTCCAACATGTAAGCTGCTCTGTCGCTTTCTCGAAAAACGAGTGTCAGTATGGAATTTATATGGCGCTCGCATGGTTTGACGTCAGAAAGGCCAATAGTACGCTCTCTGTCTTTAGGTAATTAAATTAAAAAACTTATCACATTTTTTTTTCGATTATAAATTTTATTTTCTTTTATTTGTTCTTTGGTTTTACTCACAGTGCGGATTTTTTTTTTGTTAGGATAAAAATAATAATTATTATACTACATAATACAGGAGAAAATCCTAGTGTTGGGAAAAGTTTTTTCTATATTATGTGATTGGGATACCTACCTATACCTATGCCCCTTCCAGAAAGGACAGGTTTTTTTGAACACAGTGTTTTTATGCTGTTATTTTTATTTAATGTTAGCACACCACGAACGGATTACACCCTGATGAGGTGCAAATGTTCAATACTTATTTGAATATTGTACTAGTACCTTCTGTATTACTTTTATTTAAATAGGTGCTGAACTCTATTGTGGCTCTGTACTCCTCTCTCGCGTCAGAGGATCATTTTACATGAGAACACGCGTTAGTTATCTCTTCCAATTGGAAGAACCAAAGTAAAATAATTGAAAAGTATTTTTTTTGAACTATGTTATTCATTAAAATATACATAAAATTTACGAACAAAGACTACATAATTGATATCTTCCTTAATTTTTTTGATTCAGAACAAACGTGATTTCAACTGATTGATTTTATTAGTGTACCCAACTGCCACGGAATTACCTAATGTTACACAGTTATTTTTGATTAGTTATGGTAAACTCAACTAAACTAGTAGGTACATGTACGGCCTACGTGATAAAAAAAACATGATGGATTCTTATAAAACTTCACTCACTGTTGTTACGTGACAGACTGAGTGTCTGCAGATTATCGTTCCATAATTATGGCACTACATATTTTAAGAAAAAAAAAACCTACTTAATAATATTATTAAGTAGATATATATTATGTGTTCCCATTTCTTTACATAAGTTTAAAACGACACATTGTAAATTATAAAGTAGCAGATTATACAAAACAAAATTATCATAAAAAATCGCAGATTTCATTCGAACCATTGTACCATATTCTCTGATTGATAACTTGTAGGTACTTGACATTAGTTTTCAATTTCAAACCAGGAGAAAGACTTCTTAATTAATGAATTATTTTAGTGAAGGAAAATGCATAAAAAATACAAAAAGAGAGAGTTATGACTTAGACAATAAACTCATAACATAACATAACATACCATCACGCCTGTATTTCCCGAAGGGTTAGGCAGAGGTGTACTAAGGTACACCCACAGTTCGCCGGTATGTTTAGGTCCCATGTAATAGGGGGCGAGCCTACAATACAACAATAAACTCGACTCCGCAAATTTCGTCTTCTATTCAATGAGGTAGTTGAATAGAGATTTCAATGACGTAGTTGAATGATTATCGGTAAATACGAATTCTGGAATTTATTTCTTCAACTGATAGAAATAAATTCCCGAATTACAGTCGATTACTTTGTTTAAATACTCACAAAATTTATATCGATTCCATTGCAATTATTCTTTGTTAATGTTTTTGTAGATAAGATAATTTGTAAGATATTTTACATGTTCTAGTTTCATACCTACGTCATTTATTTGAAATTTATGCTTTAGGGCCACTTGCACCAACTTCTTAAATGTTTAAATTGTATTTAAATACAACATTTCTATGAAAAATCGTGTTTAAATGCAATTTAACCATATTTATGAAGTTGGTGCAAGTGGTCCTTAGTATCAGTTCAATCTACTAAGGTATGCGGAGCTGTCAACGACTCATTAAAAACCTGCAAGTTTTATCGAACCCCAACCATAGTGATGTCATCGACTCATACATTTTAGCAAGATATTACCTACTTAGTGTTGTTATTTATTACAGAGCTGTTAGTCTGCTACTGATAAGACGATCATTATTTGTAGTTCCTACTTAAACCTGTAGCAGTGTTTACAAACGTCATTAGTCTAGTGTTTTTCGCAGTAAGTATCGTTTTTTAATATCGCGGAACCACGCTCGGGCAAACATGAAGCTTTTCTACCTTTCGGTTAATTGCCGGTTCGGCGAGACCAATCATCGGAAAATTCTACAATTTTTTAGGCTCTATTAGAAAGCAGAGAAAAGTAATCTATCTAATATAATTATTTTACCTTCTAATAATAGTCAGTTTAGCAGGTCAGTGATTTTGATATGCAGATTGCAGATTTGTATCAAATTAATTTTCCGTACTTCATTTTCGTTTACGATTGTTACATGATGGCATTCTATTAGTAGACAGCCTGCTTACTTTACTTTACTTTAAATTATGTAAATGCTCATCAATTTGTTTACTAACATTAGTTAATAAGTAAGTTTTGCTAGCAAAATAAGAATCTTCTTAGTGTCCGCAATAACATAATTTATTTACTTATTTTAACGAAACACTTTTTTTCGTGAGAGTGCCTTTCGACACGAATGGGCCGGCTCGACCGGAGTGATACCACAGCCTCACAGAAAACCGAATTATAACAACACTTACGTTAAGTTTCGCCGAGTGAGTGAGGCTGGCCCAAACCCTTTTAAAAGGCGGGCAACGCACTTGCGACTCCTCTGGTGTTGCGGGTGTCCATGGGCGGCGGTAAACGCTTACCATCAGATGATCCTTCTGCTCGCCCTATCCCATAAAAAACAGAAATCCATTTATTGTTAGATATAGAACAGGCTAGTTATTATTATTTCTCCAAAATCGGGGAGCAAGGGGCTCGTGGCTAAGTAACAACTAATCTGGTCTGCAAGGTTAAGCTGCGCTCGCCGCGGTTAGTGTCTCGGAGATCACGTAAAGCCGTCGGTCCCGGTTGTCGTACGAACATACATATGACAATTGTTAGGGGTAGTCAGAAGCTCAAAAAGCCTGACAACCAGTCACAGGGATAGTTTACCCCTGTTGCTCTAAGGCCTAAAGCGAGATGGGAGTCCACACCTTTTAGGGTTTGACATTATAGTCGAAGCGTTCTACCATGTCGACTCTGTAAGCATACCTAGTCGAAATTATAGTTTGCAGAGAATGATCTTGTCCAATCTGATCCGATATTCTGGTAACATGTGCTGTGCAGGATCGTAGTCACACCAACAGCGGTGGCAGTACGGCGTAACTTTACGTGTGACGATGTTCGGGTATTTACAGCATTCATTATTTCAAATAATCGTAGCAAGTGGAAGTCTGTGGTCTCTGCCTACCCCTACGAGAAAGAGGCGTGACTTCATTCATAGAGTATCTATGGAGTTCTTCATATAATATTATGTCCCACTAGAACCGTGCATGTGCATATAATCATTGACATTTCAAAAGTAGGTACCTACCTTTTTTTTAATAATGGTATAATTTAAATAAAACATTTACTTTCCGTGAAGCAACAATTTAGGAGATAAATAAGTCACAAAATGTAATTACCCGATTTTTTTATAAATATCTTATTTCGGAATTCAGATATATGTTGCTAATTTTATTTGGCCTAATGGAATTACATATTAATGTTAGTTCTAGTACCTATCTTATTAAGATACTAGAACTACTAGTATTCTTTTACCTGTGCTAGAACTCAACTTTAATATCATTAGCTTTGATTTATGCAAGAAAATCATTACTCAATGGCTAATTTAAATGTATAAAAATATTTAGATAAAAATAAAAGAAACGGAGAAGTGACAAGGATGTGCGAAATGGCTGTATATTATTAAATGTTGATATTTTACAAACAAAGGTGTTCTTATGTATAAGAACAGGTTATTGTAATTTAATGACTGATGGCATAGGTGAGCATAGGTGTAATCTACTCATGACGCACCAAAACTATGAATATTAATTATTGCTAAGACTAAGGCTTATGGTTTTTATTATAAGAATGCCATCAATAATTGTTATAAGGACCTATCGTAAGCGCAAGACCTGAAAGTAGTATGTTCAGAATCGACTACTGAATCAGATGATTACAGTGGTTTTTAATAAGTATTAATTTTTCCCGAAAAAATAAGTACAATACCTGGAACTAGGGCCCCCTGATCCCTCAGTGGCTGATCATTGAAACCTATTTGCGCAAATTGTTAATGTGTGCGTGTGCGCGTCGATATTGTAGTCATTGTGGGTAGGTACGACTGTAGTACTAAAGCCATGAGTTTTGCATTTAGTTGGTATAACTAATTTATTGGAAAAAAATGCTTACGTGTCTCAAAATGCGGGTTTCATTATTATCATTATGACTCGATGTTCTAATTGACGTGTTTGAGGTCTTGTGCTTATTCAGTACCTATATAGGTACGTATATACGTTGTATATGAAATTACAGAGTAAAATCCATCAGAAGGCGTCACAGCTTCGTTCTAATATGCGGGTGTAATTGCTATTTTCACACTATTTTTAAATTACAAAGCAAATAAAATAAAAACTTTTTTATCACCATAGAAAGCTATTGGTGGCAAAAAATTAATTATAGATGACAGTAAACAGATATTAGGTAGTTAGGTGAAAGTACTTTGAACGTTATGGGACAGCAGTCCCATGACATTTACATTTTACTACGGTATTACAACCATTTAAAAAACTTTTCGTGATTTTATCTGGTAGTATAAAGGGCAGCGCTTCATGAAATGTATTAATACTTAATAGACTAAGAAGTTAATATGACTGTGTAACTCTACTAAGATACCAATTTAGCAGACACGACTGTTAAATAATGTTTAACCCCGATGGTGGACGAAGCACCGCCGAAACTGAATGCAATATATATTATTACTGTAGGCTAAAAATAATAATAATTTTGATTATTTAAAAAAACACAAATGTTAGTACTTAGGTAAACATCATTTAGGGCTACTTGCACCAACTTCTTTGATATGTTTAAATTGTATTTAAACACAATTTTTCATAGACATTTCGTTTTTAAATACAATTTAAAGACATTTAAGAAGTTGGTGCAAGTGGGCCTTAATGTTACGTATTTATTTTAGTAAATACCAGAGAAACAATAACATAGGAAACGATTAACTAGAATAACAAGAGGTACGTACTCTGTTCTATTTACACTATCTTTATACCATTTAATTTCACTTCAGTGTCGCAGGGTCAATAGATGCTTTTTTACAAAATTTTTTCGTGTTTTATATTTTTTGTGCTACAATCTGATACAATGTATTAACAACCATTTAAGTAAGTAAGTAAATCGACTTACTTGAATACAAGACACGGGTTAGTAGAGTGGTCACATTGTGTTCTCCTGTAATATAAAGTTAACAAAAACACACTTCGTTCGAAATTATCTGCATAGTTTACCTATAATGTTTTAATTAAACTTAATACTGATATATATGAGAAAACTGTACATTGGTAGGTAGGTAATTGTTTTCTACCAGAAAAGCTCTCCCAAAATCAGCAAACACTGTGGAAAATCGCACCTATTTATAGAAAGCAATACTTATACGGGAGCATCATTGTTGGGCACCTAAATAGGCTGATCGGCAATTGTATCTCAATTATTTGTAAAGAATTGCAACGGATATTGTTAAGTGTCGCAACTATTAACAGTGTTCAAACGTTGGGCTGCAACCGCGGCACCACAAGATTCCGTCAATAATTTGCGTGTAGTGTTTCGTGGAGCAAAGTAGTACGGCTTAAGGCCTGATTGAAAGATTTATCTCATTTATCATGTCTCTCAGTACAAAAACGTGTGAAAAGTGGGTTGACAACTATGCAATTCCTTATAGACAATATCTTCGGAACGGAGCGAGAACATTTTCAGGTAAATGTTTAATTAGCTACAATTTTCAATATTGAAAGCTTTATAGTTGTTTGGATGTCTAGTACTTATCAACCGTTACATTACTTTAATTTAAAATAATAATAATTAAATACGTAATTCATGCTGGGCACGGGTTTCAATATTCCTGTAGATAACTGATACTATCCGAGTGTGGATAGTGCCTATTGCGGTTTTTTGGGCTTCACTTGGTACTTGTAATAGTTAGGTATTTTCTAGTAGGTAGGTATATTTGTACTTTATATATATAAGTTTAACATCTAATATTCTAACTAAATAAACTAATAAATTCAATGTAAAACGTCAAGTCATAATAAGTCGTGTAGAATCAACCGTAAGCCTATCAAGAATTAAAAAAGTTGTTAACATCAAATTTCGAATAAGTAACGGTCATTTTAATTTAAATAATAGTTATCCGTACTGGCGATCGAAATTTTATTGTAGGTACCGAATTTTCGCGAATGTTTGGAATTCCAAATTTTATCTACTTACTTATAATTTTCATTTCAAAACAATCACGAGAACTCCAACCGAGAACATGAAAACATCAAGATATATTTTATTGAAGATGCTCATACAATAAACTATAGATATATTCCTATAATATTTATATTACAGACAGGGTTTAAAATTCATTACCGTAGATCATAACCTAATCACTTAGATGAGGTAATAACTGGGTCTTAAAGACATTAAAAACAACAAGTGATGATGTGAACATGTTTGTCAATCAAGGTTTTTAATTAATTTGTAAAGGGTATATAAACGCAACAAAGTTAAACTAGACCGAGAGTTATCATATAATACCTACCCTATATACATATAAAATTTGCTTGTAATCTTCAGTGTCAAAAATGTGTATGAATACATATATACATTGATTTATAATTTATGATTTTTACAATTTCAAGTATTTCCATAGTTTCCGTGACCTAGGAGTATTTTTACATTTCCTTGTAGATTATTCTAGAAAACATCTACTTACTTCGGTACTTAGATCATAAAGGTTTTCCTTACATTGTATTTCAGTTTTATTGTGTTCCAGTTGTAACTCGAGTTTCGTTGCCCTCAGTACATAATAGTGTGTTTCAGAAGATATTCATCAGTGTAAATGTTGTTCAGTTGCTCTGTGTTTGCAAATTAAATGTGAATAGTAAGGCTCCGTTACCTTAGTAAATTACTTAATTAACAATACCCATCAATTCGAATATAAGGGCGAAAAACGTGAATATCAATTTTCATTAAAAAAAATTAACTAATCTTTTCTATGGAACTTTTTACGGGAATCGTATTATCACAGATAATAGAATACTAGTAGTATTATTTATAACTTATCACAAAAATGGGTTGAACGTCTTAAACGACGAATTCTACACTTAATAGATATGTATGAGATACCATTGTACGCTCAATGAATCCTAATATTAATACATACCTAAATTTCTGTCGTAATTTATGTAATATCGAATATCATGGGAAGCGATTTTACTTGTAAACGTTAAATTTAAATTTGTCATTTAAGTTAAAGTACTTTCTTTAATTTAAATTTTATAAAATGGTTATAAATAATACAAAAATACTGGGTATTTACATAGTTTTACACTGAATGGCAATTTCTTATTCATAGTGAAATAAGAAGAGCAACAATTAAAAGCCCGCGAGCGGTATATATGCCGCTATTAGAATATATTATTATATCTATACCTATAGCTCATAGTGTACCTACCTAGTGGTCAGTATTAGTGGACATCTTGTCAGTTCTGAATGAAAAAAGAGTAGCGATACACGCTCCGCGATTCAGTTGTTCATTTCGTCCGCGTGACTTTCATAAATTATTAGATACAAATAACAAATAATTATTGTTTATTGCAATATGAAGTTATACGAATAATTGGATTTATTGACACAGAATCATTATTATGATTGTAATTTTTTTATTACAAATTCTAGCCGGTCATACGTACACACCCAGTGTTTTTTCAATGTTTCTAATATTAAAGTGAAATTAAAGATTATTAAATAAATAGTGTCTGTACAATAAACATAAATATGTTATATTGTGTCGTGAACAGGGCACCAAAAATGTGTTGTTCTACTGTGAAAATATTGGTGATATTTTGTTTATTTCTTCGACCAGTTGCGATGGCTCCTTTTTTTGAACAACCGGAGTACTGCGGGATATTGCTGAGTCAATTTGGTATAATGTTCAATTTTATTTGAATTCGAAGTATACACGAACAGATTTGTTAGATTAATCAATTTATTTTATCATATAGTTTAGTAACACTATAATGTATAAATATTTTACTTTCGTAACTCTCTTTAAGGAGTTCGGAACTAAGTAACAACAAAGCTGATCAACGGATTGGCAAGAAGCTGTGCTCACTGTGGTCAGTGAGTGGATGGAATGGATGGCCATTTTTTACGTAAACTTAAAGCCGCCGTTCCCGGTTGCCATACGAATAATGCTAATTGTTAGTGGTATTCGGAATTAATTCACCCCGAAACGACTGACAACCATTCTATCCTCCGAACATCGGTCTGCCCAGTATAATTTTATCTTAATACATTAACTTAAAATTCGATTTGCCTCCAAGACTTTAAAACTACAAATTACGAGTTTGTAAACCTGAATGACAGTACCTTAAAAAAAAGAAGAACAACATTATACTGTGTATATAATCACAGCTCACACAAATGCTGAGCATTATTGAAACGCCTTATTAATAAAATCACTGGATTGTTGTTTATAAAAATATAAATCTCATGCAAGCGATATAGAAAAATATTTATCTTACTCATGAAGACCTTAAATAGAGATACTATTTTGCATCCTGCAGATCCACAATTACTGAATACATTCAAAACGGAGATGTCACAAGGAGTCGAGAGGTTCTTTCTGCTGTCGTACTGCCTAGCGTGCTGCTGGCCCGGGCTGGGCGCCAAGGGCGATCTACGCGTGGTCAGACAATGGGCCGAGCTCTCATTCGCGTTCCCCAGCGAGCAAGCCAAAGCAAATGCCATTGCAAAGAACTACTATATTCCAGGAAATTCTGTGCCCATAGACGTGGACGTGCAGCATAGAAAGGGTAAGTGATTAACAAACTCTGTTGTTCTAGTTTTAAACACCTTGCTCTATATACATCATTTTAAAAATAAATTGCTATTCAAAACAATATTTTTTTACCAGTCTATCGTCTCTACATGGTTTGAAATTCTATTTATGATTTTATTTTCTTTTATTCATTGTAAATATAAAATAAAATATATATAAATATATCAATCAATCCAATCAGATCTATGATCAACAGAGTAGGTAATTGTTTGAGATGTTCGTCCCAGCTAGACTTGAAGTTTTAAAGCCATATTATAATAAAACTCACCTTTTTGTACTAAAGCCAGTTCAACAACAGATATAGACGTGTTTTTTGATGTGTTGACCAGTTTTTTTCTTTCTATAAAAAGTTTAGTCGTTTATGTAATTATCTCGTATTGTGTTTTATTAGAGCTCATAACCATGTTAAATAAAACGACTTTCCTGCAATCCCAATATGTCCCGATTTCATATTTTTTAGAAATTCCGAAATTAGCTATTACCTATAACTTTTAGGATCGGTAGATAATAATAGATTACTTTGACTAGGACTATGCTAGGAATGACTGTATAGACTGACTAGACTGGGTTATGAATACAAACTTCGCCTCCGCAGCCTGGAATGAAATTGGTATGACGTGCTATAAAAGTCAACACTATCAAGTTATATACGTCGCAGGCTTGCTGGTAGGATTTAATTATATGCCTGGCTAGTTACCGTACTCATATGTTAGACCATCAGAAAAGAGTATTACTGTGTTCCGTCATACGTATGTTTAAAAGCCGCATTGCCACAAGGAAAATAGAAGAAGAACTCGCAACAGTATTTATTTGAATTGCGAATCCCATTTCATACTCCGTTTGGGCATTCCATCAAGGGTCAATAATATTAAAGTAAACACAAAAAACAACAACTAACAAAACCACCTTTTAAAACGTATATCTTTTTTGTTTTCGCGATCGACTTCCGAAACAGTTTGCACATAACATTAAATAAATAAATAATTCATTTATTTCCTCACCAGAACCGCAATACATTAGGTAACTTAAGCTATGGTTGACAATTATATATACGGTTGTGGATCGCTGGTGCCTGAGGTAGGTGCCGTCTTTTTATTATGTTATTGAAGCCGGATTTAATTTTACCAATGTTGACGATGTCAACGGTTATTAGACCGTACGTGTATTATTGATATTTTGTTCTCTTCACAAACTTGAACTTGAGTCAGTTTTTAGACGAGTGGATGACGTATGCCTACAAGCAGTAAATTGTACACCACCTTCCCATGCTATGCTTTGTTCTAACAAATTGCAAAGTGATGTAAATGCCTTTATTATAATTGCCTAGTTTGCTCTATGCTAGAAGTTTGCCGCATTTAAGACATTGAATGTAACCCGTTAGCCTTGTAAAAACTGGCATCGGAGGATGATCCTTTTTAGTGTGATATATTGCAGGATGTTTTTTATCAAAATGTTATGCATTCTTACTTTTTGATTTAATCAATTTGTGCTTAGAACATATTGTTCACGACGTGACTTTAAACGTTTCGATTACATTTGTACCTCTATTCAGTGCCGAGGTTATGGAAGATACTGGCAGTTAATTTCCAATTAACTTAGTATAGCATTGCTACCCAAAGTGGTATATCGACCCCCAGGAGTCGACAATTACGTACAAAGGGGTTTACGTCAGCGGGGAAAAAAATAGGTCCATGAGATCTAAATGATGTATTGAGATATTGATGTATTTATAATTATCTTTTGATGTATTAATATGTCTGATATGGTATAATAACTTTGCAACAATTTAAAATAAGGTAAGTAAGGTCGGGACCTAAACCCGAAAAATATGGCAAGTGGTCGACACGACAAAAAATGTTTGGGGACCTCTGCTCTATAGGATGGGCGAACATTTTACAATACAGAAAAACCTGGAAATCAATTTAACATAGTCACGCAAATAAATATACGGGTTTCGATTTTAGCTTGATAACAAATACTTGTACGAAAGGCTATGGAGATTATTATTCCTGTACACGTTCTCCTAAAGCTAATTGACTATTCATTGTATGTGTTTTGAGCAGCACTTACAAAAACAATGAATAATCACTTTTTATGGTACAATAAACCTACAACTTGTTTTATAGGTTCCTTACAGTCACGAATTTTCGTGACAATACCGCGGTTCGACGAAGGACGACCCATCACGCTGGGCACGGTGGACGAGGAAGGCAAGATCAGGGCTTACCCTGACTACTCATGGCATGATAACCAAGGAATCAACTGCGCTGGCCTCACATCTGTCTTCAGAGTTGCTGTAAGTAAATGTGTATTTTTTGACATTGTTTTCTAGAAATAAACACGTCGTGGCTGCGAAAACGCCATAATACTAGTAAAGGGTCCATCAGATACAACCAATTTATAGATGCCTTACGAAAAGTTGAAGATTACGTCGAAATCTTAGCATTAGAAGTCACTAATTCTTAGATCACACTGCCCGAGCAGGCAGGTGTGGGTCTGTCCGACTAAATCCGCACTTACTTTCTCGCGTCTATCATGATGGAGGACACGGGATTCGTGAATACATTCAATTCACTATCACATTCTTCTCTGTACTGAGGTCCACGGAGAATGATTTTGGTCTTTTTCACAATCCAAAACTATTTCTATGTAATTTGGTAGCAGTCCTCAGATGGCACCAATTTCAATGATTTGGGAAAAGGATGCGATGTCTTAAAATTCTTAAAAATAATATACCTATTCATAGAAATTACATTACATACCACTACGCCTTTATACCCTGAAGGGTTAGGCAGAGGCGCACTAATTTACATCCACAGTTCGCCGGTATGTTTAGGTTCCATGTAATAGGGGGCGAGCTTATTGCCATTAACGGGGCACAAATCCCAAACTCCGAGCTACTACTGAGAATTTCATAGAAAAACTCAATAACACTGCTGAACCGGGGAATCGAACCTAGGACCTCTAGAGTAGTAGTCACGCTCAGGACCGCTAGGCTAAAGAGGCTAATGAGGAGAATTATTAACAGTAGAGGGCATTATGGACATAAAACGAAGAACCTTAGATCTAATAATAGCATAACAGGATAAAATCATCTCAAAGTTTTTGAGTAAAATCTTTACACAGATATGTTAATGATGTTATGTAGTTTTGCGATTAACACATAATAACAAGACCAAGGGAAAACCTTGGTATTCATAGTTGTAAGTTCAATATAATTAACAAAGGCCATTGTTGAGTTAATAACCATATTTATGGGCTTCATTTCATTGATGCCTAGATAATAAGATGTATCTTCTGCAATAACATTGAAACCTGGAATAATGGTGTAATGTTTCCGTGCTGTGACGCAGGACTAAAACTTTGGTAACGTTGTTTGAGACTTTACAGAGAATCGTGATAGCTTGTAGCAAAAATACTACATACCTAGTCAATTGCATTTTTGAACAATCGCCAGTATTGTCTCTATTGTAAAAATAATATTAGCTAACATTAACAGAAGCCAGATTAGTTTAACTAAGTATGTGTAACCAATATTTTTGAATATCATTATTTAGCCTGAATTCCATGAATTATCCCAACATTGAGCAAATTATGGACCAGTGTGGTAGATGTTTTCGTTGTCGCCTTGCAGTTGAAAGCGATTTAGTTGTTAGACTAGCCCAGTGCTGATCTGGTATTCGGCTAACATTACCTGCCCCACTCCAGCTTGGCAGCTTTCTGAGCAACGTTGGTGATATTCGTTTTAGAATACTTACACAGTTTCGGACCCCGTCGGACAACTCCTAGAAAGCTATGCTTCTATAATAAACACATATATACTTATGTTACATAGGTAATATGTAGATATCAAATAATATTATAAAGCTGAAGAGTTTGTTTAGTGGGTTGAACGTGCTAATCTTAGGAATGGTTCAAATTGAAAAAATATTGTTATGTTGGATAGTCTATTTATCGGGGAAGGTTATAGGTTATATAACATCACGCTACGACCAATAGGAGCTGACCGCCGTCGTAGCGTCTGAATACAAAATTATACAAAAACGCGAAAAAATATTCCCTTTGAGAGACAGACCAAACTCCACGCGGGCGAAGCTGCGGGCGGAAGCTGGTAATTGATATAGATCTAATTATATAAAGATATATGTATATATCTAATTATATAAAGATGTATAGATCTAATTATATAAAGATATAGGAATAAATTGAATAATATATTCCATTTATGTCGCAGAATCCACTGTTTCATCATGATTATCTAAAAGGATTTTCCAACTAAAAGCCACATACATCTCTTAAATTGAGGACAAAAAACTTAGGACGTGACTTATGGTTTTACCTACTAACTTTGGGCAGTCATTGTTGTTTGTTTGTGTATCCAGGTAGTAACGATGAATTAGAGATATCATCAGTAGACGGACATATTGATCTGTGAGCGTTGTAAAAAACAATGACACTGCGATCGACAAATAGGTCACTACACTTGCTGCGGCATGCGGTAGTGCCTCAATTTTGGGGAAATCCTGAAAAACAAACGAACAAAAGAAACAAACCGCTATTGTTAGGTTAAGTAGCACTTTTGACTTAAACTAGATACCTAGTTACAAGATTGATTGATGGACTGGCTTCTCTGTAACTATCTTTGCTAAGGCAGAATGAGAATTTCAATATTTGCGATATAAAGCTGTTGTTACGAGTATAGTGTTATGTGATATTACCTATAGCTACGGAGTCCTCCCATAAAAACTTAACATACCACCACTCCTGATTTTCCCGAAAGGCAAGGCAGAGACATAGATACTAATGTACAACCACCGCTATATTTAGCTCTTATGTAATAAGGGCGAGCCCATTGTCATTTATTGGCACAAATCCAAGCTCCGAGCTTCTACTGAGAACTTCATAGGAAAACCCAATAATAGGTACAGCTTGACCTAGGAATTGAACGAAGAACGACCAACCCAAGACCTCTAGCAAAGCAGTCGCGTTTGGGACCAGTAGACTAATGAGGCAGTATATAATAAAGAATAATACTAATTCGTTCGTAAATTAATTTTCAGATTGACGAATGCAATCGTCTGTGGGTGATGGACACCGGCAAGATCGGTGACACGCAGGCGTGCCCGCCCCAGCTGCTCGCCTTCGACCTCGCCTCGGACCAGCTCATATATCGCCACGTCGTCAACTCGTCCTCTTATACGGACCAGTCGCTATTCATTACACCTGTTAGTAATTTTGTAGATTGTGTTAGGGATTTTTTTTCACATTGCAAGGGTTCCGATTGTTTGAGTAGATGCAAACAGGTGATAAGTATCCAAAGTGCTCTATATCGACTCCCAGGGGTCGACGACGACCTGCAAGAGGTCTATGTCAAAGGGGAGGAAATATAGGGTTCATGAGATCTAAATGGGTTTAGTATAATAAATTTGCAAATAATTGAGATTAGGTAAGAAAGGTCTGCCCAAAAACTGAAAATGGCTAGTGGTCGATAAGATGAAAAAGTTTGGGGACCTCACATTAAACAATAAGTTCTTATACCTGGAATTAAATTTAGGAACACAGTAAGGAAAATACGACTTGTTTTAGGGCTTACCTGGCGAACCTGTATTCCGTTTTTACACAATTATAAATACACTGTATATTTACAAAAATACAACGTACATGTACGTTGTATTTATGTATATAGAACATCTAAACGTTTTATACTAGGTAACCGACAGTTAAGTGTGTATATAACACTTAACTGTCGGTTTATATCATAACACTTGAGAGTGTAGTACGATTACAAATTTGTGCGCATTATTTCAACAGGCGCTCAGGCGCACTTAAAACTACATTGACACGAAATTATTGGTCTATCGCAAAATTATATTAAGATGAACGAAGAACGCACTTGGCACGAGAAATTCTCTAAATTATAGTGAATAGGTACAGAAACAAAATTTACATAGCCTAATTTACCAAAAATAAGCGCACAAACAGACGAGCATGTAGCTACTTTGTTTAACACTATGAAGTGCAGTACTCGGGTAGGTTTTTAAATTGATGCACCATGGAAGGAAAAGCAAGATTTGTGCAATATGAGATTTTTTATTTGATAAAAACGTGTCTTATATCCAAACAATAACAAATATTTTAATGGCGCCATTTTGGCAACAGGTTGTTTAAATTCTGTTTTTCTAATGACCTTGCTTGTCACGTAACAGTAGATGATATTTTAAATTTATATGTTGCTGGTAAAACTCATAACCGGTCAAAATTAATTATAACTGGAAATATTTGAAAATATTTTAAATTAAAACGTAACATAGCTATAGGGGTTTACATTAGGTAAGGTTATTCGCGTAGGAAGAATATAAAAACATTTATTTTTAATTACAATACGATACTGAACAAAATTTGTTTTATAACTTTTAGAAATATAAAAAAAATATCTTCCTGTACAAACTCAACAAGTTACACTTTTTGGAACAGTAGGTAACTGACAGTGCAAAGTATTTAAACTTCATCTCAAAGGCATAAAATTCGTATTAGAATGAACAAGATATATTTATAAGCTCATTAAACATTGGTTTTTTATAAGTTCTATCAGAGTAAACCTGTATCTTGCCCTACCTATATATTAGATAAACAGACCTAAAACAACTGAATATGTACCTAATGATTGCTATGCCATTTATGTATTTTTCGGGTGGAAAACGTATAAAAAGTGAATTGCTCAGTGATTATATAGTTATTAATGTCAACTTCAGGTGGTGGATATCCGACCACGTGGAGTCGGAGACTGCGCCGACACCTACGTCTACGTGGCAGATGTATCTGGGAATGGATTACTTGTGGTTGATGTGTTGGGGAACAGATCCTGGCGCGTCTTGCACCGGCTCTTTTACCCCTTCCCCTCGAGAGGCAGTTTCACTATTGATGGTATGTTTCAATTTTAGCATCAACAACTTTTATCTGATTAATTTTGAACTAAATGAAATGCATATGAAGTTAACTGCTGAATAATCTAACAGGAACTTACTGGGAGTAGGCGAAAAAAAAATCACAGCCAGAACTGTACATAAATATCCTTAACTTTTATCTTAGCCCACTGCTATGGATCAAAAAGGGCCACAACCCCTATACAACAGACCATAATTACCAATATAAGTTTTTAATAATACCATTGCATTAACAACCATCGCGTAAACCACAGGCACAGGATCCAACAAAAGCTACATTAAAAAATTATAAGCAGATACTAGAAAATGTGCAGGCCTACTGACGTGCGATCGTTCGTCACTAATACACCGCCGCGTGTACATATCATACTGTGAATTTTAAAAAACAGGTCTGACTGCCAGTCGTATATCTTTTAATAGCATAATATTCAACCCATTATTCTGTCCCACTGCAGGGCACGGGTCTCCTCACAGAATGAGAAGGATTAGGCTATAGTCCACCACGGTGGCCTAGCGCGGGTTGGCAGACTTCATATATCCTCGAGAAAATCACTCAGGCGTGCAGGTTTCCTCACGATGTTTTCCTTCACCGTTTAAGCGCGTGATAACATGACTTCGAAAAGTCAGAGGTGCATGCCTTGGATTCGAACTCGGGACCTTGGACTTGGCAGTCCGATGGTCATATCACAAGGCCAGCACTGCATTTCTTGTAATACTTCGGTAAAAATGGCAGCGGAAATTGGGTAATAATAAAAATCATTATTTAATTTTTTTAGGAGAAAGATTCGATCTTATGGATGGAGTGTTTGGCTTGGCGCTATCGCCGTACCGTGAGGGCCACGATCGTTACCTCTACTTCCATGCCCTCGCTTCCACCACTGAGAATGTGGTGAACACCAAAGTAATCAGAAATGACTCGCTCATAGAAGATCCTAACATCAACCCGGATTCCATGAACGTAAGTTCTAGATATGCCTTGTTATTATAATTTTTTAATATGTATGTGTTTGTATAAGTTGCGTACACGGAAATAATATAATGTGAAACACCAACAGGTATTCGTAGAAGAGCGCAGTTCTCAGTCAGCTGCTGAAGCCATGGATCGTAACGGTATCCTATACTTCGGACTCATGAACCCACCTAGCATCTTTTGTTGGAACTCCGCCACTGAATTCTCTACTCAAAACTTCCATCCCGTGGCTATTGATAAGGAAACGTTACAGTTCGCTAGCGGTGTAAAAATAGTGAATAACGCCAAAGGAGAACAAGAATTATGGGTGTTGACATCAAGTTTCCAAAGAGTAATGACGGGGTCGCTCTCTTCAGATAGGATAAATTTCAGGATTCACGCTGAAAAAATTTCAGTAATTTTACAAAACTCGCCTTGCCAGCAGGTCCCAAAGGGGCGAAAGCCTGGTCACCATGCCAACCTCATCGACAAGACAGTCGGTCACATTTTTCGACTGCAGAAGTATGGCATTGCCTCGTATCTGTAGAGATTAGTGCCATGTCTGATCGTTTGCTCAGTAGATTTACAAGGCATTTTTGGCCATATGTGTACGTGTAGTGTATATTATTATTTTTAAATCGCACATGAAGACGTTTAATTATTCGCCTACTGTAGTTGCCGTACGAACCTGTTCTGTCAAAATATTATTAATAAATACCTGTAATTTATTTTAAATAAACGACCAAAATCGTTCCAAACTTGGTGAAGTTATTAAGAATTGCATTCGCTTACATTTATTCCCAGTGAAGTATTTTTGACGAAATAACTCACAAGGACCCTAGATTAACGGTATTGGAATCTGAATAATAACAGACTTAGGCCTACTTGCACCAACTTCTTAAGTCTATTTAAATAATATTTAAACACAATATTTCATAGAAAATTTCTGTTTAAATACAATTTAAATATATTTAAGAAGTTGGTGCAAGTGGCCCTTAGAATAAATAGTGTTTAAATTACGATTTATTTTGGTATTACGTTTGTATTGGAAACTCGGTCCACTGTTAAGTATTTATCGTCATTAATCAAATATAATAAAAATTGCCTAACTGCCGCTCTCCTACCTTAATTAACATTAATAAGTTGTTACCTAACTGTAACTCGGGTGATATACTCGCATTATCCCTATAAATAAAGAAAAAATAAATGTTAACTCACTATTCCTAGGCCTATTTTTCCGTTTTATAATAGTATATTAAGTATAGTCATTGAATTATAATTTACTAGCTACTAAATTAATTATTAAAAAATGAGCTAATGAATCTTTATGTTGATTGAGGAGGAACAGGCGAACAGGTAAATACAATACGATGTTCCACCAATGATTCCACTAATGATATACTTACCTGCATACATAGTAATGAAAATGTTCTCATGACTAATATACCTATTGGTTATTGGTACATTTATTTCGTACAAAGATATAAACAACAAAGTCATTGTAACGAAGCCATAGGCTTCTCCGCAATTTATTGAACACATCAATATAAACCTTGAAACACCGATTAAATGTTTTTATGTTATGTAAAAACCTATCACAGCGTATAAAATGATTGTTTTATTAACGTACTATATATATGAATTTTCCTTGCGATGGTTAGGTCGACATGTTTATCTTCAAATCCAACAATCATGCCTCCAATGAGACCTGGCTCCACTTTTTCAGTGAGTTCAATACCTTTGCCTGGTTTCACAAGCTTTTTCAACACATCTATGAGTTGTTTCCTGGTGGCTTCGTCCAGCGGTTCCGCGGTGATCACCTCGCAAAGTTCATTGTTGTGGTGTGCAACCATCACAGTAAGGAAAATGGTTATTATACGACGCAACATCTGCAATCGTCCGTTTTCAGCCACTACTGCTAAGAAGTTAGTTGCAGCTAATGGCATTCCTGAAGACAATTTAGTTCCGTTAAAATAGTTGAATGTACACATTTAAAAAAGTTCAGTTCAATATTTCATTAGATTTACTTTTAGCTATTTAAACGCGGCATGTATCTTTACTTTAAACAGATGCTGCTAAGACCTAAGGCTAACTTTATTCTACTTATTTAAAATGTTCGTTCTAATGTACAATTGTACATATTATTATATAGTTTCGATGTATCATAAATGTTCAATGGTAATTAGTCTTCTAAATTACTAATCAACATCCCACGTGAGCAATTTCGTATATAATTGTAATGAAATTATAAAATTGAACCGCAGAAAAATCACTTAATGTTGTCTTTTTTACGACATTGAGATTAGATTGGAATTATATTTAGAACATTTTTTAAGGTTCAGAACTACCTTGCAGATTTGACGCTAACATTTCGTGTAAGTAAACAATCACCATTGTATTTAAAAATACGGGTCCCGAGACCTTAACAAAAACTTCATGATGATAAATTAATTGAAAGCTAGGTTGATTTATGGCTAGGCATTTATTGGCATTTATTTATCTAATTTGTTATTTATTTATAAGTAGCTGTAAGCTCCCCAAAGATAATAAAATAAAATAAAATAAAAAAATAAAAATAGTTGACGCACCTGCGTCCTTGCCTATTTCCTGCAGCAATTTAGCCTTCTTTGCTCGAGACATCAGACAGGTTGACATGAAGTCCAAAATTTTAGGCTTGTTGAGTTCCTTCAGGAGGTTTCGTAAACCTTTCTCTGTTTCATCAAGTTGTTTCATTTGTGCAGCAGCGCTGTAGAGAGCGGTCACGTACCGACCTTCGATACCTTTTCGTGAAAAGACATTTACTAGTATGAAATTACTTACCTTGTAAAAATGTACCCCCATATTCATAAAAGACAGTCTTATAAACTTCTTACAGCTTTAATGTTTTGTTTTCTTTTCCCTGTCAAAGACAAAAAAATAGCTACAAGAAGTATAAAAGACGTTTTATATTTTTATGAATAGGGGGGTTTATCTTTAATCTTATTCAAAATTAATGTTATTAATAATAATAAAATATCTATCCGACCTCGACGAACGTACGTCAGGTTAAGATCACCCGAAACCTACGATCATGCATGAGGAGGTTAATGAACGTAGATGAAGCGAAAGTGGCACTTTGGCGTCATCTACGTTCATTATAGATTTCTATAGTCTCTGCCTGCCTCAATGGACCCACCCCATATGGAGACAGGCGTGAAAATATGTATGTAAAATATTTTAAAGATAAGGAGTAAGTATCGTTACCGCTGGGGTAAAAATATTCTCGAGTGGAGACCCTGTAAAGGTCGCTAGATGCCGTTTGATGCAGGCGACATTTATAACTAACCGGTCCTTGTCCTCGTCGAAACTAGTAGAAGACTGCATGGCTCGATTACACTTAATAAAATTAAGAATAAAGCCTATACTAAAAGGCACACAGGTCTTTATAGAATGGCACGGATGAAATAAAGGAACTCACCCATTAGCAAATCTTGCAGTTCATAGTAGCTGCAGGATTCAGCGGTGAACTCTAACTGAACCAGGGGCGATCACAAAATATATTTATTTGCTTGAAAAATGCTATTTAACCCCCACTACTTACTACCTACCTTAAAAACGCTTTCATGCTTCATGAACAATATACTCAGTACCTAGTTGCGATGTAGGGCAATACAGATAATATCTGACTGGCCAGGCCTTTTGAAGAAAGAGCCCTAGTAGGTATCTTCGAATTGACCTGTCTTAACTGACGATACGCATACATGAGACATCGTGTAGCCCCCATTATTTAGGGAGATCATCTATCCGTCGTACGTATTGGATGTCCTAGCTACAAAATATCATCACATTCTCTTCGGTATGATTTTTAGACAATATAGCATGATCACGGTGTACAATACATACCATAGACTGAAATAGGTGTTTTAACAGCCAGCCGGGCCATCGACATGTTCCTTACAAACATACGTAGCATTCTCAAAAGAATTCTCGTGTAATTATTAGTTTGTAATATTGTAATAAGTAGCTGTAATACACTACTTATAGTAAATTTTGCAAAGCCATTTGACAAATGTCATAAAGACTGGGTTCGTAACAAAATTGACAATAAATGCTAATGAGGTGGAAACATATTTATTTAATTCTTAAATTACATGAAGGAAGGCGTATTTTTCGAGGGAGTATGAATTGCAAAGAACTCAAGTGAGAACATCATATTGGAATGCTTGGTCTGTTTCAAGGAGAGCTCTGATGTATACAACCAGAGAGCCGAGCGCCATGGCGGATGTCAGTGAGTTACAAGCTCCCCCTTCCGATGTAGCTGCTTTCTTCACTCTGTACTCTTCCTGAAAACCAAGCGCATTATTAGTTTTAGTACCTATATCATACCTATATTCTCCAAAGAGTTAAAGCAGAGATGTACTATACGAGCAGTGATAGCCTAGTGATATGACCATGGGACTGCCAAGTCAAAGGTCTCGAGTTCGAATCCCAGGCACGCACCTCTGCCTTTTCGAAGTCATGTGCGTATTAATAGTTAATTATCACGCGCTTTAACGGTGAAGGAAAACATCGTGCGGAAACCTGCATGTTTGAGAGATTTTCTCGACGGCGTGTGAAGTCTGCCAACCCGCGCTAGGCCAGCGTGGTGGCCTATAGCCTAATCCCTCTCATCCTGAGAGGAGACCCGTGCCCAGCAGTGGGACAGTATAATGGGTTGATTATGTAGATATGTATATGTATTGTACTATATACCTACTTTCACGCTAATGTACCCCCACAAGTCACCGGTATGTTTAGGCCCCAAGTATAGGGTCAAGCCACAGAAATTAACTCATCAAGTAACAAATTACAGACACAATGCAAAATCTGTTGTTCTTGGGCACCGAGACCCACCATGAATTATTATTCTTATCTTACAAAATTTCAGAATCTTTAATTCCACTTTCTTTTTTTGTTATATCCATTGTAGGTTTTTATAATAGAAACCAAACACCTGTAATACTTACTTATTGTTTCGGACATAAGGTGTTCGTTTATTCAATACGACTAAAGAACTCAGTAAAAAATTTAACTCGTTGTGGTTTGAATTGCATATTTTTTAACAACAGAACTTTTTATTTGATACTGATAATTTCGATCGAACGAAGGCAATTCGACTCGGTTTAATATAGTCATTTCCGATTCGAGCCAAATTATAGCCATGATCGAGCGATCCGTTGGATAATACGGCCAAATTATTATTCAACATTTTAGTAAATAATTGATCAAATAATTAAGTTAATGAATGGGTACAGACTATGTATGCGCAATTTTTTTCTAAATATACTATATATTAAAAAAATATCTGGTTGTTTGTTTTGGCTAAACTCCGAAATAGCTGATTCAATTTTGATAATAAGATGGGATAATAAGAAGTAACTTGGCTACTTTTATAGTAAATACATACTTTTGCGACTCGAGTGAAATCATCGAAGTTAATCAAAAACCTCACGTTATCGTACAGCAAGAGTAAAAGAAAAGAATTGACCCACAATTTCACACGGTATTTTCTGTAGCAATTGAGTTGTTTTACATTTGCACTGTTCGCGGATGTTTGTTTTTTCATGAATATTCCTCGAAATTTTTAACTGTTATAAGTTCTAATAATGTGTTGCTACAAACCTCCCTATCTTTTTGGGGTGGAGCAGATGCGGGACCCACAAATCCCGTGAGTTTCAAAAATGGCTGGCGATCATCCGAGTAGCATCCCTTTGGTTCCTGCCATGCCAAGATTCTGTTCATCCATCGAGGCTTTATGAACTCCCCATACCCTTGCGACGCACAATATAATACTAAAAAATTACCAAAATTTTACTAATATATTAAATAGGTAGGTTATATTTTTTTAAATTGAGGCACAATGTTATAGCCTAGTTATATGACCATTTGACTGCCAAGTCGAAGGACTACAATCGAAGGACAAGGTATTAATAGTTAATTATCGCGCTTAAACGTTGAAGGTAAACATTTTGAGTAAACCTGCAAACCTGCATGTCTGAGAGATTTTCTCGACGGAGGAGTGTGATGTCTGTCCACCTGCATTAGGCCAGCGTGGTGGACTATAGCCTAAATCCTCCTAATCCTAAATCCTCTTATTCTGAGATGAGACCCGTGCCCACCAGTGGAATGGAATAATTGGTTGATTATGTATGCATATGATGTATGTATACGTATGTGATGACAGTCTGAAAGATGATGTAGTGACACATATTGAAAGGATTATAGCATGATTATACTGAGATGGCTTGGAAATGTTGAGAGAATGAAGGAAAGACGATGACCGAAAGGAATTTATAAAGCAAATATCAGCGGCAACGTCGGAAGAGGTTGACCTAGACGAACATACATCTGATTGGCAAGGTCCTTCAAAAAGTTGAAGTGCGTAGTACTAGCAACCGGCGCGTGTGTATGAGAAGATGTATGAATGTTGAAGATGCAAAAGAGATATGCAAGAATCTGAGCAAATGGCGGTCTGAAGTTTCTGCCCACTACTGTGGAAAGGAAAGGAGTGGTATTGTATACTACTTACAGTACAATCACGCTTTAATGAAGTAGGTAGGTAGCTAAATACGTAGTGGTCAATGTCATCATTAAAAATAAATAATTTTGTACATTCCAAAAATACTTTCTGACGGTTGATAAGTGGTTTGAAGGTTTAATGAGTTAATTCAAGGGAAATTACGAATCTCACTTTGTTGCATGAACAATGTTTTTGTTCCGGGCGGATGGTCCCACGCTTCCAATGATTTAGTTTCTTTATAAACTTGGATGCAAAGTTTGTATATGTGCGCAGCAAGGTCAACTCCTTCCAAGCAGTCGAAGAGGTAAGCTAATGCGGCAGCTCTGACGCGGCTAGTCTGTTGGAATGCTAGGCCGGAGCCCTTCATTATCTGCGGGGAACACTCTGGTGTAAGTTCGCAGGTGCCGTCCGTTTTCGTCGTCTGCGTCTCCATCGCCGATATCAACAACTGCATTGTGCACGCATCTGTAATTCCGTACTTGAAATCAGAACTAGGTTGGCAAGCTTTCACCTCATTTTCATAGTCACCAATGTTGGTGAATCTTAAGTGGTGCCGCTTTGTGATTATTGGTGGAATTGATAAAAGCGCGTCGGCCTTAAAATAAGTCAACCGTGTCAAGGTCTGTATTGAAACCTAAGTTTATATTGAATTCTAAAGTATGTTACGCAGCAATGTAATTAGGACAAAATGCTCAATTTCACCATAATTTCTAATTTCACGTAGTAGATATTTCTTAGAGAAATCTTGTGACAAGTAATTTGTGATTATAAATAATTTATTAGTAATGGCTGCACAATAAATAAATTAAACATTTATATAATTTATCTGAAGTCTCTTTTTAAACACGATATAATAACTGACCTGCTGCTTTTCTTGTCGGCATTTTAGTTCTCGCCTCTTGCACATACTGCTCAAATGAGAACCGATACGGCTTCTGAGTGCCCATCGTGCCGATTGATATTGGTTCCATTATACTAGAAAGCACCTCCATATTTTCGAAAATTGCTTTTGCCACTGTAACAGGAATAAATACAATAATGTACTTCAGAATAAGTGGAGGCCACTTCAGGCTACCTCATTAATCTAGTGGTTGCAAACATATTTACTGATGGTACGATTTCCTTGGTTCTCTTCCAAAAGGAACATTCTGGCCACCATACATATTAAAAGAATTAACAATATACTCCAGTAAACTTCATAGTCTATCGTTAATACGAGTATGATAAAACCGAGGATTTGACCTAAACAGTTTATCTAACTCCGTGTTATTCGGCTTGTTAAATACACACACACGAAACCTCTTTCAACAACACATATCCTCTTACGCACAATTCACTCGCTTCTATTAATTTTCTATATTTTATTTTTATAGAGCACTACCTCACAATAAGCGTCTATAAATAAAGTGAAATAAAATCTGAAAAAGTTTCAGTTTATGAGGCGTGCTTCGGGGCAGAAGAATTTAATATTGTTTCTGTAATAACATTAGACTTAGGGATGTTTTTCAACAAATAATATCAAAATATCTAATTTGGCACTCAATTAGCAATTAGCCCAGTGGTCGAACAAGCGGCTGTTGCGCTACGGGTCGCAGGTTCGATGCCTGCAACGAATAAATATTTGTATGGTCTACATTTAGTTGTTCCAGATTCGGGTGTTCGTGCACGTAAGATTTGTAAACGTACCCAGGATAGAGGAATACAATCCAGTGTGGTGGGTACAACATTTAAAAAAAGCAGGCCGTCCACTCAAATTATATGCTAGAACTAATTTTGGATTATGATACTTTTATTATTCTCTCTATTCGCAATCACTTTAGTTATGTGTAACAAACAAGATGTGTATCTAATTACACTTTTGGTCCGCACGTTCTTTAAGGAGAATTATTATTAGGCAATTACATTTGATTAGGTAACACTTGATCCTCTAGTGACGGGAACGGTTATTTGAACTCTTTCAAATATTTATTCAGAAATCTTTTTTTATTGCGTCACACATTTAACTGCCGCATTGCGCCACCGCTATTCCTCAGGTCCATAGGTTCGATTGCCAGGCTGAACACTGCTATTGGGTTTTTCTACAAAATTCTCAGTAACAGTTCGCAATTTGGATTAGAGGCCGATTAGTGGCAATAGGCTCGCCCCCTTTTCGTTACGAGCCTATTGCCTATTGAAATTCCCTCTCGGGACCTAAACATTTATCTACCAGCTAACTATGGATATACAACAGTTGTAGGTAGGTATAAACCACGCCTGTATTTCCCGATTTTCTTCGGGAAATACAGGCGTGATGGTATGTTATATATTTGTGTAATACAAGTTACGCTAACTTACCGCTAACCGCGACTAAAAGTGGTAATACGCAATGTTATTTTAAAAATAATTTTGTATTTCTTTTTTCTGATCAATCATGAATTCATGAGTGTAAAAATAACCAGCAAAGTATTATCTATAACATCATTACAGACTTGAGTTATGATAGTCATAATAATCGTGACCGCAATCTGATGGCTGAGTCTGATTATGTATTGTCTGCTATTGATGTATAGACACAAAGGCTTTGACTCTATGCTCAACGTTAATGTAACATACTAAAAAATAAACCGCAGAAGATTTATATAGAACAAAAAAACTGACTTTAAAATTACTTTAATTCGTAATTATAAAAATATGGATCGTTTAAACCATTTTCACCCGAGATGGAATGGAGAAGGTGTATGCTTTATATAAAGACATTATACACCTTACGTGGGTCTTTCACGATATATATTCACTTGTGATTTAAAGACTTGGATCGGCTTCTTCTAGGTAAGTGCGCTCCATCGTAGGTCACAGTGTCGCTTATGATCAGGCGGACTGGCAATCATGCGTAAGCATAATATTATTATCCAGAATTTAAAAAAACCTAGACGAGACAGGAATTCGAACTCAGGCCAACCAAACCGGAAGGCAAATGTTCGAATCCTGGCTTAGGCCGAATTGTTTCTTTCACAGTTAAATATGTTTGAAAATGTAAGTAACTAATTCAAACCATATTCATAATCTTTACTCCGATACACAAAACTGGCGAAGTCTGTGCTGTTCCTGATGCGGTCCATGCGCCGAGTGATGTTCTGCAAATTCTCCTTTAGTTTGCCTGGCACTGACTTATCCAGCTCATTTATCGTATATTCCAACTGTCCTGAAAAATTCACAATTCACTAATATACAAATTTGTTGAAATCGTCTTCTGGTCTTAATAAATGCCTTTCATTTTTCAGTTCTGATTTACATAGATCATACATCTTCTACCTTTTACAATTAGCGTTAGCCTTGTTAAATGTCTTGCAAAATTCTCAGAAGATAGTTATCACCGAAGAACTAAGATATTATAATGCACAAAAACATGATATACGTAACATTTATGTCGTAAAAAGAAGTTAGCTAGATACGCAGTGCAGGATACCTCGCGCCATTCCTAAGGCAATGTACCACTCAGGGTCTTTTGAAGGCTTCTTCTCATAATGTTCTAACAATTTGTCCAACGTGATAGATATTCTATAAACTTTCGGAACATTATAAATGAAGTCTTGAGTATCAAAGTATGGATAGATACTGTGAGCAAACTCAGCCGTCACAATAGTTAACAAGACGATATATTTTATGCACATTTTGTAGAAAACTGGCTGTTAGAGAGTGGAAAGCAATGGCAATTGCAAAAACTATAAAGTGGCCACCCGGCAACCACTGATTGGACCATTTGTACGTATTTTATTGAAGTTTATCGTAAATTTGCTGTTTTCAGTCAACAGAAATTGTGATCTAATTTCCTTATGTTGTTTGCAGGGAACCAAAGTCATAAAACACTTACGTTACAATAATAGTCAAGTTATTAAAATCATAACGGTTCTATGTAAGTTATTACATCAGCACTCTGTAATACCACTCCAATAAATTCTAGGCTGCTTATAATTTTAAGATCAATTTTAGGATATAATTCAAATGTTACATTATGTAATACCTACCTACCAACTGTCTGTATTAGGCACAAATCTTAAATGTAGTGGAACTGATTTGCGGCCTGCAAGATTATGAAGGCTGACGTCGCAGAATAAAGTGATATAATATATATATGTAATAATATGTATATATATTAAGTCCATTAATTTAATAAAATCGTGATACAGTAATTCTAATGTACCTACAAATAATATTATTATATTAACCCACTTATGAAACGTCTTAAGACAGGTACAAATGCCCTAAAACATGTCACGACAAACACATAAATTGATTCGCTGAAGTTTTTGTGTAGTTGGAAGGTACAGAAACGTTTCGTAACTACTTTATAAGACTCGTTAATTTCAAACGGTAACGTTACGCAATTAATCGTGATGTATCCTCGATTCCCTCAATAAAATGCAGAAGTTACTCACGTGTATGTCTAATCGCAAACCTGAGAGGGGCAGAACGTAGCCTTATGGAAAGGGCGCGGGCACACCGGCGCGACAGACAAATTCAAGTGGCGTACTTGTGCTCACGTATTTTTTGCGATGCAGAGATTTGTATCGGCACGGTTCTGCTCTCTTCATCAAATCAGTGAAAAACAGCTAAGTAGGAGTGAGAGGTTGCTATTATAGTGTTTTAATAGATATTTTGCATGTTACACAAACAATGGCTGTGTCGCATCAGTGGTTCGTGCAGTGGTCCGCCCCGCCGATGCTCTTCGCGGATATTACTAGTCAATACGATGGTGTCAATAACAGATGGAAGAACGATGATCCTGGATGGAGCGATCCTCTCGAAATTCCTGAACAAATTGATGATAGTTATAATGATGATCCCAAACATGGGAGCTGGATAGAAAATAATAATTATGAGATTAAGTCAGATAGATTTCAAAGTAATGGTGAGTTGAGACTTATTTTCTATTTACTCGTTTAAGTTGCTCAATACAATCATACCAAACATATATGTGCATTTATTTATGTAACCCACCGCTTATGGTGTGGTAAGTAAAACCAGTCGGGGTCGCCAGAGAAATGCGCTGTGAACTGACTGTTATGCCACCATAGTTTCTGTGTAAAATGCAATGTGGGTATTTGTACATAGTTAGTAGATTAGTGTATTTCCTTTGTAAAACATATGTCATGTACTCATGTAGGTATATACAGAGATTTTGTATCTATCTATACTTAATATATAAAGCTAAAGAGTTTGTTTGTTTGTTTGTTTGCTTGAACGCGCTAATCTCAGGAACTACTGGTCCGATTTGAAAAATTCTTTCAGTGTTAGATACTTATACTCGTATAAATGTAGAGGCTATAGATATATCATCACGGTATGCGGACGAAGTCGCGGGCAGCAGCTAGTATTTAAATAAATGGGTGGGTAATTGCTATGCTTCTGTTTTAATAGGCTTCTAGAATTTATCTATCTTTAAAGAAATAAAAGTAAGTACTCATGCGATTGCAGCCAGTTTAGTATCACTAATGCATTTAAAAAAATGTACGTACAATATTAATTTGTGTAATGTCATATGAAGTAATGCTATAAGTATCTATTACTCAACATAATTATGATATCGTAATGAAATATTTTAGAAGGGTTCGTGGCTAAGTAATGACTAAGCTGATCAACTGATCCTCGCTGCGGTCAGTGTTTGGATGGGTGACCATTCATAACATATAAATAAATTAAATAAATATCGAGACCCCTCCATACCTCGGAGAGTACGTAAAGCCGTCGGTCCCGGTTGTCATACGAATATCTATGACAATTGTTTGTAGTCGGAACCCAAAAAAAAGCTTGACAACCAGTTTATCCTTCGAATATCGGTTGTGCCCAGAAATTGGTTGGCAGTCGCTTCGTGTAAAATACTGATATTCAGCCGCATCTGATTAGACTTGAAGCTGACTGCAACATAGTGGGAAAAGGCTCGGAGGATGAGGATGAACCTAATTTTTAGACACAATAGGTAACTAGGTACTATAACTTAAAGTTTCTAAACACAATTTAACGTGGTTGTATATTAAGTTCCTTACTTTATCTCTACTACTATTATTATTATAAAATTGTAAAAAAGCTGTGTCTGCACATTGAAGATATTTAAAAAAAACACGTGGTTTATGGTATATAAACGTCTCCGAATCCGAAAATGTGATTTTTTTAATTCTTGTCTGTTTGTTACGGGTTGGAGCAAAAACTACTGAATAGATTTTAATTTTATTATCACTGTTAGAAAGTATGTACTTCAACTTAAAAACTGGTGAACTTCTTATCTCATTATTAATTAATTAAATGAATCCTGTGATACAGGTTGACCTCCCTGATGTATAGAGGCCCATGCAAAGAAGAGGTCATCAATGTTGGTTTTCCATTTTTACTCCTGATATAGCTTAACGTGAGCGAAGCCGCGGGCAGAAGCTAGTTTATCTATAAGTACATAATTAAAAAGTTAACTACTTCATTAGTCTAGTGCTCCTAAGTGTGACTGCTACGCTAGAGGTCGAGCAAATTTGTTATTAGGTTTTTCTATGAAAAGCCTAATAACCATTTGCTCGGAGCATGGATTTGTGCCCGGTTAATGACTATAAGCTCGCCTCCTACTGCATGGGACCTAAATATACCAGGTAGCGAACTGTGAGTGTACATTAGTGGACCTCTGTCTCACTCTTATGGTAATACAGGCGTGACAGAGAATTCAAAGTGCAACTATTATTAAGTAGGTACTAGCTTACATTCTTCATATCAAAGAAACTGTAATAATATGTTTTTTTATTGTTGAATTGAATGCGTTGGTCTTGTCTGATGGAAAGTACAAAGAAGCTCTATGAAACAAAAAAGACTCTATTTCAGCACCGCACCACAGTGAAACTGTTAGGTCTCACACGTAAGAATCATAAATATACAGTTGGACCGTTAGCTCCTGCTACTAAGCATACGCGAGGTAGGATTTGTTCACTTATGCTACAAACATTTCAAGAGAGGAAGTTGTATATTTTGCCCCCTCCCTCCCACTAAAACCTTGCAGAAGATCTAAGCTAAAAAATATACATACCATCACGCCTGTATTCCCCGAAGGGTTAGGCAGAGGTTTACTAATGTACACCCACAGTTCGCCGGTATGTTAAGGTCCCATGTAACAGGGGGCGAGCCTATTGTAATAGGGGGCGAGCTAAAAATATTTCAATTGTAATAGAGTCATAACTTAATAATTAGGTACTTTAATTCAAGAAATGCCTTGAAGGATTTTGTTCCGAAACTGGAGAAAGAAACGTAACTACGCTTATGTCAGTCAGGGCCAACTGTCTTAAAACCCACTCACAATGAAGCTTCGTGGGATCGTTCGAAATTAACAGCATTCTTCATATAAATTGTAATGTACTACAGCCTTCCTACATAAGGTGCTTAGAAACTATAAAAAAAATCAAATACACAAAAAAATAGTAATTCATATCCGGAATTTGTAATAAATCTTTTGTATGTAGATGTAGATATCAAAATGTATAAAATCTGGAAACCCAAAGTCAATGCCGAACATATTTATTGTCAATCATATTAGTTACACATTGATATAATATACCTTTCTGCTATCTTTTCGTACTAAGTTACATAATCGTAGTAAAAAATATACTTCTAATTTTAAACATAAATTATTGCAAGCACATAATTACTAACATATTCAGATTAGCAACATTGTTCTCACTTGATAATTTTTTATTTTTTTCACAACTGCTGCATGTGTGAATACAGTTAATTGTAGTTTGTAACCAACGGCGTTTTTCTTGAGCAATATCGCGCCGGTGAAAGTAAAGTCGATTACACTTATCGGTCAACAAAGCCATAGCGCGGCTGGAATATGCCTCTAATTGTAATACAACGCACGCAAATTTTAGAGTAGTAACAGCCATAAAACGAATAAAGATGATAAGAATCTACCTACATCATTAACATTTCTATTATAATACTGCGTAACAATTCAGTACTTAACATACATAACATAAAACATAAACATACCATCACGCCTGTATTCCCCGAAGGGTTAGGCAGAGGCGTACTAATGTACACCCACAGTTCGCCGGTATGTTTAGGTCCCATATAATAGGGGGCGAGCCTATTGCCATTAACCGGGCACATATTCCTAACTCCTAGCTGCTACTGGGAATTTCATAGAAAAACCCAATAACACTTTGATCGACCTGGGAATCGAACCCAGGACCTCTAGCGTAGCAGTCGCGCTCAGGACCACTTGGCTTATGAGGCAGTTTTTATTCTGTAAATATTATACATTAAATATAAATAAACTAAATTAAGTAATAAATTCCGTATTAATCAATTAAAATATACCCGGTACAGCAGATGCAACATTGGAACTTTTCGGTCCGTCGGGTTCGAGGACCCACATACTCGTAATAGATTTATTTCTATTATATAATACTTAGAATGAAATTATTGACAACGCAATCCTTAATTATTCAAATTGAATAACTTCTATCGTCCTCGTTTAATCAGGTAGCCAGCAATAATAAAATATCTTTCGGGTTTGATGACTTTTGAAAAAGTTAGGTAGCTTTTTAATTTTATTTGCTTAATGGCATTCAGCGCATTTCATTCCAATTAAGACAATGCGCCTACTTATTATTGCAGTCGTTATTTATCGGTAGTCCTGAAGAAGTTTTTAGTCAACAACGTTACCTTTCTCAAAATGCAAAATAATTCTGGATATTCTTCTTCGGAAAATCTTAACTAATCTTAAGATTCCATGGAAAAAGTAAAAGAAAATAAATCGTTTCAAAAGTATAAAATTATTAGCCAATCACCCATTCTCGCACCCACACAGTATAAAGAGATAAATGGAGTCCTTCTTATATTTTTGCTACCTCAAAATACTGGTAATGCATTCGGCGGCAGACAATTTAAATAATATCTGTATCTTAACATTACAATCGAAATCGAAAGAAAGTTAAAATGACGATGCATAAAATCGATTGACTATGGTTAACGGATCGATCCACTTGTGTGCAGAATGCGTGGACAAGCTTCCTCTTGGACAAGGTGGGCAAGCCTGTGGTTGTTGCCCCCAAATCATTACACAACTTACACCTAATTCACAAATTATAGCTTTTGCACAAGTAAATACGACAGAATATCTATTAAACACTATAAATTGATACGGGATTCCCTCACTGTAATGTACCGACGTCAACAAAATAATGTTCGCCTAATAAACGCTCGTGAAATTTAAAACACAAATGTTTGATCGTCACTGCACCATTGTTCTTCCAATTCGTTAACACTATCAGGTTGGTGGTTTATACTAAATTGAATCCCTATTTAAAACAAAAGACCTGCCATTCATTATATACTGTACTCAGTTGATGTTATTTCTTGTACGCGTGAAGTACAGTGTGCCTTGTTTTTGGATTTTACAGATGAATGCTGGTGTGTATAGAATTTTAAATCCAAGTTGTTAATAGTAACTAATCATTATTTAGTATGGTTAGATAAATATATCTCACCATATAAATAAAAATTTATGTAGGTTGTAGGGGCATAACTTCCGAACGACTGTATCAAATTTGATACATAATTATATGTTAGTTATGTTTTTAGTTAGTGAAAGTGAGGACTGTAGCGCGTCGCGCACGGTTCGCTAGTGTATTGATATTTTTGACAAGTAGTTTTTGCCCGCGGCTTCGCTTACGTGAAGCTATATGTATATTAGGATTGAAAATGCATATCAAAAATAATTTAATCAAAAACCAACAGTGATGATGTCGTCTTTGTATGGGTCTGTATACATCAGAGTGGTATTTCAGGCAAGGATCAACGGATCCTGAAATACAGCATCAATCTGTAATTTGTTCAATTAATTGAGATAGAAGTTCACCAGTTTTTAAGTTGGAGCCTATACTTTCCAACAGTGATAACAAAATTAAAATCTATACAATAGTTTTTGCGCCAACCCGTAGCTAACAGACAAGAATTTTAAAAATCAAATTGTTTGGGTTGGTTTAGGAGATATTTAAATAGGTACCCTAACTGACTTGTTTTTTTTAATATCTTCAATGTATAGACACAGCTTTTTTTACGATTTTATAACTTTTGAAGCGGCGGTAGCCTAATGGCTAGGGCGTCGGACTTGCGATCATGTGGTTGCCGGTTCGAAACCCACCCATTGCACTACCGACGTGAACCCACTCGTAACACAAGCATTTAGCTTAGCACGAGGGGTTAACAAGAATACTAGTAATGTGCGACCCACATTGCTAGTAAGAATTAAAAAAAAAAACTGGACTGGATAGTTATTATGTGGTCACAAAAAGTAATCACTACAGTTTTTTTTTTACTTTTTGAACGTTGCCCCACACTATGATTTTCTTCTGCATCGTGGTTGCTTTTACAAACACAAATTATCACTTACATAAATAGACCCGGAACAACTACCTGTAGATCATACAAATATTTGTTACGTGTGGGGCTCGAACCCACAACATGTAGCGTAAAGTCGATCGCTAAGCTGCTACGCTAAACGAGCCGTCTTTAAATTAATAAATAATTAAAATTAAATTAAATCATTAATAGGAAAGTAATATATAAAAACAAACGGATGTATTCTATTTACGTAGTTGGTATTCATTGCGTCGTCAGTATGTTTTATTTGTGTTGTGATCTATGAAAGTAAAAGTGCAATCATATTACAAACTTTAACTATATAATTTCATTGACAAACAGGTATTGGATATGAAAACCTAAATAAACGTTGGGTTATAATTATGTACAATTGATATTATTTTTTTGGTTAGTTTACTATGAGTGGAAAAACTTAGTTTTAAGTGAACTTAGTGAACTAACTAAAGTGAAGTCTTAATCGTCGCTTTATCATTTTCCCAGATTTTCTTTGATTTCCCTGATACATAACTGCCCGACTCTATCATTTTCTTCTACCAGTTACCTGGTACTAAGGTTTCTGGTAACGTTCAAAGTCTCGGATTCGATTGATTGGAAGGATTCCATGCAGTGAAATGAGATTCCAACAACTTTGAGTCACATTAATTAATATGAATCATTATAGTCATTGATGCTTGCAATAACTCAAAAGACGTGTTTGTAAAATAATGACATTTATTTAATAATATTGATTTGTGTTTTAGGCAGTAATGTGTGCGCTTATAAAACTAGGCTTCGTTCAAACGTGAGTCCTAGTTCTAGCAATAATACATTTTCATATCAATGAATTTCATTCCTCTTGTTAAAATTCAAAACGAATGTTAGCAGTAGTGGGTGGGCCACTGCTGGTAACTATCAAAGTTAGCATAAACGAAGACTATCTCTGTCAGTAAACTATTTGCTAAACGGTTTGAATAGGAGTTATAATTCATGGTGAATAAACGAGAAAAGATTGATCAGCAGCTGCCTTGAATACATAGGAACCACCGTCGGGAAAACTCTTCGGTCCCGGTTGTCATATGAGCATCTATGACAATATTTAGAATTAGCCTAGAGGGTCTGATGACAGTTACTTCGTGTAATATAATAATTTTTACAACCATATGGTGGTATGGGACCCAAACGTAGTTGGGAAAAACCTAGGACGCCGTTTTACTGTTTTGTTTCTAGTTTCTACTATAAGTATGGGTGTTTACGCTATTTTCCAGATCGTGCTAAGGCGGCGGGCATCACGCTGTGGCTGACAATGCTAGGGGTCGTGCGCGCACAATCCGTGCCGGCTGACACTGACACGCCGCCCTTCAGCACATTGTACAAATGGAAACACATCGACTACGAGTTCCCATCGCCCAGACATCGGAGGCACGCGCTCACTACAGGGTAATCTATCATCTGATATGGTTGATAAACAGTGTCACTTACTGTTACTGCACTTACTCCAAGTAAAAGCTCTACGACGCGATAACCTGTAGCACCACCAGCAGTCCGTGGCTTCAATTGCCACACGGTTCAATTGTCTGGGTTTTTTAATCATTCTTTTATATTACATACATACCATTCATGTTTTCCCCGAAGGGTTAGGCAGAAGCGTACTAATGTACACCAACAGTTCGCCGGTATGTTTTAGGTCCCATGTAATAGGGGGCGAGCCTATTAGCCATTAACCGGGCACAAATTCCTAACTTCGAGCTGTTACTGGGAATTTCATAGAAAATAACACTTTGCTGGACTTTGCTGGAATCGAACCCAGGACCTCAAGCGTATTTTGTTTATTACAGAGAATTTGTGCCAGAAAACGCGCTTCCCCTGGGGTTGGAAGTATGGGGGACACGGATATGGGTAACAGTGCCAGCGTGGCGACGTGGTGTGCCGGCCACGCTGGCCACGCTGCCGCGACAAGGAGGAATTTCCTCGCCCCAACTCAAACCATACCCTAACTGGAACTTCCATAGAGCATTTGGTGAGTTTTGTAATTGTAACACTATAGGGAATAAAATACTTTAATTTCTAGCATTTTATCTAATTTAATTGCTTGCAAATAACATTTAAAAAGACACATGACATGTATAGGGATTTTTAAATATATATTAATATTTATTTTTCTAATTTCAGGTGACATGCAGAACTGCTCTGGGCTAACTTCAGTCTTTAGAGTGCATGCTGACCCTTGTGGCAGACTTTGGGTGTTAGATTCTGGCCAGATAGACTCTCAAGATAATCCGAAACAGTTGTGCCCGCCAAGTGTAGTGGTGTTTGATCTTAAAACAGATAAACTTATTGCGCGATATACGATACCGAAGCAATATGTTTTACAAGATTCATTATTTGCAAACATAATTGTTGACACCAGGACACCGGATTGTTCAGATCTTCACGTCTACATTGCGGACACCTGGCGATTTGGACTCCTCGTTTTTAGAGAAAGTGATCGAAGATTTTGGAGATTTTCCAATCCATTATTCTTCCCGGACCCATTAGCATCAAATTTCACTCTTCACGGCCTCAATTTCCAATGGACAGATGGCATTTTTGGGTTAGCTCTTACACCTTATGATCCAACAGAGGATCGCATATTATTCTTTCATGCCATGTCAAGTTATAGAGAATTCTACGTTTCAACATCAGTTTTGCGCCAGCCATCGCGTATCGACAATAGTTCAATGGAATTCAATCTAGCCGGCGAAAGTAGAGGATTAAATGGACAATCTTCTGCCTCTGCTATTGATAGACGTGGAGTAATGTTTTATGGCTTAGTAACTCGGGACAGTATTGGTTGTTGGGATACAAGGAAGCTGTACAAAAAGAAGAACCTTGGCGTAGTAGCATTGAATTCAGAGACTTTGATATTCCCGAACGATATAAAGGTTGACCATGATAACAGGCAAAGCTTATGGGTTATATCGAACCGATTGCCAATGTTCCAAGCGGGGCCGCTTGACGCTGATGACTATAATTACCGTATATTGTATGCGGACACCACTGAAGCAGTACGAGGAACAGTCTGCGACCCGGACGCAGACCTCCCGCCTCCCGCTAATATTATACACAGAGGATGGCTGCCATAAAAACGTACCTTAAGATGCTGTAATTTTATTTAGTACCTAGTAATAAAGACATAAGTACTATTTTACAAATTAATCTAATTATTACGCTTTGACAGTAAAAACCTGTAGGCCTGTAGCTACATACTTTTATTCTCGTCGCAGCGGCGCCTGAGACTATTTGTACCTACTATTTTTATTTGCCTCCTATTGCTATTATGTAAACAAAAGTGAAAAATTCGTTCGCCTACTATGAAATAAAGTAGTTATAATTATGAAGATACCGCGTTTATTAGTGACTTTTCTAATCTTAGTCAAGGAAAAATTTGACTGTGGGCAGGTTTCGAACCTGCGTCTACTGGTTAGATACACCAGAAGCTATGACTGCTACTTTACAGACGTACAATGCGAAAAAGTTGTCGGACCCGTCGCTTAGGTATTACGTAGTCACAGACAGGTGACCGTCATTGAAACTAAAGCCGTTATGAACGCTCCCATTTTGACAACACACTGGTTGTTCTAGCTAGGTCATTCATAAATTTGTTCTTTATTTAAAATCTCTCAATCAATTTCTTGACTCTGTTGTAATCGCATCTATGCTTTTGGCCTGCTGGAATTTTGTATATTGCTTTAAGCAATTTATTTATATTCTTAAAGTCATAAGAAAATCACTTTATAATTAAGGTGATCTTTATCTCTAGAAAAGCTAAAAATATTTTCTTTGTTTTGAGCTTATACAAAGAAAAATATTTGGGCCAGGGATCTACCCCTGTGGTACTCCGGTTGTAATGTAGTTAATATTCGCCATTACTAAATAAAATAGATATTATTCAAATAAGGTTCTAGATATTATATAAACCAAGTGTAGAGGAGCTATTATTGAAGTATAGTATTATTAGGTATGCTTGGTAAGATTGATTTTAAAAGCTATCGTAGATAAATTATATCTACTTGTACAGCGACAGCATACCGATGGATCATTAAAACTTGAATTTAAATTTATGATGCTTATTTGAAGGACCTCCGTACATTTTGGGTCATTATTTTTACATACCCACAGTCCCTTATACGGAACAATAATTATTCATGGCCGTAGAAGTTGAACAGATAAAATATTTATTTCCACATCAAACAGATTCGTATTAATGATGTAATATAAATTGTAAAAAAATACTTCTAAGTACTTATGAATTTATGATATAAAGAGCTGCAGTAGTTTCATAACAATAATTACGTATCTACCGTTTATATGGAAGGTGGTAGTGATGGTATTTACATTATATCTATTATGATCGTTTGGTACAAATTAAAGCGACAGCGACTCTTTCGAATATCGGATCACGATCAGATCAAGTCATACAATCACGTATTTTTCTGACAGCGTTAACATTGAATTTTGATTATTACTCTGAGGCGTAAATTGATATAATTAAACTTAGAATCACTGTATATACGTGGGTGCGTTCACAAGAACCCACACAGAAATCGTCCTGTTAAACAATTAAAACCGTAATCTTTGTAGCAGTGACTAGCAACTTAACACATGACAGTTACTTAGTGAATTAGTTTACAAAAAACCTTCCCGTTCACTAATATCTATACCAGTTCTTAGTGTAAAGTATTACAGCAGAGCACGACCACTCCTTGAAGACTTCTACTTAACTTTATGTAATAACTTCTTTAGTTTAATATTAACTCCTCGTCGCTCTACATACCACTTCTAAACTGCCGACGGAACGGACGCCTTCATGCAGTGTAAGCATACTTAAGTGATTTGGTGAAAACGTGAATATGGAAAAGGTTAGTTATTATTTCCTCATTACTTAATGTAGAAGGTTACTTTAGAAGCAAATAGGTGTATGTTAATCATATTACCATTTTAATGTACGTAATTATTTCCGAAAATTTTATAATTATTCTCCCTTTATTACCATCATCAGCAGCTTCGATTACATTAACTTCAATAAATACTACTATATCAGCTATTGTTTACTAATACTACTATATTCTAATTGTAAGATAAGACATCTTTCTATCACACTACATATTATATGTTGTATGTTTTCTTGTCATCAATTACAGCTGACCACTGCTACTAATACCTACAGTTGATTCAATTAACCTCCACTTAACTACCTTTTGGTTTTGCCTAAATTAACTAAATAAACCTATACGATTAACAAAAAAGAAACATATTCCGACTTAAACTGGTTTTGTCAATTCGGTGTTGGTGTCCTCGACGCTAATACCTACATAATTAAGCAATTCTAAGGTAGCAAAGTTGCCTAATCAAAATTAAATTGTACCTGCTGTACTTTTACGCTGCATAAATGATACCTACTAATATAGTGCCTTCGAAGTAAGGCACTATATTATCATTACCATTACCATTGCAAAGTAGGTTACTACTACTTTGCAATGGTCTATCTATCACTTACAAAATGTTAGTTAAATATATAGATAGTATAGTAACCAATTTTATAATACCTATATGATGCGGTATTGCAAATAAATGTATTTTGCTGTTTCTCCAATATACTTAGACGGTGCTGTCAATATTATCATCGTAAATTTTCACTATCCCACTACTGGACAAAGTCCTCTATTGTTATTTTTTTTATTATCCGTATTTTATAAAAAGTATGACCCAAACAAACCGCCGTAAATATCGGAGACATCTGTTAAGCTTTGATTTTATTGCTTATAAACATAAATAACTAACTACTTATCTATTACTTTATTTTACAATTTGCATTCGTACTTAATACTCGTACATAAGAATACATTTCTTTAGCTAAAAGAAAATTAAAGCTGAAGAGTTTATTAAAAACTGCATGTCACTTAGTTAGTCTGTGTTAGCGTCTCGTATGTTAACTAACTTTTTCAAGGGCTTTTTACTA
Source organism: Acronicta leporina (assembly GCA_947256265.1). NCBI lineage: Eukaryota > Metazoa > Arthropoda > Insecta > Lepidoptera > Noctuidae > Acronicta > Acronicta leporina. The sequence continues at coordinate 9,005,544 of OX366521.1, forward strand.
TATTATGATTAATTACAATATATCTAGCTTGACTTTTCACAAAAACGATACCTAACATAATGCGATATTCGCTAGTTTATTTTTATGGCAAACGTTTGTCACTATACAAAATCCTGGTAAAAACCCTGTTTCTTGATTGTTTTTCAATTTTTTTCTATTAAGTATTATTGTACCTAATGCTGACCCTAGAGTCCTTTCTTGTTCTCACGAATTGTTACTTATTTTCTTTTACTTTTACTTTTTTTTAAGTGCTGTCCGGTGCCTATTTTATGCTGTAAGATGAACAAAATAAATGTGTTTCTTTCTTTCTAAATTACATGCACATTACGCTTACTTTCAGGTATTTTTTCTTGTTATATTAACAAGCATCATAGCAACAAACTTCGGTTATGTACAAAATGCCAGCAAAAAGCCGCTAGGCACTTTGTATCGGTGGAAACAGATCGATTACGAATACCCCACGCCCCGAGAGCGCGAGGAAGCTATTAATAATGGGTAAATTAAAAATAGTGTCTATGTTCAAATTTTGTAAGAACATAACATAATAACTCAAGTAAATTTTATGTATTTTTAATAACTGCAGGAATTTCGTTCAAGCAAACGTAATACCTCTTGGAGTAGAGCGTTGGAAAGATCGCGTATTCGTCAGCACACCTCGTTGGAAGAAAGGAGTTCCAGCTACGTTATCGACTGTGCCAATTGGTGCACAAACGGAATCACCAGGATTAGCACCATACCCTAACTGGGACTGGCACAATGCAGGTACCTACATACTTACGTCTTAGTTTTCTAAACCTAATTATTATCTTACAATTACAATGCAGACCTGTATTTCCCTAATAACCTTTCTCTACAGAAATTAAAAATCAAGGACGTTTTTCCGGACGAAAGACGAAATTAGCGAGTAATTTTTTGTCAACAGATAGCTGTACCGGCTTCACCTCAGTATTCCGTATGAGCATTGACCACTGCGGCGTCATGTGGGTTCTCGACTCTGGACAAGTAGAAGCCTTTGAAACACCACGTCAACTTTGCCCACCAACATTATTTGCCATAAATCTCAATACCGACACAGTATTGGGGCGGTACCCCATTCCAAGTGAGTTTGTTCTACAAAATTCTCTGATCACTAACCTCGTGGTGGATTCAAGAGACGTGCAGTGCCGAGATCTACACGTTTATATCGCTGACGCGTGGCGCTTCGGACTGATTGTCTTTAGAAATGAAGACTCTGCATTTTGGCGATTCAGTCACTATAGCTTCTACCCCGAGCCATTGCTATCAAACTATACTTTACATGGACTTAATTATCAATGGTCCGATGGTCTGTTCGGAATGTCATTAGGAAAGTATCTCCAAGGCGACCGATCGCTGTACTATCACTCCATGTCTAGTTCCCTTGAATTTGTAGTAAAAACCTCGGTAATCCGCGATCCTTCGCGTGTTAGTAATGCAGTAGATGAGTTCATGCTGCTCGGCGAGAGCCGCGGCGCTGACGGACAGGTCTCCGCCGCAGCCGTCGACCGCAACGGTGTTATGTTCTTTAACCTTATTTCACGAGACAGTATCGGGTGTTGGGACACACGCAAACCGTACACAAACCGGAATCTAGTAGTAGTAGCTCAAAATAATAATACTATGATCTTTCCTAACGACCTACGAATAGATCATGAAGTACCTCAAATGGCATGGATTATAACAAACAGATTGCCAATGTATCAATTCAATTTGATAGACCCTAATGAATATAACTACCGTATAATGTACTTAGATACGGTCGCTGCTGTACAGAACAGCTTATGTCAACCAGAAGTTAATTAAAGTGACAATCGTAACAGTGAAATATACTGATATTGTAATATATAAACTTTTATTCATAATAAATACATTTATATTGAAATATACCTATATAAAATTTATCATCCTTGTTTTATTTTACATAGAAATTAGAATGGGTATTATAAAATGTTAACTGCTATATAGTGTGCTTAATTAACTATCCGGTTTCTTAGTGTTATTATTTTCGGTTTGTTTGCTATTTTGTTCATTTAAAGTGGAACATGCAGAAGTATTTAGTGATTCGTTATCGTTGTCATGATGTGGTATTTTATTATGACAGCATTCTTGATTTTCGGCACCAATCAATAGTTTACTATTTGTATATTCATTACTTTTGTCTTCAATAGCAGATTCTTCATTTTTGTCTAAGTTTGAAAACTTACTATTTGTACATGATTGGTTTGAAGTATCTTCATGCAGTTTATTTAGCGAAAGTTCTTTACTTATGCCACTATTTGACATTTCAGTATGTTTAAAATCTTTATTTTGTATTTCATTTAATATTTTACTATCTGTAAAAATTTCATTCGTGGTTTTACTATGTGTTAATTCTTCAGTGTTATCTTGTTTTATAACTTTATCGTCCATAGAATTTTGTGACGGAATTTTACTTTGCGTAAATTCATAGCTATTCGCTTGCTTCAATAATTTACTATCCGTATTTTTTTTATTCTTTTCTTCATTTAATGTCTTACTATCTTTAGAAGTTTGAGATAGTGTATTAGGCGTATTTTTACTTTCTGTAAATTCCTTATTGTTATCTTGTTTTAATATTTTAATATCCATCGAATCTTTGTTCTGATCTTCATCCATTGTTTTACTACTTGTTGTATGTTTAGCTTTATTCGATGTTTTACTTTGTATAAATTCGTTATTATTGACTTGTGTTATTATTTGACTATCCATAGAGTTTTGAATTTTAGCACTAGTCGATATTTCACTTTGTTTAAAATCTTTATCTTGTTTTAATATTTGACTATTCGCAGATTCTTCGTGATGTGTTTTACTATTTATAGAAGGTAGAGTCTTCTCATTAGTCGGTAATTTATTCTGTATAAATTCATTATTGCTATCCTGTTTTATTATTTTACTATTCTTAGAGGTTTTAGTTTTGGAATTTGCCGATATTTTACTTCGAGGTAATTTTTTATTATCGTCTTGCTTTAGTAATGTATTATCTAAAGATTTATTATTATTTCCTTCGTTCAATACTTTGTTATCTTTAGAAGCTTGAGCTATGGCATCAGTTGATATTTTGCATTCTGTAAATTCGGGGTAAGTTTTAGCTTTATTCGACATTTTACTTTGTATGATTTCGTTAGTTTTGTCTAGATTTATTATTTTACTATCCGTAGAGTTTGTATTTTTGGCATTAGCCAATATTTTACTTTGTAGTAATTCATTATTGTTGTTTTCACTTAATATTTTACTATTTGAATTTTTTTTTTTATTGTCTTCATCTAATGTTTTACTTTTTTCCGGATATTTTTTCATTTTCAAACTTTCACTCATATTCTCTTTAGAATGAGATTCTGAATCAAGGTGTTTATTTCGTTTCATTTTCAGTTTTTTACCTTCGGTGATAGCTAATTGCTTTGATTTTACTGGCCTAGGCATTGTAAGTTTGTCAATTGTATCTTCACGGTTACCTTTGCTATCTGAAATTGTTATCCTCTTTTTGCTTGGCACTTTTTCAACCTCAGAAGCCATTGTTTCAATTGATGCATCTGACGTGGGAGTTCTCATTTTATTATTGCTAGTTATATTTTCTTCGCTTTCAACATAGCTGTGAACAGTTTTTAAAGAAATAATGGTACGTTCAGTTTGAGGAATTTCGGTACCTTGTTTCTTCATAAATATTTGTGGGTATTCGCGAAGGTACGAAGCCATATTTCCTTTGCTGCTGCCTACAAGTGGAGGCGTGTCAGTGTCGTCTGCGTTTATTGCTGCGCAGTCAATATTATCACGCTGATGCCATGTAGGAGGTACAGCTGAGTTTAATATCTGAGAATCTATAATAGATTCTATTCCTTCTTTCTTCAAATAAGCACCTATTCGTAACAACATCAGAACAATTTGCTCTAAAATCCTGTCTGTATCACGTGGTATCATAACTTCGCTGCCAAACCAGTCTTCGTATGCACCAATATCCGACCATCCCGTAGTTGACATAGTTAATGGTTTCATAACATCTGTTTCTGGTACCGCTTCTTCAAGACTTGTATCAGTAGAATGTACCATTCTTGATGAGATCTCGATGACCGGTTTCAAATATGTTTCATTTGTATTGCTTGAACTTCTTTCTCCGTAACTGTTATGTGAAAAAAGTAGTTTCATTTATTCATATCAAGCATAGTAAACAAAAGAAATGGTGATATTAAAAGTAAAAAAAAGGCGCTAGTAGGAAGAAAGTCACAGATCGTACTCTTGCCATTCGTTCAGTGTTTGCTATATTTGATTTATTGAAACACCTTTTAGGTATATATTTACCCTACGAAACTTTTTCGATAAAAATAAGTCACTTCTTAAAATTGGGTAATTATTTTTTTCATTAAACATACCTACTACTACTGTGGGTATACATACACAGTACGTCTCTATCTAACTCTTGAGGAAATACAGGGTTAAATAATTAAAATCTGATCAGTAGATACGATCGAACGCCCATTCATAGACTGTTGATGATGAAGACCGACAGAGGAAGGTTCATGATCACTCATGACCCTTCCTCTGTCGTAGTAGGATGTTTCCCGATTGCGGCAGTTACTATAGTTCGAAGCTATTCTATATTAAATTTTGGAAAAAATGAATTTGTATGAAGGGTGTAAAATCCGGAACTTATGATCCGCCTCTGAAAATTCTCGGTGTGATAGTGCACGAAGAGCGGCGATACATTATCGCCGCTCATCGTGCTAATAATAGAACTGCTTCGTTCTTCGTTCGCGTGGATTATAGATACTCACAATAAAACATATTGATTGAGAATGAGTGATCACAATCAATATAAAGGTACATATTTACATAACAACTATAAGATAATAATATATAATTATAAATATAAACTTATAATATTTAAATACATAATTATTTAGACATAAAATAAAAAGTGCAATAAATAATGAAGGCTAAATATAGTTAAAAAAATGTAATTAAAATATCATTATTAAATTATTAATGTATGTATAGGTACATCTCCCTCTCTCGTACTTAGCGTTGCTGTGCCCAACAGGGTCCATAATTGGTTCTTAGTTTTAAGCTTACCATCTGTTAAATTTTATATGTACATTATGGAACGCAATAAAGAATTGAATTGAATTGAATTGAATATGTTTTATGTTACACAAATGTTGCAATCGAATGTTAGTATTAATAATACAATATTTACAAATTTGCGACAAGCTTTTTTCGGAGCTGTTCTTCACCCAGCAGAGACTTAGTGCGTCGTCTCCGCACAGCCAGCTCCAGCCCGTAGTCGTTGTCATTAGGAGGTAGGACAGCCGGAAACGTTTTAAAGGCCGATGCTACTTTCAAGGCGTGATAGTAACTGTGCGACAAGTGAAAATTACTTTCAACAGATTTGACTAAATCTTTTTTCTCCATCAACCCATTCATTATACCATTACTGGGCCTGGGTCTCCTCTCAGATCGAGAGGGGTTAGGCTATAGTCCACCGCGTTAGCCTGTTGGGGGCTGGAAGAGTTCGTCACACACCGCTCTTAGACTTGCAGGTTTCCTCGCGATGTTTTGCTTCATTGTTTAAGCGATTAATAATTAATACACGCATGATTGCGACAAGAGGTACGTGCCTCACTTCTTCGATTCTCACTTCGAAATGGTCATATCACTGCTTTAAAATCAATTTTACTTTAACTGATATTTTTTTCACGTCTATTGTATTTAAAAAAAAAATTAATTAATGAATCTTAAATCAAAATGATGTACCTAAACGCTGCGCTACATCAAGCTTTACAGTTTGGCTCTTACCCTTTGGCCCACCTATATCCCGTCGAACTAGCGGTGATTTTGTTAATATAACTGTATACTTATTAATTTGAATTTGTATCGTATGTACCTATATTCTAAATGTAAATTAATCAACCTGAAAACGAGCATCCACATGTAAAAAGCTGGCATAATTGAGGTGAACTTCACAACGACGAACTTGATGCAGGGTGGCCTGGCGGGCCCCAACAACACGCAGGTTCCTAATCCCAGGGCCAAACTGGTCAGTTCGCAGAGCAGCTTCCTGATAGCAGCCAGCAATAGCCATGGTAACACCAAGGTGGGCCGCTCTTCCTATACACAAGTTATTAAGCCTTTAGGTACTTTGTGTAAGAAAACCAAGTTTCCATTCTAAGTCAAAGTAATAAAAAATACATTCATTTATTCCACATACTTTGATAATTCCAAATAAACCTAGCCTAACCTACCATACCCTAAGTATAGATATTTCCCGTTAGCCTAGAATCATGAAATTTGGCAAGAAGCTCTCACAGTACCACTAAACGAAAAAATCTGATAAACGTAAATTTGAAGTTACCTATATTCCTATACAGTATTGTTGTGATAACAAACTGGAGAAATAAGCGTAACGTAGGTAAAGTAAGTATATCGAATTATTGGTGTATACGAGAATATTTTTTTACTACAGTTAATTTTATCCTGCAATACGAGTTATCCTTTTGGGAGAGGTATATTATGCTATGGAGAGAGATATTCGGGGCTCTTATAGCTTCAGAACCACAGTAATCTATGTATATATATAAAAGAAAGTCGTGTTAGTTACACCATTTATAACTCAAGAACGGCTGAACCGATTTGGCTGAAAATTGTTGGAGAGGTAGCTTAGAACCAGGAGACGGACATAGGATACTTTTTATCCCGTTCCCGTGGGCCGTGCTGACAGACCGAATTCCGGGGGGCGAAGCCGCGGGCAGAAGCTAGTATAATATAATTATGAATGATGAATGAATGATTCGATTCGAGGTACATACGAGGAACACAGGATAGAGCAGCACTATGTAAGCCGCAAGGTACACGTAGACCGTGAAGCACTGCGCCAGCATGACGCCCGACACCATGGTCCGCAGCACGCGCTGCACTGGCATCGATAGCTCCGCTGGCATCGTCATCTGCCAAACCTGCCAATATATTATAATTAAGAGCCATTTTACATTTTCGCGAGAATATCTAACATTTCAGTAGCTTAGTTTACCATGTTAGGAAATACTTTGCTTGATTGTTGAAATGTATTCAACTAAACCAACCTTTCGTATTGACACATATAGAAACAGATTTAGAAAAACTAGTTTGTTTATTTTGTGGTAATTAATCTCCCACAACTAGTTTACTGAAAAATCATCGCAGAGTATATTTCGGACTCCAATATCTATCATTAAGAGGCCGTCCTAAAAATTCACTCGATCGAGTTTAGGTAAATTCTATGTTTGTGTGCGCTTTTCACGCACACATGGCTGCAGATCGAGCGTACGAGCCTATAAACAATGTTGATCCTTTCATTATTAAATTAATTTTCTAGTTTTATTCTCGTTAGTTTTTTTTGTATTTTCAATTTTGTTTTTAATTTAGTATATTTTTATACATACAATATTCAATAAACATCAAAACATAAAACTTTGAAGGCGGAAATTGGGGTTAAAAATTGTAATTTTTGTAGATACTGATTACTAATAAATACCTAGTGACGAGTTTAATGATTTATGGATTTTTACATTTTAAGGGTAGGAAACGGGGGTTGAAGCCTGAAGGTTAATGTACTTATTAGTATGGGTGAATAGTTTTTAAAGGTAGGTATTTGAAAATGAGATTATATGTAGCTACTCATCATAAAAAATGTGTTTCAGGGATTTTGAATATTCAAACTTTTACTTTGGAGGGTTGATAGTTTTATCTTTTGCTAGGCACTTCAAAATCGTAATATTTTGTTAAAATGTTTATCAAAACACATTTTGGTCACGACTGAAACCGCTCAGTTGTATGTACATCTGTGCTAATTGTGGTATGTAGTTTAACTTTGCTCCACTTCATCGTGAAAAGTGTGAGATGAGATGTCTGAAGAACTAGTATTTGTTTTTCATAATTTACCATGCACGTAGAATGTGCCTAATGAAGGACCAACATAAGACATTAATTTTGTACTACAGTAGTAATCACGGCGATAACTACAATATTCATACCTGTGAATGTATTAAAACCTTTGCTTATAAATAATTTATTGTAAGATGAGGTTGCTTTTGACTAATGAACATAGAGCTTTGTAATAGGTGCTATGATTGTATAATTTTGTTTGTAATGTATATATAATGGCATATTTTAAATCTATACTAATATATAAAGCTGAAGAGTTTGTTAGTTTTTTTACTTGAACGCGCTAATCTCAGGAACTGCTGGTTCGATTTGAAAAATTCTTTCATTGTTCGATAGCCCATTTATTGAGAAAGACTATAGGCTATATATCCTCATATATCTCCTATATTGCCGGCAAAAACATAATACCATAATAAATCGTAATCCAATAAATTGTGTTTTACTTACGATATAACTTGGTATTACGTTTGTATTAGAAATTCGGTGGCAGACTCTTGAGAGCTATAGGTATTATACTTAATATCGCAATCACACGCAGTCGCAGTCATAAGTACCTCGAACATAACATACCATCACACCTGTATTCCCTGAAGGGTTAGGCAGAGGCGTACACTAATGTACACCCACAGTTCGCCGATATGTTAAGGTCCCATGTAATAGGGGGCGAGCCTATTGCCATTATCCGGGTACAAATTTCAAATTCCGAGCTCCTACTGAGAATTTACTACGCCTGTTTTTATTAATAAATATTTTTTTTATGTATTTTATGTTATGCCAATGTTTATAATAAAAATCTATCTACTTACTGATCTAATACTAAATAGGATAATTGCATTAGTAATTTTCCACTTGACTGTACCATGCGCACGAAGGCGGGTGCAACAACCTCTGCCCGGCCAAAAAGATTGGGAACTACTGTACTGTACGTTTCCAAAGGAACTACATCCCAAGTACAATCAGGCTGTAGGATGTTCTTCAAAAAAGAAGTGACTTTTCAATAGATATTACTGACGTCACCTTTAAGACGTAAATTCAGAATGTGAATGCAAATTTAGACCTGGCAGGTGGGACTCGCGGCGGCTTAGTGATCATAGCATCTGATTTATCTAACCAGAAGACGCAGGTTCAAATTTTGATCGCAGTCGAGTTTTTCCATCACTAAAATAACTTTATAATAATATCTAGGAATGTGCAAAAAAATCACAAATAGTTAACAGTTCATATTTAACTTGAAAAAAATTAACCAAATTTTAATCTCTGGTTTCAAAATTAATAATTATGATTTTCGTAATCAGCCCCTGAGAATCCTTGAAATTGACACCCATATCAATTTATTTAGAAAAGCATTTTCGTAATCAGCCCCTGAAAATCCTTGACATTGACAGCTGTATCAATTTATTTAGAACAACAATGTCCGCTATCTTGGATTTAAAAATTAATGTCATTTTCGTAATCAGCCCCCAAAATTCTTTGAAATTGACACCCATATCAATTTATTTAGAAAAGCAATGTCGGCCATGTTGGATTTCAATGTTAATATCATTTTCGTAATCAGCCCCTGAAAATACTTGAAATTGATAACCATATCAATTTATTTAGAAAAGCAAAGTCCGCCAACTTGGATTTCAAAATTACTGTCATTCTCGTAATCAGCCCCTGAAAATCCTTGACATTGACACCCGTATCAATTTATTAAGGAAAACAATGTCCGCCATCTCGGATTTAAAAATGAATGTCATTTTCGTAATCTGCCCTCGAAATTCCTTGAAATTGACACCGATATCAATTTATTTAGAAAAGCAATGTCCGCCATGTTGGATTTCAATAATTTTCATAATCAGCCCCTGAAAATCCTTGAAATTGATACCCATATCAATTTATATAGAAAAGCAATGTCCGCCATCTTGGATTTCAAAATTAATGTAATTTTCGTAATCAGGCCCTGAAAATCTTTGAAATTGACACCCATATTAATTTATTTAGAAAAGTAATGTCCGCCATCTTGGATTTCAAAAATAAACATTTTCGTAATCAGCACAATGAGAAACTTGTACTACCCATACTTCCTACAAAAAATACCAGACCATATTATATTATAGGGCTTTTCTAGAAATTAGAAGTTATAAAATAATCAACGTATCAAGTTGTGTTAATCGCAGTATAATTTGGGAAAATATTTACGTCAAACAAGCGCACGCCTGTGACACAAAGCGATACGTCCTCTCGCTGGGAAGGCCCAAACGTGACTGGCGCGAGCGGCTTTGCGCGCTCGATATTATAGCACAATTATAGGTCTTTTCATCTTTGATTTACTAAATCAAGATATATTTTTTTGAAAAAGTAATTTTTGATCCTATTAGAGGGATAACTGAAGATTATTAAGTAATTTAAAAAATAATCAAAATGTCTTTCTAAAAAATAGAAAAAAATACATATTTGTCTGCAATTTTCACGAAAAATTACGTTACGTAAATATTTTTTTCCTGCTATATTTTATATGAAAATTGAAAAAAGTGCTTCCGCTAGTGCCAAGTAGAGCATATGCTGGGTTTTATAGTATTTTTTAATATTCAGTAATACTAATATTTTCTTGTAAACCGATCATCAAACTTCACTCGAAACGCGTTTTTTGGGAAAAGGAGTTGTCAATAAAAGGGATTTACGATTATTATAGAAGTAAATTGTAAAATCCATTTCCGCTTGTGCCAGGTTTAAGAACAGTTCTTTTCAAATAATTAATAACTTCATATAAATTCTTTGTAGATTCCTCACAATCGGTCAACAAAATTCACTAAAATGCGTCAATTTTTAGGACGGCCCCTTAATACTAATAAATAAGACAGAAAAAATACACAAAGCATTAGCCGATATAATCTTGTCGTCACATATAGTAATAGAATTACGAAAATTTAGAACATAAATTAGAAAAAAAATAAAGTGCTAAGCCAATTTTTACGTTATTATTGTTATTTTATCCCGATTTTTTGGATAGAATAAAGCGTTATTACATTTAAAAAATTATGACAAAATAAACTATGTCTTTTAACAAATCTAATTCCAAAGTTTCATTAAAATCCCTTTATTTAATTAGAAGTTATAACGTTATTAAAATCATTCTAATATTAGATAAATTACGATGCACTAGCAGGCACCGATTAGTACAGCTCGAGAGCCCGTCGAGGAAGGACCTGTGTCATTTTTTTCCGCGTCCCGATTTACGAGCTTACGTATCGTGAACGCATGATTATACTACGACTGCAAAGTTTTGATACACTTCGAATTTTTTATTATTAGGTAAGTTTTTTTTATCAACATGTAGTAAAGTATTATTTTAGTAGTTTATACAATAACTATAATACCTATTTTATATTTAACTGCCGCATTAGCCAAGTGGTCCTGTGCGCGACTGCTACGCTAGAGGTCCTGGTTTCTATTCCCAGGTCGAGCAAAGTGTTATTGGGTTTTTCTATGAAATTCCCAATAGCAGCTCGGAGTTTGGAATTTGTGCCGGGTTAATGGCAATAGGCTCGCCCCCTATTACATGGTACCTAAACATACCGGCGAACTGTGGGTGTACATGAGTGCGCCTCTGCCTTCAGGGAATACAGGCGTGATGGTATGTTATGTTATTTTATATATTTATGTTTTATTCGTTTTAGCAATGGGGCGTAAGGGTTCCGTTTACCATTGTATCAAAAAAAGGAAAAATAAACATTTTGCAGCCTTATAGAAAGCAACAGAAGCGAGGTACTAAATATTTATTTTTGTTTGATTCATAAACACAGTAATCGGTGACGTAGTAGTTACATATTATTTATATGTATCTAATAGTCCGGTCAAGTTAGCCCAGAAAATAGTGGTAAGGTTACTAAAATTCGCATAGAGCTGAATTTTGTACGTATGTTCGGAACACCATTATAAATGAAATGTGAAAAGTCCCCATCGATCTGACAATTGCAAAAAAATACTTTTCATGGTCAAAGTTTGCTAATATGGGTTTTTTTGCGTTTTTCAGCCAAATGGTAAGTTTTATTATATAACAAAAAGATAGTAGAACTTAAAACAGAAGTTTATTCAGTAGTAGGTATTATAATAATAATTTCTTTTATTTTATAGGAAAACTAGCTTCTGCCCGCGACTTCGTCCGCGTAGCGTAATGATATATAGCCTATAGCCTTCCTCACTAAATGGGCTATCTAACACTGAAAGAATTTTTCAAATCCGACCAGTAGGTCCTGAGATTAGCGCGTTCAAGTAAACAAACAAACAAACAAACTCTTCAGCTTTATATATTAAGTATAGATTATACGATAAGATATCGCCTACCCACGGTAAAAGAATTAGCTTAAAATAGGTACTAAAAAATCAGAAACAATACCCTAAAGAAAATTAACTCGCTGAGCTAACTGGGCTCACCGCCCTTCCCCCTCATGACTGCCTTGCACATCATAAATGCGCGCGCGGTACTTGATCATTATTTTGCTGCGATGTTATTTTAAAACTGCGATATCTCCTAAGATATTCATTGAAATCCAATGATGTAAAGGGCACTTTTGTTTTAAATTAAATACTTCTGATGAATAACGTATTTATTTGGATAAGGATTAATATCATGTTTATAAAAACACCTTCGCAAATAATGCATTTGGAATTTTAGAACAAAGTTAGCATAAAAAAGGTTATAGTGAGCCAACCTTAAAAGATAGACATATGCTGTCGCGGACTTTTTTTTAGAACTTTTAAAGAGGAACAATTCTGTCGTATATGATTTTTGCGAAACTTTAACCGTTTACGCAGCGCACGCATCGGAAGCTCTCAAAAGGAAAAAAATACCCCGATTTTGAAACATTTTTCATTGGTGCTCCGCTCCTATTGGTCTTAGCGTGATGATATATAGCCTATAGCCTTCCTCGATAAATGAGCTATCTATCACTGAAAGAATTTTTCAAATTGAACCAGTAGTTCCTGAGATTAGCGCGTTCAAGCAAACAAACAAACAAACAAACAAACACAAACAAACTCTTCAGCTTTATATATTAGTATAGAGTATAGATGATCCCTTTGCATTAGACGCTGACCTTCACGAATCATTGGAACTATCGGACTCGATCGTAAATACTTTTAGTACTTACATAATATTACATCATTCTTAAAATATGTTTTATAACAAGAAGTTTATAAGTAGTAGGTAGATACTATATTAATTATATCTTTTATTTTTTAGGACAGTAACCTGTATATTTTTGTTTAATAAAATAAATGAAAATTATATTTACTTTTATTAATTTAGGTATTATGCTTATGTTACCGTAACCCGGTACTTAGTTAAAAGAGACAACAGACATCTATTGACGGTACTGAATAGTATTATCAATATAATATTGTCTGTTGTCTCTTTTAATTAATTGCAATTTACGAGGTTTTGTAGACGAATGAAAAAAACACAAAGTTGTACTTATTATGTAAAGTATATATTAATGTATGAGTATATTTTATTATTTAATTTACATAATACAACGTTGTATTCTTTTCATTCGTCTACAAAACTTTAATAGACTGAACAAATAAAATAATTCATTTGATAAATCTCTTTCATAAACCAAGGATTAGAATTATAAAGCGATGGCTCAAGATTGTACAGTCCGTCTCGACACTCGCGCTACGCTGTTTGCATTGGGTATGTGTTGGTAGCTACGCACACATACACAATGCTGCCGTCTTTTACCTAAACTCGAGCGCTTACATTTTGTGAAATGGCTCTTAATTACATCATCAATTACAGCGTCATCATTTTTAGGGTTCCATACCCAAAGGATAAAAACGAGACCCTATTGCTAAGACTATGCTGTCTGTCCGTCCGTCTGTCTGTCACCAGACTGTATCTCAAGAACCGCGATGGCTAGACAGTTTAAATTTTAACAAATTATGTATTTCTGTTGCCGCTATAATAACAAATACTAAAAACAAAATAAACTAAATATTTAAGGGGTGCTCCCATACAACAAACGCGATTTATGGTATGGAACCCTTCGCACGCGAGTCCGACTCGCACTTGGCCGGTATATATTACCTCGTCTCCAGCCATAATTTTGACAGAGTAAACGGTGACAAAATTGCCTGTATTATAGCAAATACTTTTTACCTTGTTTAACCTTACCACTAATTTTTACCTTGTTTAACAATAAAGTGCACTTGTTCCTATCATAATTAGTGTACTCATATCTTTGCATGACCCTAAGGTTGACTGGGAGAGAATTTTTAAAGTCATTAACTCCGCCTCTTCACAACATCCTTACATATTCATTTTATAAAACAAAGTCCGCGTCTGTCTGTCTGTTTGCGATAAATTCAAAAACTACTGAACGGATTTTCATGCCGTTTTCATCAATAGACAGAGTGGTTCATGAGGAAAGTGTCAAGCTATTAAACATCACCCGCAGGTGAAATCTCAGGCAGGTCGCTATTTTTAGCTACTTTTAGCTCCAGATTAGGGTACTGAGTGGCTAAACTGGGTGCTTTTACAAATCAAACAGTGAAAAATAAGTAAAAAAGTAAAATTAAGCGTAACTTGTTATTTCACAAAGGAAAAATATATGACATACTAAATATAGTATGTCATACAAAAAAAAACCACGGGAAAAAACTAGTGACCTAGTGAATACACTAGGTCACTAGTTGTTTCCTGCGGTTTCACTCACAAACTAAAGTGACGACGATAAGTTTACTTCGATTAACAATAGAAGTAGCCTAAGATACTCCGGAATAATGTAGCTTTCCAAAAAAACATGGTTAAAAAGTCTTTCACCTTTTTTTCTTTTAAGTTTAAATTCAACAAAAGTATATACATTAAAAATTTTCCACTTTATAGGTGTAGATACGGATTACGTGGCAACCTTGCTTACCTAGTACGGACATATGAATAACGTACCTACCTACACCTACAGTTAAAATATTTAGTTAAATTACAAGGAAAAATATAACAAATTGTAATAAATGAGGTACCTGCCCTTTATACCTAACAACGCTCATTGTGGCTTATTCAGTATTCCTATTATATTATGAAATAATGATATACCGCATCAGTTATAATTGAGCAAGTTGTGTTTGCCTGTAATTGGTTATGCAGTAATGCAAATATTTTAATTAGTCATAAGACAACCAAATAATTCACCACTGTAATAACTGTTGGCAGACCATAATAAATAAATAAATAAATAAATGATATATTATTATGAAATATAAATTATTTCATAACGACTAATTCACAGATTCCACGGATATTGTAAAGTCCCCTCAACGTGACATGGGGCTTGTTGTTGTAGTACGGGAAGTGTCTTTATTTGCAACAACTTTATTTAGAATACGTAAAAACTTTAAAAAGAAAGCCTCCGTTTCCTAAATACCATCACGCATCTATTATGTATAGTTCGCGCAAAATAACTTGACCCAAAACCAACGGAGAGGGGGAATGTTTGCGCAGTACATTTGGGAGCAAAATCTACTAAAAAACGACTACTGCGCATCCGCCATTTTGGTTCAAGTTATTTTGCGCCAACTGTACTAAGTATCATCTTCCGAGCCTTTTCCCAACTATGTTGGGGTTAGCTTCCAGTCTACCCAAATGCGGTTGAATATCAGTATTTTACACGAAGCGACTGCCATCAGACCTCCGCAACCCAATTTCTGGTTTAAACCGATATTCGGAGGACAGACGGGTTGTCAAGCTATTTTGGGCTGCTGACTACCACTAACAATTGTCATCAATGTTCGTATGGCGACTAGGACCGACGGCGGCTTTACGTGCTCTCCGAGGCACGGAGGGTTCTCGATGTGTTAAGAATGGTCACATTGGTCACCCATCCACACACTGACCGCGGCGAGCGTATTATGTAGGTGAGTGCTTTACTACTTATTTTATTATATAGCACACAAATAAGTATTTGAAGGTACTCTTCTACTCTGTATTCACACTGTTTTGTTACAAGCGGTTGCTTACATTGGGCAGGCAGTTTATAAGTAGTACACAAGTAGGTACTACTAAATTATATTCTGGTGTTCATATTTAATAAATCCATCACCATATGCGCACCTGCTTTAGATTTGCGTTCACTTTGAAGAGCGTGGCGTCGAAGATAGTTCGCACAAGCCCTAACAGACACCACAAACAAACCTCGGACTGCATGTTCATGCCCACGTACGAAAGTATGTTAATCATGTTTTATGATTTTGTTGCCTACTTATTTGAAAACCAAAAACATTTTTTATATGTTTAACTTAATGATTAAGTACTGTTTTTATTAATTTTTATTTGTACACATAAGCGGGTTAATGTCAGAGTGAAATTTTATTTACTGTCATTATTTTAAAACTATATTTTCGTAGGCATGTTATCTTCCAGTCAGTCAACAAAAAACCTCATTTTCTATTAATGCATAATTTTATATCCATTACAATCTTCGTAAACAACCACTCTAATTTCTAGGTTTTTCTTTTCTTTTATCACTATCTGTTTAAAACCGTGATAATAGTATATTTTTAAGTAACGTTGCGGTCGTCGACTCCGACTTATATTATTTATTAACCATTTTTAGATGATTGGAAATTTTAAAGTCTAACTAATACGTCATACTAATAAATGACAATGTGAATGTGAATATAATTCTAATTCTAATGATAATCCAAAAATTGCAACTAATCAATTCAACGCTGATATAGGTACCTAATATTTTCATTCATTAAATTCAATAATTAATCCAAAATATAATTCTCAAATTGTTTTTTTATTTGGATTATGTCTTTTATATTCAATATTAAAATGAATAATATTATTCATAATAATAGATATTCTAGTGTGAACTAAATTGTGAAATTGTACCTAATTGTACTTTAACATTTTATATTTTCGTTTATAGTGTATGATTTTGGGAATGATGTGACCTTCTGTAATTAAGGAAACATATTTACTTAAGACCATACATTTTATTTACTTTGAATGTATAGTGTATTCCTTATTGAAGAAAAAAACAAAAACACACACAGGCGAAGAATATTTTATATGTAAGTACACAAAGTTTTTTTTTTTTTTAGTAGTATAGTTATTTTATTTATATTGCTTAACCCCGTCCATCCAAGAAAACGTATGGTGCACTGTGATTAGTGCCGTCATCATCTGCGTCAGCTACAGCTACCGGGCCCTGCGGCGGCGGTACAGTCACGCAGTTCTTCAGACGATCTCTGGCGAGCGAACGATCACATCGCGTACTACCGTGCACAAACTCATCATTCACGTAAAATACCCGGTGATCAACATTGACAGTGATTAGCAAGTGGTAAACAGTGATAAGAAGTTATTTATTTTATTAGTTTGAACCATTGATACAAGGTAAATAGCTTGCATCATATTTATTATTATATACCTAGTACCTACTGTTATTTTCTTTCTATAATGGGTAATACATCTTATTTAATATGTGCGATGTATGTGGTAAAGGCCTTGATTTGATTTTAGAATATATATTTGGGTTACGCTACGTCCTTACCTTGAACAGCGAGTCACAAGTTATTTTTAATAATTCTGTCTTTACGTACCACCCGTCATGTTTATGTAGAGATTCGTGTGAATACGCGTCATAATCTTTACAATAATAATAAGAAAAACTGCTACCAATATCAAAATACTGCTCAAGATCAAAATAAATGCACGTCAATATCTAGAAAGAATACATACTTATTGATACTAGCGACCCGCCCGCGTTTTCACCCACGCTGCCCCGTTCCTTAGAGTCGTAAGGTTATGTTAAATAGCTTAGAACCTTCCTCTTGAATCACTATATCTATTAAAAAAACCGCATCAAAATCTGTTGCGTAGTTCTAAAGATCTAAGCATACATTGGGACAGACGAACAGCAGGAAGCGACTTTGTTTTATACTATGTAGTATAAAACAAAGTCGATTGATTAAACTAATATAGGTACCACCATCACACTTGTATTCCACAAAGGTTGAGGCGGAGATATGGGTTGTATATTTGAGATTGATTTAAGAAGATACCTTAACATTTTTCCGGAAATAGTATCTTAATAAGTTAACATTTTAAAAGATAGTCAGCGGACGTAGACGACTACGGTGACATTGATTATAAAACATATTTTACGTAGAAATCCTAACAGCTTAGATTACTACACTGAAAGCTCGGAAGCTTTCGTACCACAAAACAGTGTTTCGTACCTACCCAACGGAAGTTATGTTTATCAAATCGAACCATGTAGGTATTACGAATTATGTGTGGGATGAGGATTACAATGATGAGGTCACATAAACATAATTATTTTTAGACTTATGTGTTACTGTAAAGAGAACTCTTCGAAATAGTAGAATTAGTTCAGTCTCTTTCAAGGCACCTAATTAATTATTTGCAAATCTTAGATAAAGAATATTAAACCTAATAATGATTAATTAAGTATATACATCAATGGTAACCTGGCCAAATAACTATTAACCAAAATATTATTTTACTAGCGGCTTCGCACGGTGAAGAAATCCCTAACTTTTTCAAAATATTCTATAGCCTATGTTAATCTGGAATAATGTAGCATTCGAATGGTGAAAGAATTTTTTAAATCGGCCCCGTAGTTGTTTGAGTTTATTCGTAATAAACGAGTTTCGAGTTTATACAAATATTTCCTCTATATAATATTAGTATAGAAGTATAGAGTATATAGATGGACAGCCATCAAATTCATAGTAGGTACAAATAGAATTAGTCAATTTTCAGTATGATGTCATTCATATCCAAGGACCACGGTGTAATTTAAAATCGCTTAGTCTACAACAATGTTAATAATTTATTCAAGGATCTAATTAATATTTTGCATGCGTTCACAATTATGCGTAGTTGATATAAAAAGTACCTAGGTAAGTAGGTATGTACATTTACATAATTGAATGCGTTCGAACCGATTAACCGATTTTCGAATCTTGTCTAGCTTAGCTTTTAGGCCAAAATCTTCCTCAAGACAACCTTGTTAGGTATATGTATGTAGGTATATAATATAAAATTAAACAAAATATTCCAAATACGATGGAATATTTTCACTAGTGAGATAAAATGTTATGTCTTGCGGTGAATAACCTCCTAACAACCAGGTTGAGTTTGAAGTTAAAATTTAGCGATAGTATTACAACCTGTCTACAGTCTTATTTACTTAGCTTTCTTTACCAGGTTATCAAGGCGCCTTTAACGTTGAGCAAACAACGCAAGAAATGCGCAACACACGTAAAATTTAAATGTACTTTTATCAATGAGATTATTAGTTGGACATAAGTTTATAAGTTAAAATAAACCAAATTGAATCGAATCGTAACGCTAATCTTATATGGATGGAATGGTAAAGTAGCCGAAATATAAAGGTCCCGTTACACAGTGAAAAGAAAAGAGATATCGTTAAAAAACATTTAGAAGTAACTGAAACTTAACAAACTTAACATTAGTCTAGTGGTCCTAAGCGCTACTGCTACCGTTCGATTACCAGGTCAAGCAGAGTGTTATTGAGATTTTCTATGTAATTCTCAGTAGCAGCTCGGAGTTAAGGGGTTGTGCCCGGTTAATGGCAATAGGCTCACCCCATATTACATGGGATCTAAATAAATAAATATATATAAATATACCGGCGAACTGTGGGTGTACATTAATACGCCTCTGCCTAACCTTTCGCGAAATACAGGCGCGATGGTATGTTATGTTAGGTAACTGAAGTCAAGCAAAATCTCGTAAAACAATCGTTCGAATTTCGCCACAAAACTTAGTTTTATAGCGATAAGTACTCTAGCATTTTACGGTTTACTTTTACCAATCCTATTACAGATTAGAAACATGTGTGGAGATAAACGAAGCGGAATTCCCCAGTGATAGTTCGGGCCTCGCCACACATAATATTGCGTCAAGCCGTAGAATTCATTTAACGGAAAAGTATTTATAAAACTGACCCAGAGATACATACGCACTATTATCTATATGCGTGCTAATATCCCGCAGTAAATCAAATTATTTACATAGTATACAAATTAATATGAATTCCTAATAAAAAGAAAGTAGAAGTAGCTTAAATACGCCTGGAGAACAGTACTACGAAAAATTTTTTATATTCGCCACAACCATGACCATTACTACTTTGACTATACAGAGCCACTATGACAGATAGTGACTGTACTGGCATTACGTGTCTCATATTGTTTATAAATGTTTCGTATATATAAATTACCTGAACATTTTATTAAATTAGAATTCTCTTTTTATTTGGTTGCATTCAATTGTTCACGCTTTCTTTTGTAGTTATATAGTTTTGCAGACAGATTCTGAACTATACTTTTCACATAAAAAATAGCTGGAAACAGCTGTGTCAATAATACTTGTAGGTATTAAATGGAAAACGGTACCAGCGCTTGTATCATTCTTGATGTACGTGAGAACACGTCTATGTTCCCTATTCCACCCATATATGGAGTCACTGCATATGGTAGTACTAACATGGCTTGAGAGCTCGCCTGGTAATTTATCCTCGTTTTCCCTGCTTTCTATTTAACAACTACACGAGAACCAAGCGGTAACCCACGGACCTTTTCTGGTATACCAATATAATTCTTACAATTAACACCGCATACACATACATAAATAAACATGGATTGCTCATCTGAGGTAACACCTAGAGATTTTCAAGCGTTGAACCTATTTCTTTGGCCGCTATTCCTTGACCAGCGATGACGAATCGTTTTGAATAATTATCACTGATCTGGAACAACAGAGCGTATCAACATTCCAAATGAAATATACACAACTGTAACCTGATTAGTGATTTGGTCAGCAAATTAGATTCAGTAAAAGTCAATGAACTCTAATTCACTACTTTGATATTTGCGAGTCAGCATATTAAAGACTCTTATTAAGGGCCACTTGCACCAACTTCTTAAATATATTTAAATTGTATTTAAACATTAGTATGAAAAATTGGGAATAATAATAATAGTGACAGTGGGTCTAAATATAATAATATGTAAATAAACAATAACTACCTAATAGAATCCCCGTGAATTATTTTATAAAAGGGTTATTGTTTATACAATATTCTTCTCTAACTCTGGCTAAGGTATCAGTACTATGGTCTTTTTACATGTTTGATTCTCACTCAGCCGTGGAGTTTGTGGAATCTACATCTTCATATCGTAACATAGTGACTCATTTCTGTTGCATTTTGTATTACACATCACATCGCTATAAACATTTGCGTTTTGGATGATGTCATCCCCATAAAGTAGTAAGTGTAATATATATTTCTGTCGATATTAGATTCAATGGTGACATATATTATGGTTATTGGTTAGCTTCAACTGATTCAACTTTTTAAAAATGAAGTTCAAATGTTTTGACAGTGACACCAGCGACTGAAATACGCCTGGACGAGGTAAACATAATTACTAAACATGACATCACTTTAAATTGAACCTTGACCAAGTAATTAATAGCGGGTAAAACTGACGGTCACCCTGTAGGTAAAGTTCGCGGAAAATAACTTGACCCAAAAGTAAGGGAGAGGGGGAAAGTTTGCGCAGTGCATTTGCGTGCAAAATGTACTAAATATCGACCACTGCGCATCCACCATTTTGTTTCAAGTTATTTAGGAGCCTATCTTAGTAAAGACGTCACGTTGACATTTACGTGGAAATATCACGTCGTACAATAAGTATAACACCCAGTTGGCTTGCATCACTAACACAACTACCAGAAGTAAGATATAGAATATTTATAGATTTTTTATTAAATCAGTAGTCAATAGTGGTTAACCTTGGTCTCCGGCAGTATATCTGAGGTCCGTGACCATATATAGTTTTTGCGTGAGTTCACTAGGTACTTCGAGGAATCGTAATCTACTAACCAAGCTTGACACTGACATTGTGGTTACGACCATCGAAACCATATTAGTCACGACACTCACGACATAGTCTGTAGTATTTTTATTATAGTTGTTTCTTGTGTCCTAGAAACTAATATATAACCGATGAATTAGGTACGTGAAATAAGAAAAAAGTTTTATCTGTGTGGTAATACCTACCTAATAAGACAAAATATTATGACTCTGTTATTTTAATTTACTGATATGATATCAATATCTAGACTTGAAATAAGTATAAATCATCTTAACTTTATGTACGAGGATGTTCCTTGCACATTTAGCTATTGATATTTTTTAAGAAAGTTTCTCATTAGCCAAGTGGTCCTGAGCGCGACTGCAACGCTAGAGGTCCTGGGTTCGATTCCCAAATCGAGCAGTGTTATTGGGTTTTTCTATGAAATTCCCAGTAGCAGCTCGAGTTAGGAATTTGTACCCGGTTAATGGCAATAGGCTCGCAATACATGGAACTAAACATACCGGCGAACTGTGGGTGTATATTAAGTACACCTCTGCCTAACCCTTCGGGGAATACAGGCGTGATGGCATGTCTTTTTAAGAAAGTAAAGCGCATCAGAAAATATTTCGATTTCTTTGTTAGTAAGACGTATTGTTTACAATATAGGTCCCTACATTCTTGTACAAATGAGTGAGCATCGCCGTTACACCACGTGAACCTGGTGACGTCACGCCACCTTCTGCGGCGTGCCGGAGCGCCTGCGCCGCCGGCCTTCACGTTCGCAGCGAGGCAAACAACGCTTCTAGTGGGTGACATCGACCGCCGTTATTGTCTTTTTCATGCATAGCAGTTTTGACATACTAGGTACTTACCTAACTTTTTTAAGTAAAATAAATATCTCTATATTTGTCGTCTTAAATGTTCCATTGTTCAGCACCAAATACAAATAAAAACATTAAGATTGGGCAATATTCAAGTCGTGATAACAAAAAAGTAGGTCGGAGTATTCATAGAAGTTACGTTATCCATATCGTCTACATAACATGACGGGCGTAGGTAATAAAAACTCGTCAAAGATGTTTTTGGTTCACAAGCTCATGTGTTGTACAGGCACGAGCACAGATATGTATACAATGGCAAAATTCAAAAGCGATTTTCTCTTTAACCATTAATTAAATTTTTATGGTGTTATGAACATAGTATTTTCGAACCAATACTTTAATTATATTGGTATTATCTAAAAGTTTACAATCGTAACTTCAGGGAAAAATCACTTAAGAATTTTAGTAAGTGTATACATATTTTTGCTCGTGACTGTACACAGTGTGCACACAGCGGAATAGCGCGCGCCGGCGCAGAGGCAAGGCCCCATGTTAATTAGTTAATGACACTGACTTTGCTCTACAACTACCTATTCGTATGTACTAGGCTGACCTTAAAATGTACTTATTTATATATGTTTATTATGCATAGAATACCAACTGGCAATTCTTAACGCCTAGGTGGGACAAATGGTACCTACAATAACGTCGTTATTAAGCTTTAGGTCACACACGGATTATTTGCAAAGAGGTAGGTTTTGATTGTGCAAATGCGTAGTGCAATTATATCTATATACAAGCCATTGAATCAATGAGAATTACCACTAATGTATATCAAATGTTTCTGTAATCGACCTTTGATGCATCTGAAGCATTCAATAGAATTGCTAGATGAACATAAAATTAAATAGGTAGATTACGTAGCATAAGGTAATTTAATATTCTTGTTCACACGAGAGGCGATATCACAAGCATCAAAGTAACAGTAAAGTTGTGTCAGTGGGATTACGTTGTATGGGCGTAATCAATCGGGAGCACGCATCTGGGACTAGTGTGGGCTTGGAGTGGAATGCCCGGATCAATTGCATACAGATGCTTGCAACGGGCTCTTGATTGGGTTACTTAACTTCGTTTAACTGAATTGAGAGCGTGATAGCATTAGATGATACGGTCATGTGAACAGTTGTAAATGCTTCTTGTATAAATTACTGGGTTACACGAATATTGGTTACATTCTTAACAGCGTAGGCTCACTTTGTCTCATAGATATTTGATTCCTCATAATGTGAACAAACATATTAAATCATTAACATGACTTACATCCGGTGTAAATTACCACTTCAACTTTATCTGGGTTATTATTTCTACCGGAAGAAACACTAATAACAAGAGTCTTTTCAACGGTGTTGTTTCCTGTTGAATCAGAACGTTGGATTAAATAATCAATACATTCACCTATACAGTCTCAATATAGCAATAACCCTCAACATAAATCACAATAACACACGAGCTTACATCAAGAAGTGGATAGGTGACAGCCAGAATTTATTAGATACTTACATTTGACTTGTGATCGAAATCGCAAAAAATATCGAGAAAACTAAGACATATTTTTTTTTTTTAGAAAGTTTGCAGGTAACGAAATTTGCTTTTTTTAAGTGGGAACCGGCTCATAGATGCGTTCTTGATTGATAAGCTTATTAAACATCAAAAAGATGACTTACGCAAGCAATCCTGTTTCACATCACTCGCTCTTTTCCCCAATTAACAAAATCGCCTGCCAATCATACCTTTCTTCAAAAGATAGGTATCGGCTTGTAGTGGTGACAATGACACAGAAAGCCCAGTTTTACGGCGACCTTCGGTTTGTTTAATGACCGATAGTCAAGAACACACTGCGCTTGCCAACCAAATACTACTTTCGATCCCATTGCAATATCTATTTTGAATGAATTGACTCAATGAAATGAGTACCTGGCACTACTGTCTTAGAACATAATATAATATTATAATCATAACATATCACAGACGAAGAATCTAGAGTCATCACCAGCTTACAACGTAACAAAGAAATCACACTTATGGTATGGCGGCTCACTGACTGTAACGAGTTCATAAAAGTATAGGACGTCGACAAATCGTCACTCGTATCACTCGTATTTATTGGTGTATGATAACAAAGACATCGTAAATACATCTTACAGCCACCAAATTATGACCGTGATCAACTTCATCGAGAGGTATATGATTCATTATTTCATTATTATCTTCATCTATATGACAACAGATATGTTTATTGGAGTACTTGCCTATATACTGGCCGAAGTCTGCTATTTAAATTTAGTCAGAATGTCGTCTAATGGCACTACATCTTCAGCTGAATCACATAAGAACTGACAGCTTTTGAAGGCAAAACTGTCCAAAATCAACAATTCTGGGGTCATTGAATTACGATTTTCACACAATAAAATAGTACCTATAATATCTATAGAGTTTTCGCCAGTTCAAGAGCAGAACTTAAAATATACCAACCTTTTGTTAGTTGTGTACCTTAGGGCCGGTTTCTTGATCCGTAGTTAACTTAACGAATACTTAAAAATAGCGACCATTGGTTAAATTTTGGCAAAATGTTTTTTTTTACTAATTGTTGGCTTAACCAATGGTCGAATATCTTGCTATTAGTTTCAAAAATTAACCTCCCATCGTTGGAAGGTTAGAATACAATATGGCGGATAGTTAACCAAGCAACAAACCAAGCTTGACTATAGTCAACATAGACATTGAAACACATAATAACTCTTTAACCATTAGTTAACGAGATAACCATGGTTAATCTAAAAAAACTGGGCCTTATACACGAATACAGGTGTGACAGTATGTTACCTATCAACGTACTGGGCAAGCATCATCAGTAGGTAGTAGTCATGAGTACTTACTTCGATTTATAAATCAAACGTTAAATGAACCCAAATAAAGTTTGCAGTAAAAGCTTTCAAATGGTAATGGCGTGTAAAAGTCTAGGTGTGCCCCCTTAGAACACCCGTAGCCATATAGGCGAGGCATTTGTTCTAATGGGGCCAAACCGATCTGCAAATTGGGTCAGGCCAATGCTAAAGATAATGGAGCGAGGGTTATCGTCACCGGTGTTTGCAAATAAATTTTAATTCAGTCAGTATAAACAGTGAAATACAAGTAGGTACAATAGATATATGCAAACCTTCTAGATAAAATTCTTGGATACGTTCTGTTCGGACCGACTTAACTATTGAAATAATTACCAAGTTATAGATATTACATTTTCCAGAAATAATATTAGATATTACATAATATATATTTTTATTTATTTCCACAATTATCCCAAAAGCAAATTTTTTTAAATTTGATAAATGAACATCATGGTCAGTTATGTTTGGCATCCATGGACGGTGTCTGTGCTCTGCCAATATAAAAGCGGTTTCGCACTATGTCTCATCGGAATCCGATCCGATTCCGTCAAAATACAGATGTTGAAAACTCAGATCGAATTCGGATATTTCTTTTCGCACTACATCCGACATTCTGACGTCATTTTAGGTAGAACCACAGCAGAGTGGACCTACACGGCGTTGATCATAAGTAGGTACTTTTAATCAGCTGCAACTTCTAGCAGTGCTGTTGTAAATACGAAGCCGAAGGAATAAAAACTGGGTTCTGGGCTGGCTGGACTGATGCCACTTTGAACTGAACTGAATCGTCTGCGACATTCACGGAGATTCACGGATGACTAAGAGAAATCGGATGACGGAAATCGGATCTAGTTCTACGACTACTCCGGACCGTATTCTCACGGATTCTGATCGGATTCGGGTCGGACGTAGTGCGAAACCGCTCTTAGTATTGCCATTTCAGTATACTCGTTTAAAGTAGGTATATACCTAAATAGAATCAGATCTCGATAGTAACCTAACAATACACGGTATTCTTAACACATTGATTTATCAAAATAACATTAGACATAAGATTTAGGTAGAGCGTAGTGCGCACTGTTTTTAAAATGGACCAAAACGTACATTCGATGAGTTACCAAACATAAATACTTATCCACCTGCCTACTTGAAACGAATCCAATTCGGGCGAGAGTTATATTGATTGCCCAAATCAAAAGGAAAAACGTAATATCCCGTCGTTCGTCACAGTTTCAATCTAGAGTTTATGAGTAGAACTACTAGTGGAACGTGGTAATCCACAATTGATTTGGTACTGGTGAGCCAATGCATCCAATTTTAGAACACTGTTACTACTATCAATCAATCAAAATGGATCAATATTGAGAAATTATTTAATGGATGCCATGCTTTTATTTGGCAAATCAAACATTCCTGGGTAAATCAGTGGTTTTACCCACATTTATTAGTATTTTATATTTAACTAATGACATTTCAATTGGACTAACACTAAAAACTGGTTTATTTTATTTTATTATTTTAGGAAAACTTACAGATAATACAAACAAGAACATTATGAGTAGGTAATAGAAAATGGCCAATTAAAAGGTTTTTGAAGAATGGAATAAAAATACAAATGGATGTGTGCTTTCGCACACATCCATTTATTCCATTGCTGCCTGCAGTTCAAAGGAACTTGTCCAACGTCTGTGATTATTACATTACCATCAGCTAAATATGGTTAAAAAATGGCAGCGGGTCTAATCGATAAAAGAAATATAATGAATTTGTCAAGTCATCCTGTGAGTCCAACCTGGGTTTTCTGTTGTTTTCAGGTTGACTTAAGAGCTAGTAAAATATTCAACAACATTAACGCCTTGCGCGTTTGATGAGATAAATAATATAATAGCTTGTGGGCACGCTGCTGACCGTCTTTATGAGTGTCACCCGATCAGAAATAGCCTCCCGCTGAACACTGAGGAACCGATAACATCGGTGTCGCTCTTTTGGACGCCCTGCGAACGGAAGTTGCCCAATGATGCAATATTTTAACGGCTTTCTACAAGTTTTATGGGCCCACAATTGGTTTTTGTCCATATCACGTCAGGCTATTATTAAATACCTTCTCAGTTTTGTAGCAGACAGCTTCATATTATTTTATTCCGATCTGCTTTCCTTTTTATACGAGAAATTGCACACATTGAAGCCACACTAAAATAGCTGTATTTTGAACGTAGTAAAGTGTCCAAGCAAAATTTAAGAGCGGTGTTGCTTTACCTCGAATATCAATGAGATAGAGTTGGGTGTTACATATCATTTGTGATATCCCAAACTAGTAGAACTGCAAGAAATCACTAAGTCAATGCCGACGCGGAAATAACGGGTTAAGCCAATGACGAACGCCCACGTCTCATGGGCTGTGTCAGTGTGCAGTGAGTTACATTTACAAAACACAATCTGTGCGATAAAGATAAAACTTCTCCGGTTGTTAACTATTTCTATGTCGACACATGTACCTACTAGGCAGGCAACTAGCAAGCAAACAGACAGGCAAGTAAATAGACTAGGCAAACCAAAACTTTTTGAAGGAAGCAATCTAGCTGTATCTGCGATCGAAAACTGCAATTGATAAAATAAGATTATAAATATTACACGCCTGTAAATTAATTCAAATTCTAGTTTATAACTATTTATATTATAGTACAACTACAATCATAGATAGGACTTGTCAATTAAATCAGATCCCAAAATTGGTCTTTTGACTACTTACAAAAAATAACTAATAATACTGAAAAATATACAAAACCTCAAAATTTGATTTTCATGCTAAAATCAATAAAAAAGATAACAACCTAGCAGTTAATTATATAATCGCAATTTTTTTTATGTGATAGCGGAGCAAACCCTTGGGCGGGTCACATGATGGTAAGCGATAACCGTCGCCCATGAACACCCGAAACACCAGGGGAGTTATGTGCTAAGTGCGTTGCCCGCCTTTTAAAGGGGTTTGGGCCTCCGGTAACCTCTCTCACTCGGCGGAACGTTGTTATAAACGGCGAAGCGTATGTTTGGACGTGCGTCACGTTAAAACTAGGTGGTACTGCCGCACCACCAACCAATTCCAAATTCGATAGCTTTACGCTGTATGCTGGAGGTCTAGCTTAAAATTTGGTGTAACTATGTTTCATATACGATTAAACTGGCTTGCAAAACATGTTCTTATCAAAGTGTATAATAACAAATTTCTTCTGTTGCAGAAATGAGGCGGTGAAACTTAGTCCGAAAAATTACATTGAGATTCGAAGTTAAATACACCATGAAGCGATTGCAGAAATGCTGTTGTTGTGCATCAACACGCACTGGAACTCTGATCACAGCCATCCTCGGCATCATACTGTCGATTGCCACCATCATCATAGTATGGGTTGTGAAGAGGCACAGAATCACATTTAGCACATTCATCTTTGATGAAGACTTTGACAGAAAACTTTCAGATTTAGACAGTAAGTAACAAACATACCATCACCTCTGTATTCCCCGAGGGCGTACTACTGTACACCCATAGATCCCCGGTATTGTTAGGTCCCATGCAATAGGGGGCGAGCCTATTTCCATTAATCGGGCACAAATTCCAAACCCCAGCTGCTACTGGGAATTTCATAGAAAATCCCTATAACACTTAGCTCGACCGGTGAATCGAACCCATGATCTCTAGCGTAGCAGTCGCGCACAGGACCACTAGGGTTAATGAGGCAGATAAGTAACGGCAATAATGTTGAAATTAGATATGGTAGGTGTAGGGACGGATTAGAATGTAATTCCTCGCTGCAATTAGGCATCGTAACAGGTGAGAAAACATATCTAGTCAGATATGCTTAGATACTTGCTTGGTCGTTTCCTTTAATGTTTGACTGGCTTGCGGCATTCGTTATTGTTACGAGCTGGGGTTCGGGATAAATTAATTAACGCTAATTTTGCCTTAATAAACAAATACTTTAATAAATTTGACAACACACAACAGAAATCACAAATAAAATCACTACACTATTACTTGTCGCACTGTAATGTCACACTGAGAATCACTTGTCTTCACTTTGATGTTCGCTTCACCTTGTCCAAAACTAAACTGCCCTAGCCGACCCTCACGACGGCTATTTATATCAGTCACGAAGATTCTGGAATCGAACAATCGCGAAATGCCTACAAAATGCGAGTAGGTACCTGATCGTCTATTGTTTACGGGCTTTGAACCTGACCTTGATCTATTGTTATTACGTGAGTACGTATTCGAGTACTTTCTTTCGAATATTCTACATGCTTCTACGATTTATCCAGAACCTTCGTGACCCATCCACGTCATTCTAATAGCTTCGCGGCGTAACACTGCCCCCTCCTAAGACATGCTCGTCCCGAGCATGCATCGTTAGATCCGTAATAACAGGCTAAACGATCCACGTGAACTGGTTTCGGAGCACCTCTTGGTCCTTGCTGTATCCGGTAGGTGACATCGTTGATCTTAGTCGCAACTCTATAGGGGCCGTTGCATTTTGCCCGTAACTTGGATGACTTTCCTTTGACGCGCACCGGGTTATTTAGCCACACTAGTGAACCGTCGTCGAAGCCTTTGTTGTTCATCTTACAGTCATAACGCGTCTTCATTCTCTCAGAAGTTTGTTTGGCCGATTGACCAACTCGTTCTGAGCTACTGTTTCGTACATCATTCAGATCCGCTGTCAGCATCCTCACGGGTACTGCTTCCTTAGCCTCTTGCTTCACTCCAGAATATGCGTCATCTCCATTCTTCCTCCAGTTTTCAGAGCACGGTCTACTCGGAAAACATGCACGGGATCTGCTTTGCTTCGGGCAACTCATCCGGAGGTGGCCTCTTTCTCCACATATATAACATCTTGGAGCAGCTATCATTCTCCTTTTTCCATCCTCCTTTCTCCAGCAACTGGCTTGAAAGTATCCTCGCTTACCACAGATGTAGCATCTAGGCACTGTCACACGTTCCCTTGAAATTTTGCTGCGCCTCGCACAACCCACCTGGAAGTGACCCTCTTCTCCACAGAGGTAACATGTCGGTAACACGACTTCCCGGATACGATAAGCTCGATAGTCCTGCCTGACTGCCTCCACTTCCAACGCATGGGCTAAGGCGTCTTTCAATGTCCTGTGATGACCAAGTCTCACAGCGGCTCTGACTTCTAGGTCACGGATTCCATCGATGAACGCCTGCACCAGATTTGCGTCGATAAGCACAGGTGTAGACTGGTAGGCTTTCCGAACGAGCTTTTCAATTTCTACGGCCCACTGCTGCAGGGTCTCTGAACCATGCTGTACCCGATCCTTCAGCTGTGCACGGAACACGTATTCAAGATGGGTGTCACCATATCTCGAGTCCAATGCCTCAATCAGCTGATCGTAGGACATCTCCTTGCCGAGGGCCTCCAGTACTGTCAAAGCCTGGTCGCGGAGGCATAATGTGAGTGCCGTCTTAGCCTGGCCTTTGTCCCATCCATTTGACTCCATAAAGGCTTCAAACTGCATTTTGTATGCCGACCATGAGAAGGTTCCGTCAAATGGCGGCACTTTAAATCCGCGTAATGAAGACGTCGTAGGTGCAGCAGCCACAGCAGCCTCAGATCCTTTTCCTGCCTTTAGGTCATTTAGAGCCTTCTTCATATCGGCCATCTCAACTCTAATTTCGGAAATCCAAGTCTCGTGCTGTTCTACTTTCTCCTTCACTGCACCGAGCTGTTTGCCCAGAGTCCCGTGGAGGTCTTTTATGAGGAGCATCTGTTCGTCTTGACGGCGGGCCTGCTCCTCTTTGTCCTGCTGTAGCTGTTCTCGTAGTAAGCGTGCCTGCTCCTCTTTGTCACTCTGTAGCTGCTCCCGCAGTAAGCGACCCAGCTCTTCCTGACGGCGGGCCTGCTCTTCCTGACGGAGGGCCTGCTCTTCCTGACGGCGAGCCTGATCCTGCATCATTGCCATTAAGTCCGCTAGATCAACAGCTGGTACCGAAGAAGTTCCAGATGGACCAGCGACGGGGTCTGTCGTTGGTTGTAGATGACCCGCAGGAAGTGCTGGAGAATCTCCAAATCGTCTCTGGTCCATTTCTTGCTGCCGCTGACTTCTGGTACGAATACCTTCCGTATCGTCCTTTGGCAAAACGGGCATAATTTATCCCACTTCTGACACCAAATGTTACGAGCTGGGGTTCGGGATAAATTAATTAACGCTAATTTTGCCTTAATAAACAAATACTTTAATAAACTTGACAACACACAACAGAAATCACAAATAAAATCACTACACTATTACTTGTCGCACTGTAATGTCACACTGAGAATCACTTGTCTTCACTTTGATGTTCGCTTCACCTTGTCCAAAACTAAACTGCCCTAGCCGACCCTCACGACGGCTATTTATATCAGTCACGAAGATTCTGGAATCGAACAATCGCGAAATGCCTACAAAATGCGAGTAGGTACCTGATCGTCTATTGTTTACGGGCTTTGAACCTGACCTTGATCTATTGTTATTACGTGAGTACGTATTCGAGTACTTTCTTTCGAATATTCTACATGCTTCTACGATTTATCCAGAACCTTCGTGACCCATCCACGTCATTCTAATAGCTTCGCGGCGTAACATTATGTTGGAGTCCGTCATAAAGCCCCTTGGTGTGGGTTTCGACTTTGGGCGCAAGACCAGTTCCCCCCAGTTAACGCCGCTTTAGCAGTCGGCAATCTTATGGCTCTGCAAGGTGTATACAACTCCTTTGGTGTCGTAGGTAGGTCGTCCTTAAGCGGCGGTACAGTCACGAGCAGCGAGCACAGATATGTATACACTTGGCAAACTACAAAAGCGATTTTCTCTTAACGTATTAATTGAAATTTTATGATGTTATGAACATAGTATTTTCGAACCAATGCCTTAATGATATTGTTATTATCTCAAAGTTTGCAATCGTCATTTCATAAGAAAACGCTTTCGAATTTTAGTAAGTGTATACATATTGATGCTCGTGACTGTACTTACCATCAAGTGGCTCGTCAGCTCGTAAGAACATCTACTTATACTCTATACTAATTTATAAAGCGGAAAAGTTTGTTTATTTGCTTGAACTCGCTAATCTCAGGAACTATGGGTCCGATTTGAAAAAATATTTCAGTGTTAGATAGCCCATTTATTGAGGAAGACTATAAGCTAATCATCACGCTAAGACCAAGTAACTATTCCACGCGGACGAAGTCAGTCGGACGAAGAAAGACAGAAGCTAGTAAATAATAAAACAAGTAATTAAAATAGGTAGTCAATCGTCCCTCATTGGTTGAGATCACCGTTATCGATCATCTAATTCAATTTCCAAGACAAGAAACGTGTCAAAATGAGAAATAATACAAAGAACTATTTTTATTTTCAGTTCCCCGGATTATATTAACAATAAACTTGTGCTTCACCATACTGATATGTACATTGTTGATGATAGCAGTACACAAAGTAAGTAAAACAACATCTTTACTAATTTATTATGAATGCGAAAGTAACTGTCTGTCTGTTGCGATTTCACGCCATAACTACTGAACCGATTTATATGAAATTTGGTACACAGATAAGTACTCTAGCTAGAGCCTTAGAAAGGACATACGCATAGACATACTTTATAATGCGAAAGAAAGGTTGTAAGGGGTTGAAAGGGGCGATGAAAAAAGTTGATGTATGGAAGTACCGCCATTTTTAAAGCTAGCATTTTTAAAGCTTCGGCATTTCCTAACGGACACTAACATTTACGGAGTCTTAGTAAGGCAAAGAATGATATAATGGCAGCTTACTTGTAATTAATAATGTAGTTATTGAAGAAAGTGCATAGTTTTTTATCACACCTAACGATTTTTTTAATGGACGTACCTAAGTGCAGTAAAATAACCTTTCACATTGCATGCTGCCCACAGACGTCATATTCGGTAAGTAAATAGAAATACCTAATACCAAAGTAATGGGTACCATCATTATGTACAAGATAGTTCAGTCAATTACAAAATATATGAAATAGCTGCACATTAATAAGGAGAAGTTTTTATAATTGCCACACCAGTAGGTAGGTCTTCGTCACATAAGTAGAAGATAGTTACATACTGCAATGTTTTATAATATCACGGAATAGATGAACGATCAATGAATGAATGAATTCATGAAATCTCTAGTGTCACACAATTCTAATTAAATTTACGTAAGGACATCCTGGTTTATAATTAATTACGAATGCGATATGCAATCACAAAGCACATTATAGCTAATACCTAAGTAATAAATATAATCTCTAGGTAAGTCTTTATCTGGATACCTCTATCTTCTTTGGCAGTCGTCAAAGCATTGGGTTAAGTTTGATTTTCCATAATGAAACTGTCAGACAGTCAGTGCGCAATTGAAATTTATATTTTGTTTCCCAATTTTAGCGACGGTCCTGGTTGATGCTGCCGTGGGTGGTACTGGGTATCGTATTGGCTATTGGCTTGCTGATCAGTGTGCTTCATACCTCCATCACCTACTATCTTGATAAGGAAGACCACGTCATCATCGCCACAGTCATCCTCATTGGCGGACTCCTTTATTTATGTAAGATAGCAAAAAGTTTACGATTGATTCATATGAAAATGATGTTATGGAACCTAATAAAGATTATGTGCACAGGCCTCATACTTAGCTTTTTTTCCCAACTAGTTAATTGGAGTCGGCTTCCAATCTAACCAGATGCGGCTGAATATCCGTATTTTACACAAAGCGATTGCCATTAGAGCTCCGCAACCTAATTCTGGGCAATATCATTATCTCTAGGATAGACTGGTTTTCCTGGTTTTGGGGCGATTTAATAAAATAACTTCTAAATGTTGCAGGTCTGTACCTCTATCTGTGGGCAGTGGTGTTCAGTCATTACCTTGACGTTCGCGATGAAGAGGAAAGAGGCCGATACCGGAAGGCCCCCTACAGGCGATAACCCTTCACATGACTACAAAACTAGACTGCATAATATT
Source organism: Acronicta leporina (assembly GCA_947256265.1). NCBI lineage: Eukaryota > Metazoa > Arthropoda > Insecta > Lepidoptera > Noctuidae > Acronicta > Acronicta leporina. The sequence goes on from OX366521.1 coordinate 9,040,176, forward strand.
CGAAAATCTCGTCATCGTCTAATCTCAATGCTTTTATTCGTAATAAGACCTAACAATAAAATTATTACCTATAAGTTTATCTAAGTAATGTCGTACATAATTAAATTTACGAAAGCGTTGTGTCTTAACAGTGCCTTCATGATAATAGGTATAAAAATCGACTATAAATTATTAAATCATCATTTACCTACAATAGAATATTTCAAATACCTACGAAAACTATCTCAATCTCAACAGCTAAAAAATGTACAATTCTATCAATATTACTAGCTAAGTTCGAAATGTTAGAATATATTACATAATCAACACAATGTTACATAATCTACCAACCAAGAACAACGTTTTATCTAGATAGGTAGGTATAAGTGATTAAGTGCGGTAACGTATCATAATAGGGAACTTTGATGTAAAAGCACTAGTCCTAATCTCTGAAAACTTGCGTAGATAATATTTTAAGGGCCACTTGCACCAAATTCTGAAATATGTTTAAAGTCAATTTAAACAAAATTGTGTTTAAGTACAATTTAAACACATTTATAAAGTTGGTGCAAGTCGGCCTAAGTATAGTAAGTACCTATATAATTCTAAAAATTGTTATTAAATTATTTTTATAATTATTTATTTGAAAACCCAATAAAAATATAATAGGTAGTGTAAGGACATTACCTAAACTGCTGAATAAATTTTTAAGGACAATATCGTGTTTCTGTATAAATAAGTAATATCAACCCTAACTATCCCTCTGATAGGGACAGAGCCCCTCGTAGATTAGAGGGATGAAAGCAAATCTGCGATATACCTACCAATAAACGAACTTCACACACTTTCAACTTGATGGAGGCCTCCCAGATGTAGGTACAGGGTTCTTTGACATTAAGATAACATTAAATTGAAGCAATTGGGCGTATTCCTTACACGTTTCTTTTAATACATATACATACTCTTTAGCTACCCGCGGGCCTCCCAGTAAGGTAGCTCCTTGCTATTAGGTAAATGTAGGTACATGTAGGTACAACATGGTAGATGTTACGGCTTAATTCATAGTCAGGCTGTAGGTACTTTCGTTTGTCGTTCTTCAACCCCATAAAAAAATCTTGTATGTCAAATGATAGGTATTCATATTGATGCTCAATTCCTAGGCTACTACGAAAATTTTTTTTTTTAAATTCGTAATATTTTAATATTAGATCAGTTGACCGAAAGATGGTTATCTCATAATTATATCTACCCCTGAAAGGACATATCGACAATCTGAAATTACTTGAAGAACGCCTTGAATATAAACAAAGAGAGAGAAGACAAACGCCGAATTTAAATAATTATGTTTTATACTTGCTGCCTCATTAGCCAAGTGGTCCTGAGCACGACTGCTACGCTAGAGGTCCTGGGTTCGATTCCCAGGTCGAGCAAAGTGTTATTGGGTTTTTCTATGAAATTCCCAGTAGCAGCTCGGAGTTAGGAATTTGTGCCCGGTTAATGGCAATAGGCTCGCCCCCTATTACATGGGATCTAAACATACCGGCGAACTGTGGGTGTACCTTAGTACACCTCTGCCTAACCCTTCGGGGAATACAGGGGTGATGGTATGTTATGTTATGTATGTTATGTTTTATACTTTTGTAATTTTCTTAGTAAGTATTTCGGAATAAAGGGATTTAGAAAAAAAATATACATACCTTATCCTGACGAATATGAAAAAAAAAAAACAAAAAAAATCCAATCGGTACCGGTAGAGTCGTTTTCAAGACAGATTGATTGATTGATTTCTATAAATGCAAATCTGCAGATCAATTAATTTACAAGGTTTCTGGAATTTCGTATCATGAATAAATAAGATGCTGAAGAAGTTCTTCCTACACATCGCACCTTCAAAAGTGGCATATAATCCAAAATTCTTGTTTTTTGGCAATCTCTTAAAATATAAGAATCAGATTTTTTATCACAAAGTAGTATTTGGATTGTAATACTTATTAGTTTAAATAGGTTATGCTGTATTTTTTTAATTTTTTAATGTAGTTCAAGGATTGTTTTAACGTACTATACAAAAGATTATTTTTCGATATTTTCATTTATAGCATTATATATTTATGTGTGAAATAAAACAGGTGACCTCTAATATGTAGTTGGCTAGGTAAAAATCATTGTCACCCTCAAGAAACAGATGGAAGCATTACTATGATTACTATCAAAGAGTACCTATAATAATAATTACTATGATGAATAAAGGTAATATTTTTAGTTTTCAGTCATTCGACTGAAAACTAAAAATGTAGGTACATTGTTGATTTTATACCTAATATGTTTCAGTTTTCAAAAGTAAAGTGTACACTGTCGATTTTATATTATTTTTCAAAACTTGAATTTCTCCGAAGTTTAATGAGTAATTTATGGTGGATAATTAAATAAATAAATATTCTGGGACATTTTTTACACAGCACCAGTCCCAAACTAAGCAGAGCTTGTACTATGTGCACTAGAAAATGGATATAATACTTATATACTTTTTTTTTGTAAATACATACTTATAATAGGTACGTATGAAACACCCAGACGAACACAAACATTTATATTCATCACATAAATTTTTGTGTCCTGTAGGAATCCACGACCTCATGGTCAGCAGTCCGGTACTCGAACAACTAAACCACAGAGGTCGTCGTCTTAATTAACCACTATGTGTTCGTGAACGTGTGAGAGTGTAGGCAAATGATATAAAATTGAAAATCGTGACTTTTTGGGTTCACTCCTAAACTCCATCGAAGCCTCAATAAAGTTTCTACCGTTTTATTAGGGCAACTGGGCAACTGAACAACTTATAATAGTGTATTACACCTTTTTTGAAAACTGTTTTAAATTAATCCTTAGATCGTAATGAACCAGTAGAATTTTTATTTCAGTTTTTTAAAACCGAAAAATGCCTTAAAAACTATTTTTAATTTATGATTTTGAATTTTCGCGCGGAAACGCTAGCCGCCTTGCTACTTCGGGTCGTGACGTCACTTCGTTAGTAAACAATACAACTGCAAAAGACCAAGTAACGTCAAGTAACTATCGGAGTGACCTGAGGGAGTGACATCACGTCGGCATCCAGTATGGCGGATGGCGTTTTAAAACAGATTAAAAAAGACTATTTTTAAAATTGTATTATAAAATTTACCTTGCATTTTTATAAATAAATACTAACGTTTCACGTTTACTTTTTTAAAAATCTACCATGAACATGCATTTTTATATTTTTTCTTACACGGTAAGTAAGTAAGTAAGTAAATTTATTTATTTCTTCCACAAATAAAACTTAAATTAGATTAACTTTTTGTGATTTTTTGCATTTTTTATGCTAATTTTTATAAAGTTATTTAGTGAAGGAAAAATTCGACTCGCAGGCAGGATTCGAACCTGCGTCTTCTGGCTAGGTACGCCAGACGCTATGACCACTAAGCCACCGCGAGTCCCACCTGCCATGTCGAAATTTGCCTTCACATTCTCAACTTACGTCTTAAAGGTGACGTCAGTAACATCTATTGAAAGGCAAGTTACTTTGCCTCTCAACCGACATGATTTACCTTACGGTTAGTTCTATGTCGTACGATGCTACCATACCTAATAACTAACTTTTTGTGATTTTTTGCATTTTTTATGCTAATTTTTATAAAGTTATTTAGTGAAGGAAAAATTCGACTCGCAGGCAGGATTCGAACCTGCGTCTTCTGGCTAGGTACGCCAGACGCTATGACCACTAAGCCACCGTGAGTCCCACCTGCCATGTCGAAATTTGCCTTCACATTCTCAACTTACGTCTTAAAGGTTACGTCAGTAACATCTATTGAAAGGCAAGTTACTTTGCCTCTCAACCGACATGACTTACCTTACGGTTAGTTCTATGTCGTACGATGCTACCATACCTAATAACTAACTTTTCAGGTTCGAATCCTGCCTGCGAGTCGAATTTTTCCTTCACTAAATAACTTTATAAAAATTAGCATAAAAAATGCAAAAAATCACAAAAAGTTAGTTATTAGGTATGGTAGCATCGTACGACATAGAACTAACCGTAAGGTAAGTCATGTCGGTTGAGAGGCAAAGTAACTTGCCTTTCAATAGATGTTACTGACGTCACCTTTAAGACGTAAGTTGAGAATGTGAAGGCAAATTTCGACATGGCAGGTGGGACTCGCGGTGGCTTAGTGCTCATAGCGTCTGGCGTACCTAGCCAGAAGACGCAGGTTCGAAGCCTGCCTGCGAGTCGAATTTTTCCTTCACTAAATAACTTTATAAAAATTAGCATAAGAAATGCAAAAAATCACAAAAAGTTAGTTATTAGGTATGGTAGCATCGTACGACATAGAACTAACCGTAAGGTAAGTCATGTCGGTTGAGAGGCAAAGTAACTTGCCTTTCAATAGATGTTACTGACGTCACCTTTAAGACGTAAGTTGAGAATGTGAAGGCAAATTTCGACATGGCAGGTGGGACTCGCGGTGGCTTAGTGGTCATAGCGTCTGGCGTACCTAGCCAGAAGACGCAGGTTCGAATCCTGCCTGCGAGTCGAATTTTTCCTTCACTAAATAACTTTAAATTAGATTTACAACATAAATAAATATTAGCGTAAACAATGTTTGTTTGTGGGAGACTGGCGCCTAAGCCTGTATTTTAGGACACCAGTAAAATACCCTATTGACGCTGGCGAACACAAAAAGTGTGGTGCTTTAATACAATCCCATGATGGGAAATATTACTTGATTACCTACTCTAATACTTGACACAGGCAAAAAGTATGGCCCCTTAATAAAAAAAACTCTTCTTTTCATACGCTGTTTGCAAGTAAGAACAGGATAGCAAACAGATACACAATATCGCCAAATATGAACGCATCAGTGACGTCACTGAGAGCTATTTTCGAAAAGTAGTAACTTATCTGAGGCGCAAGCAAATCTGCCATGGAGTTTAGGCGGGAAAATGAAAAGTGCACATTCTCGATTTTATATTGTTTTTCAAAACTTGAATTTCTCCGAAGTTTAATGTGTAATTATGGTGGATAATTAACCATTAAGTGTTCGTGAACGTGTGAGAGTGAAGGCAAATTATATAAAATTGAAAATCGTGACTTTTTGGGTTCACTCCTAAACTCCATCGAAGCCTCAATAAAGTTTCTACCGTTTTATTGGGGCAACTGAACTTATACTTGACACTGGCGAACACAAGTGTGGTGCCATAATACAATCCCATGATGGGAAATATTCTTTGAATACTTGATTACTTTATTACTTGACACTGGCAAATACACAAAAATTGTGGCGCCATAATGAAAAAAAAATAAAAAAAAATCTGCCATGAGTATTTTTTATTACTTCACTTGACTGATACTTCACTCACTCATTTGTCAACGGTCAATGACCGTCAATGTCAACTAAATACGTAGTCTAAATCAATTCATTCAATCCGAATCCGTAATATTTAGCAGACCACATACGTCCGTCGTCTTTAAAGATATTGATAACCTTCAAGCATATTGTTTCACAACTTAGGTTTATTTGAGGTCAAACGGAATATTGAATAATAAAACATGGAAATCTCATTTAAGGGTAAAAGAATACTCGTCACCGGCGCTGGACAAGGTTAGTCTGCATTGTTTTATCTTTTATTTAATGTAGCTATTTCTTTGAATAGTGGTACTGATAGCAACGTTAGCCAAGTATAGCTTCAGTTTTTCATTACATAGTTAAAAAAATATCTATACCTACGTGTTTTATTTTACTAGGATAACCAACAAATTGTTTACACTGATAGATTAACAAACTAATATCAAGTACCTAATTTACATATTCAAGTGCAACAATTACATAAAGTCTAACACAACATGCACAAATTAAAAACGGGAAAAAGGGGAAAGAGATTATTTACAATATTGAATAAAATAACAATAGAATTAAAATTAAAACATAATAAACCAAACTAATTGTGTGTATTAATTCTGGAATTCCATTTAGGAATCGGTCGGGGTATCGCAGTGGAGTTGTGGCGTGCTGGCGCCAACATAGTTGCCTTGTCTCGAACAAGATCTCATTTAGAGAAGCTTCAGAGTGAATATCCTTCTATAGATATAGTTGATGTTGATGTAGCAGATTGGGAGAAAACTCGAAAGGTGGTTGAATCTCTGGGCCACTTTGATGCTCTTGTGAACAATGCCGCAATTGCCATTTGTGAGCCCTTCCTCGATTGCTCACCATCAGATTTTGATAAGTAAGCCTTTATGGTTTCTTAAATAAACATCAACATACTTGGTAATAATATGCTTTACGACAATGTGTAGATAAACTTACACACACTGATAAGAACAAATTGGGATACCTATATAAAATACAATAGCTATAATAATAAGTAAAAAGTATAAAAGCTAATAGTTGATCAATGTTAGCCAACAGGCCACAAACATACTATATAGCAACTAATAATTTTATCTAATGATTTATAACATGTATTTTCAGAATGATTAATGTAAATGTAAAGGCAACTCTAAATATAAGTCAAATTGTAGCAAGAAAGATGGTAGAAAACAAAACTCATGGTGCCATAGTCAATATATCTTCACAAGCTTCAAAGGTAATTTATAACATGTTATCAATTGAAAATCATGTGATTATCAACAAGTACTGCTCAGCTTACATGTGTAATCCTTATCTCAACATATGTCATAATAGGTAGGTACTTGTGAGGCCATTCATGATACTACTTCAGCTTTATATTTTGTCACAGCTTTGCAAATGGTACTGTATATTGAATAGCTAACCATATTTTTGCTAAAAATATCCATGATGACCCCTAATAAATCTTAAACTTGTAGTAACTTTATTATCAAGAGAAACAGGAAAATATAAATATTCTTAGTAATTATGATCACAATATACATATATGTATCATGTATGTAACTGCCTTATTAGTCTAGTGGCCCTGGGTGAGACTGCTACGCTAGAGGTCCTGGGTTCCATTACCAAGTTGAGTAGTGTTATTGGTTTTTCTATGAAATTTTCACTAGTAGTTTGAGATCAGAGTTTGAGATTTGTGCCCTTATAGTGGCAATAAGCTCGATCACTATTATATGGGACCTAAACATACCAGCAATCTGTAGGTGTAATTACAACCTCTGCCTAACTCTTTGGGGAATACAGGTGTGATGGTATGTTTATGTTATTGTTACGAGCTGGGGTTTGGGATAAATTAACTAACGCTAATTTTGCCTTAATAAACAAATACTTTAATTTACTTAACAAACACAACAGAAACCACAATAAAGTCACTACACTATTACTTGTCGCACTGTACTGTTACACTGAGAATCACTTGTCTTCACTTTGATGTTCACTTCACCTTGTCCAAAACTAAACTGCCCTAGCCGACCCTCACGACGGCTATTTATATCAGTCACGAAGATTCTGAAATCGAACAAACGCGAAAAGCCTATAAAATGCGAGTAGGTACTTGATCGTCTATTGTTTACGGGCATTGACCTTTGAACCTGACCTTGAACTATTGTTATTACGTGAGTACGCATTCGAGTACTTTCTTTCGAATATTCTACATGCTTCTACGATTTATCTAGAACCTTCGTGACCCATCCACGTCATTCTAATAGCTTCTCGGCGTAACATTATGTTAAATGTGTCATGTATAATGTATGTATGTATACTAGTAATATGACCAAAGCTGAAGTTCATCATAATTTCACTAATTCATCAATAATTTCTTTATTTATAAAATATTGGTATTTTACAGATAGTTCAACTCAGTTGTGCGCGCGGCCCTATGTGTGCGTGGGCTTGTAAATATACAACTTTCATTCGTGTGGCAGTGACGCGGCAGTGGACGACGACTGCCGCGTCACTGCCACTCGAATGAAAGTTATATATTTACAAGCCCACGCACACATAGGGCCGCGCGCACAACTGAGTTGAACTATCTGTAATTAGGTTCTGCTGTATTTTGCTGTAAGATAAACAAATCATACATTGCACAAAATTGTATTCATTTATTATAGTTATAAAAAATTTACATAAGTACAATGAAAAAACAATACTTAATAAATATGAATAAAATAATATAATTATCAAAGATACCGACATAAATTCTTTACTAGACAGACATTTAAATGAATATGTTTTATGTTTTCAGGCAGCATTGAAAGATCATACTATCTACTGTGCTTCTAAAGCGGCTTTGGATGCATTAACTCGTTCCATGGCTTTAGAGCTTGGCCCGTATGGGATTAGAGTTAATTCAGTCAACCCTACTGTCATCATGACTGAAATGGCTAAAGTTGGATGGTCAGATCCAGCCAAAGCAAATGCAATGCTTGCAAAAATACCACTTGGAAGGTAAAATATATATACATATTTTTGCTAGGACATTGTATTGTTCATTATTAATTAACTGTTGCCTGCAATTTCACTCACATCCCAAAGAACTTTAGAGGCAAATCTTAGGCTATGGTCCAATTTATCTCTACATCAAAGTTGGCTCAGTTGCTTAGGTGTGGCAACATGTTAAACATTCAAAGGGATGGATTACCTTTCGCATTTATAATAGCAGTTATGGATTAGTGCATTCTTTTTGCAAAGTACATTGTATGTTAAAAAATATTGTGGCTCTATTTCAGGTTTGGAGAAGTTTCTGAAGTGGTGAATGCTGTAGTTTTTCTCTTGAGTGAAAGATCTAGTATGATCAATGGTGTTGAGCTGCCAATAGATGGAGGTTTCCTTGCAACATAATATTGATTTTGCTAAATACATAAGATTTAGCAGAGTTTATAATTACTTATATTATATGGCTTATAATATGGAATATTTTTTTAACAATTGCATATTTAGTTTTAAGTAGGTGTATTGGATCTATATTAATTAGTAAATCAACCAAAGATGGTACTTTATATAACTTATTGCCATAATCATTGTATGTCATATGTTGTGTTATCAATTCTGGTTAAATAATCATTCCTTTAAAAATAATTATGGAGTAGGTATGCTACAACAGCCAAACAATTTATTTTATGTTATGAGACGTAGTAGTAGTTATATAATAGTAGTTAGATAAAAGTAGCTTCATTGATAACAAAATGTATGCCTTTTACCATTATCTCAATTTAATAAGATCTGTTTCATTCTAGCTATCTTGACGTGACCCTTTATGTCAAAATTACATAAACTTTAAGTAGGTAAAACATAGTGTGCTGATTGTGATTAGTTCATTTAAACAATATGTATGAACATCAAAATGTTTACCTATGCTGATGTCTATGAATTATTTTCGTAAAGCTTGTAATACACACACTTGCTGTATGTATAGTTAAATTAAATGTACAAAGAATTTATATTTTTACCTATGTCGAGTGATACATGATTTTAATATTTTTTAATACATTAATATAACAGCAATATAGCAACATAATGGACTGGTAAACTTTGTTAGTTGTTAACTTACTGTGTAGCTTAAATGTTGGAGTATTATAACACCAATTTAACTTTAATTATTTTTATAGTAAATCCTAGGATTTACTCACTGTTTCATCAAAGTTATTTTGTTTAATAAATGCAATTTGTTAAAAGTCTATCATTACATTTCCACCTTCCTACTTCCGAATAGATAGAGATTTTACTGAATAAAAAGGTACGCCCCACTGCGAAATAAGATAATTTACTGAGAAGGTTATTTAACAAACACATTATAGTAAAAATACCTGCCTCTAAAGACCGTTCGAATGAGATATATGTCTGTAATCTGATTTTAGTGAAGGAAAAATTCGACTCGCATGCAGGATTCGAACCTGCGTTTTCTGGCTAGGTATGCCAGACGCTATGACCTCTAAGCCACCGCGAGTCCTACCTGCCATGTCCAAATTTGCCTTCACATTCTGAACTTACGTCTTAAAGGTGACGTCAGTAACATCTATTGAGAGGCAAAGTTACTTTGCCTCTCAACCGACATGACCTTACGGTTAGTTCTATGTCGTGCGATGCTACCATACCTATTAATTAGGTATCTTTTTGTGTTTTTTTTTCATTTTTCATGCTAAGATTATAAAGTTATTTTAGTGAAGGAAAAATTCGACTCGCAGGCAGGATTTGAACCTGCGTCTTCTGGCTAAGTATGCCAGACGCTATGACCTCTAAGCCACCGCGAGTCCTACCTGCCATGTCAAAATTTGCCTTCACATTCTGAACTTACGTCATATAGGTGACGTCAGGAACATCTATTGAAAAGCAAGTTACTTTGCCTCTCAACCGACATGACTTACCTTACGGTTAGTTCTATGTCGTACGATGCTACCATACCTATTATTATCTTTTTGTGATTTTTTTGCATTTTTCATGCTAAGATTATAAAGTTATTTTAGTGAAGGATAATTCGACTCGCAGGCAGGAATCGAACTTGCGTCTTCTGGTTTGATACACCAGACGCTATGACCACTAAGCCACCGCGAGTCCTACCTGCCATGTCGAAATTTGTGCCGAATGTGAAGGCAAATTTCGACAGAGGATGCGGGGACGTTTCTTCCCATTGTTCTTTAATTTTTTTCCGAATCAGGACCACATTTACTGAAACTGTTCAAACACTTACCTAAACTGCGCTTAGTATCTACATTTATTTCCAAATTTATAAAGTCACATAATCGACATCAACCGAACCCAAGCGGCAGTTTTATCTTGGTACCTACCTACCTACCTAATTCATCGGGTTTACCTAGGTAGGTATATCAGCAAAGTAATTACGCACATCTCAATTGACGTGACTACCTACCACCTAATATGATCGTTATTTTCTAATATACATAAGTACCTACCTAAGTATAAAAATAACGTTAGTTGTTTTCTGGTACCTACCTACTATTACAGTACAGCTTTGCGCCTCTCTGGATACCTATCATATCATAGGTACTGAATAGAAAAAAACATAAAAGACAGTTATTAACTTGTTTAAAAATTAATTCATAACAAAACATAACACCACGCCTGTATTCCCCGAAGGGTTAGGCAGAGGCGTACTAATGTTATACATTTATATACCCACAGTTCGCCGGTATGTATGTTTAGGTCCCATGTAATAGGGGGCGAGTCTATTGCCATTAACCGGGCACAAATTCCTAACTCCGATCTGCTATTGGGAATTTCATAGAAAAACCCAATAACACTGCTCGACCTGGGAATCGAACCCAGGACCTCTAGCGTAGCAGTCGCGCTCAGGACCACTTGGCTAGTGAGGCAATTCAATTTTAATTCAATTGTATTTTAAGTAGGTACCTAACTGTAGGTAAGACACAAATAAATCTTATCTGAATAATTAAGTAAACGTTGGTAAAATAATAATTGTGATACCATGTTTATCAAATGTGATAAATGCCCGAAAATATTATTTTACTTCGCTATAAGTAAATAAGCTTCTTCGACGTACCTACCTACACAAGTGCTTTGTTCCCATCGTCAATCATGGATGAATATTATAGAGGCAAAAGAATACTCGTAACCGGTGGCTGTCAAGGTAAGAACTCCCAGCTCAGTTTTCCTTTTAGGTACCTTACCTACGCACAAGGTGCCAACTACCTACATGTCGTTCATTTGATTTTTTGTTTTGTAGGAATCGGACGTGGAATAGCTCTTGCGTTGTGGAGACAAGGCGCTCATGTGGTGGTACTCTCCAATCAACCTGAAAATTTACAGAGTCTTCAAAAGGAATATCCGTCTATAGAAACTGTATGTGTTGATTTACGGGATTGGCACAAAACAAGAGCCGTAGTCAACTCTTTAGGCCTTTTCCATGGTCTAGTCAACAATGCAGGAATTGCTGTTATCGAACCATTTCTTGAGTGCTCACCAGCTAGTTTTGACGAGTAAGTGCCTACTTATTTTTTAGTGATTTTCTAAAGGTTTGTTGTGTTCCTGAATAAAGCTCATATTATCAAAATTTTCAACAGGACTTTTTCAGTAAATGTGAAAGCCGTGCTGAATGTTAGTCAAATAGTGTCTAAGAAAATGATGGAAAATAATATTATTGGATCTATAGTTAATATTTCATCACAAGCTTCTATGGTAAGTTTACTACACTTTTGTCTGGTGGATATAATAATATAACATACCATCTCGCTTCTATTCTCCAAGGGTAAGGCAGTGGCGCTAAGCTAATATAGGAGATTAGCAGTTATATCAAGTGTAAAAAAATTACAGTGACAGCAGTGAAAACCTAAACCATCCATCATAGGTACCTACTATTTTTTGCATACTGAAGGTTTGGTGGGCATCTATTTTATTTTAACAATAATGGAGGAAGACCAGGTATTTGCCTGGTATTACTTATGAGTCACACGTTTGAACTGTGTAGAGGACACAGGAATGCTGCATGCCTCAGAAAAATCGCCGGCATCGTATCATGATCAACGCGGGCATGATGATTATGAAATTATAAATGCAAATTTTAAATAGGTGCTTATTTAAATTATGTACATATTGCAGGCTGCTCTTAAGGATCACATTGCCTACTGCGCGTCAAAAAGTGCACTGGATTCGATGACGAGGGTCATGGCCCTAGAACTCGGGCCACATAACATTCGAGTGAACTCACTTAATCCGACGGTTATAATGACAGAAATGGGGCGCAAGGTCTGGTCAGAACCTGCAAAGTCACAGGGTATGCTGTCAAAGATACCTCTGGGAAGGTATGGAACTGCACTATTAATAATTCTAATATTTTAAGTTAGTCTTCTTTATTTAATTATTTTGTACGCGTTTGTCACCTAACTCCTTCTAAACGGCTGAACCAATTTGATGATGAACGGATGAACCAATGGATGAAATTTTGTGTGTATATTGGTGTGGGTCCTTGGATAGTTTCAAAATACAATTGGACACGGTAGGTAGCGCTGCTGCAATCGGGTTCTAGAACCTAACCGACAGGGTCTGCTGGGCCTGCTAGTAATATTATATATTTTTTGTTACATACGCAAAATAATGATTCAAATTTTGCAAGGAATTACCGAGCCTTGCTGACCCGAGTCAATGTTTTTTTTGTTTTTTATTTAGGTTTGGAGAAGTGCAAGAAGTGGTCAGTGCAGTTTTATTTTTATTAAGTGATAATGCAAGTATGATATCTGGTGTTCAGCTCCCTGTTGATGGGGGATTCCTTGCTACGTAGAGACTTAACAAACTTCCTAAAAGGAAGTTGAAAGGAATTAAATAATATCAATACAACTCATAAAATCCGTAAAAAGTAGTTTTATTTCAATGTCTAATATTGGCGTAAGTATCGGAAATCTGTTTCCTAAAAGGAAGTTCTAAATTTGTGTTTTGTCTTAATATATACCTATGTGTAATAAATCTAAAAAAAACAAAATGACTAATTTTACTGAGTTTATTGTGCCAAAGGAATTTATACATACCGGACATAGAAAACAATGCAAGCATAACAATTTATAATGCATATGTATGCTAAGATAGGCTAGCACGTTATTAATAGTAAATAACCACTTGGATAGGTAAATTAAACCATAACATGGTTAGACTAAATTAGTCTTACGTTGTTAGTTCACTCACTATCTTCATCAGAGGGAACAAAACCTTTATGGTCACTTAAATTTTAATTGTATCATCTTAAAGAAAGCCACCATGTCTTTTAAATCCTTTAGTCATTTTATAACTAGTAATTTAGATTTGTTCCCTCCCTATATCTCTAAATATATCTGAAAACGAATAATATTGAGTAGGCGACTTTTCGATCCTGAAGACATATCGTATTGCAAGTGACACACCTACAAAAAATACAATAACAGCAAAATAATTTCAATTACATTAACACTACAACAGTTATGTATGTATTTATTCCATTACCTAGGATATTGTAAAAAACAGTGTGTCTGCTTATCTTAATTAGGTACCTAATAATTATTATTTACAAAATTAAGTCCAAAGTCTTTCGTCGTTTATAGCGTACACTTAACTTTAGAATCAAGCCACGACCTTTCCTCGCCAAAGCTTTTGAGATAAACGTTGCGCACTTCGGACACACACTGACGACAAGCACAGGACGCACAGGACATACAGCTAGTCAGCTACACGAGCTCCGCAGGCGGTCGCCATGGCGCTGTCGCAATGGCTCACTCGCCCGCGTCCGCCGCCGACACGTCACGTAATTAGTGACATCATTGCCACCTTCTTGTATTTGAACACGAATACAGTCATCATAATAATTAAAATAAATTCATAAGAAATAGTAACACAATATTATTAAAATATTTGGGTACTAAAATATGAACTCTCTTATCTGAAGGAATTAACTAAAACACACTCATAATGCTAAAAATATACTGATATCATTATTGGCACAGCATTCAAAATGAAGATGACTGTCATTTGTGAATAAAACTTTGAACTGTCTATAAAATTATTTCAAACAGAAAATTTCTTGATATTTTCAAAATGCTACAAATACCCTGGTAATTAAATATTGGATTCAAACTTAGAATAACGTGCATTACAATAAAAACTGAACTATATGATGGCTACAATATCAACAATATGATTATAATGTCTTAGTATCAAGTGCCTGATGCAATATAATGTTTAAATGGTTTACTCTAAATAAATTCCCTATCTATACAATATCAGGACCACGGGATGATAATGAAATCTCAAAGCTTAGTGATACAAACCCTTCAAATAAAATTGGAAATTATATCACCATGTATGTATTTACAAAAATTGAACCTAATTCTCAGTCATATAAAGAGGTTGATGATGGGTACATAATGATAGTAAAATATGACATTTTGTAAAAAAATCGCATACTTTTTTTTGATTCATATATTTACAAATATTTTTTATTTATTAACATTAGGTAGATATTGACAGAGAATAGGACATTAATTAATAGCTCTGAATCTCAACACAAGTGAAAAATCATGTCAGATTGTGAGAATGGTAACAGATGTTATTGAACTATGTACAGTATGTATGAGAAAATTTGGTTATTTATATGAGATCATAGATGTCTTGAAATTCTAGATCGGTTAGTTGAAAGTTATGGTTTAGTTAGAGAAAGTGAAAATAACACGGGACGGGAATGTAGATTTCTACATTTGTGTAAAATTTCAAATACAAAATTCTGATTGAAGTATCTTAGTTGTGTTGGAAGCAATATTTTAGATGGACAGAAGCAAAACAAAAAATTAAATTCCGAAAACCTAGATGTGAAACTATGGCAGTGGGTAGACATCATTTTGTTACACCAATATAAAACTACCACTTTAGGATGCCTAACTAAGGAACATCGACATGGCAGGTGGGACTCGCGGTGGCTTAGAGGTCATAGCGTCTGGCGTACCTAGCCAGAAGACGCAGGTTCGAATCCTGCCTGCGAGTCGAATTTTTCCTTCACTAAATAACTTTATAAAATTAGCATGAAAAATGCAAAAAATCACAAAAAGTTAGTATATTAGTAAATTTTAATTGAGAATTAATACAAATCGTTTCTGTCATGAATTACTGTACACAATACTTAGATGCAACTGTCAACTGTGATGCGACTGAATGGCAAGTCCTGATAATTCTTTCAACACAAAACGATTTTCACTCAACTTGGAAGACAAAATACTAAATAAAAGAAAAAACAAGTTATTATATTGCACAAAATAACATTATAGTTTTACAAATTTTATGCAAAAACTAGCAAATTGCAGAAAGAAATTTAGTTTATTTAAAGCCTGCTTATTTTTTTTTTCAAATGTATTTCTGCATTAATATCGGCCCCTAGAACTCTCGATTATACACTTTATAAAATTGCAGTTTTCATCATTGTCATTAAGCACATTTGAACCAAAAACGCTCATCAAAAAATGTTTTGTTGTTAATAGTAATAGTATATATAATAATAATAATAAAGTATTTATTTCTCTCTTTCACAAAGGTAAATAGGTACATATTAGATAACACAATACAGATATGGTAGCTTCCAATCCTTTGTGAGAGGCTGGTGTCCATAGTAGGAAAACCAAATATATGTTTCTTGGCACCTCAGCAAGTCGACAAAAATCACATCAATAGCAGTATTGTATCAGGTTTAATACCAATGCTGCTTAAGACTTTCAGTAAAAAACGAAACAAGTACAAAATAGTTGGAATGCTATAGCGATCTTGAGGGGCAAGTATGGGTTTAACATAAATATTTAAAAGTATTTTTATGGCTATTTTAAGTTGTGCTGAGTTTGAAAAGCTATTATAAACATTTCGCCGAGTGGATAGTTAATGTCAAAATGGCGTTTGCAAAGACTAATTTACAGTCAAAGCTCTTGGCCGACTATTTTGGACCAAATTAACAATTTACTGGTGAACCTTACCAATCCAATATGATAAAATATGTAACTTACTTCTAAATATAACTGAGCATAAAGTACAATGATGCATGGGTAGGCCTATTAGATTATTCTATGCTTAAATGTGTCACATTCAAATTAAAATTCCTCTTTATTCCACGGCCCACTCATCATCACACTTAGTCTATAATTAAATAATTTACAATAATATGAATGTTAACACGAATGCATACAAAATTGTTTCCTTATTTATTAAAGAATCTATGTCTCGAAACGTGAACACGTCCAATGACGTCCACGCTCGCGCTTCAATTCCTACCGAGCGGTTCGATGACGTGATAAGTCGTCGTTAAAACACACCGTCATAATACGAGCATGTATCGAGTCTGTGTTATGTTTGTTTGGTCGAACAAAACGTACAGGCCACAATACGAACGTGGTTCCATAGTGGTGGTGTTAACACTGCGACGACAGAGAGATCCCTCACCGCCACTCCGAGATGGCCGCCACTGTGGTGCTAGGCTGGCCCGCCGCGCCCGCCGCTGCGAACAGGTACGACACACATGGTTAACAACTATATTACTGATGCTGTCAATCATTTTATTAGATGAGATGATTTTTTTTCAGTACACTTTTCAAAACTCAAAATTGCGTGAACGGAATGTAACTTGAAGGTTATTATTATTTTGTTATGTATGCTTCAAGAAATCCTCGGTTGTTGCAGATGTCCATCAGTGACAATCACTACATACCACCAGGGGGCTGGTCAGCTTGTTTTCTAACTTAATCGATTACAAAAAAAATGCAAAATATATTTACTACTTACTGTTTTCTTGTTCCTGATTTTGTTCATGACGTCTTAGTGTACGGTCATTGCCACCTGATTGGTAATTACCACGCTGACCACCTGAAAGAAATGTTAAAATACTATAAGACATATAAATATGATGAAAGTTGCTTTATAGTTTAGTGGGTATTATAATAATAATATGCACAGGACGAAAATAATGCCTTACCAAATTTGAGCATATTCCAATCAAACACATAGTCATATGTGAATCCTTGTCGATGAAAGAGTGTACGGAATAACTGACGAAGATGACTGTAGTCTGGTCTCTCCTCAAAACGTAGCCGTCGGCAGTACTTGAGGTACAGTTGAAACTCGATCGGGTGATTCTGGAAAAATATATTAACATAATTACAGTTATGTTCCATATAGTGTAAACTTGGTAACTATAAATCCTGGCATTGTTTATAATAGACCAGTAACAGCTTACATAACATCATCAAACCCAAGGACTTTTAATGGGAATTGACACATGGCTACTTTTAACAACTCACTTTGCAGAGTTCGTCAAAAGGTGTGGACAATTTCTTTTCTGATATCCTCTCATATTTCTGGCGTTTGGTGGCAGCTTTAAGTCCTTGCCAGGGTAGACTACCGCGATTGAAATACATGAGTACATAGCCCAATGACTCCAGATCATCGCGGCGCGATTGTTCGATGCCTAAATGTGTATTTATGGATGCATATCTTGCTGTTCCTGTAATTCACATAATTTTAAATTAGTTCTCAAAGTAATTGTTACCACATTGCATGCACATATTTATTTAATGAAATCAAATTAGCTTATGTTTAGGAGTAATTTAGATTATTTGTGAATAGTGTAAATTTTCGGAATTTTCATACTATTTGATTAAATAACTTTATTACTGCAATATAATATTTATTGGTGTTCAAATTTTGATAATAATATACTCCATACTTTCAAACTTTATGTCAACCATGAAGGTGTGTGTGAAACCAGTGTCAAATATGTGCATCAAACGAATGGTAGGTGTAATATTTTTTTTATTAATTTTATGAATTTATTAATCATTATTTTAAAAAAAAATATTAGCATTGTGTAATTCTCGATATATAAATTACCAATGTACAATCTCACACTTCTCCATGTGTGCAATATGCTTAAAAAGAGGGGTTTTGTTAGAGGATAGGGCAGCAAACGAACAGACGGATCACCTGATGGCAAGCGATAATCACCGCCCATGGACACCCGCAACACCAAGGAGTCACAAGTGCATTGCCCGCCTTTTCAAAGAGGTACAATATTTTCCGTAAATTTTCTAAAATAATTACCTGTTAAGTTTTTGTTTTCTCTGTATGGAATATGTTGCAATGTGCGTGCATCTTTGTACTTTTTTGCTAAACCAAAATCTATTATGTACACTAAATTTCCTTTTTTACCTAGGCCCATAAGAAAATTATCTGGTTTAATATCTCTGCAACAAAAAGAACACTTTTATTGCATAAAGTACTATGTAAAAGCTTATAATATTCTTCTAAAATCATTAACACCTTATTTAATACAAATCATCGTAAAACAACTTGTAAAACTTGCTCTAACTAATTCAAACATAATTTATTCAATGTTATTATTTGGATTCCAATATTGTTAACCTAGGTTCCTGCTCTACCATTCCGTCCAAAATACTTCACTGGAAATAACTGTACGCAAATGAACTTCTTGATAACTTTACCTAAGTTTGGAAGGATTTACTGGTTGTTTATGCCAGTGCAGTAGTAGTAGACGAAATGTCACGGTAGAAACCGTATCTCAATCCAAATAATAAAAGAATTTGATAAAATATTGTTTGGATTACGATTTATTTTGGTATTACGTTTTTGTAGGCAATTTAAGCTCCGCCCAACCATTAAATAATGAAATGACTTGAATATACATATAAGTATGCATAAGTAAAATTTAAAAAGCTGCATAATAATATGATAGAACAGTAAGTATCAGTGTCATAAGTGTGTTTGTTTAGAAGATTTATGACCATTGAATAGTATTATCAGACGTAAATGATAAATGTAACATAATGACTTATATAAACAGGTAGTTATGTTATCTTTTACCCTCATGTCTGACCTGCATTATGAATCTGCATCTGTATTACCAAGATCACATGAAATCAAGGACCATTATTTTTTAATATACTGTGATTCACTAAAATTAGATTTAAACATTTTAGCAGATTAGAAAAAATTAACACTAACAGTAAATTATGTATAACCACTGGCAATATCTCTGTCAAGTACATACTATAAGGGACAACAATGTGGAAACAGTCAAATTTATATTTTCATTTACAAAAGATAATTCTATAAGGTTATGCAATTCAAGCTCATATTGTGTTAGCAAAAATAATTGTTTTGAGTATGAATGTTACTTAGAATATTCAAAATTTAAACTTCTAGTATAATGCTGGTGTGTCAGTTTCTTCAAGAACTGTTTGATAAAATATGGAACATAAACAAAGGCCTATGAGTTCAATTATTACAAGTGCAACTTTGCCATGAGACCATGAAACAATATGCAAAATAATATGTACACAACACATACCTATGTATGAAGTTCCTGTAATGTATGTCCTCAATGCGAGTGATAAGTTGATCAGCAAGAAGTAGAACCGTTTTGAGTGAAAAACGACGGGAGCAGAAATTAAAAAGATCTTCCAAAGAGGGTCCAAGTAGTTCCATTACCATAACATTATAGTCTCCTTCTGAGCCGCACCATTTTATTGCAGGGATGCCAACTGTAAACCATTGCAAATTATTTTAATTAAATGCATCCTAAACTCCTTCAGCTTGTTTTCTTTTGGTAAAGGGTTTGAACTATACATATACAATGAAAGGCTATTTAAAATATATGACTATATGTTTAAAATGGACAGGAAAGATAATTACTAGTACACAATACATCATTAAGATTTATAAACATATAAAGTAAGTACCTATATTTTATTTTCCTTACCAATGATTATTTCAGCATTTTTTGTCTAACTAATCAAAATGGTTCTGTTACAACTTGTTGCTCTAAGCACATTATAATATACTTACCACCTCCTTGCATAAGTTTGTAAAACTTGCTCTCTATGTGTAATTGTGGGTGCCTTGTCTTTATACATTCTAATTTGATAGCTACCTCCTCTTTGGTGACAATATTTGTTCCTGAAAATAAGAAGTAATCATTATAATTATATATTATCCTACACAAATTATTGTGGTGTTAACTTTCCAGTGTGTATTATGCTTTATATTTAAAACACTCAACTTACTGTCTGTAAAGACTTTGGCATGACAGTATTACTTTTTAGTTCAGAAGCTGCCTGATGATAACTACAGAAAAGAGCGACTCGGAAGCAGTAATAGGGATTTTATAGTAAATCACATCATTACAAAACTACACATTATACTAATTACCTTCACCAGCTGCTAAAGGCTAACAAAACAAACAAGCATTTGACACCAAATACAAACAATAGGCTGATGATATAAAAATATATTCTAACTATGTCGAAACGAAAAAAACTGCAGCTGGCCTAGCGATTGAATTGACTACTTTTCTTTGTTTACTATAATCTCCAAACTCACTCACCAAGATAAATGTCTCCAAAAGATCCTGAACCGATTTTACGGCCCAGTCGGTATTTATTACCGACTCGAAGCTCCATTTTGGTATTTAGCATACAATGAAATCACAATAATATTTCTGGCCACCACCAAATCATTACAGGACGGCCATATTGCGATAGACGCAGAATGTATCTAAGTGAAGTATGTAACTTATTTAGCATGAATTTGTTACAAACTGTGTTTTACTGCAAGCTCAAATAGTTAATTACTTTTACACTCAACCTTAGATCGTATAAAAAGTTTCTTCTTACGCAAAATTGTTTTAAAATTGATCTAATCTAACTACACACGCACATGAGGACTTTTTTCGTAGACAATCAGTTGGTTGGTGATTGGTGGAGGCGAGCAGTATGACCAACTGGAAAATAGATAGAGATTAGGGAGTTTTATTTTATTTATTATTTTATTACCTGGTAACTTAGGTCTGTGGAGAGGAGAAGGGGCTCTCTTGTATCTTGGAAGTCTTTGAACCTTTGACTATCTATCTATAAGGACCCGCCTCTCATGATCATTCCCCTCTGTCAAAGTAGTGGATTAAAAAATCTAACGCGTTTATCAAAACTGTTTCCGAAATCGATTTTTCATTAACAGAATCGTTTCCGCTCAGTAAGGTCATCATAAATGCTCCGTGTAAATACCGATATACGTGCAGGTAATGTATGCAAAAAATATCGAATATCTTATTTAGATAAAGATGGAGTTATTTTCCGTATGTAAGTATTAAAGTTCATTTATTTCTATTTAAATCACATAATACAATTTATTAATAATGATCGAGGACGTTACCGATTCAATAATCGAGTATAAAATAATCGTTTAGTTCAAGCATGCACTCCCCACGAGACTACCCGCACTCCCCACGAGACTATCCGCACTCCCCACGAGACTAGCAAATTTTTTTTACTAACAATATCAGCCTTCTTCTAATAAACGTAAGATTTAAATTTGAAAAATCCATCAAGACGTCATTTTTTGATTTTCAATTATATATCATCCAATAGGATGTCACCATTTATGATTTCCAATTATAGGTCTTAATGCAGAATTACCTATTTTTGGCAATTATAGGCCTTATTTATATTAAGACATAATGCATAAAACTCGAATTTTAAAAAGTGTAGCGAGACTATGTCCGTCTTTTGTTTTGTCATTTTAATTAATGATGTGATAGTGATGGTTTACGATTTCGAATCGATAACGATATTATTTTCGTGTTCAATGTAAGACCAAATTATAATAATTGCTACAGATCACTAAAGATGAATATCATGAATTTATGATATCACTATATTTTTATAAAATTTAATAAAATAACATTTTTGGAAATGACGTAACTAAGATTATTGATTATTTTTGATATCCAATGCTATTAGATATTTTATTTGATACTTTTTAGATCTACAAAAGACCTACATTTAAAATGAAGTAGGTGTGATTGATAAATAATAGCTTAAAGGGCCGTTCTAAAAATTGACGCATTTTAGTGAATTTTGTTGACCGATTGTGAGGAATCTACAAAAAATGTATATAAAGTTATTAATTATTTGAAAAGAACTGTTCTTAAACCTGGCACTAGCAGAAATGGATTTTTTAATTTTAATCGTAAATCCCTTTTATTGACAACTCCTTTTCCCAAAAAACGCGTTTCGAGTGAAGTTTGATGATCGGTTTACAAGAAAATATTTGTATTACAGAATATTAAAAAATAGTATAAAACCCAGCATATGCTCTACTTGGCACTAGCGGAAGCACTTTTTTAAATTTTCATACAAAATATAGCAGGAAAAAAATATTTACGTAACGTAATTTTTCGTGAAAATTGCAGACAAATATGTATTTTTTTCTATTTTTTAGAAAGACATTTTGATTATTTTTTAAATTACTTAACAATCTTCAGTTATCCCTCTAATAGGATCAAAAATTACATTTTCAAAAAAAAATTATTTTGATTTAGTAAATCAAAGATGAAAAGACCTATAATTGTGCTATAATATCGAGCGCGCAAAGCCGCTCGCGCCAGTCACGATTGGGCCTTCCCAGCGAGAGGACGTATCACTTTGTGTCACAGGCGTGCGCTTGTTCGACGTAAATATTTTCCCAAATTATACTGCGATTAACACAACTTGATACGTTGATTATTTTATAACTTCTAATTTCTAGAAAAGCCCTATAATATAATATGGTCTGGTATTTTTTGTAGGAAGTATGGGTAGTACAAGTTTCTCATTGTGCTGATTACGAAAATGTTTATTTTTGAAATCCAAGATGGCGGACATTACTTTTCTAAATAAATTAATATGGGTGTCAATTTCAAAGATTTTCAGGGGCTGATTACGAAAATTATATAAATTTTGAAATCCAAGATGGCGGATATTGCTTTGCTATATAAATTGATATGGGTATCAATTTCAAGGATTTTCAGGGGCTGATTATGAAAATTATTGAAATCCAACATGGCGGACATTGCTTTTCTAAATAAATTGATATGGGTGTCAATTTCAAGGAATTCAAATTCAAATTCAAATTTATTGCATTCCATAATGTTAGTAATACAGGTGGTAAGGCTTAGTGCTAGAATCAATTATGGACCCTGTCGGGCACAGCAAAAGTATAGTAAGAGAGAGGAGGAAAAGTGCTTTTTTCAGGCATTTTTACGATAATTATGTAAATATAATATGTAAAAATATGTAATTCTACAATATTATATTTATTAAATTTATATTCATTTAATTGTATCGTATATAATATATTTACTTGATAAGTTGTTATGTGATAGGCATTTTTTTTTTAAATTATATTCATGTTATTCTTCTTATAACTAAGTATCTACCTTAATTTTTTACTATTATTATAAGATATTATTATATTTATATTAAGTATACTAGATTATTTAATTTGTTTATCATTTAAATATTCATTTATACTGTAGTAGCATTTATTTATTAGAAATAATTTTAATTTTTTTAGAAATATATTGTATATTTGTTCATTTTTAATATCTTGTGGTAGTTTATTATATATTTTTATTGACATAACATAAGGACTGGATGAATGCATGCTTAAATTTGAGGTTGGTAAGTTTAGTCTATTTCTATGGCGTAATGTATATTTTGTCTGTTTATCTTGGCGTCTTTCATATGAGTCTGGGTATTTACGAGCTAATTTACATAATTCAAAGATGTACATACAAGGTAATGTTAAGATTTTGTGTTGTTGGAAATGTTGCTTACAGCTTTCTGTTTGCTCTATATTTACTAAAATTCTGATTAGTTTTTTTTGGAGTATAAACAAACTAGGTGCGTCCGTACTACTTCCCCATAGGATAATGCCGTAGCTGAGCCAAGAATGCGCATACGCATAGTAGGTGGCAAGCGCAGTGCTCAGATCTGTTGATTTCTTTATTTCACGAAAGGCATATGAGAATTTTGATAGCTTTGCTCTAATTTGTTGTATATGCGGCTTCCAGGTAATGTGTGTATCAATAACTAATCCAAGTAAAGTGAATTCTTTAACTATTTCTATTTTTGAACCATTGAAAATAAAATTGAAATGTATTGGCTGTTTTTGATGGGGGTGAAACGTTATTATTTTAGTTTTTTGGAAGTTAATTTCTAAGTTATGATTATTTAACCATTTCGTTGTTTTAAAAAGTAGAGAATTTAATTTTTCAGTTAAGTTTGTTTCATCTGGGAATGATAGAAGCATAGAAATTTCGGGGGCAGATTACGAAAATGACATTAATTTTTAAATCCGAGATGGCGGTCATTGTTTTTCTTAATAAATTGATACGGATGTCAATCTCAAGGATTTTCAGGGGCTGATTACGAAAATGATTTTCTAAATAAATTGATATGGGTGTCAATTTCAAGGATTCTCAGGGGCTGATTACGAAAATCATCATTATTAATTTTGAAACCAGAGATTAAAATTTGGTTAATTTTTTTCAAGTTAAATATGAACTGTTTGTGATTTTTTTGCACATTCCTAGATATTATTATAAAGTTATTTTAGTGATGGAAAAACTCGACTGCGATCAAAATTTGAACCGTCTTTTGGTTAGATAAATCAGATGCTATGATCACTAAGCCGCCGCGAGTCCCACCTGCCAGGTCTAAATTTGCATTCACATTCTGAATTTACGTCTTAAAGGTGACGTCAGTAATATCTATTGAAAAGTCACTTCTTTTTTGAAGAACATCCTACAGCCTGATTGTACTTGGGATGTAGTTCCTTTGGAAACGTACAGTACAGTAGTTCCCAATCTTTTTGGCTGGGCAGAGGTTGTTGCACCCGCCTTCGTGCGCATGGTACAGTCAAGTGGAAAATTACTAATGCAAATATCCTATTTAGTAGTAGATCAGTAAGTAGATAGATTTTTATTTTATACATTGGCATAACATAATATACATAAAAAAAAAATTATTAATAAAAGCAGGCGTAGTAAATTCTCAGTAGGAGCTCGGAATTTGAAATTTGTGCCCGAATAATGGCAATAGGCTCGCCCCCTATTACATGGGACCTTAACATATCGGCAAACTGTGGGTGTACATTAGTGTACGCCTCTGCCTAACCTTTCAGGGAATACAGGCGTGATGGTATGTTATGTTTGAGGTACTTACGACTGCGACTGCGTGTGATTGCGACATTAAGTATAATACCTATAGCTCTCAAGAGTCGGCCACCGAATTTCTAATACAAACATAATACCAAGTTATATCGTAAGTAAAACACAATTTATTGGATTACGACTTATTATGGTATTATGTTTTTGCCGGCAATTCAAGCATTCAAATTTAGACAGCGCAATACTTGGTAATTTAGTAGCTATTATAACGCTTTATATTTTACTAGCTTAGACTTCGTCCGCGTAGAGAAGATATAGGAGATATATGAGGATATATAGCCTATAGCCTTTCTCAATAAATGGGCTATCGAACAATGAAATAATTTTTCAAATCGAACCAGTAGTTCCTGAGATTAGCGCGTTCAAGTAAACAAACAAACAAACTCTTCAGCTTATATATTGTTACGCCGAGAAGCTATTAGAATGACGTGGATGGGTCACGAAGGTTCTGGATAAATCGTAGAAGCATGTAGAATATTCGAAAGAAAGTACTCGAATACGTACTCACGTAATAACAATAGATCAAGGTCAGGTTCAAAGGTCAATGCCCGTAAACAATAGACGATCTATGTACCTACCTGTAATGCGAGTACCTACTCGCATTTTGTAGGCTTTTCGCGATTGTTCGATTCCAGAATCTTCGTGACTGATATAAATAGCCGTCGTGAGGGTCGGCTAGCGCACACAGGACGACACAGACCCGCCGACGCTCGCCGCGAGAGGACGTGTTGCCTGCGCTCCCGCTCTCCCGCTACGATCGTCTCGCTGCGCCCCGCCGCAGTGCCCCGCAGTCGCCGACTGCAACCATATTTTTGATCAAAAGCTGCCTTTTTCGAGGCGGCGGCTGATTTTCCTGTCCTATCAGATCACGGTTCGGTCGTGATTAGGCCCCTTCAGGGTAAAAACCACAGTTTCGTGGTCCTCGGTGGAAACCAATCGGTGCCAACGAAGCCGAGTGGGGTGTTGACCCGATACACCCGCTGCGCCCCTTCTGGGCAAAGCTTAAATCGGAAGGAGCTAGGACAACCGGCCTTGGGGGGTCTCCTAGTCGACCCTAGCTCTAACCCCGTTCTCTTACAGCTCCTCTAGTACTTCGGTGCTAGAGCATAGGAACCCGTTCGCACAATAAGACTGGCGACGGGAGTCAAGCTAGGGTACACTACAGGTACACACACCTCCCTGCCTATACCCGGCAGGGAGGGTTCACTCACCTACACAACCCCGGGCCCATCCACCCCGGGGACGTTAATGGTAGGAACCCATTTTTAAAATATAATTCCCCTTTTTGTTCCCTCTCGGACATCTCTTCAAGATGTCCGATGCCAAGCTCATTAGCTTTTTTAAGGATGTCCTCCTAAAGGACCCCGAATTCATCGCCAAATATGGCAAATACCTTAACGCCGAGCCGCGCGCTCAACATCCCACCCGCCCCGCTCCAATTCCCGATAGTCCGGCCTCACCGGACGCAGATGTTCCCTGCATTGTTAGGGAACAATTCGATTCTCCGGAAAGCCCGGAGAATAATTTCTATGACCGGGACCTATTGTCCGGTTCCCCGAACCCCGCGATAGCGAACAATAGGTTCGCTACTCTATTGTCCGACGCTGAGGAATGCGATGCACGTGCATCCACCTCAGCTGTCGCTACCCGCCCTCAAACGGTGCCGATGGACACGTCGGCACCGCGCGACTCAGAGTCTGAGGAATCCCTCACAGACTCAGCCTCATCTGATTCGTCAGATGGGTTCATCCCTGTAGCAGGGAAAAAGAGGCCGCGCAAAAATAAGGCCAACAACGGTGCCCCTTCAAAGGCCCTAAAAACCACTGAGGTTCCCCCCGCCTCAGCAGCCCCTCAGCCCGCGACTCCCGCAAAGGCAGCCCCTTCCCCCCCCACAGTACCTCGCCCTAAGACCCAGCCCTCCCAGGCTGCGCCAAAAAAGGGCAAAGCCCCTCCACCAGTCATCGTCCATGACAAAGAGTCCTGGGTCGATATATCCAAGGCGTGTGTTGATCGTAAGATCAACTACACAGGTGCCGTCTCGGTAAGCGATGGCATCAAAGTCACGATACCGTATCCCGACGGTTACAGGGCATTCACGGCCCTACTAAACGAGCGGAAAATTAATTTCCACACGTTTACGATTGCTGAGGAGAAATCCCTCAGAGTCGTCATCAAAGGCGTCCCCAAGGAGATTGCTACGGCAGATATCCTTGAGGATTTAAAAGCCCAGAAAATCCCCGTGTCCGAAGTGCATCGCATGCACCGAGGTCGCGGAGGTAAAGAGTACAACATGGTACTCGCTATTATCGATCCCACAGATGGCTGCAAAGACATCTTTAAGATAAAAGACGTATGCCACCTCTCTGGCATACACGTTGAAAGGCCCCATAAGGGCGGTCCCATAGGGCAGTGCCATAACTGCCAACTATATGGTCACTCAGCGAGAAATTGCTTCGCAAAAGCTCGCTGCGTGAAATGCCTCGGCGACCACGCCACCTCCGATTGCACTCGTCCGAAAGACAGGACGCTCTGCACAGAGCCACCGAGCTGTGTTCTGTGCGGTGAGCAGGGACACCCCGCTAACTACCGGGGCTGCCCCAAAGCTCCCAAGACCAAACCAAAGTTGGCTAAACGTGTAGCCGACAAAATCCAGAGGGAGAGCCCTTCCGCCGCCCTCCCTGCCCGTCTCAGCCCTCAGAGGCCCTCTCCTTGGAACGCGCTGAATCAACAGCAGTCGTTCCCTCCCCTTAAAACGCCGCATTTAGCGGCAAATATTCCAGCCCTAATGGGCACGCCCGTTCCCCCGGTCACACAGGTGGCCCCTCCCCAAACTCAGCCGGCTTTGGCTCCCAAACCAGCGCCTGCGCCTAGACCCGCGCCCAGACCCGCGCATAAATCTCCCCCCATCGATCCATCCACCGGCCGCCCTTCGGCCGAGTGGGTAATGGGATCGGCCGTCAAGGCCTTCCAAATCGCCCCGTATGAGCGAGTTGAATCCCTAGTTCTCTCCCTCAAAGCAAACGAGGGTAATGGTATTGCCATCGCACTTATTGTGCACGCCAACGCCGACTTAATTAAGTCGTTCTCTGAACTTCGTTTCTAATGGCAGGAAACAAAGGCAGAAACAAACCCCGTTCCCTAAGAATAGGTTACTTCAATGCAAATGGCATGTTCGGTCAACGTGATGAGATCACAAACTTTCTCCGCGACCATCAAATTGACATCTTCCTCGTACAGGAGACCTTCCTCAAGCCCTCCAAGAGGAACCCCGGAATTGCGAACTATCATATAGTGCGTAATGACAGGCTTCACACTCGAGGGGGCGGCACTCTCATTTACTATAAAAGGTCACTGTACTGCATTCCTATGGATTCCCCGATTCTCGAGCATATTGAGACCTCGATATGTCAAATAGGCATGACTGGCCACCAACCGATCACTATAGTATCGGCCTATATACCCCCCAGTAGCGTCAGGCTTCACCACCTGCGCTCCGACCTAGAATCTCTCCTAGGCTTGGGTGATTCAGTTATCATAGCAGGCGACCTTAACGCTAAAAACGTCGCTTGGAACAGCCACTCGAACAACCAGAGAGGCCGAGAGCTTGATAACCTTAGCACCTTGCTTAACTTTGACATTATTGCCCCCATGACGCCCACTCATTATCCTAATGACGTTAACCACCGACCAGACGTACTCGACATAGCCATCCTAAAGAACGTAAACTTAGGTTTGCGCTCCTTGGAAACGCTACAAGAGTTAGACTCAGACCACCGACCTGTGATCCTAGAACTAGGCCCCCGTCACGCCCCCACTGACCCAGGTCAATCCGCTCCGACAAAGGTGATAACGGATTGGAGGAAACTAGAGGAACGCCTCAAGTCGACTTCTTCCGTTCACCTGGACGCCATCCCTGACACGATAGTCTCAGCTGCCGACGCGACCGGCGCGATTGACTCCCTCACCAGTCACGTGCAAACCCTGTTGAACGAATGTTCACGACAGATTCCAGAGGAGTTTGATAACCGCTGGAATCTGCCGGAGGATGTACGCGCACTTGTGACGGAGAAGAACGCGGCTATCAGAGCGCACGACAATTTTCCCTGTGAGGCAAACCGTGCTCACATGCGTAATTTACAGCGTGCTGTAAAGGAACGCATCACTGAGTTACGCGAAGCCCGCTGGGATAATCTGTTGAAGGAACTGGAGCCCACCCACCAGGCCTTTTGGCATCTGTCTCGGAAGCTCAAATCCGACTGCGTGTCCACCATGCCACCACTGAATCGTCCGAATAATGCAATCCCGCTCCAACCTACGGAGCCCCCTGACCCCCCCAACCCCAACCCCAACCCCGATCCCGACCCAGACGATCCTGTCCCGCCCGTCTCTGTGGACGAGGTCCGGACGATCGTTAAGAATCTGCGTCCCAGGAAAGCCCCCGGCTCAGACGGTATCACCAACAAAGTGGTGAAACTCTTCCCCGCCCAGCTCATAGTGCTGATGACCGCCATCTTCAATGCGGCACTTATTAATAACATCTTTCCCCAAATCTGGAAAGAAGCCATTGTTATCGGATTTCCCAAACCCGGTAAGCCCCGCACTGAGCCGTCCAGTTATCGCCCCATAAGTCTTCTCAGTACCCTCGGAAAGATTTACGAGAGGCTAATTCATGCCCGATTAAAGGATTTTGCCGAATCTAATAAAATCATTCCCGACGAGCAGTTTGGTTTTCGAACCAAACACTCTTGCGTCCAACAAGTGCATCGCATAGTCGAACACATCAGCGCTGGTTTTCAGCGCGGATTGACGACAGGCATGCTCTTCTTCGACGTGGCGAAAGCCTTCGACAAAGTCTGGCACAACGGCTTGATCTACAAGCTGTACTCGCTCAATGTGCCCGATCGTCTCGTGCTCATCATACGGGACTTTTTGTCGAATCGCACCTTTCGTTATCGCATAGAGGGCGGCACTCTGTCGACCCCACATCCAATCAGAGCCGGAGTCCCTCAGGGCTCCGTTCTCTCCCCTCTCCTTTTCGCGCTGTACACCAGCGATATTCCTAAAAGCTCCAAGTCGGAGTTGGCCCTATACGCCGATGATACGGCTATCTACTATTCCGGCAAATCCCTCCCTGCTATCACCAAGATCCTCCAGACCTCGGTCAATGCCATCGGCACTTGGTTTAGGAAATGGAGAATCGAGGTTAACCCATCCAAGAGCGCGGCCGTTCTTTTCCATAAAAGCAACGACCGCTCCACTGAAGCCCGACCCATCTCCCTCTACGGCCAACCGATCCCTTGGGAAAAGAAGGCCAAATACCTGGGCGTGATTCTAGATTACCGACTCTCGTTCCGAGAGCACATAAAGACGGTTCGCTCCCGTGCCGCTTTCGCTCTCGGCCGTCTCCACAGTATGCTCAATGCACGCAGTAAATTATCCCTTAAATATAAGGTGAGAATTTACTTGACGTGCATCCGTCCCATTATGACCTATGCTAGCGTTGTGTTCGCACACATCGAAGGGTCTGGAATCCATAGGATGCAAACTCTTCAAAACCGATTTACGCGCAAAGCCACGGGCGCTCCGTGGTACGTGCGTAACAGGGAACTCCACTTAGACTTAAAACTGCCTACCATCAAGCAGTTTATGAAACGCGCCTCCAAGCGTTACTTCGATAGGGCCCCCCATCACCCCAATCCCCTGGTAGTCAGTAGCGTCGACTACATCCCCTCCCAGATTAGTAGAACTCGCCGTCCAAGGCACGCTCTAGCTTACCCTGACGACCCTATAACGGTCCTACAAGAGTCGAATAGAGAGACTAGCACTCTCAAAATACACTCGCACAAACGCCGCCCGATTTACCGTCCTCGCCGGCGAGGCCCGTCGCGAAGACCCAGTAATGGTAACCCCCCCCGACCCTTGCTCGAGCCGGCCCGCGCCGAGCCAGTAGCTTTAAATTAGTCCCTAATAATAATTTAAACCAGATCCAGCCGTCCCTAGCTGCCCCCCCAGCAACGCCCTAAGCCGAGGCCCGTGTCCCGCAGGGGACGCCCTTAGCTGCTGTTGCTTAATTTTAAGTTGCTCCTGGCTGGAGGCATTCGGTGCCTCGCCACCAAGTTCGGTTACGCTGTTAAGATTCCCTGAATCAACAGCTATTGTCCATTTCAAAAAAAAAAAAAATCGGCTAGCGCAGTTTAGTTTTGGACAAGGTGAAGTGAACATCAAAGTGAAGACAAGTGATTTTCAGTGTGACAGTACAGTGCGACAAGTAATAGTGTAGTGATTTTATTTGTGATTTCTGTTGTGTGTTGTCAAGTTTATTAAAGTATTTGTTTATTTCGGTAAAATTAGCGTTAATTAATTTATCCCGAACCCCAGCTCGTAACAATATTAGTGTAGATTTAAAATATGCCATGATATACATTACAAACAAAATTATACAATCATAGCACCTATTACAAAGCTCTATGTTCATTAGTCAAAAACAACCGCATCTTACAATAAATTATTTATAAGCAAAGGTTTTAATACATTCAAAGGTATAAATATTGTAGTTATCGCCGTGATTACTACTGTAGTACAAAATTAATGTCTTATATTGGTCCTTCATTAGGCACATTCTACGTGCATGGTAAATTATGAAAAACAAATACCAGTTCTTCAGACATCTCATCTCACATTTTTCACGATGAAGTGGAGCAAAGTTAAACTACATACCACAATTAGCACAGATGTACATACAACCGAGCGGTTTCAGTCGTGACCAAAATGTATTTTGATATTACGATTTTGAAGTGCCTAGAAAAAGATAAAACTATCAACCCTCCAAAGTAAAAGTTTGAAAATTAAAAATCCCTGAAACACATTTTTTATGATGAGTAGCTACCTTTGACTATCTATCCCTGGACAAGTGACGCGCTTAATTCTATGAACAAAAAAGTCTGTCACTTTTGGTGCGGGGGGAGGAAACACTACATAGACATTGCTGCACACATACTCAAAATAATTTTGTATCGCCACGAACTCACACATATTAAAATCTTCACCACTAACACAATTTACGCACACACAGAGGTCAAATACGTCAACATACAAGAATTGACGACAATACGAACGTATAATACAATAAAAATAATTAGGAAGCTACTATGTCGATATTTTATATCGATAGATTATTTTAGGAAGAATGGAGAAAAACGTAACAACATTACAAATTATTTTTATATGTAATTATTTATTTGCAAAATTAAAATCATCCATACACACCTTTTTAATATCTTGCGTCATAATTATTTTCAATGCAATGCTCTCATTGCATGCTAATGAAATACAAAACAAAGGAACTGTTTAGGTATAGATAAATAGGTGTAACATACTATGTAATTGGAAAATAAACGCACGGGTGAGAGAAATCGCATACTTTTCGAAATACATATTCTATAGCCTATGTTAATCTTGAATAATGTAGCATTCAAATGGTGAAAGAATTTTCGAAATCGGCCTAGTAGTTTTTGAGTTTATTTGTTACATACATTGATACATACAAATCTTTCCTCTTTATAATATTAGTATAGATTTAGTTACAAATACTTTGATACCAATTAGTTTGATTCTTTCATTTTGATTTTTTCTTTTCTTTGCCAGGCTGATATATTAAGAATAACACTAGACAGAGCATTTTGTTTCCCACGAGATATAAGTAGGAGTAAATACGATTTTGTTCATTATGTCGCGCGTTAATATGAACAGAAGCGCTACGCTAGAGGTCCTGAGTTCGATTCCCCGGTCGAGCAATGTGTTATTGGAGTTTTTCTATAAAATTAAGGGTTGATGCCCGATTAATGGCAATAGGCTCGCCCCCTAAGTACGCATCTGTCTAACCCTTTGGGGAATAAAGACGTGATGGTATGTCATGTTCCGTACTCTCATTATTTCTTTGAGCCGGATATCGAAAAAAGAAAATAATGTGTTTGAAGAAACACCCCGAGAGGCAGGGCATAGTGGAATTGAATAACTCACTTACAATTGGAGCTGCCCCACTGGGGAAACACCTACACTTTGCAGAAAATAGTAGCCAAATAACATAGCACTGTACTACTAGTATTCTATTATCTGTGACTGTACTATGTTGTGTTCCTAACGGTGAGCAAGATCGCCAGAGCTCCGCGAGGAAGCGTTATGTTGGCAGTGGGGGTACCGGTGTTGTGGGTTGTCTACCGGGTGTGAAAAGATTTTTACAGGTTCGGCAACGGGCGAGTGATACCCCAGGTGTTGCAAGCGTTCATATAATAGGGTACATTAACACTATATATACACTTACCATCAGGCGGGACATGTGCTGGTTTTCCACCTAAGCGGTAAAAGAAACCCAAGACCTTCTAACCATACCGTATCTTAGAAATCATTTTCAATGATTTTTGAAATACGATTTAAATATGTTAATTTATAAATTCTTTTGTCAACAAAATCCGCAACGGCTTAAGCTATTATTTATCAATCACACTTATATCATTTTAAATGAAGGTCTTTTGTAGATCTGAAAAAGTAACAAATAAAATATCTAATACTGGATATCAAAAATAATCAATAATCTTAGTTACGTCATTTCCAAAAATGTTATTTTATTAAAATATAGTGATATCATAAATTCATGATATTCATCTTTAGCAATTATTATAATTTGGTCTTACATTGAACACGAAAATAATATCGATATCGATTCGAAATCGTAAACAAACACTATCACATCATTAATTAAAATGACAAAACAAAAGAGGGACATAGTCTCGCTACACTTTTTAAAATTAGAGTTTTATGCATTATGTCATAATATATATAAGGCCTATAATTGCCAAAAAACGGTAATTCTGCATTAAGACCTATAATTGGAAATCAGAAATGGTGACATCCTATTGGATGATATATAATTGAAATCAAAAAATGACATTTTGATGGATATTTCAAATTTAAATCTTACGTGTATTAGCAGAAGGCTGATATTGTTAGTAAAAAAAATTTGCTAGTCTCGTGGGGAGTGCGGATAGTCTCGTGGGGAGTGCGGGTAGTCTCGTGGGGAGTGCATGCTTGAACTAAACGATTATTTTATACTCGATTATTGAATCGGTAACGTCCTCGATCTTTATTAATAAATTGTATTATGTGATTTAAATAGAAATAAATGAACTTTAATACTTACATACGGAAAATAACTCCATCTTTATCTAAATAAGATATTAGATATTTTTTTGCATACATTAACTGCACGTATATCGGTATTTACACGGAGCATTTATGATGACCTTACTGAGCGGAAACGATTCTGTTAATGAAAAATCGATTTCGGAAACAGTTTTGATAAACGCGTTAGATTTTTTAATCCACTACCTTGACAGAGGGGAATGATCATGAGAGGCGGGTCCTTATAGATAGATAGTCAAAGGTAGCTACATATCTCATTTTCAAATACCTACCTTTAAAAACTATTCACCCATACTAATAAGTACATTAACCTTCAGGCTTCAACCCCCGTTTCCTACCCTTAAAATGTAAAAATCCATAAATCATTAAACTCGTCACTAGGTATTTATTAGTAATGAGTATCTACAAAAATTAAAAATTTTAACCCCAATTTCCGCCTTCAAAGTTTTATGTTTTGATGTTTATTGAATATTGTATGTATAAAAATATACTAAATTAAAAACAAAATTGAAAATACAAAAAAAAACTAACGAGAATAAAACTAGAAAATTAATTTAATAATGAAAGGATCAACATTGTTTATAGGCTCGTACGCTCGATCTGCAGCCATGTGTGCGTGTAAAGCGCACACTAACATAGAATTTACCTAAACTCGATCGAGTGAATTTTTAGGACGGCCTCTTAAGCTGTTGCAGATAAATGTGTTGACAAAAGAATTTATAAATTAACATATTTAAATCGTATTTTAAAAATAATTGAAAATTATTTCTAATATACGGTACGGTTTGAAGGTCTGGGGTTTCTTTTACCGCTTAGGTGGAAAACCAGCACATGGCCCGCCTGATGGTAAGTGGTTACCGTAGCCTATTATATGAACGCTTGCAACACCTGGGGTATCAGTCGCCCGTTGCCGACCCTGTAAAAATCTTTTCACACCCGGTAGACAACCCACAACACTGGTACCCCCACTGCCAACATAATGCTTCCTCGCGGAGCTCTGGCGATCTTGCTCACCGTTAGGAACACAACATAGTACAGTGCTATTTGTTATTTGGCTACTATTTTCTGCAAAGTGTAGGTATTTCCCCAGTTGGGCAGCTCCAATTGTAAGTAGAGTTATTCAATTCCACTATGCCTCTCGGGGTGTTTCTTCAAACACATTATTTTCTTTTTTCGATATCCGGCTCAAAGAAATAACGAGAGTACGGAACACGACATACCATCACGTCTTTATTCCCCGAAGGGGTAGACAGATGCGTACTTAGGGGGCAAGCCTATTGCCATTAATCGGGCATCAACACTAAATTTTATAGAAAAACTCCAATAACACATTGTTCGACCGAGGAATCGAACCCAGGACCTCTAGCGTAGCAGTCGCGCTTCTGTTCATATTAACGCGCGACATAATGAACAAAATCGTATTTACTCCTATATAAATATCTCATGGGAAACAAAACGCTCTGTCTAGTGTCATTCCTAATAATCTAATATTAGCAAAGAAAAGAATCAAACTAATTGGTATCAAACTATTTGTAACAAAACGTCCCCAATATCCGCTCTTATAGATAGAGCTAATATTATAAAGAGGAAAGATGTGTATGTTGTATGTAACAAATAAACTCAAACTACTAGGCCGATTTCGAAAATTCTTTCACCATTTGAATGCTACATTATTCAAGATTAACATAGGCTATAGAATATGTATTTCAAAAAAGTTAGCGATTTCTCTCACCCGTGCGTTTATTTTCCAATTATAAATTATGTATTTATCTATACCTAAATAGGTAGTTTC
Organism: Acronicta leporina; assembly: GCA_947256265.1. Lineage (NCBI taxonomy): Eukaryota > Metazoa > Arthropoda > Insecta > Lepidoptera > Noctuidae > Acronicta > Acronicta leporina. The sequence continues at coordinate 9,076,615 of OX366521.1, forward strand.
TTTCTTTTGTATTTAATTGGCTTGGCATGTAATGTATAACAATGAGAGACATTGCATTGAAAATATGACGCAAGATATTTAGAGGTGTGTATGGATGATTTTAATTTTGCAAATAAATAATTAGTTTGAAGGAAAAAATCGACTCGCAGGTAGGATTCGAACCTGCGTCTTCTGATTTGATACACAAACAAATGAACAAAAAAAAAACATACAAACAAAACATGCAAATTTCGACATGGCAGGTAGGACTCGCGGTGGCTTAGTGGTCATAGCGTCTGGTGTATTAAACCAGAAGACGCAGGTTCGAATCCTGCCTGCAAGTCGAATTTTTCCTTCACTAAAATAATTTTAAAATCTTAGCATGAAAAATGCAAAAAATCACAAAAAGATAATAAATAATTATATATAAAAATAATTTGTAATCGTTGTTACGTTTTTACCCATTCTTCCAAAAATAATCTATCGATATAAAATATCGACATAGTAGCTTCCTAATAATTTTTAATGTCTTTTACGTTCGTATTGTCGTCAATTCTTGTATGTTGACGTATTTGACCTGTATGTGTGCGTAAATTGTGTTAGTAGTGAAGATTTTGATATGTGTGAGTTCGTAGCGATACAAAATGATTTCGAGTATGTGTGCAACAATGTCTATGTAGTGTATCCTCCCCTCGCCCCCCGCACCAAAAGTGACAGATTTTTTATTCATAGAATTAAGCGCGTTACTTGTCCAGGAATAGATAGTCAAAGTATTTACTATACCCTAAACCTATGCTAGCGCCATTTTGGAGGGTTTCTGAACTATTATCTACTTGTTATTTTTGTGAAGATTGAAATTCGACTCGCAGGCAGGATTCGAACCTACGTCTTCAGGTTAGGTACACCAGACGCTATACCTCTAAACCACCGCGAGTCCCACCTACCATGTCGAAATTTGCCTTCACATTCTGAACTTACGTCTTAGCATGAAAAATGCAAAAAAATCACAAAAAGATATTATCTACTACTTTAACACTTTTCACGTGTCTCCCAGGACCCATCTGAGTCCGTTCTATTTTTAAGAAGTTAAAGGTGCGTAGCTTGGCTTTGATGACATGGCAGTCCAATACTCACAAGGCTATCACTGCTATTTATGTTATGTTCCTAGAATCTACCAATTTGAGTTTTTTTTGTTACACTTTAATTTATTCCTAATGTCAACTTTATTTGGTATACAGGCGTAGCCTAGTTTGGGTCCATCAGAAATTCAATATTGTAAAGATCTTTTTTGGGAAATAAATGTATTCTTATTATTATTATTTGTATCTCCTTTGGTGATCACGGCATACCTTTCGTGAGGGATACATCCGGTCCTTTGGAAGGCTTGCAGGGGACACAGGTCCAACGCGCAGAGGCCCCTTGGAGAGCTTTGATCTATGAGCTATGGGATGGGGCATACACCCGGGATTATATTATTATTATTATTTAGTGGCTCGTAGGAGCACGCAGGAGATGCATATACATCTCTTAGTTATTCTCTTAGATGCAGGGACCTAAATACCGGTATAATTTAGTAACGTTATCTGCCCAAGGTCGAGATAACGTTATTTTTGAGAATAACGTTATCATTATATTACGATATTTTGCGCACCATTGTTTAAGTATAACGTTATAATGTCGTCGTCAATTTAACGTTACTGAAATATTGTTATAAAAAATAATAACGTAAATAATAACGTTATTATTTTTTTCAGTTCTATTTTTTTCGTATATTATTGTCATTACTTTTATCAAGATTAAAATATCTGCTTTAGTTCTATCTAATTTTTACAATCCATCTCCAGAAACAATTGTTGCAGATAAGTAAGATGTTTCTTCATTACTTTGCAGGCCGTTGATGTTTGATTCGTTCTGTTACCCGTATAACGTTATGTTATGAATTTCGTTCTGAATTTCGTTCTGTTACTCGTATAACGTTATGCAAAATATTGAAAACGATATGTTGGACGAGGTATCGATACTATTATAACGTTATTATATCGTTACGAATTCTGTTATGTATAACGTTATAAGTCCCTGCTTAGATGGGAACATAGGTACTGTGCAATATTTTGTTTGTTTGCAGTTTGGAGCTGTATATTGGTGACAATAGGGGCATTCTAATTTCACCACAAGTTTTATTAAATAATATTTAGAAATCATTAACTTTCCCAGTGCCCAGTGCTGAGCGCTCTGCTCAGATTGAGGGAGGAAAGTTAGAGAGACTTCACACACCGTCGAGAAGATCTTGCAGGTATGCAGGTTTCCCTACAGTGTTCTCCTTCACCTTTGAAGCATGTGACATTTACTATGAACATGGCGATCTATTAGTAGGTAACTACCTATTATATCATTGCCTACAATAAAAAGGCAAGTCAATTTTAGTCAGTTTTAATTTTTAACGGTTTTGATTGAAATGGTCATACCTAACTACCTTTTATTAATCGAGTTAAACCTAACGTCACTTCAGGTCGGCGAGTGGAACTGCGGGAAACAACTAGTTTTTACCTACACATACCTATAGATATCGGTGCTCGTAACGCATCACTAAAACCATGTAAACCATTGAGAAACCATGTAACTTGATGATTATGATTGATGATTTACTTATCTGTAGCCTGGTGGATAAAATGTATCACATTATTTATCAAAAAGACTTAAATTAATGCAAATACCTAGGTGAAATAGGTAGGTAGGTACGTACGTTTAACGGTGAGTAGGTGGTTAGTAGGTAGTATTAGGTAAGGAATTAATAAGTGCAAATTTAATTAATCGGATGACCGTAGGTATCATAAAAACAATTTAGAGAATTTAAAGAATATTGAGGGGCAGATAAATTTGAGGCATTGTGGCAGGCGTCTCTCAGGTCAGTAGGTAGTCAGAAGTAGGTGAAGCAAAGCGTCGCTCGGTTAGTTGACGACTGGCAATTAAATAGGAGCATTAAGAGCTTGTCGGGCCGAATGTCCAAGATAGATATAGTGTTGTGTACCATGAACACTTTCCCTTTCGTAATTATCTTAATCCGTCATCCAATCCTATCAAAAGCGAATCGTTTAATTTTATATTGTATAGGTAATTTCAACAATATTTGTGTATTGAGCAATTCTTGTTCAATTGAGGTTTTTAATATTTTTTCTCAATATCAAAAAGAATAACTGTCCAGTGTACAACAGCCTCCCCTACGACTTATCTGCGGCTTTTACACCCACAGGTTGCCAATAGGAGGCGAGCCTATGGGCACTAACTTTGCTAGACCTGGGAATCGAACGCAGGACCTCTAGCGTAGCAGTCACGCTAAGGACCACTAGGGTAATGAGGCAGCTGAGTAGGTATACCTAAACTTTTAATTACAATATAGGTAATTACTTATTTTAGGGTATAATTACTAGGTACCCAGTACCTGCGTCCTACTTATTAAAATAAATAAAGCATGTCTATAATGTTCTCTCAGATATAATTGTCATATAATTTAATCACAAATTCTTTGCATAAAATACAAATAAAAAACATTTACACATTTATTATTTAGATACATCATATAGTTATGTCACAATAACTGTAAAAATGTTTGCTAAGAAGGCCTGTGTTAAAGCCCGGTATCCACGAAAGCGAAAATGCACAGAGAGTAGAGGACAAGACCTGTTTAGTAGGCAGGGAGATTATTTCCAACAAAGTGAAATGGCGATGTGAGATGCAGACTGATCAATGACTTCTTCCAAAATAATTGCGTAAAAGAGTAATTAGTCATCTGCTCTCCTCTCCACTTCGAACCGCGTCCTCTGAAGCTTGTCGACCATAAATACAATGACATATTCTCCGTCCTCCATTCCTAGTCGTCTGCGCTTCAGTGGATAAGAATAATGAATGCACTTACATAGAAGGCTTCGTAGCCATCAAACACTTTTTCCAATATTCATAATGTATGTGTACTTACAATTTATGTATCTATGTATTTATATTATTAGCTAAACTTAAATAAACTCAAACGTAGGTAGGTAACTATAAGTTGAGATTTCGTTGATTGTTTATATTGTGTTATTAAAATAAAGATCGCCCATTACAATGACGATGATGTCTTAAAATATGTACCTACGAGTAGGACAAAATAATGTAATTCTAAACGAAATATGTTGCATGTATCACATTCAATAAATTTTACTATTTACATCCATAAATCACCAAAATTCTTGTAAATTGAATTGACTGTTTGCCTGTAAACATCACATTTACTAATTAAAAGTATCTAGCTGTTAATCTATATTTTATATGCTTGACAAAGCGATCATTTTGGCACCACGAGATAATAAAAATATTGTATGTACAAAAGAGAATAAATTACCACTTTAACGTAATTGAGTCGATAGATGAAATTAATCGTTTTGAGATCCATATATTTTTAATGTGTAGCCCTTAATCGACCCTTTACAACTTTAAATAGGTGTAAGTACTACGCCTTTACAATAATTGTTGTAGGGATAAAAGCATTAGAGATAAAAGTTACTATGTAAAGATTATCTGGATTTCATGTTGTCTAGGTACTTACAATGATTTTCTGTAAAATTATAAAAATATTTTAACAGGCACAATTTATGGTATTTTGATTATAATGACTTTTATTTGATAATGCATTTAAATAATAACATTTTTAGGCATTAATTTATTTAAATACCAAAGGTACAAAGATAAGGTACATCCGTTTGTTAATACTTCAGCTACCAATCATATTTTTTTTTGCTTTTTTAGTGTTCATTTCAACAACATCCTTAAATAACGATTACAATAATATTTTAAAATCTAGCAATTAATCGTAGGTACCATTGGTCTTTGGGTGTGCTCTTACGGGTATCAGAGTTTTAAAAAATACGTACTTATTGTTGTTGTTTTTTTCATAAGTAGTTGAAACTAAATATAATTGCATCTGTCTTAAAATGTTTATGAAAAAATTGTCACCATCATTTTCTCTGGCCTTAATAATTTAAAACAATAATACATATTATTCGCTTTTACTAAGTACATAATGTACTTTTTGTTCTTTACCTCGATATTTCTGTTTCGTCCTCTTCAATGAAGGTATTAGCTACTTTCCTAACCTGCTTACGTACAGAACCTATTTAAACGTCTTTTTGTATTATCAGCGATTCCATAAGTAGTGTAAGATGGACATAATTAAAGTAGTTACAGATTCATACTTCTCATATCAAAAATATTAATATTCATAAAAAAATACAAGTAATTATGCACACATACTAAGATAATGCACTGATTGTGCATTGAGTTTAAATAATAGTTGAAGTATTCATTGCGATTGTTCTCTTGGAGAGCTAGCGGTGGACACGAGGAGAGCGAGGCGAGGACTAGTACGTCTGTGTCAAAGGCAACTTTGGGTGCCCGGGTTAGAGTCTTCTCGATCTTGATCACTTGGCACATTGTTATTTTGTTCCTGGTCTCGATTTAACACGAACGCAGGCTCTACATTTTCATCGTCACTGTTAAATCTGTAAAACATAACGCAATAAATGATTACTTATTTCGAATATAATACGAAATTTTACCAATTATTTCTTATTGATATCCGTTCTTTAAAAAGAAATTATTCTGAGCCAATGTAATGATATATTATACATACTGGTATCGAGAGACTTCTCCCCTCATAGTACATATTGCATTCGTAAGGGCCTTCACATAGTTTTTGGCTAAAGTAAGAGTTTCTATCTTCGATAAGCTCCTGTTGTCTTTTTTGACATGTGGTATCACGCGCCGGAGATCCTAGAAGTGGAAAAAATCTAAGTCAAGCCAAATTGCTTATTGTAAATAAGCAATTTGGCTTGATTGAAGTTATTATGATTGAATTTTGATTAATGCTTACCTCAAAGGCTCTGTTTAATGAGTGCATCCTCATTCTTTCTCGCTCATTGCTCTCAAGTCGGCGCAGGTTGCGCTCGCGCGCGGAGATGCCGCAGCGTCGTCGTCGACCAGGGCCGGTGGGCCCGCTGCTGCTGGCTGCCGATGACGAGGAGCCTGCTGCCGCTCGCCTTGGCCGACACACGCGACGTGGCACCTGCTCATCGCTACCGCTGCCACTGTCATAAAAATCTGAAATGACAGTTAAATCGATTTAATCACCGATATAATCATCAACAGAGTAATTATGATTCATTAATAACTTGACTTAAACAATATTTTCTATTTTTGAATACTGAGATGTATACTGGTATATAATCGGTGAGATGTAATACCTACTTTGCAAATACACCAATGAATAATAATAAAGTAAATCATATAGTTAGAAAGTAAGAACGTTAACGTAAGTTTTAAAAATCAAGCTGTATTATGCATAAGTACTGCGTCATCTCTAGCCGAACGTTAGTAAATTCTCCGTCACGAACCGTTGGCAACCACAAAGTTGGCAGCGACACGATATCGAAGAGAGAACACTTAAACATTTGTGCAACAAGTCAGCTGCTCTGTACGAAACTTGGGCATTACGTGACGCCGCTGCACGCTTGATAAACTATTTGCGTAAGAGCGCGAGTGTAGACTAATCGATTTGAACGCACGGCTACGGGTGATTTTCGTAATGCCCTTATCTGCTTCGTGCTTTGCGACGGTTGTACATATTATAATAATAAATTAAAATTCAATATCCATGTATGCATTAATGTACGTTTACCTAACATTGGTAAACTGTTACCTACGTTACTTAGAGAAAGGAGTAGTTAGAGTAAATCAGTGTTTACTGTCTTACACCCACAGCACCGAAATTCCGGCTACCTATGCTGATGCATCATGTAATGCTAACCAGATCCTTTCTAAATTATTATTTTCTGCAATCTAGGAATGAATGAACACTCAAAATAATATAGACACAGTATAAACCTATGAGAGTTATACCTTGTCTAAGTTATTGGGGCTTTGAAGGTTTTTTTTATTGTCTTTTCTCACCTCCAGCTTGCTCAATTTTATCGGCAATGTCAGGTTTGCTGTCATAATACTCGGAAGTCTCGTCTTCATAATACAGCATCGTTTGGTCGGGCGATTCGGCTTCTGAGCCTCCACCCTCCGTACTCGCCCACTGGGGCATATTTGTATCTGAAACAAACAGAAGTGGTTTTGTATTATAATAAAATCAAGGTGTTAAAATTCATCTGATACAGGGAAGAGGCCTCTTTCAGTTTACCGTTGTCAATTTTAATTATTTAATTAATTCATGCTACGAGACCCACAAAAAGGCAAGATGCACAAAAACTCCAGCTATAGTTCAATTACATGTCATTTCCAAAATGTATTTGTCTAAGATTGAAGTATATTTCACAAATAATAAAACACTTTGTTAAAATGTGACAGTCTTTCACAGCTTCATAACAAAACTATGACGTAGTTGATGACGACGGCGTCGCTCGGCTGGTGAATTTGAATAGCCGTTAATACCCAATGTCGGTGTGGGTGCCTATCAGTACATACTGGTGGACAGCTAGTAGAACGCAATGACAGTGATGTGACACGTTGTACTTAGCAAGCTGACGCGCCGGCCAATATATGATAAAGGACAGAAGGACTATAACAATTTGTGTGACAAAAATAGCTCGCACATAGTCTTCGCTTAATAAAACGTATAATACTATGTCTTTTTTAAGTCTTGATCGCCAGTTTGCCTGATATTAAGCGACACTGCGACCTAAGGTGGAGCGCGCTTGCCTAGAAGAAACCGATTCACTCGTTATTAAAGACACCCAGATAATATCAATCGGGGAAGACCCGCTCGGGAAGTGCATTCCACATTTCGGCGGTACGCATGATAAATGTGGAGCGTAGCGTTCGGATTTTCTGAATATCCACCACAATAGTGCTATGTGTTTATATATGGAGCAGTCTCCATACAGATTTTAGGATCTGATGCAGAAAACACCTGCTCATATTTAACTGGAAGTACGTATGTTAGGGGAGTAAGAGTAAAAAATATCTCGCCCATGAATAGTTTATATTTGATAAGCTTGCCTTTGACTACTACCTCACCTGATGATAATGTGGTCGACAAGAAAGCAGACTTGCCCACAAGTAACCTATTCAGTCGTGACTTGAAAACTCGCAAGGTCGTAAGGTCGTAAGTTACCGGAAAACAAACTCTAAACGCAAAAAGTTCCATCCCCTAGCAGTACGTACTCGTATAAGAAAGAAGGCATAATTATGTAACACCATTTGACTGCAGTGGTGCAGTGCCCTTTCTCTGGTTGTCCGGTGATGCAATGGGCTTGTAGGAATTAAATCGTGCAATTCCGATTATCTTGCAACACTGCCTCTATGTTTGAAATAAATTTTAGAAGTTTTCTTGTATTACTGGGGAACTAAACACTTTTGTGAATCATAATGATAAATAACATACCATCACGCCTGTATTCCCCGAAGGGTTAGGCAGAGGCGTACTAATGTACACCCACAGTTCGCCGGTATGTTTAGGTCCCATGTAATAGGGGGCGAGCCTATTGCCATTAACCGGGCACAAATTCCTAACTCCGAGCTGCTAATGGGAATTTCATAGAAAAACCCAATAACACTTTGCTCGACCTGGGAATCGAACCCAGGACCTCTAGCTTAGCAGTCGCGCTCAGGACCACTTGGCTAATGAGGCAGTTCTGATAAATCATAAAAGGCAATAATGATAAATCATAAAAGAAAATTGTTACTGAACTATAATCAATTAATATTTAGAACTCAGTAGTTCCTTAACAATTTTGTAACGTGATTCATCATCATCATCACTTCTGATTATTTCGCCATGGTCCTACATTTATTGCATGTAATGTGCAAAAATAATTCAGATCTAAAGTAGATACCTTATGTACGCTCTTCACTTATCTGAAGCTTAGCTTGAACATTGCTTAGTGAAAAAAAAACACGAATTTTATTATACTAGGTAGCCGTCATTGTTAGTAATCTTTATTGAAGAAAATTAAATTGTATCCATGAGCATCGTGATCCGGGATGGAGCTTCTGTCTATTTATGAGGTCGGGGGTGTTGTGCCTGGCGCCGCCGGTGGTTGGCGACCGGCGCGGCGCCCACGCGGCGCCCCCCAGCCGAGCAACAAATGACACGCTTATATAATATTATGTATATAAATAAATCGTATTCATAGCTTGTTGTATATATACATTAATACAATACACTATTTTATCACTAATTTTATGTTTATAGAAGGTATACTATAAGGATGTCAGGGAAGTGGAGCCTGAAAACAATAGTTCTACTCTTGTGGTGGCTTGTTGGTTGTGCTGGTTGTTTGGTTTATTATAAGTTGTTGCATGACGGGTTAAATTAAGATGTATTAAATGTATCCACGAGAACACTACCAACAAACTGTCATGCAGTTGTTATATTTTTGGATAATAAAAAAAAGGTTTTTGATTCTTAGTAAGCTACGAAACCTATATTTCAAATGATTAGTCAAAATTCATAATTGTTCTTAATATTTCCTCATAATGACTTCAAATGATAGATTTATAATTATCATACTTAATTCACATATTACTTAAATTAAAAAGACATGCTTCATAAATCTCTTCTTCTTATAACACGTCGTCACTAGTAATTAGTCCATAGTTTACTCGTCATATTTGAAAGTGTTCTTTGCCACGTCATCTTTGCTACGTAGACTGCTACGCTGCTACGACGTAACGCGGAGGGCTACGAATTTCATACGCAATGTATTTTGGTTTTTCAATTAAAAACTGACGTTTAATATTCCTATCGTATTTGTTATCTTAAACTCATTATATCGCTATTAATAATGCATGTTTAAATAATTTTATGTACACACATAGTACTCGTCTTACTTGCTGTGGTCTAGAAATGTTTTTCTAGACTACAGCCAGTAATATTGAACGAAAAGTTTGAACGACTACTCTCACTTAATTTACGCCGAGAGTAAAGCAGTGCAAGCACGTGTTTAATTATTCATTTATAGAACCCCGCCCGTAGACCTGGTTTCGAGATTGACCAGTTTCGCTCGCCTATAACCACGTCGAGTATCGTGCCACTTTAAAAATACCTGTTTATATAATAATGTGAGTTTCTGAATAAATTTTATTTTCCATTACAAATAACCATTTAAGTGGCATAAATTAAAGTGCAGTATTACAAAATTTATAAAACAACCAAAAAATCAGTTCGGCATTTAGTTGAATGCTGTTAAAATAATTTGTATGAGTCAATCAGGATTAAACTGCATTTAATACCAGGGTAAACATAGTCGTAGTTCTTCATTTCTACACGTGTCTCCCTGTGTCGATTTTTAGCATATAGCACGATAAAAACAAAGAATTTGATATACCAGAATAATGCAGTTGTGCATAATTGTACCCGGATGTTTTGCTTGTGCTCTATCTCTCTCTCTCTCTCTCACTCAGTCGACGGCGGCATGGAAGCCGAACCCTGCATTATCGCGTGCGGTTCGCACGTGCACGCAAAATCAACCACACCAATTATGAACACATTTACAACATTGCATTATATAGTTATATAATGATAGTAATGAATGTTTTTTAATAAAAGTTAATTACCCTCCTTCGAGTTGTTAGTACCAAAATCCATGAAGGTTAGTTACCGAAATGGATAAAAGTGATAACTTTGGTTTTTTTGTACGGTTTCAAATTAATTATTAATACAAGGCTGTACTGGCATAATATATAGGTAGGTACTTATAAGCGCTATTTGGTTTAAAACAGAAAAGAAAAACTCAATAATTTTTCAATGTCAATAGGGTTCTTAATACATAATAGTGATAAAAATAATCTCATTGTATTAACTCAGTCATAATACACCACCGTTGTTACAATCAACTGTTTGCGTCACTCGTATCAATCTCGCACCTGTTCTAATAAATGGGATTTTAAATTTAATATCGCTATACGAAGTGTCCACCGTACTATAGAGCGTTTAATAACTAGAAATTAAAAACAAGCGAAGTTTTTGAAAATTGAACATCGTATACATCTTTGATCTATTGCAATGATTCTTTCGAGTCGCATTCTGGTTTTCAATTATATTTACTGCTGATGGACATATTGTTATAGTCAGCAAGTTTACGATCATGAGCAGACGTTGACATTTACGTGACATTTGAAACGGTAATGCCAGTGACGGTGATGAGTGCGCGCAGGCCGCGGGCCGCCTCGCTGCCTGGCCGCCAGTTCTGCCTGGTCTACGTCACCGGCCGGCAGCGTGCCGACCTTCGCAGACCCCGCTCGGACACTTTCACCTTATTTACCACTACTGGTAGCCCACATATCTACTGTTATAGTTTCCATTGTTATTGTACTGGAGCAGTTGCATAATTGTATGAGAAGCAATTGAGGGGCAAATACCATTCTATGTATCTATATGCGCATATCAAAATTTCAAATTACTCTATTTATGTTGTAACTCTGTTTTCCGATGCTACTAAATTATGTTGTTGCCAAAACGGAGTGTAACTTTAAGGTACCTAAGTATAAAAGAAATGTTAAGTTTCACATTGCAGGAGTATTTGTGGCATTCGTACGTAACGTTTTGTCGAATAAAAGACCAAAGGAATAATAATATTATAAAATTTCTTGCAATGTTATTCAGTTTTTAAAACTAATTTATAATGGTTGGTAATGAAGTTTGCAAAGAACTTCATTACGTAACGTTATGCTTCGATTTGTAAATTGTTATTACCGAATTAGAAACGGGTTTACACAGTTACACTACATTATATTATTGAATACATATTTCTTGATCGAAAAAAATCTATCAATTTACAAGCTGATCAGCTACAGAGCTAGAGGTTGCAAGTTTATTCCCCGCATTGAATAAATATTAGAGTACAATAGTTGGTATGGAAACCATGAAACGTGTTTGTAAAGGCGCCCAAGATACAGGAAAATATCCTAGTGTAACCCCGCCTAGGATGGCCTTCTATCATAGTTATCGTAATAAAGATAAACCTCACAATGTTTTCCATTGCGTATAGATCCATTGATTCATTCATTCAATCAATCTTCAAATCGGTGTGTAAGTCAAAAATCAGCGATCAATCCCAATTGAGGCAAAGGTTACAAATTATATTTTTGTAGGTATAATTTATAGCATTCATACAATTTCCTAACGTAATCAAAGTAAATGATATGTGCATGCCGTCTTACATACGAAGATACATGTCTACAAGCTACAATATAAAATACGTGTATTATCGTGTTTTTAATTCAAGTGTACGTAAGCTGTTTTGAATGTCGTATAAAATACGACTGATCAGCTGGTTAAACATAAAACAATAGAAGTAATTTTATTGTGGTCGTGCAATTACTTTCTGGCCTTTTAGTAACAAGGTTTCTTTTATAAAAGAATTTTCAATTCATTGATTTTCTATAGTTTATGTGTTATATTAAATATATATAATCTATGCATATATACACAATCACACAACAGGTGCCTTCAACTTGTGAAAGCGTAAGACGCATTAGAATAGATTCTTCTGTATAATATAGTCAAATGTTGAGAGAATTTCACATTCATTGATTAAACTGTTATTGAAACGAGTTTATTACTTTATTTACTTCCGGCGTACACATATAAGTAGATAGCAGTTTTCAGTGTTTTCCGTATCTATTCAATTCGAACAGCTTCCGTTGAAGATAACACAGATTATATTTAATACTAGCCTCTGCCCGCGGCTTCGCTCACGTGAAGCTATATCAGGAGTAAAAATGGATAACCAATATTGATACTTAATCTCTTTTTTGTATGGGTCATGACAACAGCGCGTATACAGCAGAGAGGTCAAACTGTATCTCAGGATCCGTTTAATTAATTGAGATAAAAAGTTCACCAGTTTTTAAGTTGAAGCATATACTTTCTAAGAGTGATAACAAAATTTAAATCTATTCAGTAGTTTTTGCGCCAACCCGTAACAAACAGACAAGAATTGTAAAAATCACATTTTTGGGTTCGGCGACGTTTATATACCCTAACCCAATTGTTTTTTTTTAAATATCTTCAATGTACAGACACAGGTTTTTTACAATTTTATAATAGTAGAGGTGAATTTAATAAAGTATGATTCAATGTAATATGACGATAAGGTGGTAACATTTCGCGTAGGTAAGCAAAATAAGTATCACCTACCTATCAGTGCGATGAAATTGTATAAAATTATATATATAAAAAAAACTGACTCTGAAACTGAAACTGAAACGGACTGCCTCAATAGCCTAGTGGTCCTGACTGCGACTGCTACGCTAGAGGTCCTGGGTTCGATTCCCAGGTCGAGCAAAGTGTTATTGGGTTTTTCTATGAAATTCCCAGTAGCAGCTCGGAGTTAGGAATTTGTGCCCGGTTAATGGCAATAGGCTCGCCCCCTATTACATGGGACCTAAACATACCGGCGAACTGTGGGTGTACATTAGTACGCCTCTGCCTAACCCTTCGGGGAATACAGGCGTGACGGTATGTTATGTTATGTTATATAAAAAAAACGCCGAAAACTTATCGTGTCTTTTTTTTAATTGATCGTGACTCCTTTATTATTATTAATGTCATTTTTATTATCTTAACTGCTGTTACAGTTAAATCGTGGCTGTTAAACTGCACAACATAAATCAATGCATTAAATCCTTTTATAGTTAATGTTTTATAGGTAAACGCAATGCTAATGCTATCACGTAGCTTCTTATTTTTTCTAGATATGTTGTTATCAAACAATATCAAAACGTATGTAGATGCAGAGGTTTTATTGCAATGATATTTATTGCTATTTCTCGAAATAAATGGATTATCTATTTGTTCGAGAAATACCCTGAAAAATGTGAGCGCTGAAAATCTGTTTCTTCACTTATTTATGCATGATTTTTTGTTTTAATTGCATTTAAACACACATTTTCAATGAAAAATTGTTTAAACATATTTAAGAAGTTAATTCAAGTGGCCCTAAAACTACATAAAAGCTTAGATAGGAACTTATAAGTATTCTTTTAACTGTTGCTATGCACATACATTGTTTCTGCCTTACATCAATGTCACTATAATGTTATGCGACTGACTGACTGAAAAACTGCAAGAATATTCGACGTCGACAACAGATATCACTAACATATTTTATTACAGCGGCGATTCACTGATTTAATACAATAATAATAAATAATATTTATTAATATTATATTACTATGATATAACATAACATACCATCACGCCTGTTCTCCCCGAAGGGTTAGGCAGAGACGTACTAATGTACACCCACAGTTTGCCGGTATGTTTAGGTCTCATGTAATAGGGGGCGAGCCTATTGCCATTAACCGGGCACAAATTCCTAACTCCGAGCTGCTACTGGGAATTTCATAGTAAAACCCAATAACACTTTGCTCGACCTGGGAATCGAACCCAGGACCTCTAGCGTAGCAGTCGCGCTCAGGACCACTTAGCTAATGAGGCAGTTTAGTATGATATACTACTGCGCAACCACTTCGTCCGAAAGCGGTTAATCTGTAGTTCACCACGTTACCCTATTGCCACTGCGGGTTCGAAGGAACTTGAGACCGTTGATTTGGCAGTCCAACAAAGTCTTATCACTAGGCTATTACTTCTTCTTAGGTTTTATTCTAAACTAGGGACTCGTGCGCAGCTCCGCCAGCGTGAATTTTCCCAAGTTTTCTGCTGGCTTTCTAATGAACGTTTCTTAAAGAAACGTTCATTTAAATCTTGTCCTGACAATAACGAACACAACAAAGAAATATCCAATTTAGTACAGTCGTTCGGAATTTAAGCGCGTATACAGGGTTACTGGTAATTTGTTACGATCCCGTGAAAGGGTTGTAGGACACATTATTCTCCATAAAATAAACTCATTCAGCATTTCGGCGAATATTTTTTATTTATTACTAGCTGCCCCGACAGACTTAATTTTGTCAATTTTTATTTTCCTAGCATCTTTCTTAGTTTTTTGTTTCATAAGAACCGTCTCCTTACAATAACAAACACAACAAAAAAAGAATTAGCGAAATTGGTCCTGCCGTTCACTGATGAGACCGTGACCAAGGGAAATAGGGATTCATTCCTAATTCCAAATAGGGATCAATAGATAGATTTGCTTATCATATAAATAATATCAAGATATATTAAACTGACTTTAAACTTACGCAGTTTAGACTGTTCGTGAATTAGGTATGGTTTTCTTTTAAACGACTGAGAAAAAGATGCAGATTACAAAGGAGCGTGATTAAAAATTTGGCGTGAATTTTAAGACCTTTACGTTATAAATAAAACAAATTGTATTGAACTGGACCGTATCAAGAATTTCAAAATAAAATAAGGAGCATTAAAACGTCATGATAGAAAACGAAGTTCACAATTGTTGTGCTTAAAATACCTTATTTGCGGTATTTTATTTACTCCTAAAGTGAAAACGATTACATTAATAGGACCGAATCTCGATTCCTAACAATACCTTCACAGGTCGGATAAAACACAAAAATAAGACGTGGCTTTAGAGCTCTGTTTGAATTATATTCTGATCCATATAAAACATTGTTACGTTATTTTCTCGAACACGATGGAAACCAATTATTGGACAATAAATAAGTAATAGCCAAGCGCAGAAATTGAGTTAGTCCAATATGCCTGGACCTAAGTTATAATTAGCTGCCCACGTCCATCTAGACCGCTATCTTATCAGGCGTATAAGATTAAATCTAATTCCAGGGAATAACGTGAATCGAGCTAAAATTGTTATCAATTTTACTAGAATTACTAACCGATCACATTCCAGCTAGGATAACCAACATCATCTCGGCACAATAACTAAAGAAAAATGTTTTAATATTCCAGCTGACGGCTGACATGAGCATTTTATCGTAAACGTAGCATGCACAACGCATCCGACGAGTACCTAGTTATGTGATTCACTACCATGACTATACGAATCTCAGATGGATAATTAAACCAAATCAAACCATGTCAAATAGTTTTGGTTAGTCGCCACCCTCAAAGTTCTATCAGATAAACAAAGATGCAACAGATTATCACAAAAAATTGCAAAACCTCTTAAACCGAATGTAGTAACGCAATTTTGTGTCAATATACTTATACAAGACAATATACTATACTATAAGCTGGTTGGTCAGACCAAATAAGAGAGCTGGCTGGAATACGCTTTGCTTTAGCGCCCAGACCTGCCCAGGATCGTGTAGACCGTGTAGTATTAGAAGGGAATAGTGAAAGACCTAAAATGACCTGGACTCCATAACGGACACGACGTGCAGTAATGAACACACGATTATGAAGAAGAAGATAATTATTTAGGTAGATATTAGACGGTTTGTCAATACAAACCACATATAACAGATAAAGAACAAAGCTTACCTTCACTCTTACATGCCAAACATGTTAGATATATTGTATTGAACTCATACCTTGATTGGTGAAGCAAACAAGAAATAAAACCTTGAGTGTCAAAATAAATAGAGCTTTGTACAACAAAGCTCTATCTACCGACACGGTCGGCTAAAGCGAAATCTGAAGATATTCTAGTTTTAAGTCAACCCTGTAATGGCGTAAGTGAACTATTGCAACTAGAGGCCACTTCATGAATTCATGATTTCAGCGACGCCTACGATCTACGAGAGGCAGAGATTACCATGTTACACCTACTCATCGTCATGGTAGTGACGTGCTTGGTTGTTGATATAGTTCAGTTACACTGTGACTAATTCATATTTTCAATTCAAAGCTGCTACGGCTTTTTCCTCATAAGGCCATTATCCTACATTGTCAATAATTGATTGTGATGCTGACAACACAGGGAGCGCTCGACGATCACTTATATTTATCGTATAGAGGTTTTTAATGTTATATACTACACTAGCTGTTGCCCGCGACTTCGTCCGCGTGGTTTTATTCTTTGGGGTATTTTCAGGGTTTCAGTTTCAGGATATTACAGCAAAAGTTCTTATGTATTTGTCTATCTTTAATTTATATGAAAATATATAGTAAAAGGTGGCAGAAAAATCATCTTATAAGTTACATACATACACACATTCGCACCAGTCTTCCACAGTTGCAGGCAGAAACTGTGGACCGCTACTTTCTACGATTCTTACATACTTTTTTCACATTGATACATCTTTTCATACACACGCTGCGGTTGCGAATACTACGCCTTTTTTAAGGAACTTAACAATTTGCAATTCTGTGCAAACCAGTGCAATTTAACCTCTTTCTTTTGAAGTCGGTTAAAAAGAGGATGTATATTAATGTGTCAGATATACTAACGTAATCTCGTTTCTAACTAATTGTTCATTGCGGACATAGATTCTGTTACATAAATAGCACAGAATGACAGAAACCAATCGCACACTTAGTTCATCAATCAAGAATTCTAATATGACATGTAACCGTTGTTATCCTGGACTGCCAACAGAGTCACGCCGCTCACTAAGAGTTTATAACAGGTGGTTAATACTAGAAGTACTCGTAAATAATGATAGCTACATACAAATAAGTAAGCTGAAAGTGAAGGTACCACTTTCGCTAGCATTTCCGACCTCCCCACAGAGCCTCTGCGGGTTTAGAGTTTTTGTTCGTTCGATTAAGACCAACACTTTCTATAAAGTAGCTATTGCCTCATCTTTGTTATACCATTAAGAATCTACTTTTGGTCACGATTATTAAAGGCTCACCTTAAAAAGGTAAAAATATCATTGTAGCTAAACATTTTTGGTGTCCTAGTAATGTGTGATTGTTATCTAACAGAACACTAATTTATACTTCATAAGAAGATCAGTCTGGTCTGGTGAGTTTAATTGTTAGTCTTATAATCGTACTTGTGCCCGCCTTGTGCTTATACATAAGCTACCTATTACGTGGCAACCGTACCTTTCACACCGAAATAGAGCATAAACGCAGAAGCTGGTGGGCGTTCCGTTGCTGGCAAAATATTGAATTTTCTGAATATCTATTTTTTTGTGACATAAAATAGTCGTTGAAATAAAACTACTTTTTATGAATTTTATCGTGTTATATTGATATTATTAAATTCCCGACGTTTCGGATCCTTTACCGCATCGTCGACGTACACATCGACGTCCTAATGTAAAAAATACTATGATTATGTTTGTTAATTATTAGAAATCCAATTCACGTAGAATGAGCTCACCGTATCCTTTGGTCTTGGCAGGTTTGGGCTTGGATTTAGATTTATTAGATTCTATAATGGGGTTCTAAGGGGGGTAAGACGATAATATACATCATACATTACAACATAAACCGAAACAAAACCCGTAACGAGTTGTTTTAGTTCAATCTCTAATATTTTTTTTTATAGATATATCTAATATTGGCGTAAATGTCAGAAACTAGTACATAATAATCTTTTGAGTTTTGTGGATGCTAGTGCGGCTGCTAAGTCAGAGGTTGTGGGAGGATCAGCAACGTAATTGGGTTATTCTATGATGGACTCGCCTCCTATTAGAAGATACACTGCGGTGAACTGCGGGTGTATAGACTGATATACACCCACAAGGCAGGACGCAGTTAATAGGTAATAAATAACACTTTCAATTCATGTTGCTCGGCTAGGTGCTAGATAATCCAGTCATTCTGGGTAGATTACAGCCCAATCACTAGGAGAGTAAGAACAGCTAAATGGGCTGATGAGATAACTCAATCTCCCTCCTTACAATAGAATTTACCTACGTCTGCTGATATACCACGCACATGAAGAATCTTTAGTAAAAAACATGTTTTGCAAGTTTTTCTGGAGTAAGTAAAGCAACTAGTGCTAATGCTTGATTTATATCGATAGCGCTTGAAATAACATTATGGAACCTGTTGAGCTAAAAATTGCAAAGGTACATAGTGACTGGTTTTTATAATAATATGTTGGTTCGAATTACTAATAGATTACTCCATTACGTTACGTAAGAGGTGACTGCGGGATTGAGCTAGTCGGATAGATCGTTGCCTTAATTTCAGTATCTGATTACTGTAAAAGTGAGTTTATTATCATGTGGATTTTGGCTGGAAAAGGTATTATTACCTAAGGGTAAGTATATATATATTATCTATATTATCCACTACCATTATTTCCAGATTAAACATTCAACACACACAAAGCACTACGAAATTAAAGCAATACTTAAAAATATTGTCAATTGTCAACTTATAAATAAAGTTAGACAAATCAAATTTGGATAGCTTCTGGTTTGCTTTTGAATACCAACTATGTATAACTAACTGAATACATAATATGTTACACATAGTGTTGCGTTTTTGTCAAGAAGTACCTAACCATATTTTTCGCATGAGTCGTTTTTAATACAAGCCAAGAAGTTCAAAACACTTCAGGGTTGTGGTGAATGTGTTGAATCCTATGGCCCCGGCGATAGGTTTGCGAAGGTAAGTATGATTTTTAGCCAAGCAATAATTTGCTTTAGGCTGTTTGCGAGCAGTACGCCAGAATACATGGTCTGGCATATAATGTAAAAAAAAGTGTCGTCATGGTCTTTGGGGCTAGAGGTAAGTACCCGGAAGCGGTGCCTTCAGTTAAGATCAACAGTGTGCCCCTTCTAAGGGTACAGCAGTTTACGTACCTTGGTCACATATTAACTACGGGCCTCATTGACGATGAAAATATTGCTAGGGAGCGGAGAGCGCTGTGTGTTAGAGCGAATATGATTGCCCGCAGATTCATGCGTACTTCTAATGAAGTCAAACTTACGCTGTTTAGAGCTTACTGCAGCTCTTTTTACACATGTAGTTTGTGGGCTCATTTTACTCAAAAGGCATACAGCGCTCTTCGTGTGCAATATAATAATGCATTTAGGGTGCTGTTGGGGCTACCCCGATACTGCAGTGCATCAGGAATGTTTGCTGATGCTCGCGTGAACTGCTTCTACGCGGTCATGCGGAAGCGATGCGCATCCCTGGTCCGACGGGTTCGGGCAAGTGCCAACAGCATTCTTAGCATGATAGCTAGTAGACTAGACTGTAAGTATATGAATCACTGCTGCAAGGTCTCAGCAGAACCTGTGACATTGCAGCAGTGATTCTCAAGATCAAACATGTAATTACTATACCTAATACTAACATAGCTTTTAAGTAAATTGTAACTAACACTATATGAGTCCTTGGTACTTGAAATAAATGTATTATTATATTATTATTAATAAGTACCTTCAAGTCACGACCTACGAGGAATCAAACATGAAGATTTCAAATTTTCTTATAATGGCTCCGTAAAGAAAGTCAAATAAAAGCAAAAGCAGTCTGATTTGCATATCTATTTCAAACATGACATAGAAATGACTTTACATAAAATTTGTTATATTTTTCTTTCCTTTTATATTTTCTTTGGGGAGACATTGACTGGTGGCGATCTGTACTTAGGTTAAACTTGCTCAAGCTGTGACTTAAGAACTCTCATCATACTACTACCTACTACTGTTATTTGTTCATGTCTTAGCTAATAATAGACATCAGACAGAAACTTCCTGAAAAAATTAGGTTACGTCTTTGATGAAGCGACTAGAAGTACATAACGTCCATCGTCACTTTTCTTTACTTATAGCTTGCTCTCGTGCATTTTTTTTTATAAATGTCGAATAATGGTACCTATAGGTACAATGTTTTAAAGAATCCCTGTTTGACCCGTCAAGGTATTGTTAGGTTGTCGAGATCCGGTTGTTTGTACACAATGATATTCCCTATACATGAAAAAAAAATGGCTGAGAACAAAATACGAGGAAATTGAAATGAAATATACCAAGGCATTTGATGGTAATTGCAACAATCGTGAATCTTGAACTTCTTTGATATGTTTACTTTCATGAATATTTAATGTTAACTGTTATAAAATGTTAACCGGCGAACTGTGGGTGTACATTAGTACGCCTCTGCCTAACCCTTCGGGGAATACAGGCGTGATGGTATCATCATCATCATCATCTCAGCCAAAAGAAGTCCACTGCTGAACAAAGGCCTCCCCTAAAGACTTCCACAAGGACCGGTTGTATGTCGCCTGCATCCAACGACTCCCAGCGACCTTCACCAGGTCGTCCGTCCATCTCGTTGGAGGTCGTCCCACACTGCGTTTTCCGGTGCGCGGAAAACGTGCGTGATGGTATGTTATGTTATATTTAATGTTTAATATTTTATTTGGTAATGCCATTGTGATACCTATACGCCCCTTTCGAATCGGACAAGGTGTTTTTAACATAGGTACCTAGGTAGGTAAATTCCGTTAACTTATCTTGGACTACTTATATCCTATCCTCATTCCCCTCTTACTCTGAGACAAACCCTATGGTTGGATGATGATCTTATGTTGCTGTCAATTTATGTAAGACTGACTTTCTACTTCTTACCTAATTTATCAGAAACATTGACTTCGGTTTTTTTTAAGTTATGATCCGAAGGACACGTTCAAATAGCACGTGTTGCTCTCACTTTTTATCGTGATTATATACAAACAAACAGAATACTGTGTGTAGGTAGAATGGATTCATGTAGCGGCAAAACGTGACGCAAACCATATACCTAATCAAGTAGACAGGTACAACAGTAAAATGTGTTAGATATGAAGATTATATTAGTGCACTATCGGCCAGAATTTGTTATAAAAGTCTTCACTTGGGCTTTCCCGCCTGTAAACAATGAAATTCTCTACCATTATAAAATTGTAAAAAAGCTGTGTCTATACATTGAAGATATTTAAAAAAAATCAACGTCTCCGAACCTAAAAATGAGATATTTTTCATTCTTGTCTGTTTGTTAGGGGTTGGCGCGAAAACTACTGAATAAATTTTAATTTTGTTGTCACTGATAGAAAGTATGTGCTCCATCTTAAAAACTGGTGTAGGTACTTCTTATCTCAAATAATTAAAAAGAACCTGAGATACAGCTCTACCTCTCTAATAAGAACCATACAAAGAAGAGATCATCACTGTTGGTTTTAGAGCTTCAAGTGAGCGAGGCCGCAGCAAAAGCTAGTAAATATATATAATGAAAGGATATCATTATATTTACGTTTATACCTATTACCTTTATACTATATTTACCCTTTGGCGACATTTCTATACATGTATATAATGGAATCAAATATAACAACTGACATTAATTATCTTACAGAAATAAACAACTTCTGGTTGTTACGGGTAGGTACGTTACCTGGTGTGTGCTAATCTTATTTCTGAAGGACTGTATTAAGTTTTACAATATTCTGTAATACTCAAGGAAAACATAATTCATATCGATTAGAAGATTAATGTTACACCTTTATGACCGGTGATATCGATTAGGAAGCAGAAGATCATGATAAACGTGCAAAAGTTGAATAAATATTGTATTGGTACCTACTTGTGTTGTAATAATTATTTGGAAACACAAATATCAACCTTTAGTACTTATGATTACGATAACTATGACTTTGGCGGTATTCATATTATTATTAAATATTTTGTAATGAAAATCGATGCAATGCAAATGTTTATTTGATAACTTGGATTCATAATGTATTATTGCATAGTTGTTACGGAGATACACGTGTAGGTATCCATAGTAATTAAAGTATTGTTTTTGTTACTTTATCATATTAACAGACGAACAAATTGGATAATTTAACTAAGTCAGAGCGTCAACATTACGCTCGTGTGTCGATTTATAGCAATGCGCTTATACTCTAGAGATAAAGTATGTTATCGCAACTTACTGGACTATTTATTTTATTCATAAGTATGTAGTTTCAGGTGCATATGTATTGGGTATATTATTAACAACTATAGAATTGACTACGAACTAGGTAAGTAGTAGGTACAGTAGGAACTGTGGAAACAAAACTCGTATTACTTATAAGTATAAACATTAAAAAAAAATAACTTTTTTTATTTATTGCGCAATGTATACAAAGTAACAAGCTTGGCTAATGTGATATAATATAAAAAGACATCAATTTTATACTTAAATTCATGTAGGACTTAGTTATTTGTATAAATGTTGACATGTATAGTATACCTTTATTTTTTTTATTGTTTAACTTGTAATTCACGTTATCACAGTGACTACGCTTGGTTAAAAATAATTCCAATAATTTGAAAACATTTACTCGAGTTAGAAACCCGTACATATGAGAAGGGAATATATTCATGAGCTACAAGAATGTTAAATATAAACAACAAAATACTTACATATTTATTATAATAATATATTTGTTGAGTGATCCTAATGTATCTTGAATGTAGGTCAGTCTTTTATAAATAATCTAAATGATGCAAATACCTTTATGCAGGTTACATTCGCAAATGTGATCAAAGTTACGGCTTGTGTAATAATGTAGGTATGGAGGAAGAATAATTTACACAATAAAGATTAGCACGCGCATTGCCTTTACTAACAATCAACGACTAATGATTTATAATTAATATCCTGTAACATTAATTAATTAAAAGTGAGTGTTTTTCGAGATGCTCTATGGAACTCGTTGTCAACATATCCACGTAATTTAACAAAGAGTTTGCCTTTCACTTACATAGCATTCGGAACTGACACGTAGACTCGATTTTGATTCTGACCATGGAAGTATAGATTAAATAAACTCACCTACCTTGCGATGTTGCCGTGGTGGTAGAGCCGGACAGTACACACTAATAAATTCACAGTGTTATCATTGTTGAAACTTGATTGTCATCTGGAGCGAAAGTGATAGTTTCCGTATAATCGAGCGCGGTAAGTGAATTCGGTTCGAGTGAGTGTTGCCTTGGTAATGTAGTTAGTAGGGTCGCGTGGCGCCTGCACTCGCGGCGGCTACTCGGCGCGGAGTGGAGCGCGGCTGCTTAGCGCGGCAGCGGCGGCATCCGCAGGAGGCTGACGTGAACGTCGACGGCTGTCGCCTCGCTACAGACGCCACCTTGCCGCCCAGCACCCCGTCTCCCGACAACACCCACGGCTAAAGCACATAATTAAATGTTATTGAGTACTAAACCTGACGTATTTGATAAATACTACTCTGAATGTAATCCTAATAATATACCTCCTTACTTGTAGAGTTTGTGAAACTCAACTACAAGTGGCACTTAAGTGTTAGACAAACTTATAATATTATTTTCACTTGTTCAAATAAGATAAGTATGAATTTCCGGTAAACCGGAAAATGCAACTTAGGACGGTCACCAATAAGATGGAAAAACAACCTGATAAAGGCCGCTTGGTGGGAGTCGTAGGACGCAAAACGCAAACGGTAAAAAGGTCGTTGTGGAAATCTATGTGGACAGTCAGTCCTTTGGCTCACCTAGAGTCAATAACAGTCCTTTGACTGATATGATGATGATGTAGTAAGACAAGTACTTTGTGATGCCATTCTTGATTGACGTGGGAGAGCCATGCTTCGGCACGAATGGGCCGGCTCGACCGGAGTGATACCACGGCCTCACAGAAAACCGGCGTGAAACAACTTGCGTTGTGTTTCGCCGAGTGAGTTGAGGTTACCGGAGGCCCAAACCCTTTTAAAGGCGGGCAACGCACTTGCGACTCCTCTGGTGTTGCGGGTGTCCATGGGCGGCGGTTATCGCTTACCATCAGGTGATCCGTTTGCTCGTTTGCCCCCCTATTACATAAAAAAAATAAAAAAATAAAAAAAATAAAACCTGAAGCTTTCTTGCTTACCTATGACTAATATGTTAAAAAGAATTGCTCTCCGATGTAGCTAAGTAACTAGGTATATGTAATTGAAGCGTGTATTGATTTTTAATAACGCCCGGAATTTCCATGTATCAATAATTGTACCTATATCTAGCCGATACAAAGACGAAACACGTCATGCCTGACCTATTTCTAAACCTAGGCATTATGTAGGTACCTATATAGGTGTACATTTTCACTATATCCCTATTTATATATAAGTAGGTTGTAACGAAGCGTTACATGATTGTTTACATCGCTATTAAAACTTAAAGTAATGTTTCGTTCATTGCGAGTATGCATCTTTGTGAACGCGACACAAGCCGGAGCGAGGGGCAAGGGGAGTGCTGGCATACCATTGCGCCCGCGCGGCTCGCAATGACACGGCACTTCACGGAGTCGCTTCTAGGCTGATGTGAGTGTGGACGTGTCGCTTTGCGCCTTGTCGAGCGCCCTAGCAGACGTTGGCGTCATAGTATTGCGCTCACAGTCTTTTGTTTTTACGAGTTTTGTGCATCTTCGTAAGTGTGCATATTGTAATCCCGCATTAGGGTAAGTTTTGAATAGCACACAAACCACGCACACCTGTATTTTCCCATCTTTTGCTAATTACCATTTTTTTAGTATGAAACGTAATTAATCATATGTTCATTTCCAGCTTTATACATGTAGAATTAAGCACAATTGTACAAAATCATCCTGAATTTAATGTTGCATCATGCTGTTTTTTTCAAGCACCTACATTTAAAAAAAAAATATAAATAGATTCAAAATTTCAAATTTTAACGAACTGTCAACGTTTTAGTTTCTTTGTTCTTTTTCTTTGCTCTTTTGCTGCCTAGCTTATTTTATTGTGAACTCCGTTCTGGTAAGTGCCACCACAGCAACACTACTACAAATAAATAGGTGCTTTCTCCAAAGTTCTTTCTGTTGCCGTCGGTGATGCCCCAGTGCGGAAGATATGTGGCCTAATTTTAACACAATGGAACGGTGGTTTCCAGGTTCATCGTTCATCTTAAAATCTGCCACACTACCTACTGCGTGATACGAGTGGCAAGAAGGCGAGCAACGAGTTGCCGCTTCTTTGTTCTGTCGATCGACGAATTATTGTTTACGCTGCCGACACACCAGACACTTGGGCCACCTTCCACCTCCGGCCAGGGGACTCCACTGGAACTTACAGGGGAGTACCTAGCACTCGGAGTGACAACAGACGGCCTTAACCCCACGACCCACAAATATTTGTGTGCCTCCACTGACGAGCCAGTATTAAATATATGTATATATTCACTTTGTATATTTTATTTTATAATATAATATAGCTGTACACGCTCGTTTTATTTCAAACCGAACTAATAGGAGAAATAAGACGGGAGGAGGTTACACTGGCGCCCTTTTACGTGGTTCTGTCTGTTTTCATTTCTGTAGTGAGTAGTTAGTAATTGTTGGTGAGTGGTTTTTTTTTGTAAAACGCTTTTTTTTTGGTTTGCCATAACTGATGTGAAGTGAAGTGTCCGTAATACCCTAATATTGTGTAATATTTGGCAATTCAAATGAAATAAAATATTAAAATTAAACTTGTAATGTCAAAATAAATACTTGTATAGAATTACTCTTGAGCTGCACGGGGACCGATCGGTCCCAAGACTATTAAGTGTCCATTTCAAATATTTTTTTGTATTATTGATTCTAAATTAACACCACTGTAATATAAACTGAAATAATTGTTAATATTTTTGGTTTTGTTAAACTACCTTCACATTAGTTAAAAATTTTATAACGTTTTTTTTGTTTTTTGCTTTGCATTATTTTATTTCCTTTCCTGAACATTAACAAACCATAGCGTTCTGTTAAAGCTGATTGTAACAGAACGGAGTCTTTTCATCCATGATCAGTAATTTTAATTTGTGTGCTATTTACAACTTGCGTCATATTGTGTCTATAATAATTTTGGATTGGGGTTAAGAATGGCATACCCAATCAAATATTTATCTCTCCAAAAATCTGAGCTGGAATACGAGGTGGCTGTAAGAGGAGATACTCCTGCTAGTACTGTTGCTGATCTTAGGAAACAAATTTGTAAGTTGAGTCAAATATTTCCTTCTGAGGATATTTTATGTTCACACCTAGATCCTCTTGACGATTTGAATAGTTCTTTGGAAATTTTAAATAAAATAAAGGTTAGTCTTGATGCAGATACTAAAGACAAAAATATTTTGGCTCGAATTGAAAATTTGTTTCATCATCTGTATCACAGGCTAAATAGAATCAATATGGATGAGAAAATTGTAGACGTGCATTCAGAATGTACTAAACTTTTTAAAGAGTATTATGAAACCTTTTTAACCCTTAAATCAAAAAGTGTCGATCCTCTTATTGCTGCCGGTCCAAGTTCACACAGTTCACAAGTGTTTTCGGAAAAATGTAATATTTCAGTGACTTGCGAGGGCAATACTAAGCTGTCTGAATTAGCCAGGTTAAAATACGATGGCAAGACATGTGTCAGATCTTTTATACAACGAGCCAACGAATTTAGCGTGGCGCGCAATATTTCAAGCTCTAAACTACTAGCTTTTGCTACAGAAATTTTTGTAGATGAGGCACTCCACTGGTTTAGAAGCGTGAAAGAACAGGTTAATTCTTGGGATGAGCTTGTTGTCCTTCTACAGCAGGATTTCGATAAATCAGACTATGATTACCGTCTTTTAGCTGAGATTCGGTCTAGGACTCAGGGCGCTACAGAAAATATTACAATATACTTGTCTATTTTGTCAGGTATGTTTTCAAGACTATCGAAGCCTTTGTCGGAGGATGACAAGTTTGAAATAATTTTACATAATATAAGGCCTTGTTATGCAAGCACTTTGGCTTCTGCAACTGAAATTAAATCTATTGAGCAGTTGAGAACCCTTTGTAGAAATTTCGAAAACGTCCAATCACGCTTGGTTCAGTTTCGTGAGCCTAGTGCAGCAACTTCCGAAACACTAGCACCAGAGTTTGCATACAAGCAAAGAACAAACACATTTTGTAAACAAAATCAATATTTTAATTCAAAAAACTTAAACAACAATAATAACATTCACAAAAATAATCAGGTTCAATACAATAATAATAATAAAGAAAATTCTAATAATAATAATGTTAACGAAAAATATTTACATTCCATTAATAAACATGATTCAGTTGCTAATATGAAACTTCCTTACTGCCCCAGGTGTCGCAACAATTCTCACAGCTTAAGGGATTGTCAGGATACCCAGATCATGTGTTTTAAATGTGGTCATAAAGGCGTTAAGAAGCCAGATTGTCCGAATTGTAATAAGGATCAGAAACCAAAAAAAAAACTAGGTTCGCAGGATTGTACTAACCCATCTTCTAACGAAGGTCGCTTTAATAAAGAAGATTGGGATGAGTGGCTAAAAACAATTTATTTATTTTTTAACAGTTATAAAATTGCTACAATCCTGCAAACTAAACCATTAGGTGATTCGCGACCTTATTTAAATGTCCAGATTAATGATATTACGGCATCTGGTCTTCTTGATTCTGGTGCAGCTGTCACAATTATAGGCAACAAAGCACACGACGTATTACTAAGTCGTGGTCTTAAGTTGTGTACTGATGATAAACCTGCTATAGTTGCAGCCGGCGGTCAAACACTAAACAGTATTGGCTATATTAATTTACCTATTAAATTTGAGGAACAATTTCATATATTAAAATCCTATGTAGTTCCAGAAGTTCAATCTTCGCTTATTCTAGGAATTGATTTCTGGCGCGCTTTTCATTTGTGTCCAAAATATTTAGGCTCTGTTCAGTTATCAGCGGAACCTTTAATGGATTTTTCTTTGGATAACCAAGGAATGTTCATCCGTTCATATGATAGTTTGGATGGCTCACGGCGTGCTATTGCTGATAATGTTATCGAACAATTTAAGGAGATTTCATTTGAGCGCAATGGTTTGGGCCGAACGCACCTTTTAACCCATCGCATTGATACTGGTGATAGTCCTCCTATTAGACAAAGGTACTACAGGTTATCCCCTGAGAAGCAGAAAATCCTTGTCGAACAGGTTGACGAAATGCTGGACCTAGATGTGGTGGAGCCGTGCGAAAGTGCCTGGCAGTCTCCTGTACTCCTTGTTACCAAAAAGAATGGCCAGCCTCGTTTTTGCCTTGACTCCAGAAAGTTAAATTCTGTCACAAAACGAGATGCTTACAACTTGCCATATATTTCAGAGATCTTGGATAACCTGCGCGACGCTCGTTTTCTTAGTAGCCTTGATTTATCCAAAGCTTTTTGGCAAATACCTATCGCGGAGGAGGACAGAGATAAAACTGCATTCTATGTCCCAGGCAGAGGAACATTTAGATTTAAGACCACACCCTTTGGCTTGACAAACGCTCCTGCTACACAACAGCGATTAGTGGATGGATTGCTAAGTAACGTAGACCACAGGATCTTTGCGTATTTGGATGACATTATTATTATTAGTAATAGTTTTGAAGAACATGTATCCCTCCTACTACGTGTCTTAGACAGGTTACGTAAGGCAAACCTTACCATAAACTTGGAAAAGTGTGAGTTTTTCCGAAGTCAGCTTAAGTATTTAGGCTATGTGGTTGATGCGAATGGACTACGAACTGATCCAGAAAAAGTTGAAGCCATTCTCAACTACGCTACTCCTGTAAACCGTAAGGAGTTGAAGCGATTTCTTGGCACAGCTACATGGTACCGTAGGTTCGTTCCCAATTTTAGCACAATCGCAGGGCCACTCAACAAGCTGACTTCCAACAAAAAGAACACTCCACCTTTTCAGTGGACTGATGAGGCAGACGCTGCCTTTAAAAAGCTTAAGGAGTGTTTGGTTTCTGCTCCTGTACTTTCTTGCCCTGATTATAGTCTTCCTTTCGAGGTGCATACGGATGCCAGCAACTATGGATTAGGTGCTATGCTTACTCAGTTCACAAACGAAAAAGAGCACCCCATAGCTTATATGAGCAAATCGTTAACAGCGGCAGAAAGGAACTATAGCATTACAGAACGCGAGACACTAGCGGTTCTTACTGCATTGGAACATTGGCGATGTTATTTGGAGAATGGGAAAACTTTCACTGTCTTCACAGACCATAGTGCGCTTAAATGGTTTCTATCTTTGAACAACCCTACAGGTAGGCTTGCACGCTGGGGAGTGCGGTTGTCGTCATTTAATTTTGATATTAAGCACCGTCGTGGAGTAGACAACATAATACCCGATGCGTTGTCTAGAGCTGTTCCTATTTCAGCTATTGACACTTCCAATTCATACACGACATCTAGTGATGATTGGTATATGAATATTTATAATAATTGTGGCACGAAACCTGAAAATTTTCCCAATTACCAAATAAAAAATAACACTCTTTATCGTCTTAGTAAAAACAAGTGTTTGCTTACCAATGAATTTTCTTGGAAAGAGGTTGTTCCATCTAACTTACGGAATAAGGTCATCGCGGAAAACCATGATGAACCAACCGCGGGTCATTTGGGTATTTTTAAGACCTATAAGCGTATTGCTCTCAGGTATTACTGGCCGGGCATGTACAAAGATGTAGCAAGATACGTTGGTTCATGTTCCACTTGTCTACAGTATAAATATCAAAACCACGCTACTCTTGGAGAAATGGGTCGCCCGAAGCAATGCTCTCGCCCTTACCAAATGATATCAATCGACTTAATGGGGCCTCTTCCTGTCACGCGGAAACAAAATAGTTACATTTTAGTAGTCACTTGTTGTTTTTCAAAATTTTGCCATATATTCCCAATTAGAAAAGCAACATCAGAAATAATAGTAAAAATTTTGGAAGAACAAATATTCTTAGTTCATGGTGTTCCTCAAAGTATTTTTCTCGACAACGGTACTCAATTTATAAGTGGCCATACACAAGATTTATTTAGCAAATATAAAATACCAAATATATTCTATTCACCTAAGTATACCCCCCAGGTTAATACTGTGGAGAGGTATAATAAAACTATAATAACGTGCATTTCTACTTTTGTAGATAGTGACCATCGATCATGGGACATATATATTCCAAAGGTCCAATTTGCGATCAATAATTCAGTAAATGAAGCTACTGGTTATACACCATCTCTTCTTGTATTTGGTCGAGAAATGGTTTTATGTGGCTCCCATTACGCTGATACGGACTTAGGCGATGAGGTTTTGTTTCTTCCCCGTGAGGTTTATGCGGAAAACCTCGGCTGCTTGAGTTCAATATTTGATCAGGTACAAAAATCATTGTATCATGCACATGTGAAAAACACGTCGCATTATAATTTAAGACGGAAACCTTTTGAATTTAATGTTGGTGACATCGTGTACAAACGTGCTTATGTACTGAGCGACAAAGACAAGCATTTTAGCAAGAAATTAGCTCCTAAATATATAAAGTGCAGGGTTATACAAAAGCTATCACCACTTGTGTACGTATTATCAGATATGTCGGGTAAAAATTTGGGATCCTGGCATATTAAAGATTTAAAAATTTCTTCTCCTATCTAATCCTGAATGCGTTACCGTTACATTTCCTACCGTTACTTAGCACAATTTAAGATCAGTTTCTACAAAAGTTAGTGACGAGTTATTAGTCGCTTAATTTTAAGTTTTGTTAGGACGCGTCTTATAACGTTTTTACCGTATATGACGTACTTTATGTCAGGTTTATGAGTGATTATTGAATGTGATGTGTGTGTATGATGTGATTGAATGAAATGACAGGACGTATGAAAGGTAAAAGTAACAAGTGCACATGCGGATTTTATTTCTAAAAATAAAATCCTTATGAGGGACCGGCGGGTAATGTAACGAAGCGTTACATGATTGTTTACATCGCTATTAAAACTTAAAGTAATGTTTCGTTCATTGCGAGTATGCATCTTTGTGAACGCGACACAAGCCGGAGCGAGGGGCAAGGGGAGTGCTGGCATACCATTGCGCCCGCGCGGCTCGCAATGACACGGCACTTCACGGAGTCGCTTCTAGGCTGATGTGAGTGTGGACGTGTCGCTTTGCGCCTTGTCGAGCGCCCTAGCAGACGTTGGCGTCATAGTATTGCGCTCACAGTCTTTTGTTTTTACGAGTTTTGTGCATCTTCGTAAGTGTGCATATTGTAATCCCGCATTAGGGTAAGTTTTGAATAGCACACAAACCACGCACACCTGTATTTTCCCATCTTTTGCTAATTACCATTTTTTTAGTATGAAACGTAATTAATCATATGTTCATTTCCAGCTTTATACATGTAGAATTAAGCACAATTGTACAAAATCATCCTGAATTTAATGTTGCATCATGCTGTTTTTTTCAAGCACCTACATTTAAAAAAAAAATATAAATAGATTCAAAATTTCAAATTTTAACGAACTGTCAACGTTTTAGTTTCTTTGTTCTTTTTCTTTGCTCTTTTGCTGCCTAGCTTATTTTATTGTGAACTCCGTTCTGGTAAGTGCCACCACAGCAACACTACTACAAATAAATAGGTGCTTTCTCCAAAGTTCTTTCTGTTGCCGTCGGTGATGCCCCAGTGCGGAAGATATGTGGCCTAATTTTAACACAATGGAACGGTGGTTTCCAGGTTCATCGTTCATCTTAAAATCTGCCACACTACCTACTGCGTGATACGAGTGGCAAGAAGGCGAGCAACGAGTTGCCGCTTCTTTGTTCTGTCGATCGACGAATTATTGTTTACGCTGCCGACACACCAGACACTTGGGCCACCTTCCACCTCCGGCCAGGGGACTCCACTGGAACTTACAGGGGAGTACCTAGCACTCGGAGTGACAACAGACGGCCTTAACCCCACGACCCACAAATATTTGTGTGCCTCCACTGACGAGCCAGTATTAAATATATGTATATATTCACTTTGTATATTTTATTTTATAATATAATATAGCTGTACACGCTCGTTTTATTTCAAACCGAACTAATAGGAGAAATAAGACGGGAGGAGGTTACAAGGTACCTACATATCTATGAGTCGCTCAGCTCGCAGCTCTAATATTTTATCACGTTAGCCTACATCCGAAGTTTAGTGAACGATTGTAAAAAACTCGGGTCTGGTTTAAAAGCAAATAAGCAGACTAATAGATTATTTAGTACCTCAAGAACTTATGTACTCACTCATATACTTAGAAGAACCTCTGGAGAGATACAGTTCCTTTAATTCTATAAATGTGTGTCTCTCAAACCATTTTTTTTAACAATTATGATTTTTATGGACGGAGGAACTTTTCGTAATAAATTTGGGTTTTAATTTGTAGGAGTCAAAAAGGCAACGAGGCCAACAAGCAGACGGACCACCTGAAGGTAAGTGATTACCGCCGCCCAAGGACACCCTCAATATCATTAGGAGTCGCAAAGTGCGTTGCCCGCTTTTTAAAAGGATTTGGGCCTCCGGTACTTACTCACTCGGCGAAAACCAACGTAAGTGTTGTTTCACGCCGGCGTGTGTGAGGCCGTGGTATAACGCCGATCGAGCCGGCCTATTCGTGCGGAATTCATGGCTTTCCCACGTTTTAAACGTGGGTAGTCTGGTACAGTGTATACCTCGCACAATGCTTAATTCGTGTGTCTTTGCGAATGTCTTTTCTCTTTTTCTATTATTTCCTCTACTATGATAAAGTCTTAAATAAGATGTCTGTACATTGAAAATATTTTAAAAAAACAAGTGGGTTACGGTCTACTAACCAAAAATAATGTTAGTATTAAAGATAAAAATATATACCTATATACCTTTTAATATATTGTATATGTTAACGAAATCAAAGGCAGCCACAAACTATATACGTACCTAACTGGTTACTCTTATTATACATCCACTAAGTACCGGATAGCGAATACTGTAACCGATAATATATTATGGTCCTTAAATACCTATATAGCACATCCTAAATGTTGATTATGGCCTCAACCTGTTGAATTGTTCATGTAGTCGACTGGCGACAGGGTGTAGCAACAAGTGAGTTTCCGCGGTTGTCAACCCGCACGGCGTGAAAAATGGCACCTAAACACAATGGCCGCCAGCAAGCCTCGCTGCCACGCGCCATGCCGCGCCGCCCGCCCCGCATTGTCCCTTCTGCCCGCACGTGTGCGATTCCTGAAAAAATACTCGCATTATTCATATATTATTATTATATGTAAGATAACATATAATAAGAATGTAAGTGACTGATATCTGTACATTTGCCTATAATTGCATAAAAGCTAATTTGGGCGGAAGAATACTGATGCCGAGTTACTTGCACGTTATCACGTCAATTCGGATGAACATTTTTTAAGAATTAAATAATAAGAAGGTGATCATTTAGAAATAAGATAATATATCAATGGCGTATAGAGCAAAATATGAAAAAACGGAATCCTTTTTTTTCTATGAGATTTTTCAAGGTAGGTAGGTATTTATACTTACTTATCTTAGTTTAAGCTTAGACAGGATAACTTCTTCTGTTATTATATTAGGTACATAATTTTAAGTAGTCGAGCAAGACGACGACGGTGTATTTAAAGGCTGAGAATATATAATCTATATAATCTTTTTTCTGTTACCATGACAAAAGCTCATTGAATTACGACCTCATTATGACTACGTCATTATGACTATGTCATTCCTCTGAGCAAAATGAGCAAAGGCTTTGAAGATATAATATATTACAACGAGCAAATCTAACTAACCGTATTTTTTTTATTTTTAGGTCGAATGTGCGTATTATTATATGTACATAAATACCTTAAGAAGCTGGATGCGACAAGCCGAAGACAGGGCGAAATGGCGCACATTGGGGATGGCCTACGTCCAGCAGTGGATTGTATAGGCTGATGATGAAATACCTTACATATTGAAAACACGTGTTTGATTAATTTTAAAAACCCTACATATTGTAGGATGAAATAATGAATCAATCACCTAGGTCATTGTATAATTACATATTTATATAATTATTTATAACGCGCGTAAGTACCTACTCGAAACGATAATATTAGATATAAGTATAGGCGCTGATAAAATGCCAATTTACAACAGATACAGTCACAATATAGGGCGATAAACATCTATAAAATACATTTTGCATTATATAAGGCTATAATCTCGTATAAAAACACTAGTGATTTGAAGTTTTTATCAAAATTTAAATATATATATAAATCCAGTGTATCCTCATTTTCCCAGTTGGCTTCACTGTGTTGGACTAGTGCACTCATGATTATTGCGAGCGTGAGATTATAAATAAAATATGGCTTTCATAATTGTTGCTGGTGTACTACTAGTAATAAATGTAATATTTATAATTGGATCGCTATATTACACCCTGAAGACAAATATAGGCAAGGTTGGTTAACATTATTTATTTATTTTCTTTTCGTTATTATCCAATTTTTTTCATTTTTGATCTGATAAAGTGAATTGATAATATATTTTAGCCGTTCATGCATATTCAACTTCATGCATAAGTACTGCATAACTATAAATAAAAATAAATAAATATTCTGGGACATTTTACACAGCACCATCTAGTCCCAAACTAAGCAGAGCTTGTACTATGGGTACTAGACAATGGATATAATACTTATATACTTTTTTTTTTTGTAAATACATACTTATAATACATAAGAAACACCCAGACGAACACAAACACTTATATTCATCACATAAATATATGTGTCCTGTGGGAATCGAACCCACGACCTCATGGTCAGCAGTCCGGTACTCGAACCACTAAACCACAGAGGTCGTCGACTCGTCGTCGACTGATGGTCAAACCCAAATTTATATGGGGAAATAATGGTTAAGTGAGTTCTGAATGTTTTTCTCCAAAATATATATTTGAAACTGTTTGCCACGATCTCACTCGAGACCTAAAGTGACGTTATATTCCTCCCGTGAGGAAGACATCCGGTCCCTGTAGGCTTGCGCGCGGACACAAGTCCTAATAACATAAAAAATAAACCAAACCATAAAAAAATAAAAGAAAGAAGAAAAATCGTGCTTTGCGTTGTGAAGGGATTGGCCTTTTGAAAAGTGAATGTGGCTTCGCCTTTGTACATAGTACAGTAGCTTCGAGTTTAAAAACCTATGAGTTTGCTTCGTTACTGCGGCGTCATTTCAAAAGCATCTTGTACTACACACCATCCATCCGATAGAGTTGCTAATAAGGATGAAATTCTGAGAATTAAAGACATCTACACTAATAATATTCTCTACTATTATAAAATTTATCTTTTATTTTCTCTATCTCTTCTTCTCTACTCTACTATTATAAAATTGTAAAAAAGCTGTGTCTATACATTGAAGATATTAAAAAAAAACAAATGGGCTAGGGTATATAAACGTCTCCGAACCCAAAAATGTGATTTTTAAAATTCTTGTCTGTTTGTCTGTTTGTTACGGGTTGGCGCAAAAACTATTGAATAGATTTTAATTTTGTTATCACTGTTAGAAAGTATGTACTCCAACTTAAAAACTGGTATACTTCATATCACATATAATTAAACGGAACCTGAGATACAGCTTGACCTCTCTAATGTATAGAGACCCATACAAAGAAGAGATCATCACTGTTGGTTTTTGAGCTTCAAGTGGGCGAAGCCGCGGGCAGAAGCTAGTAATATAAAGAGGAAAGATTTGATTGTTTGTTTGTATTGAATAGGCTCCGAAACTACTGGACCGATTTGAAAAAATCTTTTACCATTAGAAGCCGACATTACCTATCCCTGATGAACATAGGCTACTTTTTACCGCCGGAAAATGGTTCATTCCGGCGGGAAAACGGGTGAAGCCGGGCAGCTAGTGGGAAATAAAGCAAAATGTAATTTTA
Source organism: Acronicta leporina (assembly GCA_947256265.1). Taxonomy (NCBI): domain Eukaryota; kingdom Metazoa; phylum Arthropoda; class Insecta; order Lepidoptera; family Noctuidae; genus Acronicta; species Acronicta leporina. The sequence continues at coordinate 9,113,166 of OX366521.1, forward strand.
TTATTAACTAAGTACCGAATTCATTTCCTGTTAGTTGTATTACTGCTGCTGCACCTGAATAACGTGTTCTTAACTGCGAACTGTTTCAACCCATCTATTCTTTTGGTTCATAATTGTCAGGAAAAAAAATTAATCACAGGTTTTTTTTATTAAAATTAAGAAATACCTAGTCAGAAATAGAGATGGGAAAATTTACCCCGACGAAGCTGTGCACGGGTCGCTAGTTTTAGATATTTATTGTCAAAAATATTACTTTAATTAATTAAATTAATAAATTATTTAAAAATATTAAATTTATTCATATTTAATAATAAAAACTGTAAATAAAGACGTAAACGCCGCTATCTTGACAGGCTTTCTGTGACACGTGTACACAATAACTTATAAGACCGAAGACATACCTAGTCATCGACGTCATATCTTTATTTTTTTTATTATATAAAAAGGAGACCCGTGCTGGGCACGGGTCTCCTCTCATAATGAGAGGGCTTAGGCTATAGTCCACCACGGCTGGGCTAATGCGGGTTGGCAGATTTCACACGCCGCGCCGTCGAGAAAATCTCTCCGGCGGCGTGCAGGTTTCCTCGCGATGTTTTCCTTCACCGTTTAACCGCGTGATAATTTACGCACATAACTTAGAAAAGTCAGGGGTGTGTTCCTTGGAATTGAACTCAAGACTTTTGACTTGGCAGTCTAATGGTCATATCACTAAAAATAAGCGCTGATATTTTTTTTTATTAATCGACTAAAAAATTTATCTTTTATAAAGCATTTTATCCAATGATTTAACAATATTTTTGAGGTTTCTATATAATTAGAACATGGGAGATGATTGAAAACAATTTTATATCCATCATCTACAATCTTCTAAAGTACAAACAACCAAACGTAACGTTACGAACGTGGCATTTGACGTAAGTTCCGTTTTTTTGGTATACATTTCCCGTGCACGTTTTTTAATGTAGATAGGTAAGCATTTCGCAAATAACAGTTCGGAAGGGATAGATATTTTGTTTTCGCCACCGCCTGCTAAATGTTATGCACATAACATTTTTCTTAGGTTTTTGAAGCCGTTTAAACTTTAAGCAAAATGTAAAACTACTTTTTGTTTTTATATTTTATTTCAACATTTGAGTGGCGAGAAGAATTTGACGTACCTTCAAGATGTTATCATTTATTCGGTCGTTACGTGTTATTGTCAATTTGTTCTAAATTATGTGATTAAATCTTCGCCAAATTTGAATGGGACTATCTACCTACCCAGAATACCTACTCATTCATATAAAAACTCTGGAACAATGTAGCTTTCCATAGGTGAAAGAATTTCTAAAATCGGTTGAGTAACTTTTGCGTTTATTCCTTATAATTTTATTTTACTCATTATATCAATAGTATAAACAGAAGCATTTTTCTATAGTAATAAATATTACAAACACGAATTAGTATCTCCTATATCTTTAGACGGCACTATTGGCATAGTGGTAGAGCTATCGGCTTCTACGCTACGTGTTGTAGGTCCAATCCTATGCTCATGGTCTTCGGCCTTTTATATGTTAATAGTTATAAATAGGTATTTAATTAAAAATATCTTTTTTTTTTTTTTAATTCCTCATACCACGAGTACCTAACGGCAGAATAAAGCAATTTTAGAATCAAGCGTTGATGATAAACGAGATTATAAACGATAAACGATACCTCTAAAGTATGATGAAATGATGTGATTTATAATTAACTTAATTATAAATCACATCATTCTACTACCTAAAAAATAACATAATTCAATTAAGTTAAAAAAAGATGTATTTTTTAAGAAATGAGACTGAGCATAATTCTTACCTACCGAAGTAGGTAAGAATTATGCCAACTCATGTATCACCCGTTGCGTTGCTCAGAAAGCTTGCCAGTCGTAATTAGGTATAAGGTTCCGGAATAAGATTTTATTTATAATACAACCCTCTCCAACAATAGACGAAGTTTATTTATTTATATATTCTTTATTGTACAATAAAAAGAAAGAATGAATAAATCAAAACAAAATATAGGTAAAATCTTTATGCAGTTTCTGCTTATGATTTTTTTTTCATTGTATTGATACCTACATACTTCAGTGAAACCTGGTTAAAGTGGGCCCTGGATATATGAGAAATGAGGTCCCGACACTTTTTTTATGGGTACTATATAAATAATTTAAAAAAAATAACAAGATACCCTATGCATTTTCATTAACATTTCCAACTCTATAAATTAAAAAGAGTACATTTCGACCTCTCTTAGCGGGACCCTCTATAAATAAGATAACTGTCTTTCCAAACCTGCATATTTGAGAAACTGGCAAAGTAAATAAGCCTCTGGGGGATCTATGTGTAATGATAACAACTCCTAGGTCCCTTGAGATTCACTGATGATGCCAACCTGAAAACTTATCATAATGTAGTTAATAAGTACCTATCGATATTGTTTAAGTTGCTAACTAACTGCCTCATTAGCCAAGTAGTCCTGAGCGCGACTGCTAAGCTAGAATTCCTGGGGTCGATTCCCAGGTCGAGCAAAGTGTTATTGGGTTTTTCTATGAAATTTCCAGTAGCAGCTCGGAGTTATTAATGTTCGCCCAGTTAATGGCAATGGGCTCGCCCCCTATTACATGGGACCTAAACATTTCGGCGAACTGTGGATGTACATTAGTACGCCTCTGCGTAACCCTTCAGGGAATACAGGCGTGATAGTATGTTAAGTTGCTAAATTTTCTTGCTAATTTCTGAAAATGTGAGTTTTACAACGCCTAGTTATAACGATCTGAAAAGTAGCATACTGCTGAATGCCTTTCCCAATACAATAGCAACGTGTTGTTTTAAAACAACACAACTACAACATAAAATGAATACATGTTCTATTGTTCATTTAGTTAATTTATTATAAGTCAATGCAAACATTACATTACTTAGATCTAATTTGTAGAACTAGGACCTATTTCTTTATCAACCCAATACTATCTATCCCACTGCTGGGCATGAGTGTCCTCTCAGAATGAGAAGGGTCAGGCTGACCATCCACCACGCTGACCTAAAGCCTATTACTAATATACACCCACATTCGCCAGTATGTTTAGCTAGCATATAATAGGGATTGGGCGGGGCCTATAGCCATTTAACGGACACAAATCCAATCACCGAGCAGCTGTTGAAAATTTCGTAGAAAAACCCTATAACACTTCGCTTAACCAGAGAACTCGCTTATGGGACTAGTAGACTAATCAGGCAGTCAGGTTATACTATATACCAGCTACTGCCCGCGACTTCGTCTGCGTGGACCTCAGAATATAGGGTCCGACCTAGATAACAAGTAACCTATGTGTTATTCCAGGCTATAATCTATCTCTGTGCCAAATCTTATCCAGATCCGTTCAACCGTTCTGGCGTGGAAAACTAACAAAAATCCATCCATCTATTCATCCATTCTCACAAACTTTCCCATTTTTACCCGACTGCCGAAGGAGGAGGGTTATGTGTTTGACGTGTATGTATGTATGTATGTATGTATGTCCGTTCCTATGTCCGCTCGTAACTATTCAACGGTGCAACCGATTTAGATAAATGATACCTCATTAGATTTGTCTTGATGGCACGAGTGTCACTGGGTACATGAAATTAAAAAAAAAACAAAATGGCGGATTTTATGCGCTTTAATGCGTGGGCTGAAAAATATGTTTTGAGCATTCCGTATCATGTATTCTCAAATTTTCGATAGCAATTAGCGAAAGCATTACATTACTTTATTGTTAAGGGACTTGTAGGAAATCATCTACTTTTTCATATAAATAATTTTTTCGTAGTTTTGCACTAAAAATCCGGAAACAAGTTACGTACACATTTAAATGTTTTCATGATCGATAAATACATAAAATAATAAATTATAACGTAGAATAAAGTCAATCTTGCAGTCGGGACCCATTACTGGGAATTTTAGAGACGGTCACGATTTTGAATGGGTCCCGACGGCAAGATTGACTTTATTCTACGTTATAATTTATTATTTTATGTATTTATCGATCATGAAAACATTTAAATGGTGTAGTTATTCAATATTACTTTACATAGGTCTGGACTACTAGACTTGTTTTTGTCTTTTTTTAAAGTGTTTTTATGCAGTCGGGTTTTTTAGTTATTTTAATTATTTTTAAGTTATTATACGTAGGATTTTCCGTTTCAGGTTGATTCAAGACTATCGAGCCTGTCTTGTCAAATGGACCCCCGCATGAGTCTTCAGCCGCAAGTGGTTCTGTACGAGGCTATTACACGATTGAGTGGCCACTCTGAGCAGCACTCAAACAGCTCGCACCATTCGCAAATCACGAAGAAACAAGAGATCCCCGCGAAACAAGCCTTGTAATTCAAAATCAAAGAATTGCTATTTAATACATGAACAGGTACACCTTCCAACGTACATAATTATGACCAAATTATAATCTTAATTATGCTATTATGTACTATCATTTTATTATAACGTTTTACTACCTTGCTTCAGACTAAGTCAAAGTCAAAATGTTTTATTTCAATTAGACCACTACAACAGGTACTTTTGAAAAGTACAAAACTGGTTGAGCGGTTCCAAAAAGTGGGGCTTATGGAGAAGAAAGAGCCATCAAGTAACTCTTTTAAAATACATGATTACAGAAGTGTTACAACTTTGTTTTAAATACCTAGTTGCTGTAAATTATGCAATTTGATGTGTAAGATTTATTCATTACTAGCTGACCTGACACACGTTGTCCTCTCCAAGTTTTTATTATCTTCCTCGAAAAATCTCATAGAAAAAAGGATTCTGGTTTTCCATATTTGTAATACACTTAGCGCCATTCACGTCTGAATACCTTATTTCTGACCTATAAATTACTTAATTTCAAACATTATTATTATTAAAATGACCCATTTTTTTATTAATTATACATACTTTTTACATCTTTGACTATCTATCTTACGTGGTATATTATTTATTTGATTTGATGGAAACTCTTTAGTTTCTCAAATAAATTGGGCGCACTGTATCTCCACTATGGAGGTTCACAATATAAAATCAGTTACTTTAAAGCTAGATGCTATAAAGAAGAAAAGAATAATTGTCAAAATAGTCAACTCAAAATGACACCTGTTATGGAATCAAATTTCATTGAGGTAATAACGATGTCGTGTTAGTCTTCTAGAGAATAAATTGTCTTTCTTTCTTTACTTCTTTACCCTACTCAAATATTTAGTTTTTCCACCGGCTGATGCTCGCTGGATAAGTCCTATGTATGTCCCGTGATGCCTTGTATAAGTAGAGTTAGAATAACTGTACTAATAATCAATGCCCGTTCACAATAATGGTTTCTGATTTCTTTGTTTTATTTTCTTGTTTTATCTTATTTAGTACCTGTGAGTGTATTTTTTAATTTTATTTCTTGATTCTGTTATAATGTTTGACCCGTGCTAGTCTAGTACGGAAATACTTATACATATTATTGTTCAAATTCTACGTTTTCAATCGTTAAAATGTTAATAACTTTTGATAGAGTGAACCGATTTTAATGAAATATAGCCTAAATGTTAATCCAAGAAACAGGCTATGAATTCCTGTCCCCTTCCTCCAAATCTCTTCAGTAGTTATTATTTGATGCGTGGTCAAACATACAGACAAACCGACAGACAAACAGACAGACAAAAGTTCCAAAAATAATAGAAATGGATTGTGTTACTGATTCTGAGTCCCCCAAATTAGTTTTTTTGTAAATATAAGCAATGTACAGACACGGCTCACTTACATTCTTATTATATGTAAGATAACATTATAATTATATCACTCCTTGAAATTATAGAAAAGGCAGCATTACTCCGTACCAACCATAAATATGTAATTTTGTATATATCGACAGTTCCTATAATAGAGGTCAGGTCACTCTCGCTCATACCCACGGTACCTGTAATGTTAAATTCGTGGAAGACGATCCCGTAGACTCGTAGCACCGTAGCAGACAGCTACGCCGCTACGAGATTCCCGCTCTGTTAGGGTTTGTTTTTCCTGATTATTTTATTTGATAAATTAATATTTATTTAAGTATGTCAAATAGTTTTGTATGTTTTGTATGTACATATTTTAAAACCTTAAATATTGACATACAAAAGTAACATGTAAATTTTGAGATTATAATAAGTAGATACAATTTCTGTCAATCGCCGACAAAAACGTCGAAAAGACTTTCTGTTTCTGACTGACTGTTTCTCTCTATAAAATGCCCGATAATTTTCCAGGGTTGTCAGAACGATTTATATTAATCAGAGGAAACACCCTTGATTATTTTTCTAACTATTGTTATTGGTCTAGACTAACTAGAGGGTTTTGGCTAAGTTTAATCTACGCTGATCTGATCTGCAAGCTAAACTTGCGTTTACCGTAGTCAGACTATGGATGGGTGACCATTCTTAACACATTGAGTCCCCTCGACCCTCGGTAACCCCATAAGTCTATCTATATTCACAAATTGGGTTTCGTTGATAGCATTCGCTTCGTACAAAATAGATGTCCCGCCACCGGTTAGACTGGAAACCGAACCCAACTTAATGGGAAAGGCCTTTTTGACGACACTGTTGTTGCTCCGTGTCAGTTTTGATAAACTTCTCCTGTTTGGTCTTACACTATTTTTCATTCAGTGGAAAACTTTTCAGAACACTACAATTAAAAAGATACACTATTACAACCGGCAAGCGAATAATCATTTTTGCCACTTCCAAACTGCGTTGTACCTGTGTGACCTTCAAGAATATTTGGCTGCGAATGTTGATTACATACCTACATTGTTTGTAAGAATTACGTGTAAGTACGTCGGTGCGTCACAGCCGCGCTCTCATTGTCGCGGCCAATTTATTTCATACTAGCTTTTTCCCGCGGTTTCACTTGCAACCTAAAGGACTTTTTGAGACAAACGGTAGGCTATAAACTTCTCCAAGTTCCGATCTATTTCTATGCCAAAATAAAATTGATCCAAATTGGTGCAGCGGTTTAGGCGTGAGAAGGTAACAGACAGACTGCTAGTACGGATGGATATGGATTCAAGTGTAACCCTTTGCGAACATCACATGGATAAGTCTGGTACTCAATGTTCAACATACATATTATTATTATTATAATTATTGGTTTACGTTCATCAAAATATTATATATCAAAATAGCGTATAAGTGGATTTTCACTCGTACTTCCCATGTTTCCAACATGGGGAGTTGGTCCAAATTCAAATACACCTTGCGCATAAAATTCACTTTCTCTTCAAATTAAGTACCTGTTTATGTAGGTATCTAGGGGCGGGTCTGCCGCTATGCTTTTGCTTTTGCACAATGACATGCTTTGCTTTGCTTTGCGTGGTAGTATAGGTGCAGGCCTACCTTACCGCCTCCTTCTGAAGTGGTAAGGGGGTGAGGTCTTGGGGGAGAGCGCTACAGTCGTGTAGATCCCCAAGGCAAGTCCGGTGGTCTAGCCTTCTCGAGGTTGCCGCCCTGTTCTTGGTCTAATTCCTTAAGAATTAGACATAACAAAAAACACCGGGCGCCTTTGTATTCCATATAGCACCCTTGCCTAGTCACGCAATCCTATCACCTGCTTCCTATCTAATCCTATCCCGACTCTCCCAACTCCCGTCTCATCCTATCCTTGTATGTAACCCAATAGATGGGTTCGGAGGCCTTCTGGCGCGATCACTGTTGGGTGGGTGGGTAGCGCCGATGTGGCAAGTAGTGGACACCCAAGTACAACAATGGAAGCGAGACTTAAAGAGGAACTACCCCAGGCCGGTACCAATGCATGCGTTGGAGAATCCGGCCCCGGGCATGTCTCGGGCAGACCCGTGTATTCTGGGGGGGTCAAGGGATCGCAACCGATGGCTGGCGAGGCCAGCTCAATGTGGACGCCGTCTAACGGTGCTACAAAAGGACTCTCTGAGTCAATTAGGGATGCCAGAGGGACCGTCTCAGGTCGTGGTGCTCATCGAGGCGGGAGAGGAGGCTTAATTTCTGGGGCCCATATGGGAACTGGAGGGCCGAAACTCTGCCAAAGTGATGCATCCGCGAACGGGGCAGGAACCTCAGGGCAAACGCAAAAGGATTTATTGCACGCAGCAACCACCGGTGGGGGAGGACAGGGTAGTTCGGGTGCTTCGGTGGGGAATCCGGCGTCACCAGTATCGGTGAAGACGGATGACCTACTCGGAGAACTGGACGGACTCGGTCTTAACTCACCGGCGGGGGCTGGAGGGGCCTAATATAGGAACCACTTAACACCCATCTACAGATGACAAGATGGAGGGACTAAGGTGCGTACAAATCAACCTGCAACATTCCAAGGCTGCCTCTGCCCTTCTGGCAAGGCAGTTGAAAATGAATAAATTTGATATTGCCCTCATTCAAGAACCTTATGTTTATAAGGGCGAGATTAAGGGTTTCGGCGGGACAGGGGGTATAATTTATCAACATTCCGCTAACGACGTGCGAGCCTGCATCTATGTCAGAAATGGTATAGATGCTTCCATCGTACGTGATTTATGTTCTAGGGATCTAACAACAACCTGGATCCACCTAGGGACAGGGAAGAGGGCACACAAGATCTTGCTCTCCTCAGCATACCTTCCCTATGAAAACAAGGAGCCAGTATCACCGCTCATCAAAAAACTGGTCGAATATGGCAGCCAAGGGAACACTGAACTGGTAATTGGCTGTGATGCAAATGCACATCATGTAGTCTGGGGCAGCACAGATGTGAACAGACGAGGGGAGGATCTTTTGGATTACGTGGTAAGCGCAAACCTTCAGATTCTCAATAAAGGCAGCAGACCTACTTTTGTAAACAGGAGAAGGGCTGAAGTTATTGATGTCACGCTAGCCACTAGCAGGGCAGGCGCTCACATTGAAAATTGGCATGTACCGAATGAGATCTCTGGATCCGATCATAGGTACATATATTTTAGGTATAGGACCCATAATGTTTATGTGACTGTACGAAGGAGGAACCCTAGACATACCGACTGGGATGCCTTTCGCAGAGACCTGGAGGTGAATCTAGGGAAACCTATAGGTAAGCTCAATTCCGTATTAGATATTGAATTTGAAGCTGACAGAGTTACTAAGGGCCTACATGCAGCGTGGACAGATAACTGTCCTGAAAAGAAGGCTCTTGGTAAGAAGGAGCCGTGGTGGACTCCGGAGATAGTACAACTTCGTCGAGATACACGACAGGCTTTTAATGCCGCCAAGGCCATTAACGACTTTTCGGGCTACAGTGCTAGCCTCACAAAGTTTAACTCGGCTGTACGAAGAGCCAAGCGTAGGAGCTGGAGGGGACACTGTCAGGCGATCGAGAGTGTTTCTGAAGGCATGAGGCTTAGTAAAGCAATTTCTACAACTAAGGCCATTCCACTAGCATCTATTAAAGATGGGAATGGTAAACTGGCTGAGACTGGGGAGGAGGTCTTGAATGTAATGTTCAAAACTCATTTCCCGGGATCAGTAAAACTGGATGATGATAAGGAGGACTCAGTGACCCTGGAGGAGCTATCTATTCGCACCACCAGGGCTGACTGGGATACTGCTAAAAAGGTGGTAGATGAACATAGGCTCAGGTGGGCAGTGATGGGTTTCCAACCATTCAAGGCCCCTGGACCGGATGGGATCTACCCTATTTTATTACAGGAGGGGGCTGAGACTCTGATACCGCACTTATGCAGGCTGTATAAGGCGTGCGTAGCGTTTGGATACATACCTGCGCGGTGGAGGAAAGTCAAAGTAACCTACATACCTAAGCCTGGCAAGGGAGATTATGAGGATGCCAAAGCTTTCAGGCCTATCAGCCTCTCATCGTTTTTACTCAAAACACTTGAGAAAATGCTTGATAGGTATATTAGAGAGGGGCCTCTAAAGAGATACCCTCTCCATGGGCTTCAGTTCGCCTATCAGGCAGGGAAGTCAACAGAGGCGGCATTACATTACGTCGTAAGCCGCGCAGAGGCGGCACTGGAATCGCGGGAGGTTTGTGTCGGAGCCTTTCTTGATATCGAGGGAGCCTTCGACCGCACAACCTTTGAATCGATACAGCGAGCTGCAGAAAAACATGGCATCAACCAAACCATCATCAGATGGGTGACTTGCATGCTAAGGAGTAGGATCATTCATTCCACTCTTAGAGGGGACACACTCCACGTTAGGACGACCAAAGGCTGTCCACAAGGGGGAGTGTTGTCACCGTTACTGTGGTGCTTAGTAGTAGACTCACTACTAAGCAATCTCAATGAGGGCCCTTTGCTAACCGTGGGATATGCCGATGACATAGTCATACTTGTCAATGGCAAATTCCCGAACACGGTTTCAAATCTGATCCAAAGGGCTCTCTGTAAAGTAGAGAGGTGGTGCGAAGAGAATCACCTCTCTATCAATCCAAGCAAGGCAGTTGTCATTCCATTTACTAGGAAGAGACTGCTATCAGGCCTTGGCCAACTTCGGCTTTATGGCAAACAACTAAACTGGGCCTCAGAGGTAAAATATTTAGGGGTAACCCTGGATAAAGAACTGACGTGGCGAACACATCTGGACAATACCATAGCCAAGGCTCTAAGAGTCTTGGGTATGTGTCGCTCAGCGTATGGCAAAACCTGGGGACTTAGACCAAAGGTTGTGCAGTGGCTGTACACCATGATGGTTAGACCAATAATCACATATGGCAGCATTGTTTGGTGGCCTAGGACGCAACTAGGGATATGCAGGGAAGCCCTCGCTAAACTACAGCGAACGGCATGCCTAGCTATCACAGGGGCGTTCAAAACCACACCAACAGCGGCGATGGAAAAGGTACTCAACCTTGCACCGCTACATATTGTCATAGAGACTGAGGCCCGTCTTGCACTACACAGACTGGCAATAAATGGCCTGTGGGATAGTTCTAAGCCTAGAACTAGACACACAAAGCTTAAAATACAGGAAGGCCTTGACGAACTAACGAACATGCACTGCGACAAAATGCAGCCCATGTTTTGGTTCAAGAGGTCTTACAAGGTTCATCTACCGTCAAGGGAAGAATGGATGAAGGGACTAGATCCACCAGAGGAGGGCAGTCTGATATGGTACACTGACGGTTCGAAAACCGAGTCGGGTACAGGGGCGGGCATATATGCAAGGGACCATAAGGTCAGTCAAAGCATGGGCAAATTAGCTACAGTTTTCCAAGCGGAAACATATGCTATTCTTGCCTGTGCACAACAGATGGAAAGTAGCGGTACCACAGGTAGGTCCATCTACATTCTTAGTGACAGCCAAGCGGCACTCATGGCCCTGACCTCCTACAGGATCGATTCAAGGCTGACCATGGACGCTGCCCGAACTCTTAATGAGCTGGGAAAGCGAAACAAGGTCAGGCTTGTTTGGGTCCCTGGTCATAGGGGTATTGTGGGCAACGAGCATGCTGACGAGCTGGCTAGGGAAGGTTCTGGAACCTCACTAATTGGACCGGAACCATTTGTAGGACTGGCTCCAAGCACAGTCAAAACGGCATTTCGGGAGTACGCAAGGACGAGGCACATGGATGAGTGGTTGAGCCTCACGGGACTTGCTCACTCCAAGAAATTCATAGGTTCCTCATCGAAATGGCAAAATGCCATTTGGAACTCAAGCAGGCGGCAGGCCCGTCTTTTGATGGGGGCGCTGACCGGACACTTCGGGACTAACGCTCTCCTACAAAAGATGGGTCTGACGGATACATCAGCCTGCAGGGCCTGCAAAAGGGAAATTGAGAGCATGGAACACCTTCTGTGTACATGCGATGCAATGGCTGGAAAGCGAATGTGCCTTTTGGGTCAGGGTTATCCAAGCCCGGAGGACTACAGACTCATACCCCCAGGCCTCATTATAAAGCTCATGGAAGAGCTGTTTGTAGAACTGGGAGGGGATGAGGAATAGATTATCTAGGGGAAGCACAAAAGATCCCATTGGGTCGAAGTGCACTGAGGCCTTGCTGCCTCGGCCCTACACAAGATAAGATAAGATGTAGGTATCTGTATATGACAGAATTAAAACAGCTTCAAGTACAGTCACAGTATCAAACTTTTTGATAAAGATAACATCATTCTGGGTTTTTTATATAATACCTAATATAATTATATGTAATACCTACATATCTTCCTAGCGGGATTGAACTACTTAAATATGGTAACACCTGAGGAGTAAGTATATCTACTTTATCAAACAAAAAAGGAAACGTCACAATTACTTTAATTACAAAAAAGTTACGACCAATATAGGTATGTACATGAAAATAAAAAGCATTGAGAACCGCCTCTTTTTTGACTCTGTTCAAATCGATATCAAAATAACTAGGGTTTACGTTTACGCGGAACACGTATGTCAAAGATGGGCTGTTTGTTATGGCAAACTAGGAATGAAAAGGCATTGGTTTATGTAAATGAATATACATCGGTATCTGTGATGGAATTTAATATTATTACTTTAAGCACGTAAGTGTGTAACTCGGTGAAATAATCGTGATTTTAGTCCGTCTAACTAAATAGTAATATTGATTACGATTTATTGCAGTTACATATAGGTACCTACAGTAAAATAATAATATCTTTGGCAAAGAGATAAATGAGCTATCTTATCAGTTAAAGGAACAAAATCTTTGATAAGCAAGCTTAGATAAGATATGGAAGTTTAAATATTATAAATCAGTGGTCAGACATATCCTCCTCTACTCTATATATACACATATAGGTATTGCTATCTTAAAATGTATTTTATATATACAGATAGATATATTCTTTATTGCATAAAAAACGTAACGTAATTCATTGAAACTACAAGCTGCAGTCGTATCACTTAGGAGTCACCTGAAGAGATCAGTTTTCGAAGTCACTGGTAAACATAGGTACATACAGGGTTATTCGGGATGGGTGGGCAAGAGCATACAGATCCAAGCCGAGGTATAATATATAATACCCACGATATTGAAATGATGTAAAAGTAGTTATTTACCATACTAAGCGATTAGTATTTTCAGTTTGAATAGAAGATTAAACTTTTTCATGGTAATTATTAATTTGTAGGAATAGAACTGTTCAGTATTATATATAGCTATATTTCATTATTTGGTTGGGATAAGTAAGTACCTATCTTTCTGAATAATCTTTAGAAGTAGTAGATAGGTTCCTACTTACCTACCCAATTATGTCGTAATTGTTGCCGCAAACCTTCACGAAGCGACAACCCGAGGGAATGTTAATGGCCGCTATGAGGATATTCTCTGAGTAGGTACTTTGACTACCTACCTATAGTGCAGGCAGGTATAGTACCTACATCTTAAAATGCTTTCAATTCAGGATTCAAATTAAATGGACATAGTAAACCTACTCAGTACTCATGTATTATCATAAGTAACAGAAAAAATGAACTTAAACATCTTACAAATAAACAACTAGAAGGCAAGTAGATAATATACTTATGAGCTGACAGGGTTTTGCAAAAACAAGCCATTATACGACCTACAGCTGTTTAAGCGAAACTGCAGATGTAAGTAGGTATCGAGTCACATCACACTACGACGAAGACAGGTAAATTTTTATCGAACATTGCAAGATACGAACAATGGACGAATGTCATTACAAGGCTCAGGCTGCGAAACTGCTTCATGCAATCGAATACCTACGTGGGGAAAGAAAAAAAACGTCGTCATAGATTAAGTACTAAAATTACAGATAAGCCTTTTTATACTTATATTTATCACCTACCTACCTTTAATGTTAAAAAGCGTGTAAGTATACATTTCCACGCTTCCTATCGTTTGGTTTTGCTGTAGCAGATTTTACTATTATAAATTCGATTGTAATTTCCCACATGCATACGGCTTTTTCCATATAGTTTGGCAGATACCTAGGTACTCCTCACACCACTTGCTATCATTCTCGCATAAGTAGGTAGGTACTTCTCTTGGTACCTACGTTTTTTGGTTTGTTCTCGTCTTGTGTCTTGTCATCATAATCTATTTCTAACATTAAAGTTATGATACCATTATCAACCTAAATTAAAAGTGTTAATGAAAACAATAATACGAGGGCGACGTGTTCTCTTCTAATACGGCTTAATGGTAAATTTTGAATTAGTAGATAAGGTTTTTATCGATCCACGATTTATTATGTATCTGAAACAGACATTTTTGATAAGTACCTAGATAAGTATGCCTAGATACTTGTTACGTCTCTTGGACTAGAAAAAAGTGTTTGAAAAGAAGCACCTCTGTGCAAGAAATGTCAGACTTGCTTTAACTATGATGGTTATTGCTTGGATAGGTACGTTTGGTTTGGACAACATTGGAAACTATAGTTTAACTTGTGAGTCATCACATAGCTGTGTTGAGGTTGACTTCGATAAAAAAAACAACACTAACGCTCAAATGTCGTAAGTGGTTCTCGTGCAGTTTTGGTTGAACCTCGTAAGGCGAGTCACGACTGTCTGCAATATAAATTCAAACTGAACACAACAAATATCCATCATGAGCTACGCATTTATAATAGTAGTGTCGGTAGCGATTACAGTGAAGTTATTATTTTTGAGTTTGTCTCTATATTTCACTTTAAAGAATAAAGAAAATGTAGTAACTCAGGTGAGTGTCGCTTGTCGAATTTAGATTTCTCTTTGCGTAGGCACATTGTGACCTTTACTGTGGCTTTAAACTTTGTGTTTGGGTGTTTATTGATAGTTTAGTAACCCGTTTAGGCACTTTCGAATGTAGGTAAGTTATATGACCTTAAAGAAAAGCTACAGCGCGATGGCCTTTAAAAAAAATATACTAAGTACAAACCGCCAAGTACATTATACTTTATCGCCTATATTTGGACTAACATAGAACCACCTCCTTTTTTGAAAATGGTTAAAAAACATCGTTCCTAACCACACTCATTCCCTTCAAATACGAATAATTTGAAGGGAATAAAATTTGCTTGTGGGGCCCTTTGACTGGACTGTAGATACCTCGGTACCAAAGGTGAAAATTAACCAGCTTTCTATTGAAGGTAGATAACACTTGTAAATAATAGATAGGCACTAGACGCCACCTGCATCTAACAAATATTAAATAGATACTTATTTATTTATAAATATATAGGTACTTACATATACATATTATTTTATTATAGGTACCTATTGTTACATTTTATCGCTTACCTAGGTACCTATCGTGTTTTAACGCAAGGTCGGTCGTTATTTCTATTTATTTATGTCTGCACTAAATAATTATGCTTTTATGTGTAGTTTTGGTAGGTACAATGTACTTACTCTTATAACATCTGTTTTGTATCTCCGCTCAGTCCTATGGTGTACAATAAAGAATACTCTATCTATCTATCTAGGTACCTACGTCAGTAGGTACACCTCAAGACCTAGACACTGTAAATTGCCCATTTCTGATCCTATCAAGGTATACAAATACATACCTATATAACGTACCTACCTACTTATATGTAAATACCTACTACCTACTACGAATACCATAGCGATTGTTTACCTATAGGTAGATTTCTTACGCAATGACGTAATGTGTAGGCACTATGATATAGGTATCTATTGCAAGCTCGGCTGAACACTGTAGGTAACCTACCTGGGGCCCAAGTCTGCTAATTCAATTGCCTCAGAATGACCGTCCAATGGCACTAAATGACATAAGAAATGACAGATTTCGTAGAGAAAACTGTCAATGGTCAAAAATCAACCATTATGAAGTCACTGAATCACAATTCTGACACAACTGAATAGTAGACTCGGCACCCTGCCTAGGTGCCGACCGAGTGACCAACGCTGACGCTGCAGTTGACCAAAAACAGCCTAGGTTTAATGAAGTTTCTAGATTAATCCTTATGTGCGTTTGCTATATAAAAAATATATAATATACTTAAGGCCACCACGAATAATTTGTATTGATTACTTTTTGTATATATTTGCCCAAATTTTTAAAGGAAAATAGGCTTTTTTGAACCTAAATTGCATTTTCTCTCTGTAACGGCTTAATATTTTAGGCATGAATTTTATACCAAAAAAAATATTTCAAATCATTATCTCGTGTTATTGTATGTACGAGTAGGTACCACTTACTTCGTCTCAAACTGTAGAATTATAGATTGAATCGATCGGTAGATACACTACATGGTACCTACTTATAAGATAGATAGGTAAGTAAGTACGGTTACAAACTAAATAATAATTACCTACCTATGTAAAATATCATTTTGGTTTTTATTTGCATTTTTCATGCTAAGATTATAAAGTTATTTTAGTGAAGGAAAAATTTGACTCGCAGGCAGGATTCGAACCTGCATCTATTGGGTTGTCCGGAAATTCCTTTCGGTTTTGAACTATAAAATATGGGAAAATTTTTATCTATGGAGAAAAATGTTTAATCTGTAATATATTGGCCATTTTGTTCTATTATGAGTTGCCACCTTTCTGGTAATTTCATAATGCCCGATTCCCAGAAATTCTGGTCTTTAGCAGCAAAAAAGTTTTGAAGGTGAATTTTCACTTCCTCGTTTGATGTAAATGTTTTTCCAGTCAAAGAGTTTTGCAAGGAGCGAAATAGATGGTAGTCTGATGGTGCACAATCGGGGCTATAAGGTGGGTGAGGTAGCACATCCCAACCAAGTTCTAAAATTTTTTGGCGAGTCATCAAAGATGTATGTGGCCGCGCATTATCATGGTGAAATACGACACCCTTACGATTAACCAATTCTGGACGTTTTTGTTGCAAAGTTTTGTTTAAATTTGTTAGTTGTTCACAGTATACAGTCGATGGTCTTGTTAGGTGGCAAAAGCTCAAAATACAAAATTCCCTTAAAATCCCACCATACTGACAGCAAAACTTTTTTTTGATGACTATCAGCTTTTGATGTTGATGGAGAGGGTTCGCCGACTTTGGACCAAGATCTTTTACGTTGAACATTGCTATATACAATCCATTTCTCGTCGCCTGTTATCATTCGATTCAAAAAAGGGTCGTTTTGGTTCCGTCTTAAGAGCATATCGCATATGTCAATACGTTGCGTTAAGTGGATTTCTTTAAGTTCGTGTGGAACCCAAACTTCAAGTTTTTTTACATACCCAAGTCTTCTTAAATGGTTATCGATAGTTGTTTTAGATGTGTTTAACTTAACAGCAATTTCACGAACTGTAATATGTCGATCAGCTTCTATGAGTGCAGATAATTTGTCTATATCAACCTCAGTTGGTCTGCCATGACGAGTTGCGTCTTGAACCGAAAAATTTCCGGAACGAAACTTTGTAAACCAATTTTGGCAAGTGCGTTCTGTTAACACATCACTACCATATACCGAGCATATTTTTCGATGAGCTTCAGCAGCTTTTTTTCCTTTTTTGAAATAATATAATAAAATATGTCTAAAATGCACGTTTTGATCTTCCATTTTAAAGATTCAATCTGAAAACAAAAAAGTCTATTGATCATTTTTTTTTATTTAAATATGCAAACAGTAATTTGTCCTGTTAAACAATATAAAAAGTTTTAGATTTGGAGCATTTATATACATAATAAAAAAAATTTTACACAGCGGCTGCAAAAACCGAAAGGAATTTCCGGACAACCTAATATATAATACCGTAAAACGGGGTGAATAGATAGGTCTTCGAACTTTGGTAACGATTTTCGTAACGTTGCAGAATTGATACCCATTTTTAAAGCATGTATTGTTTGAGTCTTAGGCCGAACTATTGAAATATATTTGTTTCTATTCGGATATGTTTGTAGTTAATAAGAAAAGACACAAAATATACGTGATTTCTAATTACCACCCATCAGGGGACAATAAACACACCTGAGGGGTGTTTAGAAAATTTTCGAAGGGCTGCCTCATTGTAGTTTCCCTAAATATGTTTTTAAGATAAAGGCAAGCAAACTCGAGAAGGTATCTTTAATTATTAGTTTTAAAGAAAAAATATATGTAATTTCAAATAGAAATCATCATGATTAAAAAAAAATTTAATAAATTTTGAGAGTATCACGAAAACAAAACTAAAAAATGAAATGCATGTGACTTTAAAATAATTTTCTTTATATTAAATCAGTCAGGAATTATAATCAATACCATTCAAAATCAACAATTATTATAAAGTAATTATTTATAGAAATACCTTATTAGTTTATATTTTTAATTTAAGAATGAATTAAATTTAAAAAAATATTGAATGGGTTAAAAAATAATCAAGAACATTAAAAACGCTTTATGTAACTAAAAGTGAAATTTGAACTGTAGATAACCACTACAAACTTTGTGGCAGCCCTGACATAATCATGGCTAATCACCCCTCTTTCGTAACTAATCACCCCTTTGCTGTGTCTATTAACCATATTTGCGTGCCTATTAACCCCTCAGTCGTGTCTATTCACCTCTTTTGTGTATCTATTCACCTCGAAAAATTAAAGAAAACAAGGCTTACGAAATAAGAACAATTTTATATAATAATACATATTCTTACCTTAATAATTATATCACAATATATTTATAACAGCACTGACCGTAATTTGGAGATAACTTTAAACTATTATGACCAAAATTCGCCGAACTAGGGAGGTTCAAACTCACTCGTACTATAACGACTTGTTTTGTTGTCAACTTTGACATTGAGTTTTGACGTTTTTAGCGATGTTACCACAAATAAAAAGTTGCCAGACTAAGAAAAATTACACCAACAAATTATTAAAGTTGCGGGTTTTTTATTGGGGATACCGAGTTTGCCATAAAAAAACGTTAGAAATTATCTCAAGATTTTTCTCTATTCCCCCCGTCAATTCTATTCACCCCGTTTTACGGTATGTAAAATAATTAGGTAGGGAGGTACCTATATCTACATTCACACTTGTACTGTTGTTGATAGCAAGATACTACAAGTGCTTGAAACGACTTCACCTACATAAGTAGGTAGGTACGGTACCTACAAGTTACATATCGAAATGGGAGGTTCAATAACCGTAATAAAGAAAAATATTAGTAGGTAGGTAGGTACCTATCTATAGTATAAAGTAAGTACCTACCTACTTAGGTATGTACCTAATTGTAAAAAAAAGTTTTTTTTGTCTCAGATGGAACTAAGCTAAGGCCTTCAGGTAGGCATTAGATACCTAGGTATCGGTATCTTTTGCTTTGGTAGGTACCTACTTACTACTAGACCTACCAGCTTGGGTTTTTGTTGTTATCTATGAGCGAAACAGGAAGTCGGTGCTATTGACTTGGACGGATCTTTTATTTCGCCACAGACTTCCGAAACATTTTAGGTAGGTACCAACGAGTAGAATCTGAAGTAGGTAGGTATCTTCTTAAGTAGGTAAGTAGGTAACTTACCTCGACGATGTTGTCATTTGTTCGGGTATTGAATGGGACCATGCATGAGATCACCTCAGAAGTAGGTAGGTATACTTATTCTATATTCTTACGCACAAAATAAGCATTTTCTAAATAGGTGTAATACCTACTATAAAGGTACTTAGGTACTTACCTACCTACCTATTCGCGCGGCGCCCCCGATCAATTTCATTCATTAGGTATGCAAATATTTACCTACTAAGTGAAGTAAATGCTTTGCACATACGTATCTAGGTAGGTACTTAGGTAATATCATTTAGGTAAGTAAGTACTTACCTAATTTTCGAAACACCGTTTAAGGTCGTCAAACCAGGTAGCCTACCTAGGTAAGTCTACTCGTGATGGCTGACCTAGAATGCTTTTATACCAAATACATTTAGCATGTGAAACTTGGAAAAAATATTTCCACATTCAACGTTTTAAAATAGGTAAGTACATACTTACTGTTCAATACATAAAAATATAATTAAAATAAAATTTAAATAATAGTAGATTACAATTGAATAGCTGGCAACCCAGTCTTTTCTCAGTTCAGTTGACACCGTCCATTTTTGTTGCATAAACGTTAGTCATAGATCAATATTATGATGTTAGTCTCACAGACTACTAAGAGATAAGTACCTACTAGTAATGTGCACTTGTAAATTTGTGATGTTTTACTCAATAAACATTATTTTATGCTGTACCTAAGTATTAAGTTAATTTATTTAACTAACATTTACCTACTCACATTTTTTAATTACTATGTTCGGCAAAGAATTAGGTAATAAGAATTACGTTTGGCTCCCAGAAACGGTGTCACTACCACCATAAGTCTTAGACTAATAGTCTAAGCAGTAGGTACCTATAGCCATTTCAGTTTCCTAGTCATAAAAAAACAATCTTATAAAAATACGAAAACAATTACCTAAGCACTAAGCACATAAATAAATAGACCGTATCTCGATATCTAACATCTTCACGGGTCGGACGAACAAGCTGTCGACACGGTGATTCGGGAAGGGGTTGTAAGAGACAACATAGTTTAAAAACAAAGTCGCTTGCCGCTGTCTGTCTGTCCATGCATGGTTAGATCTTTAAAACTATGCAACGACGGATTTTGTTGCGATGTTTTTTAATAGATAGAGTCATTCAAGAGGAAGGTTTTAAGCTATTTAACATCACGCTTCGACTCTTAGGGACGGGGCAACCGAAACCGCGTGTGGGTCGCTAGTTCTCTATAAAATAAAGCTTTGTCCAAATGTGAACAAAATCTGAGATTGGTATGATTTAGTATTTTAAAATATTTTTCCACGGGGTACCTACTTTACTTATCCCAGATATATTCACAAATTACTTATCAGTGATACACTGATAGGCTAGTGATATGACTATTGGACTACCAAGTCAAAGGTCTCGAGTTCAAATCCAAGGCACGCACCTCGAAGTTATGTGCGTAATATCACGCGCGTAAACAAGGAAAACATCGTGAGGAAACCTGAACGTCTGAGAGATTTTCTCGACGGTGTGTGAAGCCTGCCAACCCGCATTAGGCTAGCGTGGTGGACTATAGCTTAATCCCTCTCAATATGAGAGTAGACCCGTGCCCAGCAGTGGGACTTATAATCGGTTATGTTATCCCTTAAAACCCTTATGATTCTTAAAAATAGTAAAACTTGCGTAATATCTTTTTTTTATTTAAGACATATACCTACCTACTTAGTCGGTAACAAAGCATTATCAACTGCATAAGTTATCAAATCAATCTGCAGTCTGCAGACAACTTTTAAGTAGGTAGATAAGGGTCAAAAACGTTTCGTCATTTTCATTGGCAAACAATGCACGTTTTCTAAAAAAAACACTATGATTAACTGTCTGCAGATTATTTACAAAACGACCAGGTAGCTAGGTACAGACTTCACATGCTATCCAAAAAGGTAAATAACAAATAAGTAATGAATGAGATTATGAGACACATTTTGTTAAGGGCCAACAAAACACAACAAATTTATAATGAACAATATATTTCAGAAGTTGGTGCAAGTGACCCTTATTTTTTGTCATATCGAGTATAAAGTATAGGTAATTTAACAAATCAACAAGTTAGGTACCTATTAGATCTGTATAAAATCTGATAAGTTATAATACTTGACTACGCACTTAACTCTCGGTGAAAATACTTTGGTTATTATAATTTGTTAATAGGATAAAAAGGTTTAATCATTTTATGGGATAGGGAGCAAACGAGCAGACGGATCGCCTGATGGTGAGTGAGTCCCGCCGCCTATGGACTCCCGCAAAATCAAAGGAGTAACAAGTGCGTTGGCGGCCTTTTAAAACGGTTTGGGTCTCCGGTATCCTCACTCGTTCGGCGAAACACAATGTTAGCGTTGTTTCACGAAGATTTTCTTTAAGTCTGTGGTATCACTCCGAGCCGGCTCTTTCTTGCCGAAGCATGGCTCTCCCACGGTACCTAAACTTAAGATTGACGAGAAGAATCGACGAAGTGTGCTGAATGTTGCCCATCCCAACTATGCTCCTATGGCCTCCCTTTCGAAGTAGTTTCTACCTAATTGCACTATTTGCCCGAGGTAGGTACGACATATTCCTGAACAACTTCGAGAGAACCCATTTACGATAACCGATCAGGGTAATAAGATTGTTGTAGGTAGGTACATATATGTTAGTTTAACATAATTTTATCTACTTACGTTCATCCCGAAACCGATGCGTCGACTCGAGAGGCATCAGCTAGGTTGGTCTGTTGGTTAGCATTAGCATCCGTTCGAGATAATACAGCGACTCTGTCATAAGGACTATAGGTATCATGGGCACATCGGAAAATTGCAGGTGCGTAGGGTTGCCAACTTTTTTTACAAGAATTAAAGTATATTGAGGTCTTTGAAGAATATTAGACAGTATTTTAGAAAAATGAACAGTATTTTATTTATTTATTGTTTTAAATACATATTTTTTAGAGACTAAATAAAAACAAATTTGTGTGAGCGTCTAAGTATAACACAAAATAATATATTCGCATTTTGATGCTGAAAACAGTATTTTGTATACTTTATTTTTGTTCAACAGTAAAAAGTATAATTTAGTGAAAAATAGTATAATACAGTTTAAAACAGTATAGTTGGCAACCCTAGGTGCGTGGGTATGTAGACGTTCTAAGATAAAAATATATGAACGACTAAAGAAATTAAAGCATAAATCTCAATGACACAAAATATGTTTTAGAATGAACGATATCTACCTACTATGCGAAGAAGTTATCTATTTCATGTTTATCACTAGTTAAGTGTTTATGCTGTTTCGGTAACATACCACTGCGACAAGATATATATAATTATAATTATGGTGAATGTCTACTACGAAATACCTACCTACGTAGGTATAGGTATCTATAAAAGAACTACGATTCTTCTACAATCAATCTAAACGACCAAGGAGGTGTGATCCTGTATTAATTTAGGTAGATACTGCCTAACAACAGGTGGACCAAACTATATTAAACAGACACCAGAAGTCCAGAACCCATTATCAACTTATTTTTATTCATAAATTATACCTACGTAGGTACCTAATATTACTTATTCGTAATAATATAATTATGTACATTTTAGGTATGTTAAGTACGCCCTTATTATTTTGAAATTGAATCCCTTTTAATCATCATCCTCCGGGCTTTTTTTTAACATGCTTATGTTTAGTATATGTACCTACCTATGTATTTTTAAATGTAACGGAATCTTTGAAGTTGATTTTCACCCCCTTCAAACCGTCGGAATTTGAAAGCACACTTATCAAGGATCGATGATAATGAAATAATTTAAATAGTTTCGTCGATTCATTTATTTTCGCCAGCGACTTCTGATTCATCTGAAACTGTTTCGCACATAACATTATTTACGTCTAGCTTAGTTAGTGGTCATGCATGGCGTCTGGTGTATCTAACAAGTACCTAGAGGTGTAACTAATATATTCGTAATAGGTATAGATATTATGATACGAGCTGTATATTCATATTAGTATATGTTAGTTTAGTGTAGACTATTACCAGATATTAGTCAAATAATAGGCACACCGAGAGATCAGTATTCTGATATTCGCGGTGACATTGATACATAATATTGATATTGTACAGTCGCCGCCAGATATATTGTAGCAGACAAGTTGACCAAATACTTCTGAACAATTTAAAATGTCAATAAGTTCCATACACTACAAGTTACCATTAATATCTGAGCAAATGCTTGTCAATAATTTCTATACATATAACTAACCAAAAATATCTGAACACTTATAACGTCAAGTGTCAGATACACTTGACGTTATAACTGTTCAGATATTTGGATTATACTGATGGGAATCAATGTAGAACAAAGGAAGCACATGCAAATAACGTTTGGGAAACGTTTAGAGGGAGAAATTTTTGTGAAAAGGTTGTTGGTTCCATGCGAAAACGGTTACAGGACGTATTAAATGGAGAAGGAGGACACAAAATACTAATCCTACTAATATTATAAATGCGAAAGTTTGTGAGGATGGATGGATGGATGTTTGTTACTCTTTCACGCCAGAACGGCTGAACGGATCTGGATAAAATTTGGCACAGAGACAGATTATAGTCTGGAATAACACATGGGCTACTTTTTATCTGAAGTCCACGCAGACGAAATCGCGGGCAGATGCTAGTGTTTTATTAATATTGTCTCAATTAAAAAATATTTAGTACAACAATTTTTAATTTCATTACAAAGCCAAGATCTATTTTCTTTCGATGGTTTGACATTAACATAATATCAGTTGCATCACTTGCATCCTATACAAATGATTTTCTATACAATTTTTATTCCCTTTCCATCGTATTAAATCACTGATAATGTTTGGTTCATCCTATCTAAAACACAAGTTAGGTAAACTCAGTGTTTGTCTGCGTAGATACACTTGACGTTAGAAGTGTTCAGATATTTTTGGTTAATTATATGTATAGAAATTATTGACAAGCATTTGCTCAGATATTAATGAAGTAATGTATGTTCAGATATTAATGGTAACTTGTAGTGTATGGAACTTATTGACATTTTAAATTGTTCAGAAGTATTTGGTCACCTTGTCTGCTACAATATATCTGACGGCGACTGTACCTATTCTCTCCGTATTCGTTAACTCTAACATAATATTGATATCGTACCTATTCTGAGAATAGTTACGATATCAATATTATGTTAGAGTTAACGAATACGGAGAGATTAAGAATCTCAAAATGGCTGACTAATATTTGACTATTACCTAGTAATAGGTATGGTATGCTAATATGGCTTAGTGAATATATTCAATAATAGTATTACTTAAATATCACCCTAATATAACACCTCTGCTAACAAGTAGACGCAGGTTCGAATCCTGCCCGCAGTCGAATTTTTCCTTCACTAAAATAACTTTATTAAAATAAAACTTAATATACTTACTCTTCCTTGTATCTACATCTTCGAAATTTGTAAGAAAATACACATCATTCTTTACGCGTCACGAAGATAAACATACTTACTGGTCGATCACTAAGACATAAGAATATGCTGATGCTTCCCTCTTCCCGCATGACATTACATTCCAACAGTCCATACGTAATGTGTATTAAAATTTAAAATATATAATAAAATTCCAGAATCTATAAAAACCGAAACGAGTGAGACATAATTTATAAATAAAATAAAACAAATACTTATTAAAAAAGCTTATTACACAATAAATGAATATGTAAACGATAAAGAATTAGGACAAATAAATTAATAAAACATATGAATAATACCATAAACAATACATAAGATCCGTTTTTTTGGACTTGTCTTTTTTGGTAAACAAACCCTTCCCGATGCGAAAATCACAAGTTTTTCTTTAATCACGCACTTGATGTAGGAAACGATTTTATTAACACTTACATTATACACATACACTTTAAATTACACCAAAAACTGCTTCGAAATCACTATAAAAGTCTATTATTTTTAATAAAAACGAAATTTTATGTAATTATTACATTTTCACAGAATAAAATAATCATGACAATTTGACATTTCAAAACTAGATTATCTACGAATTTTAGGGGATGTGACAAAATAATTAATGATTTTGATTTATGTGAATGAGCAAAAAATCCAAAAAGTCCTTATTGAAGTCATTGTGTACAATATTATCCATAGCATTTTTTTGCTATTTAGCATACTACGTTTTTAATCATGAACCCTGTGCTGACATCAGAATATGAAATATTAAAGATGGAATTAACAAGAATTAGAATTAAGAACAATAATAGTTGTAGCTAGGAATTTTGTCGACTTTTTGCGGACCACAGTGACGACGTTGTTCCCGAGGTGAACGGCGTAGAAATGAGTGGTGGTTGAAGTCTCAAGGCTAGAAATACTGCTCCAGGACCCGACGGCTTGCATGGCAAAGAGTGGGTCGCCCGGCCTTGGCGGCTCTCGGGCCTCGATTGAGGGAGTTCCTTAGCGCACGAGGGGCCAATTCCACTCCGATGGAAAACGGGGAAGCAGATCCTCTGCGAAGCCGGGACGCCCTGCAGATTCTCCGTAGGCATTCCTATCCTAGTGCTGCTCGTCGAGGTGGGCAAGCTAATTGAAAGTCCTTGTGGACTGCCTTGTCGGGCACCTGGTGGGCGGGTTTACTCTATCGGGTATAATGATACTGCATCAGATGCACCGAACCAGAGGTTCATAATACATGTGTCGGCATTTTCTGACGAAAAATTCTGGCACGTGTATTTCAGAGGAACTACTAATAAATTAATATTTTGCAGTTGTCGTTTTATTTCTTCATATTCACTTCACACATTCACTTCATATTTAAAATTAAAAAACAAATCAGTACTCGTCAAGGTGAGAATCCTTCTTCAATACTTGGCTAAGAGTATTTAGTTCAGTCATTCATTCATGATTTCCCAACATTATGTAACCACTATCCGTTGTCTCTGGTTACTAGGACGCCATATTTGTTTACCAAAAAAGACAAGTTAACTGGGATAGACTGTACCTACAAATAAATAGAATGTCATAATTTTTACTTAATCATTAATTCAAAAATTAAAGCAAAATATGCACATATCAACATATAGGTACCCACGTACAATGACATATCATCAATAATAACCATTATACTAAGTATTATTCCCTAGTTAATCTAATGCTATACATAAATACACAAAAACATAAATAATTATAGAAAATAATATAATAGTAAAAAATAAATAAATATAATAATAATATATTGCTTCCTCTCTCCTACATTGCGTGTCCGACGGGGTCCATAATGAACTATTTTATTGTAAATTTACCATCTGATTGTATGAACTACATTGTGGAATGCAATAAATAGAATAGAATAGAATAGAATAGAATATTCTTTATTGCACACCAAAACAAATGTAAAGTACAATTAAATAAATCATAGAATGGCACAATGGGCGGTCTTATCGCTAATAGCGATCTCTTACAGACAACCTTAGGATGGAGTCGTGAGAAAAGGAAAGTTCATATTAAGGTAGTCTGGCGTACTTAAAAGAAACAGGATTCTTAATACAGAAGTCTTAAACACAAATATATAATATTTTACAAGAAAAATAAATAAAATATTAATAAATAAATACATACATAATACAACTATAATATAGGTATATAAATATATATTTAGATATATACACACTATGAAATTCAATAATAGAGAACAATTAGTCATCTACAGTGTTAGATAATGCTCCTTGACCATTTTTTGGAACGAAGGCAATGTTTGTGCACGCCTAACTGA
This sequence comes from Acronicta leporina, assembly GCA_947256265.1. Lineage (NCBI taxonomy): Eukaryota > Metazoa > Arthropoda > Insecta > Lepidoptera > Noctuidae > Acronicta > Acronicta leporina. Next base: position 9,140,389 of record OX366521.1, read on the forward strand.
CACTGGCAAGGCATTCCACAGCCGTGCAGCCTGCACTGTAAAAGATTTGTCAAGGAAATTTGTAGAGTGCATTGGCAACTCAAGTCTCAAATTTTCCGATGATCTTAGATATCTAGTATGTGTGTCATGAAGGAACTGAAATCGTTCTTTAAGATAAGGGGGAGTTAAAGGACTGAACAGAATACTGTATAGAAGGGACAATACATGTAAGTTCCGGCGAAGACGTATTGGAAGCCACTTGAGTTTTTTACGAAAAGCCGATATATGATCATACTTGCGCAAGCCAAATATAAATCTAATGCAGAAGTTCTGGAGACGCTCAAGTTTATTTAGCTGTATTTCAGTGAGATCCAGATAGCTGACATCGGCATAATCCAGGATAGGAAGAAGAAGGGATTGTGCTAACGCAGTTTTGGTGGCAGTTGGTAAAAAGTTGCGCAGTCTCCTCAGCGACCCGGATGATGCAAATAATTTACGGCTAACTTCCTGTAACTGAGGATCCCAAGAAAGATTTTTATCCATCAGAATTCCCAAGTTTTTGACCGTCTCACTGATTGATATAATTTGCCCATCTAAAGTCACTTGGGGAATCTGAGACCAGTCTATTCTTGCAGACAGTCTAGGACTGCCAACAACTATGACCTGGGTCTTCGTAGGATTTATCTCAAGTCCGTGCGCCTTACTCCAATTGTGTATAGAAACTAAATCCCTATTAATAACCTCAAATGCGTTTGGCAGCTCCAAAGGGGAAGCCTGGCTATAAATTTGCAAATCATCTGCATATAGGTGATAGGAAGAAATCAGTTTATGTGAAATGGAATTAATAAATATTGCGAAGAGTAGAGGAGATAAAACGCCACCCTGCGGTACACCAACACAAGTATTACACCAAGAAGAAGAAGTATCTTCTATGGATATACGTTGACGGCGACCAGACAGGTAACTTCGAAACCAGTCAATCACCGTTGGAGATATGTTAAGCGAGCTAAGTATTGCTAGTAGAATGTCAAAATCAACAGTGTTAAATGCATTGCTAAAGTCAAGTAAGCATAGAACCGTTAAATTTCCACTTTCCATACCTGACCTTATATCTTCCGTGATTTTGGTTAGAGCTGTAGTAGTGCTGTGACCAGGACGAAAACCGGATTGGAATGGATTAAGGAGACTATTATTACAAAGAAAAGTGTTTAGCTGATTATGGACAAGACGTTCTAGGATTTTGGAAAGGAAAGGAAGAATGGATATTGGACGATATTCAGAGAAAGAACTGGGATTAGGTTTTTTAGGTAAAGGAATGATTAGGGCGTCTTTCCATAAAGATGGGAATTCTCTAGAAGATATAGAATAGTTGAGTATATAAGATAGGACTGGAAGGATTTCTTCAAGGACAGGGAGTATCATTTTTCGGCTGACACAGTCACTACCAACCGCATTGGATGTGATGGATACTATGCTCTTCTTAACATCACAATCGGAGAATCGACTAAAGACAAATGCAGGATAGTCGGGAGTTGGAAGGGTAGAAAGATAACTTATTGTAGACGCTTTCAAGGTCCCATTACAGTGGGACGAAGATGAGAAGTGTTGATTTAATACATCAATGTCTAAGTCTTTAGGAATATCAATTTGGTTCCGTTTACCAACTCCCATAGTTCTAAGAAATTTCCAAATTTTTGTCGGATCTCCTTTTTCAACGGAGTCATGAATATAGTGGCGTAGTGCGTCCCTACACACTCTATTACAGTGATTTCGTGCAACAATATAGCTTTCCCAGTTTCGCGGACCGGGCCGACATTTGTGTTTGGTTTTAGCCACAGCCTTCCTTTGCATAATGCGCCTAATAGAATCTGTTAACCAGGGTGCCGGGAGATGCTTTAATTTGACTGCGCGTACGGGAGCATGCACATCGTAAAGCTGGGTCAGATTATCTGTGAAAACACTGATTTTGACGTCGATTGACTCAGCGTTTATAAGAGGAGCCCAGTCAATATTGCTTGCATCTCTTCGGAGGTCATCAGAGTTCATACCAGCAAAATTACGCAGCATAAGGGTTTTGGGCTTTGCCTTAGGTGGGCGAATTTTGTAGGAGAGGAAAACTAAATCATGATAAGAAAACATGTCAGCTGGGTATTGACCATGTTTGCTGACATGTTGAGAAGAGGAAACAAAAATAAGGTCCAAGAGAGAAGGATTACAGTTTGGAATATGATGTGTTGCATTTAAAGGTAGAATATGTAGGTTAACTGATTGCAACGAAGATCGAAGAGAAGAGGAACGGGAATCTTGTTTTAATAAACAAGTATTGAAATCCCCCATAATGATAGTGTGACTGTAAGAAGGTGTGAGATTCTCTAGGATATTTTCAAAAGAAGAAAAGAAATTAAGGCAACATGATGGGCTGTAGTAAACACCAAGAAGGATTTTGGTATGCTTAAGGTCAACTTCTAGAAATAAATGCTCGCCAGCATCTTGAGGTGGTGGTTGTGTTGACATATCAATAATTGAAAAAGGAATATTTGCACGGAGATATATGGCAACACCCCCACCACGACTGCCTGTGCGATCATTTCGTATTAGTTGAAAGCCAGGAAGGGAGTAAGAAGTAGAAGGGAGACATGGCTTCAACCATGACTCTGAGACGAGGATAGCATGGATGTTCTTACAGTCAAGATTAGCCAGCATGTCAAAGTAATGTGCCGGAATACTTTGGGCATTTATATGGACTACATTAAGATTCTTCGGAACGTCAGAAAACTGAGACTCAAGCGCGTCAGCTAGCGAGGGGATGCTGGTGAAGCTGTCATTGCTACTTGCGGACACGAAGCTTTCCAAATCACTGTCAGATCTAAAATCTGTCATTAAAATAAATAAGTTTAAAAAGATATATAAATATTATAAATAAATATCAATTAACTAAAAACTTTAAAATAGTCTGGTAACAAAAAGTTACCTATAAAAATGAGTACTGTACACCCGCCAGTTAAGTGTTTTATAAACTGACTACTTACTAAAAACATATCAGTAAGATATTAATTAATAATGCCTTTATTCGAGAGAACACATTTGCATTTAATAATGGATGACTCACTAGACTATGTATAACCATAACCATACGTTAAAACTAAATTATTTAAATTAACCATACATTTTAATAAAACTCTGCAAGATAAAAAGCACTGCGTTATAATATCCGAACAAATTAGCACAAACAGAGCTCCTGACAGTATGATCTGACACTTGACTGTCAGTTGTCAGTTGTCACACAAGATTAGCTGTCAGTGCTCAGTGGCAATTTGTTTACTTAGTCGAAATAAGAATAACATAATTTTTAGAAAAGTATGGTACCTACAACTAAAAATGTAAATGAAGCAGATTACCCGGTATTTTAAAATATGCAAAAGTGTTGCCCGAACAAAGACATTACCCGAAATTATGATATTCGTTATTTCTTCGTCGCAGCAGCACGCTTCGATTTTTTCGGCGCCGCCGCCGGTGACGACTGAACTGCTGATGGGACTGTTACAGATGCAACGTTCTTCTGATTAGCCTGCTTGACCTTATCAATGTCACAAGAGGAATTTACACGCTGTCGGTTTCCGTCACAATCCAGGACATATATTTGGCCCTGTTTCGTCCAGCAATTCGTCACGCCAAATTTCTCGCGCGCAGACATGAAGATTTGATGCCGGTATCTGGTCAGAAACTCCGACACAGTGATGTTGGAACCCTTGAGCTTAGATTTGGCAAACCAAATATTGTTCCGAACGCCTACATCTTGCAACTTACATAGTATGGGTCTAGGTTTGTTGGCTCCTGCTTGTCTCCCCAACCGATGACAGCGCTTAATATCAGCAGTAGTGAAGTCAGCTAACTTGCAATGACCACGCACCACATCTGCCACTACCTGCACTGTCTCCTCATTGGCCCGCTCAGTGACACCATGCAATAAAATCATCTTATGACGACTTCTCATCTCCATACCATCAAGGTCTTGTGCGAAAGCCTCCATCTGCCTCTGCAGACACGTCAGTGCCTCGAGAACAAATGTTTTAAATGAAGTGAAGTCTGCTGCTAAGCTGTCCGTGCTGGTTGTAGATGCAGAAGGGCCCTTCTGCAGCTCCGCCTCAAAGTTTGCCATCCTTGTGTTAAATGTGTTCATTAGTTCAGACAGAGACTGCTTTAGTGCTTCCATTTGTGTTTTGCCTAGTTGTTATTTTGTTTTTAGTTTTAAAGTGATTTTTTGTTGGAGATAACACTACACTGGTAGGTACTTTATATTAGCATCTATATTTACTCATTAAATTGATTGTAAGATTGTGTTTTCTATTTTATTTAATTTAATTTAGTGGAGTAAAATAAGTCAAATAAGTCATGTCTGTTGAGAAGCAACTTGCTTTTCAATAGATGTTACTGACGTCACCTGTAAGACGTAAATTCGGAATGTGAAGGCAAATTCGACTAGCGCGCGGGGGACTCGCGGTGGCTTAGTGGTCATAGCGTCTGGTGTATCTAATCAGAAGACGCGGGTTCGACTGCTGCCCGCACTCGAATTTTACTTCACTAAAATAACTATTTACATTATTTTTTTGTTTTTGAAGGTATTTTTATGTTTTATGTTAGGTATTTTATTTCAAAACTAGCCTTTGCCCGCGGCGTCGCTCACCTGAATGTATAGTAGGATTAAAAATGGATTCCAATAATCTATATCTATACTAATATATAAAGCTGAAGAGTTTGTTTGTTTGTTTACTTGAACGCGCTAATCTCCGGAACTACTGGTCCGATTTGGGAAAATCTTTCATTGTATATTGCTTAACAGCCTATTTATTGAGGAAGGCTATATATCGTCACGCTAAGACTAAGTAACTATACCACGCGGACGAAGTCGCGGGCGGAAGCTGGTAATTTAATAAAAACCAACACTGATAATCTGTTCTTTGTATAGGCCTCTATATTGTACAAGCTGTACCTCAGGATCCGATTAATTAATTGTGATATAAGATCACCAGTTTTTAAGTTGGAGCATATACTTTCTAACAGTGATAACAGTCAAAATCTATTCAGTAGTTTTTGCTCCAACCCGTAACAAACATAGTTTTTTTACAATTTTATAATAGTAGAGAAGAGAAGAGAAGAGATTTTGAGTGGCAAGTAGAAACTGACGTTTCTGGACGGTGTTGTTATTGATTCTGTTAGTAGGTACCGTGTTAATGTAATTTTTTTATCTAAAATTTACATCAGATTTTCACCAAATTTGAATGGGACCACCACTTCGGGAATATATTCCTTCACACAAAAAAAAACAGACGAACCTCCTCCCTTTTTATTGTAAAGAAACATAGACACAATACTTAATTACTTATGATTGTAGGTACGTGATTATAATTATACACCTCAAGGGTATAATAAAAGCATAATATTAAATTTTGTAGCCAAATGTGCCAATAGGTATCAACCAGCATTAAGCCACGTATTCATTACTAGCTTCTGCCCGCGACGTCGTCCGCGTAGCGTGATGATATATAGCCTATAGCATTCCTCAATAAATGGGCTATCTAACACTGAAAGAATTTTTCAAATCGGACCAGTAGTTCCTGAGGTTAGCGCGTTCAAGCAAACAAACAAACAAACAAACTCTTCAGCTTTATATATTAGTAAAGATTAAATATTTGCTAATAAACACTGTTTATAAACTGTTCATAAACAAGTTTCATCATCTCTGTAAACAGTTTATAAACATAGGTGATGAAACATTGTTTATGATACGTGTTGCCGTGCTCCCCACTACGAGTGGAGAGTGAGAGCAAGACGAAACATCTAGTTTATAAACAAAAGTCAACAGGTGTGGACGTGTTTTGCGCGAGTTTATAAACATGGAGGTAGTGTGGTCCAACAACCAAATTTCGATGCTCATCGAGCTTTATCACCAACGTAGTATTCTTTGGGACGCCTCAAATAAAGACTATAAGACTAAACTAAAATTATGAGAAGTGCGCCAAAAAGAAGATGGAGGAATCAAAAGACGAATTTGAAGTTTATGGCCAGTATGTGGCATCTGAATTAAAAAATGGAAAATATCAAAAAACAGTATTACAGGCCAATATTATATAAATAATATACTGCTTCAAGCGAGAATGGGCAATTTCGATAATAATTGTTTCGGTGGATATCATGGCTATGGATGGCAAGAGTTTGGCGGCGGATACCGCACCACATCATCGACATCTACGTATGCTGATGCATCTACCCCAACTCATACAACAGAACCCCAAACAGGAGTCCATACTGCAACTGGTGACGAGTTGCACTTTAGCAACATTGAAGAAATAGTTAACCAGTTAGAAGATGACACACAATAAATAAATTTGATTTAGATATTTGATAATTATACTGATTTGTGATCACACTTTTTTTTACTCACCTTTACATAGTCCTTTAAAACATTAGTCAATTCCTTACAAACTTCTGGTATGATCTTGCTGATCAATTGTTTTGATATTTTAAAGGTATATGACAGTGAGCCATATGAGTCACCTGTTGCAAGAAACCTTAAAGTAACAAGTAGTCTTCTCTGAGGCTCAATAGGATGCCGAAATTTCGTTTCTTTTTTTTTTATTGATGGTCCAATCAATCTTAATAACATTTCAAAATCAGTTGGTGACATTCTGGTGAAGTTCTGAAATGACCCATCAAATCCGCGGAGGTCATTATATAAATAAATTCTATTCAACAAATAGTTACGAATCCACCACCTTTTCTTCTTTTTTTTTGCTCTTGTGAATTATTATGTAAGCAGCAGAGAGCATCACTACCTCCTCGGGCGACATCCTGTGAACAACTGACAAGTATGGACAGCCAAGTTTCAGAAACATGTGTTTATTGTAAACTTGTTTAACGCTAGTCATAAACAGTTTATCAACAAATGTTTACTAATGAATACGTGGCTTTATGTTAAGTTATATTATTAAACACTCATCTCATCTCATTATTACAACAGGCCAGTAGGTATAATAGGTACCTAATGTGTAAGAAATAATAAAGATTATAATTATGTACTAACATAGTAGCAGATATTTCCAGTAGGCCGCTACATTTTTAGAACTACTAGACCAAAATGAAGAAATATTTTTTTTTACAGGCAAATACTCAGACTAAGGCGAGAAACAAGTCTATGCTCATATCGTGGAAGGAAATCCCGCGCATGATCCTACCGCGGTCAATATACTGCCCTACTACAAACAATAAAGACTTTGCCAATAAGTCCTGACTGGTTGAACCTGAACATTATTTATACCTTCCTATAGTATTTAGACCATAAATAAATTCAGATATCTGTGATGACATATAAAACACATTATTGTAATTCTATTTTCTATTCTCCTGTCGAAATTAAGATTGATTCAACAAAAAATTCAAATATATCTATTATATTACAATTTGTTTTTTACATTTTCACAAGTTTGTTGGTATATTTCCTCACAAAGTTGTAACTTTTGTATGTACAATTTTTCTAATATTTATTCTTATTATTCAAAGTCACGATCGCCAACCACTAAAAAGTTCATGTCTCTTACATAAGTCGCCCATTGTACTTTCTTTTTGTGTAAATTAAGTTTTAAATTTTGTTTTTTGTATTCCAATGCCGTCTTAACAATAAATCTATTAAACTTATGAACATGGGGATGATTTACATACTCGTCCAGTTCCATCCACTTGCAATTGTTTACCTCTCTTTGGGATATTGTTATTTTGTTTGAGATAGCCTTCATCATGAGGATGACATAAATGTCAGAGTTCTCAAACATCATGTTGTGTGTGTGCCTAAATGTGACTAGTGAGTCAAAAGTCGCAATTATTCCAGTTTCTTCTTTTACCTCTCTTACAGCAGCATCAATTATATCTTCCCCTGCAAATGGATTTTAAAAATTTAACTTTCATTAATATTTTAAAACAATTTACCAAGATAACTGCCAATTAGCATACATTATTTATAATACCTCCCTAATTATATTTTTTTCTTTCGGTTAAAGACATTTATTTCTCAAAAAAAAGAACATTACAGTTCACTTACATAATGAGAAAATGTATTAACATATAAGTGTATAAGTAAGTATCTCTGTGATCACAAGAATAGATTTAGATTATAATGTTATTTTTTTAGTGTTAATATTTTTTTCTAGTTTTCTAGACCCTTTCTGAATTTAAGCAAGCTATCGCTTTTTGTTACTTCGTCAGGTATTTCATTATAAAGTTTTGCGCCTTCATATAATATATTTTTCTTTCCATAATCAGTTCTAGGCTTGGTTACTTCTAGTTTTTTCCTTCTCCTTGCGTTGTGTATAAGTTTTTTTTTTATTAAGTTGCGAATGTGTACCCTGTGTAATAATTTTATGTAGGTATCAGTATTCCAGTTTTGAGTATGTATAATTGTTTAATTGTTAGGATTTTGGTGTCATTATAAATTTTTAGGGTTGGTGTTAGGTAATAGTAGTTTTTATTGCTTTATTTTGCAGGACTAGTATTTCTTGGATGTTCGACTTCGAAGCAGTTCCCCATATTTCAATCAAATATTCTATATGTGGCCTAATAAGACCGTTATAAATCATTGTTCGAACTTTTTTAGGGATGCACGCAGACATTCGACGTAGTGCGCCTACGAGGGGAGATATTTTTGATTTAATAAAGTTGATATGGTGTTTCCATGTTAATTTTGTGTTGTGTTGTGAACATTAGATTTTTTAATAATTTCGTTATTTAATGTTAGTTGGATCTGATTATTAATTTTCTTATTTTTTGCAGTAAAGATCATGTATGATGTTTTATTTGTGTTAATTGTCAATAGATTGGATAGGAACCAGTTATTTAAAATACTCAAATCACTTTGTGCTTCCTTTAAAATATTTATTAAATTGCGTCCCAAATAAAATAGACGCGTGTCATCTGCATAAAGTGTAATGGTGCCTGATGTTCTGACATTTTTTATGCTATTGATGTAAATTAAAAACAGCAAAGGACCCAAGATTGATCCTTGAGGGATTCCGTAGGTCAATTTGGAGGGCAAGCTTACGTATTTATCGACTTTGACTACTTGTGTCCGGTTTTCGAGGTACGAGGTAAGAATTTTATGTGCTGTTCCTAATATCCCTGCATCAGTTAACTTATTTAAAAGCAAATTATGGCTGATAGAATCAAATGCCTTTAGGTCTATAAAGACACCAAGGACATATTGATTTTTATCTATAGCATTTTTTATGTTTGTAGTTAGATCTATGGTTGCCGATAAGGTACTTGATCTTGGCCGAAATCCGTACTGATTCTCAAAAAAAGTTAATGGGTGTTAGGTGGTTGAAAAGACGAATGTAAGTAACCCTTTCAACAATTTTGGAGATGACCGGAAGTACGGAAATTGGTCGATAATTACCGGGATCAGACTTGCTTCCAGTTTTGTAAACAGGAGTCACCTTAGCAATCTTAAGACTTTCAGGAAATATACCCAGTTCAAGTGATTTGTTAATACAATCAGTTAAGTTATCTATTATAAATCCTTTATGAATTTTAACTCTTTGACAGTAATCCCATCAATTCCATTGCTTGTATTAATATCTAAATTATTGATTATTGTACTAATTTCTTTTTTGTGCCTGGTTCCAGTGTATGTAATGTGGTTGTATATGTGTGTTTTTGTGTCGCATGGTACCAGTGTATGTAATGTGGTTGTATATGTGTGTTTTTGTGTCGCATTTAATGTATTAAAAAATTTTCTTTCCATTAATTAAATATAATTTAAGTTAGCTTAAAATCCTAATATTCAGAAAAAGGACAGATATATTAACTGAGGTAGACATTCTTTGCTAACAAAGCAAAGAACAAAATGAAAAATCATTTAATTTTATTTTATCACCTGCATCCTTCTAGCGGGTGAATCAGACCACGAAATACTACCCATATCAATAAAAAAACATACTTCAATTTTTCATCAAATGTCCTTTAAATTTTGTATGCAGAGTCAAAGACATAGCGCGGACGTTGAACTCATTGTGGGTATGTATCTATCTAGAGATAGCGAGTCATGCAACTACTTGATCAGGCCATCCGCATAAGGTCAAAGTACTGCAGGGTGCATATAGTTTTATAAAAAATTTGAATAATTATCAAGTCCTTTAACACGGGTTTGCTTATAGATACAAGTTATAAATTATGTCTAATATGTTATATGTTATCAATACTACACCATGTTGAAGCAGTGCAGGTGATTAAATTGCCACCCTGTATATATTATAACACAAAATGCACTTATATAATTCTATGATTATCAGTAGGGCTATAGAAAGTAATCTTTGTAAATTATTATATGATTTGGGAAATTAATAATTTATTTTAGAGGAATGGGTCAATATAGTCTTTTAAGCCTGTTGGTAGATGGCAAGTTAAAATAGTTTAGTTACCTCTCTCAACATAGCCTCCAGGAAGCTTCCAGTGAGGATACTCATAGTGTTTCTCTGATATGACAAGAAGGTGGTCTAAGTCATTAAACACCATGGCACCAACTCCTAAGTTTGTGTGGCAAGACGGTGGCAGATTTGGCTCTGTGTTCTTGGGCAGCCATTTGTACATCATCACAAAGTCATCCCTTGCATGATGAAAATTAAAGCCTTTCTAGGAACAGCAAGCCTTTATTAAAAACAAGAATGATATGGTAAACAATATGAGACAAATTTTAGTTATGTAGATTTAAAATAAAAATAACTTACTTGTGCTAAAATGGGAACACAAAAAGAGTCATTAATGTTCACCTTAAACCATATACATCTGTGACCTTGTGATTTCCAATTAGACATTGATTCTGAAACATAATAATTGAAATTCAGTCCATAGCCCAAGCCCATTTTGGTTGTCTAAGTTATTACACCACACGCAAAATACGCGCTTAGTCGTGGAGTTGCGGAAAAAAGCCCGCTATACCAATACCAAATACATGCAGCCTCAAACAATACTGGTGCACTTCAGGTGTGCATCAGTACACCTCTGCCTAAGTTACTGAGATTTCCCAACATGTGTAAATGTTTGATTAAATATTTAAAATAAACTGCATAAAATAAATTACCGTCGAGCCTTTCTGTAAAATTTGGTTTCTCAAATTTCTCTTTTTTTGTGTCAATTGTGATACCATTGTATCTATCTTTTGCACCTCTAAATATTTCACTCGTACAATCACTAGAATATGCAGAAGCTGGAGTTATCCTAAAATCAAATACGTAGTTAACAACATTTTAGTAACCTGATCGCATCCTCAAACAAGTCACACACGCAAGTATTAGCTAAGTTTGCTATTACACAGTGGTGTTGAATACAAATAATAATGAAAATATCCTTTATGGAGATATACTTATGCTGTTTTTACTTCATAGAATGCTTTATTTGCAAAGATTGAAAATATGAAATATATTTTAAACTCGGGTCTGTGGGACTGTACAGCACTTACGCTGTACTGAGTGTACTGGACTATTTGCCTTTACATACCAATGACATTGACTCAATAATGAGACCTAGCAGGTTATGATTATGTACCTACCCTGGAAAAACATATTTCTGAATCCGGGTACAAAAATATAATAATTTAGACATGGTTACATAATTACATAGCGAACTTTCGAAGACCGTGTAGCGTGTGAAGCAAAGATAAAAATATGTAATAAAATAAGTTCAATTCGATGCGTAATTTAACACAATCACAAATGCATGGTGCATTCTTTCTCTTAGAACATAATTGCTGGAACTATTTTCGTCTCGCGCCATCTAGTGCTGATAGTTGAAGCATTTTAGTAAAATCCTCGACAATGTTGCTATTACTAAAAAGAATTTTAAGTTCTTGAAGAATATATTTTTTCATTTTATTATAACATCATTTTAAAATAAAATATAATCACAGAAGCATACAATTATATTATTTTGCTAATAAAACGTCAGTAAAAGTAATTAATTTGGCTTATAATAGCAAGTTACTAAAATTTATTTAATGACGGCAACTTTCATGAACACATTTATAGAAAAATTAAAAAATGACAATAAAAGATGTCTGCCGTTTTGATGCGCACAGGCATTTTTTGCATTCATCTAACTTTTTGCGTTACTGAGTATTATTTTATACTTGTAATTGCTTTGAAAGTTGTTTCATCGCTATTGGTGTTGAGTTGAAGTATCCTCCGCTGTAGCTGTGCTCTTGTGATTGACGTCGAGTTCTATCTATCGTAACCCAATATATATATACGTACCTATCTATAATTTTTATCTAGCTATTCAGAATTTCAACTATGTGCACCAGGTGGTGCCACTTTCTTAGGCATATTTTTTTCATTTGACATACCCATCTATACCCAAATATACATATTAATCTATGCACAAATGCCTAAGTAAGACCAACCACCCACAGCAAAGAGTATAATAATATAGTTGTACCCCACAGACTACTAAGAGATACTAGTAATGACCACCACAGCCATTGAAGTAAGACAAGCACAGAATCTAGATGAAAAAATGAACCTGAAACTGTCTTTGGTCTTGTTCTATCTTATGGCATGAAAAGGATGTAAGAATGATACAAACTATTCACTTTTTGTTTTACTTTTATTGGCATGTCACTAAAACAAAAATTATACGACTAAATTTGGTTGTATTACCCCAAAGTCTGCCCATTTCAGTGTTGCCAGGTGCATTGTAATTACAGTAAATTTACTGTATTGCTGAATTTAGGTATTGTATACTGTAGGTTATACAAAAATACAGTAAAAAACTAATGATTACCTAGATATTGTCAAATAGCTGTATATTTTTCATTTTTTAGAAAAATAAAATGATACGACTGAACAAAATAATAAAATGTATGTGAAAAATAATAAAATGTATTCGAATTTATTTAAAAATAGAGATGACTTCGAATTCATCGTAATTCAAATAGGGTCCGTTATATCTTACAACGAAGTTTGTGAATATTTTACTGCTAGCGCCATTTCTTATTTCCGAACTTCTGAAGTACTAGTATCTATGTTTTGTTCGATAACCCACCATTATAATAAACTATAAATCTTGCATCCTGTTACATGAGCGAGCACGAGCCACCAAAATGAGTCAAATAAAACGAAAGTTAAAAAACTAAAATAATTACTATTTCACTTGGAAAATAGGCAATTTAGAATATTCGTCAAACCAACACATATAGTAGGTACACATTGTATAAGCTTAGCGTAACGGTTATTTATTTATTTAAAACTCTTAAACTATCATTACAGGTTATGACAATCACTACATTTATATTATGTAGTATATTTACACCTCATTGTTGACAATCTCATTAAAATTCCTAGTATTAAGGTTAACACTTTGACTATCTATCCCTGGACAAGTGACGCGCTTAATTCTATGAACAAAAAAGTCTGTCACTTTTGGTGCGGGGGGAGGAAACACTACATAGACATTACTGCACACATACTCAAAATCATTTTGTATCGCTACGAACTCACACATATTAAAATCTTCACCACTAACACAATTTACGCACACATAGAGGTCAAATACGTCAACATACAAGAATTGACGACAATACGAACGTATAATACAATAAAAATAATTAGGAAGCTACTATGTCGATATTTTATATCGATAGATTATTTTAGGAAGAATGGATAAAAACGTAACAACGATTACAAATTATTTTTATATGTAATTATTTATTTGCAAAATTAAAATTATTCATACACACCTTTTTAATATCTTGCGTCATAATTATTTTCAATGCAATGCTCTCATTGCATGCTAATGAAATACAAAACAAAGAAACTATTTAGGTATAGATAAATAGGTACATACTATGTAATTGGAAAATAAACGCACGGGTGAGAGAAATCACTAACTTTTCGAAATACGTATTCTATAACCTATGTTAATCTTGAATAATGTAGCATTCAAATGGTGAAATAATTTTCGAAATCGGCCTAGTAGTTTTTGAGTTTATTTGTTACATACATTGATACATACAAATCTTTCCTTTTTATAATATTAGTATAGATAGAGCGGATATTGGGGACGTTTTGTTACAAATACTTTGATACCAATTAGTTTGATTCTTTGATTTTGATATTTTCTTTTCTTTGCCAGGCTGATATATTAGGAATGACACTAGACAGAGCGTTTTGTTTCCCACGAGATATAAGTAGGAGTAAATACGATTTTATTCATTATGTCGCGCGTTAATATGAACAGAAGCGCTACGCTAGAGGTCCTGGGTTTGATTCCCCGGTCGAGCAATGTGGAGCAGCCCTGTGTTATTGGAGTTTTTCTATAAAATTAAGGGTTGATGCCCGATTAATAGCAATAGGCTCGCCCCCTAAGTACGCATCTGGTTAACCCTTCGGGGAATAAAGACGTGATGGTAGGTCGTGTTCCGTACTCTCGTTATTTCTTTGAGCCGGATATCGAAAAAAGAAAATAATGTGTTTGAAGAAACACCCCGAGAGGCAGGGCATAGTGGAATTGAATAACTCTACTTACAATTGGAGCTGCCCAACTGAGGAAATACCTACACTTTGCAGAAAATAGTAGCCAAATAACAAATAGCACTGTACTATGTTGTGTTCCTAACGGTGAGCAAGATCGCCAGAGCTCCGCGAAGAAGCGTTATGTTGGCAGTGGGGGTACCAGTGTTGTGGGTTGTCTACCGGGTGTGAAAAGATTTTTACAGGGTCGGCAACGGGCGAGTGATACCCCAGGTGTTGCAAGCGTTCATATAATAGGCTACGGTAACCACTTACCATCAGGCGGGCCATGTGCTGGTTTTCCACCTAAGCGGCAAAAGAAACCCCAGACCTTCAAACCGTACCGTATATTAGAAATCATTTTCAATTATTTTTAAAATACGATTTAAATATGTTAATTTATAAATTCTTTTGTCAACACATTTATCTGCAACAGCTTCAGCTATTATTTATCAATCACACCTACTTCATTTTAAATGAAGGTCTTTTATAGATCTGAAAAGTATCAAATAAAATATCTAATAGCACTGGATATCAAAAATAATCAATAATCTTAGTTACGTCATTTCCAAAAATGTTATTTTATTAAATTTTATAAAAATATAGTGATATCATAAATTCATGATATTCATCTTTAGTGATCTTTAGCAATTATTATAATTTGGTCTTACATTGAACACTAAAATAATATCGATATCGATTCGAAATCGTAAACAATCACTATCACATCATTAATTAAAATGACAAAACAAAAGAGGGACATAGTCTCGCTACACTTTTTAAAATTCGAGTTTTATGCATTATGTCTTAATATATATAAGGCCTATAATTGCCAAAAATAGGTAATTCTGCATTAAGACCTATAATTGGAAATTATAAATGGTGACATCCTATTGGATGATATATAATTGAAAATCAAAAAATGACATTTTGATGGATTTTTCAAATTTAAATCTTACGTTTATTAGAAGAAGGCTGATATTGTTAGTAAAAAAAATTTGCTAGTCTCGTGGGGAGATCGGATAGTCTCGTGGGGAGTGCAAGTAGTCTCGTGGGGAGTGCATGCTTGAACTAAACGATTATTTTATACTCGATTATTGAATCGGTAACGTCCTCGATCATTATTAATAAATTGTATTATGTGATTTAAATAGAAATAAATGAACATTAATACTTACATACGGAAAATAACTCCATCTTTATCTAAATAAGATATTAGATATTTTTTTGCATACATTACCTGCACGTATATCGGTATTTACACGGAGCATTTATGATGACCTTACTGAGCGGAAACGATTATGTTAATGAAAAATCGATTTCGGAAACAGTTTTGATAAACGCGTTAGATTTTTTAATCCACTACCTTGACAGAGGGGAATGACTTTGACTATCTATCCCTGGACAAGTGACGCGCTTATTTCTATGAACAAAAAAGTCTGTCACTTTTGGTGCGGGGGGAGGAAACACTACATAGACATTGCTGCACACATACTCAAAATCATTTTGTATCGCCACGAACTCACACATATTAAATTCTTCACCACTAACACAATTTACGCACACATAGAGGTCAAATACGTCAACATACAAGAATTGACGACAATACGAACGTATAATACAATAAAAATAATTAGGAAGCTACTATGTCGATATTTTATATCGATAGATTATTTTAGGAAGAATGGAGAAAAACGTAACAACATTACAAATTATTTTTATATGTAATTATTTATTTGCAAAATTAAAATCATCCATACACACTTTTTTAATATCTTGCGTCATAATTATTTTCAATGCAATGCTCTCATTGCATGATAATGAAATACAAAACAAAGGAACTGTTTTGGTATAGATAAATAGGTGTAACATACTATGTAATTGGAAAATAAACGCACGGGTGAGAGAAATCGCAAACCTTTCGAAATACATATTCTATAGCCTATGTTAATCTTGAATAATGTAGCATTCAAATGGTGAAAGAATTTTCTAAATCGGCCTAGTAGTTTTTGACTTTATTTGTTACATAAATTAATACATACAAATCTTTCCTCTTTATAATATTAGTATAGATAGAGCGGATATTGGGGACGTTATGTTACAAATACTTTGATACCAATTAGTTTGATTCTTTCATTTTGATTTTTTCTTTTCTTTGCCAGGCTGATATATAAGGAATAACACTAGACAGAGCATTTTGTTTCCCACGAGATATAAGTAGGAGTAAATACGATTTTGTTCATTATGTCGCGCGTTAATATGAACAGAAGCCCTACGCTAGAGGTCCTGGGTTCGATTCCCCGGTCGAGCAATGTGTTATTGGAGTTTTTCTATTAAATTAAGGGTTGATGCCCGATTAATGGCAATAGGCTCGCCCCCTAAGTACGCATCTGTCTAACCCTTCGGGGAATAAAGACGTGATGGTATGTCGTGTTCCGTACTCTCGTTATTTCTTTGAGCCGGATATCGAAAAAAGAAATTGATGTGTTTGAAGAAACACCCCGAGAGTGGACTCAACTCACTTACAATTGGAGCTGCCCAACTGGGGAAACACCTACACTTTGCAGAAAATAGTAGCCAAATAACATAGCACTGTACTACTAGTATTCTATTATCCGTGACTGTACTATGTTGTATTCCTAACGGTGAGCAAGATCGCCAGAGCTCCGCGAGGAAGCGTTATGTTGGCAGTGGGGGTACCGGTGTTGTGGGTTGTCTACCGGGTGTGAAAAGATCTTTACAGGTTCGGCAACGGGCGAGTGATACCCCAGGTGTTTACCTCAGGTTTTCCACCTAAGCGGTAAAAGAGACCCCAGACCTTCTAAACATACCGTATCTTAGAAATCATTTTCAATGATTTTAGAAATACGATTTAAATATGTTAATTAATAAATTCTTTTGTCAACAAATTTATCCGCAACGGCTTAAGCTATTATTTATCAATCACACCTATATCATTTTAAATGAAGGTCTTTTGTAGATCTGAAAAAGTAACAAATAAACTATCTAATACTGGATATCAAAAATAATCAATAATCTTAGTTACGTCATTTCCAAAAATGTTATTTTATTAAAATATAGTGATATCATAAATTCATGATATTCATCTTTAGTGATCTTTAGCAATTATTATAATTTGGTCTTACATTGAACACGAAAATAATATCGATATCGATTCGAAATCGTAAACAAACACTATCACATCATTAATTAAAATGACAAAACAAAAGAGGGACATAGTCTCGCTACATTTTTTAAAATTCGAGTTTTATGCATTATGTCATAATATATATAAGGCCTATAATTGCCAAAAAACGGTAATTCTGCATTAAGACCTATAATTGGAAATCATAAATGGTGACATCCTATTGGATGATATATAATTGAAATCAAAAAATGACATTTTGATGGATATTTCAAATTTAAATCTTACGTGTATTAGCAGAAGGCTGATATTGTTAGTAAAAAAAAATTGCTAGTCTCGTGGGGAGTGCGGATAGTCTCGTGGGGAGTGCGGGTAGTCTCGTGGGGAGTGCATGCTTGAACTAAACGATTATTTTATACTCGATTATTGAATCAGTAACGTCCTCGATCTTTATTAATAAATTGTATTATGTGATTTAAATAGAAATAAATGAACTATAATACTTACATACGGAAAATAACTAAATCTTTATCTAAATAAGATATTAGATATTTTTTTGCATACATTAACTGCACGTATATCGGTATTTACACGGAGCATTTATGATGACCTTACTGAGCGGAAACGATTCTGTTAATGAAAAATCGATTTCGGAAACAGTTTTGATAAACGCGTTAGATTTTTTAATCCACTACCTTGCCAGAGGGGAATGATCATGAGAGGCGGGTCCTTATAGATAGATAGTCAAAGGGGAATGATCATGAGAGGCGGGTCCTTATAGATAGATAGTCAAAGGGTTAACATAATTATTTTTATTTACTGTAATTTTGTACCATACTACTGTTATTTTTTATACAAAACACTGTAACTTTTCAAATCTGACTTAACTGGCAACAATTGTCCGTTCATTCATATAGTCATTTGAAAATATTTGACTTGGTCGCATATAATTGTTTACGTTTTAGTTGTCATCTCGTATGTGTTTTATGATATTGTGGTAATAATACCATTATGGATTTATAAAAAGTATTTGTATTATTCAAAATAGTCACTGTTAAGATCCTGTGGCATAATGTGTTGTGCGGTTGAGAGCTGAAAATCCCATTAATCAAGCAAACAAAATACGCAGGAACTATTGACCTTCCACCGGTAATTTTTCCTATATTGTTTGCTGAATATAAGTTAACAACCGAATATTAATACGTAACAAATGTTGCTGAATCACTTTCTAGCGAAAATAGTAGTAATACGTAGTAGAAATACGTTTTAGGGAATATTCGGAAAATGCATTGCGGTTATTGTAGTGACGTGAATACTATTGTCAATAATTTTACTTTAAAGATTTCCTAAAGGCAACATGAAAAGAATTTCATTATTTCAAAAGATTATCCAATTACTCATAGTCACATTTGCAAAAACAAACTATATGGAGACAACTTAGGGAAGATAATATTCCTGCATTACCTATTTATTATAGATAGAACAGGTGAAATGGTATGATAATCATCATATCAGCTAAAAAGGTCCACTGCTAAAAAGGAATAGACTTCCACAAAGACCGATTATATACCGCCTTCAACCAACGACTCCCAACGACCTTTACTAGCATTATTGATATAATTTGGCAATAGGCTCGCCCCTATTACATGGGACCTAAGCATACCGGCGAACTGTGGGTGTACATATGTACGCCTCTGCCTAACCCTTCGGGGAATACAGCCGTGATGGTATGTATGTTGATATCATTTTGTGTGCTTGTAGGCAGAACATAAATGGATACTGTATTTATAAACAAATTATTTATCTAACCTAAGGTAACAAAAAGAAACTCCAAGAAGAATGACGCGCAACGGAGGAGGCCTACACACATCATTGGGGGAATAAAGATTGTGAAAGAACATTCTTACAAAATAAATTAATTGGAATTTGAAACTGGTGGCTTTATTTGTAAATTATACATTTCTTTACCTATCTTTTTATACCTATTTGCCTCATTTGTCCTGTGGTCTGAAGTGCGACTGTTACACTAGACGTCCTGGGTTCGATACCCAGGTCGAAGTGTGTAGGTTTTTCTACAAAATTCTCAGTAGTATCTCGGAGTCTGAATTTTGTGCCCAGTAAATAGTAACGGGCTCGCCTCGAAGTGAGACCTAAAACATTTACTGGCTAATTGTGGGTGCACATTAATCTCTGCCTAATCCTTCGGCAATACAGGCGTGATGGTATGTATAAATTTTCTCTTCTCCCAGTTTTCCAATCCTATTTTCATCCTTTATTTTCGCATCTTCAATCATGTAGAAATATACCTAGTTTTATTTACATATCTTTTCCATGGTACGGATAAATTCGAGGTTAGGTCTATACCCGTCCGTTTTTACCCTGCTTTTGTGTATCGATCCAAATTAAATTGTATAAGTACCTACATTATGAACTAACTTTAAAAATAAGGATACATATTTTATAATATCGATGTCTGTCATCGATAAATTTTATCGACGTTGAAATAAGTAGCTTAACATCACAGGTCCGAATTTAAGTGGGTCCATAGGTCGAAGTGAAATAAATATATTGAGTTCAGTTGCAATTTTATGGCTTTCTCTATGTCTATTCTTCCTCTAAGCGTTATGCTCATCTATAGAATTAATCTGAGATTGTGATTTAACCCCTCAAGAGTTAGGCCATTGAGTTTGCCGTCTGATGCTTAAGCATCTTTTTCTTATTAGTCTGTGGCTACGGCTGGCCAGCTGGTTGGCTTACAAATCTACAATCTGGCATTTCTGATAAGTCCGGTTGGTTGAATGCAGGTTGTAGAATAAAGGATACTTTGATTGAGTACAACTTTCAATACTGTAAATGCACAAGCAAATTTATCAGTTTTACGATTAAAAATGGGATCTAAAATCTTCCAAGGTTCTACAGACAAATATAATGGTATTACAGTGGACTCTCAAGAAGAACCCTGTGAAACAAATATTTTTTTAAACCAGCTAAATGGTAATTCTGTCATTCCATTCTTTGATAAGTACAAGCCATTAGAGTGTAATATTAATTGATCTTGTTTTTTCCAGATTCAATGAAAGTTTGGTTTGAACAGAAAAAACGTTGTGTATGGTTTAAAGTTAATATAAAAGATGCAGCTTGGGTCCCACTACTAGCAAATGTAAACAGTAAAGTTTTAATTTAGTACCATTGTGATATTGATTTGTGTTGTAAATAATTTAAAACAAAGAAATTCTGTAATATCTTATTTATTTTTCCTGATAACTAACATTGATTTATAATTCAGGAAGGATTCAATTTTCACCATGCCCGTGGAGATTTTGTAATGATGTACAAATGGCTACCTAAAGATAGTTCATCTAATTTACCACCAGCCTGTCATACTAATCTTGGTGTAGGTGGAATGGTTATAAATGATGAAAACCAAATATTAGTGGTGGCTGAGAATCACATGGAATGGGAACATTGGAAACTCCCTGGAGGTTATGTAGAAAGGGGTAAGATGAAATCAAACTGAATATTATGCTAATTACTTTAACAATTTGACTAACATTTTGAGAAGGCATAAATGCATGAGATTTCTTTTCCTAGATCCCCCTAATCACTGATAGTGAAAACTTGCTTTAGTTGAAGCACTAAACTATGTTTTTAAATTATATTTTATGATTTTTGAATGTAAAATGTATGCAAGTTTTTATAACACAAGCAAGTATTGATATTTGGATAATTGCAGGAGAGGATATTAAAGATGCAGCCGTACGAGAAGTCAAAGAAGAAACTGGAATTGATACCACTTTTGAATCAATGGTAACATTGAGACATACACACAACACAATGTTTGGTAACTCTGATATTTATGTAATTATATTATTAAAATCCATATCAAACACAATCAAGAAATGTGATACAGAAATCAAAGCATGCAAGTGGATGGATATTGAAGAATACTTAAATCACCCAGATGTACTTGAATTCAATAAATCAATTGTTAGACAAGCTTTAGAATTAAAGACTAGAAATCTGAAACTGGGAATCCGTAAGGACACACTGAAAATTAAGAATTTTTCTAGGGAAATTACATCAGTTGTATTAGAAGATCTGTGATATTGAGTTTATGCAATGTTCAGGGTCAAGTGATAATAGTACAGTGATTACAGTGATAATATTTAATTTATATTTTTATCAGTATGTAAATTAGATAAATGATAACAATAAGGTGCTGGATCATCTATCAAATATTTTCAGGCAATATACCACAATTCATATACAAAATAAGATAGTCTTATCAATGTATTTATAATTATTCCTGTGTTACATAAGTCAATTTCACAATAAATTGAAAGGAACCCTTTCAATTTATTGTGAAATTGTTAATAGTACCTATTTTATGTACCACACATATTTTCCAGTAGGTGACTACCTTAACTGAATTATCGGGGAAATCTGTACCTAACGATGATGACTAAATTTGTTATAAATAAATTAAAACCTAAAAAATCTTTACAAAGTTATCTTTCCACCTAATATAACCTAATAATTGGTTTTAAAATGACAAAGCAGAAGCACATATAATTATTTACATAGTGTAGTTCAATGATTTGACCTGTTAGATTATCAATTTCCTTCAATGTGTAGTATCGCATAGCTGTAGCTTGAATTTTATTTAGGCATTATTAACATTTCAATAAACATTTAATGAATTGATGGCAAATGTGTGTCTCCTCTTTTTGTTAACTTTTATGATTTGTTTACCGTAAGTTATATCAGCTCTTAGTTTCAACATCTTGATAATTGCTTTATTAAAAAAAGTTATCAATATTTAATATGATAAACTCAACACCAAAACTTACTTATATATTATTTTTATATACTTAGAAAAATAGTTTCTGTTAACAATTTTAATAAAATTTAAAATGCCAGCACAAAAAATACAGATCATGATATTGAACACTGCTAGTTGTTACAAACAAAAAGGGTGAGTAATTTTGTACCTATCGAGGCTTATTAGTAGAAAATAATATCAATAAACCTCATTGCATAGATGATTATGAATTAGTAGATGCATCAATGAAAACAGATACCATGTTAACTAATTCAGTTTCATTATTTTAATCTAAATCAGGGGCAGCAGCATTTCGTGCTACATAGTCTCCATCTTCATCAGAACTATCTGCATCACCAATTATAGATTTTAGGAGTCCACCAAATACTGAGTTAGGATTTTTGTTGTCAGGTGGTATTTCTATACCAAACCAAATGCGACCAATGTTATCTAAATATACGGAGTAGTTTGGGTCCCTTTTAATGCTTAATGCATACCAATTTCTTAATATTTTAAATTGATTTGAGTGTCTCCTGAAAATAAAAGTTCATGATAAAAGTATTGAAATATAAAATCTTTGTGTTTGAATTAGTAAGTAATTAGAATTATGGACAATAATGAACATGCAGAGAATGCTACAGAATACAAATATATACTTACTGTTCAATTGCACGTAATAAAAACCACAGAAAATTTAGTAATGGAAATAAGTATGGAGGGCCTTTATTATTGTTTATTGTAGGGTGTAGGCCTGTGTATTTGGTGAAGGTTTCTGTGGCCATTTGTATATTACGCAGACAGAGGATCTGTAATACAGGCTGGGCAATGAACAAATCGATTTCAGATTTAAGTCCTTTAGTTGTATGGAGTTCGACAAGCATATCTGCATATGCTGATCCATCACATGAGTGCAGGAAATGCCTGTGAGCAGCTGTGTACTTCTTTTCTTTCCAATACACTTCAGCAATTTTCTAAAATAAAACATCCACAGAAATGAAAATAATTTAATTTCAGGAGGCAAGCATAGACAAACCAAGAATATATCTAAGGTAAATGCTAAATGAGCAATGGGATAGGTTACGTTAATTAGCAGCATACTATGTATGATAACAATGTTACATTATACATAAGCATGAATTTATCATACATGCTCTATAATTATCAGATTGTTTTGATCACAAGGTGTGTGGATAGTGTGGATGTTAACAAGGCATATTAACCTTATGGACACCAACATCGCCTCAACATGTGCAAGCATGCCCTGTGCACCAATGAAGTCTATATTTGACAATAAACAGGTCACAGAAAAATACAAAACAAAAACATTAAATCATTACTTGTAGGTGTTTTATGTATACAGCTAAAACTGAATCTCCCATTATTACTTAATTTTTCACAGCAAAAAAAATTGCATATTAGTTATTGAAATAAGATGATCAAAACAATATACTTAAAGTAACTTAAGTGATTTATGTGCTTGGTGTACAGGACATGGAGATGCCAAATTTCAAATTCTTTGAAAGGATACTAATTTGGAAAGATTAATAAGGATTGGGCCAATAAAGCTTCTATTTATTACAAATATTTGAGATAGTAAATAGTACATGATCTATGCTAACCAAAGCAATTAGATTACCTTGTGTAGTAAAGGATGACCTTTTTTATTGCTATCCATAGACCACTTTACAGAATTGGTTAGAAATGATTCCCTCTCAGGTATACTGGCACTCATCAAAGCGAATAACTTTGCTATTTTGTCAATCCATTCGTGGCATGGCTCAGTTTCTGATTTATTTAGCACATCTATGAGCAATATAGCCAAGTCTGCTCCACTGCCTTGTTGGTCGCGTTGTAGTAATAATGTTGAACCTTTGTACAATAAATTTAATAGATCCGCATATTTTTTTTGGCTAAGGTATCTGAAAAATCATATTAGACTATTATATTTCATGTTTTGCGCTCTCAAAATAGGATGTTGCCCAACAATCTAAGTAGGTACCTGAAATAAAGAGTTCTATACATTTGATGGGCTTCATAGTATTGACCAGAGTTTACAGAAGCTTCTAACTTATCGAGTACTCTCACAACTCCTCTTTCTCCTCGTGCAGCCATCATTTATTTTCTAGAACAATCTGTTTTTCTTGTAAGTAATTTTATTCACACTGTCACACTTAGACCAATTTACGCCATCCATGAAATGAATTCACAGACTAAAGAGATAATATTATAATGTATTGAACTGTTTCTTTTTCATTTAATTATATTACTTCGGATACATAACTTTTGACTCCAGCAGTCTGAGTCTCCCAAATTACAGCTATGGTAAACCAAAGAGATATAGACTGATTCAATCTTTTTTTTTTTTTTTTAATTATGGCGCCACACTTTTTGTGTATTTGCCAGTGTCAAGTAATAAAGTAATCAAGTATTCAAAGAATATTTCCCATCATGGGATTGTATTATGGCACCACACTTGTGTTCGCCAGTGTCAAGTATAAGTTCAGTTGCCCCAATAAAACGGTAGAAACTTTATTGAGGCTTCGATGGAGTTTAGGAGTGAACCCAAAAAGTCGCGATTTTCAATTTTATATCATTTGCCTACACTCTCACACGTTCACGAACACTTAATGGTTAATTATCCACCATAATTACACATTAAACTTCGGAGAAATTCAAGTTTTGAAAAATGATATAAAATCGACAATGTGCACTTTACATTTTCCCGCCTAAACTCTGATTCAATCTTCAACTCAGATGTAAGTAATTATGTAAGTATTTCTTAGTAATTTTTTTTTTCGAGTATTCGACACATTTTTACACGCTCGACCCAAGACTTATGTAGTGTTTTAACTATTCGGAAATTGGGATGGTAAAATGTTTGCACGTGAAGTTGCGCATACGCACACGTCAATACTAATGCCCTTTATTAGGAAATAGGTACATACTAATAAAATACCCAACGATAAAATATCTCGGAATTCGTCGTTTTGACTGTAAGTCTAAGGCCATATCTGCCTTTATGGCGGATCGTTCTCCTGAGCCCGCAAAATTCAAATTTAAATTAGTTTTTCGATATTTGTAGGTCTGCAACACATTTTAGATTCATAGCTGTAGTAATTGCGCTATTCACAACTGAGAATTAAAACCTGAAAATTATATATTCACGTTGGAGAGCCATGCTTTGGCACGAATGGGCCGCTCGACCGAAGTGACAGAAAACCGGCGTGTAACAACGCTTGCGTTGTGTTTCCTGTCGCTTACCATCAGGTGATCCGTCTGCTAGTTTGCTCGCTTATCCCATAAAAAAAATAGAATAATCATCTAACTTACAGTCTCGGATCTAAGCTTACAGTATACCCCAAGCACAGACTATTAAGAGATACTAGTATACCCCAAGAGTGAGAAAATTCGACTGAAGACTAAAATATGACCTCTATACTTCGACTTTTAATTCTTGACAGTTGAAGGGTTACCAGTTTTTGACAAAAAAGATAAAGAGGTGGTGTAAGAATTGAACGAACTGAATGAATTGTGAAAATTAATAAAAAAAATTAATGAACCTAAATCTGGGGCCACGGCAGTGCCCCCGCCAAGTCGAGCGCTAAGCAAACACTGCCGTACCATCCTTTACTGGAAACATTTCGCCGCATTTTCAGGCCCCTATTTGAGAACCTCTGGATAAGACCAAGACGCGCGAAATTTTCGTCATCCAGTAAGCTATAATCACATACTTAAAATCCAAAATTTCAAGTCTGTAGGTCATTTAGTTACGAAGTTAAACGAAAGCAAAGTTTCGCATTTATGACACTCACTCACTCACTCATGATCATCAAAATAGAACTAGTACTTCCCATAAACTCAGACGGCCTTATTCCAAAACATGGACTATCTATAGTACCGGCTTTAGTACTATAATTAAACTATGAACTAAATAAAACGCTATTACAAAACGCAGTTTATCTCCAAAGCTAGGATTATCTCTGGTACCAAAGTTAAACCACTGAGACCCTTAGTTTTATCTTTGGACTAACCTTGAAACTACTTAAAGCCAGAATCTGGTCGTTGTCCAATGTCAGCAATATGTTAGACGTCGTTATCGTGTGAATTCTTTTGACAAATTCTTTAAATAATATAATAAAAAAAGTTTATTTTATTTATTTTATTTTTATCAATACACACCGTACCACAAATAGTCTCCCTAACCAGATAATAATTTAAATACTGAATTAAAGACAGAGAAGTATGCACAAATAACAAGACCATTTAGTTAGTAAATACATATTTTAAACAAACGTAAACATTTTTGTCGTCATGGATATCGCGCGACATTTAATTCCGTTTCACTCAGAGTTGTAGAAAAATATAACATCTTGATTATAAAGTCGTGTCAAAAGTATAAGCTATGCTTGCTCAATAGATTACAATATACAGAAAGAACTATTTATAATATATTTTTGTATCGATAAATAATTATTAAAGCGTTTCAAGTATAACGATAATACACTTCTGGACACATCTATTGGCCCACCTTGTATTTTCAGTTTCGTTTGGTCCTAGCTAAAATTTTATATTAGGTCGAGCAAAAAGATTTTATGCAGTTTTGAACCTGGCACATTCACAATTTCATTCAATAGTCTTTTTTTGAATTTCGTACACAGAATTTAAAGAAACAAAAGACAATTTGGAGCCTGTTTGTTGATATCAAACAATCGAATACTAAGAAAACTTGGTTTTATTGGTTTACTTGGATTTAATTCTTGAAAAAGTGATTGAGATATTTGGTTTTGCAACAAACATTACTTATTCTTAACATTAAGGTGAGGTTCTATCAATAATCTATGGATACTTCACCTGAAGTCGCCGCCCAAGCAGTGGCACTTATTCAGGCCGGACACAGCCACAGAAACGTGAGTGCTCAACTTAATTTAAGTCGATCTGCGGTCCGAAATGTTTATAGGAGGTACTTATAGACTGGAGGCTTTGTTCGTCGCCAAGGAAGGCCACGATCTCGGGTCACAACTGAAAGGCAGGATCGATTCATCATGACGACCAGCTTGAGATATCGTCACCTTACCTCCATTGAGATACAAAACCAACTTCGCGACTTCCACGGAGTATCTGTGAGCGCTCGAACTGTTCGGAGAAGGTTAAAAGAACGCGATATGGTACCACACAAGCCAGCTAATGGGCCCAAACTAACGCGAGCCCACCGAACAGCGCGCCTTCATTTCGCACGCAGTCATTTAAATTGGACACAGCAAGATTGGAGCCGTGTACTCTTTTCTGATGAGTCTAAAATTGTGTTACATGGCAATGATGGAAGGAAGAAGGTCTACCGACGTAAGGGAGAGCATTTCGCACAATGCTGCTTTGAAGAGAGGGTTGCTTATGGCGGTGGCTCATGGACTGTCTGGGGCGGTATATCCGCGAGCGGCAAAACTCAACTTGAGGTTGTTACAGGACCACGGCTGCCAACATTAAATGCTGAAAGGTACACGAAACAAAATTGTTTGGTTTACATACTACTAGCGACCCTAGCGGATGATACAGGCAACCGGTGTTGTCTAATTCAATGTGTGCGTATCTACGTACAGTGCGTATTATGCACACGCTCAAGCTTGGGTTGATAAAACGACTTGCACACAACTATAACCAAACCAGAAATTAATCTCTTATATAAAAGGAATTTGTTGCAGTATTTTAGCTGGCAGGATAATAGCTTCCGTGGCGTTACGTTGGGGTGACTGGAATCGAAGCACAAACGGCGTGTCGTGAGTTCAAATCACAGTAGAGGAAATTATTTTTGTCATATGTCATACTTTTTATATTTAAAAAAAGTAAATTGTGTAAACTCTTTTGGTTTAATTGACTTGTTTTTATTTGTGTTGTATTGATTTATTTGTTATTGAAATAAAACAACAAAAATGGTATATTAAAACATTTAATTAACTAAATAACGGATCAATTAATATACATAATAGAAAAACAATTTAATCAAGCCTCGATGCAGTTATTATTTATTTATTTATTATTAAACACACTACTCGTATCGTTACAGGATAACCTCCACTACAATAATGGTTGGAAAATCAACTTACGGTTAATCGTTTCTTTAATGAAACGGTTACTATTTTATCAGTTATGAATACAAAGTTTTGTTTGATGGGTAAGTATGAGCGTAATATTTTGTTAGAGGTGATCAATTTAATCAAAAATAAAGACGTCAAGTTAAGTAAATAAAAATTTACAAGTTAAATTTACAAGTTAACATTTCACATCATAATAAGACAAAGTTATTTTTGTTGGATAAGGATGGACGTAATATATTTTGTCAAAGTATCGAGTATATGTATATCAATTTAATCATAGTAAAATATTACGCTAGTTATACTGCTTGGTATATCTATCTAAAAACGAATAAACATAGTTTCTTAGTGCGCGTGGATAATTTACAATAGCTACGTAGCTTGTGCGGCCTTGCCTGTGTCCGATGTTCGGCAATTTTGATATCAATCTATAAGGCATTTTGTACAAATTGATGATAAGAACTCTGAAGTAAAGGAAGAAAATAACTACACACAGACAAAAATACCAAAAATCATAAAATTTTATTGTATTACTTATTGTTGTTGCCAGCAAGACTGAGGCGCAATTGATGGAGCATTTGTGTAGAATACACTTATTTCTACCAAATGCTTGCTAAAAACCTTAGCTTTATATTTTATAAATGTACAAACTAACATAGTTTTTAAGTCACTACTCACGAAAATATGGGTACTAGTTTTGCCTGAATTAAAAAATAAATAAATAAATTATTCTCAGTTCCTCTCATTTATTTTTTTTGCAAGTAAAGCACACGAATACATCCTTATGTACTACTAGCTGACCTGACAGACGTTGTCCTCTCCAAGTTTTTATTATCTTCCTCGAAAAATCTCATAGAAAAAATGATTCTGGTTTTCCATATTTGTAATACACTTAGCGCCATTCACGTCTGAATACCTTATTTCTGACCTATAAATTACTTAATTTCAAACATAATTATTATTAAAATGACCCATTTTTTTATTAATTATACTTAAGTATTACATACGTGGTATATTATTTATTTGATTTGATTGAAACTCTTTAGTTTCTCAAATAAATTGGGCGCACTGTATCTCCACTATGGAGGTTCACATTATAAAATCAGTTACTTTAAAGCTGGATGCTATAAAGGAGAAAAGAATAATTGTCAAAATAGTCAACTCAAAATGACACCTGTTATGGAATCAAATTTCAGAGAATAAATTGTCTTTTAAAGAATAAATTGTCATTTTTTCTTTACTTCTTTACCCTACTCAAATATTTAGTTTTTCCACCGGCTGATGCTCCCTGGATAAGTCCTATGTATGTCCCGTGATGCCTTGTATAAGTAGAGTTAGAATAACTGTACTAATAATCAATTCCCGTTCACAATAATGGTTTCTGATTTCTTTGTTTTATTTTCTTGTTTTATCTTATTTAGTACCTGTGAGTGTATTTTTTAATTTTATTTCTTGATTCTGTTATAATGTTTGACCCGTGCTAGTCTAGTACGGAAATACTTAAAAAGGAAATTTGCTTCAACGGTTATTTTTCAAATTCTACGTTTTCAATCGTTAAAATGTTAATAACTTTTGATAGAGTGAACCGATTTTAATGAAATATAGCCTAAATGTTAATCCAAGAAACAGGCTATGAATTCCTATCCACTTCCTCCAAATCTCTTCAGTAGTTATTATTTGATGCGCGGTCAAACATACAGACAAACCGACAGAAAAACACACAGACAAAAGTTAAAAAAATAATAGAAATGGATTGTGTTACTGATTCTGTGTCCCCCAAATTAGTTTTTTTGTAAATATAAGCAATGTACAGACACGGCTCACTTACATTCTTATTATATGTAAGATGTAAGATATGTGTTGAAGATAATAAGGCACAAACGTCATTACTCACGCACGTCGCAGCGTAAACATCATTTGTTATTCAACTGTAAAATCTAGTAAGTGGGGTTGCTAATGAACACTTTGTGCACAGCTGATATAATTACCATGAAACAGTCGCGAGTTACCCAGCCGTTACATTAAGTACATTTGTGAAAGTCCTCGACACAAGCACACGTGTTAAGAGAGTAAGTAATGACTTCTCCATAACATTTAAGAAAGCAATTAGCCACTACTCTTTAGGACTAGGCAAAACTAAAGCGATTTTGATGTTGCTTATTTAATATTTTTGCAGTTCACACGATTTTCCAACCGAGCGTGTATTCTAATATTTTTTTAAACGCCTGCTGACCAGGTACCGGGTTCGATTTTCACAGGAATATAAAATTGTGATACCTACATCTATTAACAAAACAGAGCATACAGGCGCAAGATTGATGTCGCCATTACACCCGCACCCACACTTCATTTACAACACTTTAAGAGACAAATTAACTTAGAAATATTAAAAATTAATATAGTTGATAAGGGTAAAGCGAATCATAGCAGAACATACCACATTTTGTGCGCAAGAATTGTGGCCTTTGCACGTAACACTTGTATAAATAGTAGCACACGATGTTTGTAGGAGGAAAACCCTTTTTTCGCATGCAAAATTCTCCATGGGCTTCCAACAAAATAACGTGCCTATATCAACACTGCTCCATGCATTCAATGTTATATTATACCTACTTAATGTTAAGTAATGGCGTGTCAGTCTTTCCGCTAGCAAGGCGCCAGTTACTCGTTTTCTTTCAATTAATTCTTATAATGACGTGATAGAAACGAACTCATTATGGTCCGTACGGCATCAATTGATTAATGTATTTAATGATTCATGGCTAAATAACTGTGTAAGTTAATTAAATATAATGTTCATACTGTATGTTTATTTTTATACATAATTAGGTATATTTCTTAAAAATATTAATATTTTTATGTTCAACTGTGCTATAGTAACCAGCATCATATCTTCAGTTATGGTTGGGGTGGCAATTTATCGTTTACAGGTGCCTAGTTTTCTAACTAAGTAATACAATTCTTATCGGAAATTCGAACTTATAACTAAACATGTTTAACCGTGTCAGGTATTTTTTGACAATCCTAACATGCACTTACCTAGTTGTAGTCTATGTGCCGACTGCCGAGCTCAAATACATATATTCAGTGTGGCTGCATGGTTGCACTGCTATACATTGTATGAGTATAAGTGGGTTCTGTGTACGTAGCGCAGACTGTGGTGACACTGTGATAAATTGAACCACTCATTGGAGCACTTATCGCATCCTGAGACGGGCTTATCTATAGATACCCCTAAGTACTTCGAAATCGACGCTTACCAAGTAAAATCTAGCTGCGAGATTTTGGTACATAACGTAAAAGAAATTTATATTGAATAATGTCTCATTGTCTCCGATCACCAATCAATCATCCGTGGTCGTAATAAGGTACAGATGTTCCAGTAAGATTATTCTTTGTCACGGGGTAACAATCACTCGTAATGATGAAGATTTGGTATAAAACAGCAACATAATACGTAACAAACCAATGCAAACACATCTCCGTATCGTTGTCTAGTAAAATTGTATGTAGGTATGTCTTAAAAAATAATTGCGGTAAGTGGAACCAATTAATCTTTGAGACCATTCATGAGCTATCAATAATATAACTATCTTAATAATAACTTCGTTGTCACAAGGGCTCCACAGTGATATTATAGTAAGATCTTAAATATTATCAATGGCGTCCGACAGTTTTTCCAATGGAGCGAGGAAATCTGAAGATGAAATCATACAGGTGATAGGATGAAAGAAGATCATAAGAAATAAATTAATAAATATTAAAAACCCCTGTAAAGAGAGTTTTTCAAGAGTATTTTTGTTACATAACTGATTCTTGAATTTTATGTTACCAACACGCGACACAAAATCCCGATAGTCAATTCATAAATCATCGAATAAGATAAGTCAGAATTACTTACAAAAAATACGTTAGACCACAATTGAAGTCAAATGGGGTGGATAAAGAAGAAATTCAAATCCTCTGAATTTATGAAATTTCTTTAAATGCTTATCTCCGTGATTTATTGGCACCATCCCAACCAGTCAGCTAAGAGATCTTGTGAGTCACCCCGCGAGTTCGCGCCGAGCTCCACGACGTGCGAAAACCGTCGTGGAAATAAATGTGTCTTGCATTCGCCTGTTTTTTCAATTGTGATTTGATTAACTACCCAAGCAATTTCTTGATTGTGTTAACAACCAAGAAATTTTATTAGTTTGTAATGTCAAATATAGTGTGACGAATGGCTCAGGTTGCAAGTTAACATCTAATATTTAGTATTAATGTTGCTTTTAAGAAAATTAATTTATTTGCT
Source organism: Acronicta leporina (assembly GCA_947256265.1). Taxonomy (NCBI): domain Eukaryota; kingdom Metazoa; phylum Arthropoda; class Insecta; order Lepidoptera; family Noctuidae; genus Acronicta; species Acronicta leporina. The sequence goes on from OX366521.1 coordinate 9,173,264, forward strand.
GTTCTCAACAAATTGGTGAATGATCAGTGTATTGTTATTAATTAATTTAAAAGAGACCTTATCTTTGAGTTTATTTCGGCGTTTCTCCAAGAAAGATCGACAGATTTGAAATTACCGCTGCATGCTTAAACAAATAACTATATTAATTCTGTAGACCACACAGTCGCTTAAAAATACGCTTTTAAAAGTGTATCTGAAAGACGTATGTCCAGAAAATAATAATAATTTTAATACAATTTAGAAGACACCTGCCTATATATAGACTTTGATAATAATTAAAAAAATTAAATCATTACGTTCCGTTCATATTGCATTGGCAGCATTTTTTCAGCAGACAGCTCTTCCCCACTAATGAAAAAATAACTCCAAGTCGTCTCTTGTATATTTAATTAGCCACCGGCAAAATAAATGAAAGCGTGACAAAAAAAGAACAACAAATGAAGAGTTTTGCACCCTGTAATGATGTAGGTAACGAACTGTTAAACTTTGTTTGCACATTTCTTTGTTTTAACAGAAAAACGGACCTTTCGCATAGCTGCTAATTGCGTGATGACAGCGGGCAAAAGGCAGTTATGAGTTCCAGAATCGTTTTAAAGTGTGAGGTTCTCTTAACATCGAGAAACTTACTTCGAAAATCAAGAAAATCTAAATTACGAATCTGATAATTAAAATGGAAGAAGTTTAGGGAGGTCACATGTATTATACAATAATCAATTCGATTCAATTCCATTTGCCGAAAATATTAGAATTATTCTCCAAAACAAGTAAAATCAACATGGTACCTTTTTTATGGGATACGGGGACATAAGAGCAGACGGGTCACCTGATGGTAAGCGATTAGCGCCCCCCATCGACACCGCAACACCAAAGGTGTCGCAAGTGCTTTGCCCGCCTTTTAAAAAGGTTTGGGCCTCCGGTATCTTTACTCACTCGGCGAAACACAACATAACTGTTGTTACACCCTGGTTTTCTTTGAGGCCGTGGTATATCGGCCGGTTGAGCCGGCCCATTCGTGCCGAAGCATGGCTCTCCCACGGCAAAAACTGACTCAGTCCGTTTTATTACATTAACCTAGTGCTAGAGTATTTTGCTTAATATTATTATCATAATTGACTCTTTTTGAATTTTAGACCATTCCAGTTCTAAATTTACTTTCCCGAAACAATTTTTTAGATTAACTAAATAAATATTTTATGATCATTTTCCCATAACGTAAAAAGTATTCGTACTTATTTTCCAATTTAAAGTTAAATTTCAATGAGATCAATTTAAAATAAACCCAGGGTAATGACAAAATAACTGAATTGTTGCCAGTTACCTATTTAGAAATTCATATCGAAAAAAACTGGTAAAGCAAAGTACCTATTTAAATATGAAATCTGTTCTCTTTTTAATTAAATTCTGTACATTTCCAATCTCTAAAGGCCACTTGCACCAACTTCTGAATATGTTTAAATTGAATTTAAACACAAAATAACAATAGAAAATTTTGTTTAAGTACAATTTAAACACATTTATAAAGTTGGTGCAAGTCTAAATCTAAAACCTTATACAATTTTGGACGTCAACCTATTTCCATATCGTTGCTACTTCGATAGAACCCGTATTTTTTTGTCGTTTCATGAAACTGGGAATGATACGACGGGAACGATATATTTCAGGAAATGATAATATAACTTCATAATGAATACTAATTGCACCCCTTTTATATATTCCAAAGCCCCGAGGACTACCCTCTCTACGTCCGGCGGGTGTGCCGCCAATTTACCCTGACATGTGATTATTCAGATGTCGATCGTTCGGACGGAGTATCAGAGTATTGAATATGTGCTTGGAGCCAGGAATATAAATTCGGCACTGGTCGGATTTACGAGCCTTCCAAAATGACATTCTACCACTAAGCTGACGACCATTCGGTGCAGTCGGTACCGTAACTGCTCGCTGTGATAACGGTCCACGGGTCTAAAACACAATCACGAAACACAAAGGACAGTGTTTGTTTGTAAACGTTTTACGTGTCTATCCATGGATACTGTGTAAAAATTGCTACGTATTATTTTCTCATTTTAAAGATTTGATCGCATACTTAAGCACTATTAGTTAACGGAGACACTACAAAATAATACAGATATTTTATTATGAACTTCTAATTAACTAAATAATAATAACTACATTCTATTAAAAATAAAATAAACGCGTAGGTATCAATTTGTAGAAAATTATATTATTGATTGTAATTAATACACGGGTATAGTCAAAATACTGCCTGTCTTTTTACAGTTGTGAGTCTTCTTTGACTGATAATATTATGATGTACCGTGTATAAATACCCAGTTAAAAACAAAATATAACTACCCAATCGTTTCCAAAATTTATCTTTGGCGCACAATTCATAATTCTTTAGTTTTTTATTTAGGTATTTTTTCCTCAATAAGTGTACATTGGGGTCGTATTGGATTCAATGTCTTTAATGAAACATATTCAACTGAATGCATAACGATCCAAATTAAAACCAATCGCTGTCATAATATTTTAATAAAATATTGGAGTTTATAAAACTATAGATTGAGTTAACAATTCAGAGACCATCGAGATCAATTATTAAGATCAAATGTACCTAACTATAATAAGGCTGATTCAGAATTAGAAATCATACCAAACACACAAAGGAGGTATAACATTGTAGGTACGTATACTTATCTCATTAATATTAATTTTCAGATATACATCCTTTCTTTACATATAGCTACAAGTTTATAATACACCAATAGGTAAATAGGAACATGGTTAATTATATATTCACGCCGAAAGGCAAAAACAGGATTTCGTGGTGTGGCTCGGTCGTAAGTTTGCCCTTTCTCCGTTCCTATTTGTGCATATTTCTAAAAGGATTCAAGGTGTTGCCAGCTTTAATATACTTAGATATAACATTTCATAAATAAATTATAAATTGATGATGTAAGAGAGTAGTGAATTTTTACAAATTAATTTTTTTTTTTAATTTTAAATTTTAATTTAAATTAAAAATCACACATTTTTATTAGTTAAGAACACTTATTTAACTTATTTCTACCATTACTTTGTGAGAGAAACTTTGCAAAATGTTCGGCAAAAAGAATTTAATTTATGATTGTTTGTTAGATTTTAGTAACTACTTTCTTTCAAGATCGTTATACATTACTCTATTTTGATACAACGCAATATTCCTTCAGCAATAAATAGAAATAAAAATGTGTGATTTTTCATTAAAATTTTAATTTAAGTGAAAAATCACACATTTTTATTTCAAATAAGTTAATTATGTGTTCTTAACTAAGCTGTTCTTTAGAATAGTGACCTACAAATAAGTCCGAGAAACTGAACGGAGCAAATAATTTTGTTTATATCATCGAAGTTGGAAGAGACTCATTTAATTTAGTTCGATGAAAATAACATGCCTAGTATTGCCGGCTGTTATTTAGCATCCTTTGTAGCTGTTATTCACCTTTGGATCTCATTTTTAAAAACACGCTCGTCGTTTTACTTTGAGTTTATAGTAAATGCCCTTTTCCCATAGTTCATCAAATGACAAATGAATAAATAGCTTCTGACATATGCACGTACACAACGAAGTGCATATCAATCCATTTGTATAATATACACTTTATGCAATAAATCAAACAAGAAATATCTTTGGGTATGTCATTACCAAACACTATGTCTACTGGGAGAAATGTATATGTATGCTACATATAAGATTCTATATTCAGTCAAGTAATGGAGTTTAGTAAAAGGCAACAAACATAAAGGTCGCAATTATACTGCATAGGAAATTTTAAAAAACAGACGTGGTTGCCAAGTCTATATTCTGTTTGTATAACCTACGTGGAATGATTTCATAATTTATTCGTTACATAGGGATTTCAGTACATATAAAAGCAATTTAATGCAAAATTGGATGCAAGTGGGTTGACGCCGTTGTGGGGGCACTCTTGAGCATTTCGTCAAGCATTAACGTCTCAATACATATTCAGCGAGTACATTAGCCAACCGACCTTGCGGTTATCACTTACTTATTACTGCACGAACCCTCGCTACCGGATCGAATGTTGCGGTCACTAAACCGGAACATCGAATTTCTATAAATTTTTGAATAACGATTTTTGATTTTATTTAATATTAGAAAATACAGATATACTTGTCCTATCCGTTAAGATACTCCATAGTCTTTAGTATAAGCAAAATCTGTGAATTATTTTTCGTCAAGAACAGCTCCTTAGTATTGAGATCATCGAAGCTGATACACACTAAATAAAGGACGTATTTTCATGAGCCTTGTGACGTGAATAGCCGGACTTACGTTTGAACTCGTTTAAATGGTTCCCCTTTTATACGCGTAACGTTTCCTGTTTTCGTGTTATGCTCAGTCCCATCGCCAGGCCGCTTCCCCGCTTTCCCCGTACGTGTGTTAAGAGCCACATGTTGCTTTTGTAGGGAGATACGGCCAAATTAACTTAGCTAGCTCTAGAAGCAAAGGTGACAGGTGAATGACGTCACTTATACGTCAGCTGCAGGGCTGGGTCAGGGTAAAAGTTAACATTTACGTAGTTACTCTAGAGTGCCCGCAGCGGTTTGTCTATAACAATTAAATTAGCATGTGAATGTAGGCTTGCAAATCAAAAACATTACTATCGTATTTTTCTTTTATATGTATTATTGTATTATATGTATTAATTCTCATTTTTCTTGTATGTTATCATTATTGTTAAAATTTACTTGTGTATTATATTATTACAAATATACCTATACAAAAATCTCGTCCTTGTTTTATTTATGACTTCGTTTGCGATCATAGACATTTCACAAAGGTTGAATTGTCAACGACTTTTCAAGGTTATTTTCACCAAATTCTACTGCGTATATTTTTTGTGAACATAAAATATTTTGCGATGAGTTTTTGTATTATCTAATTCAGAAATTTATAAATGACTTAGTTGATATATTTCATTACAATGTTTTCTTTAATTGCACCAGGTTTTAATTCGAATATGAAAGAATAAAAGAGAAAGAAATTCCCGCAGAGTAAGGATAAAATTATGATTCTCGTATTATGTACATGTCTCCACACTATAAGAATTACTTTGTCTAACTTGGAACAATGCTCCTGCCTATTAAATGTAAAGTATTATTATCATGTTAATGGAATATTGAAAAGTATGCTGCAAGAAATATATGGTAACCTATAAATTGATCAATGAAACGAAAATATCCATACTATATTTTTATGTGAACCACATTCCTTTGTTTTTGTATGTAGGACTGAGTGTCTGTGTAAGAAGCTTATCTAAAAATTGATCTTCATTTCTTTTGATAACTCATAAACTCATTTCTAATTAGGTAATGTTCAGTGATGATCTTGACTTGCGTTGTTTATTCAGATGCGACATGAGTTCGATATATCAAAACGTAACTTATATCGGATATCAGACTGAGATAGGTATCATATCGATATTTATATCAACACTAGCTTCTGCCCGCGACTTCGTCCGCGTAGCGTGATGATATATAGCCTATGTCCTTTCTCAGGGTCTAAAGATTGTCTGCCAAATTTCATCAAAATCGGTTGAGAGGTTTAAGCGGGAAAGCGTAACAGACAGACAGACAGAGTTACTTTCGCATTTATAATATTAGTAGGGATAACCGATATAACAAAAACTGTATCGTTTCAATAACCCATGCGAGAACAAATAAGTCAAAACGCAAATTTCACAAACGATATTCGCTACCCCTCTTTCTAAGTACCGTTTAGTAACTTCAGCCATGTTGCATGGTTAATAGCGTGCGTAATAATCTATACTAATATATAAAACTGAAGAGTTTGTTTGTTTGCTTGAACGCGCTAATCTCAGGAACTACTTACTGGTCCGATTTGAAAAAATATTTCAGTGTTAGATAGCCCATTTATGAAGGATGGCTATAGGCTATATATCATCACGCTACGCGGACGAAGTCGCGGGCAGAAGCTATATAAGAAATATTATTACGCACGCTATTAACCATGCAAATGGCTAAAGTTACTGAACTAGACTTGCAATAAGGTTTAGTGTCTATTGTATAGTTTCGATATCGCCGCCAGAACTTGGACTCTAAAGTCCATGTTTTGGCGGCTACTCGATATTAGTGAGACACTACAAACTGTACTAAAAATCTGAGAACCGTTTTTTATATCGATATACTAACTGTATATCGGTTACATAACCGTTTGCATAAAAAAACGAAACCACCCATGTCTAATTCAGATTCTTTAGACATGACAATTTAATTGGCTATTAATTATTTACCATATTGTTTTCTATGCTAAATGATTGCAAGTCATCGAGAGAAATGAATAAAATTAAAAAAATATATTTAAAATCTGTTAAGTATTATAGAAATGTATACCACCGCCACCTACATTATTACAGTTATTATTATATATATTCGCTGATAGATGTAAAAACTTTATCTTTGGTCTACTTTCGCATTCAAATTACCAAAAAATGTGGCTGTAAACAAGCAGGTTTCTAAAGTAATATATTATATTGACTGGCGATGATAAAATATCCCTAGCTTTGCACAACGAGTTGAAAAATAAATATTATGATACATAAAGCCGAGGGATAAGCTGTACCAGCGACTCTCTGTTTGCTGACATATTAATTCATTGTGATTATATTGCCGAATACCGGACGCGCCCGAGGCTATATTTTGAATCTCAACAAAATTTATAGGCAGTTTCAGGTATGGTTGACATTATTGGGTAACGGTATTATGTACCTACTCATATGATAGAATATATGAGAATATTAGATAGATAAGTGCACATTATAAATTAATGCATGCATATGTAATAGTAATAATGTATATATATATATATATATATATATTATAATAAATCATATGTGATCAGCATCAAATTATAGCACAAAGATAGATAAACACAACCGTTACCTATTATTCGAGTATTTATCAACCCACAGACTAAGGGGTAAAATATTTAAATTCCGCAAAGTTGAACGCCTGCCAAAACGGATGGGCTGCCATATTTCGCGTCAAAGACGGCGCTGCGGTCGCTGGTGTGATCGCAGCCTAATACTGACAGATGGCACAGGTAAATCAAGCTAGTAACATTTCTCGCGCGATTGCAATTATGTCACATAATGTTCGTTTTATGTAAAGATCAAAGGGTAATGAACTCCCCCCTAATTGGTTCTACTTTATGTGAAGATCGCAAGGACGCAAATTGATTCATTATAACCTGCTGCCCGCCGCGGAGCCAGAAATAATGGATTCTTAATTGATTTAAAAAAAAGTTAATATTTCTATTTTTAACCCATTCAAAAATATTACTGCCGTGTCAGTTTAACAGATACAATTTGTAAAAGTTTCTTCAAATACTACGAGTCTACGACCAAAAATTTACGATCCGGCTCTTTGCACAAGCCGGCCATAGCAACGTGCCAGCAAACGAAGGATGAAGTTAAGTCTGCTTATATTACAAATAATAACATTATGTACCGGTAGTATAAAATTATAAATTATGCCTTTACAAGAAAAACATGCCATTAATCTCCCGAAGATGAGACAAAACACGTATAGTTTACAACACTATTTAATCCCCCTTAGTTCCCCCAACTAACATAAATCAAGCTAGGCTCATTAATAGAAACAAATGATACCTCTTTTATTGATAACAAGCTCGGGAACCGTAGGTAATTGCTACTTCATTGAGTGCTCGTAGCACATCGCTACGGTCGTAGCACATTACTACGTTCGTAGCACAGCGCTACAGTCGTAGCATCTAGCTACGATCATAGCAACATAAACACAGCTCCCTAGCCACAATTGATAAGGAGCGAGTTTCCAATGGTAACATAATAGGGTGTGTAGTTATCAATATAATAACTACACACCCTATTATATACTGTTTGTGCACTTTGTATATAATATACCCAGTACACTCTGTTTGTGAATCCAATTTATTACATAGTTTAGCATTACATATTATGTAATCTTATTATATTGTAGGCATGTTAGTTGTGATGCATCTAGATATATACACTTCACTGGCTAAGAATGTAACGTTGGTGCAAATTTTAGGAATTACATTTTTTTTATATTTATATATATCGTTGTAGGTATTGTTTGAACTATTGTTATTTGTTTAAGTAACTCACCTAAGATTAGAATATAGATGTATGGCCAAAGTAAGCTCGCATCAAATCTCATTTGCCCCATATTAAAGACATTCAAAGTAGTAAATTACATTTCTAGGAATATAGTTGCAAGTGTTGTGGTGCACCTACGGTCCAAATATGTAAAATTTAAAGTGAGTTGTAAGTAAACGGAACACGAAATCGCAAAAAAACGTTGTAAAAGTATTTTGGTTGTACCTAAACATGAAAACAGACGCGCTCTTCGCGAGCACACTTTATAGTTGCAAGTTCATGTTCTTCAGCAAATAAAAGTACACTTCCCGCATCCCTGTTTATTCGGTATCTTAACTAAATACTGGGGTAATTAAAAAAAAAATGGATACAGTAATACTAATACTAATAATAATTGACACGATTTGTTTTTTTTTAATTCTGTTTGTATCTTCTTCTTTTCTATAGATAATGAAACCGTACGTCCGTACTTCCAAAGGAGTTTCCTTGGTAACGAATGTCCCGTTAAGATGATTAGTACGACACATATTTTCGGTAGTTCATGATTTTGTGGAAATTTCATTAAAGACTATTTACACAAAACATTATTAAAGGCTATTTTCTTCAACTGATATCAGTTAATGATGCTGAGGGAAACTTGAATTATTTACTGGTAATCCGATTTGCATTGAATAACACGCGAACGTTTCCGCCCGCCATTCAGAGCTCCTTTATTATTGTATACTTTTAATTAAGCGCTTCTTTTATCCACCTTCATCTACGAGCTTGCCGCCTTAAACAAGCTTAGAAGATTTTAAGTAGATTAAAACACATCCGTGTGGTTTATTTTTAACAAATAAAAAGTCTTTTCATATTTTGATGCTAATAAATTGCGGTTTTCCGAAAAAATATGGTTTGATTTAACGTTATACCCACAGAGGCCACGCCGGCAATTATTTTGGTCTTAATCTTGTATTAATTAATGAAGTTCCTCTGTGTCTATTAAGTAGTAAGTTGGGTGTTTACTTTCTTTACAAAGTGCTCTACTTTCTATCGAACAACACCATTTTGTAATTTAATACTAAGGAGTTTAATTATCTTATTTTTAATTTCATGGCCCGAAAGCAAAAGACCTTGGTTTGGCGTTAGCTAAGATCACTGAATCATACATCTTTTGGGTAGTATAATCAATATAAAGTATATCCCCGTATCTGTACTATATCCGTAAGATTACTTTGTTTTATCATGATACATAGCTAACAAGTTAACCGATTCAATCCACTTTCATAGAACCGCATTGAAATCGTTTCATAAGTACAGGAGTTACAAAGGCTTACACAAACACATAAATTATAAAAAGTCACAACCCACTTTTTCATAGTCGTCGTGGTTTAATTACTCACGAAACGAAAGAAAGTAAAAGGAAAAAAGTAAAAAGTATTAAATATACAAATTAGAGGCGACAAAGCAGATTTTTATTCCAAAGTTATGAATTATATTATTGTAAATGGACTTATACATTATGCAACTATGAAATATTGGAATTTGAAAAATTAAGATGCACGGATCAATGGGGATATCTTGAATCACTAATACTTGGTGTGTAAACTATGAGAGCCGACGATAACAGATATGTAGTTGGTTTTTAATGTCTTTTTTTTTAATATAATTTTTTTAGCTAGGAGAAAATAATAATATGAATTGGTACCGTAGTCTCCTCCTAGTTACTATCTATTGGCTGATGCAATTGTTTATGTCAGTAGTATTGCATAATTATAAAATTGTTTTACAAGATGATTTAGTTGCTTTAATTTGTCATACTTCATGATTGTCTAAACTAACTGGTGCTGCGTACATTAACGCATTTATGGTAATTTTGACCCTATCTGAACTATTGTTGGGTGTTGATACTTAACATTATCGCGCTGGCAATGCGATTGGATCATCATTGTTTCGTATCACTAACCTATTATTCAAGTGTTTATTCAAACCACCCCAACTTTTTTAGAAATGCTAGTTAACGTTCAATGTTGCTGTCAATCTCTTTTAAAGCATTACTTTATAAAACATTACAGCTGTGGCTCATTGTGGGCTAACAATTGCCATTAATAAGTCTAGCAATTATGTAAAAATGAGGCTTTCAAACTAAAAAAAAACTATGCTTAAAGTTCGTTAGTAAACAATTAACCGAGGCTTATGATGGCACACAATGCTAAAAACCAATTGAATAGTCTAACCACGCGCAGTACGTATTTATATTTCAAGCGGTTGAAAGGCTTGGCGTGGCTCCAGTCCGACTGGGTCGAACATCGCTGTCGGCATAGGGCCCGGCTAGCGGTTCGTCTACACGCCTCTAGCGGCTTATTTTATAACTTGTTCCGCCCTTCCGCCGGCGTTTTGTCCGTAAAACACGTTTTGTGTTACCATAGTCGTAAAACGTTAAATATTTTGACTCACCAAGAAATGTCCGTTTCCCTAATTAGATTATGCTATCCAAACACAAAAGTTACCATTATCTTCTTCTTACATATAATAAGAATGTAAGTGAGCCGTGTCTGTACATTGCGTATATTTATAAAAAAACTATTTTGGTGGACTCAGAATCAGTAACAGAATACATTTCAATTATTTTTGGAACTTTTATCTGTCTGTTTGTCTGTCGGTTTGTCTGTATGTTTGACCGCGCATCAAATGATAACTACCGAAGAGATTTGGAGGAAGTGGACAGGCATTCATAGCCTGTTTCTTGGATTAACATTTAGGCTATATTTCATTAAAATCGGTTCACTCTATCAAAAGTTATTAACATTTTAACGATTGAATACGTAGAATTTGAACAATTACCGTTGAAGCAAATTTCCTTTTTAAGTATTTCCGTACTAGACTAGCACGGGTCAAACATTATAACAGAATCAAGAAATAAAATTAAAAAATACACTCACAGGTACTAAATAAGATAAAACAAGAAAATAAAACAAAGAAATCAGAAACCATTATTGTGAACGGGAATTGATTATTAGTACAGTTATTCTAACTCTACTTATACAAGGCATCACGGGACATACATAGGACTTATCCAGCGAGCATCAGCCGGTGTAAAAAATAAATATTCGAGTAAGGTAAAGAAGTAAACAAATAATGACAATTTATTCTCTAGAAGACTAACACGACATCGTTATTACCTCAATGAAATTTGATTCCATAACAGGTGTCATTTTGAGTTGACAATTTTGACAATTATTATTTTCTTCTTTATAGCATCCAGCTTTAAAGTAACTGATTTTATAATGTGAAACCTCCATAGTGTAGATTCTAAAGAGTTTCCATCTAATCAATTCATAAAATAATATACCACGTATGTACCTATGTATAATAAAGTAAAAAAATGGGTCATTTAATAATAATAATAATTGCAACGTGCGTTAATCTTTACTGATGCCGAAACAATTATTTGAGATTTTTATCTATGTAGGTATATCTGTTTATATTTGCGAACATTTTTTTAAAATTAATAATTGTAGATTAAGTCAATGGCGCTAAGTGTATTAAAAATATGGAAAACCCGAATCCTTTTGACTATGAGATTTTTCGAGGTAGTTAGTTGAAACTTTGAGAGGACAACGTCTCTCAGGTCAGCTAGTATGGAATATAATTTCCTTTTCGCTTATCTAGAAATAGAAGCTAACTAAATTGCTAAATAAAAATCGACTTTCTTATGAATAAAACCAGAATAAATGTTAACTACAACTAACAGTTAAATGTTTAATGCGACACTAGACTGCGAATAAAATGGTTATACAAAATCAGTTGAACTTTTGCTACATATACCACGACTATAATACGTGCAATAGATTTTCCAATCAGGGATAGTGAACTGTGGTAAATTTAACTAAACGTCAGTGGGAGTGTAATAAACTAGTATCAGAATGCGAATGTGTTCCCGGCTTATTTCCGTGAGTGAATACAGTAAGTAAGGGGTACTCCAGGCGCTTGCATACGCTTCCGTGCATCGCAGTCTTTGAGCAATTTTATTCAGTCTACAACTCCAGCCGATACACAGCGGAAACATGTAGACAGGAATTAAAAGTTGTAACTGCGCTTTGTTCTGATACAATACACAATTCACCCTTCTTACTATCTACCCGTTACGTGCCAGTATTATTATAATTCAAGCACTGTGACAGGCGACCAAAGAAACAAATTGTAAGAATAATTCTCTATCGAGGACTAGATTTGGCCTATAAATCCAAACAGGAAAATAAAACTTTTTTCATACAGAATCAGAACAATGGTCTACACAACCTTACACCGAAAACAAAACTATCTCGGGTAACCCTTGTGGAAAGACTCGAACATTCTGATTTCAGCCATCGTGAAATCTTAATGTCTAACTTCAAAAGCCCGAATATAGCTTAACTGGTCAAGTCAGAGCAATTACTTAAAGTCTCTACGTACAGTACATCGTGTATTACAAATAAGGCAAATGCATACGGGTATTTGCAGGAGCGTAGCTTCTTCTATTTAAACAATAGGTTGAATACATTAAATTTATTTTTATCTCGGAACTTACTGGGCATTTCCTTTCCAACTTAATAAAAGTATTAAACGCCGCCCCAGAAATAAGATCTTGTGATGGACCGACACATGAGATACATCAATAGGTTCCACTTTCACCTCACATTAAGTACTTCTTCGAATTTACTTTAGATTAATGTTATATCCATTTAATGTTTTCGACGCATTAGTTCATCGTATTTATGGACTATTGAAGCTCTTAATAAAGAGTACATAAGCTTTAAAATTCTATACATCGGACATAGTTCTACTCAACTTTAATCTCTTCTGGGACAGAGAGAACACTACATGCTTACACTTACAGGCACATTTCATTTCGTCCACGTTCATACATCTTGTCGTACATTCACGCTAATGCCAAGAATTTATTGGGGAGTTTGTGATATAATTCCCTAGAAGTCAGAAGAAAACCAGACCAAATAACAACCATGTGTAAGATCCTCCATGGGAAATTTGAAGCCTTGGAACTGCACGGGGAATTATCTTAACTCTTCACCTCCGCAAACTATAGCCGTAACAGGAGACACAGATTGTTTGCGGTGCCCGCGTGCCGGACAGTCTCACGAGCATATTCTCCGGTTCCTCGCACACTGTCTGCACTTAACGCTCTCCTGGAAGCCAACCCTGAGTGTGATGTGTTCGCAGATGAATGGAAGACACTTTTGTCACTATGTTTGGAGTATTGTGAGAGCAGTGTATAAATGACATGTCTTTAATTAATGTAATTGGCTAGCCGCCGTTTTAGTTAAGGTAAAACTATAAATAAATAAATAAAACATCACACCAACATGAAATCGGTTGTTATGTTGCTGCGCTGTCGAATATGGATGAGCCGATACAAAAATAAGTCAGCTAATACTTTCAGACATATCAATGCTAATATGTATGTAGTGCCGTTCAAAGTGTTCCCACACGAGTAAAATAACTTGGGTGTTTAGATTAATCCTTGCAATGATTCCTTGCTTCAATTCCACGAGTAGAAATGAAAATAAAAGAACTTATTATATGCATTAAAATTAAAACACTTAAAAGCTGTTACTCGATCACTGTAGTTTTCATGTCTGGTTTTTTTAGAACACGGTAGGTACCAAAATAAGATGTTTTACATTCTGTGCAGATATTCCCTTAAGGTAATGTGAGCCACTCCACTCATGTGACCGCCGCTGAACACATGCTGTGTTACAGATATCTAACGCCTCCCACTGTTTTACATCGTCCATTGGAAACGTTCTGCAATAGTAGCCTAGGAATTTAGATAGATAGCGATACTGAAACCCGAATTAGTATTTATATCGCATTTTTGCACTGGGCTAGTAATGGAGAATGAATCACTCTACAAAACTCTAAATCTAAATCTAAGAGGTCCAGTAGCTAACAATGGGCTGATACTATTATTATTTCAGACTTCTTGCTTAATTTTGTGATAAGATTATCATAGTAGTCATCGACATAGCCAAACAATCTTTTTTACATACTCACGATACAGATCGATTATGAAATCAGTGTCAAATATTAAAATAATGAATGTAAAAAGAAAAACAAATATTTCAATGTGATTGTTTCATTTCCTTGTTGTCATTTCTTTTTCAAATCGAATAGTACCCAATTGTGTTGTCTCAGCAACGCAGCCATAATGCTTGGCAAATATTACCTATTACCCCTTTTTACGAAGCGAGTTAAGCAATGTTTGTTAAGATAAAACACTGCCTACGCCGCTGCGTAGACCCCCTTCTGGTAAGGTAACTACACGCCATTCTAATTAAATCATTTACATCTCACGCAGTGTATATCGTAAGCTCCATAAATACACGGGCACATACTTCCCCGTTCCAATTTCCTCTATCTTCAGTGTCGTGCATATTTTATGAGTGTTTTCTTGGAGGCATGCCGCTTGCTAGATTTTCGGGTGGTTTGGAGTTGCGAGCAGTGCGGCAGTCACATGGCTTGACGTATTATATTTTGTAGTATATTAGGTGTTGTGCGTGCAGACGGAGTGCAAGCGGATGCAGACGGGGCGGGCGTAGAGTGCGTGGCAGGGTGCGCGGGGCGGCGGGGGCGTGCGCGAGGGTGCAGGTGCACCTGGGCGGCGGCCGGCGGGCACCCGGCGGCGGCCCCACGTGCCCGGGCGCTCGCTCAGTCGCTAGTGAGCCGCCGTGGCCGCCGTGTCGAGCCCGCCGGCTGCCCGCCGCCGCGCCGTCAGCGACAGGTGGCGCCGACGCCCGCCGCCTGCGCGCTCCGCTCGCCTCGATCCGCTCGCTCTTCTCGCCACCACACTATTCATACGGCCGGTTTTAACATCAAACTTAAATATTAAGAATCCAACTGAATTACTGTGCAGTGTTAATCTGTATTTTTTTCATAGGAAAATGATCATACTTAGATACATGTGTGCTGATATAAAAATGCTACGGAACCTGATCCAGTACTGAAAATAAAAAAGTGATACATTGTAAGTATAAGTGTAAAAGATTTACGTCGTTAGCAAGTGACTCTTGAAATGGATTTTTAAGAAACACTTTGTAATTCTTCTCTTCAGTCCTACTTATTTATATTAAAGGACGCGAGGGTAAATTTTTTTTACACTTAACACTTTTTTTCACTTACACTGCGGTGAGTACGTAGGTATATAGGTAGTTTTTAGCATTTTAATTTAAATATTAATTAGAACTTTGAGCGCTACTATTTTAATTTTAAATCTTCCTACATTTTAATTTGTTTAGTTTCTCTAATCATTACCAAAAAATAGGATATGGTAAAGTTATTATAAAATACACCTTCATAAGTCCTTAGTACCTATATCATCGATATCTTATTAGACTTTTGTAAGCGTTTTTTAATTGAAAATTCTTTAAGAAAGATCTGATACTTTACGGCTTGATATGATTATGTCTAGCAGAATGTCAGTCCAGCAACAACTAAATTCATTATTGCTATTAAGTAACGTAACAAAAGTAGATATTAAACCTAAAAACAACATAAAATTAAGAACTTCAAGCTTCCTTTCAAACGATCGTACAATCATGGTTACCATTTTTTCCTTGTCGATTATGGTACATACTGTATTACCTGCACACAATAATTAAAAGTTAAAGCAGGGTACGTACAATTTTGAAAGCGATTGTGTGAGTGCCTTTGTGTGCTTGGCCAGTTTATACATATATAAGAGCTCCCTATTTATTTCTTCCTACGCAAATATGCGCGAGCCGTCGCCTGTCTGCTCCACCAATCGCAAATTGGGCCGTGAAACATGAAAATCTACTTCAAACTTCAAAAATGTTTACTGCGCCAAGAATTACATTTACTTAGTAAAGTTCAAGCCATGTGCTATGGAGAATTAAAAGTAATATATAAGTCACTGTGTAATTCCTTCTAACCTTTGAACTTCGCCTTTTCTCTTGTTATCTAAAACCAAACCAACAAACTAAAAACAAACCAAAGTTCATCACCAAACATCTGTATTAATATTCAAACACGGAATAGCTCGATTTTCGTCATTAAATATGACATGTTATTGTTTAAAGATCTTTGCGCTTAATTGGTTTTGATATTTTCTTCCATCATGTAACATGAGTTACACAGTAAAAGTTAATTAAATGGTAACAAATGGACCGGACGACTATGTATAGGTAGATAATATCGACACTACTAGGTAATTATTACATCCTACTAGACTTTAGCTGACGTCAGATATTAATGGCTATCGCGTTTAAACGCCAAGAACTCGGATGAATATTATGAACTGGAATTGAGCTCACACAAGGCTTCAGTTCAGGCAGACCATCATTCCGTTGTGACTAATAACTATAATAGTCAAAGTAAATAAAACTCAGTTAAATAGAGAACATCTACTGTTCACGTAAAAGCTCCTGTTTAATTAATAGGTTATAGTCAATGATATAATATTTATAATGTCATTGGTTATAGTGACCTTAGATAGTGACTAAGAAGTTCTGACAATTTAAAACTCTATGAATATTCATCAATGGGTGCAAGCAATGGGGCAATGGAATACATTCAGAGTGTGAGTGCTTCTGTCCATTAAATTAGAGTATACCAATTTGTACTGTCCTAGTTGTTCAAAATGTCTATATGTTTGTTACTTTTAATAAAGATTCATAATGTCGCCATGTCTGTCACTGCATCTTGGGTTAGAAATGCAAACATTCAAATCAATGTTTAATTTAAATGTCGTTAGTATTAAAAGAAGGACACATTGTTAAGGACATGTTTATGTCAATATAGAAAACACAGCATGAACAAATCTACACGTAGTACAAGAAAAGCATTTTTATTTTGGCTTTTGCACTCGTAGAATCTCTTCCTCGTTACCTTGTTCGTCTTCCTCGTGTATATCTGCGTGGAGACTAAGAGCATTTTATTGCATTTTATTAGCAGGAATAAAAACGTTCTCCCAACGACTTCTCATGTCCTTCTTCTGCCACATCACATCGTCAATCATGATGAAACTTACCATTCTTGTTACTTTTGAAAATAGGTACCAATAGAGCTATTAATACTTATGTGTACGTATAGAAATTTGGAAATATGCTACATTATTTTTACCCACGATGGAACGGAGTCTGTATATGCGTTTAGGGTGAGAGAGTTTTTGTTTGTTTGTGACATCACACGAATATTACCACTTGTCTCCATATCGGTTTGACCGATTGAGACGCGGTTTACCGTAAAGCGTTCATAATTCATCAGCGAATGTTCGTGGATAGGTACAGTTCACATTTACAACATAATTATCATATTACAATTTTAACCTCAATCAAATTAAATTGATAACTTATTAAGTACTACTTAGACTGTTTAATAACTAAGTATATTCGTATTAGTGCAGTTATTTTAACATAAACAAGTCATCACAGGACTTATTTGGCAGGCCTTGAATGAGTAAAAACGTATTTTCGATTGTGGTACAGGTTTTCTCTCGATATTAATACGTCATTTTTATTACCTCAATGAAATGATTCTATTTAAGATTATTATTTATATTATTACATCTGTCATTCATATCATTCACTTGTTGCCAATTTTGACAATTGTTTTCTTCTTCAGTTTTCTTTTTCAGTAAAAAAGCAGGTACTGAACTCATTTTATGATGTGAACAGTTGAACAGCACAGTTTATTTTAGAAGCTAAATAATTTCTGAAAATCTGATAACAACATAGAAAGTCATTATAACTTCAACGTTGTTAAATATAACTTAATGAGTTGATTTATCAAAGGAGATCTCTAAAAAGTTAATAATCAATAAAACAAAAAAAAACTCAAATGGTATCATGTTGTATAACAATAACAGCAATAAAGATTTTCACTTCAATTTTTCATAATCAAAGTTTTCCGACAAAACAATGTCATCGATAGCAGTGCATATCATAGTAGAGATGTATTTTTTCACCCCCAGGGGAACAAAACCTCTGCCATAAATTGGAATCGATGGTTATGAGTTCGTAAGTACGTGACATGTATTGTTGTTTCGCGAGCGCTCTCCCCTCATTCATCACACGGTCGCCTGTTTTGTTGCAACATCATATTTTCTTTTCTGCTGGAAAGTTACACAGCATTTACAAAAATCATTATTAATAATATCGTCTTATTCCCTCAGTATTATACTATTTTCCGACAAAAAACGTAGCGCTGCGTTTAAAAGCAAAATTCATAAGATGATCTTTTTTTGGCTCTGTTACCCGTCTCGTATCCGCTAAGCCTTGATTAATCCGACGCTGTGCTCTTGGCTGTAAAGTTTTTATAATTTATATTAATGCATGAGTAAGTGTTCGTATTTTAAAATGAATTGTATTTCATATGGACCGTAACACACTCCTGACAAATTAAAATTTATGCAAAATGAAATTTTAATAGTAATTTAAATTTAAATTAATGTTTAATAACTAATAGTACTATCGTCCACGTTATTTATAAAATATCTCAGCGTTACCTGCTTATAGAAGCACGATGATATTACTCGTATCAGATTTATTTATACGATCCTACTACGATCACGTATAAAAACCTTCTAGGGTTTCGTTTATACGTTTTTTCGTACCTATGTTATAATAGTGATGAATTGAATTAGTAAGTTTCATACAAATTTATTGTGAAATACTTAAATAATAACTATAGAAACAGAAGTGAGAAGATTACACGTACATTTGTTCTTCATAATATAGTGAATATCGTTTAGTTTTACGAGTAACCTCATTTACTTTTAGTTGCCTCGGTCTGAAGATTCAATCTTTTAAGTTTCTACGTTGGTGTTCCTAGTGTACTATTGTGAACGGAGAGAACAAGTTTTAGCCATAATTACGTTGTATTTAATCTGTTGACCGAACTAGAAGCATGATATATTTTTATTATGACATATTTTATAATAACATAAAGAAACACGCGATAAGTTATCACTGCAAAATAAAGCTCTGTTGGTAAAGTGAATAAATCTCTAATAGAGAAATTCCCCGGATATCATTCTGACGTATGTTTTGGCAAGCATGACCCTTGTCAGGGCCGCCGACTGGCGTCCCGGCACCCGGCACCCGGGCGCGCGCCGCTCGACGCTCGCCGCTCGCTCGCCGCCCGTCAATACGCAGATAACGGCCGCGTGGCGGCGCTCTCCACCGACGACGATCTACTATTTCGCCATCCAAATAAACTGGCCAGCCTAGACAAATTATTGTAGCCAAAGCAGTAACCATTAAATATGCGCCACCTGTTGTGACAGGAACTTTATCTTCGAAGACTTAACGTATCGGTGACTTAGCTTTAACGATTAATTAATAAAACTATGTCTTTATGATTACGACTTTAACTTTTGAACTAACTATTGTGTCTATATTCCTAAAAATAATTGTGCAATAAAAAAATAATATCACTTTCTATACTGCTAGTTTTTATACATGAAAACTGTGAAATTTTCGAATCTAAATTATATTTATATGTTGTGTATATAGCAGGTATAAGAAGAGGTGCAACATTCCGGCGATTGTGGAGGGCGCGTCGCGCAGCATGTCGCGGCGATGACGCGGCGCGCAGCGCGCGGCATGCCCTGCTGACATGGCACGCAGCCGCTCCGCCCTCCTTACGCTGGCAGCTATCGCAGCACTCGCCGGTAATGTGCCTCTATACTGTTTTTGTAATTCTAGCCAAAAGGATAATATGTATGCCAACAATTTCAAGCGGAATTTCGGCAAAAATTCTCCAAAGTCACAATGTAGACGCGGCATCGTTGTTACAAAATATTATTATAGTATGACATTTGGCTATGATACAATTTAGCCCTTTTCTTACGAGTAAAACAAAAATTTACCTACATTTGTGTAATAGGTTTATTATAGTAAGTAGGTAGTTATTCCTTGTCTATATTTTTAATGGATGGATCTAATGGTTTCAAGGTTAATATGTTTATTCAATTTAATTACCGTGCTTTTAAATTGAAGCAAGATGATTGTGATACTAATTGAGATAAATAATATTTTCTGATCAATAATACTTTGTAATCTAATAGAAAGTTAACATCGAAGCCCACTATTTAAAAATATGTCAATAAAACTTCTTTTGCAATGTACCTTTCCTACGTAGAAAGTTTATTAATGTTAGTGATACAAAATGTGGTTCAGTGCATCGTGTGTGTTTTCTCTTAGTGCATCTGTAACTAGTTGAAATGAATAATGTAATCGAACTTATCAGAGGATTACCCTTATTTAATAAATAACTAATTGATATGCGCGATAATGTCGTGTGCGATTAGCTATTTTCGGGTGATCTATGTTTTAATTCCATGTATATTCATGTCCTTGGAATATATGATAAAAACAATGCTTTATAATAAATGAAATCCCTACATGTTAACATATTAAAACGAACCTCTGCTTTGTTTTGTGCAATCATAATTTGTGTCGCTAAACCGTCGACGAGTATGAGCAGACAGAAATGACGAGGATTATGATTTGCACACCTCTAGCAGCGAATAACTCAAATGAATAATTCAAGAATCGTTCTCGCCCCCCTCTCTATGAGCAAATAGAAACATAAGAGGTGTATTTGTGTCAGAATGCGATAAAAGAGTCTATTGAAATTGGTTTTGAACGAAAACAATGGAGTGAATGTAGTGCAATGGCGCATCTTTGAAAAGCAGTGTCATCGTGCTTCCATTTTCCTTGTCCGTGTTATTATCGTTTCCATGCTTATACTTTGCGAGGTGAGGCTGGATACCTATATATTACATTAAGAATTTAATAAAGGAAGATGAAAGATGGCTTCGATGCAATCTCAAAAGAAATATGAATGAGTTTATGCAGCACATGACCTACATTATATCGTGGATAGATTTCCCAAGTTGAAATAACAATTTATAAAGATCTATTTATCTAGCCGAAATGAATACAACATAGAGGCAGATAAAATGAGAGTAGTATACAAATTGATGCTGGAACCCATCCACCTTCTATAATCCGATAGTCGCCTCTCAGCCGACGTCCACGTTACTAATGAAACTGTATTATCATATTCTATTATCTTGGCTAATATATTCAATTACAGATCGAAGGTCTATGTTTTAATAAGTATAGTTACATCATATCGCGTGTTACATACCTGTGGTTAGTCATGAACCGTGACCAGATAATTACAGTATGTCTCTGCGTGCATAGCGTTACCTACCTATTATGCTGCGCTAAGGCAAACTATGGTCGCCATAAATCAGTCAATGTTTGGGACCGTATAACTGAATGTATCTCTCGCAAGTGCTTCAGTAGACTGTGCTATCAATTAATGTGATGGAAATATTAAATTACATTCATGCTATCACGTGTTGGAACTCACTGCGAATAGGTTGCCTCTCCTCTTGAGGGTGAAGGGTATTCTATCGAAAATATACATATAAAGTTTAACAACCAATTTAATAAAAATGACTACTTTCTTTATAAATTGAGCTTGAAACTTTGATATTTGTTTACAATGTCATTAGCGGAGGATAAAGCCTCCGCGAGTGACTTTAACATAAAATTATTTCATGTTATAGTCATTATATTCTAGAAGGAGAAGATTAATGATGATTAATCATAGTATTGTCTATTACAAAGACAAGTATGGTTGAGAAATTAACTCCCAAAACAACCGAATAAACAGAATGAATTATCGACCCTTTCAGTACACGGGATAAGAAATTTTCTCGCAAATCAGACTAACATCGGACTATCCACATACTTTAGCCATAGAATACATGAACAGTAATAAACTTCTACCTTATAGCTTCTAAGATTCTGATTCTATCAGATACACAACTTTCAGCGCTTACTGCTACGCCGAACGTCACTACTACGGCTACGCCGCGCGCAGCGTAGCACGTGCATGCTACGGCCTGCTACGCAGTGCTACAGTACGCAAATAGAGAGCAAAATATAGTTAATTACAGATATATTATTGTTTATTATTATGTTATAGTATAGTTATATTATGTTTATTTAATTAGGGGCAAAAACGTGACCAATATAAAGATGTTTTTGTTAGCCATAAAAATAAAACATTATAAGGCCATCATCATTAAATGTTGCTTTTTGGCAACAAGCTTGTCAGAGATCGTAAACATTCTAGCCCACTGATGGATAGTAAAACTAAATCTCAATTATATCATGCCATAAAGTACATTTCCCTTTATGTGGACTATTTATATGAAGCAGATCTACAAACGAGTCGGCTGTATCAGTATTTGTGCTAAGTCATTACTTGTCTTCGTTGTTTACGAGAAATATTTTTATTTCACTGAATACTATCGTCGATGTAATAAACGGGTTTCACTGATATTTACTTCTTCAATATACCGGTTACACACATCTCTTTCGCTTGTAACTTTTCTCGATCTGCTTAGGGTTTTATTCCAAACTCATACAATTCTAAATGAATAAACACGTTTATATGTCATCATTTTCATCATCGTTTCGTAATATTTTGTTCTGAATAAAAGTACAAATATTTTTTTATATATAATGTGGGTTAAATCAAAGTAATAATACTGACGTTGTAGAAATACTCGAAGTCGAGAATCAGTATTTTATTCGTTACTTCATGACAGACCGTTACTAAAAGAAATAATTTACGTTGGAAACAAGATCGCATAGGTATTTTATAATATCGCTGTGTTTGAAAGCAGATCATCAACACAAATCGCCTATAGTAATAAGATATCACGCAGCAGCATTACGGCAAGTGCTGTAAACCTTGAGGTCGAGTGCTTAAGTGCTTAGTTCCACCTCCAGGCATTGTCGTACTTAGTTGTACCATATATTTCCCGTTCTCGTTTGAAAAATACTAGTACATTTGTATTTAAATACATCTCATAATGTAAGAAGCACGTAAAAACTTTAGTTGCAATGAATATAGAGCGTGCAAAATATACTCTGTTTACTCACACTGTAAAATTAAATTGATGTCTATTTAATGGTAGTAGGCGAGCCGATGACAAGCTGTACATTTATATTATTCTAATTTTACAGCCTATTTGGCCAATAGTTGTAATTGGTTTCAGATGCCAATCGCGTAGGGTTGATACAACGTAGTCATAACAATTCAATAAAAAAACCAGGCAAAGTAACTCTGCGGTACAGACGACTGGTCTTTCCTTCAACATAAGACAATGCTCCGAATTTTAGTCTAATATTGATTACTGTGGAAAACTTGGAAGGATAATCGAATAATAGGAGTACTCCCAGTTGAAAGACTATAGTATTGGTTTATACGATTAGAAAATTCGTGTGCTCCTTTTCTGAAATTTATAATACTATTTCAAATGATGTAATGGCGTTTGTCCTTACTGATGAACATAGCTTGATGCCTAAAAAATGCCATTTGCTATAAAATTGTATAATAAGGTTAGAGATAGATAGATATAATTAGACCATAGATATAATTATAAATATTGAAAAGAATGAGTCAACCTTATAAATAATTGAGCGGTACAAATTGGTTTCGCTCGATAATTCATCAAACACGGGCAGCGACCGCACACAATCATGAACTCAATAGTTCTGTTATGCACTGTTATCGAAGTTTCAAACATCATAAACATCAATTTTAAAGTTAAGCTTCTTTAACGGTGTTATTTGCCAAGACTATGACAATACCGCATCGCCATCAAATAGCGGTGTAATCCATGATTGATGATTGTTTTCACCACAGCAACTTTGTGTCCCCGACAACATTATTGTAAGCAACACTTTCTGGAGTGCTTGTGATGGATGGATGGATACTTTGATAAATAGCAGATAAACGAATATTTCCTTGATAAAAAATTCGTTTATGACCTATTAAATTTTATTGTACCTACCCATTCGACATGAAAAGCTATTAAATAAAGAAATAACAAAAAAAATCAACAAAGTGGGGGTGATCGAAAGCAAACCTAGATTTGGCATATCTGGGTGTCAAAGTACCTACTCCTCCACTACGCTATCATCAACCTATTACCAGTGCTCAGAAGATTAGCAGTATTTCTAAGCTAATTCTATTAAAACTAAAACAATAATACAATGTAATCTATCGAAGGACAATTAGCAGACTCAATAATAAAACAATTGGCCGTCTGGACAGCCACTGTTCTTTAATTAATAAGAAGTTAATGACAAAATTGTTGGCAGCATCCTACTTTTAACAGATAAGAATACTTTGTATGTATAATTTGAATTTTTAGTACAATTTAGTTTCAGAACACGGTATGAAATTATCAAGAAGCTCGAATTATTATTATAATTATGAAATACCCCTTGATAATTATCGCGATAATTATAATGATAAATATCAGATAACTATCCGATGATTATCGAACATATATAAGCCAGCAATCCTTTTTAAACCGGGGCTTTACACATCAACATTAAATTATTTTACGTTAAAATCAAGTTTAGTAAATAAATTATACACATTTTACATCATAAGCAATAAGATCTATTCTATATTTTTGTACACAACTAAAGTTACTCTTAATTTATTTATAAAAAATTAGCATCAATATGAAAAACTCGATTTTGTAAAGGTATTATAAACGAGCGAGGTAGTTTCGTTTAATTTACTCGTAAGCTCGTTGCACGACTGCATTTCATAACTAAAATATTATTCTCCCTCATTACATTAAACAATTGACAAAATTATTGAGTCCTAATACAAGCCGCCATTTAAATATACGAGTACCTAAAAGTAAAGGTGTTTCCTTTTCTTTTAGGAAGTGGAAGGTAATCATTTCTACAGACAGGATGTAAAATTCTAAAGCTAGGCGAGCTAAGATTTCCTAAGGGTTTAAGTGTTGAATTGTTTACACAGGGTGTTGTGTGTGCGCCCCGCAAGGAAGTGTGCAGGGCGGCGTGCAAGGAGGCGCGCAGGTCCCGCCCGGGGTGCCGCACTCTACCGCGCCGCCGGCGGGAGTCGGTGGCGTACGAAGGTACCAAGCCAATCAATTACTTCATATTCCTTTTATTTTATTATATAAATAACAATATCAACACGTTGGCGTATTATACAGATGAAGTTTTTCTGATACTGAACTCAAAGAACCTTCTCAGTAGCTCTACCCACAGACTAGAGAAATGGTTTTAATGGTTACCTGCACAACCAAAACTGGCACATAAAATCTACCAAAAATCTAGAATCAATCGATCACTAAACTCCTTGTAGAAATACGGCGTTTCTCCTCCTGCGTTACAATTGCGCGAGCCTCATTTTTCTTTATGCGTGATGCGAGCTATATAGCCGCGTGTGCAAAACAATTTTTAAAGCACAATGTAAGGAATATATTAACTGTAAGGCCCTAATGTTACGTACAGTAGACGGGCTTCCAGCTGCCTCAACAGACTCTAACCAGTAAGGAAACATTGGTTATTTGATTACATGTTCCTAATAAGAATGTTGACAAATGGTTAGCAGTTATTAAACTGAAATTGTAGACTCAACTTGATGCGTCAAGCAAGAATTACACATATAGACACAGTTTTCGAGTGTAGGTACCTCAATGCGATTATTGAATAAATTGCGAATTGAATAAATGCGAATATTGAATAAATTGGTTCTCTTTTCTTACAGTTTTCCTGTTAATTTCAAATTACCGTGCATTGCGTATTTGTACGCCGGGAAACAAATTTCAATCATCTGTATAGTATGTGAACTGTTAAATGTTGCACTAATATTCCAGCACCTCTCCAACTGTAGGTAGGTAGGAGTAGGTGTACCACAATATTGCAGCGGGGGGTCCGAACTGATGAGTTGATCACCAGTCCGACGCCTCAGCCGTTAAGTTATTGTCATTTAACCCAACTTTCATATCCCTCGTAGGTTTATGGCATAGTTATATACCTGAGAAAGCAATTACGACCTTCATTTGTTACGAAGGAGGTCGACCGGTACAAAGTTTACTATTATAATTGAAATCAGTTTCGTAACAAAACAGTTTAGGTACATATAAGAATTTGTACGGTATACCTTCTCGAAATACGTCACACATGCTAAACAACCAAATATTATCTTAGTTCCGAGCACATATTTTTAGAATAAATTATTAATTATTCTTTGTTTTTTTTTGTAAGTATTTCTATTTAAAAGGGGGCCAATTCCTAATCACGTTGAGATCAGCATTCCGTTCTCAGATGAGACTTCGTCTATATGCTTATATAAAAATCTCGTGTCACGGTGTTTGTAGCCGCACTCCTCCAAAACGGCTCGACTGATATTTATAAAAAGCAAATGTAAATATCTTTGGTAGGTATAAGTTATATCTAGGTGATTAGGCTGTCCAGCCGAACAATGTTTTCCCGGGTCAGCTAGTACCCACTAATATAGTTTACATAGTGGTTGTTATCCAACAGTTCAAGCTCTATAATAAACTAACTATTGAATTTGAGGTTTTCGTTTTGTTAAGATCCATCTATTTAAATAACTTGTTTTTCAATCCACCTATTCACACTCTGCGTTATTAGCCTAACTACTGATGGCGAATTGTCTCGAACTTATTTTCAAGGTGCGATTCGCTTTACTCTTATCTTAAAAATGAAATGAAATGGTGCAGGTGTCAGTGTATGAATACAGTATAAAAAAATTACACTTGGCACTTGTTCAGAATTCGCCATAGCGTTTTGCTGAAACGGCTTCGCTAACTAATGACGCTGCGGATACTAAAACGAATTCAACTATTTATTTCTCCATTGTAATAACCTTTCGACTAATCGATTAGGTCATTTAGGCTCGAGGTAATAAAAAACAATCACATAATGCACGGGAAAAGCTTAAGGGATAGCGCAAATGACACACTTTTTGTCGACCAGAAGATCGTTAACCCTTTCTGATAAAGCCGTTTTTATACATTGCTTTTTCTCACCGATTATAATCAGTCAATTGAGTTATATTTTGATTTTCATAATTTACTGCCTCATTAGCCGAGTGTTCCTGAGCGAGACCTGGGTAGAGGACCTGGGTTCGTTTCCAGGTCGAGCAAAGTGTTATTGGGGTTTGCTATGAAATTCTCATTCGGAGTTTGGGGTTTTGTTAATGGCAATAGGCTCACACTCTTTATGGGACCTAAACAAACAGGCGTACCATGGGTTTACATTAATATGACACAGTCTAAACCCTCGGGGAATACGGGTGTGATGGTTTTATAATTTAGTGTTGTAAAAAAAGTGTTTTAATTTTACTAATTACTAGGTCTGCGATAAACCTAAATTCGGTTGTCTGTGTAGTCTTTCACACTATTTTTATAATTGTTATAGAAGTAACTTACGAACCCAAGCTTTATACAAAGTATGAACACTAAGCTTTAAAGCGATTGCGCATTCAATCTAAATGACACCGTAAATCTTACCTGACAATTAGCTCCAAATTGCTTGCAAAGTAATTAGCGCAATCAAATAACACAAACGATTAAATTGCAATGTCATGAAACAAAGCAATCCTTCAATATATTATGCAAAGAATAATCTTTATGAGCAATATTAAATTTAAACCAGCCCTACAAAAAATAATTTAATACCTGAGGTAATTAATGTATTCATTCAAATTAAAGTACTAAAACTTAGGACACCTAATTAAATTAAACACATCAAGAACACAAACACGAACTGAACGTGTCTAACCTTATCCAGCCGGGCATATCAGTCCGACACGGTAGCCAGGCATACATATATAGTATAGTAGTATGTACTATACATAGTCGCATCGTAAATATTTGCATCCGAAATAACCAAGTGAAGGTAGTTTCGAGTTGAGTACCTACGATGCATCAATAATTTAAAATTGGTAGGGTCTGCAATCGATAGTTAAACGGCTCTCGCGGGATATCATAAAATAACCCCGCACCATGAATCTACCGCACCACTGATGCCACTAAACCCTATTTATGTAACCAAGTTCTCAAGTAAAGTAATACACGTCTGCTACAATACAAATGTTTGTACCATTTATAGCGTGTAAGTCTAAGAAACACGTCTTCATAGATAAGAATATTGAGCCTTTTTTACTAAAGTGAGTTTTACGTAGGTACAAAGCGAGGTTGACGGTTACTCGTAGGTATGTGTAGCACAGGTGCGCGCGAACTTACGGGTTACGGGTACACTGTTCCCAATACTTATCTTTTAACTCTTGTAAGTATCTCATTACACATTACGGCATTTATAACACATTTACTAGAAAATATATAGTAGTAGTGTCATAGGTTTATTATTAGTTAGACTTTTTCCAGGTTTTCCAGACAGGTTAGATCGTAAAGATATTTTTGTATAAAATTTGTTAAATATGCATTTTGATTAAGGCAGTAGAAAATTCAGTTAAGTATAAATATAACATATACTAGCTTTCTGCGAGCGGCTTTACTCGCGTAGGATACCTACCTAAGCAAATACCTAAGGATCATGACGATAAAAACCCTAAACAGGGTCATATCAAATACAGCAAATTTCACAGAAATCCAACAAGAAGATCTTGAGATATAAGCGGACGTACAATTAGATAAAAATTGATGGCCAGTCCCAATAACGAATCCGTCGATAGATTTGCTTACTAGAGGTCGGATATTGACATTACTTGTATGGACTTTATGTCAAAATCCTATCCCTATTAAGCAAATATACTAACTGATTTGATGTAGGTATCTTATTGGCGAAGTCCTTCAAAAAGGTCAGGTGCGTAGTACTCGCAACCGGCGCGTATGTATGAGAAGATGTATGAATGTCGCAGAAGCAAAAGAGGCATGCAAGAATCGTAGCAAGTGGCAGTCTATAGTTTCTGCCTACCCCTGTGGGAGAAGGGCGTGAGTATGTATGTAGAAACCGGTTAATTAGCTTCAGTATCATTCAATTAGAACCCGTCCATTTATTTTTTCCCATATTTTTGCAATTGCAGACACGAATTTTCTACATAATTATTAATTTGTAGAATAGATTACAAATAACTGCCTCATTAGCCAAGTGGTCCTGAGCGCGACTGCTACGCTAGAGTTCCTGGGTTCGATTCCCAGGTCGAGCAAAGTGTTATTGGGTTTTTTTTTATGAAACTCCCAGTAGCAGCTCGGCGTTAGGAATCAGTGCCTGGTTAATGGCAATAGGCTCGCCCCCTATTACATGGGACCTAAACATACCGGCGAACTGTGGGTGTACATTAGTACGCCTCTGCCTAACCCTTCGGGGAATACAGGCGTGATAGTATGTTATGTTATGTTAGATTACAAATAACATTAATTTAGATATATGTAGATATTATTTACTTATTTATCCATTGCATTTAAAGTAATTTGACTAAATCTCCTGAAACGATTACATGACTATAAAAAGCCGGCAAATAGTGTAGGTACTGTTCAACAGAATAGAATTATGGATGGTTACTCTTTAAGATTTTCATAATATATTTTCTCAGAGCCTTTAGAGGTTAAACGCCTTGGCGCGCGTTCGGTGAAAGGTATCTATATGTCATCATATATAATATCATATATAATGAGATCGTTGTAGTTTACGATAGGTCGGTAGATACTTCATAAAAGTGTTTTTATGGCACTTTCCCCCTTTTCGCGGAGTATCTTAACATAATCCTTATAAATACCTAGTAATATGAGTAAGTGGAAAGGAAAAATATGTAAATACAAGAACATGTGGGCCTTAAGTGGCTTTGAGCTAAAGTTGGTTTGTTCTCACAGATAGATAGATGATTATCGATGAGGTTGTCGAGACATGATGTGAACGGATCGTATATACTATGCAAACAAGACCTCTGTAATATCAGTATATGAAGCCCTTCATAAATACTATATTATCTTGTCTTTCTTTACATTGAATAATGAATGATTACTTGAAAATATCTTCATTGCTTTATGTTTTTATTTTAATTCGATGTGTTTTAAAGATCAACATATATGTATTTCATATTTTATTATCCGCTACAATACCTACCGGTGCAACGAGATAATGTAAGTCATTTGTTATTTAGAGTGTTTTGACCAATTTTTTTTAAATAATAAATTAGGAGCCGAAATGGCAGAAATATTTTTTGTAAGCCATCAATTGTGTCCGATGGATGAACAGTTCCGCTGCATGACGATAACATTACATTGACATTTTGCACGTTTGACTCACAAGTAGTTTGTAGGGTGTTTGAAGCCGGGACAATTTCCTAATATCCAAAAAGTCCAAAATATTTAATGTAAGACTAATGATTACTTAATATACATAAATAGGTATTTTATTTTGTTCATATCGATTTTGTATTAAGTCGTTCAAGTACCTTAAGGCAAACAAGAATTTAGTTGAATTAAAGTTTTCTACAAATATTCCCAATTACCACCATAAATAATTCCCTACTCCCGTTAGATTCCATTGTAAAATAACATACTAAATCCTTAATGCTGCGAAATTGAATTGTTTTATACTATCATCCGAATCAAACAAGACATTTTTCCGGCAATTCAGAACCGACTGCATCATTTACCAGATCCATACCCGTTTCCATGATAATTCAGCTTTGGTTTTTGAATTTATGATACAAAATTTTATTCGCTTGAGTAACTATAGTTTCATAATACCTATTTATCACGGTAGTTACAACTGCATTCGCATGAACCACTTATTTACACTAGGCATATGCACGAACCGCAACGTAAAAATCCTACGGACGGAAAATGGTAACAATTCAATTTCGCTTTTTTGCTACAGTCAATATCAGAGTACAATTTGTACGAGCAGTAAGCTTCAGCATTGAAGGCCTGGCTTTACGCCAATTTTGCGATCAAAGCACCTTCAGCAGCTTTGCTGTCTCATTACAAGCAGTGGTGTGACATAATTTTGTTAATGTAGACTTACTTGCATTTTAATCTAAGTAACGTTTTAATATAGGCATCATAGCTATATGTAGGTAGTATTACTTTATAATTATTTGTCACACGTGCTGAATAAAATTAACAAATTATCCACGTTTCGCAGATTCAGTCAATATTCCAGAGGGCGAGGATACCGCGACTGGCGTACTCGCGGCGACCCAACGCTTATCAACTCACTCTGGCGCAGCCGGCAACCTCTTGGAATACGCAAGCAGCTTGGTTAGATTTACTTAAATGTCGTTAAATCTGAAATTAAATTTTTTCACATTATATTATTGAATGAGCTTCTCTTCTTATGATATGTTGCACAGGGAACGCAGAGGTGTATATAATACTGGCGCTGCTGATCGGTTTTGTAACCGTAGTAGTGGGGTGCTGGCTATCGGACAACTGCTGGTCGCCGGAGCCGGAGGACGTGATGGCGGGCGGGTGACCCGTGGCGGCGGGCGCGTGCACGCACGTGTAGCGCCCGCCGTCCGCGGCCGCGGACAGGGACAGCCCGTTTGGCGCGGGCTCGCTGTCGCCGGTGCTGCCGCCGCGCGCGCCGCCGCCGCCCCGGGCGCCTGCCTTCCTGCATGCCGCGAGGCACCTCTGCCGCGGCGGGTGCCTCGCTCTCCCCTGCGATAGAAGACGACAGCCACCAGTTTTTTGACAGGAGTCTATGCACCGCTCCTACCTTGTGCATGAAAAAACTAATGGGAATCATATTCCTACTATTGCAAACGGTGGAGTGTGCGATAATTAATTCTTAATTCGGTTGACTGAAAATGTTGTGGCCATCGCTCCTTCTCGTATAAATTAGGTTGTGTAAGTGGAAAATTTTCTTGACTACTCAAGAAAATGGTGATACAGTGCAGGTAAAACTTTTAATGAACTCTAAGAGCTTTGATTTTAATTTTATATATTAATATGGATAGCATAATTAAGGTGTAAGGACAGTATAGGGTTACTTCAACGACGGTACACGTCGGTGTACTTTGTATCAGTAGCCGAGCGCTCGGGATTAGTACTAGAAGGTTCATTGTGTATTACGGAATCTTATCGTAGGCTACGCTTCTAGCGGTCGCTCTGATTTCAACTCATCTGACGTAACCTTACCTAATGGTGGTACAGCTACGTTTTCCATCTGTACCACCTTCCTATTGTTTCTAAAAGTATGTGCCTTGAAACGCTTTCCTCGACTTGACTCGTAGATTAGAGCGTGTTTTGAACCATTTAGAAGAAATTTCTTCTCTCTGTCTGTACGGACAAGTAATCCCATAAGTGCAATACACATCATGACCGTGCCTTTACCGTTCTATAGACTTTGAGAGGGACGTAATTAACAATAGGTTTTTAAAATACGCTTTCCTCAATGGAGGATCAATCAACCTACCAACGATTACTTTTGTAATTTTGTAAAATATCCAGCTTGTTTTATTGTTTTGTGGTAATTAAGACGCAGTTTATAGTTATAGAGGAAAGTGAGTTAGGACCAAAAAGTCTTAATAAACATGCGTCAATTGAATATTAATAATCTATTCGAAATTACCATCGCAATAGGATAAGATACAACTTTGAGAGACAACGACATGGGTATATGACAAAAAGTAGAATTTGGAATTTTTTAGCAATTTTTGCATATTGTTAAATATATACTGCAACATTGATACCTGCTAAAGTTCTATGGCTACTTGGTCTTTTCAATATATTTCTCAAGTATAATGAACCTGAAGATAAATTAGTGTGAATCTTTACATAAAACCTTTTAATCTGTAAAATTAAACTACTGTAATAAATGCGATGTTATAGAAAGCAACGAGTATAAGACTACTTAATACAAACGACTAAAAAAAGTAAATATACTTGGCCATTCTATGTAATGTTGGGCATAGAGAATGGAGCACCACAACAAAACTCATCTACAAGACACGACCATTGTACAAAGACTACGCTATAATTCTTCGTACATGAAGAGTCATTCCTGTGTGTGCTCTCAATTTTGTTTATTACGAGCGTGGCGCAAACTTTTTAATTACGAAACATTACCCATCTCCATTTCTTTCATCTATTAATTGAGTTACGTAGTGACCCTTACTATAAAGATACCTACTATACATACATCTTGTACAGCATTGTATATCGTAAGGTCGAACTTAGATTAGTTAACGTCGAAAAATAACTGGTAGAAATATGTTAGAGGCTTTTGTGTATCACGGCAACTCAGTTACCTACTGTAAATATGTAAGCACTAACGATGTATACAGTAATGAAAAGCGATTCAACATTACTTATTAAACTAAATACATTTTCAATTCCTAATGTGGTTGAAGTGACAAAACTGCTTTTTTATATTGTTACATCCGTTGTTAAGAGTATATTATTTAAAAGCTAAGTTATGTATTAAATAAAGTGATCAACATTATATTTAATTTTCGTTACTTGCACAGATATAAAATATTATAATACTTACCTATTATTGACAAAGAATACTTATTAAAAACCCAGTAATTAATGCGGTTTCTTGCTCCTTAATTTTGTTTCATTACTTTGTAAGCAATACTATGATATGTTTTTGTATAGTCGTTTACGTTGCATACTAGTCCTAGTGATACTTATATGATAATATGCGTGTACCTTTTAAAGACATAATAATTATGTAAGTTGAGTGTTTAGTATACCCATTACAATTACAATATTCGTCGTAGAGTTAAGGAACCCGACTGAATAGTCAAAATTTTTAAGCATTATGTAAATTGTAGTTAGGCATTAGTCAGTTATAGATTAATATTTTAATTGAATACATAGTTTGATAATTGAGAACCGAGGATTAAAATACTGGACGAGGAACTTGATTTACTGTTGGCGACAAACGTTTGTATTCACTTCGTTCACAGACATTTTCGCGCATAATGACAACATTTAATAAATCTGTTAAATTTTAGTATTTTTTGTAAATTCAAAAGCCTTGCCCTTGAACTTCAAATTGACATTTCAACTTTGTCGATTTGAAGTGCATTTTAGCCACAAATTGACAGATGGTTGTTTCCATAAAATTTTGTCTAATTAAATGTCCGTGTCATTTTGCTAATTAAACATTAAAATGTGCCATAGTTTTTATATTGAATCATTATTGTAATTAAAATTTACCACAGTCTTAAAATTATTTGCCATTTTTTAAAGAAATTTATACATTTTTAATATATCAATAAATGCTAAGAGTTTTAAATCCATTAGGATCTGAATAAAAAGATCAATAATAGTTTCCAAGTCAACACAAAGAATATGCAAAGATTAATTCAATGGAGTAACGATCATTCAATGGAATAACAAAAAATTACATTTCTCTAATAATTTTCTACAATTTAACCATTTTAAAAACATTTTGTATTCAAAATTCTACTAGATTAGTTGTTTAACATAATGACAACTATAAACCTTCAGGTTTGTAAATATTTTTGAACAATGAAATACATCTGTAGACTGAGGTTCTATTGATCAATTTTAATCTTTATAGTCGGACATTTATACATAATTAATCTTGTGCAAATACAATAGATGACAATTAATGGAAGTAGCTATCAACCTAATTGATACTTATGGAGCCCTACGAATTAAAACTTGCATGACAATCAGCAAATCCAGCTTGATAAATAAAAACTATTAGCTCGATTACTTTACAAAACATTTCGTGACCGATATACGCATACGATTACATCGTTTATTTTTCATCATTGATTTTAACTGTCTCATTAGTCTAGTGGTCCTGAGCGCTATTGCTACGCTAGAGGTCCTGGGTTCCATTCCGAGGTCGAGCAAAGTGTTATTGAGTTTTTCTATGAAATTCCCAGTATCAGCTCGGAGTTTGAAATTTGTGCCCGGTTAATAGCAATAGGCTCGCTTACGTGTGTATGTACATGGGATCTAAACATACCGGCGAACTATGGGTATACATTGGTACGCCTCTGCCTAACCCTTCGGGGAATACAGGCGTGATGGTAAGTTATATTTATGTTGTTATTAATTTTTACAGTATTTCATATGATTATAAGTAAGATCTTGATATGCCAATAACCTCAGTCTACAGTACGAAAGGAATATCGATATCGAAACTGCAAACCAGTTCAAAATTACAGGAACACAGTGTATTTTATATGTACTATGTATGTGTATAACGTATACATTACGTCACTACTGTATCCTCACATCTGATACACAAGTCACGATTTATGTAAGTAGGATTGTAAATATTCGGCGAATCATACGCGATTGTTCGGTCACGTTAGAGGTCTGGTTGGCTTGGCTGATTTAGGAATTGAGAGAACTCATACGCTCAATACTTAGTAATTACAAATAAATAATTGATGTAGGTATTGTCATTATTTGTCACGAATAAATTAAAATAAATGTAATAATTTAACCATTATGATTGTTTCATTTCAAACGTGTTTCTAAGTGTAATATTGTGGAGTGGTACTGACACAAGTCAGTCTCGTTTGCTTTAGAAGCATAGTATTATAGAAGAAAACGTTCGTAAAAGGAACTTTTAGCATGCAAACAGTTTTCATAGAAAATATAGGGCATGGCGCTTTCCGAGCTGCGAGAGGTGACACAGAAAGGCTTTCTCGCTTGACACCCATATACTACAGTTGGGTAGTTAGGTACTTTACTCATCTGCGTTATTAAAGAACTTCCAAAGATCTTACATTAATGATATCCGCTCCGTAACCATATTTTTCAATGTAGGAGATTTCATATCTGTAATATAAATACTTTTACAAATCTCTTAGCATGAAAATGCATTAAACTCAATATTTGATGCTGTCATTGAAGACAAAATAGTGAGTAGGTAATTAGCAATTTAATTTGTTGTTAATCCTATTTTTACCCACAATGGAACGGACACTGTTTAATTAATGTATTTACTCAAATTAAACTACTTTTTACGGATCTTATCGCGTTGTAATGACATTATTTAATTCCCGACGTTTCGGATCCTTTACAGCATCCAAGGCCTAATGCGATAAAATCCGCAAAAAGTAGTTTTATTTCAATGTCTAATACGAGTAGTCACGTAAGTGTCAGAAAGCAGTAAATTTGTTTATTATTTCCATTATGGGATAACTTTTTTTGACGTAAGTATTCAAAAGTATTGGTTGTTTTCTAATAATTGCCTCGGAGGAAACACCTTAAGTAATAAGTTTTCATTTCTGCATGATTTTTAGTAGGTACCAGCTGAATCAGCTCCGGCTTATTTACCAGATCGTACTGTAATCTATCATGAAAGACATTCTTCCGTTGTGGTAAAATTAGAACTCCTCAGTGGATACCTTATTAAGCTACTAATGGGCACACTTATAAACTCTTACCTCCTCATATTAACAGACCACAGACCGATATTAGATGTTCTATGATCATTTATAAAAATGTATCCTTACTTAATACAATAAAGTTTAAAACAAATATTATATCAATGAAAAGTAATTTATTGAAAATCAACAAATACGAAGCTGGGTTTCAAAAACTAAGACTTACCAAGAAATAACGTTCTGCGATTCCATCAATGTAAGTTTTCTAATTACGCCTGAAAAGAAATAAAAACATATAAATACTTTACACATAGAATAACGTAGAATTCTTGCATATCTAACAATGTTTTTCACCGCAAACTGACTCATCATGCTTCCTGCGAAGAGTCTCGAGTCGATTGCTCTAAACGAAAGAGGCTTGTGAACAAACACTGAGAATAGTAGTAACCTAAGCAGGTAGTTATACTCTTATATGAATAGTCCGAAACATTTTCCGAACTACATACTTATTGATTGGCGGTCTCTTATATAATAGTGA
The DNA here is from genome assembly GCA_947256265.1 of Acronicta leporina. Classification (NCBI taxonomy): domain Eukaryota; kingdom Metazoa; phylum Arthropoda; class Insecta; order Lepidoptera; family Noctuidae; genus Acronicta; species Acronicta leporina. The sequence goes on from OX366521.1 coordinate 9,210,170, forward strand.
GAATTGAGTGCTGTGGGCTGACTGTTGAGTTAGAGTCAGCACAGATAAAGATACGACATGTTCTCGTTTCTTCTAATATGAGTTTTGCAATTACTAAGTAAAATTACCTTCTACGCTTATATTATTTTTATGCCCTTTTCATCAACTAAGTTGATGAAAGTTTCCAGTCTATATTTATACACCTACTGTCACACTGACTTTTTAATAGCCACTTAGCCTCTTCAGAGATAATGGAAGCGCTAAGATTGGATAGGATTGGTCTTTAACATTTTTGACTGTTTGTTAATAGGGTAAAAAATATTCACTATTCGTCTGCCCCAGGAGAGCGTTAGGCAAACTTTAACTTTAGGTAAACTTTAAGTGACTTTGATTATGATTTCTATGTTTAAAAAATGTACATCTCGTATAAAAACTGCTGATAGCAAAAGTTTAGCGTCTAAGCGGGCAGTGCAATACGAGTCTGAAACTAATACCAACAGAGCAGCTGCAACAACAGCAACTGTAATGTATGTTACCTAAAACGTAATACAGTGTCAGCAGCTGCATGTACATACACTTAGCACGTCTAGCTCTGTTAATCTGTAAGATGATATGATGCCTAACATAGTATAATATAGATAAACACTTAAAATAAACTTAAAGAAAAACAAAACCGCTGGCGGTTGTGGTTTCGATTTCTGAGTCGAACAATGTTATTAGGTTTTCTCAATAGCAGCTTGAGTTTTATTTTCTTTCTGGTTATTGACAATACCTAAACTAGGGACCTAAACTTACCAGCGAACTGGGCTTTACATTAGTATATCTTTGCCTAAACATTCGGGGAATACAGTCGTGATGGTATTTTATTATGTTTCGAAGTGCAAAAAACGGGTAAATATAATGCCTTGTTTTAATTAAATACATTGCACCCATCCATTATTTTAAATATTTTAAATTTAACAGTTACTTCTAACTTTATTTATTCTAATATTATTGAACATTGGTGGCGTTATTTACATTTCAACAAATATATTTTTTTGCCGTTTGATTGGTTACATAGTGCGACGTAGCTCCGTAGTAATTGACTTAGCGTAGCAATCACGTAGCGCGAGCCGTAGCGCGTAGTATTTTACCTAGCTTGTTCGGTGTAGGTACCATTTCTGGATATATGTATGTATATGATATATTAGTATGTACAGTTACTCTTCTCCTACCGCACTTTTATTAAGAAAAGTCCGACCGAGACTAGATTTTGGGCCGAGACCGGTATCGAGACTAAAACAAAAAAAATATCTCGGCCGAGACGATCGCAAAATGGAAGAGTTACTTGTTTCACGATGATACAATTGAATGAAAGTACGAACTTCGTGACACTTGTTAATTGTTTGCTTCTGGTTTGTTTTGATTGTCTGATTTGGTAGTTTTAATCACTTGGCTAATTACATATCACGCTCAGAGACTGCGCGAGCGCGTGAGACATATTCAAAAATGTCGCTATTGTGAAACTTGTGTTACTCCGAGAACTTGTTATTACGCCCAACAGTTAAACCATGACCGCGATCTAGACTAAGAACGAATTTTTACCCAAGAATGGCCGAGACCGAGAACTTCTATAACTCACTAAGGTATTTGCAGAGTATTGTCAATCATCAAAATGTGAACCGTTTTAAATCCTAAGAATATACTAATTTAATTATTTTCTTCTAATTCTATGAATAATTCGTCTCTCTCTATGAATCTTCTAATTCGTCTACAATACAATGTATTGTAAATAAATTTTAACATTGGGTTGTATTATAGAGACCGGTGCAAGGAGATGGCATTATTATATAGTTGGCAGGTATTTATAAATAAACAATCATTCTGAATTGATATAGCAGATGTAAAAGTGTCTACTCTGAGAGAGTCTGACAATCACCGTCTGTAATAGGACTTCGCCCCTTTAAATATTAGAGTTAAATTGTGAATGTAATTTTAGTCAAATATCTCCCGTAGAAGTTAGCTCTCTATTGCATTAATTACATTTGTCTTTCCAAGTTACTGTTATTTTTAAACTAAGACATGGAAGAAAGAACAAAATTACTTTAATATATGATGGCTGTACGTATGCAATGGTTAAGCATTCGGCTGCTGTGCTAGGCGGGCAAGGGCGTTATCCCTGCACTGTGATATCCATATTATCACATATCTGTACAGCCTAGAGACAGTATTTCTGGATCTTAGAGATTGTGCATTATTAAATATAATTATTCTAAACTTACACTAAGTTACAAATACTATTTATGCGTAGGCATAACAAAAGCACATCAATCAATAGGTAGATAAAGGTCAGGGCGCCTTTTAATTTTATAAATCATTTAACTATACATTTTTACTTGTTGTATACCTATGCATGATTGCTTTGAAAAGGTCATGTATTCTGGTTGAGGCCGTGCTATAAACGCTTCGGGCTATATGGGGGATGGCCCATTTAGACGAACTATATCCGTCACCCATCGCGAAGGGATCGCCTATACTGCAACACACGCTACTAACATGGCCTATCACAGCTTAGAAATAAACTTGACGAACACAAAAACAGTTAGATTGGAACAGTGTAGGCTACTGTGTTAGAAGTCGCAGGTCGCTCCTCGCATGGAACAAATGTTTTATGTGGTACCTACCGATAAATTGTTTTGAGTTTGCTTTTCGAAGGTACCGCATCTACTTCGACCACCTGTGCGGTCAAAAAAACTTCTGCCACATATTTGGAAGAAGTCCAAAATGTCCCGAAAGTAAGTACCCATACCGATAGTCCTCTATCAAAAGACATCGTATGAGGCAAGGTTTATTAAACTAATAATAGCACCACCTCTTCCGATCAAGGCTACAATGTTATAATTAAACTTTCTTTGCGACCAACCAACTACACAGCTCAGCGAGTTTGGTTTGCAGCTTGACAGACAGAACATTTATTATTCCGGTAACGCGAGTGAACTCTGAATACATTTACTGGAATATAGTCTCGAGTTAAATTTTGTAGAGATGTGAATACCAGAATAGCAGTAGAAATTAATTTTAACAACATATATTATTTTCACGACTGTACCCCTGAAGGTTTGGCAGAGGTGTTATTGAAATTCATCGCTATGTTTTTAAAGTTCAAGCTTATTATCAAACAATCCATACCCCGAGCTGGAACTTGAAAAGTTCATAGAAAAATATTTACTTGAATTTAACCATACATATGTTTGCAACCACTCCAACAAGGCAGTTTTAGAATTAATGTAACAAAGTCTTTTATCGTTGTCAAACATAAAATAAATAGCCTCTATATTCTAGTCGTACATTGACCTGTCACAAAAACTATAGGTATGTTTCGGATAAAAACCAAGAGGACAGGTCTTAAGTAGGCGTACAGAAACTTTGTTGCGGGCTCAGCATCGGATTTGGGAAGATTTCATTATCCCTAGTGTAACGTAGGTGGTGACAACAAAAATACTTACCAAAACTTTCAGTATGTTCTATGAAATATAAATCTCTTCTCTTATACTATTATAAAATTGTAAAAAGCTGTGTCTGTACATTGAAGTTATTAAAAAAAACAAGTGGGTTAGGGTATATAAACGTCTCCGAACCCAAAAATGATGATGAATGATTTTTTAAATTCTTGTCTGTTTGTCTGTTTGTTACGGGTTGGCGCAAAAACTACTGAATAGATTTTAATTTTGTTATCACTGTTAGAAAGTATTTGCTCCAACTTAAAAACTGGTATACCTCTTATCTCAAATAATTAAACGGAACTGGGGATACAGCTTGAACTCTCTAATGTATAGACACCCATAAAAAGAAGAGTTCATCATTGTTGGTTATTGAGCATCAAGTGAGCGAAGCCGCGGGCAGAGGCTAGTGTTGTATATAAATATTGAATGTAAACATTTAAGTCATTTTTATCAAACTGTACATGTACACTTTCTCACACTAGAAAATGTTAATCTTTTAAACAGGGACGGTAAATGATTAACGCAATGTTGATCCTACGTAACTATTTGTTTTAAACTATCATACTGTATATCATACTTTATATAACCACAAAAAGATATTCTTCTTTGATCTTCATCTTCAAACAATTGATGTATAGTGCTAGAGCGAAGCAGCTTCATTATTTTATTTTAAAATAAAATAGTATATCCGTAGTGAAATCATTGTTGTGACGCTATAAGAATAAGACCAAAACCGCGCGACACATAAATTACTTCATAAGTTTTATTACAATAAACAACTGCAAATATTTTAAAGCGGCTTCCTTGGCATAGCGCTTCTGGATAAATCCTCCGGAGAGAAACAACCGCTGCATGCTGGCACAATATCTTAAAATTCAATATTGAAGACAAAAATTTAACTGCCGAGTGTGCACAAAGTAAAGAAGACTTAGGAATTCTAAAAACATTTTCTGGCACTAGGCCGGGTTAGTATCATCTTAATTATCTTACATATAATAAGAATGTAAGTGAGCCGTGTCTGTACATTGCTTATATTTACAAAAAAACTAATTTCGGACTCAGAATCGGTAACACAATCCATTTCTATTATTTTTGGAACTTTTGTCTGTCTGTTTGTCTGTCGGTTTGTCTATGTGTTTGACCGCGCATCAAATGATAACTACTGAAGATATTTGGAGGAAGTGGGCAGGAATTCATAGCCTGTTTCTTGGATTAACATTTAGGCTATTTTTAATTCAAATCGGTTCTCTCTATCAAGAGTTAATAACATTTTAACCATTGAAAAAGTTGAATTTTAAAAATAACCATTGAAGTCAATTTATTTTTCAAGTATTTCTGTACTAGACTAGCACGGATAAAAAAATATAACAGAATCGAGTAATAAAATTAAGTTAAATTATTAAGTACAGTTATTCTAACTCTACTTATACAGGGAATCACGGGACATACATAGGATTTATCCAGCGAGCACAAGCCGGTGTAAAAACTAAATATGTGAGTAGGTTAAAGAAGTAAACAAAGAATGACAACTTATTTTCTAGCGGACTAACACGACATCGTTATTACCTCAATTAAATTTTATTCGATACTGTTAACGAATAAAATTTGAGTGTCATTTTGAGTTGACAATTTTGACAATTATTGTTTTCTTCTTTAAAGCATCCAGCCATATAGTAACTCATTTTATAATGTTAAACCTCCATAGTGTAGATACAGTGCGCACACCTTATTTGAGAAACTAAATAGTTTCAATATAATCAAATAATTAAATAATATACCCAAAGAATATACCACGTATGTATTTATAAACATAAACATAACATAACATACCATCACGCCTGTATTCCCCGAAGGGTTAGGCAGAGGCGTACTAATGTGCACCCACAGTTCGCCGGTATGTTTAGGTCCCATGTAATAGGGGGCGAGCCTATTGCCATTTTACCGGGCACAAATTCCTAACTCCGAGCTGCTACTGGGAATTTCATAGAAAAACCCAATAACACTTTGCTCGACCTGGGAATCGAACCCAGGACCTCTAGCGTAGCAGTCGCGCTCAGGACCACTTGGCTAATGAGGCAGTTTATAATATGTATTTATAATAATAAAAAAAATGCAAAGTGCGTTAATCTTTACTGATGCCGAAACAGTTATTTGAGATTTTTATCTATTAGGTATGTCTGTTTATATTTCCATGCTTCACGTCAATACCAAGATTTTTCGAGGTGGTTATTTGAACCTTTGAGAGGACAACGTATGTCAGGTCAGCTAGTAAATAATAAAATCTGTTAATTGAACTTTTTCACTATATCTAAAGGGCCAATGTATCTCAGATAACCTTCAATTCTGTTATATTTTGAAAGTACAAGAGCACACAAAAATGGAATATTTAATCATGTTTATTATGACACAAACCCTAGGCTTTTTTACTTTACCCTACTTTTTATAGTATATTATGATAACTTAAACAACAATACAAAATCATCTGTTTAAAATAAAGAAAATAGCTGGATTTCTATACTGAGTTAATTACACTTGTCTATGTCATCTACATGGAATACGTGAGTTGGAAATGGTTGTACCTACACTTTTGATGGAGGGTTCCAAATAGGTAGAAATGAAATGTAAATAACGGCGTCGCGCACCATTCTTTAGCCACATTTAACATTACATTAAACGACTTGGTCGTTTATAAAATAAAACTCGTTCTTTGATATAAGTATCATATAAAATATAAGTTAGAATTTTATATAATTATAAGCTACTTGCTGAAGGTCTTGTAAAATCTTTCTTTTATTAATAAATTCCCTTTAAATTTTATCTACTTTATCTATTTTAGCTATAACAAGCATAAATATATCACTTAAAAATTACTGCCTAATTATACACGATAATACCTGCTATTGAATATCCTAACCAGAATAAGATATACCCTATTTTTTCCATGTCGCTAGTTATAACTACGCAGTCTATTCATATACAGATGGTTTTATCAAATATTTTTCACTTCTAGAAGAGTTACAACTTAGAGATCTTTATTTTTAGATGAACCTTCAAAAGCGTACACAATTTGACACCGTGTGGATGATGCATGTGTATTAGCTATCAACATCCTCGTACATACAATTTGTGCGATCGCTCCATAGCCCTCACAAACAACCTACGAGTAAGTCCTGTAATGTATCATATAATATGTATGTATATTTGTACGAAATAACAGCGACACGAAGCATTTTGCTAAGGTGTTCAATAATGTTCGGAATACAGGCAGGTCTTGGTTTCATTTCATTCAGTTCTGAGATAATAATTATTAACTGCAATTTCTGACAAGCTGGTAATTATTTTTCTCAGACTCATTAATTATAAGCGATTACATTCATATCAAATTACTTTTACCTCTATGAATATAATTTCTTAGAAAATGAAATAATCTGGAAATGGAATAACTTAAGAAGACAGGACAGTTAACTCTAGTCACTTGATCTTCCCAGTTAAAACTGTTAATGTCCAGACTTGACACTAAATTTAAACTGTGTACGCGACGCCAGCGTCAAGCTCGTTGCTAATACCTTTATCTTGCCATGCAGGTATGTTCGTGTATTCCAGGCTTAATACGTATAGAGTGAGTAACTCGTCCAATTAATACGTTCTACTCTCTGGAATCATGTCGCTGTACAGTATTGCGTGACAACCACACGTCCTCACTTAAAGCTCAGCTCGTAGGATCGTTGATTTGTGCCTCTGACGGCCCCGCTTACAAGAACAATGTGTTGTGTTGTTACACCGCTTTGGGATAGAATCTCTCGTATCTCCATTTCCATCACACAAAACAAATAATGGCAGATCTTGACGCACCTATGTATTTAGAGCTATCTTCTAGATCTACTAAACATTAAGTTACTTCGTATTTATAAAGAATGTCTAATCTATACAACGGGCGGTGAAACTTATTAGACGAGCTTTATTTCAAAGATTTGGGAATTTCCAAAAGTTTGTTCAAGTTAATTTTACATCATCGACTTTGATCTTCAAACAATTAATTTAGGAAAGAGTTGCTGGTGATACATTTATTTGATGTCACAATACCCAGCAGGCCAAATTAAATAATGAGATACCTAATAATATTAAATTCAATTAGCAGCTTACTAAAATTTATTCTCTTGAGATGCTCAAAACTTTTGTTTCAGTCCGTAAGATGCATACGTAAAACGCAAAATGGAAAACTCACAGCAAATATAATTTGCACTCGTTGTAAAATGTGTAGACGACATTGACAAAACCTCTCCCTGCTCTATGTTTAGGATTGCAGGAGCTCTGCAATTAAAATTCTGAAATAAGTCAGTAGATTTTCATTTTAAATGTTGTAAATTTGTATAAGGATGACTGGAACGCCTTCCTTGCTAAGGACGGGGCAGCTCGCGGTCGGGGAAATTCATTATTCAGTAAAATTGCGAGTGTAACTCATCGGCCAGCCCGGCGCCTCGCTTCTATTACCTACATTGCTAGCAATCTGATTCATTGCGAGATTGAGGAAACTCACCTCCTGTATTTATTTACAAGTGTGATATACTACGTCACATGTAAATTGCCATACCTCAAATATTGGTATCTCTAAAACGTGAAACATGACTTGAAATATCAGCAAGGCGAGAAAAAAAATCGTCGGAAACCCGTACAGGTATTACAAACACAAATACGGAAGCACAGATATTTCAGTCACGTCACGAACACCGATAAATATAGCTACGGAGCCAACTAATAATTCAGGAAAGTTGTGCGGCAACTACCGCAATTGGAGAGTTTGTCCTCCAAGACGATTAATGAAACTTGCCCGTAATCAATTGCTAGAAATAGACTGCAATCATTCTCATATAATGAGAATGTCCATACTTATTATGTGATAGTTTAAAACATTATGCATTTTAGATAATAATCGTATATACGAGTACATTAACATCTACAACCACGCTCTGGAAGTAGGTCACGCTGATCGGTTATTATCATTTGGAATTGGATGGCAAAATTCGGAATATTTCTGTAAGTTGTACGTATCATAAAAATTACGAGGCGTAACGGAGCGATATGTTTTTCGAAGCACGTAAGATAGGTGGAGTAACACGTGCAAGTGAATACCATGAATCACGCCGCTGCATCATTACTCTCACGCAATAATTTTATTGAATTGTAAAAAAATAATAGATGTAATGTACTAATTAACGTCAGTTTTGGTTTTACTGGTCTAATAAAGTTAAACTATAATATACTAGCTTCTGCCCGCGGCTTCGCCCCCGTGGAATTCGGTCTGTCATCACATCCCACGGGAACGGGACAAAAAGTATCCTATGTCCGTCTCCTGGTTCTAAGCTACCTCTCCACCAATTTTCAGCCAAATCGGTTCAGCCGTTCTTGAGTTATAAATGAAGTAACTAACACGACTTTCTTTTATATATATAGATTTTACTATTATAAAATTGTAAAAAAGCTGTGTCTGTACATTGAAGATATTAAAAAAAAAACACTTGGGTATATAAACGTCTCCGAATCTGAAAATGTGATTTTTAAAATTCTTGTCTGTTTGTCTGTTTGTTACGCGTTGAATAAAAACTACAGAATAGATTTTAATTTTATTATCACTGTTAGAAAGTATATGCTCCAACTTAAAAACTGGTGAACTTCTTATCTCAATTAATTAAATGGATCCTGAGACACAGCTTGACCTCCCTGATGTATAGAGGCCCATACAAAGAAGAGGTCATCAATGTTAGATTTCCATTTTTACTCCTGATATAGCTGCATGTGAGCGAAGCCGCGGGCAGAAGCTGATAAGTACATATAGTTATACGTTAATAAGACGTTTTATATTTTTATGAATAAGGGGTAAGTATATATCTACATATATAAAACAATATAAAACAAAGTCGGGTTAGTTAAACCCGAATTAATTTAACCCAAGTTAATTTTATAGCTGAAGAACAACTGGACCGACTTTTAAGTTCTTTGATTTGTTTCCACTCGGTTTTTTTTTATGGGATAGGGGAGCAAACGAGCCGACGGATCACCTGATGGTAAGCGATAACAGCCGCCCATGGACACCCGCAACACCATAGGTGTCACAAGTGCGTTGCCCGCCTTTTAAAAGGGTTTGGGCCTCCGGTAACCTCATTCACTCGGACGAAACACAGCGCAAGCGTTGTTTCACGCCGGTCTTCTGTGAGGCCGTGGTATCACTCCGGTAGAGCCGGCCCATTCGTGCCGAAGCATGGCTCTCCCACGTCAAAATACGATTGATATAACACAGAGATTTACATGACATAAAACACGGACAAAAGTGAACATGGTGTGCTGTTTTTGTAAGGCCTGAAGATAGTTTTGTGTGCATTATTCGAACTCCTAATCTGGTGATATTTTGATTAAATTTTGTGTTTAAGTTAAGTTGGTCCCTGGATGGTTTAGATTCACAATTTGAGGCGGCTACTTGTGGCACCGCAATGGGATACATTATTTTCAGGGCTGGACAACTTTTGCTGGGTCCGCTGAATAAATATCAAACTTGTAAAAAAAAAGGTTGTCGAAACTCATAAAAATAAATCGTCGTATAAGAACTTCTATCTCTTTGAATAGTCCTTAATATTTTGCGCGTTCAATATTTACTGACTACATAAATACGTAGTTTGTTTTAAATTTCAATACCTTAAGTTTTGAGCTCGAGACAATAACGAAGCTCTGAATAGTCTGCTTTGTCGACACTTACGGGTCTTCTATAATGGAAAAAGTTTTGCATAGGTAATTAATTCCCCTTGGCGATATTATTATAATGTGAATAGATACTTTAAGCTCTGCTCACGTATTTCAATCATGCTCATTTTTATTATTAAATATCATGATTATTTTCTCTAATTCTCTAATTTATTATTAAATATCATGATTTTTTAAACTGCCTCATTAGCCAAGTGGTCCTGAGCGCGACTGCTACGCTAGAAGTCCTGGGTTCGATTCCCAGGTCGAGCAAAGTGTTATTGGGTTTTTCTATGAAATTCCCAGTAGCAGCTCGGAGTTAGGAATTTGTGCCCGGTTAATGGCAATAGGCTCGCCCCCTATTACATGGGACCTAAACATACCGGCGAACTGTGGGTGTACATTAGTACGCCTCTGCCTAACCCTTCGGGGAATACAGGCGTGATGGTATGTTATGTTATGTTATGATTATTTTCTTGACTTCGATCTCTCAAATCCGTTTTTATAAGCCCCTAATACGTTCCACATACAAAATACCGTAATACATACTATAGTATATACTTATTGCACAACAAATTAAATATGGATCAAACATAACATACCATCACGCCTATATTCATATATTCACCGTACACACCCACAGTTCGCCGGTACGTTTAGGTCCCATGTAATAGGGGGTGAGCCTATTGCCATTAACTGGGCAAATTCCAAACTTCGAGTTGCTGCTGGGAATTTCATAGAAAAACCCAATAACACTTCGCTCGACCTGGGAATCGAACCCAGAGGACCTCTAGCGTAGCAGTCGCGCTCTGGACCACTAGGCTAATGCGGGACAAACATAGTGAGACAAAAAACATAGGTACAATGGATGCCCTTATCGCTAAGCTGAAATTTCACGTAGGTACCTATTGGACATAGGTATTACCTGAACTTATAAATCTCTACTTCTTCTTCTCTACTATTATAACAAATCTGTGTCAGTACATTGAAGATATTAAAAAAAACGAGTGGGTTAGCGTATCCGAACCCAAAAATGTGATTTTTAAAATTCTTGTCTGTTTGTGTGTATGTTACGGGTTGGCGAAAAACTACTGAATAGATTTTAATATTGTTATCACTGGTAGAAAGAATATACTCCAACTTAAAAACTGGTACACGTCTTACCTCAAACAATTAAACGGATCCTGAGATACAGTATAGAGACCTATACAAAGAAGAGATCATCATGGTTGGTTAAGATTAAATTATTTTTAGGATCAATTTTTAATCCTAATACAGATTCAGGTGAGCGAAGCCGCGGGCAAAAGCTAGTACTATATATTTTACCTCTCTCAAGAAATAACTGCCGGCGCATTTAAATTTAAAAGGAGAACTATACTAACTAAATATCTACGTAATCTTCGGAATACCTCCCGGAATGTTCGTTTTATTTATAACTAGCTCTTACCTGCGGTTTCTAAACATACCATCACGCCTGTATTCCCCGAAGCGTTAGGCAGAGGCGCACTAATGTACACCCACAGTTCGCCGGTATGTTTAGGTCCCGTGTTCCCGGGGCGAGCCTATTGCCATTAACCAACAAATTCCAAACTCTGAGCCGCTACTGGGAATTTCATAGAAAAACCTAATAACACTTTGCTCGACCTCGGAATGGAGCCCAGGACCTCTACCGAAGCAGTCACGCTCAGGACCACTAGGCTAACGAGACAGTTTCGCCACCCGCGGTTTCTCGCATGCCAAAATACTTTAAAAATAAATTTTAAATTAAATAAATATGAGCCCTTATAATTCCAGGACTGCTTGAGGTAATTAAAATATAATTACAACAACTAATATATCTCATACGTGCTTACTACGGCGTAGCGCTACGTCATTGTAGTACTGTCTTGTAACATTACTACGACGTAGTGAAGTCAGCTACGCCGTTTAACTTTTAAGGTATTTTTTTTTGTATTAAATTTTGAAAGCAACCTTTAATGGATGAAAGAAATTTGGGAATATACCCAACTCATTGCTCATATATATTCCCAATTTTCTCATTGAGACCTCTGCTTTCTCCCATAGAACACGATAAGATGAGGGGATATGTTTCTGTAATTAATACAGTCTCAGAGTCATCCCACATTTAAGTAAGCAGGCTACAGACTACAGTGGACGTGTTTTGTAGACAAATGAAAGTTTGTTTACTTTGTTCACCACCTCACGGCTCACCTCTCTCATGAGCAGTCACGTACTTATTGAGTAGTTACGATCCACGTCCTACAGCTAATAAGAACACATTGTATCCCCAAACTTGTATAAAGTTAAGTTACATAATTTCTCAGCATTACATTATTTGATATCTTAATTTTAAGTGACTAATGTACTATATACATAAAAAATGCCTTGTGCGGTCGGTCTTGTTGGTCAAGAACGGCGGTTGGTATGTTTTTCCCTACATATAATCTTACATATCGATGTAGTTCTGTAACTCTTTCAGTTTCAATTATCTCATATATATGCAAAAGGCGTGTCTCATGAATATAAGAACCTTTATATAATGTTTATTTTTCCTAATATACGTTACATAAAACTTCTATAATAATAACCATAACGGCAATGTCAAGCGAATCAAACATTCTCTAGTTTTGTTGAATCCTTAACGTTAAAGTATAACCTATCCAATAAAAGTAGATACGGACCACTTTGTCGAAAGTTATGCGATCATACATAAAACAATATTATATCCGTCGATTTGAGTACCTCTATCGTGTTTTTTTTTTTTATTATTTTTTTTTATGGGATAGGGGGGCAAACGAGCAAACGGATCACCTGATGGTAAGTGATAATCGCCGCCCATGGACACCCGCAACACCAGAGGAGTCGCAAGTGCGCTGCCCGCCTTTAAAAGCAAAAAGCACAACGCAAGCGTTGTTTCACGCCGGTTTTCTGTGAGTGTTAACAAAAAAATACATTCAAACAATTAACGCTCAATAACTTTGCGCCGATCTCATTTTCACAATCCTGACATAACGTAAAACGTCACTTGCATATATAATTAACGAAATGCGCGCGCTATACACAGGCGCAAACGGTACAAATTTCATGATAGCCGCATACGGGCGACCATTTTGGTTCTCGGTGTATATAATACCTTTACGAGGGGACGCTCCTGACAAACCAGCTGCATCCAGACGTTATCGCTGTTTTTAAACACGCCGACGCCGAAACGCGACCACTCCACACTTCATGTGGCTACTCGTACACTCTTCATAATAAAAAAGTGCCGTAGTGTAGTAGGATACTGTATTTTTAACGTTATGTTGTCTGGCATATATGATTCGTTGTGAAATAAAAAAGATAGCGACAGTATATGTACGAGTTAATTATAAACCCGTTCACTGTTTACTACTTTTATTTTTCAAAAAATACAATAGATACAACTTTTTAACAAAAATATCTTTAATCTTGTTTTATTCTTTTTACTTGTCTTTCAGTCGTTCGTCCTTTCTTATGTCCCCTCTCAATCCTCCTTTTTGTCCCTTTCTCACATATACTTCTCTTTTACTCAGCCTGTTCGGATACATTCATTCATCTCATGTTCACTTACAAAACGTTCGGATACACACTCAATCCCACATATATATCTATGTAAAGCACTGTTTACTAAGTTATGGCGACACAGTGAACTTTTTATTAGCGATTAATTTGGACACCAGGCACCTTTTAATTATAAAACAGCTGAACCAATTGTCACTAATAACATGCTTTAATACTTGTCCCAATTTCTCGACATTAGCGTATATACACGCTGGCGTGTAAGAATTTATTCGCACACAGTAACGTAAGAACAGCAGAATGTAAAACATGTTAATAAATAAACACACAGTCGAGAACTCGAGATGACGCTACCCATTTTAGAGGGATTTAATGTTTTAAGCTCAAGTTTACGTGCCTTTCTTGTTTTACAAGAATTTTGTTTAAAAGTAGAATATCTAAACTAATTTTTTACAAGAGTAGTTACTGCAGATAAATGAATTAGTTACACGGAAGAATGAAGACATGGAAGCATACATATTGACTTTGTTATACAAATTGTAGCAATGTACTAAGCTAATCCTAGCTGCAGCTCCTTGCCTTGCTCCAACAGCCTGACCGCACTAAACCTCTATCATTACACAAACTCGCATTATCTTCACCCGCACGCAATATTAACATTTTGTATTCACGCCAAAAATATATTCAAACATTCCCCTTCTCATTAGCTACTTTCATTTTTTGCTCGTAAAGTTTTCGGATGGGAATTTCCTTATGTTAACGAAGACTGATAAAATATTAAGGGACTTCGATTCCCTGGCCTACCAGTGAAAATATATTTCTACAGAGAGTAAAAAACCCAGTGGCGCTTTTAAAATTTTAAATAGGTAGAAAAATGCGGTACCGGTACGTACTATAGGTATGCGTTTGTTTTAGTAGAGCGGCAGGTACCCGCAGTTCCGTTCGACGGGCGAGCTATTCGCTCCGGGGCCGAAGTGGTGGCTCCCGTTTGCATTTTGCATGACCACCATTGTTTGACCCTATATTCCTGACACTACGGAACGTGGTCCGGCGACGTGACATCACCCAAGGCCTCCCACACAGATTAATTTACTTACACCAAGAAACACGCAAGGTGACTTTGACGAATGACATTTTTAGTAGGGACGCGCGCCTCTAAGTCGTGGCATTGATCGTGACTGCTACGTGATCTCATTTGCTTGGCTAGGCACCATTATTTATACTTTTCTCTGATCATAATGTTATTACACGTATGTACATCAATCACACTCAAACTGAATTGGTATTATATAAATTGCCTGATCAAATATTTCCCCCAACACTAGATAGTTAGGAAGTTCCTAACACATATTTCAAATGGATAGCTAGAGATATTACATTAAAATCTTGTTTAAACATAAATAATAAATAAATATAATAAGAATGTAAGTGAGCCGTGTCTGTACATTGCTTATATTTACAAAAAAACTAATTTGGGGGACTCAGAATCGGTAACACAATCCATTTCTATTATTTTTGGAACTTTTGTCTGTCTGTTTGTCTGTCGGTTTGTCTGTCGGTTTGTCTGTATGTTTGACCGCGCATCAAATGATAACTACTGAAAAGATTTGGAGGAAATGGGCAGGAATTCATAGCCTGTTTCTTGGATTAACATTTAGGCTATTTTTTATTCAAATCGGTTCTCTCCATCAAAAGTTATTAACATTTTAACCATTGAAAACGTTGAATTTTAAAAATAACCATTGTAGTTAATTTCTTTTTCAAGTATTTATGTACTAGACTAGCACGGATCAAGAATTATAACAGGATCAAGTAATAAAATTAAAAAAATACACTTACAGGGACTAAATAAGATAAAACAAGAAAATAAAGCAGATCAATCAGAAACCATTATTGTGACCAGGAATTGATTATTAGTACAGTTATTCTAACACTACTTATACAGGGAATCACGGGACATACATAGGATTTATTCAGGGAGCACAAGCCGGTGTAAAAACTAAATATTTGAGTAGGTTATATAAGTAAACAAAGAATGACAACTTATTTTCTAGCGGACTAACACGACATCGTTATTACCTCAATGAAATTTGATTCGATAACAGGTGTCATTTTGAGTTGACAATTTTGACAATTATTGTTTTCTTCTTTAAAGCATCCAGCCATATAGTAACTTATTTTGTAATTTGAAACCTCCATAGTGTAGATACAGTGTGCACACTTATTTGGGAAAGTAATAAAAAAAAAATGCAACGTGCGTTAATCTTAATTTACTGACGCCGAAACAGTTATTTGAGATTTTTGTCTATGTAGGTATGTCTGTTTATATTTCCATGCTTCACGTCAATACCACGTAAACAAAATTTTGAAATTAAGTAATTTATAGGTCCGAAATACGGTATTCAGAGGTCCATGGCGCTAAGTGTATTACAAATATGGAAAATTAAATTTTTCGAGGTGGTTAGTTGAAACTTGGAGAGGACAACGTCTCTCAGGTCAGCTAGTAATAAATAAATAAATAATAATAAATATTCTGGGACATTTTTACACAGCACCATCTAGTCCCAAACTAAGCGACGAACACAAACACTTATATTCATCACATACATTTTTGTGTTCTGTGGGAATCGAACCCCTAAACCACACAGGTCGTCACATTTAGATTGTAGAGATGAATCTCAATTACTCGGAGTTAAAATAAAAGGGTTCGATGCGGGTTCGGATAGCCGCTGGCCCAACCCACTCCTGTACACATTTATGTTGTAAATTACATACTACCAGTAATTACAAAAGAAAGTACTTTATGGTTCTTTTTCCTAAGTACGAGTGATTTAAATCTATTCAAGTTCATATTTAATGAACAATTACTTTTTAAAAATTCATTTGCAATTACTCGTATTTCCAAATTAAATGAAGACACATCAATTTTTTTCTGACATTACGCGTTGCATAAACATAAACAGTGATGGCGTTTATGTGTAAAATAGTACATAAGAGATGAACCATGCAACATAATCCTCATTATATTGTAGTATGCTATATCCACCACGCTGGCCTAATGCGGTTTGGCAGACTTCACAGGCCGTCGAGATAATCTCTAAGGCACGCAGGTTTCCTCACCATGTATTCCTTCACCGTTTAAGCGCGTGATTCGACCTCGAACCCTTCGACTTGGCAGTCCAATGGTCATTTCACTAAGTTATAAATAGTGCAAATAAATAGTAATTTTGGCATTTGGACATGCTATGTAGCAGAAGTCCAGAGATAAAATAACTTTTTGAATCTTGCTTATCTTTTAGACTAATAGAAGCTAGTTTTTCGGGCCCTATAGTAAACAGGCCACGAGACATCTTTGTAAGTACATGTGCTCGAGTCATTTGTCACTCAATCCATTATAATAGACGCAATATCTTATTCTCGCATTATTAAACGAGAAAAAAATCTATATGAAGCGTTGAAAAATATGATTGATTAAGATGAAGGGGATAATTTATCTGTATTAAAATCACAGTACTGATTCACACATGCTGCACGTTGTGAAACGTCACCCGTTTATTGATATTGTTTCAATAACATTGGAACATTGCCGCTGCATAATGCATTTAAGTGAAACGTGCCTCGTTTATGCACTGCATTCTATTGTTAGTTTAGATTTAGGATTATTATTATTGACTAAATAATAAAAACGGTTTATATATTCCATATTATGGTCAAGTTTTCAAGTATTTTTAACGAATTAATGACAACAAATAAGTCGACTTATTTCACCAGGGGTAACAAAGTGACAAAGTGTACTATATTTTTCTTCAAATATAACAAGGCCGTAAATAAACTGTGAAATATAACATTGCTCCAAACGCAGCTAGTGACCGTGAGGTCCAGTATTCGATTCCCAGGTCAAACGAAATGTTTAAGAGCTTCTTAAAGTATTAGTAACTAGTAGTTTCGATTTGTGATTTGTAAGTGGAATAGGGCTGCTTCCTAACCAGTTGCAAAAACAAGCGTGATAGTTATAACAAATAACATAACATACCATCACGCCTGTATTCCCCGAAGGGTTAGGCAGAGGCGTACTAATGTACACCCACAGTTCGCCGGTATGTTTAGGTCCCATGTAATAGGGGGCGAGCCTATTGCCATTAACCGGGCACAAATTCCGAGCTGCTACTGGGAATTTCATAGAAAAACCCAATAACACTTTGCTCGACCTGGGAATCGAACCCAGGACCTCTAGCATAGCAGTCGCGCTCAGGACCACTTGGCTTATGAGGCAGTTGCCTTTATTAGTTATAACAAATAAAGGCCATTATTCCCTTATCAAGTTCAAGTTCAATCGCTTTCGATATGGAAAGCGATTGAACTTGAACTTGTACTTGTATTATATTTTAAAAATTACTTACATGATCTGTGCAAAAAATGTCTATAATACTGATAGACACAGATAAAAATTACTCAGAGTGAGGCTGCAAGCTTAGAGTCGATCAGTCCAGCGCGCGCCGATGAGGCGGCGACCTACCGACCTACGTTATATTACCTATTTGGCTTTATTGATTCGACAAAATAATTTTCCTGAATACTCCAACTTTTTAATTAAGCTTATCCTAACAATACAGAATGAACAACGACATTGAACAACGCGAATACAACCAATAGAACTTTCAGTTCTCAATACGTCAAAGTCAAAGTTTTTATGGCTTCATGTGTAAATATACCTACTAATATATTACGAAGAAAACGAAGAAATTATAAATGCTTTCGACGAAATAAATTACAGTGTAGTACAGTAGTATCAAAAGAGCATGTTTTAAACTCATCTCGACTATTGGGATAGCTGAGTAGGGAGGGCGCCGAGGGTAGTTAGTGTGCGCCGACAATCACAATAAATAATTTGTCATAAGGTGTCCGTGCTTATTGCAACCGGTGTCAAAAACTTGTCCAGCGCCGTTAATGAACGTCACGTGAACACGAAGGCTTATACGAAAATTCACAATATTTTTTTTATATTTTCAGAGGTCTGAAATAATCAAGGGCTTATAGTAAAAGTGAAAATGTCATTAATTGTGAGTATTTCCTCTTTTTAACTATATATTTTTTTTTACTTATAATAATCTGTTTTAGATTGCGCATAAGTACCAAATAAAACGCCGATTATTTTTTAATACCATTACTACCTCAAAATCACGTATTTTAAACGCTGTTTTTGTAAAATTGCAACTATGAGGATAGAAATAAAGTAAACAAAGCTCAATCCTCAGCCATTACAAGCTAGGTACCTATTGTCTTTGATAAATCCAATTTCTATTTTGGAAAAAAAATTGCAATCGGGAAATCACTTTTATTAGTACCAATCAACGTAGCCTTGTAATTGTAACTGCTGCTGTTTGCGAACGCGTAAAGTCATTTGTGTTTGCTGTAACGTGACCAAAGATTTATTAAATTGCATTTAATTATTAAACATTAATTAAATGAATTAGAAATAAAAAATAATACGTTATAAGGTTTATGTTCTACTTTGCATCAATTTGATTTTTATTTGAAAACAGTCAACGTGTCTATTATTGTATTTAAGCTCTTTGACAGTTAACAGGTTTAACTAGACACCTTTGACCTGCAGCTATTCAGGAATTTCATTGTAATTAGATGGCTGCGAACAAAATGGTTCTTCCATTATTTTGTTTAATCTACAATGGGAATGAGTCCTTCCGAAAGACGATGTTTATAATATTTGACAGCTGAGCTGAATATTAAATAATACATAATATGTATATTATATGTTCTAAAAAATCATAATAAAAATGAAATTTATTACTCTAATAACTGTCTCACTTTGAAGATTAATAGTACCATTCGAAAAAGTTTCAGGTTATCCCAAAGTTTTTATAGGAGATTCGATACATCCCCTTCGTATTATTGCTATTAATGCCACACACAGTTTTATTATACATAAATGGAATATTCGGGAACATGAAACAGCTCAAAGAGTTCTACATTATTCTTTAAATTTTCGAAATAAATGTAAATTGTAATAGCTTGATTTTTATAAACCCTATACGTGTTAATCAAAATCAAGCTGTTGTCATGTTCGAGGAATACTATATTATTCTGAGAGAGCAATAAAATTAATCTCATAGTCAGCGTCTGGTCTACATAAATTGGATCGGAAGCGACTGTCGCCGGCTGTTTGAGCTTATTCAAGTGTTCCAGTTATTTAACAAATACCAATTCAATTTGTTGTAGTTTTGCTTACACATACTCTGCTTTCGTCTTCCTTGGCTTCTCTAGTCTTCCGGGGAAGACCTACTCGGACCTATTTACTTATAGGTCAGGTAGTTAGCATAGGTACTATTGATATACCTGCCTACCTTGCCACCAGTTTCCTACTTTAAACGAGTCCGAGCCCCAACTGCCTGTAATGTGGTTATAGTCAAAGATATCCGCGCGTCTTGCAAATATAAAGACAAAAATGGATTCTTTTATTCTCACTACCCTCAGTTTACTAAGATGATGTTGAACATAATATTTTTCTCGTGAATAACTCCATAAAAATAGCTTAGCCTAGAGCTGTATAGAGCTATAGAGCTCTAGGTTATTTTTTATTTAATTTTGCATGTAATCACTAAATGCAGCTTGAGCTGCATTTTATCACGCATGATGCAAAATTAAAAGTAAGAAGTTGGTATATTGAATCATCTAACATTTAAAATTTTATTAGAGACTGATCAAACAAAGTACCTATCTATTTGTATATTAGAAAATTAAGATACTATTTAAGTAATGTTCTAGGGTCGGATGGTCCTTATTCATTTTCTTGTACCAACATAACGGCAACCAGACATGTACCTCTGTACAAGTAATTCTAATACAGTGCACGTACCAAAGTGCTCGTTACATAACACAAGTTTAATTTTTAAATAGGTACACACCTAATCCTATGCAATGTATCGCGTAACGTTGGCTACAAATTCAAATAAAGACACATTAAAATAAATAATATAGTTTGAGGCGAGTTCAAACAACATTAGTCAGCCAGATGTGGGGTGCGGTCCGTTTCCCTGCTAGTTTTCGTTTGCGCAATCAGGAAATTAAATAAAGTTCGCGACCTCGTGACTACCCCACCACTTAAAGGAACTTTATGGAAGTTGTAAGTAATTTAAAAAATAAACCTGAACTGATTCCTACTGAAATATGCAGCTAAGACTAAACGAATTAAATATATATGTAAAGTAAGACCCTAATGGCATCTGTAGAGAATGTGTAATATAACAATTACTGCCAGTGCATTACATGGAACGACGTTGGGTGTAAATGTGGTGGATAGCTACATAATATTTTGACAAGTTGCCAGCACTCGTCGCCGTCGTCAGTGTAACGCTTAGTATTTGCTGTTTAAATGAGACAACCCCAGGACCTACCTTAATCCGTACCACGTAGCGTAACCTGTAAAAATATTTGTAAATTACTATGACTCTCGTTAGGCTAGTGGTTTCAAGTGCGACCGCTACGCTAGGTCTTGGGTTCGATTCCCAGGTCGAGCAAAGTGTTATTGGGTTTTTCTATGAAATACTCAGTAGCAGCTCGGAGTTTGGAATTTGTGCCCGGTTAATGGCAATAGGCTCGCCCCCTATTACATGGGACCTAAACACACCGGCGAACTGTGGGTGTACATTAGTACACCTCTGCCTAACCCTTCTGGGAATACAGGCGTGATGGTATGTTATGTAAATTACTATGATACATGTACTAAGACGTTCTATCAGAACAAACAAGCACTTCAGTATTTCTCTCGTGCCTGCTATCGAATGTAAGTGAGCCGTGTCTGTGAATTGCTTATATTTATAAAAAAAAACTATTTTGGGGGACTCAGAATCAGTAAAACAATCCATTTCAATTATTTTTGGAACTTTTGTCTGTCTGTTTGTCTGTCGGTTTGTCTGTATGTTTGACCGCGCATCAAATGATAACTACCGAAGAGATTTGGACGAAGTGGACATGAATTCATAGCCTGTTTCTTGGATTAACATTTAGGCTATATTTCATTAAAATCGGTTCACTCTATCAAAAGTTATTAACATTTTAACGATTGAAAACGTAGAATTTGAACAATTACCGTTGAAGCAAATTTCCTTTTTAAGTATTTCCGTACTAGACTAGCACGGGTCAAACATTATAACAAAATCAAGAAATAAAATTAAAAAAATACACTCACAGGTACTAAATAAGATAAAACAAGAAAATAAAACAAATAAATCAGAAACCATTATTGTGAACGGGAATTGATTATTAGTATAGTTATTCTAACTCTACATAGACAAGGCATCACGGGACATACATAGGACTTATCCAGCGAGCATCAGCCGGTGGAAAAACTAAATATTTGAGTAGGGTAAAGAAGTAAACAAAGAATGATAATTTATTCTCTAGAAGACTAACACGACATCGTTATTACCTGAATGAAATTTGATTCCTTAGCAGGTGTCATTTTGAGTTGACAATTTTGACAATTATTCTTTTCTTCTTTATAGCATCCAGCTTTAAAGTAACTGATTTTATAATGTTAAACCTCTATAGTGTAGATTCTAAAGAGTTTCCATCTAATCAATTCATAAAATAATATACCACGTATGTACCTATGTATAATAAATTAAAAAAATGGGTAATTTAATAATAATAATAATTGCAACGTGCGTTAATCTTTACTGATGCCGAAACAGATATTTGAGATTTTTATCTATGTAGGTATGTCTGTTTATATTTGCGAACATTTTTTAAAAATTAAGAATTGTAAATTAAGTCAATGGCGCTAAGTGTATTAAAAATATGGAAAACCCGAATCCTTTTTTCTATGAGATTTTTCGAGGTAGTTAGTTGAAACTTGGAGAGGACAACGTCTCTCAGGTCAGCTATAGTCTATAAAATTATTAGTACGTCACACTGAAAGTTTTGAGAATTGGAAAGTCACTCTTTGGGAGGCTGTATGGAATTATG
Source organism: Acronicta leporina (assembly GCA_947256265.1). Lineage (NCBI taxonomy): Eukaryota > Metazoa > Arthropoda > Insecta > Lepidoptera > Noctuidae > Acronicta > Acronicta leporina. Next base: position 9,232,885 of record OX366521.1, read on the forward strand.
ACCGTAGAAAGGTTTACATTCATTTCATAATATCATTTGTTTCTAATAATTTGGAGGCAATTTAAAAAGTGCTTGGCGTGCGTCAACATTTATTTGACTAGAGAACATTTTCTATTTAATTGTTTTATTTAATTTAAATGTTATATTAGACTTCAACATTTCAATCTCGGGCCATTCTTTTAAACCGGTTTATAGAATTTATAGTTGGCCGTAGCAATCTCAATGATGATTTACGTGAAGAACTTCCTCCTGCGGTGACCACTGAAGATAATGTTATTGCTGTGCGGCTGTTGATAGAGACTGATAAAAGCGTCACATGTCAACAGATTCGGACAAGTTTAGGCATTGAATATGAGTCAAGTGCAAAAAGTTTTCACGAACAGTCAAGGGAAAAAGATGTTCGCCTCATTCTTTGGACAGAGTGGTCATTTCGCAACAATTATGTTAGAAGATAAAATGACAATTGAGAATTTTTAATTCATATCCAATTAAAATTATATAAATTAGATATTTTGAGCCCACCAGATTTATCGTCACCTAAAACCTATGTTCATGCAAGAAAATCGATTTTTTCAGTTTTGTCAGATAATACCTTTGTCCAATTACCCCTTCCACTACTGCAGATTGGTAGGTTGTTTAATGTTTACCAGTTTTCATAAAAAATGTTCGACAACAGCGCCCAAGAAGCAGGATCCTCCTCCATCTCGTCAATGCTCCAGCTCACTTCGCCAGATGGACTATTTAATATTAATGGTCTGTGCAAGGTATGAAATTAATGAGTAATCCACCTTACAGTCCAGACCGAGCACCTCGCGACTTTTCGCTTTATATACCCTACAGATGCTATCGAGTGCGTTAAAAAATAAACGTCAAACAGATCTCCAAAGTTCACAAAATACTTCTTTCATTGTTATCTTCGTATGGCACGGTGTGCCGTTGACTGTTTTAAATTTTAAATCATCCCAGATAAACCAAATCTCTATATTCTTGGAAAGCGTATTGAAGACATTACATTACCTTTACCTATTTATGTATTTTATTTTTGCTATTTAATTCGTTTCCCGGGACGAGGAGTGGTATATTTTCTATGAAATTCTCAAAAGCAGCTCGAAGTTTGGGATTTATGCCCAGTTAAACATATCGGCAAGGTGTGGGTGAATTCGTTTTTTTTATAGAAGAGGGAGGCAAGCGAGCAGGCGCCTCATCTGATGGTAAGTGATCACCGCCGCCCATTGACACCCACAACACCAGAGGGGTCATTAGTACATTAGCACGCATCTGACCAACCCTTCGGGGATGATAATATAATGTGTTATATTAATTCAATAATTCTAAAAAAACTACTGCTCTCAGAGTACCTATCCTATGTATCTAGAGGGGGGTGGCAAAACGGGGCGCTTGCCCCAAGGGGCAGCTTCAATTTCAGGGGGCGCCAAAATCATAAAATATGTTTCAATTGTGATTTTTTTTAAGAATATATCTCAAACTGGAGTGGCCGTAATATCAAGTTTCTGCCTCGGTTCGAAAAATCGTAGTTCTGGGACTTCGTCAGGTTACAAGTATACATAGTGATGATCAACAGCTTATCGGCCGCGCAAGTTGCACTGGGCGACTGGGGTTAACGGGTTCTTAATGGCACTTGTACGCTTATAGGGGCCTTGACTATTTGCACACTATGCAAATCTGATGACAAAATCTTGATGTCTGACATTATCATACATTACGGAACGGGTCATTCATTTTGTTTTTTAGCTCATTTTACCTGTCCCGAAGCGTATATTTATGTACACATAATATTATGGGTAATTTACTACGGCAATACGTACTTATAGATGTTTTTTTTTCTTATTAATATAGTAAGTAGTAATAGTATAAATAAATAATAGAATGTATAGCATTTGGCAATTATGTTTTTACTATCACGATTATTAAGGAAAGCTTTTCTAGGGAACCTTTGCTTAAAAACGTTAACCACCCCTATCAAGCCCCTATCACCCCTATCACAATTTCAACCAGATATTGGATTTTCATAATTTGTTGGTCTATAAAACATTCTAGGTTTATGGCTCTAGTTATAATAATGGTGAGATCACTTAATTATAAATGACACGATTATTACTACCCGAAATCTAGAATATACTACAACTTATTGTACCTTGTAGTGTATATACCTGTTTCATTCCTTTAGCCTTTAGTTATCTTCACAATTATTTGTTCTTCAGGCATAATACACTTCTCATCACACCATTATCCTTAATTATTATAATTTTTCACTTTGCATCATCAACGTACGAGTTTTTGGTCTCAAACTGTAGCTTATGACGTAATATGTTTATATATTGCTGCCATGGTTTGTATTTTTAGCTATTTTGTTTGTTTTACTGAGCCTCCGCTCAGTGGAGAGAAGAGGCTCCGCTCAGTGGTCCCAGGGCTGGGTCGGCGGCGTAGGTTCACGAAGTCTTCGATTGAGTTTTGAAGAACCAAGAGGCGCTCAAGGCTGCTGGTGTAGTTCTCGTGTCGAGACCAGACTAAAAACTGACTGGTTAAGGAACTGGCTCCCGTATTTATAGGCAGCAGGAGTCGTTCCACAATTTTGAATCATTTTGAAAATGGTATACTTTAAAACCAAATATTTAGTAGCTAGAAGAAGTTTGTAATCGAAATTAGAATAAATACTTTATTCGGAACCTCCATGCACCCGGATTTTACTGAAAAGTAAAGACCGTTGCCATGGTTGCATTTAATAACTAAAATGTCAAAAGAAATAAAATGTGCAAAAACAAACAAAATAGCTAAAAATACAAACCATGGCAGCAATATATAAACATATTACGTCATAAGCTACAGTTTGAGACCAAAAACTCGTACGTTGATGATGCAAAGTGAAAAATTATAATAATTAAGGATAATGGTGTGATGAGAAGTGTATTATGCCTGAAGAACAAATAATTGTGAAGATAACTAAAGGCTAAAGGAATGAAACAGGTATATACACTACAACCTATAGTATAGCCAATATTTACAACTGAGAACGGAAACCTAAAAATTGAGTAAACCCGAAAACTGGTTGAAATTGCCAACATGATGGATTGATGGTGGTTGTTAACGGAAATATTTATAATAGTATGACTAAAGTTATTAATTCTAGTAAACTATTTCTGTGTTATAGAGTACCAAGTCGTCAAAGTACAGTTCAACGTTCTTAAGTATTTCGTCTCTTAAGTAGCCATTAAGTGCCAACTACGTGCTTGCCAAGTGCTGTTAGCTGTTCAACCCGCGCTCGACCCTCACTCAAGGGACAAAGAACGTACCTAAATATAAATAGAGCAATAATATAATTTCCACGGAATGAATAATACATTACAATAAATAAAATTTCATAAATTTTCTATAATACGTATAATTATTTAATTACTATTATCCATGTTAATTTAAAAAGGAAAACAATTAATAAATATATTTTTTATAATAACCTTCGGGGTCAGACTGTCTGGCGATCACCCTTGGGTCGGAATACCTATATCGTATAGCACCTTTGTTTGTTTTTCGACTTTGGGCATTCTGGAGTCGGTAACGACTCTAACGCACCAGCAACTCCTCTGGTGCTGCAGGTCTCCATGACGGGCGATGTCTCGCCTGCTCGTTTGCCGACATAAACGTTAAAATAAAAATAGATTGTGAATGCAACAAATTTTGCTCCTTCGATTTGTATAATTTAAAATGAAAAATATCTAGTGTAGATTTATATTTAGATACCAGATCCAACATTCTTAGTAAAATCGATGTAAACAGACGCCTATCTACAATGATACCACATGAGTTTCTATATCCATATCTTATCGGTTGCAATAACGTAGTCATAAATGGAATATGTATATTAATTAGATGTCTAAACTTATAGTGAAAGTGAATTTCAAGGAACATAATGGTACGATGGTATCCTTAATCGCCATAAAATTTATTCAATGCAAACTTAAATTTTCCGAATAGCCTCAGCCTACTGAGAGTTTTAAATTTAAAAGCACTTGCAATATAGCGTGTAAGTGCACACTCAACATAGAGAAGATTGTTAGACTGGTGTAGTTGGCGCGAGGCGTTGCAGGGCGGGCCGGGCGAAGGGCTGCCGGCAGCCGCCGCGTGGCTTCCCCTCTCGCCGCAAGCCAGTCAGCTAACGCCCACGTACCTACGCTTACACAGCACAAACTAACAGCCAGATGGGAAGAGTTAAATTTGAAAAAGTTCCCGTTCTTATCTGAGAGATTCGTTTTACTTATTGCCCAACACCAACACACCACATTTTAAACTACTTTTTCATTAAAAGTATCCACTATAGGTATCTACTCCATAGGCATTTTTCATACTACATAGAATTTTCTTGGCAAACGGAGTGATTACCTTGTCTTTAATAATTTATTTGAGCCTCTACCAAGTAACACAAAGGCCAGTCTTATCCCCTGAATAATACATTGTTTCTTTAGAACTGAGAGCAAATCGCTACGGTAGGTTTCTTTATACTGTCTTCAAGTTTATAAAAATATACTTATATACCTATCTGAAGCATATGTGTTTTGTCATTGTGCGACGAACATTTACTTGAGACTGTCGGGTTATTCTGGTTTCCATGGTAGTAAATAACATTATTAATCTAGTTACAAATGAAGTAAGTACGCATTACCTACCTAATAACTACCTACTTAAACATACCTTTTCTAAATTACATTGTAAATACAAAACAGATGTCAATTTAAACAACAAATGCTCACTTCTTTTATTTAAGTACACTGAATTGAAAATAAAGGTAGTATAAGAAAACGTATTATTTAAATTTATTTTCAAGAATATTAGACACCACTTAACCTGAGTTTTGATATTGGGATCTGAATCGACTTTTATAAATTATATGGCATGAAATCAACTATATTGTAAGTCGCCGTCATCGTAGAAATCTTTAAAAGGCTTCACAGCGAAACAAACAAGCTAGCAGAGTTGATTTCATGTTTCATATTTTTCCAATTCCTGCACGAAATGTAATAGAAACTGAACAAAGCAACAGCTTGGTTTGAAAAAGGTGTACGTTTTTATTTAATACTTGTAGTAGTGTAATATGTGCATAATACCTTTTATTAAGTTACAATAACATAATTTAAAGAGGCGTTTAGTATGACATTTATCGTCTACGATCGAAAATAAGTGCAGGCGGGCTACGAACGCGACGCTGTGAGCAATATAGGTAGGTACGTAATTTATCCGCGCCGCCTTCTATCTGGTCGGAACCACTTTCGGATAAGTCTTTATTTGCTCTACGTCTTGTCTTCTCCAAGTAGCATAGTTGCAGTTGCCAACTCGGTTACCGCCTGCATAATTTTGGTTGAGAAATTGTAAAGACGGTCGGCAAAATTGAAACGTGGCCTGTCTCTTCCTTTGTTTTACTCCGCTTTGCTGCTCCGCTATGCTGTCATATTTCTTAAATAATATGAAGACTAGTGTTCCTTGTATCAAGCATAAATTGTGAATTTACATAGTGCTGCTGTTAGATAAGGTTCTGGCAGAATAAGACGTGACTTTTGTACTAAATTATTAATACTCTTTCCTCGAGATTTAGAACTTGTTTTAATTATTGACATCAATGACAATCGGGCAATCGGGACTCCTATGCTATTTCTGCGAGTCTTTATAAAAGATTCAGTCTATAGAAGAGGCGAGGACTATCAATTCGTATCTGACACTGTAGGTCTTGTTTAAATATAGAACTTTCTTTGGAGACTTCATGTCTGGAGAAAACAAAATCGATGGGCAGTAGACCTAAATATCACATGAGTCGTGTTTTACGAGTATCGAAGTATCTACCTCTTACAAAATAAATGCGCAGTATGGAGTAATAAAATGACAAAAGGTAGGTTTGACGATCACGTATCCAACCCCGCTTATCCCGTGCCACTATAACGTATAAATCTCTTTATGCGAAAACAAGTTCTGTGAGTTTACATTGTTTTACGCTGTCGAGACTACACGTTTTTGGACATAAGCAGTCCCTTGTCTCTTAGAGACTTAATTGAAACCAAAATGGCAGAGTTTGGTAAAATAATTTTAAAGTAGATATTCCAAATTTTTTCCACATCGTGAATTATTTTTCCAAAAAAACCTTATTTATTTATACCTAATGTAACAAGTAATGTATAGAAAATACACATCCCGGCTTAAAGATTCAAGTCATTTTCTTTTTTTAATAAAATTGGTAATCTATAAGATATACCTAAGTAGGATCTGTATATGGTAATAAAAAGTCACTGTGGAAAAAAATCAAATAAGATATGCACTGCTATTTGATACCTAAAAAATCACAAGTGCACATCATGCATTCCGGCTCAATGGTTTCATCGATAGCTGAAGAATAAGCCGACCGACATGATACGAGCACCTAAGCCGCTCAACAGATTTTGCGCATAAAATACCAACGACATTTTAGTTATACCTACATTTTATGATTGATTTTTAGTAAAACATGAGGTGAGATTTTTAGTTATTAATTGAATTTTAAAAAGGTACTGAATGTTGTATTAGCATTAAACAATAAACATGCAAGTCGTAAGTAATGGATGACAAGATTCAATATTACAAATTAATTTCCCGAAACATAAATCTTACCATCATTGCCTAGAGTTCCCGAAGGGTTAGATAGTGTTTTTCAAATTCAAACTTCAAAATGCTACTGAGAAATTCATAGAAATATCTCAATTGGGATTCGAACCCAGAACCTCTAGCGTAGCAGTCGCGCTTGCAACCACTAGACTAATGAGGTTAAGATTACAGCGATTTATTAAAAATGATTTTTCATTGCTGTATCAACAAAACTGTTAGGGGTACGTTACCTAAATAATAAACACGAATATTCATATGTTTATTTTTATGAAACGCTTTTATGTTGTAACAAGGCGGCGCGGGTGCAGGCTTTGACGAGCGGTAGCGAGACACTGGTCACTGCTCGGGGGCAATCACTGCATTTCGCCGGCTAGCGCAGAATATTTTACATCTAGACAACGCCAATGGTCCTTAAATATACATTTGATAGTTTATTTACCTTTTTTATGGAGCTAACCCAAATGGTCACTAATTTATGAAATACAGTTCGTATTAAATCGATCTGAATCAAAGATCTGACTTACTGACTCACTCAATGACTGACAGATAATGCAAACCTAATCCGCTAATCGTAGAGATATTAAGTAAGTTGGAGAGGATATTTTTTAAAATTCAACCTCTAAGGTTAAAATGTGTGTATGAAAGTCCTTTGTTATTGTACTCTAATTACGCAAATATGTATATATATATATATATATCCTGTAAATTATCAAGCAACTTTGTTTGGCGCATAAGCAGTAAAAGATATAGTTCTAAGTCCTTACGTACTTAGATGTTATTAATAATCCTTCTTGGACAGTAAAACCGCTGGCAATAATAGAAAATACTATATAATAAGGATAATTTACCTAAATATAAGAATAACGGGTTGTATGTCATTGTATGTATGTCATGTACATAATTATGTATATATGTTCTCGGTGATATGTACCTAAACCTATGTATATTTTTATATGATTTTTTATTGCTCATCTGAAAATCAAATGTGCGTATAATATTTATATTGAGTTAAAGTTACCTTATTCCATTCAAAATGTGGATTTGTATGTACCAAATCCACATTTTGAATCCACAAGATTTGCGTAAGCAAAAATCTACCTACTTGAAATTGATTCTCTTCGGCAAAAAACTGCTTCGATTGAATTTCGCAACGTGAACAGCTGAAAGATTTCGCATGGACAGTTCCAATATAGGTAGATACAGACGACGCCGACGTCGCGGCGTCCGTCGTCCCGGCTTGTGGTCGGAGCGCTCCCGGCACATACAACCCGGGGATTCTCAGCTCTGCTTCGAAGCTTCGAACATACTAACAAAGTACTGACTACTTCAGCTTTTATTAAAGCAATTACGTTTATTTTCCATCCACTGTTACAATGTTACAACCAAACTTATTTCCCTCGATCGTTGTAGATATTATATTGCAAACATTGTATTAATTCAACTTTGTTTGTTATTATATCAAGAATTCTTCGGCAAAACCCAAAACAAGCCACCGCAAGTCACGTTAAGCGAACGGTTTAAAAAGTGGTACCTAAGTATTTGGATTTAGCAATGCGCTTTTACCACTAGAGTGTGTAAGAGTAATTATCCGCGAGAGGACAAACTTCTTTTGTTGCTGCATTTCCTTCACTTGCAGATCAGCGATTTATCCTAGAATTTTTCTATAATGGTTTTACAATTTATAAAAATTAATATTTTTAATGTTACAACATAATGCAATCTTTTTTCTTTTCTTGCTTGCACAGGTGATATTAAATTAGTCAACCCTTTAGAACCAAATTTCTGAAATTTTGGGTAAGATGAATCATTATAAATAAGTAAGTATAATATTTGTTAATTCAATTGCAAGTGATATTTTTTTATCCTGCTCAGTGTTAATGATAATAAATTTATAATAAAATATGTAAGCCATAGTAATAGATATGCAGGCATCATGAAACACTGTGTAATTTTTGATATTCACCTCGATGATTTATCAATTTCACACGCTTCAGAACAACAACGAAAAGCTGTATATTTCACGATGTTCGGACACGCGTTAATGAAGAGTTCCGGTACGCGTGTACTAGCTAGGGGGGTATGTAATCACTTGAACCCTCCTCTCCATTATAATTATGAAAGCATGGATCAAACAGTCTCGGCTCGGTTTTTAATTTTCATTCATGGATTCCAAATTCGAGAAGCTCACAGTACAACTTTGAAGCTCAAAATATCAATGGAAAAGCCGAAGATCTCTATTAAGTTTGTCTCATGTAGAAGATACTTAGTTGTTTATGTATAGTAAAAAAACTTTTGAAATCTAATCACTGTCTCCATTATCTAAATAGTTTCCCAAGAATCGACTTCCGCATTCCAAGACTTATTAGTTCCGACACCTACTCTGTTAATCTGGTTGTCAGACTTTCGACCTTTGATTAAAAACTTAAAAATTTTCAAAATTTCAAATTCTTATTCAGAATCAATTAAGTGCCTATAGTGCTACGAATATTCAACACATCTCTGTTTGAATAAACTGACTTTGCCTGGCATGTCGTTTTGGTAAATGGGCACAAAATAGCTGATATCACTTCTTTATCTTTTATAACAAATACCTTATTTCATGCTTTGTGTAAAATAGTCAAGGGAATAAGCCGGGATAATGTCACACGTTTAAGTTATATTTGTTTATATATATTTGTTTTCGCCGTCGTTTATCTTCTTCTTTTCTTCTTCTTCTCTACTATTATAAAATTGTAAAAAAGCTGTGTCTGTACATTGACGATATTTAAAAAAAACAAGTGGGATAGGGTATATAAATGTCTGCGAATCCAAAAATGTGATTTTTAAAATTCTTGTCTGTTTGTTACGGGTTGGAGCAAAAACTACTGAATAGATTTTAATTTTATTATCACTGTTAGAAATTATATGCTCCAACTTAAAAACTGGTGAACTTCTTATCTCAATTAATTAAATGAATCCTGAGATACAGCTTGACCTCCCTGATCTATAGAGGCCCATACAAAGAAGAGGTCATCAATGTTGGATTTCCATTTTTACTCCTGGTATAGCTTCACGTGAGCGAAGCTGCGGGCAGAAGCTAGTTAAATTATAAAAGTTTAAATTATATCTACATCGATTTTTAATGTGCACCCGACAACCTGTACAATATTGTATTTATGCTTATTTTTAATGTATGTATTGATAACCACATAACACAATATTATGTAGTTAAATGCACTTAGGTACTTGTGCAGATTATAGATTGATTGTTATATACCAAAAAAGTAAACATACATATGTTTAAATAGGTATGTTTCTCATCATATATACACCTACAGGTTCACTATCATTTACAAATCTTTTGCTATGTAATTAGTACCTAATACGAGTAAGACCACAAACATTAACCTCGAACAAGAATATAACTACGTAACAGCAAACAGAGCCCCGGGATATGGAGTCGAAGGGGTCGCCCTTTACCAAGCGCCCAGTTGCCCACGGAACTCCCACTACACAACATTTCTAAGCAAAAATCTTTTGTCACCATTTTCACGGAAAGAAATGCTTTTATCGAAGTACTTCCCTTTGTTCTACAATTTATATTTAAAATTGTAATGTGAAAAAAGATGTATTTTCCTTAAAAAAAACCTTTTATACTTTTACCTCAAAGTTGGGCTAAAACCTTTTATACATCATTAGCGTACCTATGTAACTATATTTAGCATAGAATTAAGTTACAAGAATAAATTATTCGTGAATCCTTAAAACTTAAATATCAGGTAATGATTTTAAATATCTAATTATTAATTTTACTACATACTTAACGCTCGTTAAATAAATTCTTTCTACTTAACAGCCTTAAGGGGCCGTCCTAAAAATTGACGGATTTTAGTAATTTTTGATGACCGATTGTGAGAAACCTGCAAAGAATTTATATAAAGTTATTAATTATTTGAAAAGAACTGTTCTTAAAGCTGGCACTAGCGGAAATGGATTTTTCAAATTACTTCTATAATAATTGTAAATCCCTTTTATTGACAAAAAACGCGTTTCGAGTGACGTTTGATGGTCGGTTTACAAGAAAATATTAGTATTACTGAATATTAAAAAATGCTATAAAACCCCGCATATGCTCTACTTGGCACTAGCGGAAGCTCTTTTTTCAAGTTTCATACAAAATATAGCAGGAAAAAAATATTTACATAACGTAATTTTTCGTAAAAATTGCTGACAAATATGTATTCTTTTCTATTTTTTAGAAAGACATTTTGATTATTTTTTAAATTACTTAATAATCTTCAGTTATCCCTCTAATTGGATCAAAAATTACTTTTTCAAAAAAAATATTTTTTGATTTAGTAAATCAAAGATGAAAAGACCTATAATTGTGCTATAATATCGAGCGCGCAAAGCCGCTCGCGCCAGTCACGGTCGGGCCTTCCCAGCGAGAGGACGTATCGCTTTGTGTCACAGGCGTGCGCTTGTTCGACGTAAATATTTTCCCAAATTATACTGCGATTAACACAACTTGATACGTTGATTATTTTATAACTTCTAATTTCTAGAAAAGCCCTATAATATAATATGGTCTGGTATTTTTTGTAGGAAGTATGGGTAGTACAAGTTTCTCATTGTGCTGATTACGAATATGACATTAATTTTAAAATCCAAGATGGCGGACATTGCTTTTCTAAATAAATTGATATGGGTATCAATTTCAAGGATTTTCAGGGGCTGATTACGAAAATGATATTAACATTGAAATCCAACATGGCGGACATTGCTTTTCTAAATAAATTGATATGGGTGTCAATTTCAAAGAATTTTAGGGGCTGATTACGAAAATGACATTAATTTTTAAATCCAAGATGGCGGACATTGCTGTTCTAAATAAATTGATACGGCTGTCAATGTCAAGGATTTTCAGGGGCTGATTACGAAAATGCTTTTCTAAATAAATTGATACGGGTGTCAATTTCAAGGATTCTGAGGGGCTGATTACGAAAGTCATATTAATTTTGAAACCAAGATTAAAATTTGGTTAATTTTTTTCATGATAAATATGAACTGTTAACTATTTGTGATTTTTTGCACATTCCTAGATATTATTATAAAGTTATTTTAGTGATGGAAAAACTCGACTGCTATCAGAATTTGAACCTGCGTCTTCTGGTTAGATAAATCAGATGCTATGATCACTAAGTCGCCGCGAGTCCTGCCAGGTCTAAATTTGCATTCACATTCTGAATTTACATCTTAAAGGTGACGTCAGTAATATCTATTGAAAAGTCACTTCTTTTTTGAAGAACATCCCACAGCCTGATTCTACTTGGGATGAAGTTCCTTTGGGAACGTACAGTACAGTAGTCCCGAATCTTTTTAGCCGGGCAGTGGTTATTGCACCCGCCTTCTTGCGCATGGTACAGTCAAGTGGAAAATTACTAATGCAAATATCCTATTTAGTATTTGATCAGTAAGTATATAGATTTTTGTTTTATACATTGGCATGACATAATATACATCAAAGATTTTTATTTATTAATAAAAGCAGGCGTAGTAAATTCTCAGTAGGAGCTCGGAATTTGAAATTTGTGTCCGGTTAATGGCAATAAGCTCGCCCCCTATTACACGGGACCTAAACAAAAAGGCGAAATGGGGGTGTACATTAGTGTACGCCTCTGCCTAACCCTTCGGGGAATACAGGCGTGATGGTACGTTATGTTAGAAGTACTAACGACTGCGACTGCGTGTAATTGCGACATTAAGTATAATACCTATAGCTCTCAAGAGTCGGCCACTGAATTTCTAATTCAAACGTAATACCAAGTTATATCGTAAGTAAAACACAATTTATTGGATTACGATTTATTATGGTATTATGTTTTTGCCGGAAATTCAAGCATTCAAATTTAGACAGCGCAATGCTTGGTAATTTAGTAGCTATTATAACGCTTTATATTTTACTAGCTTCTGCCCGCGACGTCATCCGCGTAGAGTGAGGATATAATAGCCTATAGCCTTTCTCAATAAATGGGCTATCGAACACTGAAAGAATTTTTCAAAGTGGACGAGAAGTTACTGAGATTAGCGCGTTCTAGTAAACAAACAAACAAACTCTTCAGCTTTATATATTAAGTATAGATATAGATTAGAATAAGATTTAAAATATGCCATTAAATGATATACATTACAAACAAAATTATGCAATCATAGCACCTATTACAAAGCTCTATGTTCATTAGTCAAAAGCAACCTCATCTTACAATAAATTATTTATAAGCAAAGGTTTTAATACATTCAAAGGTATCAATATTGTAGTTATCGCCGTGATTACCACTGTAGTACTAAATTAATGTCTTATGTTGGTCCTTCATTAGGCACATTCTACGTGCATGGTAAATTATGAAAAACAAATACCAGTTCTTCAGACATCTTATCTCACACTTTTCACGATGAATTGGAGCAAAGTTAAACTACATACCACAATTAGCACATATGTACATACAACCGAGCGGTTTCAGACGTGACCAAAATGTGTTTTGATAAACATTTAATAAAATATCACGATTTAGAAGTGCCTAGAAAAAGATAAAACTATCAACCCTCCAAAGTAAAAGATTGAAAATTCAAAAACTGTGAATCATATATTTTTATTCATATCTCATTTTCAAATACCTACCTTTAAAAACTATTCACCCATACTAATAAGTACATTAACCTTCAGGCTTCAAACAAACCCCGTTACCTCCCCTTAAAATGTAAAAATCCATAAATCATTAAACTCGTCACTAGGTATTTATTTGTAATGAGTAGCTACAAAAATTACAATGTTCACCCCAATTTCCGCCTTTAAAGTTTTATGTTTTGATGTTGATTGAATATTGTATGTAAGTATAAAAATATACTAAATTAAAAACAAAATTGAAAATACAAAAAAAACTAACGAGAATGAAACTAGAAAATTAATTTAATAATGAAAGGATCAAAATTGTTTATAGGCTCGTACGCTCGATCTGCAGCCATGTGTGCGTGAAAAGCGCACACAAACATAGAATTTACATAAACTCGATCGAGTGAATTTTTAGGACGGCCTCTTAAATATTCTAAACTAAACCTCAGATCCATATAATCAATCCAAGCAAATGCCGCGAAAAATGTAACCCAAAAGCATTTCCTTCCTCACAGGTGTTAAGTTCTGGATATTTGCCAACAACTGAAAGCAATATCGTACCTCTTTAATTGTACCTACGGTTAAACGCAATTTCATAAAGCTTCATCCAAATATTTAATTTGTTGCTGTTCAGTGTAGATGTCGCAGTTGGATTTTTAAATTCGCTGTTTTGCATAGCCGCTAGCTTTTATAAATCAGCTCTGTTATGTAAAACAGCTGAATGACGTTAAGCAGTATTTACCATTGTTGACCTTCAATATTTATAGAATTGCATGAACGTTTTGTGTTCATCGGTAGGTACAGCGGATTAACGATTAGCGGTATACAGCTATGTACAGCTTGAAATAACGTTGGATTAGAAATTTTAACAACTTCAGCGCACGTGGCGCTGTATGGCATATACACGGTAAAAGCATGTTAAAATAACCCTAATTGGTTTTATATGTATGTGCATACATATAAAACAAATTAGGGTTATTGTTGGCTAAAATTTCATTTCAATTTCATTCAGGCACTCGCCGGTCGCTGCCGCGGCTCCGCTCGCTCGGCTCGTGCAACGTGTGGTCTTTAATTCTAAACATTATAACTCACTGTAATCATTTTTACACAAAACGCTTTAATCATAACTGCAGATAAGTAATTCTGCAAAATAGTCTAGTAGGTAGACATTTTCTTAAACGTATAGCAATGGCATTCTAGCTGTAGGTAGGTAGGTACGTTGTAGGTACAGCTGTTTTACGTATCAGAGCGGTTTTGTAATACAACTAGCGGGTATACATTAGATACATAATATACAATCCAACTTTGACATACCTACCTACCTACCTACAGGTTTTATATTTTATAGTTTTATTTTTGTTTGAATTAGTATCTCATCAAAATTATGATGATGAAAATAATTAAAACCTTTAAAAAATGCCAATACAGGTAAATTTCTTCTCAACTAAGTATTATAAAATTGTAAAAAAGCTGTGTCTGTACATTGAAGATATTTAAAAAAAACACGTGGGTTATGGTATATAAACGTCTCCGAATCCGAAAATGTGATTTTTTAAATTCTTGTCTGTTTGTCTGTTTGTTACGGGTTGGAGCAAAAACTACTGAATAGATTTTAATTTTATTATCACTGTTAGAAAGTATATGCTCCAACATAAAAACTGGTGAACTTCTTTTCTCATTAAATGAATCGTGAGATAAAGCTTGACCTCCCTGATGTATAGAGGCCCATATAAAAAAGAGGTCATCAATGCTGATTTTCTATTTTTACTCCTGATATAGCTTCACGTGAGCGAAGCCGCGGGCAGAAGCTAGTATAAGTATATAAAAGTCTCCGAATCCGAAAATGTGATTTTTAAAATTCTTGTCTGTTTGTTACGGGTTGGAGCAAAAACTACTGAATAGATTTTAATTTTATTATCACTGTTAGAAAGTATGTGCTGCAACTTAAAAACTGGTGAACTTCTTATCTCAATTAATTAAACGAATCCTGAGATACAGCTTAACCTCCCTGATGTATAGAGCCCATACAAAGAAGAGATAACTGTTGGTTATTGAATAAATTATTTTTGGAATCCATTTCTAATCCTAATATAGCTTCAGGTGAGCGAAGCCGCGGGCAAAAGCTAGTACTTACATATATTTACAAAGATACTATTTTGGAAAAAAACAGCTTGTGACTACGCGATGCTGAATATAAGATAAAATAAATACCTGCAACTCTAAGAAATAAACATTTATACACATACACTTGATAGATACGTATTGCTATCTACTTAACGAGGATGTCTAGTTGCAGTTATCCATAAAACTACTTTTATGGATTTTATCGCGTTACATGTTAACTACATTGATATTAATTAGGTTATTCCCGACGTTATGGATCCTTTACAACATCCACTTCAGGTTACGGGTTGACTGAGCTTTAACTTCGCTGGCGCCTCTTTTGCAAGCTTGTAACTGGGTCCTGCAAGCATAGCATATTGTGCTCTCGCTCTGAACATGGAGCGAATTGTAGCCGAAAGTGAGATTGTCACGGCGCTACTCTGCTCAAGCTTTGCCCATACCTCCAGCCAGGCCCGTATTTCCCCTTAGGCCCACAAGGCCCTGGCCTAGGGGCCCAGCCAGCCTAGGGGCCCCAGTTCCAGTGGCGGAACCTGCGTACAAGCTCAAAGGCCTTAGGGCCCAGCCAGCCTAGGGGCCCCAGTTCCAGTGGCGGAACCTGCGTACAAGCTCAAAGGCCTAAGGGCCCAGCCAGCCTAGGGGCCCCAGTTCCAGTGGCGGAACCTGCGTACAAGATTAAAAGCCTGGCTTGGCGTATAAAGAAACTTTATTGAAAATATTCTTTAAAGTCTTGAAAGGATATTACGCATTGGAGCTATTTAAGAGTTAGTGGTCTTATTGTGGACACACTTTTGCCAGGACTCGTCTACCAATTATCAAATAAACAGACGTTACATATGAATGAGTTGAGTTACGGTCGTTTATCTTACTCGCACGCGCGTGCACTTCAGAAAGTACTCATTTACTAGGCTATAGACAGCTACAGCAAGTGTCTCTTAAAACCTTTGACTATCTTAGATAGTCAACGCTTAAAACTTGAAAGTAACTTTTTAATTTGCCGGTTCGCATATGTAGTAGTAGTAGTATGTAGTAGATTTCTTTCCTCGCATAATTAATTGTAAAATGTTGTTTAATCTTCTTGCTAAAAGGTAGGAGATTACTGAAATTTTAACTTGAGATATTGGCCTTGTATGAATACGCATACGTGGATGGTGGATGTCGTGAATTATTTTGCATTTAAAAACGTAGATTCATATTAAAATTAAAAATTAATTCGGTTTCATGTAGTCAATTTAGCATCATGAAACGTGGAATATACAGTGCCGGTTTTAGCACCACCTGGGCGAGATTTCAATCAGCGCCAAACCCATACAAAAAGCAAAAAAATATTAATTATACATATATAATCATAGAAGTTATATACATATAAGCACATCAACAAAATCAAGGGATATTTTAACTAAGACTTTTAGTGTAAAAACTTTCTACAAAAGTTTAATGGATTAATTAGATCTTTTATTCTTGCTAATTTTACTAAATTGTACCGAAATATTTAAAAACAAATGATGGTGCCAAAATTCTGGAAAGGCTACAAAAATCACATTGTTTGTTATTGATTTTCTGTTGTTATTTAGAAAGATAATGTTGTAACCGTTAACTTTGTTTAAAATTAACTGATTACGTAACACGCGTACTATGTCCTTATTTAAGCCGGCAAGAAATGCTTCTGGCTGTAGGCATGTGGTTAAACATGGTCTAACGTGCAGTTCCTGAAGCTCTGAGTGTAAATTAAAACACGATATGCAGGTTGTGATCACGTTATCGAGCTTCAGGAGATGTAATAGAACTGCATACGTACAGGCAGAAATCATGATACTTCTCCAAGACCTATCACGTTTTCTGCCTGTATGGTCAAAGTCGAAGCACATCAGTAGAATTGGTGAGAGGCTTGAGCGCCTTGCTTCGGGAACTCGTGCGTTCTGGTCTCTTGCCAAAGTTCTCGAAGGAAATTTCTGTAAGCCACCCTTTTCACCTCTACACATGGGAAATGGTCGTCGCTGAAATCCCTCAAACTATAGACCGATAGCCATAAGAGAAGAGAGAAGATAATGGAGTCTATTGTCAACTGCCAGTTCCTTCGGTTCTTAGAGGATCTGCTTTGTGACCAGCAGTACGACTTTCGTAAGGGTCGATCGGCTTTTGATCTTCTATATGGTATACCTGACACATCGTTAGTCATCGCGAAGACCTTTGATCGGGTATGGCACAAAACGCTTCTTTCGAAGCTTTCTTCCTATAGGCTTACCGAGAAACTATGCAAATAAATCACCAGCTTTCTTGTAGACAGAAGCATGAAGGTCGTAGTCGACGGTGAATGCTCGGATTCCACACTTATAAATGCTGGTGTCCCTCAAGACTGAGTGCTATCGCCTACTTTGTTCCTCCTCTATATCGTCGACTGCCAAGATATTTCAAACCAACGAATTGAGAACCTCCTCTTTTTTTAAGCCGGATGAAAATGGATTGATTTCGAGATGGGGGAGGGGGCCCCCAAATGCCAAGTGCCTAGGGGCCCTGGCCCCCTAAATACGGGCCTGCCTCCAGCGTGAGCTTCGCCGAGTCCTCGGGACATTCTACGCAATGATGACAACCGGTCGGTTACTACCGGCGTACGCGATATAAAGATGTCGCAGTAGAATTGTTTAATTTACTTTACAAATCAGCTCAACAGGTAAAATAGGTACTTAGCTGAATGACGTTCAAAACAGCTCTGATAAGTAAAATAGCAATTGGTGACCTTCAACACGCGGAATGGAATGAACGTTTTGCGTTCATCAATATAGAATAGGTAGAATAGAATAGAAAATTCTTTATTGCACACCAAAAAATTATGTAAAGTACAATTACCTAAATACGATAAGCGTTTTGTGTAAAAAACATAATTATGAGATTTAGTTATATTTTGACGGTTTTTTAAAACCAAATTTAGTTTTGACCGGGTAAATTCGGGATTAAATATGTTTAAATAGGTTAGTTTCAGTATTTTTATAGAAGGAATTTGGGTTATTTCTTATTTTGATGAGTGTATGCCATTGTTTCTGCCACACAACGCCCCTAGCGGCGAATTTTGGAACTAAAATCTACAATCCAACTAATTCATTTCATTTCACGATAATGCACTGTTTTACAAGACAGTTAAACATCAATCAGCTAAACCTTTGCTTGTAAATCGATATTGTAGCTAAAAGTAGTGTCAATCGTTGATTTTGGCCAAAATTGACGATTGACCCTACTTTTAGCTTCTTTAACGTTTATTAAGCAAAGTTATTAATGCTCAGTTGTGAATATTGTATATATATATATCTATATGTACCTATGAATCTTTTACTTAGGAATATTTTTGTCAAAATTCAATGGGAACCTCCGAGTAAAACAGTAAGGGCTCTTATCGGCAGAAGAGCAAAGATGTTACATATAATTATTTGCCCCACATGTCAAATATGATTGCTAGAGTAAAGTAAAATATTGAAATTAATTATAATAAAAGTAATACAGTATTTATGAAATATGTTGGTCCCTAAACACAGTCATCAAAGTTATAACAACAACATACCATTACGCCTGTATTCCCCGAAGGGTTAGGCAGAGGTGTATTCGCCGGTATGTTTAGGTCCCATGTAATAGGGAGCGACCCTATTGCCATTAACCGGGCACAAATTCCAAACTCCGAGCCGCTACTGGGAATTTCATAGAAAAACCCAATAACACTGCCCGACCTGGGAATCGAACCCAGGACCTTTAGCGTAGCAGTCACGCTCAAGTAGCTAATGAGGCAGTTGAAGTTATAGTGGTATAAAATAAAAAACAAACATTAATATGTTCTGTTTATAAAGAGGCTGTATTGTGCCCAAAGAGTATAATAATATAGTGATTGTGCCGCTTTGTCTAAAATGTACCCTGAGACACTGACGACCCTGACTCACAGTATTACAAATACTGGTATCATTGTTGCCACCTGTCAAATAAAACGTCGATTGTCATCTTATCATAACATATCTTCTTCTTTCTTATGTAATGAATTTACGATTATTTAATATTATTCTACAAATTTGTCAGTTAAATCAAGTTTGTTTTCATTAATATCTCATATTCAATTTATAATACCCTATTCGATGATTGTATTTAATTTATGTTTTAGCCGGTATTAGTAAGTTAGTCGATTCAGAATGCCACTACTTTATTAATCTGTGAAGAACGAACAGTTTGATGGATACATTTCGTTCGGTCCAGAACGAAATGCTCATCGGTGATTTTAAAAAGTGAGGGCATTCTGTTCGTCGGAGCCTTTGACTTAGGCTTGTTCTTGCTCGGACTATGAACGGAGCGCTCCGTACTAGTACAATCGTTCAAATGTACTAGTTCGGTCTTCTAGTACTATTAGTACAGTACAGTCCTATTAGTACAGTAGCTCACTGAAGGAAAAGTGAATAAAATTAATCACTGGGAAGATAGACATAAAGTTCAAAATAGCTTTGTTCTTGCTAGTGAGCGACGGTTAATAGTACAGTCGTTCAAATGTACTAGTCGAGGTCAAATGAGCGGTGAGCGACGGAGCGCTCCGTCGCTCACCGCTCAGTTCGTAGTTGGTACAGAACTAGAGAGCCAGAGACTACGACGAACGACGAAGTACTAAAGGAATGATGTACTAGAAAGGAAAAGGAATAGTTCGTACTAGTCTGTGTTGGGAATCAATTCCTAATAGTACCTACATAGTACATGTACTACACAAGCCTACTTTGACTATCTATCTATATAGTCAAAGGTCGGAGCACTCGAAAGACTCCAATGAGGCAGACGTACAGCAGGAGTAATAATAATAATTGGTATAAAAATAAAATAGCCATTGTACGAAGCGCAAGCAGTTTTATTACCTGAACCTGGATTGTGAGAATTCGTCACACTTACATATTATTATAATAAGAATGTAAGTGAGCCGTGTCTGTACATTGCTTATATTTACAAAAAAACTACTTTGGGGGACTCAGAATCGGTAACCTTAGGAGAATAGGTATCCATTTCTAATATTTTTGGAACTTTTGTCTGTCTGTTTGTCTGTCGGTTTGTCTGTCTGTTTGTCTGTCGGTTTGTCTGTCTGTTTGTCTGTCGGTTTGTCTGTGTGTTTGACCACGCATCAAATGATAACTACTGACGAGATTTGGAGGAAGTGGGCAGGAATTCATAGCCTGTTTCTTGGATTAACATTTAGGCTATTTTTAATTCAAATCGGCTCTATCAAAAGTTATTAACATTTTAACCATTGAAAACGTTGAATTTTAAAAATAACCATTGAAGTCAATTTCTTTTTCAAGTATTTCTGTACTAGACTAGCACGGATCAAAAATTATAACAGAATCAAGTAATAACATTTAAAAAATACACTTACAGGGACTAAATAAGATAAATCAAGAAAATAAAGCAGATCAATCAGAAACCATTATTGTGACCATGAATTGATTATTAGTACAGTTATTCTAACTCTACTTATACAGGGCATCACAGGACATACATAGGATTTATCCAGCGAGCAGAAGCCGGTGTAAAAACTAAATATTTGAGTAGGATATAGGTAGAAGTAAACTAAGAATGACAACTTATTTCTAGCGGACTAACACGACATCGATATTACCTCAATGAAATTTGATTCGATATCAGGTGTCATTTTGAGTTAACAATTTGGCAATTATTGTTTTCTTCTTTAAAGCATCCAGCCATATAGTAACTCATTTTATAGTGTGAAACCTCCATAGTGTAGATACAGTGCGCACACTTTATTTGAGAACTAAAGAGTTTCCATCAAATCAAATAATTAATTAATATACCCAAAGAATATACCACGTATGTATAATAATAAAAAAAATGCCTTTTAATCTTTACTGATGCCGAAACAGTTATTTGAGATTTTTACCTATGTAGGTATGTCTGTTTATATTTTCATGCTTCACGTCAATACCATGTGACCAAATTTTTGAAATTAAGTACTTTATAGGTCCGAAATAAGGTATTCAGAGGTCAATGGCACTAAGTGTATTAAAATATGGAAAACCAGATTGTTCGATGTGGTTAGATGAAATTTGGAGAGGACAACGTCTGTCAGGTCAGCTAGTTGTAAATAAAATTTTATAAGGATTGTCCCTTCACATCAAGCTAAAAGATCCAGTATAAGGTGACCTGTCATTGTACGTAAAGCCTTTATAAGGCGAGCTCAGCTTAAGCCGGAAATATTGATATTTACTGTGCACCAGTAAAATCATTGTCACACTCCAGAAAGAGATGCAAGCATTATAAGTATTACGTAGAGTATAGGTCATATTTTTTGTCTTCAGTCGAATGTTCTACGCGTAAAATCCAGTGTTGGTCTATCATTCTTTATTCCTACCAAGTTAATTATAAAGTAAGTTTATAAGGTCAGTGTTCATCTGTGGTGTTCTCAGAGTAACAATGTGGTGTTCATACTTATTAATGAGACGGTTCGAAAACTGACTCGGGTACAGGGGCGGGCATATATGCAAGGGACCATAAGGTCAGTCAAAGCATGGGCAAATTAGCTACGGTTTTCCAAGCGGAAACGTATGCTATTCTTGCCTGTGCACAACAGATGGAAAGTAGCGGTACCACAGGTAGGTCCACCTACATTCTTAGTGACAGCCAAGCGGCACTCATGGCCCTGACCTCCTACAGGATCGATTCAAGGCTGACCATGGACGCTGCCCGAACTCTTAATGAGCTGGGAAAGCGAAACAAGGTCAGGCTTGTTTGGGTCCCTGGTCACAGGGGTATTGTGGGCAACGAGCATGCTGACGAGCTGGCTAGGGAAGGTTCTGGACCCTCACTAATTGGACCGGAACCATTTGTAGGACTGGCCCCAAGCACAGTCAAAACGGCATTTCGGGAGTACGCAAGGGCGAGGCACATGGATGAGTGGTTGAGCCTCACGGGACTTGCTCACTCCAAGAAATTCATAGGTTCCTCATCGAAATGGCAAAATGCCATTTGGAACTCAAGCAGGCGGCAGGCCCGTCTTTTGATGGGGGCGCTGACCGGCCACTTCGGGACTAACGCTCTCCTATAAAAGATGGGTCTGACGGACACATCAGCCTGCAGGGCCTGTAAAAGGGAAATTGAGAGCATGGAACACCTTCTGTGTACATGCGATGCACTGGCTAGAAAGCGAATGTGCCTCTTGGGGCAGGGTTATCCAGGACCAGAGGACTACAGACTCATACCCCCAGGCCTCATTATAAAGCTTATGGAAGAGCTGTTTGAAGAACTGGGGGAGGATGAGGATTAGGTATCTAGGGGAAGCACAAAAGATCCCATTGGGTCGAAGTGCTCTGAGGCCTTGCTGCCTCGGCCCCACACAAGATAAGATAAGATAAGATCATTCTTTATTCCTACCAAGTTAATTATAAAGTAAGTTTATAAGGTCAGTGTTCATCTGTGGTGTTCTCAGAGTAACAATGTGGTGTTCATACTTATTAATATCTCTTAGTAGTCTGTGTTCATACTGTTCATCCTTTGACTATCTATCTATAAGGACCCGCCTCTCATGATCATTCCCCTCTGTCAAGGTAGTGGATTAAAAAATCTAACGCGTTTATCAAAACTGTTTCCGAAATCGATTTTTCATTAACAGAATCGTTTCCGCTCAGTAAGGTCATCATAAATGCTCCGTGTAAATACCGATATACGTGCAGTTAATGTATGCAAAAAAATATCTAATATCTTATTTAGATAAAGATGGAGTTATTTTCCGTATGTAAGTATTAAAGTTCATTTATTTCTATTTAAATCATATAATACAATTTATTAATAAAGATCGAGGACGTTACCGATTCAATAATCGAGTATAAAATAATCGTTTAGTTCAAGCATGCACTCCCCACGAGACTACCCGCACTCCCCACGAGACTATCCGCACTCCCCACGAGACTAGCAAATTTTTTTTACTAACAATATCAGCCTTCTGCTAATACACGTAAGATTTAAATTTGAAATATCCATCAAAATAACATTTTTTGATTTCAATTATATATCATCCAATAGGATGTCACCATTTCTGATTTCCAATTATAGGTCTTAATGCAGAATTACCGTTTTTTGGCAATTATAGGCCTTATATATATATTATGACATAATGCATAAAACTCGAATTTTAAAAAGTGTAGCGAGACTATGTCCCTCTTTTGTTTTGTCATTTTAATCAATGATGTGATAGTGTTTGTTTACGATTTCGAATCGATATCGATATTATTTTCGTGTTCAATGTAAGACCAAATTATAATAATTGCTAAAGATCACTAAAGATGAATATCATGAATTTATGATATCACTATATTTTAATAAAATAACATTTTTGGAAATGACGTAACTAAGATTATTGATTATTTTTGATATCCAGTATTAGATATTTTATTTGTTACTTTTTCAGATCTACAAAAGACCTTCATTTAAAATGATATAGGTGTGATTGATAAATAATAGCTTAAGCCGTTGCGGATAAATTTGTTGACAAAAGAATTTATAAATTAACATTTAAATCGTATTTCAAAAATCATTGAAAATGATTTCTAAGATACGGTATGGTTAGAAGGTCTGGGGTTTCTTTTACCGCTTAGGTGGAAAACCAGCACATGTCCCGCCTGATGGTAAGTGTATATATAGTGTTAATGTACCCTATTATATGAACGCTTGCAACACCTGGGGTATCACTCGCCCGTTGCCGAACCTGTAAAAATCTTTTCACACCCGGTAGACAACCCACAACACCGGTACCCCCACTGCCAACATAACGCTTCCTCGCGGAGCTCTGGCGATCTTGCTCACCGTTAGGAACACAACATAGTACAGTCACAGATAATAGAATACTAGTAAGTAGTACAGTGCTATATTATTTGGCTACTATTTTCTGCAAAGTGTAGGTGTTTCCCCAGTTGGGCAGCTCCAATTGTAAGTGAGTTATTTAATTCCACTATGCCCTGCCTCTCGGGGTGTTTCTTCAAACACATTTTTTTTTTTTTCGATATCCGGCTCAAAGAAATAACGAGAGTACGGAACACGACATACCATCACGTCTTTATTCCCCGAAGGCTTAGACAGATGCGTACTTAGGAGGCGAGCCTATTGCCATTAATCGGGCATCAACCCTTAATTTTATAGAAAAACTCCAATAACACATTGCTCGACCGGGGAATCGAACCCAGGACCTCTAGCGTAGCGCTTCTGTTCATATTAACGCGCGACATAATGAACAAAATCGTATTTACTCCTACTTATATCTCGTGGGAAACAAAATGCTCTGTCTAGTGTTATTCCTAATATATCAGCCTGGCAAAGAAAAAAAAATCTAGTAGTAGTATTATTAGTAGTAAGTTTTTGTAACATAACGTCCCCAATATCCGCTCTATCTATACTAATATTATAAAGAGGAAAGATTTTTATGTATCAATGTATGTAACAAATAAACTCAAAAACTACTAGGCCGATTTCGAAAATTCTTTCACCATTTGAATGCTACATTATTCAAGATTAACATAGGCTATAGAATATGTATTTCGAAAAGTTTGCGATTTCTCTCACCCGTGCGTTTATTTTCCAATTACATAGTATGTTACACCTATTTATCTATACCTAAACAGTTCCTTTGTTTTGTATTTCATTAGCATGCAATGAGAGCATTGCATTGAAAATAATTATGACGCAAGATATGAAAAAGGTGTGTATGGATGATTTTAATTTTGCAAATATATAATTACATATAAAAATAATTTGTAATGTTGTTACGTTTTTCTCCATTCTTCCTAAAATAATCTATCGATATAAAATATCGACATAGTAGCTTCCCAATTATTTTTATTGTATTATACGTTCGTATTGTCGTCAATTCTTGTATGTTGACGTATTTGACCTCTATGTGTGCGTAAATTGTGTTAGTGGTGAAGAATTTAATATGTGTGAGTTCGTGGCGATACAAAATGATTTTGAGTATGTGTGCAGCAATGTCTATGTAGTGTTTCCTCCCCCCGCACCAAAAGTGACAGACTTTTTTGTTCATAGAATTAAGCGCGTCACTTGTCCAGGGATAGATAGTCAAACTGTTCATCCCCCAAGGAATCAAGAATGTTTACCTATTATAGTTTAGATCAAAGAGTATATTAATGTTTAGATCTTTGACTATCTATCCCTGGACAAGTGACGCGCTTATTTCTATGAACAAAAAAGTCTGTCACTTTTGGTGCGGGGGGAGGAAACACTACATAGACATTGCTGCACACATACTCAAAATCATTTTGTATCGCCACGAACTCACACATATTAAATTCTTCACCACTAACACAATTTACGCACACATAGAGGTCAAATACGTCAACATACAAGAATTGACGACAATACGAACGTATAATACAATAAAAATAATTAGGAAGCTACTATGTCGATATTTTATATCGATAGATTATTTTAGGAAGAATGGAGAAAAACGTAACAACATTACAAATTATTATTATATGTAATTATTTATTTGCAAAATTAAAATCATCCATACACACCTTTTATCTTGCGTCATAATTATTTTCAATGCAATGCTCTCATTGCATGATAATGAAATACAAAACAAAGGAACTGTTTAAGTATAGATAAATAGGTGTAACATACTATGTAATTGGAAAATAAACGCACGAGTGAGAGAAATCGCAAACTTTTCGAAATACATATTCTATAGCCTAAGTTAATCTTGAATAATGTAGCATTCAAATGGTGAAAGAATTTTCGAAATCGGCCTAGTAGTTTTTGACTTTATTTGTTACATACATTGATACATACAAATCTTTCCTCTTTATAATATTAGTATAGATAGAGCGGATATTGGGAACGTTATGTTACAAATACTTTGATACTAATTAGTTTGATTCTTTCATTTTGATTTTTTCTTTTCTTTGCCAGGCTGATATATAAGGAATAACACTAGACAGAGCATTTTGTTTCCCACGAGATATAAGTAGGAGTAAATACGATTTTGTTCATTATGTCGCGCGTTAATATGAACAGAAGCGCTACGCTAGAGGTCCTGGGTTCGATTCCCCGGTCGAGCAATGTGTTATTGGAGATTTTCTATAAAATTAAGGGTTGATGTCCGATTAATGGCAATAGGCTCGCCCCCTAAGTACGCATCTGTCTAACCCTTCGGGGAATAAAGACGTGATGGTATGTCGTGTTCCGTACTCTCGTTATTTCTTTGAGCCGGATATCGAAAAAAGAAGATAATGTGTTTGAAGAAACACCCCGAGAGGCAGGGCACAGTGGAATTGAATAACTCACTTACAATTGGAGCTGCCCAACTGGGGAAACACCTACACTTTGCAGAAAATAGTAGCCAAATAACATAGCACTGTACTACTAGTATTCTATTATCTGTGACTGTACTATGTTGTGTTCCTAACGGTGAGCAAGATCGCCAAAGCTCCGCGAGGAAGCGTTATGTTGGCAGTGGGGGTACCGGTGTTGTGGGTTGTCTACCGGGTGTGAAAAGATTTTTACAGGTTCGGCAACGGGCGAGTGATACCCCAGGTGTTGCAAGCGTTCATATAATAGGGTACATTAACACTATATATACACTTACCATCAGGCGGGACATGTGCTGGTTTTCCACCTAAGCGGTAAAAGAGACCCCAGACCTTCTAAACATACCGTATCTTAGAAATCATTTTCAATGATTTTTGAAATACGATTTAAATATGTTAATTTATAAATTCTTTTGTCAACCAATTTATCCGCAACGGCTTAAGCTATTATTTATCAATCACACCTATATCATTTTAAATGAAGGTCTTTTGTAGATCTGAAAAAGTAACAAATAAAATATCTAATACTGGATATCAAAAATAATCAATAATCTTCGTTACGTCATTTCCAAAAATGTTATTTTATTAAAATATAGTGATATCATAAATTCATGATATTCATCTTTAGTGATCTTTAGCAATTATTATAATTTGATCTTACATTGAACACGAAAATAATATCGATATCGATTCGAAATCATAAACAAACACTATCACATCATTAATTAAAATGACAAAACAAAAGAGGGACATAGTCTCGCTACACTTTTTAAAATTCGAGTTTTATGCATTATGTCATAATATATATAAGGCCTATAATTGCCAAAAAACGGTAATTCTGCATTAAGACCTATAATTGGAAATCATAAATGGTGACATCCTATTGGATGACATATAATTGAAATCAAAAAATGACATTTTGATGGATATTTCAAATTTAAATCTTACGTGTATTAGCAGAAGGCTGATATTGTTAGTAAAAAAAATTTGCTAGTCTCGTGGGGAGTGCGGATAGTCTCGTGGGGAGTGCGGGTAGTCTCGTGGGGAGTGCATGCTTGAACTAAACGATTATTTTATACTCGATTATTGAATCAGTAACGTCCTCGATCTTTATTAATAAATTGTATTATGTGATTTAAATAGAAATAAATGAACTTTAATACTTACATACGGAAAATAACTCCATCTTTATCTAAATAAGATATTAGATATTTTTTTGCACACATTAACTGCACGTATATCGGTATTTACACGGAGCATTTATGATGACCTTACTGAGCGGAAACGATTCTGTTAATGAAAAATCGATTTCGGAAACAGTTTTGATAAACGCGTTAGATTTTTTAATCCACTACCTTGCCAGAGGGGAATGATCATGAGAGGCGGGTCCTTATAGATAGATAGTCAAAGGTTTAGATACATTGATCCCCTTAATACTATCCTCTTTAACAAAGAGATCGGTGTTCATAAATTATAACATTCTTTTACATTTAAAAATATTTATAGGAAGATTAAAATATGAGATTTTACTGAGCGAAATCAATAATGTCAATGTCAACGTTACTGAGGAGCACCGAACGGCACACACAATAAAAGTATCTCGTATGTTATTACTATTAGTCTGTGCACACACACACAACGTGTTTACTCCTGCGAATTAGGTTATTTTATTATTGATAAAGCTTCGAAGTCATAGAACAGTAAATATTTTCACATAAAATATAATTAATGAAATATGGTGTCCGTGAAATCAAAAGTGCCGTTACAGGCGAAAAATAAACCGCCAACAAAAAGTAAAAAACCAAATAAAAAAAATAAGCCGAAAAACATTAAATTAAATTTACCACCTGTTGATAAAACCGAAAAAGCTAAAGAAGTTGCAGAGAAAATTATTACGGCCGCGCCGAAGAAGAACGTTAAATATGTAATGCCCTCAGAGTGTATTACAGAAGACCTCGTGAATTCTTGTTTGAGCGCGCTACTTGGCGTTATTGTCGCCCATGATAAACAAAAGAACGCAATTTTTGACGATGAAAAGCCTATATTTGCAGAAATCCATAGTATTAAAATACAAAACACAAGAGGCAATGTGAAATTGTAAGTGAGCAGTATGATTGCCTTACAAGTTATTGTATTCATCACTTTATTTAAACATGTGCTATTTTCAGCTTGTTGCCACACAGCACTGTCCCCTCAACAGGTGAAGTTTGCTTGATAACACCAGATTTAAAGAAAGGAAGGAAACATGATCATGAGCCAACTATTGATCGCTGGGAAGAATTTTTGAGAAAAGAGGGTGTAACTGGGGTAAGTTTTAAGAATGTAGGTAAATATCAAAGTAGATACTTTTGTTTTTATTTTTACTCATTTACTTTACAGGTCAAAACAGTACTCCCAGTTCGACAGTTAAGAGTAGAGTATGACCAGTTTGAACTAAAACGCAGACTGTTGACTCAGCACGATTTCATAATGGTTGACACAAGAGTATTAAACCATGTATCACACCTTTTAGGAAAAATGTTCTTCAAAAAACACAATATGCTCATCCCAGTGAGAATAAATGAAGAGAAAAGTCTAAAGAAGAATCTTGAAATAGGTTTACGAACAGCCATTTTGCGTCTTGGTGAAGGTGAAACTTCGACTATTACTGTAGGTCACACTGCTATGCCTCAAAATAAGCTACAAGAAAATATCCTGGCTTTAGTTCAGCAACTTAAAACAAAGTTTCCTGGAGGAGAAGCTAACATTAGAGCTATCTCAATAAAGTTGCCACTATCAATGGCATTGCCATTATATCTAACATTGAGTAAGTGTCACATTATTAAAAATAAAATACTGTTGTGAAAAATGCTTAAATAATTGTAATAATTTTACAGGACCTTCAAATACTATCAAGCCACCCAAACTTACACAAAAAAGACCTAAACACTACACTGTAGTGGAAGATGAACTGTCTACAATTCCTGGCAAGACTGTCAGAGTAGCTCCTGATGGCACTGTACAAATCAAGAAAATAAAAAAGACCAGGTAATGTCATTTTACAGACTGATTAATATTATTTATTATTCAGTGACATTTTAGGACCTGAACTTTTACAAAATTTTTGTATCAAGTAATTAGTTCAGAACTACTTATTACAATGCCTTGAGTTTCATCCGTTTTGAGATTCCATTAATCTGTACTTGGCCCATTGACAGTCAACATAAAATGAGTTGGCACTGTCTAGCCATTGAAGCTCTACATACTCTTTAATACAGAAATCACATCATCATCATCAGTCTATAGTAGTCCACTGCTGGACATAGGCCTGATTTAGGAAAGATTGTTGGTGGAAGCCAAGGACAGGGTGATGATGATGAGGGTGACAGGGGACAGAGTGAAATGTCGCATTGAAGTCACATACAGTTTGATAATTATAATGATTATATTGAAATACTTTTTTTATTGATTAGAAATATAAAATTTTCACAACCCTCTGGAGTCATGGCTTTTTTAATCCAGTATATTTTGAATTATCAGTTCTAAAGTTAGTTTATACCAATATTTATTTCAATTTTAATAACTTATTATTACAGTGAAAAAAAAGGACATAAAAAAGAAGAATCAGATGAAGAGGAAGACCTGGGTGAAGAATTGGAGGAATTAGAAAATAATGATAATTAGTGTAATAATATCTTTATTATATTTTTTACATACTTGTACAAATCAACATCTTAATTGAATAAAACTGAAAAGAAAAAAAGCATTATTCATTATAAAAGTAATCTAAGCAGTATTGGATAGTGACATTGGTTCTGTATAATGACCAAAGTTCATTGAAGATGCTGGTATTAAAGATGATTGCATTTTCACTGGCCATACCTTTCTAAATATCTTGAAGTTTTTAACTGTGGTATTCTTATCAAGACTATTTTCGGTCTCGGTTTTAAATGGCTCTTTTTTTACAATTAAATTATTACAAGTTGTAACAATAGTACTGCATAAATCAAGTTTATTCATTTGCAGTTCCAACTCTTCAGTCTTTTCTTTCTTTAAAATATCAAGTGTAACTCTATTACAGTTGTGTTGCATTAATTCTTTCAATTTTGATCCCCTCATAGCTGATATGTCTTCTGCTGAGACACCTTTAATTTTTGTAACAATAGATTCTTCTTTCTCATCATCCTCATCTCTTTTCTTTTTTATTATACTAAACAGGCTTTCTTTAGATGTATTGGTGTCACCCTTGCCATCATTGTTTGTCTGGACAAAATTAAACAAGTTTTCATCATCATTATCATCATTTAATTTTCTTTTCTGAGGCCTGGATAAATTGAGTTTCTTGTTTTTATTTTCCATTCCACTATGAGCAGGAGCTGCTTTTACAAAATTAAACATATTTTCAGTATCAGCCTGTTCACATGTGTTTAGTGCTATCTCATTACTATTATCTTGTTTGTCAACTATTACTTTCTTGGTTGGATTAGATTCAGATCCAGTATCATTTCCTGAGAGTTTTCTTTTGGTTCCCTCAACTTTTACATCAGCAATAAAGCAGGTTGTAACCATTTTTTTATTGGGACTTTCGTAAACTTCACTTGTCAATTCACTTAGTTTCCTTTTAATCATATGTTTTTCATTCCTGTCTTCAGACATTAAACTTTCATCAATTTTTACATTTTCCTTTTTCTGCTGAGACATGGGCTCCTGGGATTCCTGAGCTAAAACCTTTGAACTCCTTAATGGTTCTGATGTTTGTTTTATTACTTCAGAGGTGAAACTAAAGTAAGGATTGCAATATTTATCCATTGAACAGTACAATAATGCCAGACCAATTTCAGCATCAGCCACAACTCTTTTACCTTTGTTTTTTAATTGGTTAACAATGTCACATATTGTTTTCTTTTGAGATTGTGTCTCCTGACTGGCACCACTAGCAATGTATTGTATTACAATTATATCTTGGCCACAAAGCATTGATATAGTCATTCTACATTCACTTAGTAGCATTGGTGAAGCACCACTTTTGATCAAAACTGCTTTGTACATCTCATATTGCCTTCTTGAGAAAAAAATAAACTTCTTACCATCAAATAGTGTTTTGCGTCGAGAATCTGGCAAGAATGATACTACTTCTTTGTTAAGTGTTGATTCAACAACCTGAGGCATGAATTCACTTGGATCTGGTAAGGGTACAAGATTAGAAACATTTTCAAAACATTTATTCCAAAACTCAGTTGTGACAATATGTGAACCTTGCACCAAAGCTAATACAACTTTGATAGTCAAGGTAATTGCTGGCATAGTCAGATAATTACATGCATCATCCCAATCACCCTTCAACATTCCTCCTAGTTTAGATAGGGTTAATTTTAAGTTCTGAAGACTTTCACCTTTCAATGTTGAAGTGCATGTAGTAAGATTGATAAGATTTACTTGCCATAAACTATTCATTTTACCAAACTTTACGACATCGTTTTCCTTTAACTTAACATTAATATTGGCATCAGCTTTTTCGTCATTAATAAAAGTTCCATATCTAGAGCCCAGATCTTGCAGGAACAAACTGTTATCCACTATCGCCAGAGTTACATGCCTCCTACTAATAGAAGGGTCATCAGGAATAGCAAAGTTGCAAACTTCGTTATCAACACTTCTTCCTATAACTATCTGATTATCTGATGAAATAATATATATAACTCGATTACTATTTTTGGATGTTAAGTACCACATATTCAATGATTTTGTAAAAATAAAAACAAAAACAGTTAAAAATGCGGATAATATGGACCTAACACCGCGGAGAAGCTGTTTCTTCTTTTTACAAAAATAAAATAGTTTGTGATGACAATGACATTGACATTGATTGGAGTTGACATTTATGTGACAGACAGAAGCTTAAAACGTCAAAAACAAAAAAATAAACCCTCGTTCTGTCTCAGAGATAAAAAAAATCAAATCCTCGAAGCGAAATTCCTATGATATAGTAATCTGTGCCTCCATGCGTCAAAAACAGACTAGCCACGGGACATTCGCCATAGCGAATATTCGCGCGGTGCGATCGGCGAGGCGTCTGGCGACTGAAACAAACGCATAGAAATGTACTTGTCCAAGCCACGCGGAGCGGCGACCAGCGAAGCGATGGGCGAAATGTACCGAGCGAAAGACGCGGGCGCCTGGCGGTGCGACCGGCGAGTAAAACAAATACATGAATCAGTACGGCGCGGGCCACGGCGTCGAGCTGCAGTCGCGGCGACTAGGGCAGCGATCAAACGAGTTTAGTTGTTTTCGCCGCGAATAATGAAAGAAAGAGAAAATTCTATCTGCATTGACTTTCTTCTCCAATTCTGGTTGAATATAATCGAAGGTTTCGACACTCATTCTGGTATATTCGAAAAAAATTTCTGGATACATTCTGTATTTCTCGTACTTCTTGTGGAATTCTCCATCTATATCTCGATTCCTATTCAAATAATGTACTCCACAATCTCTTCCAAATATTATTTCTTGAACAAAAAAACTATTACTAAGCAATATCGAGATAATAAAGACATTTCGCTCTCGGACTTCCTTACTGGTCGCGGCGGCGAACGCGGCTTCCCGTGGCCTGCAAACTATGCCGCGCGAATGGTCGCCTCGCCCGCCACATCGCCGTTCGCACTGCCGCCATGTCCCGTGGCCAGGCCGTAAAACAGGTAAAGGTATGTATAGCATGTATTTCATCACATTGAAGTGTTGTCATCTATATTTTTTAACACAAACTACTAAGAGATGCATACGCATCAGACGACAATCTCACAGACTACTAAGAGATACTTAATTTCATAAAATGTATGTAATAGCTACCTACTGAAAATGGCGGCAAATAAGATTTGCAATACATTTTTGATTTGGCAGCTTTACCAATAAATATTATTCATTGTTGGCAACTTTAGGTATCTAGGCGACCGAGGGGAATTCGTAAGGGAGGGGGGTGAGGTAGTTGTCAAAATCTATTCTTGACTTGAGTGAGACCATAGACAGTATAGACACTAATGCTAGTAGATTTTACTATAAGATTGTAGTTTGTAGCCCGTGATTTTATATTAAACTAAAAGAAAGAAGAGCTGAAGAGTTTGTTTGTTTGTTTGCATGAACGTGCTAATCTCAGGAACTACTGGTCCGATTTGAAAAATTCTTTCAGTGATATATAGCCCATTTATCGTGGAAGGCTATAGGCTATATATCATCACGCTAAGACTAAGTAACTATTCCACGGGGACGAAGTCGCGGGCGGAAGCTAGTTATTAATAATTCTCTGAGCTCAGACTGAGAGAGATTCATCATGTAGGTATTCATTCATGATGCATTCATTTCTTTGACTATCTATCCCTGGACAAGTGACGCGCTTAATTCTATGAACAAAAAAGTCTGTCACTTTTGGTGCGGGGGGAGGAAACACTACATAGACATTGCTGCACACATACTCAAAATCATTTTGTATCGCCACGAACTTACACATATTAAATTCTTCACCACTAACACAATTTACGCACACATAGAGGTCAAATACGTCAACATACAAGAATTGACGACAATACGAACGTATAATACAATAAAAATAATTAGGAAGCTACTATGTCGATATTTTATATCGATAGATTATTTTAGGAAGAATGGAGAAAAACGTAACAACATTACAAATTATTTTTATATGTAATTATTTATTTGCAAAATTAAAATCATCCATACACACCTTTTTAATATCTTGCGTCATAATTATTTTCAATGCAATGCTCTCATTGCATGCTAATGAAATACAAAACAAAGGAACTGTTTAGGTATAGATAAATAGATGTAACATACTATGTAATTGGAACATAAACGCACGGGTGAGAGAAATCGCAAACTTTTCGAAATACATATTCTATAGCCTATGTTAATCTTGAATAATGTAGCATTCAAATGGTGAAAGAATTTTCGAAATCGGCCTAGTAGTTTTTGAGTTTATTTGTTACATACATTGATACATACAAATCTTTCCTCTTTATAATATTAGTATAGATAGAGCGGATATTGGGGACGTTATGTTACAAATACTTTGATACCAATTAGTTTGATTCTTTCATTTTGATTTTTTATTTTCTTTGCCAGGCTGATATATTAGGAATAACACTAGACAGAGCATTTTGTTTCCCACGAGATATAAGTAGGAGTAAATACGATTTTGTTCAGAAGCGCTACGCTAGAGGTCCTGGGTTCGATACCCCGGTCGAGCAATGTGTTATTGGAGTTTTTCTATAAAATTAATGGTTGATGCCCGATTAATGGCAATAGGCTCGCCCCCTAAGTACGCATCTGTCTAACCCTTCGGGGAATAAAGACGTGATGGTATGTCGTGTACCGTACTCTCGTTATTTCTTTGAGCCGGATATCGAAAAAAGAAAATAATGTGTTTGAAGAAACACCCCGAGAGGCAGGGCATAGTGGAATTGAATAACTCACTTACAATTGGAGCTGCCCAACTGGGGAAACACCTACACTTTGCAGAAAATAGTAGCCAAATAACATAGCACTGTACTACTAGTATTCTATTATCTGTGACTGTACTATGTTGTGTTCCTAACGGTGAGCAAGATCGCCAAAGCTCCGCGAGGAAGCGTTATGTTGGCAGTGGGGGTACCGGTGTTGTGGGTTGTCTACCGGGTGTGAAAAGATTTTTACAGGTACGGCAACGGGCGAGTGATACCCCAGGTGTTGCAAGCGTTCATATAATAGGGTACATTAACACTATATATACACTTACCATCAGGCGGGACATGTGCTGGTTTTCCACCTAAGCGGTAAAAGAAACCCCAGACCTTCTAACCATACCGTATCTTAGAAATCATTTTCAATGATTTTTGAAATACGATTTAAATATGTTAATTTATAAATTCTTTTGTCAACAAATTTATCCGCAACGGCTTAAGCTATTATTTATCAATCACACCTAAATCATTTTAAATGAAGTTCTTTTGTAGATCTGAAAAAGTAACAAATAAAATATCTAATACTGGATATCAAAAATAATCAATAATCTTAGTTGCGTCATTTCCAAAAATGTTATTTTATTAAAATATAGTGATATCATAAATTCATGATATTCATCTTTAGTGATCTTTAGCAATTATTATAATTTGGTCTTACATTGAACACGAAAATAATATCGATATCGATTCGAAATCGTAAACAAACACTATCACATCATTAATTAAAATGACAAAACAAAAGAGGGACATAGTCTCGCTACACTTTTTAAAATTCGAGTTTTATGCATTATGTCATAATATATATAAGGCCTATAATTGCCAAAAAACGGTAATTCTGCATTAAGACCTATAATTGGAAATCAGAAATGGTGACATCCTATTGGATGATATATAATTGAAATCAAAAAATGACATTTTGATGGATATTTCAAATTTAAATCTTACGTGTATTAGCAGAAGGCTGATATTGTTAGTAAAAAAAATTTGCTAGTCTCGTGGGGAGTGCGGATAGTCTCGTGGGGAGTGCGGGTAGTCTCGTGGGGAGTGCATGCTTGAAATAAACGATTATTTTATACTCGATTATTGAATCGGTAACGTCCTCGATCTTTATTAATAAATTGTATTATGTGATTTAAATAGAAATAAATGAACTTTAATACTTACATACGGAAAATAACTCCATCTTTATCTAAATGAGATATTAGATATTTTTTTGCATACATTAACTGCACGTATATCGGTATTTACACGGAGCATTTATGATGACCTTACTGAGCGGAAACGATTCTGTTAATGAAAAATCGATTTCGGAAACAGTTTTGATAAACGCATTAGATTTTTTAATCCACTACCCCTTGACAGAGGGGAATGATTATGAGAGGCGGGTCCTTATAGATAGATAGTCAAAGATTCATTTCAATCATCAATGATTTCATACTATTAGATATAGTATCTTTTTCTTTAGCTGTATATGTAGTCTATGTAATTTCTTTATTTCCATGGCAACGTTCACCGAAAACAAAAACAAATGGAAATTATTTTTATTTCTTCTTGTACCTACTTAGCGCAAAGAGTAAAATAACAACTAGTGTTTTATTAGTTCGGATTGCCAAAATTCCTCACCGAGAAGTATCTGAACTTTCTGTTGGTAAATATGAGGAGGTTATAAATCTCACTAAATTGTATTTTATATTACTGCTGGGCCTCAGCAATGACTCTGTATATTGACACCAAACTTAGTTTTACTGATGGCAATGTTGTGTCTACTGTTGGTATGTGGCACCCATCTCTGCCACTTCTAGCTGTGGGTTCATATAATCAAGAAAAGGGAGGATTTGTCACAATATTCCAAGAAAACGTAAGTTATATGAAACAATAATACATCTATACATTTAAGCAAGAGAAGTGTAAACCAAAAATTACCCAGTCTTGAACTAAGTAGGTACACCATACAGCTAACATATTGATAACACCCATTATTGGGATTATCTGTTAATTCTACACTCTTTTGTTAACATTGTGCCTTCCATACATG
Source organism: Acronicta leporina (assembly GCA_947256265.1). Classification (NCBI taxonomy): domain Eukaryota; kingdom Metazoa; phylum Arthropoda; class Insecta; order Lepidoptera; family Noctuidae; genus Acronicta; species Acronicta leporina. Next base: position 9,270,154 of record OX366521.1, read on the forward strand.
AATAGGGTAAGTACAAAGAATATTTTAGCAAGGAAGTTCTTAAACAATATTATTTTTCAGGGTTTACCTTTAGAAGGATGTGAGTGGCCTATTTTGCTAGCAAATCAAGTGACTGCTCTTGCATGGCATCCAATAAGACGACTCCTGGTTGTGGGCTGGGATGGGGGTGAACTCTATATTTGGTTGGAATACTCTTGGGCTCGATTAGAAGCTCCTCATAGTGCTGCTTTGACAACAATAGCATTTAGTTTGGGAGGAGGCAGGCTCTTAGCTTCTGATTCTGCAGGTTCACTGTCAGGTTGGCAATCTAGTGCAGGTGCTCCCTTAACCTCATTTCACCATCAACTTGGTGATGTAATTACTCATATTACTTTCTGCACACCACAACCAAGTTCTGAAACATCAATCAGAGGGTTAGCACGTGCCGCAGTTGCTGGAGATGAGAATGCATTGGATGCCCTGGCTGCTTGGCGACCTAGGACTACAGCACGTTTGAGAGAAGGTGCACAACCAGACAACTATACTTGTTATGCAGCACAAGATAATGGAGTTATTTTATACATAAACCATAATGGAGCATGTTCTGAGGTGCTAAATGCACCTGGAAATATAATATTTATGGGAATAATAAGCAATATTTATCTTCTAGTTGCTTGGGAGTCTGGTGGAGCTCTCAGTTTAACTAGATTTATTATGTCTGATGATGGCTCCTTGATGACAGATACTCATGTACGAATGGCTGCACGAAATGGTCAATGCATAGTCCTTGCAGGAAACTTCTATGTTGCTGTCATTACAGGAGATAATTTGATCAGAGTATGGGATAGTGACACTGGTGATAATGATGTGTTGCCAAATGAGAAAGAAGAGATAGTTGCAGGAGATATATTTACAAGTATTAGTTACAGCAATTTGAGTGATACTCTTTGCTGTGGAACATCACAAGGTAATCTCTACCTTTGGAGGAGAGATCACCGAAATAATTGGAAACTCATCAGTAGTACCTCTGTCAAAGGCACAGTTAAAGAAGTCAGTTGGGGATCTGAAGGACTGATGAATCCACTACTTCATGTAAATTGCATAACAAGTGCATTTGTACTTCGTGAACAACCTGTTTGTTGGGGATATTCACCTAATGTATATATGGTACAAAAATCTGCTAATGAAATTGCTCTCACAAACAAAACCAATACATCATCAATGATTAATACCTCTATTACAATTAGAGCTTTTGCATTCAAAGATCAGTACATTGCTATAGGAGATGGAAAAGAAGTTCAAGTATGTGTATATGACTATGTTCTCATTTTATTTGATTAGTATTTTTTAGTGTACTATTATTACCTATCTGATTTTCAGATTTGGATGTGCAGCAAAGATAATGATGTCAAGTTTACACTAATTCGAAGTTTCTCATGGAAGACAGATATCCTTGTCATCTATAACGATGTTTTAGTTGGTGTTGTTAATCCCCACATAGAATGCTACTCCATTACTGGCACTAGTCTAGGAATTTTGCCAAGTACAGAAGGCGAAGGTGAGCCTATTGGTGTAACAAATACAGGCAAGTATATTGTAATTGCGACAATGGATGGTACTCTTAAATTAGCTGAAATTACAAAAAAAGGCTTGAGAATGCCCTACCCCCCAAAAAACTGTTACCAAATGATTGAAGACTTTGGTGAAGTCATGAGAGCATCAGTAAATTGCAGTGGGCGTTATATATCGCTCAGTATCGCTAATGCTGGATTGGCACCTGATCCCAGGCTATATCTCTGGGATGTAGCAAATGATGTTATCACAAATACCCTCATCTCTGAAAATGCTACCCCACCCTATCAAAGTGTTCCAATAGCAATAATATGGGACTATAATGATCCTAGAATAGTTGCTGTGCATATGAGATCAGCAGATTTAGATCGCGTTCATCTATTTATTAGCCATGAGGGCAGACTTTACGAATACAAAAATTGGTGTGCAGCATCCCAAGATTATTTTGTGACTGACTTTATGCTATGTTCTTTACATACACCTTATATTGTAATTTTGTCGCAGCAGAACATCAAAAAGATAATGATACATGAATTCGAAGATACCACTGAACATGATGTTTGCAGTGTAAGGCAAGTGCTAGACTTCCTATATTACATGACCACTGGTTATTTAGAAAAAGCAGTTGTTGTAGGTACTACTTTATCGAACGGCAAAAGCTCAGTTATTTGGGATAGCCTAGCTAAAGTATGTGTTGTCAGGAAGCGACCTGATGTTGGAGCTGTGTGTTTAGGCAAAATGGGGAACATAAAAGGTGCTTTGATGATGCGAAAAGTTATGAACGATAATAATATGGACGACACTTGTAAGGTCGCCGTATTAGCAGTCAATCTTGGTATGATCGAAGAAGCCGAAACCTTATTTCGAGAAGCACAAAGACCAGATTTGATCACACGGTTGATATCAGCAAAAGAGGGGGGTCTAAACGAAATTACGAACGGGAGCCATGAAGGGGAAAATATTCTCCTAATAAAAAGCGCACAGCATAAGTTAGCTAAAGTATTGTGGTCAAATGGTGAAACGAGTGCTGCATTAAAGTTATTTGAATGTGCTGCTACATTAGTTCCACATGTACCTAGAATGCTTGTAGCACAAGGCCAGTCTTCTGTGTTAGCGCAGTATGTAGCAAGTTCTAATGATATCAGTCTAATAACCTGGTGGGGCCACTACTTGGAAAGTATTGGTGATCTCGACGGTGCTTTAGAGGCGTATGCTCGAGCCAACGATTTTGGAGAACAAACGAGACTATTGTGTCACATGGACAGAATAGACGAAGCTGAAAAACTTTGTCAGAAAAATAGATCATCGTTGTATCAAATGGCGCGATATTTAGAAATGCAACCAGATAAGACGGAAAATGCAGTAAAGGTCTGCCCAAATTAAATCATTTTAATTAGAAATTAGATATTGTACCCGACTTATTATTCTATTGATTTGTTGACAGATGTATATAAAATGCGGAGCGGTATCATCTGCTATAAGAGTAGCTGCGGAGGCAAGCGCGTGGAACCTCGTATGGCGCGCCGGGTCTGCATCATCAACGCACGCGCTACATGCAGCTTCTATACTTGAAAACGCTGGCCAGATAGATCAAGCCATTGCTCTGTACCAAAAAGCAGGTAATAATAATTATGTAAGTGGATGAGCCTCGCGATGCACCCCGTCTTATTTAGACCCCGTAAGAAATTCCCATATTCCTTAGCTTATAGGGTGTAATAGAGTTCCATGGGTTAGAGATTCCTCGTTGGGTATCTGAAAGCGGATGGGATATGCCTCCCAAATTTCCAATTTTATAGTAGCCTTTATTATTTTGTGATTAGTTAGTAAGTAAGTATACAGTCTCTGTAAGAGATCGCTGTTAGCAATAAAACCGTCATTTCTACTATTCTATGATTTGTAAATTGTACTCTACAATAGTTTTTGGTGTGCACTAAAGAATATATTATGTGTTCCTTTTGTACTCTTCTAAATCTGAATTATATTTTTCGGAGTACAGGTAAAGTTCACATGGCGTTAAAGCTAGCCGTCAGCAGTGGCGACACGAACGCAATGATCGCAGCAGTTGAAGCGCTAGGCGACAGGGTCGATCCGGAACTGGCGAACACGCTAGCTGCTCATCTGCGGCAAGCGAACCAACATTCGCATGCTGCTGCGTTGCTTGCGACCGCTGGGAAGGTGACTTGAATTTACTAGTTCTTTATAACACGATCAGGAGTTCATGACTTATGTACTTACGTGACGTCTTTATATTCCATGATATGTAGGTAATATGTACGCAAATATTTTCATTGCTCTGCTAGCTCTCGCAGATGAAGTCTAAGTAACAACGTTAATCCGGAACCGGAACATTACACCTATACCTTTTTGTAAAAAATCTGATATCGCCCCTGCAGGGCTATTGGCTATCTTTGTCATTGCCAGTGACTAACTGGCTTCAGTTGTACACCTGATGAAACACAGCTCTGCAAAACAAACTATGGCACTAGTTTAATGTACAGGTTGTTAGCCTTGGCACGGATCGTACCGTTCTCTCCGAGGTATTCCTTTGTCTTTGCTCCAGAATACGTGGCGACTACACCACGACGGGCCTATTTTAGTTTTGATAAAACTCGATATTTTAAAAAACCCACGACGTATGAACTCGTAAGCAATAATTTCATTTTTGAAATCCTCGATAAATGACTACGTACACATTCGCGTATTAAAATGAACGTTCAATTAAAATGAAGTATAGAAATATTATGATGTGTCTCGTAGAGCTAAGCAGCCTCCGCCCGATTTTCTTGTAGGTAAGTGAATGTATAAGTAGGTAGTAATTGAGTGCTGGGGCTTTTTCAAAATGTTTATGTTTGAATTTGAATTGAATGTTATAGTTAATTGTAAAAAAGTAGTACAGATAAAGTTCGTAGTGTCGCTGACATCACAGCATCAGCAGTTAACGTCATAAGTCATAAACTCTTAAAGCAATGCAGTATAACACGGAGGTAACGTCTTTAGAGTTGGATTCTATAAGATTTGAAAAAGTAGGAATGATTTAAATCTGAAGAAATGTCAATCATTGCATTGAACTTCGTACTGTTTGTACTAACATTGTTTGATATTTCAGTATGAAGAAGCCTTAGACATTGTGGAGCAGTTGCCTACACCATTAACAGAGGCGCTAAGCGAAAGGTTAGCAGCGCCTGCCGGCACTACAGGCAGAGACGCGCTTCTCAGAAGATTGGCGGACGTCTTAGGTGCTCGTGGACTATATCACCAAGCTGCAAAACGACTGGCGCATGCAGGAGACAAGGTATCGTTTGTTCTTTCTTGTTTAATAGTTCATTCGGATTGGTATAGGCCGACCGTTTAACTCGCGTATCGCCTGCGCGGTAAGAAGGGAGCGGGGGCGGGTAACGCTACACACGGAGTCAATAATCCAAAGATTTATCTCGAGATATACATTGTTGGTAAAGAATAAAATAATAAGTATCTTTTTTAAGTATTTATTTTTAAGTTTTACAAATATTTTATAATAGCTTCATAGGTACAAAATCATAAAACAATAATTAACTCCGTTTAAGAAATATTTAACCACAGATAAAAAAATTATAGGACTATTCGTCACTTATATCCATATCGCTTGAATCATCATCACTGTCTGAGTAGCTTGAGGAGTCAGAATCTTGCAAATTAATAATAAATCGGTCCATCTCTTCATCAACGATGCGATCGTGCAGATAATATTCATCTTCAATAGTTTGTACATGTTTATCGCAGTTAACCCATTTTTCTACAGAGAATTCGGCAAATAACTGATCCAGTGTATTTTTCTTTTTGTCTAAATTAGAATCAATTTCAAATTTTGCGAGCTGCCCTTTGATATCCCCCCAAACCAATTCGATTGGGTTCAAGTCTGGATGATATGGAGGCAGTCGTAAGACTTCATGACTTGCCGCCTTTAAAATTTCATCTATTTTGTAAGTATTTTCTGTCGCGTGTTGTTTAATTAAATTCAATAAATCACATTTTCTTAAAGACGTATCAAATTCAACATTGTGTCTTTGCAGCCAGGTCTGCATGGTGGCTTTTGTGGATGTCATTGTAGGCTTTTTGTCCTCTTGTACCGAGTGGTATGCGGCATTATCCATAATAATAACTGAGCTTGGCGGTAAATTTGGCAATAGCTTTTCTCTAGTCCATTTGCTGAAGTTTACAAAATTCATATCGCTATGATAATCTCCGGTTTTGCTTTTGGATTTAAAAATTAAAAGAGCTCCATCGATAAATCCGGCTTGTCCATCAGCATGTACAATAATTAAACGTGGCCCTTTGCCAATATGCGACAGCACCCCTCGTTCTTCATTGGATTGCCAACACGCTGGTACATTTAATGACGAATTGACATAATTATGTTTCATCGAGGTAAACAATGTTTCTTTGATCTCTTCTGTGCTTATTTATCGCATTAAGATAATGCCACCGCCACGATACGATGTTTGGTTGTTCAATCAGTAATTTTCTTTTTGATTGACATTTCTTAAATCGAAAGCCAAGTTTATGAATCAATGTTCTCAAATATTCTCGGCCACAATTTAAAATTCCTTCTTCTTCTGAGTTTCGCATTCAAAATTTTTAACGTAGGAACCTTCTTAAAAACCGTATAAAATTAAGTTATTTTTCTTCTAACAACGCCCTCTGTAAAACTGTCAACTTCAATTTTTTTCTTTAGGATTTGTTTAATTTTTTTTGGTGATTTAAAATTTACATTATTTTGTTCATCTTTCAGTTCATTTCATTCTTTTATTATTTTACATATTGTAGTCACCGAAAGTCCTGTAGCTTTAGCAACAAGTTTGTTTAGGTTTACGTCTTCAAGATACTCTGTAGAATTATGATCTTGTTTTCTGGCTTTAAAAAAGGAATATACATTGTATGCTATTTGTTTAGCTTGCTTGTTAATTTTGTTCACACAACTGGAAGAGCGATTCATCTTGAGATTTATCTTGGCAGTCGTATACCTTGTGCGTAAATGTCCAAGCGTCCGTAACAAAAATACCAACCGCGCGCTGCGAGCACAGCCAGCGCACTGCCGCACTTGACGTAAGCTCTCTGCTCCGCGCACCTCTTTCACCCATCGGCTAACATCTCCCCCCGCTCCCTTCTTACCGCGCAGGCGATGCGCGAGTTAAACGGTCGGCCTATAATCTATACATACATGGCATATTGTAACGCAGAACAGCATAAAGCTGAGCGGGCTGAACGGTAGGATAGTCCGCTGTGTAAACGGTTAATGTAACGCAAAAATCATGTATGACGGAATTGTTCCCCTTTAGAAGTTCTAACAAAAGTCCGTAAAAGCATAATTATTATGTCTATCTTTTTCGTAAGTGTAAATCTGTCGTGCGTCTTTTCATTGTGTTTATTGACAGCTCCCCTCCATTATCCCTTTCACTTTTACTTTAAACATTCGCTATTCCATTCATACAGAAGGAGGTCACCGTATCTATTGGTCTTGCTGTTTTAGGCTTGCGTTTAGATTTAATATAATCTATAATAGGGTTCCTAGCAGGTGCCATTACCCAGCCATCCTCTCTATTTGGGTGCATTTTAATTTCAATAGCCTCCTATGTGTTCCTAAATAAGTCTTAATTGAAGCACGCTATAAGATGTAGCCAATCTTGTCAGTGACTCCTCGTACATATGGCAGTACAGCGGATAATGTGCACAACTGTGGCACGTTTCACGCGGTGGCAGGCTCGCGGTATTTGTAGCTTGTTATCGTGCAGTACATAAGTACTTGCTTAACATACTGAAGCTCCTCAGTTAGGTGCTGCTCGTCATAGGTACCACGTGGTCTCTGAAACAGAGATTTTACCCACGGTAGATAACTGTGTTGGATAATGGTGCGATTCGCCATTTAAATATCTGTCTGTATGGGTGTTCTTTCGATAAACAGTCTGACTAAGAGTGTTATTAGGTACTACCTATTACGAATTATTAAAACATCTAAGAAAGGTAATAAAATATCTGCCTACGTCGTCGTATAATTTCCTCGGAAAAGCAGCAATACCATCTAATTATGACGTTGTTGAAAGGCAGGTGCGATGCGATGGTTAATGCGTTCCGGAGACGCAGATCGCATAGCAACATTCGCTGCAGCGACTCGAGATCGCAACGCCCAGCTGATGGCAGCTGACTACTTGCGCCGCCACGCTGACTGGCGCACTCGCCCAGATCTCATGAGGCACATACTTCACTTTTACACTCGAGCGAAGGCCTACGGAAAACTAGCCGCTTTTTACGCTGAATGTGCTAAAGTTGAAGTTGATGAGTATGAGGTAAGCTCCGAAAACTATTTGAGATCATAATAATTGTTTTTTGTTATATTTATAGTAATTATATTATAATTATTCGTAGTAAATGATAATTAAATAAGGCTACAAGCTGAAGCCTTATTGGCCTTTTTCTTATATTTTCGATTTATATTGAATCAGCTATAGTCGACAAAATTAAATACCTACACCCTTTCATTCTATATTCTCCATTTAAATGGTTTCCCCATATGGTTAAATATATTTAGAATTACTTTACAGAACTTCGATAAAGCTTTAGAAGCGCTTAAAGAAGCTATCAAGTGTTTGGCGAAGTCTTCTGATACAGATACAGGTGATTGCATAAGTTTAAAAATTACAATGGAAATGGTCTCAAATAATTAATAATAATAAAGATAAAAATATTTTTAGGTGCTCAAACAACGGCGCTTCAAGAGCAAAGTTCAATCGTCAAGCGGTTCATGGATGTTAAAAAAATGTTAGAGGCAGACGAAATTAACCCAGGTGATGTACTGTTTATTACGGTTTTTACTGCTGTTTTGAATGAGCGCTTCAAATTCTTACTTATTCTTACTCTGTATACTCTAAAGGTCTTAGTAGATTGATACAATTGTCTTTAGGTGTTGTCGCTGGGCAACAGCTTCTTCGTGCTGTGATTGGTCGACCCGGACTAATCACGGAGGAAAAAGTACTTAAATTACTTTTGCAGTACGCGCCCAATCACGCCGAGGCACCACGTAAGCATTACCAAAAATAAAACTTATAGTTATGTACTAAATAATTGTACAGTTACATTATAATCCTTTTTACAGGATTCGATCATCAATTGAAAGCGCTGCAGCTACAATCCGAACCCGATAAAAGCCCGAGTCCCGACTCGACAGATCACAGTATAGAAGAAGTTGTGTAGTTAATAATAATGCTCTTAGGCGATAATTGTCGATCTCGTGCCACCTCTCTTGCACTGTTTATACGGTACTACGGTAGAGAAAAAGCACAAGCAAAATGTCCATCTAGTTTCCGAAACGGGACCGATTTGTATCGAACGAGTTGGTAAATAAAAATGAGAACGGCTCGACCAATTCGGTTAATTTTTGTTTTCACATTTTTTTATGGCATAAGGGAGAAAAAACGTAAAAATCACTAGGAAAAATACTTTTGACAGAGTGAATGTCTGTCGGGGCAACTAGTACTTACTAAATAAATGTGTTTTATAAGTGTCTATTTTTGTTATTAAAAACTTATGGCGGATCGTTTACCTGAGCCGGCCAAATTCAAACAGTCGCTATTCGAAATTTTTAAGTCTACAACAAACTTGAGATGCATTAGAGCAGTAGTAATTGGTACATTAACTATACAACATCCACAACTGAGAACTATTATCAAGCCGAAACCTTGCCTAAAACTGTGCCAACGGCCAAAATTGACGATTTACACTACTTGTAGCTACAATAACGATTTTTAATTAAAGGTTTTAATCCTCAGGTGTGAATATTAATTTATAGTTAATGTCGCAATCACTACTCCCATGAATGTAAAATGTGATAAAAATCTACAAATTGCGAAAAACCAATTGAAATTTGAATTTGGCGGACGCAGGTGAACGATTAAAATCCTGGAGGAAAACTCCATAGATACTCAAATAAAAGTGCAAAGGTTTTGCTAACATTAAATAACAAGGCGTTTTCTATAAAGATTTTGAAAAAGTGAAAACTTTTTTATCCACTTTAAAATAATTATATTTTTCGACAACAATGAGTACCTACATAGTACTTCAAAGAGTATTCTATTCTTTGACTATCTATCTATAAGGACCCGCCTCTCATGATCATTCCCCTCTGGCAAGGTAGTGGATTAAAAAATCTAACGCGTTTATCAAAACTGTTTCCGAAATCGATTTTTCATTAACAGAATCGTTTCCGCTCAGTAAGGTCATCATAAATGCTCCGTGTAAATACCGATATACGTGCAGTTAATGTGTGCAAAAAAAATATCTAATATCTTATTTAGATAAAGATGGAGTTATTTTCCGTATGTAAGTATTAAAGTTCATTTATTTCTATTTAAATCACATAATACAATTTATTAATAATGATCGAGGACGTTACCGATTCAATAATCGAGTATAAAATAATCGTTTAGTTCAAGCATGCACTCCCCACGAGACTACCCGCACTCCCCACGAGACTACCCGCACTCCCCACGAGACTACCCGCACTCCCCACGAGACTAGCAAATTTTTTTTACTAACAATATCAGCCTTCTTCTAATATACGTAAGATTTAAATTTGAAATATCCATCAAAATGACATTTTTTTATTTTCAATTATATATCACCCAATAGGATGTCACCATTTATGACTTCCAATTATAGGTCTTAATGCAGATTTACCTTTTTCATCATTTTGGCAATTATAGGCTTTATATATATTATGGCATAATGCTTAAAACTCGGATTTTAAAAAGTGTAGCGAGACTATGTCCCTCTTTTGTTTTGTCATTTTAATTAATGATGTGATAGTGATTGTTTACGATTTCGAATCGATATCGATATTATTTTCGTGTTCAATGTAAGACCAAATTATAATAATTGCTAAATATCACTAAAGATGAATATCATGAATTTATGATATCACTATATTTTTATAAAATTTAGGTAAAATAACTTTTTTGGAAATGACGTAACTAAGATTATTGATTATTTTTGATATCCAGTGCTATTAGATATTTTATTTGTTACTTTTTCAGATCTACAAAAGACCTTCATTTAAAATGAAGTAGGTGTGATTGATAAATAATAGCTTAAGCCGTTGCGGATAAATTTGTTGACTAAAGAATTTATAAATTAACATATTTAAATCGTATTTTAAAAATAATTGAAAATGATTTCTAAGATACGGTACGGTTTGAAGGTCTGGGGTTTCTTTTACCACTTAGGTGGAAAACCAGCACATGGCCCGCCTGATGGTAAGTGGTCACCGTAGCCTATTATATGAACGCTTGCAACACCTGGGGTATCACTCGCCCGTTGCCGACCCTGTAAAAATCTTTTCACACCCGGTAGACAACCCACAACACCGGTCCCCCACTGCCAACATAACGCTTCCTCGCGGAGCTCTGGCGATCTTGCTCACCGTTAGGAACACAACATAGTACAGTGCTATGTTATTTGGCTACTATTTTCTGCAAAGTGTAGGTATTTCCCCAGTTGGGCAGCTCCAATTGTAAGTAGAGTTATTCAATTCCACTATGCCCTGCCTCTCGGGGTGTTTCTTCAAACACATTATTTTCTTTTTTCGATATCCGGCTCAAAGAAATAACGAGAGTACGGAACACGACATACCATCACGTCTTTATTCCCCGAAGGGTTAGACAGATGCGTACTTAGGGGGCGAGCCTATTGCCATTAATCGGGCATCAACCCTTAATTTTATAGAAAAACTCTAATAACACATTGCTCGACCAGGGAATCGAACCCAGGACCTCTAGCGTAGCGCTTCTGTTCATATTAACGCGCGACATAATGAACAAAATCGTATTTACTCCTACTTATATCTCGTGGGAAACAAAACGCTCTGTCTAGTGTCATTCCTAATATATCAGCCTGGCAAAGAAAAGAAAAAATCAAAATCAAAGAATCAAACTAATTGGTATCAAAGTATTTGTAACAAAACGTCCCCAATATCCGCTCTATCTATACTAATATTATAAAGAGGAAATATTTGTATGTATCAATGTAACAAATAAACTCAAAAACTACTAGGCCGATTTCGATAGTTTCTTTGTTTTGTATTTCATTAGCATGCAATGAGAGCATTGCATTGAAAATAATTATGACGCAAGATATTAAAAAGGTGTGTATGGATGATTTTAATTTTGCAAATAAATAATTAAATATAAAAATAATTTGTAATCGTTGTTACGTTTTTATCCATTCTTCCTAAAATAATCTATCGATATAAAATATCGATAGATTATAGTAGCTTCCTAATTATTTTTATTGTATTATACGTTCGTATTGTCTTCAATTCTCTTGTATGTTGACGTATTTGACCTCTATTGTGTGCGTAAATTGTGTTAGTGGTTAAGATTTTAATATGTGTGAGTTCGTAGCGATACAAAATGATTTTGAGTATGTGTGCAGCAATGTCTATGTAGTGTTTCCTCCCCCCGCACCAAAAGTTACAGACTTTTTCGATACCTCCCACGTAAGTTGTTGTATCTCCAAAACTGCAAATTTACAGTAGAGCGTTTCAAAGATTCAAAGTGAACCAAAATCTGCATTTATTGACAGACAGTCAAGACAAAATCTGCATTTATTCTAATATAATAGTCGTCTTAACTTCGTTAAAAGATATTTTAAGTAATATATTTATTTTCGGAGATATTGTTCATACAATATTTTACTCCGGAGTACAAGCTATGCCAGTTGTTGCATCTGATACTAACAACATTATACCGCGGCGCCCAGATAACGCCACTTGTGGTATATGATAGTTAAAACTGTATACGTTGAAAAACATAAGTCTCACTCTGTTGTATGTGGTAACAATCAATTATATTAGTAGAGTATAGGATATTAGTTACAAAATTCAATTGTACAATTTGAACCTGATTAATTTTTTAGGTTTAATAAATAAAAAAGAAATGTTATTAAGGTTAAATTTATTTATTAGAAACAACATAAGTGCTAAAAGATAATCAGAAAATCTTTAAAAATAAAATAATAATCTTTTAAAACATAATCAAATAACTTCTTCTATTGCTGAGTAATCAAAAACGTTTCAACATAAAACAATCATTCTAATACAATTATACAATATTATAGAATCAAAGCATGACCTATGCTTATAATAATATTTTTGTAGGTAACGTTTTCTTAAGAACTAATCATATAGAATTACAAAAATCAACATCATTATATAAAATAAAATTATGATTATTTTCCCAATTATTTTCCCTTGAGAAGATTTGCTTTCCTCTTTGTCAGACTTCATAAGCTGTCGGGATAACTTCTTGTTAGTGACGTGAATTTCATGATCCATTACTTGCTGCTCTGATGGACTGTTAATATTTCTAAAGTTGTGGCACTGATCGCACTGATCTTTCTTAGGAATATAAAAACTGAGCTTAAAGTTTTCATTTACAATGTCTCGATATAGACGTTCGGATTTAGCTTTCTCTTCAATGTATTAGACTGAAGCCACTCATAATACATATCAAATAATTTATGAAAATTTAAATCTCCATCCAAATATAACTTATTTGACCTTTGCCTAGTAAAATGTGACTCAACAGGCTGCAAACTCTAAATGTCACACACACTGGTTATAACAGACTCTGTCTTTTTTATAGGGTGGTTTGAGTGTTTCCTCTTTGATCTGGAATTAGTACTCCAGTAGTCATATCCATCTTTTCTAGGGCCTTATTAATAACCTGATCACTGACGGAAATAGTGCTCAAAAATGTTTTTTGCACACTTCCACATAATTGTCTTCACCATGATCTAGTGGCAATGAGTACTTTAACGTGTACTTACGCCTTGAAGTGGTATCTGTGTAGACACTGCGTTTAATATTTATTTTTACTTAGCTGGCTATATACATCCATTTTTTTTCTCGATTTCCCAAACTCTCAAATATCTTCTGTCTTTCTCCTTCACTAAATTTATCAAAACACTTCTTGCGGCAGTGACATGGCGGGCCCATCTTTCTCTTTGCTTGAATTTTACCATTTCTTGACATGTACTCTTTTCCCATATTACGTAAATTCTTTCTCTTAGTGTCTATCCATTCATTAAAATGTCTTTTTCTTATATTACCTTTATCTTCCCTTGGTTGATGACGGCGACCGGTTGTGCTAGGACTATTATTCGAAATATCTCACAGCGGACCATAATTGTTTATTGTTGTATATGTTGAGCAGCTAGACAGATAACCTGGTGAAGGTACAGATAAATATCAAAAGTTGATAAGTTTTCCTTTTGTATATAATAAGGGCAAAAATCATTATCACAGTCGTAGTCTAAGTGGTTGGTACTACAAGAAGGTGAAGGGTGCGGTGTTTCGAGATTTGCAATATCAGAATCTGAAGCAACTTCTGGGTTATTATCAAAGAAATCTGTATCAATTATGTCTGCTAGCTCATTAATTTCCGACTCATTAAAGCTTATTGGTAATGGAGACTCTGAAACAATAATAATGTTTTGTATAATAAATGATCAGCAGATTCGGGGAATCGAACCTGAGACCTCGGCGTGCTAATACAATGCACTAGGTACGCATCTAGCTATTGAGACAGTCGTACTTACAATTTAAAGACGACGTCAAGTCGTCAATTCAAAAGTACGTAAGTAAGTACGTACGTACGTTACAACGTAAATTTTAAGTAAAAAAAAAGTAAATCCAACGTAAAATATAGCATTTCACTATACAACAACATTTTAATGAACGATTTCCAAAGTGAAATGTTGTATTTATTACATACAACAAAATGTTTAACTTCAACGAAAACGTAAAATATTGTATGTATCACATACAACATTTTTAATGAACGTTCACCGGCGAATATTGTCGTAAGTAATCTATACAATATTTTAGGTTGGTGCCACCATAAAAAGTGTTGGTAACTTAATTCATAATCTAACCAAACGCAAATATCCCTTTAATGCGTACACCCTACCCCCCTCATCCTGCACGCTTCCGCATTGGTCAGTCGACTTATGGATATTGGTATGGGAAGTCGCGCGCTTTATTTCCGCGGTTTAAAAAATATATTTTCGATATTTACCTTGAAAACCACGTTTGTCACGGAATTGTCCTCTTTACAGTCAGTGATTGGGTGAGTAATTCGATTTATATTTTAATTTCACCTCTATTTTATTGGACTTTTGGTCTACTTTTATCAATATAATATTTGTTTATTCATTGTCAATATTAATTGAATTAATGATCAAAATAATCCAAAACGTCATTACCGTAAGTATCATCACCGTAATTTACCATCAGTTTTTAAGGTGACGGTAATGACCGTCACTTTAAAAACGACATTTCGGGAGTATGAAAGGGCGAGGCGTGGATTAGTGGTTGAGCCTCACGGGACTTGCTCACTCCAAGAAATCATAGGTTTCCCATCAAGATGGCAAAATGCCATTTTGAACTCGAGCATGCGGCAGGCCCGTCACTTGATGGGGGCGCTGAACGGACATTTCGGGACTTACGCTCTCCTTCAAAAGATGGGTCTGACGGAGACATTAGCCTGCAGGGACTGTAAAAGGGAAATTGAGAGCATGGAACACCTGTGTACATGCGATGCACTGGTGGTGCGATGGTTATCCAAGACCAGAGGATTACAGACTCATACCCCCAGGCCTCATTATAAAGCTTATGGAAGAGCTGTTTGAAGAACTGGGGGAGGATGAGGATTAGGAATCTAGGGGAAGCACAAAAGATCCTATTGGGTCGAAGTGCTCTGAGGCCTTGCTGCCTCGGCCCCACACAAGATAAGATAAGACGGTAATGACCTGTAACTGATGGCGATGATCCAAGAATGTATTTTTTATTGTAGTTGTCTAGATAAATAAAATATAATAAATATTCTGCGACATCGCACCATCTAGTCCCAAACTAAGCAGAGCTTGTACTATGGGTAGTGGGTACTAGACTGGATATAATATTTATATATTTTTTTGTAAATACTTACATGTAATACATAAGAAACACCAGACGAACACAAACACTTAGATTCATCACATAAATATCTGTGTCCTGTGGGAATCGAACCCAGCCTACTGAACCCAGCCCAGCCTACAGAACTACTGGTCAGCAGTCCAGTACTCGGACCACTAAATCACAGAGATCGTCGATATAATTATATTTCTTAAATTTCATATAAAATCGTTAAAATCTTTATATAAAAGTTTTTTTTTAAAGCTTACTAGCAATGCGGGTCGCACATTACTAGTATTCTTGTTAACCCCTCGTGCTAAGCTAGAATGCTTGTGTTACGAGTGGGTTCACGTCGTTAGTGCAATGGGTGGGGTTCGAACCGGCAACCACATGATCGCAAGTCGTCGGACTTACTTTTAGCTTCTTTAACGTTTATTAAGCAAAGTTTTTAATGCAGCTAGGAATCTAGAATGTGTTATAGACCTACAAATTGCGAAAAACCAATTGTAATTTGAATTTGGCGGGCTCAGAGAAACGATCAGCCTTAAGAGCTATAAGTACATTATGTACGTGTGTAGTACATCATTTTAAGATAATTGGTTGGCTCTGCGGCAGAATAAGACACAATATACTTTTACTTTGGCAGAGGAGTAAGGTATTAGCAGTTCTATATGTAGGTACGGGAAATGTTGGACTGCTGAGTCCAACATTTCCCGTACCTACATCAAGCTCAGTCTATCAGCTGACAATGACATTACATTACTGACATTAGTAATATTGATTTTTAACCTTACTTTATTTTTATGCAAAAATTAATTAATTTTTGTTTTAATTTCAATGTGCGACACATGAATGAATAAATGAATCGGATTTGAAAATGGTTAGGCTTATAACTAATGTGAAGAGCCCCTTTTTGTTTGTCACTCGACGATTACTGAGGTTTGTTTTTAATTTTGAAATCTATTCCTATAACTTTACTAAATAAACTACTATATTTAATGCTTTCACAGGGCCATATCAGTACGCTTTAAGAGTTCAGATGCACCCGATAAACATATTGATGTGAAAAAGATCCGTAACTTCAGTATAGTTGCTCATGTTGATCATGGAAAGAGTACTTTAGCTGACAGACTGCTCGAAATAACTGGTACCATCAAACCAGGTGCTGAACATGCACAAATTTTGGACCAACTGCAGGTATGCCTTTCATTCAACAAATCGTTACCAAGGGCTTTCCAAGAAGTGGTTTTTGTATTGTATTTTTAATGTGATATTTGAAATGTTTATCAGTTTAGATAAAAATGTGAATAATACCAACCATAATAACTACATCTGTCCCTGAAGGTGCATGATATCGATAAAGAAGCAAGAAAGCGTGGGGTGTTAATGCAAAATAATACTTCATCATTGATTGCCACAATAGGAAAATTATATATCTACATATACATAGGATACATAATCAACCCCACTGCTGAGCACAGGTCTCTGTTCAGAATGAGAGGGATTAAGTCACGACACTGGCCTAATGTGATTTAGCAAACTTCACACACTTTTGAGAAAAAATCTCAGGCATTCAGGTTTCCTCATGATGTTTAACTTCACCTTAAGCACATTATAATTAACAATTAATAAGCACATTCAAAATGTCAGAGGTTGGTGCCTTAGATTTGAACTTTGACTTGACAGAGTTCAAACGACCATTGGGTTGTATCACTAGGCTAGCACTGTGTATATGTCACAGTTAAATTGTATAATTTGCTTTTGTTCATAACTGCTAGCTGTTTCAAAACAATTCTATTATGTAAAACAGCTGAATGACATTCAGCAGTTTGTATAATTTTAACCTTCAACATGCAGAATTGCATTAACATTTCTGCAGTCTTCAATATAGTGTGTTAAACATTGAGCAGTTTTGTAAAATAGGGTGAAATTATATTTATTTATTTACAAGCACATACATACAACTTTACAGTTAGGTACACCAAAACATTGCAGTGCTCAAAATTACAAAAGAAGACTTGATAATCTATACTAATATACCGGAATAATTTTTATTCAGTGCGCAAACTTTGACAATTGATACTTAAACGACTTTTATTAAACACCAATTTGTTATTTTGATATGTCTTAGTACAAAATATCGAAGTTATCGTTAACAAAAGATGTTTACTTTGAAACTTATTTTATGGTTACTCGCTAGCGCACGGCAAAGCGCGCGCGCCTTAGTACCTACATCAGCTGTACACCGGCGCGTGAGTCGGCTGGCACACGTGCATATTGTTATTATTGCGAATAGATATTATGTGTCCATATTTTGCTGATTTCAAGCCGGATAAAAATTTAAAAAAAAGTTTTGAACTAATAATGGGAATGTGTTCTATTACTGATACTGAACAACCAAAATTTTTTTGCGCACTGCTTAAAAAATATTCCTGTATAAAGCTGAAGAGTTTGTTTGTTTGTTTGTTTGCTTGAACGCACTAATCTCAGAAACTACTGGTCCGATTTGAAAAATTCTTTCAGTGTTAGATAGCCCATTTATTGAGGAAGGCTATAGGCTATATATCATCACGCTATGCGGACGAAGTCGCGGGCAGAAGCTGGTTTACTATAAAAATAAAAAATACAAAACAAATGATATGTCAGATTATAAAGTTTAGTTCCAAAATTTGGCGCTCTTGTAGCTGTATATCCTAGCAAATGTAAAAGCATTTCAGAGTAACCCTAATTTATACCATGTAAGTGTACATAATGGCTGCAATTCAGTTCTGGCATGCATGGCCGCTGCCATGGCTCCCCTCGCTTCACGCGCTCGGCTTGCGCGTCTTATGGTCTCGGTTCTGAGCTAACCTAACTATTATAAATATCTTTCATCCTGAATTTACCCAGTCAAAAATAAATTAGACTGCCAATATATAACTAAATGTAGCAGCAGATAAGTCATTCTATAAAACAACTAAATGTGGGTAAACATTTTGCAACGACAACCCAGCTGGATGTTGTACGGCTGTTTTAGATAATAGAGCTATTTTGTAAAACAGCTAGCGGTTATGTAAAATGGTCTATTATACAATCCAACATTGACGTTTATACATACAATAATATGTATTCACAGGTTATTAATTCCAAATGTTAATTCCTTTGTAGATATAGACAGAAATTAATCTTTTATTAATTACATACATATTATATTATAAGCAAAGGTCTTGAGTTCAAATCCAAGGCACACACCTCACCTCTGAATATTTGAATTCACATTGTTTATTTTATATACAAATTCTCACATACACAAATGCCCAGTCTGAACTACCTGTAGATTGTACAAATATTTGCTCCATGTGGGGATCAATCCCACAACATATTTTGCAGAAGCTAGATGCTCAGCCGCTACGCCAAATGTATCGTCAAAAAATAAAATAAAATAAGAAGCACTACATAATCAGCTTGATAAATTAAAAATTTTTCATCATTAAACTTTATAACTTTTACAATTACCTACATATTTGCTATGTGGAAATTTTGTTGCAGGTAGAAAGGGAAAGGGGCATTACAGTGAAGGCTGTAACTGCATCTTTGAATTACACATATAAAAATGAGAAATACCTTCTCAATCTCATTGATACCCCAGGACATGTTGATTTCTCCAATGAGGTAATCATTACAGATACCAACTACTTACATGTTACAATAAATTCACTTTCTGTTAGTAGCCTGATAACTAATAAGCTATTTATATTTTTGTAGTTATTTCATTTACTATTTTAGGTTGTAAGAAGCATAACAGCATGTCAAGGCGTAATAATGTTAGTAGATGCCAATGAAGGTGTTCAAGCACAGACAGTGGCTGTGCACACACTGGCCAAAAGAAATAATTTACTTATAATCCCAACACTGAACAAGGTGGACCTACCACGAGCTGACCCTGATAAAGTAAAATCCCAACTGAGCTCATTATTTAAAATAGAACCAAGTAGTGTCATGAGCATATCTGCTAAAAAAGGATGGGGAGTTAAAGAGCTGCTTGAAGCTGTCATAGAAAGAATTCCCGCACCTCCAGTAGACACTGAAAGTCATTTTAGAGCACATATAATTGATACTTGGCATGATAAATACAGAGGCGTACTTTGTTTGGCATACATACATTCTGGCAAGGTACAAGTTGGTCATCCTGTGAAATGGAAGTCAGATTCTAAACCCCATACAGTGAAGTTCTTAGCTATGTTAAGACCAAATGAGGAACCTATTACAGAAGCTGTGGCTGGCCAAGTTGTTATGGTAGGTGAGTGACAATGTCGCAGAAAGGACTAAAATAATGAAATTCAATTTCAAATAATTTATTTGAAATAAATAGGTGCATAGAATGGTGTTTTAAGAAAATACAATATAGATCAAGCCCATTTAGCCATTATAAACTGTATGCAAATTTTACCTAACAACTCCACCCAGAAAAGTAGAATCTATCTATGTACTATTTTTTTTGTATTTATGCTAAGATTATAATAAACTTATTTTAGTGAAGTAAAAATTAGACTTGCGGGCAGGACTCGAACCTGCGTCTTCTGGTTAGTTACACCAGACACTATATAACGAGTCCCACCCGCCATGTCGTAATTTACTTTCTGAATTTACGTCTTAAAGGTGTCATCAGTAAAATCTATTGAAAAGCAAGTTACTTTGTTTCTCAGCCGACATGACTTACCTTACAGTTAGTTCTACGTCGTACGATGCTACCAATGCTGCTTTTTCTTCACTAAAATAACTTTAGGTATAATCTTAGCATGGAAGATGCAAAAAATAACAAAAAGATAGTTAATGGGTATGGTACCGTCGTACAAATCAAATGTTGTTGTTTCAAATCTTGGCTATGTCGGTCTGTAAACAAATAAGTAAGACACATTTTTGTTTACAGACCGACAATGACAAATACACACAATTACATATCGCGTAATATTTATAGTTTTCTACTAGGATGTGGCCCAAAAGGAGGAGGCAGCGTCGGCGATCAGCTACTTGCAAAAGAGGTAGCAGACAGTGAAGCAGTGTCGACGGTCCCGCCAGTTAAACACATGGTCTACGCGGGGATATTCCCCGCAGACCAGTCGCAGCATTCTCAACTTAGCGATGCCATCAAGAAACTGGCTTTGAATGACTCTGCAGTTACTGTTACTGCTGATTCAAGGTAAGTTCTTGATCATACCATCACGCCTGTTTTCCCCGAAGGGTTAGGCAAAGGTGTATTATTGTACACCCATAGTTCGCTGGTATGTTTAGGTCCCATGTAATAGAGGGCGAGCCTATTGCCATTAACCGGGCACGAATTCCAAACTCCGTACTGTTACTGGGAATTTCATAGAAAAACCTAATAACACTGCTCGACCTGGGAATTGAACCCAGGACCTCAAGCGTAGCAGTCGCGCTCATGACCACTAGCCTAATGAGGCAGTTGTAAGTTAGTTATGTTCTTGATGGGTATAAATAATAGCGGTGTCGGACTTGCGATCATGTGGTTGCCGGTTCGAACCCCTCCCCCATTGCACTACCGACGTGAACCCTCTCGTAACACAAGCATTTAGCTTAGCACGAGGGGTTAACAAGAATACTAGTAATGTGTGACCCACATTGATAGTAAGCTTTTTTTAAAAAAAAAAACTGAAAGTCATACCTAGGCCACGCTACGATAGCGGCAGGTAGATCGTCATAGACAAGTGGCTGGAAGGCGCCACAGCTTCCTCGATTTCCGGCCGACGCCTTTTCAGGATATGGCTATGGAAGGCAGGTAGGTATATCGTATCAGCGAAATTATTTTAGGTACTGCAGTAAACTGGTTCAGTACGGGCAGCAAGTTATCGAGGGACGGAAAATAGCCGTTCTGTAGTTAGTTCTATTAGTTATGCCGTACCCTCGACTAGCATGGCTCTTTGAAAAACACAGCCTGTTAAGGTCGCGTCAACTGGCGTCGTGGTAAATGTCACGATTAACATGGCCGTAACTATAAAGCAAGTGAATGTAAGAGTATAATTTCTGCAGCCTCCCAAGGTGGCAGATATTCCATGAAGATTTTCCGCGCCCCAAAAAGAAAGGAATGCCTAATAATTAAGTGAATTCTTTCAGTCCGGCCTTAGGACAAGGATGGCGCATTGGTTTCTTAGGTCTATTACATCTAGAAGTGTTTACACAACGCTTACTCCAAGAATATAAAGCTGAAGCTATATTGACTGCTCCCTCTGTACCTTATAAAGTCAAGTAAGTATTTGCTCTAAGTAGTTGGTATAACTAGTATTTGGGTTATTTATCACATCGCTGTTGTGTAATATTTTTCCAAAAATTCAATAATCAACTTTGATAATACACTCAATACTCACTCAATAAAAAAAAGTGGTTTTTATGGCACGGTTAGCGCAGATTTTTTTCAAACCCCGTACGGATCAACTATTTACATGGCATACATAGTATTACACACCCACAAATTAAGAAAAATCTTTGTGGTAATATTGTTTATAGGAAGAAAAAAAGTTGATACCCATACAATAATATCCGTCTTACGATACAAATTAATAATTCATCTGGTCGAGTTTCTATGGACATATATAAATAAATTAATATACTTTCAGAGTAAGAGGAACAAAGGCTATAAAACAATATAAAGGCACGGAAGTTATTGTCACGAATCCTTTACTGCTGCCAGACGTCAATTACATCGAAGAATTTTACGAGCCATTTGTCATAGGTAGGTACTAACTATTTTTATTTTACTTTGATACAGTATGGTCAAAAAAAAACTAATAATATTATTAAAATGTACCACTGACAAACCATTTGCGCAGGTACAACATCAGACGCGCACAGTTCTTTCGCTCTTTATTGAGGCCAACAATAAAAAAAATAACTTACACGTAAATATTTTTTTAAGTGTAACTACTTACCTTTTTTATAACTATCAGTAAGTAGTTTTTATTTTCTTTAAGACACTATAATTATTGATTGCAGGGACAATAATCACCCCAGTCGAGTACATTGGAGCGGTAACGTCCCTTTGTATAGACCGACGAGGCACTCCCCTCCCATCTAACGCAGTCGACGATAAAATGACCATGATGCAGTACATCCTACCTCTCTCGGAAGTCGTTATAGACTTTCACGACACACTCAAAAGCATAACTTCGGGATTCGCCAGTTTTGACTACCAAGATTACGGGTTTCATCCGAGCGCATTAGCACGGGTAATTTTCAACGTTTTTTTTTTTCAAATTGTAAATCTCATACAAACAGGTTTATGGAATGGACCTTTAGCGTAGCAGTCACGCTCAGACAGCAGCAGGCTACTACTTGTTTTGATTAAATTTGCGTTTTTGTAGATATATATAATACATTTTAGTAAGTTAGAATACACGGGCATTGTCTAGGGGCCCTAACATTGTTAATCGTATATACACCACATATGGATAAAAGTAACCCTATTAGTATTAGTAGGGTTACTTTTATCCATATATAGTACAGTCTATTTAACACATTACAGACTTATGGGATACGGCACCTCGGCATAATAGACCTCAAGCTAACTCCATTATTTTCATTACTTCGCAATGAACTCATTAGAATGGATAGATGCAAAGAAATAGTACCTGCATTATTTATCAAGGGGAAAAAGTCCCATGATAAATATTGTACTATTTCTTCGCATGACCAACAAATTACGTATAGTATAGTTAATAATTAATGTGAAATTTTCAGATGGACATCCTAATTAACGGTATATTGGTAGACGAATTATCTACTATAGTGCATACCAGTCGCTTAGAGTATAATGCTAGGAGGCTTACTGAGAAGCTTAAAGAAATGATCCCAAGACAGATGGTACAGGTAATAATTAAATATATGAATTATTCAGTTTTAGGTTGGGCATCTCTTGAGATGTTATTCTAATGTCTACTTTAATGTAGAGACAGGGCAGTGCTGCGTCACCGTGGAGAGTGATTGTGAGTTAGAGTTAGAAAAGATTGTGACTAGAATGGATGAGTTACCTGTCAAATGCCTCTTGCATCGCAGGCGGGAGAGTTGCAAGACACGTAACTTTAATGAATGAAACATATAGCTAAAGGTAAAGAAAATAAATTTTAGTAAGACAAAAGTGATAGTTTTTGAAAGAGAGGAAAATGTATGTATGTTTTATATAAGGGGCGAATGTCAGCGGCAGCGTCGGAAGAGGTCACCTTCGAAGAACATACGCCGATCTTATTGGCAAAGACATTTAAAAGTTCTGGTTCGTAGTACTAGCAACCGTACTACAAACGCGTATGTATGAATGTGAAAGAAGCAAAAGAAGTGTATGCAAGAATAGTTGCAAGTAGCGGTCTAGGAACAGTTTCTGCCTACCTCTGTGAGAGAAAGGCGTGAGTGTATGTACTCTCATACATCTTCTCATACACGCGCCATTATCATGTTTATCATTATCATTAGGCCGTTTAGTGTATTCTTATGTCAGCCAGTAGGTACACGGCTGTAATAGACTGCCTACTTTACCTTTGCCAGCAACAAAGATCCCCAAAAGATGTCATTATAATTATTTTTTCATTTTAGGTGGCTATTCAAGCAGTCGTGGGAGGAAAGGTTATCGCAAGAGAAACCTTGAAAGCTTACCGGAAAGATGTTACAGCAAAATTGGTGAGCATGTTATTTAAAAAAGAAAGTGAAAAAAAATCTAAGCAATTATTAGAATATTCATACAAAGCAGACTAGAAAGTTCATCCTCGCTTTGCTGTTAGTTATTTAAGTGCCTATTATGCGCCGACCGTAAACTCTAAATAGTTTAAATGAATGTTATTAAATTCATTGTTTCAGTATGGAGGTGATGTCACTCGTAAAAAGAAGTTACTGAAGCAACAAGCAGAGGGGAAGAAGAAAATGCGTAGTGTTGCTAACATTAGAATACCAAGAAATACTTTCATTGATGTATTGAAAAGATAAATAACTTGTAACTAAATAATAAATAAAATTAAGCTAAATATAATATTTTGTACTTTTTTGTTTTTGGGAGTATCTAAGCTTGATATCCAAAATGCGATATCTGAAACCTAGTAAACATGGCCTACCTACTAAATGGTTTTAATTATTCACCTGATTAGATATGACATGAATAATAAGAATTATAAAACTATAATAATTAAAGATTATGTGCCGACTATGACTTTGGCCGAGTAATAAGCTGATTATTCGGCCAAGCCGATCCCGGTTTTGGGGTTTATATACAGTAATTTACGTGACTAAAAGTAAATAATTAGACTGAGGATTACCAAAGGGAAGGTTAATTTACATTTCAAAATGTGAAAGACATTCAAACATCACGCCAGTATTCCCCGAAGGGTTAGGTTAGGTAGACCCCACTAATGTACACCCACAGTTCGCCGGTATGTTAGGTCCCACGTAATAGGGGGCGAGCCTATTGCCATTATCCACCCAGGCACAAATCTTAAATCGCCGAGCTGCTACTCAGGATTTTATACAAAATCCAATAACACCGCTCGACCTAGGACCTGATGCTATAATTAGAATAATTATGTAATTACTGCTATGTCTATATTTTATTGAGAAACAAAGTCACTAACTAACCGGCGCTCTATGGTGGGCGGATAGTCGGATTTACCGTCTGTTCGGACCCATTACTCTGAGGCCGGACCATCTCTGTAATAATATATTGTCATTGTGGCAGATAATATTTAAGCATGGAAATGATTACTGTTTTTCATACATTTGCATTTGATGAAATTATGATTTTCATTCAAAATAATTTACGCCACTTGCTATTTTGCAACTTTTAATGAAATATGAATTATAATCAATATTAGTTTGAAAATAAGTACCTAAAAGCTTTCCAGTAGGCTTTTCTTAAAAAAATACCGGCCAAGTACGACTCGGACTCGCGCACCGAGAGTTTCGTACTTAAAAATATTTTTATTATATGATATACCTAACTAAAAATTTATGCTTTTCGCAATTTTGAAATAAAACTATTTTTACGGATTTTATCGCGTTGTATTAATTTTATTAAATTCCCGTCGTTTCGGATCCTTTACAGCATCCAAAGTCACAGGTTGACTGAGCTGTTTGTTTAAATTACTAACAGCTACCTTACATTTTTGTTAAATATTAGTGATTCGATTCACGCAGAACGAGGTCACCGTATCCTTTGGTCTTGCTGTTTTGGGCTTGGATTTAGATTTCATTGATTCTATAATGGGGTTCCAAGCAGCTGGTAGGACCCAACCATCATCTCTATTGAAATTTGGGTGTTTTTTAATTTCAATAGCCTCACTGGTCATCCTAGGTAGGAATCGGTTTTCTTTTGCGAGGACTTGTGGTTTATCAAATCTGATGTCGTGCTGGGTCTTGTCTAGGGTATGTTCACAAACTGCAGACTTTCTGGAACAGCGGTGTTTGACATCGGCTATGTGTTCTTTTACGCGGGTCCCTATGCTTCTTTTATTTTGGCTTAGTTCTTACCACCTGTCAAGTGCCACATACCTCTTCAAGATGCAGGAGTATACAAGCTTGATTGGTCTCTCATACATAGGCCAAACTATTATTATTTTTCCTTATCTGTGCTATAAGACGTTGCTTAGTACAAAATTTCAAGATTCTGAGTTCATGGGAAGTACCTTGTAGATTTTGGTTCCCTTGCGAGTGTCGAAAATTTGCGGAAATCGGCTTATACAGTCGTACCTATCTTTTGATTGCATTAGCTTAGAAGTTTGATTTTTTCACAGCTCCAAGGGACATCTGAGTATTTTATATCAATTCGAGCTTGATACCTCCACGCGTTTCTGATAAAAAGGGGCTTGACAGACAGACAGACGGACGGACAACAAAGTGATCCTATAAGGGTTCCGCTTTTTCCTTTCGAGGTACGGAACCCTAAAAATAACGGCTAGTAATAACTAACTTTTCCCATTGTGCTATTTCATTCGATGGAAATTGATTTTATTATTGAAATGAAACTACTTTTTTCGGATTTATCGCGGTATATTGATATTATTTAATTAACAAAAATGTAAGGTAGCTGTTAGTAATTTTAACATTAAGACGTCCAGCACCTCAGTCTACCCGTGACCATGGATGCTGTAAAGGATCCGAAACGTCGGGAATTAAATAATATCAATATACCGATAAAATCCGTAAAAAGTAGTTTCATTTCAATGTCTAATATTCGCGTAAGTGTGGGAAATCAGTATGATTTTATAATTTTTCTATAGTTAATGCAAACAATTAAATAATAATACACAAAAATAATAGGCTTAGAAAAATAGACTTAATTTATTTATAAAAAAATCTTGATTACAATTAAAAGGACATTGCATGGTTAACAAACATCACAAAAATAATATGATCCTTAAAAAAATATAAGTAATCTACTGCTGCTAATCACCGAATGTCATACATAAAATAACAGCGAAAGCAAGTCTTGAACTGAATAACTAATTAGTTTCTTAATCGAGCACAAATCATTTAGAATAGTAATATCCGATATTTAATAACAATTTTGATAATGAGCACGATAACGATAAAAATATGTACTTATCATAAAACAATAGCAAGACTAATTGAAATAGTGTCATGTCGATACCGAAACAATGTATGTAGAGAGGGATAGGCTCAGTACGACATTACATCTAAGCTCAATTTAAAAAACTAATTTAATCATATTATATCCTCATAGATCCACAGTCATGTGGAGAGGTGGCAGGGTATGTCGGTAGCCTTTTATTTCAATAGCTAACGCCATTTTTACTAAAGAACAACGGATTATAAAATAAAAAATACGACTAATATATCCGTATGGATGTCGTCACTTTGGAATAGGAAAGACGTTGCAGAGATCACAAAGATATGATAATGAAATAGTCACTGGCATTTATATAATATACCGAGTACCTATATAGTTTATAATAACTCAATTAGGGAAAGGCACGATTAAGTGGCACTAGTAGGTACATAATGATACGTATCGACAAATAATTACACCGAATATTCTTGTCTTGTCCCTTATAGTAAATATATTTTTAATGTAATGAAAGTTGTAGACAATGTTAGACATTCTATGGTGGATCTTCCTTGCACTTGATCATTTAAAAATCACATTGTCATTTTATTATATTGCAGTTTTTGGAAGCATCACCAAGAATGTTTATGATATTCAATTTAAAATCAATTAGTTAGATACTTCAATTTCAAATAGAAAGTATTGTTTTAATATTATTTTAGGGCTCTTTTAGAATATTTTTTAACTGAATCTCATTAATATAGAAAATAATAACTACTTACCTAATTGTTAACAGGTGCAGTCATTAACCAAAGTTACAGTCTCATCTTTTATCAAATCGAACTTTTACCCCATACAATTATTCTCAATCCAGAAGAATCATTTATACAACTGCAAAGCAATCATAAATATTATTTATGTATAAGCATAACAAAAGCACCACTTGCAAACGAAATGGGGATGGTACAATATTGTCACATACTGAATTAAAATAATAAATTTGTCACTACTACAAAGAACTCGTAAGTCTCAATCTATAAACATTGCAATAATAACAATTTTTTTTTTTACAATTCATAATGTTTAACGAGGTTAAAATAAAATATTACTTTTGGCTACATTTTTTTTGACGCATTGTACCTTAATAATTTTATAAATTTACAAAATGTCTATGTATTGTGTTTATTTATTTAGGTATAGCACAAGTAAAACGCTTTTACAACATTTGAATTATTCACGGCAAACTTACACGGAATGGAAATTAACTTTAACAAATATAATTAAATTAACTAGTTTTAACCATGTGAAGGCAAACATATTATTTAACGGCCCGATGATCTCGTTCGTGTGCTATGAACACTCGTGACATTGATAATGTTCACCTGCCGCGTGTCGCCTACTCTATCTACGTGCCACCCAGTCACCCAGCAAAGACAACTAAATGGCTACAGTGTTCAAGTTGGAGGATCATTATTTACTCACACAATTTATACAAATACAACTTGAATTCACTACTGTTGTAGAAAACCTCATAAATCTTGCCCAAAACAGCTAAAGAATTTATTGGGCAATCATTATAATTATCAAGTTAAACAAAGAATTTTGCCTAGGGAATTAATTAATTTTGTTTTGTAGCCTCATTTTCTAGTTGCCAATACTTATTTGATTAACAATGAGGTTGCCTCCTTGACCAAGATCCATATCATAACCATAGCGTAATATAATTGTTATTATAACTAAAGGAAAAAAAGATATGTGCAATGTTACATAATGAA
The DNA here is from genome assembly GCA_947256265.1 of Acronicta leporina. Classification (NCBI taxonomy): domain Eukaryota; kingdom Metazoa; phylum Arthropoda; class Insecta; order Lepidoptera; family Noctuidae; genus Acronicta; species Acronicta leporina. Next base: position 9,298,994 of record OX366521.1, read on the forward strand.
AACTAAAATTTGAAAAGTTAAAGTAATATATATATGTGATATTATATTTATTTTTAAAACGTAATTATTATATTTGTATTCACTGGTTATATCACTAACCTATCACATGACACATTCAACAAATGGGACAGTTATAAATTCATAGAAGGCAACCTCACTCATACACTGTTCTTAGGTGACATGACATGATAGTTATAATCTCATCCTCCCTGAGGTGTTGTATGTTTATCTGTCTTCCGATGTCTCCAGGAATTGAGCATACACATCTCTTGTGCATTCTCCCTTCTCGTTAAACTTATATTTGTAATAAGATCCATCTGCACAGATAACTGTAACAAGCAGTATGACTTAAATTTATTTATGTTTAGTCACATGTTCTGTGAACAAAAATTCTACAACAATTTCTATGAATAGAAAGTAAAATTATCTTTATTAATATGTCATCACATCTGTACTCCCACCCTGAAGGTTTGGGCTTAGGCAGAGGCATACTAATGCCTCTGCCTAAGCCTAAACCTACAGTTCACCAGTTTGTTAATAACACATGTAATAGGAGGCGAGCCTATTGCCAATTGCTGGGCACAAATCCTAAACTCCAAGCTGTTACTGAGAATTTCATACAATAACCCAATAAGGCTTAACCCAGCAATTGAACCCAGGACCTTTAGCGTAGCACGGAGTCGGCATGACCACTTGGTTAATGTGGTGTGTATTGTAACATATAATTAACTGTTTAATTTTGTAAAAGTAATAATCTTACCTATTATGGAACTTTTATCAACCCCAAAAGCACAGATGCAGGGTGGACCATTTGGGATAGTGAATTTGCAAAAGCTCCAATTACTCGAAAAATATTTCGGTAAAAAATTAACTGTAGCCAAACTGGATTGCTTGTTCAGTTTCTCATCTTCTAGGCTAAACACATGAACTGTCCCATGGTCAGATGTGACACAGAGGTTGGTGCTTGAATGATTAAAATTAATGCAGTAAATGGTCGCCTAAAAATAAAAAAACATGAATTCTTTTATACATACCACAAAGCTAAAATCTTGATAAAGATTGATTCAGCAAAGATTTTCAGATCATGATCTGCTGCTATAATGGTTATCAGTTAGGAAATACCAAAGCCATCTAGATATAAAAAAAAACAAACCATTGACTTGTAAAAGTGTCTCTAAAGATCTACTTACAGAAATGAATATCATTGCATTTCATTTATAATCACTGCTTAAAATGATTTTTTTTACCTGATGCGCTCCTCTTCTAAGTTCAGCAAGTTTTTGGCCAGTAGCTGTGTCAAATACCCTGATAAGAGTGCCTTTAGTGGAGGCTGTTGCAAGCCTGGTACCACCAACATTGAGTGCCAGGCAGCTCAATGGGGCCTCATGTGCTGCTATCAGATGGCCCTCTGGTGCTGTGCTTGGACCAGCATGACTGCTTAATTCTACCAACTGTTAGGAGTGAAGAATAATATATTTTTAAATTATTATTTAAACCCCACCCAACTATTTTCGTAACTATACAAGGTGACTTGAAAAATTGTGATTTGTAAATATAATTATTCATATTCTACATTTTAGTTATATCACTACATATTATAAAACAAAGTCGCTTCCCGCTGTATGTCCCTATGTATGCTTAGATCTTTAAAACTACGCAACGGATTTTCATGCGGTTTTTTTTAATAGATAGATTGATTCAAGAGGAAGGTTTTAAGCTATTTAACATCACGCTACGACTCTTAGGGACGGGGCAGCGCGGGTGAAACCGCGGGCGGGTCGCTAGTAGGTATATAAAACAAAGTCAGGTTAGTTACACATAACTCAAGATTAGCTGGACAGGAATGGATTGAATGATTTTACAGAAACAAAACATGGCAAAAAATAGACATGTATGTCATACAGTACTGTAGTCATACATTGTATGCTGTTTTTTGGTAATCCCAGTAGATACAGTTGTGTATAATTTTTAAGTCTAACTTTAAGTTGATAAGTCTGGAAAACTTGTTCTACAAAACAAATTATTATCCATCATGGATGGATGGTTTCCTTGATGGTTTCCATAGGGAGGTCAAATTTTCTTAAACATTCTTATACTCATTTGAACATGAGTTAACATTATCCAGTTTACTGTATATTATACATTTTCTAATAAGTACCTGAACATGTCCTGTTTTACGGCTGGGATATGCAAGCAGAGCATTATTACTGTTGGGACATACAACACATAAACCTCTAGTGTTCTGGCAAGTCTCAAACACATGCAGCATCTGTGGCTGAGCCGTAAATGTATAAACTTTGATCAAGTTCTCTGAAATTGACAAAAAACATGGTCAGAATTTATTAGAAAATAATTAGAACTAACATAACATACCATCACGCCTGTATTCCCCGAAGGGTTAGGCAGAGGCGTACTAATGTACACCCACAGTTCGCCGGTATGTTTAGGTCCCATGTAATAGGGGGCGAGCCTATTGCCATTAACCGGGCACAAATTCCCAACTCCGAGCTGCTACTGGGAATTTCATAGAAAAACCCAATAACACCCTGCTCGACCCGGGAATCGAACCCAGGACCCCTAGCATAGCAGTCGCGCTCAGGACCACTTGGCTAATGAGGCAGTATGAGCAGAAGAGTTAATTAGAACTAATGTTTGTTAAAGAATTATAATTTATGTCACCTTTACTTATGAAAAGAAAAATACACAACTAGTTTAGATTATAACATTCACACATCATTAACATATTTTTTAAATAGTATTTAATTGCAGAATATGTTAACAGTTCTAATTTAATCAACAAATATTGCAAAACAAACAAGACAGTAGGAGTAAGACAAATAAATTGTTATAAAAATTACCCAATACTACAACAATGCGGTCTCTCCGCAGTTTCACTGCCTTTACAGGGCTGTTGAAATCAAGTGATATTGCTGAATCTTTTTTCAAGTCGTCCCAGATTATAACTCTGTTCGGAGGATACACGGGGGTTTTACCACCGCCTACTAAGGCCATATAATTGCATCTGAATAACATCTCTACGTAAGAAAGTCCGCCTTCGGCAAAATTCTGTCGTTCTTTTTCTTTAAGTGGGTCACTATTGAACACCCGAAATCCATTCTCTGTTCCGCAAGCAAAACAACCTGAAGATTGCAAAACAAAAATGTAAACTGATTTGCACTTGAAGCGTAAGCAAATGAACAACCACTAGTCTTTTACATTACCTTGATCTTGATTAAACCCTACATATAGAAGCCCATTACCAAATGTATTATCGTCAGATAAATTCATTGTCCAGACTTGTCGTAGAATATTTGTGTAAAAATCTTATAGCAAAACAATAAAATTATTGAAATCTTCATTACAATACGACATTGCGGCAATTTGACAACAAATTTTATGACACTGGCAGTGACAGTCACAATGACACTTGGCGTATGCATCTCATCATAGGCTGTGATATATAGTCAGTGACGTACATAGATTATAATAAGTACTAAAGTAGTGACGTACACGTGCAACTATATTACTCTGTTTACAGAGTCTGTAAACCTAAACAGCTGTAACATTGAAGTAAGGGGGAGTAACATTGCGGGAGTTTAGGCGGGAAAATGAAAAGTGCACATTGTCGATTTTATATTATTTTTCAAAACTTGAATTTCTCCGAAGTTAAATGTGTAATTATGGTGGATAATTAACCATTAAGTGTTCGTGAACGTGTGAGAGTGTAGGCAAATGATATAAAATTAAAAATCGTGACTTTTTGGGTTCACACCTAAACTCCATCGAAGCCTCAATAAAGTTTCTACCGTTTTATTGGGGCAACTGAACATTATACTTGACACTGGCGAACACAAAAAGTGTGGTGCCATAATACAATCCCATGATGGGAAATAATTATTACCTACTTGATTATTCTAATACTTGACACTGGCAAATACACAAAAAGTGTGGCGCCATAATAAAAAAAAAAGTAAGACAAGCTTATTCAATCCATCAATGTCAAATCAAATTGTCAAGAAGTCGAAGCTGATCCTGAAAATTGTTTTTCTCTTTTCAACTTTTTGTATTGTACCTAATTCAGCGATAGTTAAATACCCTTCCTGTAATTAGATACGAAGTTCAGAAAATAAAAATGTTGAAGCCAAAAGCACTGACACAAGTACTAAGCCAGGCAAATACAGGAGGAGTTGAAAACACATTGTGGGTGTCAAAATATTTACAATTGCTACATTTTTGTTCACTACTGACCATGGTATAAAATCATTCTATTTCAGGTTATTGAATCATCAAGGTGCGCTCTTGGCATACTCTGGCTATAATGACAAAGATGCAAGAGTCACGGCGGCTATCGCAAGCAACGTGTGGTCAGCGTACGAAAAGCATGGAAGGAACGTTTTCAAAGAAGATAAACTGCACCTTATATTAGTAGATTGTTTAAATGGGAAAATTGCTATAACACAGGTTGCCAATCTGTTACTATGCCTTTATGCAAAAGAAACGGTTGGGTTTGGAATTTTAAAAGAAAAAATCAATGCCATTGCACAATACCTTGAAGGGCCTTTAAAACAAGTTGCTAGTTCATAACATATACCAATATCCCGATTTTTTGTATAAGACTGTTGCTTACTACTTGTTTATGTTTGTTTAAATGTTGTATCATAAATTTAACAATGAATGATAATAGTACCTAATGTGTTTAATTAAGATAAATAATAAAGCGGATTTATATTATTTTGAAGGATGTAGTGTGAATACAGTACCATTTCTCTCTTTTACATGCATGCGTGTGTATAATTTCCAAAAAAATTTATGGGTAAGTATACAAACAAAATTGTTTATTCGGAAGAAAAGACTTGAAAACATGTACCATTTTTTAAATATATTAAGTACTAATATTAATTCATCAAATCATGTCCCCAAGGCACAAAAACAGATTTTGTACATAATTAGTTACCTACTTGGTGTAATTTAATGATTTGGTATTACTTAAGTACTGGTTGGGTTTGAATTATGAATAATTATAAAGGGACTACTACACAAAATTTCTCAAACTACTGCAATGTTCATTCATTATACCTAGCTAAAGATTTTGTTTAGGCAAAGGGGATATTGAAGACTTGAGCTCTATCCAACCAAGGTGCTTCTGCTTCAGCTCAGAAAGAACTTGGTGTTAGCTTCGTGTGAGCACATGTGTTACTAGAAAATTTGGGAGTGGATATTAGGAACATTTTTCATTTTTTTTTTATAGTAGAGGGAGGCAAGCGAGCAAGCTGGTCACCTGATGGTAAGCGATCACCGCCGCCCATTGACACCCACAACACCAAAGGGGTCGTAAGTGCGTTGCCGACCTTTGAGAAATGAATAGGCTCGCTTCTTGAAGGTTGCCATGTCGTACCGGTTCGGAAATATCTCCGCTGGTAATTAATTCCACAGATTAGTTATTGTTTACTATGAGAATTATGAAGTAGAATTCATTGATGTATGTCTTGTTATTATTAAAAATTTAAACAAATATATAAAAGTGTAGATTCCACTAATAATCTAAATCCGAGACCAAAAAGGATAGGATGAGCTCATTCTACGTGAATCGGAGTCGCAAAATACCTAATTAACAAAAGTGTAAGCAGCTAGATGCAGTGAAGCTAGCTGCTAGTTATCCAACACCTGAATCTACTCGTGACCATTGATGCTAATAGCTATCCAAAACCTGGGGGAAAATCCGTAAAGAATACTTATATTTAAATTGTAAAGATGCTTGAAGAGTCTGTAGTTATTCTCGAGTTCCCGGTAAATGGTGGCCGTGAATTCTCGAGTTCCGAGAAAAAATATAAGTTAAGTATCAGAAACCCTACTAAGAAGGTAAATATGCCTGATAAACAAAAACATACAAGGCAATGGTAGCTGTAGTTCCCACATTATGTACATGATTTAGGTGAGCGCAAGAACTACAGATAACAGGATTTATCTATCAAAAAGGCCATCTCCCAAAGATCCCCCATTCTTATGGATTTTTAAAATTTACTAGGTACATAAGTACCTAAATATTTATTATCGTTTTTCATTTAGGTACCCTTCCACAGGTAAGCACTCATTCACAGGCATTTACAAGCCTCTAGGAAATAACAGTTACAAGTTTTTAATTAACATTTTAATATTATAATTATACCTATACATAGTTTTACTTACAGTTGGCGCATAATAACCAAAATGGTGGATGCAGTATTCGTTTTTTTTATTACATTTTGCACGCAATTGTAATGCGCAAACTTTCCCCCTCTCCTTTAATTTTGGGTCAAGTTATTTTGCGCGAATTTTACATTATGTAATTGTTATTGTATACAAGTACATAAACATTTTGATAGGTACAGATAAATAATCATCGCATCTTCTTTTGTTTGATCAAATAATTTCTGAATGCAATTTGCTTATCTTTAAAAGATCTCTTTATCTTCCCCTTAGCTTTATGTTTAACCATTTGATAGTTTTTCGTCTTCCTTTTCTCTCTATTAGTTTTAGAACAGTGAATATTCTTTCTTCTATCTTTGTAGCCATATTTATCTCTTTCTTCTCGTCCTTTATGAACACTGTCTAACCTAGCATCCTTGTCATGTTTTCTTTTTTTGTGAATGTTTTCTATAGCTGATAGTTGTACAAGCTCCCCAGACTCATTTTCTTCTTCTGTTATAATTTTACGCTTAGTGCCACTTATGCTCTTTTTTAGTTGAGCTGCTTCAATACGTTTGAAGTCTTCATCTGTAAAAATAGTTTCCATGGCAATTTCTCGAGCATTTTGAACTTTTTCTTCCATATTTTTTTTATCAACAGTTTTGTGTTTAGCTTTCAATATTATTCTGTCACTGGTATTTTTCTTTGTTTCTTTGTCTGTAACCACTTCATTGTTATCCTTTTCATTTGTATCGTCATCACTTTCTATTTCATCATTCTCTTCCTCTTCATCTGCTTCTTCTACATCACTATCTTCACTGTCAGTTATGTTTATTTCAGAATCAGAAGAAGCAACATCAACCCAGTCTTCACTATCCGAGTTGTCTTTCTTCTTGTTTGACTTTTTAGATTTCTTTGTATCTAAATCCTTAATCTCTTCCTTCTCCAATAATACCTCTGAACCCGGTATGTAATCTTTGATTTCTATTTCACCATACTTTTTGTTTTTCAATTCTAAAGATGCTTCTGTAGGTCTGCCTCTGTCTTTCTTATGCAACATATCTGGCATTGACTGCCTGTACAGCTGAATCAATGATCTTGCAGCCATCATCACAGATTTTTCTTTGTATGATTTATATTGAACCAAATCTCTTAGTAAATCCTCACCAATAGCAAGTGGACATCTACTACATATTTCTCTAACAGCATTCAACCCAACTGCCATAACATCAGTGGAATTTCTTTCAGTTATAAAGTTACTTGCAATAGCTCTCATGACCGGTTCTAATACTTCTGGTGGAATAAGTTCATGTGAGGCCTGTGCAGCAAATAATAAAATTCGAGTTACTTCCCGCTGATGTGGTAGGAGTAATCTTGCTATAAATGGGTAGTAATTAAACAAGAACAAGTCGTGTAAGCCTATCAATCTGGAAATAACATCCAACAACATTAATTTGACTTCAAATCTATCATTTGATGATTCCAATTTCTTGAATAATTTTTCAGCAAAACCTTGGGGATTATTTATCAGATGTAAAGCAGAGAAGTTAAATATTGGAGCTTTTTGTTTCCTCTTCTTAATTTTCTTTGCCATTTTCTTAACTTTCTCTACCATTTTTTCCCTTTTTCTTGTCTTTTTGTTGAATTTATTGGAAATCATTGTATCTCTAGGATCAATTTCATCTTCACTGTCAGAATTTTCTTCTTTTTCTTCTTCATCCCTACCTAAGAAGAATTTCAATGAGGCAACCATAACTTTAGTAATTTTGGAAAAACAACCAATATCAGCAATAATATTTACAGTCTTCTGATCATTCCAAATGTTTTTGTGATATAATTCAACTAATATATCTAGAGATAACTTTGCTGCTTTAGGGTTAGAATCTTGTAACATTGAGAACATAAAGTTCTGTAATGTAGAATTAAACTTCATGTCTTTATGTTTCATATTCATGTTTTTTATATCTGTTATAATGTGTGTTTTTAAGAATTCCCTTAAATGTTTATCCTGACATTTTAGCAAAAGGAAAAACAATTCCAATAGATCAAAAGCTGTGATAAAATTCTTGTTTCTCAATAAAATAAGACATTTACATAAAGAAAGGCGCATATCATTGTTTAGAACTGTGTTATGCGTTTTTAATATATCAACAATTTTCTGTGGGAATAACTTCATCTCATTCAGATAGCACTGGGCAACTTGTGCCAAGAACATAGATTGTTCATCCAACTTTTTGTTATATTGTGTAGGGTTCAAGTTGAAAATTTCCAAAGTTGTCTCAAAATGAGCAAGTTGTTGATGAAATTCTTCTCTGTATGAATCAGGGTCCCTCTTGATCAAGTTTTGTAACTGCGTCAGGTTATTTGGCAACTGATTGTTATGCCTTACCATTTTGAATAAATATGTAGCTGTTTTCAAATGTAAGAAGTAACAATGAAACGTAACCTTTATAACGTAACGAAGTCTTTGTACATGTCATAAATATGCAGGATCATTTCTTCATTTTACACAAAATTATCATTATTCAACGTTTCATTTATAACCTATACACTACCACACGTTTGATTTGAGTTTTGAGTTGCTAAGAATTACTTTGGTTCTGTCACTGTAATGTCAAACAGGCCGCACCGCATGGCGCATGACCGCATTGACCGCACACGTAGAGATGAGCGATCGATTTGAATCATTTATTTATTAGTTTAGTAGATTCAAAGATATCCAATATAAATATAGTATAGTAGAATCATTAGTCAGCGATAGCCGTCTGTACGAATTAAAACACACAAGGGGCATTATATTTTTTGTTCTATGTTGATTTCCTTTTATTTTTTAAGATTACCTACGTCATCTTACATATAATAAGAATGTAAGTGAGCCGTGTCTGTACATTGCTTATATTTACAAAAAACTAATTTGGGGGACTCAGAATCAGTAACACAATCCATTTCTATTATTTTTGGATCTTTTGTCTGTCGGTTTGTCTGTATGTTTGACCGCGCATCAAATGAAAACTACCGAAGAGATTTGGAGGAAGTGGACAGGAATTCATAGCCTTTTTCTTGGATTAACATTTAGGCTATATTTTATTAAAATCGGTTCACTCTATCAAAAGTTATTAACGTTTTAACGATTGAAAACGTAGAATTTGAACAATAACCGTTGAAGCAAATTTCCTTTTTAAGTATTTCCGTACTAGACTAGCACGGGTCAAACATTATAACAGTATCAAGAATTAAAATTAAAAAAATACACGCACAGGTACTAAGTGAGCCGTGTCTGTACATTGCTTATATTTACAAAAAAACTAATTTGGGGGACTCAGAATCAGTAACACAATCCATTTCTATTATTTTTGGAACTTTTGTCAGTCTGTTTGTCTGTCGGTTTGTCTGTATGTTTGACCGCGCATCAAATGAAAACTACCGAAGAGATTTGGAGGAAGTGGACAGGAATTCATAGCCTTTTTCTTGGATTAACATTTAGGCTATATTTTATTAAAATCGGTTCACTCTATCAAAAGTTATTAACATTTTAACGATTGAAAACGTAGAATTTGAACAATAACCGTTGAAGCAAATTTCCTTTTGGATATTGGCAATATTTTAAGTTATTGTTTTAACTTCTCTGTGCTATGAATATTTATTTGACTATTTTATTTTATCGGTATTGATTGGTGTTTAAGTATTTCCGTACTAGACTAGCACGGGTCAAACATTATAACAGTATCAAGAAATAAAATTAAAAAAATACACGCACAGGTACTAAATAAGATAAAACAAGAAAATAAAACAAAGAAATCAGAAACCATTATTGTGAACGGGAATTGATTATTAGTACAGTTATTCTGACTCTACTTCTACAGGGCATCACGGGACATACATAGGACTTATCCAGCGAGCACCAGCCGGTGTAAAAACTAAATATTTGAGTAGGGTAAAGATGTAAACAAAGAATGACAACTCTTTCTCTAGATGACTAACACGAAATCGTTATTACCTCAATGAAATTTGATTCCGTATCAGGTGTCATTTTTTTTTTTTTTTTATTATTTATTTTGGCGCCACACTTTGTGTATTTGCCAGTGTCAAGTATTAGAGTAATCAAATAATATTTCCCACTAAGGAATTGCTTGGGATTGTAATATGGCACCACACTTTTTGTGTTCGCCAGTGTCAAGTATAAGTTGTTGAGTTTCCCCAATAAAACGGTAGAAACTTTATTGAGGCTTCGATGGAGTTTAGGAGTGAACCCAAAAAGTCACGATTTTCAATTTTATATCACTTGCTTACACTCTCACACGTTCACGAACACTTAATGGTTAATTATCCACCATAATTATACATTAAACTTCGAAGAAATTCAAGTTTTGAAAAATAATATAAAATCGACAATGCGCACTTTTCATTTTCCCGCCTAAACTCCAACAGGTGTCATTTTGAGTTGTCAATTTTGACAATTATTATTTTCTTCTTTAAAGCATCCAGCCATATAGTAACTTATTTTATAATTTGAAACCTCCATAGTGTAGATACAGTGCGCATACTTTATTTGAGAAAGTAACTAAAGAGTTTCCATTTATTCAAATAATTAAATAATATACCCTAAGAATATACCACATATGTATGTATAATAATAATAAAAAAATGCAACGTGCGTTAATCTTAATTTACTGACGCCGAAACAGTTTTGAAATTAAGTAATTTATAGGTCAGAAATACGGTATTCAGAGGTCCATGGCGCTAAGTGTATTACAAATATGAAAAATCAAATTTTTCGAGGTGGTTAGTTGAAACTTGGAGAGGACAACGTCTCTCAGGTCAGCTAGTGTCATAATATATATAAGGCATAGGTGCTTTGCTTGTAAATTGATATTGTAGCTAAATTTAGGTACAATCGTCATTTTTGGCCAAAATTGACGATTGTACCTAATTTTAGCTTCGTTAACGTTTATTATGCAAAGTTTTTAATGCTCAGTTGTGAATATTATATAGCTAATGTCGCAATTATTACAGCTAGGAATCTAGAATGTGTTATAGACCTACAAATTGCGAAAAACCAATTGAAATTTGAATTTGGCGGGCTCAGGTGAACGATCCGCCTTAAACCTTAGAATGTTGATTGTTAATTTCAAAATCGAATGAGAAATTTTGTGAATTTATGGTAACCTGACATGCTGGCGACCTTTATAACATAACTAGCCTCTGCCCGCGGCTTCGCTCACGTGAAGCTATATGAGGAGTAAAAAGGGTATAACCAATATTGATGATCTCTTCTTTGTACGGGGCTGTATACATCAGAGAAGTCAAGCTGTAGCTCAGGATCTGTTCAATTAATTGAGATAAAAAGTTCAACAGTTTTTAATTTGAAGCACGTACTTTCTAAGAGTGAAAACAAAATTTAAATCTATTTAGTAGGTTTTATCTATTGTGTTATATGTTATGTATGCTGTATGTATGCTATTGTTATCTATTCAGTAAGAATGTAAAACATCACATTTTTTGATTCGGAGACGTTTATACCTACCCACTTGTTTCTTTTTAAATATCTTCAATGTACAGACTCAGCTTTTTTACAATTTTATAATAGTAGAGATTTACCACCAAAACAAAAATCCATGTAATTTATTGTTAAAATACTATAGGTAATGATTTTATTTTATGAATATTTTTTTTTTTAAATGACTGTTCTTTTATCCATATATTAACGAGTCATTCCACATGAAAATAAAATAAAATTGATTTATCAGACAACATTATTTTTTTCCTGTAATTTGGAATGCGATTGAAACCGCGGGCTGCAATTAGTCATAATAAATAGTGATGTGTTTCATTCGAATTTTAAGGGCCGCCCATTCAATGGGGGAAGAAAGTTTGGATGAGCTAACATTTTTATATAATAGGAGTACTTATTAAAAATAATACCATTTTGTAAGTTAAATATTATAAAATAATTTGGCATATGGACTGTCGAGTGAAACCATTGAGTTGATTTAATATAACTCAATAAGTGAAACTGCAGGAAACGGACTATGAACTGTAGGGTAGGAACCAAGAAATGATATGAGGTTTTGGCTGAGTCATTCATTTAAGGGTTCTGATACTGCGGTTATAATACTCTCTGCGCTATTGTAGTTCAAACCAGTAGCTAAAGTATTAACATAGATGAGTTCATAGCATACATATTGTAGAGATCAAGCGACTCAGACCTACCTACGCCTATTGGATCTAGCTCTAGGTGGTGATATTGATAGGCCTGCAGCAGGTTTTAGATAGGTTTTGGCTTGGGTATGGTGTTCCGAACTGGCCACTCACTCATCCACTTTTAGGATCACTAAAATAGGTACAATATAAGTAATAAATTCGTCAGTGGTGTTTCCATATATATAAATGTCAAATGGTGAAAAAAAAAGTTGTGTCAAGTCATAATTTTGTCATGTCAATCAGCCACGTCATTTTTGCTTGAATGATAGAGTGTACGCGGCGTAACCGAGATAAGCATTTCTGTTAAAAATGAATATTTTCCGTTTACTTGGTGATTTATCCCATCTTTTAGCTATTATAATATTGCTACTTAAAATCTGGAAAACTAGATCATGTGCGGGTAAGTGATAATATCGGCTAGCATTATAGGATTATACTCGATCAACCGGCACATTGAGCTCCTACGTATATTCTAATCAAAATTTGTATTTTGGTGTTACTTTTCAGGCATATCTGGAAAGTCTCAGATACTTTTTTCCGTTGTGTATACGGCGCGTTACTTGGATCTACTAACCAATTACATCTCTGCATACAATACGTTTATGAAAATGGTATTCATTATGGCCTCATACGCCACTGTTTACTTGATGTATATCAAGTTCAAAGCAACATATGACCACAATCACGACACATTCAGGATTGAGTTCTTGTTGGTACCATCATTGGTTATGGCTTTGTTAATAAACCATGAATTCACAGTTATGGAGGTTAGTATGTTTATATTTGATAATTAATTTTCTACCATAATATTAATTTGTTTATCAGTTTTATGGAGTCTCATAAATTAATGAGATTGCTAAACTAATCAAATTTAAAATTATTTGATCGTTAGTATTGATCTTGTCCAATATAAGTTATTGGGATTATTATTAATAACTAGGATTTATTATCAGGTATTATGGACATTTTCAATTTACTTGGAATCAGTGGCTATTTTACCACAACTTTTCTTGGTGTCGAAGACTGGAGAAGCTGAAAGTATCACCTCCCACTATTTGTTTGCCCTTGGATCATACAGAGCCTTGTACCTCTTGAACTGGGTAAGAATATTTTGTATATCATAATCAACAAAATAGTATGTAGTTGTGTTTTTTTTATGCTATAAGAAAATCTCTTGTTGATGTGATTGCTTTTGTTCTTCTGTATGGTGAATTATTTTTATAGTTCAAGTGATTATTGGGGTAAGAAACAAATCAGAGGTGCCACATAGCTAACAAAAAATTATCTTAATATTACCCTTCCAAGTGATGTGGAAAATATTTAAAAGAAAAATAAGTCACTTCATTTTCCTTTGTACCCCTCATCTCTAGGTCTATAAAAATATACTGTATTATCTGTTATATTTATATGATGTACTGTGATCATAAATCATTAATTCATTAAATAATGCTTCAATTTGTGTCTAGATAATGGCAATAGGCCCCTATTACAAGAGAACTGAGACATACCTCTGCATAATGTTTCGGAGAGTATGAGCATGAAGATATTTTAGTTATCATTTAGTTTTTTCTTTTGAAATTGCCAATATATTTTTTATCTTGGAGCTATTATTTGACATCTTAAGCCATGTAGCCACTATGTTCACCAACCTCTTGCGCTCTGCGCTCCTACAACTGCTCCACATCATGGATATGTCCATGCTCCTGTAGCTGTGTAACAGTGTGTGCTCCGCGCTCAGTGTGTTTCTTATGGAGATGCGCATACCATCTCCATCAGAGTGGTTGCAGATGCGCGGAATACTTTTAGTTCGCGAACATAGTGGATACCCAGCTTAATACTGAAATTTTCCATGAAAAATTATAATATTTTATGATGACTCTTCAACCCTTTCCATTGCACACCATACACAAACCTGCCCTGTACATGGGCTCACCAAAAAAAGTTATTTCTCCCATGTATGGGTGGCAAATAACTTGTTTTAATTAGAACACTTTGATACACATAAAAGACGAAAAAAGCTGTTCGAGAAAATCGGTCCTGTAGCCCAAGCATGAACAACTTGCGAAATCGTATTCGTATCGAAATTGAGAATTATCTGTATGTGAATGAGGTTAATGAACATAGATGAAGTGAGTGGTGTGCCAGGATCATAGCAAGTGGAAAATCTATAGTCTCTGTCCACCCCAATGGGAGACAGGCGTGAAAATATGTACATATGTATTTATGAGATTTGTAGCGGAAAAAATCTCGATACGTTTACGATACGAATTCGATAGTGGTTCGTGCTAAGGCTACTGATTTGCAGTTGGCGAGTTACTCATCTCAAAAATGTATAGTCTATATCATCAAAATGAGGGTATGTGTTACCAGATGTAATTCAGTAGTTTTTGCGCCAACCCCTAAACAAACACAAGAACTTCGGAGACGTTAATATACCCTAACCCAGTTGTATTTTTTAATATCTACAATGTAAAGACAGCTTTTTTTTACGTTTTATAATAGTAGATATATCGCTGTTTACTCCTAATATGAAGCTATTAAACATTAAAAAAGGTTTTCCTATAGTGATCCATTTGCGAGCAAAACCGAAGGTACGCCAAATTCTTAGTCCGCAGTGCAAAAAGCCGCCAGTGGATCAGTCGAGCCAACAGTCTTTTTGCAACGTTGGTGGCGCCAATACGCGCTGCGCGCCAACGCCCAGTAGCTACACAAACAGCTCCATACTAAACCCAGCAGCACCATAAACACTTCTTCGGACATCCTCATATAATTTCGGTAGTCATTTGGTTCACCAATAAGTAACAGTAACACTTGTCCCATTTAAATTTACTGTCAGAGCAGTAAATTTAAATGGGACAAGTGTTGTCTTTCTTGCAGCCAATGTTTTACCCATATTTTATGGCGACTATTTTTCTTCATTTTGTTCTTTCTCCTGATGTAACAGTATACCCAAGTAACAAAGTAACTCCGTCTGGGAGCACGTCATTACTTCGCCAACGATGCGAGTAGACTGTTTTGTTCGCCACTGGAGCACCAACGAAAGACAACAACCCGGCGAGCCAATTCCGTTGGCTCGCCGGTTCGCAAATGG
The DNA here is from genome assembly GCA_947256265.1 of Acronicta leporina. Lineage (NCBI taxonomy): Eukaryota > Metazoa > Arthropoda > Insecta > Lepidoptera > Noctuidae > Acronicta > Acronicta leporina. The sequence goes on from OX366521.1 coordinate 9,314,451, forward strand.
AACACCCCCTTAAGATTTCCGAAGATCAGCTTTCAAAACGCCGTCCGCATAGACTGCAAACAAGATTTTAATTTTTTTTCTTGCTAGTAATTCCAACCAAATATAGTTGGTAAGTTTGGCTTGGGCTGTCGATACATGCTATGATGAGCCCGTCTGTAGATGTCTGTTCATAGGCAAACCCAATAACACTTTGCACTATGTGGGAATCAAACCCTAGAACCACTAAACTAATGAGGCAGTTATTCTTAAAACATTATCATACAAAATTATGAATATTAATCAAAATGAAGAACTTCTATCTTTTTTAAGTTGGTTAAAAATTACATAGTTTATTGTTTTCAGGTATATCGTTATGTTGTGGAAGATCACTATGAGCTGATAGCTATCATATCCGGAGTTATACAAACCGTGTTATACTGTGATTTCTTCTATCTCTACATAACAAAAGGTAACAATCAGCTTATTTTTATTATACAGGTGCTTTTAAATCTAATCATGAACATGAATTGGATCTATAGCTTCCTCTCACTTGGTCTAATAATTTGAGTGCTAAGAATTTTGACTTGATACTGATGATAAAAAAAATATGTAATTTTTTTTTCTAGTATTGAAAGGAAAGAAATTGCAGTTGCCAGCTTAAGCCAGAACGCAAGAAGATAATTAAATCAATATGACAGTTATGTCTGTGAATATTTGTGTGAGCCAATAATTTACCTAAGATCTAGTTGTACAAACATTACCTGTATTGTACTATTGTGAAAATGTTGATTAACTAATGGCAATTATGTGTGATTGTGTATCTTCATTAATTTGTACAGCCACAAGCAATAATAAATGGTCTTTTGCATTTAAAACCGGTATTGTTTACTAAATGCTATCACCATCACAATAAATTATATTGGCTACTGTACATAGCACTATGTAGAACCATCAAAATTGGTCTTATTAACATTTTGTATGTGTGTATCAAAAGGAACAATTAAACAAAAATACAATACTTCACAAAGATCAATACATTTTTGGCTTTCGTAAAATTAAGTGATGTGGTCTTTTACAATCACCATATTTAAAGTAACTGTAGCCATTTTTATTATGATTATTTACGGAACTCTACTATGATAAATGACAGAGGCTTGAAATTCTCATCATTATTAATATAGTGATTTTAATAGGTTTCATATAAATTATTAAGATAAAGAAAATGAAGTTAAATACTTACAAAGTTAGAATTAGGCCTGTTTGAAAACTTTCATTATAATTATATTGATGTAAACCACTTTTTGTTGTTCGTGACTGTACTTAATTTTTAATTACAGTTACTCTACATAAATATAGGTATTGACAATATTTTCAGTGCAATTTTATTTAATAGCCACCTATTGTGACATAAAAATAGTTGTAACTTTAATGCATGGAAATGATTTTGATTGTTTAAGTTGTATTTTGTCGTTTCTTCCAATTCGGAAGTATATAATCCGACATTATACATTTTAAATAATGCTTAATCACTAAGGGTTAACATTATATACTTACATGTATTTATTTAATATTTGAATTGTATTCGTAAGTTTTTTACGTTATTTTTATGTACCTATATATCTTTTCCATAATATTTCTGAGTCAACTTAGACCAAATTTAGTATTATAAATATGGAATTGTGTGTTCAATATGCCGCCTGTTTCCAGTGCATGGCATTTCAATGTATGGGATGTCAATTATTCCTTGTATTAAACAATCCTTCCATACATTGTCACACCAGTTTTAAATAAATATGTATTTAAGTGTACGACTTCGTTTGCTTTTCAATTTATTTGGTTACGCGAATATCAATGAGGGCAGATATTACTATACCTATACTTGACACGATTGCCTCTGTTCCGATTAATATTTTACTTTTACATAGGTAACTATTATCTTGCGCGTGAATTATATTTCCGAAACTAATACATAGATATTTAAACTAAATACTTAGTATGTATAATAAATAAAAGTTAGGTACTAGTTCTCTTTGTAGGTACTCTATGATACGTGTGTCTTCCTAAACACACTCGCCACTTGCGGTTTGATATAAGTAAGCCACTTATCCTTTATATTTTATTGTTAATTTTGTTCAATATATTTTGTTCAGATGAAAACGAAATTTAGATTTGGTTATATATTCCATAAAAAGTGTAGATCAAACATTATGTTTTTATACAGATTAGTCGTAAGATCCCATTGTAATGTCTTGCTATAAGAATTTCTGAATAAATGAAATTTGGAAGTGAAGTGTAGTTTATAACGCCTGCCGGGATTGTTACAAGAACAGCCTTACCATAACAATACTTGCAAGGACTGTTTCTTGAGACTCCTCGTTACAAAAGTAGCTGCTCCGTCCAAGCTGGGCAAAAATTGATTTGGCGACACGTTTGGCGTAGCGGCTGAGCGATCGGCTTCTGCGACACGTGTTGTGGGTTCGATCCCCACACGGAGCAAATAATTTTATGATCTGCAGATAGTTGTTCCGGGTCTGGGCGTTTGTGTATGTGAGAATTTGTCTGTAACCGCACCCACGATACAAGAGAAAATCCTTGTGTGGGGCAAGGTTTAGGATTAATTTAAGTGAATTTAATTTAACACCTAGATGCAAAACTTCAACATGTAAAGCAATTATTGCACAAGAAGACTATGACTATGATATATGAAGAACTTTTTTAAATGCCATAATATAATTTATTCATAGGTATATAAGTCCAAGTACCGTATATCGGAGGGGGCTCGTGAAAATGTTTCCTAGGTTTTCACAAAAATACCACCGAATTGAGAACATGATTTTGATGTTGGTTAAAAAAAGAAGTAATCTCGTATTACGTATCTAATTATCATTTATTAGCTTCTGCCCGCGACTTCGTCCGCGTAGCGTTATGATATATAGACTTCCTCAATAAATGGGCTATCTAATACTGAAAGAATTTTTCAAATCCGACCAGTATTTCCTGAGATTAGCACGTTCAAGCAAACAAACTCTTCAGCTTTATATATTAGTATTATGCCTTGCTGGTTTAGTTTTCGTTGAACGAGACAGCTAAACATAAGGTTCCAGGTTCGATTCATAACTAAATAACTTTATTTTATTTTTTAGATTAATCAATTAGTTAAGAATCGAACCAGGGACCATACATTTTTGACTAAATTATTTCATAAAAATATATTTATATTCACTATCGTTTTACATGTTCCTTCACTAAAATAACTATATTTATATTCAATCAACACAAAATAACTTAAGCGTAAGAAAAAAAATAGGTAAAATTCGCGCCGAATTCCAACTGACGTTAATTTGTTTATATTAGAGCGGAAACACCGCGCGATATCGCGCGTGGCGGGCGGAGTGATTTGGCAACGTCGCGTCGCGCGACGCGCAGGAGCGCCGGTCCAGATTTGCCTAACTTCTTCAACAAATCTTTCGTCACGTGCCGCGCGGTACTCGAATTCTCTCTTTCGCACTCGTTGAATTTCGTACCTAATCGTTGTACCGAACATCGTTTTATAGGGGCGCCATCTACCGCGCTCTTTACAACTTGACGCTGAATCTTGTACTAATTATAAACTGTTTATACTGTTCTGCTGCGTCCACTTTAGAGCGGTAATAGTAAATCGATGCAAATGCATGTAAAATATACATTTGTAAATATAAATAAATAAAACATAAAAACACATTTTGTCGAGTAATTCTTTTGGGAGTTCAACGCTCCAGCGCTCGACGAGACGTGCCGCCTCTGCCGTATATTATACCCTTTGGTAGAGCCTATAGTTGTAGACAAATACGACAATATAAGGACATCATGTAGGTACTGATGTACATGTTATACACAGTATAGATACGTTTTTGTTGAAAATTTCGCAATATTATACAAGGGGGTCCATTATTTCGATAGCTTCACCATTTCAGATAAAAACTAATTTTGTGACCTTTGACTTCGGATAAAAAATTAACACGCAAGCGGATGGGGACTTTTGATATAGATGTAAAGACGTGTTTATGACCTACTTATACAAAAAAAAATATCAAGTAAGTATATTAATCCTGCCGAGCATTTTCTAAATAGAGAAAAACAAAATTTAAACGTCACCATGACTGATTTTATATCTATGTAATTATAATTAATAAAACCAACAAATTTCACACATTTTGAAATATTAATGCTGCATACTTATGAAAATCTGCTACATGTACTTGTTCCTGAAAGTTAAACAGAAAAATTAGCATAGAAATTCTTATCTCAAAATATAATATAACTAGTAAAAACTACCAATGGAGAAGGCAAGGCAAAACTTAGATGGCTATGTCGAAGCCTTTGACTGAGCGACTCTTTCTGTAGAACTCATCATCATGGGTGAAATTTCAATGTAGACTTCTGGATGGTGGTGAGCTTGTGTCATGAACAATGAACTCTTTTCAAGTTCTTTAGCATACCTAATAATACATACCATCACGCCTGTATAGGATTATACTGAGGCGTGCTAATGTACACCCACGGTTCATGTTTAGGATCTGTGTAATAGGGGACGAGCTTATTGCCATTAAGCGGGTATATAAAATCCCAAACTCCCACCTGCCGAAACCTAATAACACTGCTCAACCTGGCAATTGAACCTCCAGCGTAGTAGTCGTGCTCAGGACTACTAGGCAGAAGCAGTAAGCATTTATAAAATTAATAAGTTGTTTTAAATACCATTAATTTTGTACTGCTGTTCATTAAATTAAATATTCCGAATTTGAGTGTATCTTCATCTAGGATTGCTGTGTAAGTGACGCCTACACGCAGGTTTTCTTTTATCTGCAAATGGGATAGGTACATAATGTTAGTTAATAGATCTTGTCATCCAGCATTATGTTTGCTGATTCAAATTATATTAGTCCCAGCCGGTCTCACGAATTATATAACTACACATAAAAACAGACTAAAAAAGAACTTACCTGCAATTCAAATGGCAGCGAAAATTCAGGTAGCCAAGTTGATATCTTTCTTGCTTGTAATTTATGATGCAGAAGAAAAGTAAGTTTCTTTAGAGTATCCTTATTGATTGAATCATCTATAAAAAACAATTGACGAATATTTATACTATGAAAAATCCTATTAATCATCTTATGTATATTTTCTATACAATATTTTTAGTATACAGGGTGGAAACTTTCAGCAGTGGGGCAGTAAGGGGAAGGACCTTATCTATTATTAGCTCCTGCCCGCCGACTTCGTCCGCGTAGCGTGATGATTTATAGCCTATAGCCTTCCTCAATAAAGGGGCTGTCTAACACTGAAAGAATTTTTCAAATCGGACCAGTAGTTCCTAAGATTAGCGCGTTCAAGCAAACAAACAAATTTGCGACTTTTTGAGTACCTACTCCAACGATGGTTGGTCCCATAGAAGTTTTTGATCAGTATTAGAATGTTGGTTTTTGTGTAAAATGGCTATTTTCTTGCTAACTGATATTTTTTTTGAAAACCTGTGAATGGGGATCAACATTCCTTAAAAAATTATGGATAGTCTCCTAAGACCATTTTTGTGTAGTTGCAACGGAAAAGGTACTTCCCCTTACTGCCCGCTGAAAGTTTAAACCCTGTATACCCGCGAAAGGATTATTCCCAGTTGCCACCACAAAACAATAAGAGTGGCCACTCCTAATTGCCACTGGTGACAAATGGGATTTTTCCCCCATTTAGAAAGACGTATACGGTAGGATCACCTGGGAATTGCGGAATGCGAAACCTGAATACCGTCATAATAAGGCCTGGTACGGAATATGTTCAGAATAAGTAACTGAATCGATTCCAGTAATTTTTACACCATGTTATATTTTGTCCCAAAAATATTTTAAAAAGTTGCAAGTGGGCCTCCAAGCTACACTAAACATCTTTCCGCTATTATACGCGCACAACAGAAGTCACAGCAGGTTATAGCGGCATCGGCAATAGGCGCGGGCAGACAGCAGGCCGGGGGTAACAAGACATGGTGAGCAAGTTTTTCTATGGACAACCAGGAAATTAGCAAGCTTATAACTTTGAGATTTTAGTGATAGTTTTGAAATTTTGTACATAGATTTTATACATCAAAATATAGGACACGTGTGTCGGGTTTCGCATATTATTATACTAAAACAGTAAAAATAAGGTTCTATTTAAACACTTTATGAAGATATACTATGGTTTCATACCTTTCAAGGCAAAAGAAATTTTGTATGGAGCAATTTTCCTATGAAGTTTCAAATATTCTTTCTTTGAATCATCAGCAAGGCCATCCAGTAAAAGTATAAATAAGGCATCTTCTAAACACATAGAACAGGTCAAACGGCAAGTTTTTTCCTGTAAGTAGGTATAATAGAATAGAATTATTTATTTGCACACCAAAAACGTATGTAAAGTACAATTTGATAAATTATAGAATGGTAGGTACAATGGGCAGTCTTATCGCTAATAGCGATCTCTTACAGACAACCTTTGGATGGATTCTTGAGAAAAGGAGAGGTCATACTAAGGTAGTCTGGCATACTTAAAAAGAAACAGGATTCATAATTGAGATTGAGCAATATTATTGGGTCACCCACTATTACATGGAACTTATATATGGGTGAACTAATAGATAATGTTAGATCGTGTGTGAATGTGATAGATAATTACTTCACTAGATAATTACTATCATCATTTAAGCATGTATGATGATATGATACCCAGTGCAATAAGCAATCAGAAAAGTTTTTTATTTTATCATTATGGAAGTAGTTTTTGTAGTTTTTATTATATTTTTTAGAATCTACAACTGGAACCAATAAAAAAGGCCAAATACTTCAGATATTTCGTTTTATGAAGTCAGCCTAGGAAATGTTGGTGAGATGACTTCAATCGCTTTTTGCCAATGTGGTATGATGAAGCCCAGGATGGACTGAGTTACCCCTAACTCAGTCCAAGATTTTCTATTTTTCCTGTCCTTTGCCTGGCAGTGGGACACAAGAGGCTACATAAAAAAAATGATCTTGGATTTATCATGACAGGATTGTTCTTACATTTTCATTAGATTGAAACGAGAGACTTTCCACAGGCTGCTGACCACATTGTAATTGTGCTACTATATCGACATGGGCTTTGTTATTTTCATATCTGAATTCATTAACAGAAAACAAACTAGGTGTGGTTGAAATCTGCAATAGACAAGAGTTAGAACTTAATAATAGTAAGTGTCTTCATTACTCCATAAGAGGTGAATATACAAAGGTGGCACACACATTGGCCTTAAAATAATTATGTAAGTGCTTTAGTTATAAACTCTGACCTACTACTACTGTGTGTTTATTTCAGAACACATATAGAAAGTAAAATAAAATAAAAGAATCATCTTGATGTTATTTATCTGTAAATCTTCTTTGCAAAAATAAAGATAGCAATATGAAAAAATACCGATGGTGAAACATTAAGTAAATACTTCTTTAAATTTGAATATCATTGTAGTAGTTATGTTGTTACTTTGGTGTACAATAAAGAGTATATTAATAATTATTAAAATTAAGTTGCTGCCTATATCAAGACATTTGGGTATTGTGGATTAATTATAATAAGTAACACTCACACTACTCCACCAGTATTTTCTATATCTCTGCCATTGAATAAAATACTGCATAGCAAGTTGTTGTGGTACAATCAAATTAAAGTTAAGTTCAGACTTTTTTAATGGAGCGCAATTATTAAAATTTAGCTCTAATATAGTGTTTTCATCATACTCCTGCAAATCTTGTTTAATTGTACCAAACACTGATGGAATATGATCTAATTTGAGAGTATTTTCATTCAAATAAACAGGCATATTGTGCTTATTAGATTTTGCATGATTATACTGGAGCCAGTTAGCATGAATATTTTTAATTAGCAATTGACTAGGCTGCTTTAAGTTGAACTTGGCAATATTATCCTTTAACTGTAGCAGAGTAAAGAATTGTTTCATATGAAGTACTTTGTAAATTTCACTTTTCATTTTGTTTTATAATAATTCTCTTGTTCGACTTCTACTTCATGTAAAGGTATATTTCCTATTGGAGCAACGAAATAATCATCCTCTTTCACTGTTGCATTTTTCAGAATATCTTTTTGGCAATTTCCTTGATTTATTTTATCTTCCCTCAGTGGTAGGTTTCTGAAAAAAATAAAATATAAAAATTCTAAAACATAGGTACCTCAGTCTCTGACCAAACAGGTCAGAGACTCGCTTTATGGGCGGAGTCTCGTATAATTAAATAATAACACTTGAAATACTTACTGATCTTCAAGAACTGAGTATAACGGTTGTACATCATCAGTATTAATGTGAAGAATCCTGTTAGCAAATGCAATAGAATCTTCTAAAATTTTCACTCCTTCTTCTGTGTCGTAGCTTACTAATGAAAGTCTTTCTAACAATGCTATTGTATTACGATCCACTTTAACAGGAGAAATGTGCTCATTTTCCAAAGTTGGAACAGGTGATATTGGTATCTTAGAATTCAAGTTTCGGCAAGAATTTTGAATTAAGTTCAAAGACCTAGAAGTTCTTTTGACTAACTTTAATATCATACTTAATGGATTTAATAATAATATATCAACAACATAGGCTCTGACTATTGGATTACTGGAAAAGCGGAAAGTGGAAAATTGAAATGATGAGTGACGTGAGTCGTGACTGACAGCACAACTGACAGTTGAGAAATTGAGAAAATGAGGAGGAGACTCAGGAGCTCAGAGTAACATGTCTTACTTCAATGCTCAGGAGACCATTGAAGTAGGTACTAAGCAGGAGACACTGATGAAAAGTGTTGCCAGCTCCCTTGCTAAGTTTAATGCTAATTAAATGCTAATCACATATTTTGAAAAATATGCCAAAAAATGCTAAGCAACTCGATGATTACAGAAAAAGTGCTAAATAAAATGCCAAAACAATAGTTTACCGTATTTTTTTATTTTTATTACGCAAAATATCAATATCCTCGTCAGTTAATAAGCTTTCATTCACTGTTGAAGATATAGGTTGAGCTGATGACGTGGATGCAGTTCCAATTGAACGTGACAGTAAAGGATCATTGCGTTATGTAGCCCTCGTTCCTATGATGCGTAACATTTTCCTTAGAAGATTATATGAATGGAAGCACTTCTCAATTTATAAAAGGTCAAACCAGACATTATAACGCAATCTGTTTTTATTTTTCTTGCATTTTCTATGCTAAAATTATAAAGTTATTTTAGTGCAGTAAATGAGTTGCGGTAAACCATTGTATAGGCATTTTATTTAGCATTTTTTCTGTAATCTTCGATTTGTTTAGCTTTTTTTTATAAATATTTAGCGTTAAACTTGGCAAGTGAGTTGGCAGCACTGTTATTTAAACTGTCAACCAACGTCAAGTCAATCAAAGTCACAGTCAAGTCAAGTGTCAACTATAACCTAGAGGTTTAAAGTTTTATGAGGAGGATTTCAATTTATTCGTTTTCTGCCCCGAACTGAACTTTGTTCAGAAAATATTGATCAGGTATGTAAGTGTGAAATATCAACACATTAATTTAATGGTCACGAACGAACATTACCTACTATCCCTTGGGGTAGGTGTGTGTGTGAGTTCTGTTTTGGTATTTTTTTGCCGACCTATTTTTAATTTTTACTGTGTCTTAGGAATCATCTGATTGACTTTGTCCATCTGTTCCAGGAAATATGAAAAAGTATGCTCGAAATGTGTTGTACGATAAACTGCATCGAGGTGGTGTGTTAGTTTGCATTGGCCTAACTCTGTATGGGTCAGTACTGTTAGGTGACCATTTTTATAAATATTTCAAATATGTCCGACCACAAATACAAGCTGCTAAGGAAGCGACGGAGAAAGAACTTTTAGCAGAGGGATCTTCAGATAGACTAGTTTGAGAAAAATATGAAACTGCCGGGGTCATTAAACTTTATCATAAGCTGTAAATGTAGGTATTTAATAGTTAAATTTGTTTTGATGTTATTTTATTAAATCAATACCTGAATATTGACTTCTTCATCTTCTAATCATCACACTCCTTAGAAAATCTATTCTACAATGTGGATCATCTTTGTTACACAAATTAGTTTTATCTCTGTTTCCATCTCACTCTTATTCTTTTTCTGGAATTTTGGAAATATTTTCAGCTAGGTTCATTAATTCATATATCTATAATTATAATAATGTAAATAATAAATATTCTGGGACCTTATTTTTTACACAGCACCATCTAGTCCCAAACTAAACAGAGCTTGTACTATGGGTACTAGACAATGGATATAATACTTATAATAATATACTTTTTTTTTTGTAAATACATACTTATAATACATAAGAAACACCCAGACGAACACAAACACTTATATTCATCACATAAATATTTGTGTCCTGTAGGAATCGAACCCACAACCTCATGGTCAGCAGTCCGGTACTCAAACCACTAAACCACAGAGGTTGTCAATTCAAACTTAATTATGCTGAATGAAGTGTATAATTGTGTTAATTTTATGGATGTTATTACAAATGCACTTGACATGAGCAGAAAGTCTTCAGCAGTGAATTACACCATGAGAGCATTATTGTGAATAATGTATTCCTTTTTTATGGTTTTTTTTGGGCTTATCATAAAATTGTGTTCCATAAAGAAACCTGTTGTTTTTGTGTGTGTAAAAGGGGCAGGTTTCTTAACACAAACAAAAATTCTTAACATAAACTCAAACATCCAGACCTTTTTTTTTTTTTTTTTTTTTCTTCGTGTGGAAATCCTCATGGACATCCACCGCCCGGGGAAGGCGGCGGGGTGTGTCGGACTCCACCCAGAATGGGTGACCTACCGACTAAAACCACACGGGTGTTTCGCCTCACCACTTTTTGCTGGGGTTACGGGAGCGAGGTTTCATTCCTCCGCGACCCCAGCAGTGGCAGACCGCCTTTGCGCGGTCTCCGGCTCTGTTGAGGGGGACTGTTTTGATCCCCCACCTGCCAATCCACTTGAGTGGGGCGCGGCAACACCTACCGCGCCGCCATCTCGGGCCTTGCGTGATGGGCGGACGGACTTCCCCAAGTCCGCCACCCGTGGCCTTTTTAAGGTGGATGAAACAGGGCATTGTCTGCCCTGTTCCTGCGCCCTGTTCGTCGGGCGCGGATTGGCAGTATGGAGGCAGCCTCCCTCTCCCTCTCCGCGGCCTCTTTTGTGGCGATGACCTCTTCGCAGAAGGAGGCCACCGCTTGCCACGCGCTCTCGCTCCCGACCATACTTGAGACGACGACCGGAAGCGAGAGGTCCTCTCCTACCTCAGCGTTAAGGACGCGGCGCTGCTCTGCCCAAGCAGTGCACTCGGCCAGTGTGTGCTGCGCCGTGTCCTCGAGGCTCCCACAGTGGTGGCAGCGGGCGTCCGGCTCTCTCCCGGCGATTTGGCACAGGTACTTGCCGAAGCATCCATGCCCCGACAGCACCTGTGTCAGCCGGAAGGTCAGCACGCCGTGACGCCTGTCCACCCACTCTTCCAGAACGGGGCGAAGTGCCTCGACTGTCCGGATACCGGCCCCCGGCCGTTCGAGCCGCGCCGCCCATTCTGCGATCGCTGCCCGCCGCAAATGTGCCCTGCACTGGTCCACCTCCCTTGGGTCCGCCATCTCCCCATGATCCCGCGTTTCCTTGCGCCATGTAAAGAGTGACGCAAGGACCCGGGCGTCCAGGTCCCAAGGGAGGGACCCCGCCAACGCGCATGCCGCCTCTGCCGAAATCGTGCGATACCCACGGATGACCCGTACGGATATCGCACGCTGCGGCCGCCGCAACATAACGGCGCCTCGGCTCGTCACTTCGGTGGCCCACACAGGGGCACCATAGAGGGCCATTGAGCGAATGACCCCCAGGTACAGTCGCCTGCAGCTGCTGCTTGGGCCACCTAGATTCGGCAGTAGCCGACTAAGTGCGCTGGCCGCACCCATCAACCGGGGTGCTAGGCGCTGGAAGTGGACGTTGAAGTTCCACCTGCTGTCCAGCACGAGCCCCAAATACCTCATGCACGACTGGATGTCGATGCGGACCCCACCGATGACAATGTGGGACCCTGAAGGAGGCGATTTTCGGGGCCCATGGAAGCATAAAGCCTCCGTCTTGTTCAACGCCACTTCCAGCCCCAACAGACGGATACGCGCGACAACTTGTGCCACCCCTGCAGTGGCAAGACGGGCAGCCTCCCTGTACGATGTCCCCCGGGCTAGCACGAGCGTGTCGTCGGCGTAGCATAATACTCTGACGCCCGGGAGAGTGGCCCCACGCAGAACCCAGTCGTATCCGATGTTCCACAGGAGCGGTCCGAGGACGGAACCCTGTGGAACACCGCACGTCATGACCCGGGTGCACACGCCGTTTCGTCCCATGTATGTGACCGAGCGGTCACGGAGGTAGTCCCCGACTGTCCGACGAAGGTAGAGCGGCATGTGGTGGTATTTGAGCGCCTCCACGATGCAGCTCCAAGGCAGAGTGTTGAACGCATTGGCGATGTCCAACGACACTGCGAGCAACACTCCGCCGTTCGCCACCACCTCCTCCGAGAGAGCCTTCACGCGTAGAACTGCGTCTACAGTCGACCTCCCTGCTCGGAACCCAAACTGGTTGTCGGACAAGTCGGGGCCTTCTCTAGTCATGTGCTTGATGAGGCGGGAAGCAGTGACGCGCTCAAAAAGCTTGCTCGCCTCATCCAGCAGTACGATTGGGCGGTATGCAGAGGGTGAATCCGCGGGGCGCCCCTCCTTTCTGAGAAGGACAAGTCTGCCCGTTTTCCACTGCTCTGGGAAGCGTCCTTGCCTAAGGCACTCTGAGAAGTGGCCCCTTAGTCTGGGAGCCAGAACTCCGAGAGCCAGCGACCAGGCCCGGCCGGGAATGCCGTCCGGACCAGGTGCCGTGTTCTTGGCTCGCATCCGCGTCACCGCCGCACCGAGTTCTGCCCCTGAGACCTCCAGCGCGTCTGGCTCTTCTTGGGCCTCAGTATTTGATCCCATAGGCGGCGGAATGTGCTCCGCTCGGTTCGGAAACAAAGCGGACACAACACTTCCAACGAGAGCTGGATCCATCGTTTCTGTGAGCGGGGGCGCCCATGGCCGGAGTTTTGCCCTTGCGAGCTTGTAGGGGCGTCCCCAGGGGTCGCTGTTTAGCAGTTCTAGGAACTGCTTATGGCCAAGCTCCTTCGCTCGGCTGATGGCCAACTGTAGAGCCTCCTTGGCCCCTCTGTAGGACTCGTAAAGCGGGGCATCAAGTGTCCGGTCGCGGCGGCGCCGTCGGCGGTGCTTTGTGTACAGGCGTCGGGCCGCAACGCACTCCGTGCGAAGGTTCGCCAGCTCCTGAGACCACCAGTACACCTGTCGTTTCTGAGGTCCCGCCCTGGCCCGTGGCATAGCAGCGTCACAGACTTCTGTCATTGCATGCCGGAACCAGGCGGCCTCAGCATCCACGTCCACTGGCTGCTCAGGAGCCGAGAACCAGGCCTGCACTATGGCGGCTTCTATCAGGACGTCTCTGTCGAGCCGGCTTAGGACCCACCTTGGAGTCACAGGGGTGCTCTGACTCGGGCGGCCTCTGTTTAGGGCCGCTGAAGGCGCGAAGACCTCCAAGCGGATATACCGATGGTCGGACAGTGTCTCCACGCCTTCCATCACCCTCCACCCCTGAACGCGACGCGCCAACGATGGACTCGCGAAGGATACGTCCACGATAGAGCCGCCATTATGCCGAATGCAGGTGTGCACCGTCCCGCGGTTGAGGACCTCCAATCCTGTCGAGACCACCCACTCCTCTAACACCTCGCCACGTGCGTCGGTGGTGGGGCAGCCCCAAGCCCTAGATTTGGCATTGAGGTCGCCGAGGAGGAGGACGGGATGAGTGCGATTCTGCCCAATCAGGGCTCCAACATCACCGAGAAAAGTCTCAAACTCGGCAAGAACCCTGTTGGGCGAAAAGTAGACTCCGACGACTAGGACGCCCTCAACCGCGGCGGCAACGCAGCCCGGACGCCTGTCCACCAGCATCATGGTGGCCCCCACTGAAGATATGATGGCCACACATCCTGAGGGGTCCGCGATCCAGTTGTACCTAGAGGGGACAAAGTACGGTTCTGCTATGACGGCCACGTTTATCGACCACTCCGCCAAAGTCTGGATTAGTAGATCCTGAGCTCTGGCGCAGTGGTTGATATTGCCCTGTAGAAATCTTGAGGCCATTATTAATGTGGCGCTTGATCGGTTTCCATCGCGTCCAAGGCCTGAGTGGCCGCTGGCTGAGTCGGGGAAGTCTGTGAGACTTGACTGAACCCGTTTCTTTTCTTGCTCGCGCGGGCTGAGCAGGACTTGGAGCCCACTCTGTGCTCTGTAGGCTTGTTTGTGGCCGCACACAGCGAACAGTGCGGCTGGGCGGTGCACTGACCAGCTTTATGTCCCGGCTGGCTGCAGCGGTAACACAAATCACTGCGATCTGTTTCCGACGAGCATGTGTGTTGAACGTGTCCACCCTCCAGACAGCGGTAACACTGCATCGGTCTGTTTTCGAGCAGTGTCACTTTAGCGGAGACCCATCCCACTAGCACGTGACCAGTGTCTGCGATTTTCTTCGCCACCGTCACAGGACATTTGAGCCACGCCGTGCCGAGGCCGGAGGGACCGAGGCGTATCTCTCCGACCTTTACATCTTCCTCGTTGCAGCCACCGAGCCTAGCCACAACCGCGGCCACCTCTTTCGAAGTCACAGAGTCATCCAGACCCGAAACTCGCAACTCCGCGCATTTGGTGGGTCTAGAGACCCTTATGTCCTCGACGTTCAAGCACTCCCTCAGTTTCGTTGCCAGGGAGTCGGCTTTGTCACCGCTTGTAGCCCCGGGAATTTGTAAAATCCGGGCACCAGTTACCGCTCTCCTGAATTTGAGGGAGGCTATTCCAATGTCCGCGAGGTCTATTTTTTGTTTAGCCTCAGCCAGGACAGTCGCGTATGAGACTCCTCTTTCCTCAGCGCCTGGTTGTAATGATATTACAACTGCTGTTGACCGAGGCGCCCGCAGTTTCGGTTTCTTCTTGCCCGAGCCCTTTCGCTTCCTTTTCTTTTTCTTTTTGTTGGTAACCGTCTGCCATCCCTCTTCATTAGAACCTACAGCCGTTTGGTTCTGTAAAGCAGCGGAAGGAGTGGCATTGGCCGGTTCCGTGTCCGTTGTAAACTGCCCTTGGGCCGCCCGAGCTGGAGCAGCCTGAGTTGAAGACCCCTGCGTGGGCTGGGGCGGCTTTGCCTGTGCTTGAGCACCTTGCGACGGCGCAGTCTGAGCCGAAGATGAAGCGTTAGCCGAAGGCGCTGTGTTCTGCATGGGTCGGACCGAGGAGGCCTGACTATTCTTGGCGGCTTTGTTGGGTTTGGCCGAGGCACGTGGCGCTGCCGCCGTTGCCGCATAAGAGGGTGTCGCCGGTGTATCGCCTCTTGTATTTCTATCTCCTGCTAGGGGTGGGCGCAGGATCCTTCCCTCTATTACACCGAACCTCGAAGCAAGGCTGGCTATTTCCGTTCGGAGCTGGCTTATCTGGTCCGATTTTCCTGACTGGGCTGGGGCAGCAGGTTTGCGAATCGTTGCCACGTCGGTCTTGAGCTGCTCCAGCTCCCTACGCATTTGCTCCTGCTCAGACCGGGATCGCTCGTTCTCGGCTTGCAGGCGTGCGTTGTCAGCCTGCAGTTTGCTCACTTCTTCTTGCAGGCGACTATTCTCCTCGGAAGCTGAGAGATGGCGCAATGCGTTGGCAGCACCCTCAATCAGCTTCATCGCTTCCTTCAGGCTTCTCGTGAAAGTGCCCTTTAGGTTTCCAGACTTTGAGGCGACGTGCTGGACAACCTTAAGACCAGAGGACACCTGATCAAATAACGCAGCTGAGGAAAGGCCCTCTAGTGCTGCAGAGCCGGAGTTGATTTCCGGCGTCACACGCTTTGCCTTAGCCTGCTCGACCAAGTTCAGCACCTCTTCTTCGGCGTGAAGGCGGATCTCCTCGCGTCTGAAGGACATTAGCTCCGCCTTTGCTTTGGCCAAGGGAGGGCGACCTCTCCCCCTTTTGACGGTATCCGTCTTCGCAGCCGGCATCGAATCGTCACTCGATTCTGAAGCCGAGCCACTAACATCACTCGATCGCAATCGTTTGCGCCCGTCCCTCCAAAATGGAGACTGGCTGAGCACAGGCGCACTGCTCTCCACCGCTACTACTTCACTAGATGCAGATCCGGCGTCGGATACTGCATCCATCTCCACATCATCGTTTGGTTTTTGGTTTTTCTTTGAATTATCCATAAGAGTCCCACGAGTGTGGGGGAAATAAAGGTCCGCCCGGGCAGTGCCCCCTGTACCCGGGTAAGCGTAATTTGTCTCCCAACCAGGGGGTCCGCAGGTACCCTGGAGGGGGTCGCACTAGTGACTGGTTACTCCGAAGAGCCCTGCCAGCCACACATCCCCTCGCGGTGCGCCGCCGCTTGGGATTCAGGGTGATTTGTTATCGAGGTTTTCTTCCCCACAGTCCGGGCGACCAAGCCAAGACTGACGGAGGGTACCTTACGCTGAGCCGCGAGACATGATCACGACACCCAGCATGAGTAAGAGTACCCTCCGATTTCACGACGGTGGCAGGGAAGACAGAACTCCCGCTGCCTGCCCGGCGGTAGGGTGAGTACACGCCGAGCCCGCCCTTGCTCCTCCAACGTGGCCTCTGCTGAAACACAGAGGAACACTTGGAGTAACGCCCCCCATGGCCAATGAATGGCCCCTCCCTTGCCAGACTATCTGCCACGAGCAACAAGAATCCCCGACTGAGGAAAGTTATTGCCCGTGCCCAGGGTGCACCGGCTCCATAACGAACGACTGCTGTTCCCCCCGGACGTATCCAAGAGGGACCAGCAGCCGGGAGCACACGAGGAGGTTGTCTGGCCTACACCCCAAACATCCAGACCTGGGACAACTATTTGTAGGCCATGAAAATATTTATTCCTGACTCTGCTATCCCTTCCCTAAGCTTTTAACTATATACCTGTAAATTACAAAGTAAAGTACAGACGCTATGAATATGTACCTATACCTTCAAATCAAAATAAATTGAAAACTAGTAAATCAGTTTTCCCCAAAACTCAATGGTGTTTGCATGGCATTCACTCATTCAGTAAGTAGATGGCGTTAGCAAGTCCAAAATTGTGGATGTGGAAATAAATTGTTTTTTCCCGTACGCATAGATGACGCTAGCAGATCTAGTTACCACCAAAAATTGAAAAATTGTGACCACCTTTGGACGCGTAATAATGTACACAGGAAAACATTTTTTGGGAAAATGGAAAGTGCACATTGTCGATTTTATATTATTTTTCAAAACTTGAATTTCTCCGAGGTTTAATGTGAATTATGGTGGATAATTAACCATTTAGTGTTCGTGAACATTAAGTGTAGGCAAATGATATAAAATTGAAAATCGTGACTTTTAGGGTTCACACCTGAACTCCTTCGAAGCCTCAATAAAGTTTCTACCGTTTTATTGGGGCAACTGAACATTATACTTGACATTGGCGAACACAAAAAGTGTGGTGCCATAATACAATCCCATGATGGGAAATAATTATTACCTACTTGATTATTCTAACACTTGACACTGGCAAATACACAAAAAGTGTGGCGCCATAATAAAAAAAAATGAACACAGTTTGCCGGTATGTTTAGGTCCAATGAAATAGGGGGCGAGCCTATTACCACCGGTCACAAATCCCAAACTACGAGGTCCTACTGAGAATTTCATAGAAAAACACAACAATACTAATCCTGGGAATCGAACCTTGGACCTCTAAAGGAGCACTCGTGCTCTTCACCACTAGTGTTATGAGGCAGAATGACATTTTAACTGTTACTGCATTGAGGCGCTACAGGCTGTTTTCAAATGGCTATTGTTCACAAATTCGTAAAAATAACATTAATTTATTTTGGTGGTTATTAGGTTTTTCCTTTTGTTCCTTTTTACGTACTTTTTACTGTTTTGCACACACGTTTGGAAGTAGCTACCACATTACCCAACGAGATTGCTAAAGTAGAAGGGAGGATGTAATAAATAGCTAGATAGGGCTGGTCACGTGCAGGTCGTCTCATTTATGCTTCTTGTGAACACTGAAGGAAGTGCTGCAATTACTTGTGATGGATAGTGAGAGTTAGATGCGGCTCTAAGGGTCGTGCTATCCATATAATTTTCTTATCTACCTCTGAAGGGAAACTTTATGACATCTTTACGGGAATAAAAAAATATGGACGACCCTTGACATTAAAACGCTGTCCTCGTATACGAATACCCAAATCCGATCGACCGATCGGTCTGATCATACTACATCGCTTAGGTTATAGAGTAGGTAATCAGCGATTAACTGCGCTGTCCTTGTCTTAGTTAGGTACTCATATCCGCGTAATAATTGCGGCTAGAGTTAGAAGTTTAAATATAGACTCGTCATCAAAGATATTATGTAGCTTAAAATTGTTAAGTATTAGGTATAAGTGTTTAATTACTGATATGCGGCCATTTACATACAAGTTTTCTACTATTTTAAGTACTTACTTATTTCCCTACTTACTAATTTCAGAAACATGTAGGTAGTAAGAACTGATTAAAGACTTTAGGTTCCTATATTATTTGTGTATTAGTATCTATTATTAATGTAAGTACGGTAAACGTCAAAGTTGAAAGAACACACGCCCACTACCAATAGGTACAGTCGAGTTCATTAATATATTGGCACTGTCAAGGATTCAAAATATTGTAAGCGTTGGAAAGTTCGATAAATTCTATACAATCTATAGATAAAAAATATGTGCTCATGTGAATGGTTCAATAATATATGCTGTGCATAAGGCAATAATATGTGATCACCGTTTTCAAATATATATCTAAACTGGATTGGCTTCAATAATATCTGAGCAGGCTAATCTTCTTAATTATGTGTACATGCATGGGAAATTCAATTATATGCTCGAACAATTAAGATCGATATTAATATTATTATCGATAGTTTATATTCTTACAGAAATGACATTAGTTTAAATTTTATTCCTCGCGTTTGATTTTTTGTTTTTTAAAATGAATGTCTTTCAATGCATGTTTTCGCACAGCTTGGCCATTTATGAATTATAAAAAAATTTGTTGTGCCCGCGACTTCGTCCGCGTGGAATAGTGTCTTGGTCTGGGTAGCATTTTTTTGGCTAATTATTCTACAAATAAGAAACAGACACGTTCGGGTAAGCACACTAAGGCATATTTCCCCACCAACACCGCGCCGTACCCTCCCCCACCCGCGCGGCTGCACAGCGCTTATTGTGTACTAGCTTCTGCCCGCGACTTCGTCTGCGTGGACTTCAGATAAAAAGTAGCCCATGTGTTATCATCAAATTTTATAATGTCATGTCAAATTTTATCCAGATCCATTCAGCCGTTCTGGCGTGAAAGAGTAACAAACATGCATCCATCGTCACAAACTTTCGCATTTATAATATTAGTAGGATGGTGCGGTGCTTGGCAAGTTTCTTACTCTCGCTCTCATTAACTTCAGTTTCACAATTTGTAATGACTCCGTAAATTTTACATCAGAATAGCTCACATATTTTGTCTCTTATCGCAAACTTATAATAGGTACATTCACATAAACCTTACATATTTCCATACAAACATACAAAAATTGGTATACTTCTTATCTCAAATAATTTAACGGATCCTGAGATACAGCTGGATCTCTCTGATGTATAGAGACCCTTACAAAGAAGATATCATCACTGATATAGCTTAAGGTAAGTGTAGCGCGGGCAAATCCTAGATAAAGTATAAACTGAATTACTTTACAACTATAAATAAGAAAATATTAAAAGAAAAAAAAAGAAAGAAAACATTTTATTGACATAGTTCGGGTATAAATCAACACAGGTACCTTATGAAACAAAAAATAAAATAAAGTACACCTAATGTAACGAAATAGCACTTAAAAAAATAACAAGCAATATATTTGATAGATATTGATTGATAGATTTGATATTTCAAAACTCCTTGACCGTGCAATTTTAAGATTGCTATTGCTTGGCTTTATACATGTTATTGAAAAATAGCACTTACATAATAATGAATCTAAATCTTGACCACAATTAAATGATGCTTATAGTTGTCACAATATTATTAACTATTTTGACGTTCATATATTTTTGAATCCTGGAAGAGCCAATATATTAAAATGAACTCGACTGTACCTATAGAGTACAGTCGAGTTGTACCTTTGCGGGCATCACTTTATGTCTAAATACCAAATCCCTCGTGATATGACATGTGCAAGTTATTTTCTATGTATCTATGAACTAAAACTGTGTATTTATTTTATATTTTAGTCAAAACCAAGTCAGATAAAACCTTAATAAAACAGACGGTTGGTAAAGCTAACTTGGACTGTGCCTATCTCTGTTCTAAGTCTAACGAACTTGAAGAAGGTCGGAAAAGCGATCGAGGATAAAATTAAGCAGAGCATCGTAAAAAGATAAATATATGTCTATAAGCGTAATAGGTACCTACCTCATGCTTTTTCCGTTTCGGATCAGACCTGTCTTGGTTCCCGGTTAGCCTGAGCCTTTTCCTCGATTTTCAATAGAAAAGTTCTGTAGTAAATTTTTAGGGTTTATTAGGAACAAGGGTCTTATGGACGGAAAACAGTTTGGTTTATATAAAACTTATTCTAATATACCTTCTACCTAATATCCTACCTATGAACAAATAGGTAGGCTAAATTCTATTGTTATAACAAATAGATGTTTTTTATTTTTCTGTAATGTTTTACAGTGATTACCTTTTTATAAAACATCAAAGTTTATAGAATACAAAAGCTATAAAAATCTTGTTGTCTGATTTGAGATTGGATTATTTGGATTTATATCTCATTCACTGGTCTATGGCTTACGAGATAGGTAGATAAGCCCATTTTTATTATTCTTTAAGGGCTAAGCCTGCAGAAAACTCGAAAAGAAATTGAGTTTATAAAACAGCGTACTTAATTAGTTATGTATAAAAAGTAAATGATCTATTTAATTTAAAGTAAAGATTTTTGGAAAATGATATCCAAGTAACATTAACTTTGGGTATAACATATGTAAAGTATTCAAAACGAAGTAAAATGTTTGTGTTGATTTTATGAAGAGAAAGATCCATTTTCTTCGGATGCTAATGGCAAAACGATTTACTCAGAGGTAGATTATGTGAAAATACATGGAATACTATAGAGACGCTTGTCGAGAAAGGCCTCGTTAAGAGCAATGGACTCAGCAACTTCAATTCTGTACAACTGATTCGAATTCGGAACATTGCTTCAATTAAGCCGGTGACCAATCAGGTGAGATGTGAAAACTATTCAATCAAGGGAATACGCACGTATTCCCCAAAGGGTTAGGCAGAGGTCTACTGCTGCATAGGTACCTACATTAAAGTAAAATTCAATAACACTTGTGAATCGAATCTAGCGTAGTCGTGCACCCGCGCTTAGGACCATGAGGCTGTTATTCTAATTTCTAATATACCTACACTTAAATATTATTAATTTTTATAAGTAGGTATTAAAAGGAAAGTATAGGCTGGAAGGAAAACACTGTGAGGAATTTTGCATGTCTGAGAGATTTTTTGGACGGTGTGTGAAGTTTGGTAATCCGCATCCGGACTTCCGGAGTGGTGTACTCTAACCTAACCTGAGTGACACAGTCACAGGAACCTAGCGTGAGTAGGACACAGTCGGCCCAGTAATTGAGTTGATGTTGGTAATGGATACGTAATTTCATTCGTACACGTAGTGTCACGCATAATTAATCTGTTGTCTGTTCTGCTGCTTTCGGCTCATGCACTGTTGTCCTCAGCGTCCACTAGTGCAACCCGCCGACCCCTCGTTGAAGAATGACTCGAGAGACATCTCGATTGGGAAAAGGCTAAACAAAACTCCTGGTTTAATTTAATAAGGGCACTTTGAAGTATTTTATGAATTAAATAGCTTCCGCCCGAGTCTTATTCCGCGTGGAATAGTTACTTAGTCTTAGCGTGATGATATATAGCCTATAGCCTTCCTCAATAAATGGGCTATCTAACACTGAAATTACTAATCTAACACAATTTTTTTCAAATCGGTCCAGTAGTTCCTGAGTTTAGCGCGTTCAAGCAAACAAACAAACTTCAGCTTTTATATTAGTGTTGACGATGGTGAAACGTCCCGCTCGACGCCTTAAATAACCAGCAAAATATAATAAATTTAAAATGAAATAAATATTAATGTAATCTGATAGAAAATATAAATATTGTACTTACCTTTTATGCCGCATCACTAATTTTAAGTTGTCACAACACTAGTTAATGTTCCCGCGCCGCGCAGTATCGCGGGGCGCCCCGGTGCGGGCAGTTGTCGTCCAGCGTTGGCCGCGCGGACGCGTCTACGCACGCGCTCCTTTTCTACCTATCTGTACCTACATGTAATTTACTTACCCAATAAACTTTAATATAACCCAACTCAAGCGTATTTCTTTTCGCTCACCTATCCGCTACAATTAGTACTAGCTTCTGCCCGCGACTTCGTCCGTTATGCTATATAGCGTAGCGTTATGATATATAGCCTTCTTCAATAAATGGGCTATCTAACACTGAAATAATTTTCCAAATCGGACCAGTAGTTCCTGAGATTAGCGCGTTCAAGCAAACAAACAAACAAACTCTTTAGCTTTATATATTAGTAGGTATAGATATACTTAGATTTAACAGATGTAGATGGACTTTGATTCAACGAAAAAAATATCTTGTAATAAGAACTGACCGACTGCCAGAAACTATAATAAAAGGATGCACAATTCGATCACAATCGAAATCCAAAAATACATACATACTATCACTCCTATATTCTCCGAAGGGTTAGGCAGAGGCGTAATAATGTACATCCACAGTTCGCCGGTATGTTTAGGTCCCATGTAATGGGGGTGAGTCTGCACAAATCCCAAACTCCGAGCTGCTAGTGAGAATTTCATAGAAAACTCAATAACACTGCTCGACCTGGGAATCATATCCAGGACCTCTAGCATAGCAGTCGCGCTCAGGACCACTAGGCCAAGTACCTATCTAGCGATTCCAGGAAAATAATAATAATATAGTTGGTTAATAGCTAAATAAATAAATATATTTATTTAGAATTTATTACAGCCAAAACAGTACGTAATGAGTCTCACTAACACAACAAATATGTATATTTTTTTCGTGTACCCACAATATTGTAAAAGTATTGTGCATCGATTGCTTACTAGTCTACTTGAGTACTTACCTACATTTCATATGTCAACGTATTTAGTATTTAAGAATAACTTGTATTTCTCATAATAAGTGAATTATATTCTTTTTGAGGAATGAATGTCTTAAACCGCAAAATATTTTACCTAAAAAGCAGTCAATTCGTTTTTTGTTCTAAAAATAATTATTACATTATATAAGTAATCTGTCTACTACGACTATGTAAATAATAGTAAATAATAGTGTAAGTACTTAATTTGCAAGACAGCGAAAATTTGCAAAAAGCAAATGCTTTTAAAAATCGTTATTTATGTAAGAGCATTATGTACCTACCTATTTTTTTAAATTTAATAGAAAAGCACTCGGACAAAATGACGAGGAACTAATAGGTTACTTGGACGGAACCTTTCAAAGTTTCAACAGGGAAAACCTATTTGTCATAAAAAACTTTTATAGTGATTTCCGGTCGCTCTTTATACAAAATGTAGGTGAAATATTATATTCTGTTTTCGATGTTTGAGTTTTATGCACTGTTTATTCAAATAGATAAAACGTTACGTTGCTATAGATACATATCTATAGCAACGTAAATATTAAATTGTTAATATTTAACAATATTTAATTTAATTATTATTCGTTTAAGGACGCTATCACATTTTGAACTTGCTCAAATTTAGGTATCTGATTTGCAACACAACAACATTACGCGCACGCACACATTGAAACCGCTGTCCGCTCGATTTTATACGTAACTTAACTAATCTTGATACTAAGGTATTATTTTTTTATTTTACTGGTATTGAGTCAAATTAGTAATAAGTTTGCAATCGAATTTGGTAACCATGGAAAATATGATTATCACGCAGATGGTACTTAATAACAAGTACCATCTGCGTGATAATCACGTTTTCAGTATATTTTGGAGTTTATCAATACTCATTACGTACATAATGTAGGTACCCAAAATAAATGGACTAATTATCATATTCTTAAGAATCTAACGACCATTTTGCTATTACGTACAAGGAAAACCCACGATCCCCATTTTGAAAAGATGTAAGTACTTATGTGCTGACAATTGTTGGATCAATATATATTCAAATATTAGCCTGGGAGTTTATAGTAGATTTTCGTTTTGATATTTAAAAATAATCATTCTCTTATGGATGTATTTTATTTACTGAGACTGGGCACAAGATCAGATTTTTGATAAAAATTAAAACAAAGTAGGTAGTAAACAGTATAATATATTGTATATAGGCAGGATACAAGTTGCAAAATTTATACAGCAGTGTACCAAAATGGAATGATATTTATTTCTGTAAATAGATCTTTTAAAGACACTTTTACGAGTCGATTATTTACTTTTTTTTTAAACTAGGTGGCGCCGACATTTTCAATCTGACGATCTCTGAGAAGTGTAGCTACCTATACGGATGAGCTGCTCAAAAAGATAATCAATCTCGATTATTCTTCTGCCTTTTGGCAACGCAAAAAGGCAACATTAGTAGGTACCTAAGGAAAATCAAATAAAAAAAATTACGAAGGTACAATCGTTGATATAACTTTTTTTTTTTAAAGCTTACTGGCAATGTGGGCAAGTCCTGGCATCTATAATAACAAATATCAATATTTTAACAATGCCCAACAAAAAAAGCATACTTGGTATCAAAAGTTACAGCCATGCGCCTGTTTCATTTACAAACGCCACACATCACGCACATCAGGTTATACAAAGCTGTAAATTTGGTGATTAAGTTCAATATCGAGTGAAAAAATTCGATTTATCACAAAAACATTACATCTGTCATCTTGAATCAAAAATATGATGGTATATTCATAAACATCACCTCCACAATCAATAACAATATATAGATTAAAAAAAATAACCCCGCCATTTTGAATTAAAACATGAATGACGTACACACGGCTACAGGTCTACCTATACAAAACCAGTCTAAGCTGATCTCGCACTTTATAGACTTTCTATGCAATAAGAGGCCAGCGTAAACTGGTTTTGTATAGCTTAATGTGTAGCCGTGCGTACTCGTAATCACCACCCCCAAAAATCCCAAAATCGACTATTAGTATATACGGTATCGAATATCTCAAAAATATTTTTTACGCAATTTTTTTTCCTGTAGATGATATTATCATTATTCATATAAATCTTTATCCGTTATCTACATCCATTATAAATACAATTATGTACCTATTTATTTCTAAAACAAATTTCAATAATTGGACCGAAAAAGTATCAACTTCGTCCAACCAGAGTATACAACACGGCACTCTCTTTTTACGTATTATTTTTTTTGACAGCATGCGATACACCCGTCCTTCCACGAGCGCGTTTGAGCGCGGTATGACGAACGGCGAGTAGAAATTGTATGGAGAAATTTGGGAGCGTTTCATTTTTTTCTCATAAATTAAAAACATATTCATTTGGCTACAAAATTTTTTGCTATTCGTATAGAGGACTATATAAGCAACGTTTTTATATTATTTTTATGTTTATATTTGCAGTGGATTTAGCTATACTGGTACCTATTCAGACCCCATTTTTCGATTTTTTTTGCGATTAGTGTGATGGTGAAATCGTATTTGTGTGAAAATTTTGTATAGGGTTATACATTTTTTATGGAATCATTGTGGAGATGAATATATTATCTTTAATTTGAAACCAAGATATCCTCGCAGTTGTGCTCCTAATTCGTTAAAATGGTACCTGAAAAGCACTGATATTTGTAGAAAATTGTGATAGCGTCCTTAAATATTACTGCATGATGTGGTCTCCTGTAATTGAGGAAACACAAGGAATATCTGTTAATGTAAACACTTTTATACCATGTAAGGTGTATTCTTTGTTGGAGATCCTAATAAAATAAAATAAAATAAAATATCTATAGGGTTACATAATATCACAGATAATACATAGAATACTAGTAGTCTAAGGGTAACGAGGTATTTCAAAAAGCGTATTTGTGGTGACTTAATATTATCTAAATAAGATTTGATATTATTTAAATAGGCTCTCCCGCTTATGGAACCCCTTTCATGGAACTTAATCATATCTGTGAACTGTGGGTGTTTAGTAGTACCTACGCCTCTGCCTAACCCTTCGAAGAATACAGGCGTGATGGTATGTTACGTTACGTTCTGTAAAAAACTAGAAGCAGATAATAAAGTCCCTCTAACTGATGTATACGCACCGAACTACCTGCTGTCTTCTAACCAGAAATTAATAATTTTGGATCTCTTAGTTCGTAGAGAAGTTCTAATATATAGTTAGTAGGTTATTAATTAAGTCCGTATAATAAGTGCATAAGTTGTTTTCTGTTCCCACAGACAAACCGTGAAAACGGTTTTGCGGGGCCTTGTTTTAAAAATGTATTTTTTAAAATTTCAATAAAGAAGATACATACATACATAATTTTTTTTTGACTTCATATGCATAAATCTCTTTGTGGGTCCTTATAGTCCATAATATTACATTGTGTTCAATGTCTTATATCATTATGGTTCAACTTCCTTCGTAGAAAGTTGAAAGAAAGAGATTTCAATATTTTGTACTCTGCTTCTTATGAAGATAAATTTAAGATTCTAATTAGCTTTAGAGAATCCCTGACATGAAACTGTTATTTGATCTTTTCCGAGAGATATTAATCGCGCCAAGTCTGTGAGGACAAAAATTAACGGATTCGTTTCCCAAGAGAAGTTGCCTGCACGGAAAGTTTCATCGTCGTTCATTGATCCACTGGGAGGTCATTCAATAACAATTAAACTAAATAGATCTCCTTTGCAACTTTACTCGCTGATTCTTCTGACTTTTATTGCTCGAAATAAGAAATAAAGTAATCTAATATGTGTAGTTCGCATCCGTCGTATAAAAAAATGACAAATTTACAGATGCATTCCCCAGAGAACTATCCTTTTTACTGGACCAGATTTTCTCAATATCTTTGCGTTAAACTGTACTTAAATTATATTAATAGTCAGTGGTCAAGCAGTTGCTAAGTTACGAGTTTACGAACAAGCTGATAAACGAGCTAACGTTTGTGTTAATGATATCAGTAATTGGGATTATGGTAGTTTGGATTAAAGCACGGGTGATTAATATGGTCGTTGAAACTAATACGATTTTAAACTTATTCTTTATCAAAGACTAACGTTTCGTTCGTAGGGGTCAAGCACAGAAGGTTCAACTCTGCGCTTATCCCGACATTATCTTTTAAATGAGGCACTATATAAAAGAAAAAGAAACAGTTTCACAAAACTAAAAATATTGAATGTATCATCTGTTGAATCAAACTAATATTTTTATGCATCACTATAAAAGATCGTGTTGGATACATACCTACATTTTAAATTTTATCTTTTCAAATCTTGTAGACTGAAAAGGTGATGATCTGAAAGTATTTTTGCTAATACAATCATGTCAATGTAGTGTACCAGAGCGAGGATGAAAAGGGAATTGTAGATAATAGTGTTATAGGCTCTCTCATACGAACCACGCGGGCAGAAGGTGGTCGTGTAAAGGAGCCGTCAATTCGTGTGGGCCAAGCAATATCCGGCCAAACACCATTCGCTGCGTGTGTTTCCGCTGAACCTGTCGGACGTTTGATTTCGCTAAATTGTTCGCATTTCTTAACCCTGTCTTGTTTGGTTCGGAAAATACGACGACATTGAAATGGTTGGGAGAGTGGTCAGCGAGGACTTTAATCATCGTGATTGATAAAGGATACGTGCAACTAAGAATTCGTCTTAGACGTGACCTTTGCCCTTTTGTGGTATGTAGTACCTATGAAAATATAGAACCTTTTTCTTTGATGTATTCTATTTTGTCCACGTTTCGACTCCCATTGCAAGTAGATAACGGTCGTGGGGAGTCTTAATGCTGCTAAAAATCTCTCGTGGGGTCCATACCCTACCTTATAATCCGCTCTACATGCCCTGTACGCACTGCATGTAACGTGATTGTATATAGGTACGACAAACATGAGAACAAAAATTGCTGGTTCCTACGAAAATATCCTTTTCTCAAACAAACAGTTAGCGCAAGTGCCCTTCGTTATGTTACCAACTCACCATATAGATGAAAGAGAGAAAAAGGAAACAAGGAAGTTATTTCGTATGAAATATTATTTCCTTGACGCAGAAGGCGGGTCTGGGGGCAAACTACAGCCTACGGGCCTTAGATACCGCGACGTTTCTCAGTTATAGAACAGTAAAGATTTTGGAAATATTTACAAGATATATTACTAGCTCTTTTGTTCTGCTCTTTCAAATTAATCACCAAAAATTATAGTGAAGTCCATTCAGAAATACCTATTGATTTTATCTTGTTCGAGGTCATGAATTTTTCTCAAGTCTGATATTTTGTACTAGACAAGGGCGACCCAAAGAATTTTGAAGATTGCCCTGTTGAGCAAAAATAGGTTTATTAAAGAATATTTTCTTTTTAATCATAGTAAAAACTTGAACATAAAGGCCCGCCGCTATTTACTTTGTTTGAAACAGCAAGTACCTACCTACTCTTAATCTATATCTTCTATACTGTTACGCCGCGAAGCTGTTAGAATGGCGTGGATGGGTCGCGAGGGTTCTGGATGGGTCGTAGAAGCATGTAGAATATTCGAAAGAAAGTACTCGAATACGTACTCACGTAATAACAATAGATCAAGGTCAGGTTCAAAGGTCAATGCCCGTAAACAATAGACGATCTATGTACCTACCTGTAATGCGAGTACCTACTCGCATTTTGTAGGCTTTTCGCGATTGTTCGATTCCAGAATCTTCGTGACTGATATAAATAGCCGTCGTGAGGGTCGGCTAGCGCAGTTTAGTTTTGGACAAGGTGAAGTGAACATCAAAGTGAAGACAAGTGATTCTCAGTGTGACAGTACAGTGCGACAAGTAATAGTGTAGTGATTTTAATTGTGATTTCTGTTGTGGGTTGTCAAGTTTATTAAAGTATTTGTTTATTTCGGTAAAATTAGCGTTAATTAATTTATCCCGAACCCCAGCTTGTAACATTTGGTGTCAGAAGTACTGGGATAAATTATGCCGGTTTTGCCGAAGGACGATACGGAAGGTATCCGTACCAGAAGTCAGCGTCAGCAAGAAATGGACCAAAGACGATTTGGAGATTCTCCGGCAGTTCCTGCGGGTCATCTACAACCAACAACAGACCCAGTCGCTGGTCCATCTGGAACTTCTCCGGTACCAGCTGTTGATCTGGCGGCTTTAATGGCAATGATGCAGGATCAGGTTCGCCGTCAGGAAGAGCAGGCCCGCCGTCAGGAAGAGCAGGCCCGCCGTCAGGAAGAGCAGGCCTGCCGTCAGGAAGAGCAGGCCCGCCGTCAGGAAGAGCAGGCTCGCTTACTGCGGGAGCAGCTACAGAGTGACAAAGAGGAGCAGGCACGCCGGGAAGAGGAGCAGGCCAAACGCCAAGAGGATCAGATGCTCCTCATAAAAGACCTTCATGGGACTCTTGGCAAACAGCTTGGTGTTATGAAGGAGCAGGTGGAACAGCACGAGACCCGGATTTCTAAAACCGAGGAACAGATTGCTAACGTGACAAAGGCATTAGGTAATTTAGAGGCACGAAACGTACGTTTTGCTTCCGGGGATGCTGCTCCCGTAACCTCTTCCCTACGTGGATTCAAAGTGCCACCATTTGATGGGACCTCTTCATGGTCCGCCTATAAAATGCAATTTAAAGCATTTGTTGCGTCAAACGGGTGGGACGAAGGTCAGGCTAAGACGGCACTCACCCTTTGCCTCCGTGATCAGGCCTTAACAGTATTGGAGGCCATCGGCGACAGCATGACGTACGATCAGCTAATCGAGGCGTTGGATTCTAGATATGGCGATACCCATCTGGAATACGTGTTTCGTGCCCAGCTGAAAGACCGGGTGCAGCGAGGTGCCGAGACCCTACAGCAGTGGGCCGTAGAAATTGAAACACTGGTTCGAAAAGCCTACCAGTCCACACCTGCGCTCATCGACGGTAACCTGGTTCAGGCGTTCGTTGATGGAGTTCGTGACCTAGAAGTCAGAGCTGCTGTCAGGCTAGGACATCATAAGACGTTAAAAGACGCCTTAGCCCATGCCTTAGAAGTGGAGGCAGTCAGACAAGACCATCGGGCTCACCGCATTCGTGAGGTCGTTTTACCGACATGTCACCTCTGTGGGGAGAAGGGCCACTTCCAGGCGGGTTGCCCGAAGCGCAGCAAGGGTCATAGGGTCGGTGCAGCATCACCTAGATGCTACATTTGTGGAGAGAAGGGCCACCTCCGAGCTAATTGCCCAAAAGGAACCTCGTGGCGAGAAAAAACTCAAGGTGATAAAGTAAGGGTGATTAACGTCACCAACGAGGAGCAGCAGGGAAACGAATAAAAGCCAGGACTGCGGGGCGGGTGCGGGCTAGTGTGAAAGGAGCCCCAAGGATTTCGATCTCACAAGCCCATGACGGGAACAGCCTGATCATCAGAGGCGAAGTCAACAGAACACCCTGTAAGCTGACATTAGATACTGGAGCTTCTCGCACGGTAGTTAATTCCCAGCTGGCACGTCGGGTCCTTGGGGACTGCGTCAGTGATCGCGAGTGCATACAATTGGTAACAGCTACTGGCCAGCACATATCCGTCCGAGGCGAGAAGGAGGTGGAATTGAAGTTTGGTAACAGAATATATCGGCATAATGTCATCGTTGCCGATATAGTAGATGATTGCATTCTGGGATTGGACTTTATGCGAAAGCATTGTTGTGAGATCGACGTTAATCAAGGAGTGTTGAAGTGCGGTTCGGAAGAAATTTTCATGGAAGGTGCAACAACAGGGAAGGTGTACTGTCTGAAGAAAATAGTTCTTCCTCCTAAGTCGGAAACAATCGTCCCAGTCGCTCTGCCACAGAATACCGGGCAGAAAAATCGATGTGTTCTCATAGAGAGGTTGGACGATGACTTACCGTGGAAGATGGCACGAACGTTGGTGAGAGCTAGCAATGTATCAGCGGTAGGCATACTCAATTCAGGCGATAAAGAAAAAGTTATCAAGAAGGGCACATTGATGGGTACTTGCGAAGAAGTAGCTTGGATGCGACGTTGCAGTGATCAGTATACTGATAATAACGTTCGAAATCCAAAGTTTAACGTTGAAACTCTTTTAGAAGACTGTCGAAATGATCTGTCTGATGAAGAAGCGATCAAGGCTAAGAAGATATTGCTCCAGTACGCTGGTATTTTCTCTACAAATGATGCCGACATTGGAAAGACAGGACTGGTGCAGCACAAAATTAATACTGGCAACGAGTCACCAATACGTCAGCGACCTAGAAGATTGCCAATTGCGCGAGAGAAAGAAGTTGAGACCATGATTGAGGGAATGGTGAAGGATGGTGTGATAGAGCCTTCATCTAGCCCATGGTGTTCTCCGGTGGTCCTGGTGAAAAAGAAAGATGGCAGTATGCGCTTTTGCGTGGACTATCGAAGATTGAACGACGTTACGAAGAAAGATAGTTACCCATTGCCAAGGATCGATGACACGCTGGATACCCTGACGGGTATGAAGTGGTTTACAGCCCTAGACCTAAAAAGTGGTTACTGGCAAGTGGAAATTGACCCCAATGACAAAGAGAAGACTGCTTTCTCTACGGGAAAGGGTCTGTGGCAGTTTAAAGTCATGCCGTTTGGTTTATGCAATGCTCCTGCTACGTTTGAGAGACTTATGGAACTAGTGCTCACTGGTCTGATTGGAGACGCCTGTCTGGTCTACTTGGATGACATTATCATCGTGGGCCGTACGTTTGATGACCACATTCAAAACCTCGAACGTGTGCTATCAAAAATCCGAGGAGCCAATTTAAAGTTAAGTCCGAAGAAGTGTTCATTCTTCAAACGTCAAGTAAGTTTTCTGGGGCACGTAGTGTCGGAAAAAGGTGTTGAAACGGATCCAGAGAAGATTGTTGCTGTGAAAGACTGGCCAGTTCCGAAGGATAAGACGCAAGTCAGAGCATTTCTGGGTTTGTGCTCGTACTATCGACGGTTTGTGAAGAATTTTTCGGACATTGCGAAGCCTTTACACAAACTGACCGAAGAAAAGACACAATTCTGCTGGGATACAAACTGCGAAAGTGCATTTAGAGAGTTGAAGAAACGTCTGTGCAATACACCTATTTTAGGCTACCCTGATACTGAAAATGAATTTATCGTGGACACAGACGCAAGTAATACTGGAATTGGTGGAGTTTTGTCACAGCGAAAAGGAGATCAGGAAGTTGTCATAGCCTACTTTAGTAAATCATTGTCAAAACCGGAAAGAAACTATTGCGTCACGAGGAGGGAACTGCTCGCTATAGTTAAGACGTTGCAACATTTTAGCAAGTATTTATTGGGACGGAAATTTCACCTACGAACAGACCATGCTGCACTGAAGTGGTTATTGCAGTTCAAGAACCCGGAAGGACAAGTAGCGAGGTGGATTGAGCTTCTACAGGAATTTGATTTCCTGATCGAACACCGCAGTGGCAGATCTCACGGTAACGCAGATGCGTTGTCACGAAGACCTTGTCCGGAAATATGCAAGCACTGTTCTAGACAAGAGGCTAAGGAACCGGTTCCCGTGAGAATGCTGAAAACTGACCTTAGTGACGAATGGAAAGAAACCTTGCAGCAGGCACAGGAGACTGACTCAGATGTTAAACCGATTCTCGACTGGATGAAAGCTGGTGCCTCTAAGCCGAAATGGAGTGATGTTGCGGCATTGAGCACAGTTACAAAAAGTTATTGGGCACAGTGGGACAGTCTATTGATGCATAATGGTGTCTTGTGCCGTAAATGGGAAAATGCTAAGGGAGACAAGAGTCATCTGCAGATGGTAGTCCCTAAAGCTAAGGTGCCAGACATCCTACAACTTTACCATGACGGATGTTCAGGAGGTCATCTAGGAGTAAAAAGGACTTTATTGAAGATTAAAGAGCGATTCTACTGGATTCACTGTCGGGAAGATGTTGAAGACTGGTGTCGTAAATGCACTAGCTGTGCAGCTGTAAAAGGGCCCCATACGCGCAGCAGAGGTGCATTGAAAGTCTACAATGTTGGTGCGCCCTGGGAACGGATAGCTCTTGATGTAGCAGGACCATTTCCGGAGAGTGAAGGCGGGAACAAATATTTCATGGTTGTGATGGATTACTTCACAAAGTGGCCGGAAGTGTTCGCCATTCCTAACCAAGAGGCTTCGACGGTCGCAGATAAATTGGTTCATGAAGTCTTCTGTCGTTTTGGAGTACCCTTGGAGATTCACAGTGACCAAGGAAGGAATTTCGAGTCTCAAATATTCCAGGAGACGTGTCGAGTAATGGGTACTCATAAAACCAGAACCACCTCTTACCACCCCCAGTCTGATGGAATGGTCGAACGGTTTAATCAGACCTTAGAGAGATATCTAGCAAAAGTTGTGGGAAGTAGGCAGAAAGATTGGGATAAGCACATCCAGCCATTCCTTCTATCGTATCGGAGTGCAGTTCATGAAAGTACGACGGTGACACCAGCCTTCGCGAACTTCGGAAGAGAGCTACGGTTGCCTGCAGATCTCATCACCGGTATACCCCCAGATACTCCCCAGTGTGTGACTGATTATGCGAACAACTTGCGAACCAGAATGAATGACATATATGAGCATGTCAGACAGTCGGGCCAACAAACTTCTGAGAAAATGAAGACGCGTTATGACCGTAAGATGAACAACAGAGGCTTCGATGAGGGCTCACTAGTGTGGCTACATAACCCGGTACGTAGTAAAGGAAAGTCACCCAAATTACAGGCGAAATGGGACGGCCCCTATCGAGTCGTGACTAAGATCAACGATGTCACCTACAGGATACAGAAAGGAACAAGAGGTGCACTAAAGATCGTTCATGTGGTTCGTTTAGCGCGTTATTACGGATCAAATGATGCTCGGGACGAGCATGTCTTAGGAGGGGGCAGTGTTACGCCGCGAAGCTGTTAGAATGGCGTGGATGGGTCGCGAGGGTTCTGGATGGGTCGTAGAAGCATGTAGAATATTCGAAAGAAAGTACTTGAATACGTACTCACGTAATAACAATAGATCAAGGTCAGGTTCAAAGGTCAATGCCCGTAAACAATAGACGATCTATGTACCTACCTGTAATGCGAGTACCTACTCGCATTTTGTAGGCTTTTCGCGATTGTTCGATTCCAGAATCTTCGTGACTGATATAAATAGCCGTCGTGAGGGTCGGCTAGCGCAGTTTAGTTTTGGACAAGGTGAAGTGAACATCAAAGTGAAGACAAGTGATTCTCAGTGTGACAGTACAGTGCGACAAGTAATAGTGTAGTGATTTTAATTGTGATTTCTGTTGTGGGTTGTCAAGTTTATTAAAGTATTTGTTTATTTCGGTAAAATTAGCGTTAATTAATTTATCCCGAACCCCAGCTTGTAACAATACTATAATTTAAAAAGCTGCAGAGTTTGTTTCTTTGTTTGCTTCAACGCGCTAATCTCAGGAACTACAGGTCTGATTTGAAAAATTCTTTCAGTGTTAGATAGCCCATTTATTGAGGAAGGCTATAGGTTATATATCATCACGCTAAGACTAAGTACCTAACTATTCCACGCGGACGAAGTCGCGGGCAGAAGCTAGTTATAAAATATGTAGGTAGATGTAGTGTACTATAAACTATTAATATGCTATTTATAAAACATGAAATGAGACGGCCCTATAATAAGGCTGTGAAAAACTTGAAATATAGGTAATCTATTCATATCATGGTAGGTACGGTCCCCTCGGGGGGATTATCCATTTAAAAATATGTTTGTTAAAGATTCAATATTCATACCTTTCTTCTAACCGTTTGCCTATATTCACATCAAAGTACCTAAGGGTTAATATTAGCACTAAGATGGCAGGAAATAAAGCAGGACAATATCTACTAAGTAGTACCTTTACAACTGGTGCTTCGTGACAGTAATTAATTTCCTGTTTCAGATATCTAAATAACTAAGGTATATCTTTATAAATGCCTTATTAATTTAGTTGTCTTAAGCGCGACTACTACGCTAGAGGTCCTGGGTCCGAATTCCAGGTTGAGCAAGTGTTATTGGGTTTTTCTATTATATTCTCAGTAGCTCGGTGTTTCGACTGGTGCCCGGTTGATGGCAATAGACTACTACATTACACCTAAACATAGGCACTGCTGAATTGTGGGTGGGTACACTAGCTCACCTCTGTTGAACCCTTCGGGGAATACAGGCGTCATAGTATATTATGTTTTTTATATCTTTATCTACCTGAACCCGTTTCAGTATCAGAATTCACATGACCTTATTATACCGAGTTCACAGTTAAATGCTGAGTGGCTGCCGTCTGACCTCTGTCGTCTTAAGACAACCCAGTTCATAAAATTCGGCTTATCCTGACAATGGCAATGGCAACAGAATACTGATTCCAAGTATGCAGCTTAGTTCGTGAAACCATTGCAAAACAAAATTATAAACGCCTACAAGTTGTATAAAAGATTTACAGTAAGTAGGTAATACTATTTTATTTCTTTCGTTCCACAGACATAAACATACCATCACGCCTGTATTCCCCGAAGGGTTAGGCAGAGGCGTACTAATGTACACCCACAGGTCGCCGGTATGTTTTAGGTCCCATGTAATAGGGGGCGAGCCTATTGCCATTAACCGGGCACAAATTCCTAACTCCGAGCTGCTACTGGGAATTTCATAGAAAAACCCAATAACACTGCTCGACCTGGGAATCGAACCCAGGACCTCTAGCGTAGCAGTCGAGCTCAAGACCACTTGGCTAATGAGGCAGTTCCACAGACATTTTAGTATTATTTTGAAATAACGATACAAAACTGTGCACAGTTTATACAAAGATTATATTAGCAAGAAGGTCTATGTCCCAAAATAAATTGAAGAACGATGTTAGGTTCAAAACATAGTTATTTACCGTCAATCATCGAGCTTATTACGGAGACAATACTTAGAATGGATATTGTTTATTTAATGACTTGTCACAGTTTCACCGCACCAAATAAGAAGGGGATCATCGTCAAAAATATACACTTAAATTATCATGTACCAATTTCTTTTTGTTAATATTATAATTATTTAAGTCTATTTAAGTTATTATAGTGTAGGAAATCCACTTTATCAAGAGTTGTGATTGTGAGCTATGGTATGTTGTATTGTTTTTCTTCTTCTTCTCTACTCTTATAAAATTGTAAAAAAGCTGTGTCTGTACAATGAAGATATTAAAAAAAAAACAAGTGGGTCAGGGTATACAAAACGTCTCCGAACCCAAAAATGAGATATTTAAAATTCTTGTCTGTTTGTTACGGAATGGCACAAAAACTACTGAATAGATTTTAATTTTGTTATCAATGTTAGAAAGTAAATGCTCTCACTTAAAAACTGGTGAACTTCTTATCTCAATTAATTAAACGGATCCTGAGATAAGCTTGATCTCTCTGATGTATAGGGACCTATACAAAGAAGAGATCACTGTTGGTTTTTGATTCGATTTTTTTGGGATCCATTACTAATCCTAATATAGCTTCAGGTGAGCGAAGCCGCGGGCAAAAGCCGGGTTATTTAATATTATCGAGTTTATGGGATAAGTAGATACACAAAGAGATCTAAGTATCGGGCAGAAATACTAATCTAGTAGACATTGCATATTAAATTGTCGAGTAGTTTTAGCATAATGGACCACCAATGGATGGTGCCTACTTAGTACATTGTGGGTACTAATAAAAATCATAGGTTATTATGGTCTAGTTATTGATTTAACAAGCGAGTTGCCTATTATCAGTGATAGCAGTTTTGATTTATTTTTCTATCAAAATCATATACACATAAATCTACCGTTCAATTTTAAATATAAATTTCTGTGTCCGTGTAATATAATATCTATATTAATTCTGTCTTAAAAATATAATCATATAGTAAAGGAAATTAGAGCTAAGATTTAGATACCTACATGGAAGCTATCCAGCCATTCCCTTTATACATAATCTACTTTTTTATGGATAAAGTCGGCAAACGGGCTGACGAGCCCACTTGGTGGTAAGTAGTCATCGTCGCCCATAGATATGCAACACCAGAGCTATGGTTGATGCGCTGCCGACCCTTATGAACCCCTACGGACTGTAGCTACCAGAGCTGCAGCAACCGAGAGGGAACTGGCTTTTACGCGCAAAAGTCGAAACATATATGCACCAAGGTGCTTTACGACAGACGCGCCAACTAGTTAGACTCAAAGAAGAGCCTTTCTCGCCTCTTACGAGATGTCTATCTGAAAGGTAGTGAGGAATAGTATTCTAACCCCACAGGTAGCCAGTCAGTAGGTATGTTTTAGTCACTCCACAAATGTTACTATTTGGCTAAACTGGAGGCATTTAAAAAAAATAAAAGTATCAAGATTTTCGATATTATTTTCTGCTGCAAAATTTAAAAATTATAGTAAGTACCTACTTAACTTTAATATCAAATAAAATATAAACACTGTGTAATATTTCAAAAGGTAAAATTATGAGAGCATTGGATTGGAGCTTTTACTATTAATGGAAAGCACTTATTACGTTTAAATTCATATCCAATTTAATTATTTATTTTGTAGAAATAATATGTAATTAAGGGTCGTTGTATCTAGAATGTCTATTTACAAGCTATATTCACTCATATTCAAACAATGGTAGCAATCTAGCGGCTGCGGCACGGATGCGACACGCCTGCCTCTCGGTCAGTCCGGCGCGCGATTATAAATTCACCGCTCCATTATTCACAATTGGCTTCCATACCGGCTCTGACAGCCGCTCCGATAATTCGTTAAGTCCTAAACTGCGACCGCTGCGTGCACCCGATAACGCCCAAATAGGATTCGACTAAATATACAAAGGGTTGTAGGAATCATGCGTACGGCTGCCACATCTTCCTCTCATCTATTTCTATTTCATTAAAACTTACGCAACCATGTGGAATGCTCTTCCCGAGTGAGTCTTCCCCGATAGATATAATCTGGGTGTCTTTAAATCACGAGTGATTCGGTTTCTTCTAGGTAAGCGCGCTCTATCGTATATCGCAGTCGCTTAACATCAGGCGAACTGGCAGTCAAGCGTAAGCCTATCAAGAATTAAAAAAAACATGTTTTCTAGTGTGTATGAACAATAAACGATTTTTATTTCGAAAAGAGTGCAATGTAAAGCGCCGTCACCCGTGCACCGACTCGTTAGTGAATCCGGTTAGAGTTGCCGTTCAAAGTTTGTGTGCTTTCAACTCTTGCCTGACGGATGTCCAACATCCTGATTTTCCGTATGCGAGATTTGCAATTTTCCTTTATAAATGCATTGGTTTTATTTTGTGTTCCATGACGATCGGTTTATGTAAACCATTACGCTGTTTTATAGTTCCTGAATGCGGTTTCGTACAATCTCAATTACTCGTTTCGCGTTGAAACCAAATCGAGGTTTTATACATAATTACTGGTATGAATTACCTACTTAACAAACGAAATGTTACAATATTTTTGACAATTTGCCAACAATACATCGAAATCAGAGTTTAGGTACCGTACATTGAATTTTACATTATAATTATTTGTATAAAAATGTGTAGTCAAAATAATAAATGAGGAAGCGAGTAATAATCAAAGAGATGGACGTTACGAGAACTGTAGCAATTACGAATGATGGATTGTTGAACTTCGCCTGAACAGAAATGACCCATTGCTTTAATATCGTCTTGTTTCTTTCCTCAGCTCTTTGGTAATTTGTCACTAAGTAGCAGTTGGAATCGAAATTATTTTTGTAATAAAACGTAATTTGAAATTCAGAGACGATTATAAGTAAATGTTAATTTCGTTCAAACTGTATACATAGTAAAATGCATTTTTGCGTGGGAATTAGGAGATGCACACGTTTGCGGTTTTAATATTAGAAAATGCTGGGAAAACCGACACATTTTATTAGCCTACATTTTGCAAGCACACGAAACTAGTTACTCTACTTACTTTAGTAAATAGCGCTGCAGAATATTATGATACATTCAAAAATCATATGAAGTAATTTATGACAAAAATTCTCTCGTTTTGCGAGGATACCTTTAGAAGAGTATTTAGTTCGTACACTGTTCTGAAATTTTCATATTGCAAATATTTGTGCGCAAATTAAAATTCTTTGCAGAATATTAAGAGTATAGTTGGAGTTATTTTGCATAAAGCGTGGTTTAAATTGTTTTTTTTTGTCTAATAGTTGTTTTATAAAAGATCATCATATCATCTTAATTATACTATTATGTATATATAATATCCTTAGAATTAGTTCTTATATACTTCATACACTCACGCCTTTCCCCCAAAGGAGTAGAGCAAAACTACAGACCGCCACTTACTACGATTCTTGCATACTTCTGCTTGTTCAATATTCATAGATTTTCTCATACACACGCGTCGGTGACGAATGCTCCGCAATTTCTTTGTAGGTACCATATACTGATAAAATTGTTATATTGTTTTACATCTCTGCCTCATCATCCTCATCAACTGCCTCATTAGCCAAGTGGTCCTGAGCGCGACTGCTACGCTAGGGGTCCTGGGTTCGATTACCAGGTCGAGCAAAGTGTTATTGAGTTTATCTACGAAATTCCCAGTAGCAGCTCGGAGTTAGGAATTTGTGCCCGGTTAATGGCAATAGGCTCGCCCCCTATTACATGGGACCTAAACATACTTGCGAACTGTGGGTGTACATTAGTACGCCTCTGCCTAACCCTTCGGGGAATACAGGCGTGATGGTATGTTATGTTATGTTATTGTTTTACATTTTGATCGGATCAACGGAAATTGACAGAAGTACCGTATCTAGGTACGTAAATTTTCTTTAGAATGATGTCGGCTACACCAAAAATGATCTTCAATAATCACCGTCATCTTCACTTTTCAAGAATGACCATTAGAGATCGGACAATTCATAATTAATATATTATTTCA
Source organism: Acronicta leporina (assembly GCA_947256265.1). Lineage (NCBI taxonomy): Eukaryota > Metazoa > Arthropoda > Insecta > Lepidoptera > Noctuidae > Acronicta > Acronicta leporina. The sequence continues at coordinate 9,354,800 of OX366521.1, forward strand.
GAAGCACGACATAATTATGTTGAAGCCATTAAAAATGTTATGTTCCATTATATAATTCGTAATTATATGTTTAAACATTTTAATTTTTGTTTTAAGTACTGTACTGAATAAGTTTTGTTTGCTTTACAATTTTGCATTGAATTATCGGATTGCAATGCAGTCTCTCATATGGTAACGCATATCATATATACATATTTTACCAGTTTAAAATACATCAAAAGTATACGTGTAGGCAAAATTATACTTATTACTTATAGAACTACTATCAACTCCAATAATAAAAGTGATATCCTCTATGATTAAAGCGGCCGCTTTCTTCGAGGATGGTAAATGACGGTGACATTTTATTGGCGGTCAACGTGTTTCGTTAGACTGGCCCCTGACATGCTATCCATCTTGCGCCCCGTCCCGGATTACCTGCGCCAAATCAACCGAATGTGATTAACGGAGCCGATCATGCCCGTATAAAATGCCCGCGCCGACCGATGACCGTGTAATGGCGTATTGCGGATTATTACGGCCACTCGAACGTATTATTCCGCTCTGCTCAAAAATCATGTTAAATAGGCCCGAATCGTACCACTATCTCTACTCTTTTCACGTTTTGATTCGAGGAATGTAATTTTTAATCGATTTTTAACTACGTACGCTACGGATGAGGATGTTATACTGTTGTTTAGTACGTTATCTACATAGATAACCCTTAGTTCAGTATCAGTTGATGTTTCACCGATCAAGTAACAGTTACTCGATGCAAACAGGACTGTAACAAGCTGCGTTCCAGGAATTTAGAACATAATGAAACGATGTTTGATAGTTATATACACTTGGTATTAGGAATCTGGTATCAAAAGTTTTCCAGTTGAGCTGAGTGCGCACGATGATATGACGAACATTACACGGAGACAGCGAGTGGAACCGACACGAACTTCCTGCGCTACTTTACTAACATTAACAATTTTGGTCGAGAGGTAATTAATTAATTCAGATAGATATAAAATTAATTTAAAAACTCGAGTCACAGTCGCAAAGTTGTGAGGGTAGAAGTAAAGATTTATCAGGGACGTCGTGAAACGCTGAAACAGCGGACGACGCGATGGCGACGTGACAGGAGCGCGTTAATTTTTGCTCAGTGCGACTCTTCTAAACTGTTAAAAGAGTAAGGTAATTAAGTATGATGGATATTCGGAGTTTATCGCGGGTGGCAGCGACACAGGCCACTCGCAACTTTCTTATCTTGCGCTGGACGAAGTTTACGACGTCTTTGTGGTGACGCCGAGCAGCTGATTAAGGCGTGTGGGCTCGTATCGTGTGCCTAATTTTAGTATCGTAGTTTGTTATGAGAGAATCCACTTAGGTAAACAGAAATATTAGTATGCTAAATTTGGTTGGTCCCATAGTAAAATTTGCAACGAAAAATATTCTCCATTTTTTAAAAACAAATGAAAGAATTCGAGTTTGAATTCGTCCCCGGCCTTCTTATGTTATTTTATTAATGTAACCACTTATCTAAGACTGAACCGTTTCCTTGTACTGTCAAATGATTGGATACTTTATTATGTACACGTTCATTTGTAACGAACGCGTTGTTTACGGAGTCATTCGAAAAAAATCACTAAAAGGAAAATTAACAGGCTGACTTCTAACGCTTGGGACCACTATTTATAAGGAGGCCCTTATAAATAGTGGTCCCAAGCGTTAGAGGTCCTGGGTTCGCTTTCCAGGTCGAGCAAAGTGTTATTGGGTTTTTCTATGGAATTCTCAGTAGCAACTAGGAGTTTAGGATTTTTTTTAAATACAGACGTGATGATGGTAAGTTTACATTTGTATCATTTCTATAAACTGATTAATGTTAATTGCATTGCAAGATTCTGAAAATATAAGAACTTATTTTAAAATATTATGTACTGCTAATGGTATGTGTACCTACGTAGTTACCTATGTGTTTTTCATGACATGCCCACGAAGGGTATTGTGGAAACGACGCTATGTAGATTTGTAGTGGCGCCGGAGGGCAACCCTTGTCATGTGAGATTTGTAAACGAAAAAGCCTCTAATTTGGGTTTGTGTTTTGACAAGTCATCTTGAGAAAGACACCGACGTTCTGTGAGAAGAACTCTTGATCACAGTATATGTATTCAGTTACATTATGAGCCAAAGTATGGTAGCATACTTTCTTCACTTCGCAGTGCAGCACTAAAGAGCTTCGGATATCGGATTCCTAACTTTTGAACTCAAGAAACCTTTTTAACTTTTATCATCAGATTCATTTGGCGCTGTGACTTCCATCATTACGTAATACTTTTCTCGAGATTATTATTTTCTCGTGTTTTGTAATAGTTTATTGTAATGGGATGAGAAGGATCAGATTTTAACGAACCTATTATTTGGGCCGCAGTCAACGTTACAGAGATAGATTTACAACGTTCTTATAAACATAGTATATAATATGGGACGCATTGCGCTTTTGTATGAATAAAGAATTTAAAAGGAAAAAGTTTATTGTAAATCTAAAAGGAGATCAATAGTTGCCGCCACAAAAGCCGTTGTTACCCTTAAAATGTTCTCTTGCAAACAAGCTTTCTACATTGCCCACATATCTTGATCAGGTGACGCAACAAAACATAAAAACCAAATTGTACATCTTTTTTTCATTTAACAAATCCGTCTTGACGAGGGTATTCTGTTTTTTCGGCACAAGTAGAAATAAGAAAGATATAAGCAAATCCTGCTAGATCACGTTTAGAACCTCGATTTTTTTTCGATCATTTAGAAACAAAGGCTTGCAGAGTGCTTTTGTGACGAAAAATATAGAGCGAACGGACTATTGACGCTTGGAAAATTGGTTAGAGCATACACATTAATTAAAAATACGTTCTGCTCATGTCGTTTTTTGTGCTGAATAATTTGAAAGGGTTTTTTTTCGGTAACACATAAGTCGTTACTTTGTTACGATTTTGCAAATATAATTTTATGTAGGTATAATGTACGAAATTTGTTCTTTTTTATTAATTTACGAGAGTTATATTTCGGCCGTTGAATTCAAGTTAACGAGTTGAAAAAAGAGGTTTGTTGTTGTTAATGCGCTACGTCCCTAATTAGCAGGCAGGGGTGAACCCGCGACCGCCGCCATTATTGTGGTCAAGGGGCCTGTCTCAGGGACACCTGTGCCTATTCGTTATTATGTATTTACTATTTAAACTTACATTACCTATATTTAATTATTTTATAAATGCAACTGGAAGTTTTTGAAGTACATACGATACCTATATAATAAGTGGGTGCTTTTACAAACAAACACACACAAACGTCCAGACGCGGAACAATGAGGTATCTACCTGTAGATCATACACGGATCTCCACACGGAAAAAAAAATTTTTCCCTGTGGAGATCGAACCCACCACCTGTGGTGTAGAAGCGTACCGCTATGCCAAACGTGTCGTGAGAGTAGATACCTCATAAGGAGGTCAGAACATAAACCAAGTCGGTCGTCTCCAGCCCTCTTTATTATTTAACTACCAGTGACAGATAGAGTATTGAAAGAGGGGTTGATTTTGTTAAGCGTCGCACTCTAGTATATTGATTGGTTGGAGAGCCATTACGTATCATAAAATATTGGTGTGCGCGTAGGTAATACTATCTTTATAAATTACCTGTATAGTTTTACATACGGCTTCTGATGATTTATAAGGACTTTTTTGCTTATTTAATATAGGTAATTACATAATTGAATCTCTATACATAATTATCTGCTATGTCTACTGTCACCAAAAATAGAAACCGAATATTAAAAAACAACCAAAATGTCTCCCGTTTAAGAATCGGTTTTATAGCAACCTATTCTCAGGTTTCAGAGTCTTTCAGGACCTGTCAAATCAGTGTTTTTTTAATAATCAAAAAACAATCGGCGTTATATTCGGTACATGCCTTAAAGTGTGCTAAGGTACGCAGCGGTGTGTACTCTGTAGAATATTCGTAATTCGTCCAGTATGCGGACCGCATACAGCTTGTGCGGCCGCAAAGCCATTGCGGTTGTCATCCGCATTCATGATACTACTGGCCACTGAATGGCCTCAAATTGCTATTAGGTACTACGAGTTTTCAAAGTGCACTAACGTTGTTATGCGCAGTTATATTTAAGCGGCTGTTGCAAATTCCAGCAATGTTCACGAGGTATAACGGTAAAGTTGGCACGGGCTATTTGTCTAACACGTGTACGAGTGATGAGCTTGCTACCTTAGATTTATTATTCTTATACACAGTATTTTACAAAGTCAGACACTATATTATTATGTATACCTAATAATAAGCGTTTACTATAAAATTAATATGGAGTGATTAAAGTACCTACGCATAAATTCTCCGAGCCGTACAACAGCAGGTAACCCTTTTTCTCAGTAAATTTCACTAGTGCCTACGATATACTTAAACTGACGTATTCTAAGGATTTCATTTGCTTACGAGCCGAGTCGTTGAGTTTATATTTATAATGAGAAAGAAAATATACAAATAGCACTATAATTAATTAAAATTAATATTTTTATGCGTCATGTTTTGTATTTGGGATGTTTTATAAACACACATACCTACAGGTGAACTGAGCAATAGTTTTACCACCTCAATTTATTTATATGACATTACAACTTAAATTAAACTTATTGTAGCTTATCGGTTTCACGAATATTAGATATCTATTAAAATGAAACAATTTTTCACAGATTTTATGACGTTTTATTGATATTCTTTAATTACCGACATTTGGGATCCTTTACATCATCCATGAGTAGATTAAGGTATTGGAAATGTTACTAGGTAGCTGTTTGATTCATAAACCAAAAATACATAAGTATTGTAATAATGTGTTGATAGAATAGAACGTCAAACATTATCTATCTACTTCTAAATAGGTTATAATGCGCGTTGTGCGTGTTTCGTTACTTGGTCATGCTCCACATATTATGTGTGTCACAAAAGGGTTGCTACACGGATTAATAAGCACATGGAGTACGCATATCTTCACTTTCAGTCTTTGATATCATCGTCGTATCCAGGATGTATAAATCGTCAAACTTCATTGTTGTTGTTTAGTCAGTAAAGCCCGTAAGGACATCCGATGTATAAGTTATACACTGTGACTGTAATTAAGTACTTAACAGGCTATGTAAATGCTATTTAATATGACTGATATTATAAACAAAAAATAAATTATATCGATATCACTTCTTCTTTTTATTCCTGTATGTGTCACATAACTCTGCTTTACAAACGACTGTATTAAGCAATTACCTACATTGATGCCATCAACCTAAACTATAGAATTAATAAAGGTTGTGTATATGTCATGTCGTTTTAGCTCGTTAAATATTCATTTGTTTTTTTTTATATTCAATGGAGACGCATATATTTCGGGTCAGCCTGTAGTTAGTTGATTTATTGAGTGGCTTTTGTTACTTATTACGTTTTAGATGTTTTAGCTTCCACATAACATAATAATATAAACAATACAATCCTATGTGAGGCACTATGTAATCATTACTTGGAACAGACGTCATGAAGTAGTTCTTAATATTAAACTATAGATATTAGTTATTACTAAGTATCTACTCTTTTCGAACAATGTAATGACAAATAAAATATTTTATAACACATTTGCTCGTAAAGGGTCTTTTACTTCACCAATTTCAGTATCGTAATGTTTCTCATTACGCACTTGGCACGCGGTAATGTAATGTAAAACGCACAGTTTATAAAGATGCTCCTTCTAAAACGAACGGTACTTTTTATGTCAGAATAGTAGTCAACATTTTATGAATAAAATTAACTTTGGAAGATGAAATATAATAAATAAGCATTTAATTCTTTAATTTAATTAATTTTGACAATAAATTACAACCATTTATGTGTAACAAAATCAAAAAAATATTAATTTACTGTATAGTAATACTGGCAGTTTTTTGTGCCTTTGCCTTAAAAAAAGCGCTGATGCGCGCGTATCGCTAATTTGTGAACAAGTAAAAATTTTTCTGTTCGCTGTATTGTTTTTATCATTTCCTCGCAAATATGTTATAAAACGTCGTATGACATACGTGCGCCTTGATAATTACAGCCTCTGCTTTCTAGCAATATCGCCTCGGCTGTAATTTTCAACTTACCGCACTTATATCAGTAGGTACCTACTATTATTTCACAATGATCGTTTTTGCGGTACATATTATATTTCTTGACAGTTAAATCTATTCGTTTATCTCAAGTTTCCATATTTGCTCTCTGCGAATACATTCAACAAATAGTAAATACTTAGTCTCAGGTGCAATCTTGTACCTCTTTGTTAGCAGATATCTATTATTACGTATTTCTCAGCTTCGAAACAAAGGCCGAGCGCTCTTTGATCTAAACAATACGGTTTGTATTGAAATAAACTAAAACCCTTTGTGTACTTGTCAAATAGCTAGACATCTAAATAATATTCGGCGATTTAGAAATATTTTAAAATATCGCTAGTAAAACGCTGGCTCCCGTTAGCAAATTACCATGTCCGCTTTCAGATAATAATATTTAAACAACTAAATCCTTCACTATTAAACTACTGAGGATTACTATTAATCACGTCAAGATGTTTACCCTCATCCCACGTCAGTTCGGCGGGAATTATCTAAGTCGAGATAAATAGGAGCGTCGCTTTCTCGCGCCATTCACTCCCACTTTAGGCGCTATTTGAAAATCTCTTCGGTTCGTAACAGGGTTAGTTAGAATAGACCTTAGCAATCTCTTTTATAAATGAATCAATTCACAAACGATCGGTGGCAAACGTAATGACAAATCTCGATTTCACTTTTGTAATTTGTTGGTATCTCTTAAATGTCTACTGAAGGAAAGGGATTTGTACCTACTATTACGTGATAAGCTAAACTTAATCAATCTCGAGACTCTATTCAAGAACCGTCTATAGTCAAATCTAAATTCAGCAACTGTTACCTCATTTTAAAACGTAATTTAAATTTAAAGTTTTTATTTAAAAAAATATATAGGTACAACGCGAATACACAACGCGCGGCATTTACTATAATTCGACTATTTTTTCTATTTATGAGAAAAGTAATAGAGACAAGACTCTGCCAAACCTTAAAATACTAAAAAATATTAATTATTTTCCTTAGTCACGGAGTCAACATTTTTTGTCAGACCTAAAGTATATATTTTAATTTTAAAGTACAGTTTCATATGCCTAGTGACTGAAGTTCCGAAGCTTAAAAGTTACGGAAATCGGAATAAATGAACAGCTCCTTTAAATATTCTTTTTAATCTGGCAACACGTAAAACTGTTTTATTTTATGTCGGTCTTAAGATGTCAATTTGTAACAAAAGTACGAGAAAGTTGTATTAGGATATAAAAACAGCTATAAATCCTTCCCATTTATACTTTTTCGTTTATTTGCGATCGACTTTAGAAGTTATTTTCAAGGTACTGTTTGTGGGGTGGGTAAAATAGGTGGCGCTGAATTTTTTACGGCTTTATTTTACAAATGTTTATTGTGTATCTGCCCATCGATTTCTATTTAATCGCTGACAGCTGAAAAAAAATGTTCATAAACTTAAATTGATATTTATTTGCTAACTAAAGTTTTTTTACTCATGATATTATAGGTTTTGTCTTATTTTATCTTATGATATTTTGTGACAGGGAAAAAAGACATGAAACAGGTTTATTAAAACTTTTATTAGTTTTTAAGTACTTACCGTAAAACACGTAGAAAACCTTTATATTTGTACTACTCCTAAACTTCATTGCCCTAGTTATTAAGCGCGGGGCCGCCTAAGACAGGTATATATATATAAATACCCTTTTGTGAGCTAACATTGCAGAAGTATACTGAAATATTTTTTATATATAGATAATATGAACAAGACGGTAATTATAAGTTGAGACGCTACAAAGATACAAGCTCTTAAACTATGAGTAGGTGTGATTATATTCATTTTAAAGTATTATGTATATATAATTTAATTTTGAGTGAATTATAAAAAAATATTACTTATGTTTTTATAATTCATTTCTGCAATAATCGATCTCGAGTTATATGCAACTCGAGATCAATATAGTGGCTAATCACCTCGGCGTGTAAAAATAATAATTATATTACACTACCGAGGTGTTTTAATAATTAAGATACTGAAACGAAAGCTTGGCAATTATACTGAGAATTAAGCACAAACTCGATATTAAAAAACCTCTTTTACTCAACATTACCCCAATGAAACTCTTAAGTCATAACTTAAGTATTGAATTAACTACTGTAGAGGGAATGATCGAGCAATAATGAAGCAAAAGGATAGTGATGTAAGTAAATTCAATTTAAACGAAAATAATAACAGTGAAATTATTTTCGAGGTGAAATGTGCAGCGTTGTACCTCAACCAGATATTGCAGAGGCAAGCTGCTCCTGACGTGTATTGTGCTGTGGCGAACTCTGTAAATTGCTTTTCGTGACGATAAATATTTTAATCTGATTGGTGGTCTGTAACCAATTAATTGTGGCTTTAATATTATCAGAAAAAATGTGATGCGTTTTTCGATAGTGCCATGGAATTATTCCATGACACTATCTGTTGGAATAAATTATATTTAGGAATAGCTTAATAAAAATATTTTCAATGGTAAGATTATTTATTTCGAATAACATGACTACATATCGCTGCATATGAACAAAATTGCCACAACTCAAAATTTCGTTATTTTTCAGAAGAGCACATTGAAAATTTTCATTTAGTTTTTCTTTGTTTTCGACACTGCTACTTTCAATGCTTATGAGTGTCATATTCTATTCGATGCGTATTTTCATCGATGTATATTTCACGTGGGAGAGCCATGCTTCGGCACGAATGGGCCGGCTCGACCGGAGTGATACCACGGCCTCACAGAAAACCGGCGTGAAACAACGCTTGCGTTATGTTTCGCCGAGTGAGTTGAGGTTACCGAAGGCCCAAACCCTTTTAAAGGCGGGCAGCGCACTTGCGACTCCTCTGGTGTTGCGGGTGTCCATGGGCGGCGGTTATCACTTACCATCAGGTGATCCGTTTGCTCGTTTGCCCCCCTATCCCATAATAAAAAAAAAAAAAATCCCTAGCTTTTGATTATTTTAACTTTGTGGTAACTATAACCTAAAGAGAACTAGCAGCACATAAGTCCCTTTTTTAATAAATGAACTGATCAAACAAAATCTAATCTCTGTGGATTTAGTCTAAACATTAACACCACTGACCAGGATTGAAGACATCGAACACATATTATAGTATAGATATATTTGTGTAATTTGGTTTTGTCGGTAAGTTAAAAAGCTAAGAAAAATTTAGTTATTCATACCGTATAAAACGTACAAAGGTCTATGTTTTTTTGTTGAATTGCATAGCCACTATGAATTTTAATAAGCCTGTCGATTTCGTATTCGCCTTGGTTAACAAATGATTTATGCTAATACAATAAATGGAAGTCTTTGCGACTATTAAATTCCGTATATTGACCTGCACTTATTATAAAGATGTTTTGAGAAGAATTTGAGAATATTTTAGCTTGATAGTCATGTTGTACCTTCTATAAGCTATCGGAAAGTAAACAGTCAGTCGAGGTAGAGTGCTGCAACTCAAACGAGAGGATGTTCATTTAAAGAGTTCTAGTAAGTCTCTGACGCTGGTGAAGTTTTTCTTGGCGCGCGGCGGCAGGCGGTGTAACGTTTTAACTTAGAATAGTTCACCGATGGCGTTTATTTTCTTCAAAATATCTTTTAGCTCCGTCTCTGGCAAAGGTACTGCCAAATCACGTAATAATATTTCGCTGAAAGGTAACATCCGCTTTTATTATGGCCGATCCAACGGTCTGTCTCGGTCTCTTAAATCCACTGCAGTCATCCTCCGAAATGAACTGAAGGCGTGTTGTTCTGAGACAGTGTGAAGGCACAGAAACTTGTCTTTGAAGATTGAGTTTTAATTTACCCGGGTAGTTGTTGTTAGTAGCTGCACTTCGCGCAGAAAGATAGAGAAAATAAACAAAGGTTTTATTTTCCCGTGAAAGCCTTCTTGACGAGGGTCGCTCGATGTTATTCAGCATCGAAATGAAATGAGGGATAAAAACTAAATTAAATGCTAATTGGGAGATTCAGCTGAGGCAGGGGGAACGGATTCGATCGCCTCGTTCGCTTGCGCAACGATATTGAGCAATAAGGTGTAATGATGCGCAAGACAAATCCAATTATACTGTGTAACTTAACGTCCGACGGCTATCCATAAAATTGTTGGGAATATGCAGATCGCAGTGTTACTGCTCATCACCATCATCATACCATCACGCCTGTATTCCCTGAAGGGTTAGGCAGAGGCGTACTAGTGCACACCCACAGTTCGCCGGTATGTTTAGGTCCCATGTAATAGGGGGCGAGCGTATTGCCATTAACCGGGCACAAATTCCAAACTCCGAGCTGCTACTGGGAATTTCATAGAAAAACCCAATAACACTTCGCTCGACCTGGGAATCGATCCCAGGACCTCTAGCGTAGCAGTCGCGCTCTGGACTCTGGTGTTACTGCTCATTTAATTAATTTCATATAAATCACAATAATATTTCGCTTACTAGTTAAAGCACCAAATAATATAAATGTGTATATATAGCTGGCGGTCTAATACGGAGCTGAACCTTTCCGTTCATGTAATAACGGGTGGCTGAGAGGAGTTTTTCCCGTTTATTGGGTCGTTAGGATATAATTTCATCTCGTGTTTATGACTCCATAAAAAGTTTGCAGCGCTGATACAACCACTGTCAATTACCAGAGCTCGCTTCCCGTGCGACTTTTTGATTTCCAAATTTGTTTCTTTAGATGTCATTCATTCATCAGTCCGCCATACTTCTTGCGAAGCAACAACTTGTTCTAAAGTAACTAGGTTGTGAATTACGTGCATAAACTTGTACGAGCGTCCTGTTTGTGTCGTTAGAATGAATGGCCTGACGTTAAGTATGATTTAATGAGAATGTTATGTGAAGAAATTATAACAATGGTTATTTTGTTACTCTGCGAGTTTGTTAAAATTCATATAAGATGTTTCGTTTAAAGTTTGCTTAATGAAGGAGGTTTCGATAAAAGTTCATCATAAGAAACTAAGCCTTGAAATTTGTTTCAGTCTTGAAATGTTTTTATACACATGTTCCATGAAGTTTATTTCTTTTGAAACAAATGCTGGCAGTTCCTTTTTGCTTATTCTGTAACCTTATAAAAAAAAATTGAGCGTCGGAAGGAAGGTATCAGGTATATTAAAATTATGCTTACGCTAGCCTAGAAACCATTAATGTCGAGTCTAACTAGTTATAGTCGACATTACCAGATAATTTACGGGTTAGAGTTCAGATTAAATAAGACGCAAGCAGGTAAGCATGCCTTTCTTATTAGTTCTGTGTAATCCCTTATTTACTTAGTAATTTTCGTAGTCCTGAAGATATGTAAATATGCTTTTCACATTAACCTTGTAGATTCGGAAAAGGCTTCAATCAGAATTTATCTTGTAGTACCTAAATCATGTCAAGGATATTTTTAGGTCGTACCGAATTCTAGGGGTGATGAAAGATATATTTATATTATACTGCTGTTAAAAAATGATAAAAGAAGTAGTAATAAATTAAGAGCAGTCTCTTAATGAAAACAAAAACACAGCGATCTTTTTTTTTCATACGAGACTCCTGATATGAAATTTTCATTGGTTTTCATCAAACATTTCTGGTGATCATAAAATCATGTCCGATATGTTAAACTACAGTAACTGGCAGGATAGCCTAATATCAATTTATTATCCCTTTGGGAGGCTTTTTATCGAAATATGTGCATTAAGCTAATGCAAAATACTAGGCTTTTGGTCTCTATCGCAGTCGGGTAAAATGGTTTTGAAGCTTATAACCTATCACTGTACGTAGATAAGTAATAATAGCAACTGGCACAATGTACTGTTAAGGCTAGAGGTCTTTGATCCAATATTAATAATGGAAAAAATGCCAGCCTTGATGTGATCCATGTTCTGAAAGGTGTGAGATGACATAATGGCGTATGAGGCCGTCGCGTCTCGTCTTCAGACAATCCACGAACATGAGCCGTTGTATGATTGATGATGGACTAATACGTATTCTCATTACCTAAGCCCCCGTTACATAAAAGAGACCAGGTACTTCATACGGCTCCCAATAAATCCGAGAAGGTATTACACGGCATTTTCAAATTTAGCCCAAATGTTTACGCTGTGATATTTTAAACGTTGTTTTGGTTTCTAAGAAACGTTCGAAAGGTAATACTTTATAATTGTTTATAGTTTAGTTTTATGTAAGTACTGCTATCGTAGACATGAAAGAATAAGAATACCTATTTATTTGCGACGAAAATGGTTAAAAGTTGCTGCACATTCTGCCTTAACGTAGGCAAAGTGACATTGTTGTGCACTTCAAAATAATGTTATATAAGTAGATATAGATTTACAAATTAAGGTCTTCTCCTATGTTTATATTCAAAACCATATGACCAAAAATATTTGCTTGTAATAACAAAAACTACACTACATTTTCATGGCCATGGAAATGCGTAACTGTCTTTTTGTAAACATACAGACGGTAAAAAACGTGTTGTATCACAAGAAAATGTGGAATAAAGGTATTATCTCTGCCACAAAAGTAAGTGTATCTATGTACTTGCTCCATATGATATCTAGTTAATGTTACTGAATTCCGCAGGTTAGAACAGGGTTTTGTTATTATTGTGGTGGGATAAGTAAAGTTTCATTTTATAGACTTTATTTTAAGTGCTTTTCTTGGTCTTAGTACATAAAATATTATAACGTTAGCAAATAATCCAGTGTTTTTAAGTCTTCGTATGCCGCAAGTTTAGGATATGTAGATTATATAGCCATTATTAAATAGAAAATTATTGTTATTATACTTATTGAGTACTGAAACTATTTTTGCTCTAAATCAATATAAATTACGTTTAATTAATGTCTAATGGTTTAAGACGAAACTAAGAATGTTATATTAGCGACGAAACAGTCTTTTATTGGTTTCATTTTTGGGTTGATGGAACTTAAATTGCCATAAATAATCTAGCAAATAGAACTACTTTTTTTAGACTGTGATATCTGTCTGTCTCTGTGTGGCTTTGCGTGCGACACAACAGTTTGGTGGTTTCTTTACCCAACTAATTGTGTGAGGGTGGAAAAGTAAGTACCAAGGGAATCATTGTACGAATTTCGTTGCTATGACATTGTACGGTTATTTCAAGTTATGTGTTTTGCGTTCAATAATTACGGTACGGTAATGAAAACGTTAGAAGTTTTCGTGACAATGTTTTTAGTCAAAGGACGTCTAATGTGAAAAAGGCCTTTCCCATAGATTTCCACAAGGACCAAGGACCAATAATACCACGTGTCGTCTACATTTAATAAATTAATGTATCAATCAGCAGTAGTCGTAGACATAACAATACATAGTCCATGTTGCGATACTGTTCCAAATTAAACTGGTCCAAATGAATTATTTTTATTATAAATTGTTTATTTTTTCATATACATAAGTACTTGTACATTCGAGGCTTTTCTGCCTTTCATCCTTATTCGCGTTGTTATTAAAGATTTTAAGGTATTCAGTGAGCTCGTCTCCCCCATCAAAGTTAACATGCTCAAAAGTTACCTATATATGGAACTGTTTTTAATAATAAGTAATTTTATGTGGGCCTGAACTCCGATAAAAATATAGGTCAACCCGTATCTCCCGTGGGTGTCGTTGGAGGTGAAGCGGGGATTATGTACCAGGTTGATGCGTGTCAACCTGTAGGTATACTGTACAGTGTGAAACTGTAAAAGAGGTCTGAAGTGTAAATGTGTATGTACAGTGTCGATAAAGCATAATTACATATATCATCACACCTGTATTCCCCGCTGGAGTAGTCAAAGGTGTACACCTTCAATTCTTCGACATGTTTAGATCCCATGTAATAGGGGACGAGCCTGTTGCCATCAACGGGGCACAAGTCCAAACTCCAAGCTGATACTGAGAATATTATAGAAAAACCTAATAACACTCTTTGCTCGACCTGGGAATTGAACTCAGCACTTCTAGCGTAGCAGTCGCGCAATATCAGATAGATTAGAATTAAAAGTTCCAAGTTTAAAATAAATCTATATTGCATTACATACATAATCAATTGCAGTGATAAACAACGGACCGGTGCCCGGCAGTGGGACATTAAATGGGTTGATGATGATTTATATCTACTGCGTGTACCAAAATACTCTATCTACTCTATCTCGTACACTATCCACAATGGAAAATCATTCCAGTAAATAAAACAGTACCTATTTCATTAGTCACGCTCTAGGTTCAAATTGAAATAGCAAAAATATAGGCCCATCAGAATCTAAAAATTTTGTGAGATATAGTGATGAATTAAAAATTTCCGAATGATCGTGATTTCGGAATCGAACGAGGACGGAATTTGAAATAGAAAATTCCAGTAAAACAGAGGTTGGTCGGTTCGTATAAATTAATTTCGCCCTGACCCGTGTATTAATATTCAGAGCACTCTCAAAGTTCGCTTTAACTGCGAGCGGAAATACTCCAATTTATTAATTTTACTGGCGTTTCTTCCCGCGAGGGCTCAATGGATTACAAGCGTGTCATTACACACATTTGATTTTTGGTTTTTAAAATGCATAACATTTTTAATTAGTATTTAAACCATTAATTATTTAGGACACCAACTCCCATAAATGATATAGATTTGAAAGCATTAATTATACATTAGTAAGGATGGAGCTAATTACCATAATGCGAACGTAAAATTTTATTATAATTGTAATATACCGAATTGTTCTAAATGTGCTTTTTATAATCGTGGGTCACAGTAATACGAATGAAATTTTTTTTTTTTCCGAATCGAGACTACGATTGAAACAAATGAAAAGTAAATTTGCTAAAATACAGAAACAAAGCGTTTTTTCGTGGTTCTGGAATGTGCGTCAAATTGAAAGCTTTGTTATTTTTGTAAAATGGTTAATTACAGCGTTGTATGTTCCAATTTTATATAATTCACATATACTACGTTACTTATACAAGGTTTTTTTCGTAAGTCTTGTTTTACCTCGCTTCATTCTAGTTTAATTCAAATATCTTTTTTTTGAAATATAATATGTATGTTTAGCATGATTTAATAGTACCACAAATAAAAATATTATGATTTATGTATGACCCAGTAAGTTGGTTAGTAATTTAGAACGAGTATCTATGCCAAGAAAAATACCAATATTTTAACTTATATCAATGATTTATTCGTAAAGTAAGTAAATATTGTGATTTTATAATGAGATTCTGTACTATGTCTCCCACTGTATTTATAAATTATCATTTTAATGCGTTTTTGTTTAATAGCGATTAATAAAATATTGCCACGCTTTAACCAATTTTGTTAGATATAATTGTGTGTGATAACCAGCAACTAATAAAATTTGTTCGTGAATTTAGTCTGATAGTGTTTGATTTTAATATATTTTTTATTAAACTTAATTTGCTGTGCCCTATTATAGGCTCCATGATTATTCCTAGCTTTTAATACATATGTAAAATCTAAAATAACATTGTGGAATCCAAATAAATAATTTGAATATAAAGCTACCATCGTAGTAATTTGTGTAGTAACAGGCTATCAGCACCGGTATTTTTATTCTACAAACGCTATAACTGCGAAAACAATAGACATAATTTGTTTTCGCGTTGCCGCAATTTCTGCACCTGGTTCTAAACAGTATTGTGTGTACGTGCTTCTGCCATACGATACAAACTTGTAGTGGTGCAATAAAATGAACAGTAAGTTCCTGCACAGGCGTGTATACCGAGCTTAGTTGAACTCACAAAAAAATACTTCGAGGAGCAGTTTCCATTTTGTGAGCAGCAGGTGTCCTTCGCAATCCCATCGTCAGCGGATTAGTCCATTGTAGGGATATAAATCTTTACCGGCCGAGAGGACCAATGCTTACCTCGTTCTTTTAAAGACGGCTGAATCCGACGAGCGTGGCGCTATTGTACCTGTCTCCTGTAATAATCGACGGAAACAATCCCTTCTCAGCGTGCCTCCCGAGATTGCTTGTTTACGTCAACTAAATCCACCACGATGGCATTATGTAGGTAGGCGTAATTTGTAACATTATTAAGTTAGTGTTGGCAGATGTCGTTAGTAAATTATGTTTATCCGACAGGACGCAGCTGTAGACGGGTGGCACTTAATCCCCCTCACACGATGTTAGGAACTTGCGAGAACAGTGCGTCAAAGGGAAATGTGAATAATGACAGCGGCTTACTGTGTTTATACAGGTTCTCCTACTCACGTATGCCCATGAATGAATAGGCCTAATTGTGAATATCGGTTTGAATTCAAAACACTCGTATTTCGATATGGCACTCGTTCCACTTGCAAGTAAACGTGATCATGGAGGCAGAATGTGTCTCAGGTGTGATAATTTACTTTAATAACGCAATAACTAGGGAACTGTCGGCGTAGATCCGCAGAACATGACGACATTATCACATTGTACATGCATCATGTTTACCCGTACAAATATTGTCAAGGTATATTTATTGGTGTATTGGGATATACAATGTTTTTAATCAGAAGGTAAGGAGAGCGTGGTGAGATGTTTTATTTTCGATGTAATAATAATGTAGGTTGGTAGGCATATCATGTTTGAAGAATAAATATTTTCGGGGAAATGGAATTTACTTAGTTCGTGTGGAAAGTATGTAAGTTTGCGGAAGTTTCACACGTTCCCTTTTTAAGAGGATCGTGTAACAGGCTCATGTTTACATTACCTACTATACCTTTGTTTTGTTATTTCACCAAAGATAAGTGAGTATATCCGTAGAGCATTTCATGTCATGAAGGTATGTCTGAGAGTACCTATATGATGTTATACAATTGTCGTGTTTCTTTATTAAGTTATTTCAATAATAAAGAGATTTTCTAATTAGGATGTAAAATATATAAACCACGCGTTTACTACAAAACATTTCATAATGGAAGGTTAATTTATACTACGTTCAAGTTATGTGAGATTTATGTGTACCAGAAGTAATCTTACAAGGAATAATGATACATTAAATTTAATTGCTGCTCGTAAGAAAAGGGTGGAATGTCCTTTCCGTGTAGCTTCGGAACATCGATTATATGTCCTGTTTGAATTACGAGCCTTTAAATCATACTTAATGGTGAGTACGCATATTCTCGTTCAAAATTTATTGGATGATAGTAGAATATATATCAAAAATCCACCATTGCAGGTAATGGTTTCTTCACGATAGCTTTTAAGTTATATTTTATGATGAAACCGTGAGATTAGTTTGATAAAGAGTTACCTAGAGTACTACCTCTAGGGTAACTAACTTCTTGTCGTGTTAAGTGCCAATTTAATTACCTTTCCCTTAATGTTTTTATTATCTTAGTATTTATTTACCAAATTTTTTGATCACTTACCTAATTTATATAATAATACTTAAATGTAAAAGTAAGTATTAAGATGATAAATAAGTAGTTAGTTTAGTTAGCTTGGTATAATTGGAGATTTTCAGGAATCTCGTGGAGGTATGTATGTACAGTAACAGCAAATGCATAGGCCAGAGTTTTTTATATATCGTTTAGATAGATATTCTAGTCGAAACTAGAAAATTAGGAACATAAACTTGCGTTACAGATATTAGTGTCAGAAAATATTGTGAATATGAGGGATTGGAATAACCGGTTCAGGTATACAAAATTTTGGGACCACGCTTTGGAAACAACTACCTATATATTCAGCCGAGCATGGAAACTTGAGGAGAAGGTTCTCAAATCCACTCGATTCGATAGACGAGATTCGAAGTACATATTTGTTTTTGTGTTCATGTTATGCAATACGCCGATCGGCTCATGATGAACCTGTGTTCAGGCAGGATTGTTCTAAACACCCAAATTTGACCGGTTTGTTTACGTCCCATGTAACAGGGGACGAGCTTATTGCTATAAACTGGGCCAAACTCCGAGTTGCTACTGAGAATTTACTGGGAATCGAACCCAGGACCTCTAGCGTACCTACCTGTCGCAATTATAAATGACTATTAGACTTAAAACTACTCAAAAAGTTACTTTGTGTTATTATCAGTCTATATCGAACACTCTAGGTTCAGTAGTACTTTGATCGATGATTGTAATAGTGACTTCCCTTGTCTCCCAGCCATGGAGCATATTGTTTAGTCTACAGCGTACACGATTATGTCAGTTTAATGTCAGTCAATGTAGCGCAGACATTTGTGTTAAAGTGTTTCTTTCTGTTCATAATAGCATGATATTAGGATTTGTTTACAACATTATTTTCCAGGGGATGATATCTGAACTCATAGAGTTGTAGATTATATGGTCGAGAGATATATTAACCGAGACTAAACCCTTTCCTAGTAGAATAAAAAGAGTAACTTCGCTTTCGAATGCGCCAAAATATGTATCTTAGTTGCCAGTGTGGTACAAACAGTACTGAAACACTGAAGTTTAAAGTAGCTTACTAAAATTAAGTAGGTAGATACACGTTATATTGTGGTTTCCTTATTGAGCTCCCTTATCGAAACTTGTTATCTATTGTATCGGCAATAGAGGAGTTTGCTTGTACGTAGTAATACCGTATAAACATCGGGCGAGGTTAACTTAACCCTGGGATACGTTATTATCTGTATATCGTTGGGTACGTGTGGGGGCGTAAAAGTTTATAGGACTATACAGCTTCATATTGCGTTATAATGGTTTGTCTACACGTTGGTACAAGTTGCGATGTACGTATATCGTCGTATGTTGGAAGCGAGGTGCGGTGAGCGCACCTGTATTAGCTTTTCCTTTAGCTCAGGGCTGCGATGGCTGTGCGAAAGTGATTGTGTCATAGACACAATATTCCTAGCGGAGATAAACCTCGTCAGCCAAGGATGAACGAAAATTAAATACGAAAAAAATATATTTATTTTGGTGTATCACTGCAATATGAAAGTGATGTTGTGATTGTGTGATTCTTATTTTGAGAGATAATGATAAATAGTTGGGTCTCTACTGTGTTAGTTGAGCTACGCTATGCTGAAACTCCCGTTGTTTATATTAATAAATTTATTAATAGAAGAATTTGGACACCTCCATTATGTCGTTGCCATATTAGTAAAATAAAAATCTTTTATTTTTATTTTACCTCACAACTCGTTTTCTCAAATCGTGCGTATGATTTTAGATTTGAAGTGTTCATGGAGTTTTTTATCGGTTCTTCTCCATAGTATTAACTTTCCGGAAGTGTGAGACCTATACAAAATAATATAAATTAAACAATAAGGCTTTATTTGAAATAAAATAAAAATGAAACAAAATGTCCTGAAATTTAACGAAAAAAGTTAATGATGTATTGTAATAGCGTGAACTTCTATTTGAATTTCAGCGCTACTAATATCATGAAGATAACTATTGAAGTAATTTGAACTAACTTGAGTAAGAATTCACGTACACCATTCTACAAGTAAGACTTTTAAAACGTGCTTAGTTAAGTAAAAAAACTTCACATAGGTATTAAACGACGAATATCAAATGACGTCATTATGTACATACATTTATAATATGAGTAGGTATTTTATACATAAACGTTTGTAATCTGAACATTGAAAGAAATTTACTTTCTTAACAATGTGAAATACGTTTTCTTAACTTTTGTGTTTCTTATGTTACCTTTGTACTAAGTTACTGAAATCAAGTGTTTGAGGCAGAAATAACAAAAATAGAGTGGTACCTAAGAGTCAAAGTTAAAATAAAATCAAAATTTTATTTCATTTAAAAGTAAATACTACAATTTTGAAATGTCAAGAATTTGGTGTGAAAACAGTTTTCTCATAATTGTCGAGCGATCGGCTTCTGCGCCACGTGTTGTGGGTTCGATCCCCACATGGAGCAAATATTTGTATGTATGACCTACGGATAGTTGTTCCAGGTCTGGGTGTTTGTGTGAATTTGTGTTTATAAAAGTACCCACGGTACAGGAGAAATTCCTAGTATGGGGAACGTTCTTAAAATTATTATTATTAGATAGAGTTCACCTACCTTATAAAAAAATTTCTTACGCATTTTAATTTAAAAAATAATTGATTAACAAAATATATTTAGTAAGTATTTTAAGACATCGTTGTTAGGTAGGTAAGTAGTGATAAATTCGTGGTTTAGTTCAATAAACTTCATGTAATTCTGTAACTTGTATACCCTAAGTGAAATGAACCGAGGCCCCACGACGCAGCGATAATTAATTTAAGAACGTTCGATTAATACCCTATTAAAAGTAGTTAGGAGCGGTGGAAGCTATCAAACGCTGTATAATCTAACAACTTCGGTAAGTAAGTACCTCTAGATAGAGGAATAGCAAGGAAATGGCAATTTTCCTCGCTAGTAATTCGTTTCAAACACGCAATTTTTCCATTATCCAATATCAATATTGTTTTGTCTTCATCGCTCTGGAATGAAACTCTGAGACTACCTTAATGATAGCATTGCATGACGTATGAGCGGAGTTCACTCTGCGGCATCTTGCGGCGAGGTACGTGGGTCGACTCACACGTGTTTTGTCTATGAATGTGTTTCTAGGGCAATATTAAAATAGGTATAATATAAAATATTACATACCATCAGACCTGTATTCCCCGAACGATTAGGCAGAGCTGTACTTATGTAGATACACCCATAGATCGCTGGTATACTTAGATCTCATGGTGTAGAGTACAAGCCTGACTCTGCTCGACGTGGGATTTGAAACCGAGACCTTTGGCATAGCTGTCACGCTTATGACCACTAAACTAATCACACAGTCTAATACCAAGATATACAGTTTCCTTTTTTACGTGAATTACGATGTGCAATTTTAATTTGGCTAGTAGTTAGTTATTTTGAACCTAAATTTAGAAATATTCAAGTCAAAATGAAAAACAAACTTCAAGTTCACAAGGAATTCTGTTTAAACCACTTCATTTTCAAACATTGTATCTAGATCTTCTTCTGACGTGTATAATAAGCTACACAATAGTAATAGTAATCAATGGTAATAGTAGTAATTAATCATAATATGCTACAGATTAAAAAATGGCTACAGATCTCCTTCGAATTCCGAATAAGAATAATAATTACTCATTTTACCCTTTTTAACCCTCCTTGTATCAGAAAGTACGCTGCTTAATCATTTATGATAATAGTTGATAATATGTTATCTGTATCTATAGCAAAAACTATAAACCTACCTCTATGCTGTAAACTATTACTTAAATTATGATTATATTAATTGAAATATTGATTTTATATCCCGTAATTAACACAGAGTACAAATCTTTGCTTAAGAAAATCGGATAACCACAACAGAGTTTAGTGCTACGAATTAGCTACGACGTGGGCGCTACGAATTAGCTACGACGCGGGCGCTACGAATTAGCTACGACGCGGGCGCTACGAAGCCGCGTAGACGCTTTAGAGGGGTGCCTGAACAAAGTAAAGCTTTATCATGTACCGCCGTAACCGCGTTCTAAGATTAATGTTCGTCTAATGAATCAGCGGCGTGACAAATCAGTACCTATGCGGTAATGGATGCTTTTGTATGCCACCAGCTATTCCGCAACTATCTCACTGATATCGTTATCTTATTTAGTATATAATACCTTGTTGAATTGATAGTCTTATGTTACCAATAGTGTTCAAGGGCATATCGTTGGTAATTGTAGTCAAGATGTGCTTAATAACTATGAGTGTTTAGTGGTTACCTGATTAGTATCAATAAATGTAAGTTGTTAAGTTTAGAAGTTTATATTTATTTATGCGAGATTTTCTAAATGGTCATTTTCATAAGTAGCATTTGGATGGAAATAGTGAAATTTCAGGAATGATTTCTATGATTATTCTATAAAGCGATTATCGATCTTTTAAATATTTATCAAACAAAATAAGAAAAGACTAACAATGGATAGAAAATTAAGTAATTTACAGCGTGTTAACAACCTATTTTCAACAACAGCACATGTTATGTTCACACACGTCAGAAGTCTATTCACCGCACACAATCTTGTTGTACAACAACTTATAAAGCGACTTATAATTACCTCATGCGTCAGATAACGGCTATACCTGCGTTTGACAGGCAATCACAAGCCCCAAACCTCACTGTATTTACACTGTCATTTAATTTTGGTACAAGCCAACGATTTTAGAAGGTAAATACTTCAAGAATGGCCTTAATTATACCTTGAACAATCTTTTGTCTTTTGAGTAAAGAAGGTTGCGATCTTATCAACATTAAACCTTGATAATACTTTTAGATTAACGAAACAACTGGCCCACTGATGACAGCCAGGATTTATTCAGTCACTTGTTTAGTTTTGTTTTATATTTTATATTAATAAATATGACTATTATTTACCCACTTTTCTACTGCTGTATTCATTTTGCTCTCCGAGTGCACCACACTGGCCTAGCTACGGAGTGATGGAATAAACCCAGTTTTGATTTTATAATTAATACAGTCCTCTTAGATGTGCTAGTTCCATCTCGATGTATTTTTATAGTTAAAACAATTTAATTTTACCTAAGCAATGAATAATTCAAAAGTTAGAGGAGCATGCATCGGATATGTAGCCAATCCACCTAATAACAAGTCGAGCACTGTAACTACTGAGTAATTACGGCCTTTTTAAACAACTTGTTTGATAACAATATTAATGGAAAGTCGGTCTAAGGTAAGTCGATTTCATAAAGGTCGAACCTTGCGAAATCCTATACCGTAGCGTTTCTACGGCTTAGACAGGCAACCTCCATTAACGTGTCTACGTTATTATATTTTCCATGCTTCAATTATTATCTGTAAAGTGGCTTTTAAAAGTAACTTTTATATAAAAAAAACAGGAGTCGCTGTCTATTCTATTATAACGAGCATATACAATTAAAAGTTGAATATTAAATTATAGTGTAATCCGATACTATTTACTTATTAACCGCTTAAGAACTGGTATTATAAAATGACAGTCTGTAATTTATTTGTGTCTATGGTTAGATAATGGTTAAGGTAAAGCAGTAGTTGGTTAAGCTGCTTTACGGTTTGGAAACATCAAAGTATCTTTCCAGAGTTATCTATATTATATACAGATAGAACTAAAAACACCATAAACATCACACCTCTAACCATAACTAATAACTAACATAGACACAGATAATTACAAACAAACATTTTATATTACATTATAAAAAACTAAAATAATATTTGTTGGTAAGCGCATCACTTGAGAATGGTTTAATTGGGAGCAACAGGGTATTTCAGATAAACCTCATTATTATCCGATATTTAAAGTGGTTCTCAATTCATTCTGGTTACATACAATCTCTGATATTAATCAATTGATTTGAATAGTCGCATACGAATTCAAGATCAGATGAGTGATTTCAGATGTACAGGACTTACATTTGGTATTCTAAAAAGGTTGACACTACATGCCATCACGCTGTGTCTCCGAAGGGTTAGTCAGGGGTGTATTACTATGATCTAGGTACTGATGCCATTAATCGGGTATAAATCCAAACTCCGAGCTGCTACGGAGAATGCCGAAGGAAAACCTTATAACACATTGTTCTAACTAGGAATCTGTTATTCTTGTTTATTTTTTTGCTTGAACGCGCTAGTCTCAGGAACTACTGGTCCGATTTGAAAAAATCTTTCAGCGTTAGATAGCCCATTTATTGAGGAAGGCTGGCTATATATCGTCACGCTAAGACCAAGTAACTATTCCACGCGGACTAAGGCGCTGGCAGAAGCTAGTGTGTTATAAAATTCTAAGTGTAACGCCATCGGTATACGATCCGTAGCTATGGTTACATTGTCACGCCTCTAATAACGACAATTCGCATGGGACTGATGGATTCAATCAATAATCCCGGCTCGTTACCAGTTTGATTGTGACGTGTCCCAGCCGCTGGTCCCGCGGTCCTCGTGGGAGCTACCACGGGGGGAGGGGGGCAGATCCGTCTCATTAATAAGTCCCTATGTTTAGACAACCAAACTTAGCACTGCCTGTTTGAACTAAAATTAACTGTTGCTTTTTGATAGAGCAACCACAATACATAACAGTTGTCGTTTTTTGAAGGCTTTTTCAAGTTGTTAATTCTTAGGGTCTTATTTCAGATCGATTAGTTACACTCTAATAATTAACGACACTTCTAAATATATAGGTACCTCTCTCTCTCTGTTATATTCAGATGGCACTTGAGATATGTAATACGCGGCTTACATAGTACATACCTATATACAGTCGATACTAAAGTCGATGATGTTATTAAAGTTAACCTTGTAACTTATAACCTGGAACTACTAGTAATACGAATCTGAAAATTGTTCCTCTGAAATCTATATATATAAAAATCAATTGCTGTTCGTTAGTCTCGCTAAAACTCAAGAACGGCTGGACCGATTTAGCTGATTTTGGTTTTGAAATGTTTGTGGAAGTCCAGGGAAGGTTTAAAAGGTGAGTAAATATGGCAAAAATGTTTTTCTGATGCGGTACGTAGTTCGCCGGGTCAGCTAGTAGGTCATAAATGTTAAATTTTTACGTTCATGTTCAAAGTATATTTTCGATCTAGCCTCATTATCATATATTTTATTTATCCTACAAAACCAAAAGTAAGTACGAATAAATTATTTTTTTAATTTCAACGGTTTCTTTGTCAGTGTCATGCGTCACAAAACTTGTGGCATTTATGACACTGAAACCACCGAAATTACGGATTCACCTTTTTTTAAGCAACAGAATTACTTTCTGGACTTCTTTTATAGTTATAGGGTACACATGTTACAAATGATAATAAATGTAATAACAATAAAAAAACGTTAAAGGTCGGCGAAGAACTAATTCCATTATTGGTCTAGTTAAAAAAACCCTACTTACGCAAAAAATAAGTAAATTGTAATAACGCAAAGTGAATACTTACTCATCAAACCTAAATCCATGAGCCTAAAAATGAAATTTGGAAAATGTATTTTACTT
The DNA here is from genome assembly GCA_947256265.1 of Acronicta leporina. Taxonomy (NCBI): domain Eukaryota; kingdom Metazoa; phylum Arthropoda; class Insecta; order Lepidoptera; family Noctuidae; genus Acronicta; species Acronicta leporina. Next base: position 9,379,915 of record OX366521.1, read on the forward strand.
ATAACTGAAAATGTCGGCTAAGAAGAAAACTTTTAAAATTCGACCTCGACACGGGAAATAGGGGTGAAATGTATTTTCCCAGGTAATCCCAGGGGCCACTCGGCTAGTATTACATATTTAGAATCGTCTCGTTCAATATGATATTGTGATATATACGTGGGTACGCGAACGTTCCGATTCTGCAGTTCACGTTGTCGCTCTCTATTTATAAAGCTGACTGGAATAACGGGCTTAACGATCATCCATTTTATTCTGTACACAATTGTTTTTGAATTTCGATGTGTATCTACGTTTCAATAATATTTTATCTCGGATCAGCATTACTATCGGTTGACTAGCAATTGCTAAATTATAATCTATAATGAGCACCATAATTTTAAATACTATATTGTCCAAATAATATGTGTTGTCATTTGTCATATCGTCTGTATGTTTTGCAAGTTTATTATATTACTAGTATGTATTCAGTTTGATTGTTAATTCATACTTATAAAAATTTACAATATGCGTTTTGTATATGTTCTCTTACCTTATTAATTTAAAATTCTTGAAACTAAATTTATAAGGTAAAGAAAACATATAAGTACAACACGCATATTGTAACTCTTGAATTTATTATGTATATATAAATATATATGCCTAAATAGAAATAGGTTTTTCTGACAGGCGTATTTTATGTATTTAAGTCGAAATAATTTTCCACGAACCCAGCTTCAGTAACTTACGTTTTCCGAGTAGTATTTCAAATTTGTTAGCCACACTCCGAACCTGTTAGAGGTAAGGTTTTTATGGCGAGCGATTCAAAAATAAGTTTTCATAGTTTAACATTTTCACTGTCGAGTTGTACCTAACAGCAAAAATAGAAATGTTTGATATAAAAAGGTATATCGGGCGTTCGCACCTGGCACTTCCAACCGCTGCCTGTGCATCGCTGCATCGACAGACAAAAAAAACAATTCTCCGTTCCTGTAATGGATGCTTAATGTGCAAAATCGTTATTTAGAAACAGCAAATGTTTTACTCGCGCGCTCACTGGGCCAAAGTCGAATATCAATCGGATTTTCATTTATTTTTTGGTAACTGGCGGTAGTCATTGTAACATTAAAAATAATCCCAACTGTAATGTAAAATGTAATTTATGTGTAAATTAAAAATAATAATAATAATCACAACTGTGTACTAAAGTGTATTTTTTACGCCAAAAGTGTCGTTCGTCGTCATTGGTTAAAAATTGTTACTATAGCTATATATTACCGAGATAAGATATCAGAAATCGTTTCCGTGGGATTCAATTAAATTCCGATAAAATTGATTCACTATGCCTGGAAATGAGTCGACGAACTGAAAAGCATTATACCCGTCACACCGTCGCTCGCTTTGGTCAGACAGACCCCCAACCTTTTGTAGCTAGCCTCCAGTCACTAAACAACGAATTCCGATCTATAATCAAGTAGCTTTGATTTCACAGATAGCTTTACTAACCTTTCATTTGGGAATGTTATAATTAAGATATAAGAGATTGTAATCGGTAAAAGGTTGCCGTATCGTATACATTCATTTTGAAGGAACAATTTGCTGGTAGGGCATTGTTAACGAGGGGGTAAAGCGCACTATGGCGACGTTAATGAGAACGTAATAGGTGTTCCGCGGAACGGTGCGATCTGGCGCACTGTTCCCTTCCCGGCCTCTATTAGCACGCGTTTAATGTTAGCTGGAGAATCTACGCCGGATTACGTTTGAATACCGTGTAATTCTAAAGTTATGCCTTTGCGTCCTTAATCCTTGTTAACGCGGTATTCCATTGGTAATTGTAAACTGTAACGCTGATTAAGCTACTTGAATTTGACGGATGAATTGAGATTAATTATTATGAGATAAAGATTTACTTCCGATATAATGTTAAGTTTAACATTAGTTACATAATGCTTTTACATCTAGACCAATTGTAAAAAGCCATTCCTTGTAAAATTATAACGTGCAACGGAAAAATATGTCATTTACATAATATTTTTTGTAGCTCGGATATGGCCACGAAACGTGGATTTAAACGTGAATCGAATTTCAATTCTTATAATTTGTAGTTTGATATTGCTTGTGGCGAAATTCAGTGCGTTTATTTTATTTAACAGAGGCACGCCTGGTTATGAGGGCGAACGTTATTGACGCAGTATATTTCGGCTGTACTATGAGTAGTGCTGTGTGAAAATATATCATAAACTTATGTTAATGTTACCGCTCATATTTGTAGTGTTGTGAATATTGTGCGCTACGAGTAGAAGCTAGATAGTTCAATTTCCGTTTTGTTTACAAGATTTGGGTTTCACAGTAGAAAGGTAAACAATATACTTCTAGCAAACGAATACATTTAGTGAACAAATTGTTATTAATTACCTTCTGGGTATGACCCGTCGTTTATCATCCAGTCTAGCTTTTCTAGTTATTTACCGAGTCATTATCTAAAGCCCTAAAAGGAACTGAGTCGGCGTTTGAAACGCTTAGGCTTTCACAAAAATCTCATAAATCATGACAGTATTTGTATTTAATATTCAGAACGTGTCAGGTCAGTATATTGGAAGTAGTACTCAACAATAAAAAATATTGCGATCACCAAATCGTTTGAAGTGGAGTTAATGTATTAATTGATATAACTTCACGACTTTAAGTTCAGTAAAATATGGAGTAGTACATGATGATACTTAATAATTGTATTATATTTTTAAAAATTTAAAAAGTAGGTATACCTATACGTTAGTAACTACCACCACGTATGTATCCTTGAAAGGTTAGGTAAAGTATATGACCTAATGGCTAAGGGCGTCGGACTTCCGGTCATGTGGTTGCCGGTTCGAAACCCATCCATTGCACTACCGACGTGAATCCACTCGTAACATAAGCATTTAGCTTTGCACGAGGGGTTAACAAGATTATTGATAATGTGCGACACATATTACTAGTAAGCTGCTTTAAAAAAAAAGTAGTGCACCTGTAATAGCCAGGAATTCACTTGAAGGGTTGTACTGTGAACCACAGACTATAAATGTTTTAAAATAATCATAGAAAAAAGAGTCACAATCGCGCTTGCGAACAGTAGACCTACGAGGATGCAGATAATGTGTACATATTACTGAACAGTTTCGATAGAATTCCCAATAGTGAAAGAGATAACTAATACCCACTACAGTGATATTACATTAAACAGTGATCAACACAATTGCAGTTAGCGTTTCGATGTAATTAGTAACCGCGTCGGTGAACAAACGCTGCGCCGCCCCGCGCCCGTGGCAAACAGAATGTGTTATGAAAGTAAGAATTTATATTTTTCGAATTTGAGGAAGTAAAGCGTTCACTAGAGAAGGCCTGCGTCCTACACTGAGCGAATATAGGCTCATGGATAATGATGATGAAATAAAAAACTAATATTAAAAAACCACAAAAAATATATTTACTATCTTGTTTAGAGTCATACATGATATAGAAAAATTACAAAAGTTTATAATGGAATCATAATTATTATTCGTCCCACTGCTGGGCACGGCTGTCCTCTCAGAATGAGAGGGATTATACTATAGTCCACCACGCTGGCCTAATGCGGGTTTGCAGACTTCACATGCCGTCGAGAAAATCTCTCATACAGGATAGAATAGAAAAGAACGATGAAAGTCGTATTTATAAATATAAGCTAGCAGTAAATAAACTATTTCTATCTTTTAAATTTTAATCCTGTGGTATGTACGATGGTTCTTTTAGAGGTGTGACTCGTATTGACGCGTGTAAACAAATAGCGGTACCCGGGAATGTGTGTACTGGTTTCAATCGTGTAAAATATTTCAATCGTGAGTTTGTAACGAGATCCCACGTGAATGGCCGCGGGCACTAAGCCCCTCGCCAGTTGAAGAGTTACCACTACCTAACTCAACTCTTTTATGTAATGTTTAGTTTCGCCTCCAAGTTATGAACCGACTTTTTGGAACCTTTTAGGGTAGCTGTTGTACATTGTAACTTGGTACATACTAATTTCTAATTACGACTTAGTATAAATAACTTAACTACTACACTAAACTAAACTGCCTCATTAGCCTAGTGGTCCAGAGCGCGACTGCTACGCTAGAGGTCCTGGGTTCGATTCCCAGGTCGTGCAAAGTGTTATTGGGTGTTTCTATGAAATTCTCAGTAGCAGCTCGGAGTTTGGAATTTGTGCCGGGTTGATGGCAATAGGCTCGCCCCCTATTACATGGGACCTAAACATACCGGCGAACTGTGTGTGTATATTAGTACGCCTCTGACTAACCCTTCGGGGAATACAGGCGTGATGGTATGTTATGGTATAATAGAAGAATTCCACCAACTTCATTCGCATTATACCTAATAATACCTATTTATTTATTTATTTCTAAGGAAGACAAACAGCACAATTGATTTAGGTAGACACTAATTAAACGCTAGTAGGCCAATTACACGTCCTCACAAATAGCAACATCATGAAATAATTTGGCTAGAGCAGTTAAACAAACAAAATATATATTAACGTTGAGAATTTGCCAAAAATGTAAGTTTAAGTGAAAAATACTAAAGCAACTAAAATAAAAACAAAAAACTACCATACAAAAAACTAAAAAATGTCAGGCACATATTATGTGCTATTATTCCTTTAATCTGTAACTGATGAGAAGAAGTCCACAGAATATTCCTCGCCCGGGGTACACTGATATTGAAAATGTCAAGGCTAGTTTGTGTTTTATTAATTTATTATAATTGTTGCAAGCACGCCACACATACGAGTTTTGGCTGTAGTTCGATTGTTCGATGTTAATATTCTACGTCATCATACGGATTACAGTAGTTGTTATATGTTTTTTTAGTAATCTGTACAAATTTTAAAGAGCATGGTATTTAAAGGTCTCAGAAATACATTTAAATTGTACTAGCATTAATATACATAAATTATTCCGATTTCGATATGCGGTCTGATTATTAATGCATCATAGTATCTGATTAATCATTGGAATCCGAGATAAATACAATGCGGCAGTGGCGTTGCAATGTCGGTGAGTGGCTCACAACTGAGCATCACGAGGTGCCTCGAGTTATATTATCAGAATATGCTAGAATTAATATTTACTATTTACTACTGAAGTAGTATAGAGGATTCGTACCTATAACAATTTTATTAAATTTCATAACAATGGAACTGGGAATTTTCTGAATCAAACGCATCACTGTTTATGTAATAGATTAGTAGTTATCTCTGTTATGTTTGTATTCTCTAAGGAAAAATATAGACCTTCAGATTTCTATCTCGATTCGACCTCTTACGTACCGGTATACCTGAACATATCTTCATGTAAGGATTCGTTGAAGAACGAATCACGCGACAAGCAAATTTTTAACATTGATCGATCGATAAAAAGCTCTTATGAACCTTCCTTTATTTACAAAAACCCGTAAAAAGTAGTTTAATTTCAATGTCTAATATTCGAGTAAGTGTCAGAAATCAGTAAGATCCTTTATTTTATAAGCATTATTAAAACTCAACTTCTAATTTCATAAATCAGACCGTATGACACAAACATTAGTTAAAGTATTTGATAAGGTTCTTGTTGCTGTAATGTTCCGCACTGCTCAACTATGTTAAGTGACCTTAAGTTAGAAGTAGATTGACCACATTCATTTGAAGGGGTAGAGTTCGCGCCAAGGCCCATCGAATACCCTCTAGTCAACTGTTGCTGCTACATTGATCCCATTGTGTACTCTCAAAGCAATTAATGCGTCAATGGCTTATAAGATGGCCTTTTCTCTTAGTTATAGTCCGAAATATTAAGGCGAATCCAGTAGGTAAATTTTGTTGTATAATAACGTTCATATTAATCTTCTGTCATCCTCCTGCCCCTATCCCAATAAGTGACTTGGGTCGGCGCAGCATGTCTTTTTCTTTCACAACTCTATCAGCCGTCATCTCATCGTTCGACTCCTTTGTAGCCACATCATCTGTCACACAGTCCATCCATCTTTTTATATTTATCTCGATCTTATATCCATCCAAATTCATGCACTTGACCTTTCTGGTAACATGTTCTTCATGTAGTGGTATAATATGTGTTTGATAGTCCAGTCTATTTCCTCATTGCTTTCACATTAATGTTTATATTAATCTTCTGAATACAATCATAATCTTCTATACAAATTCAGCTTCCCTATCTCATTGTCTATAAAACTCGATATCTAGTCAATGGATTTACTTGAAATTTTTACACCATGTTCCATTACTAAATAAGCGTCTGTATATTGTTTTAATCTCGAAGTGCCGTGTGCATTGGTAGGGTTTAGCTAGTAATGCTATAAAATATTATGTAAAATTCTTCACGTCCACAGTTAGTTAGTTAGTTAGTTATGTTTGGCTACATATTCCGGAGTCATCCTAAGAATATTTAGGTTAACTTTAACATAAACACTGAAATATATCAATAAAGCTTTTATAAATAATATCTACCTTGTTTTGTTTATATATATAGAAGATGCCATGTGTAGGTACGAGCATTATTTCGGTATATAATGCGTGCAGCTCCTGAGGGGATATTTGAAGAAGATGAGTTTAAGGAATGACAATAATAAGCAATGCTATTATTAAAACTCCGTCGCCTCGAGACTGTCTCAATTGTCTTGCAGCCGTGAAATATCCGCAACAATAGCTTAAGTACACAAAACCGTAGAAACATTTTACGGTTTTCTTTCATCCCAAAATCGGCATGGAAATAATAATTTTATTCTTTTTTTATAAAAACGACATAAAAGCGGATATGTCGCGGAGATAAGGAAGTTATACGACCTTCTCGCGGCTCGAAGTGAAGCAATCCATCTCACGTAATTGCATTATATTCAGAGTGCGTACCAAGAGTGCCCGGAAGGAACGGTTACTTATGATTTCTTTCCAATATCTACACTTTTTGTACCGTCGAGATCTCACTTTATTCTGGATATAAAACAAGACGTTAAGAACATTTTCTTCCGACTATTTTGTTCCCTTCTTTTACCAAGTGAGAATCTTTGTTCTATGAGAGATTCGAAGAACTTGTTATTTTCAAGATTTAATCCTTGGACTTTGAAGCGTTTATACTGAGTCACGGCGGATGCTGCCTGGAATTTTTCTAAACGATGAATGTAAAGCATTCAATAGGTAAACACGTAGTGCAGTTAAAGTTTTACCATTTATCGATAATAGTGGCGTGTTGTTTCGATAGCAGTGTCATTATCACAATAGCTATAATAATGCATGTCATTCTTCTGAGTATAATACATGTCACATCACGTTGCCAAGAGAACACCAGGAATCTTACGTTGTGTTACGAGTTCTTACATTGAAATTGTTTGTATGTTTTGCGTAGGTTTTATATTGCAAACACAAAACTTTAGATTGGGTACCAGGATAGTATAATCAAAGCACATTAGTAGTAAAATATCGGTATAATAATGATAATGATGAAACTGCCTCGTTTGTCTAGTGGTGCCAAGTGCGACTGCTACGCTAGAGGTCCTTGGTTCGATTCCCAGATCGTGCAAAGTGTTATTTTGTTTCCATATGAAATTCTCAGAAGCAGCCCGGAGTTTGAAATTGTGCCCGGTTGGTTAATGGCAATAGGCTCGCCCCCTAATACATGGGACCTAAACATACCGGCAACCTGCGGGTGTATTTTAGTACACCTCTGCCTATCCCTTCGGGGAATACAGGCATGATCGTATTTTATGTTAATAATGATATCCTGATTGATCCTGACTTTTTGTTTGAATAAGGAAACAGATTTTTTACACAAACATACACTCACGGCTCTTCCCAGATAGTACCTACAGAACGCCAGTAGTTATTATGGTTGCTGCATACTTCTTTTGCTTTGTCCACGTTGACATCTAGTCATATACACGCGCCATCTATTAAAACAAACACTAATTATTTTTTTTACATATAATTTTGACAGGGTTGTATAAATATTGTTTTTGCTCAGAATCACCTGTATTAACGTAAAAGTATTATTACAGTTTAAAACAAACTTTTAACAAGTATATTTTTAATTCTCTTTTACCTTATTTATAAGATCAAAGCTTTTGTTTCAACAGACAAATTCTTACGAAGGGCACGTGTAAGAAGAAGAGAGGGCTAAACATTTGTATCTTAAAACTTTCTTAACAACATAATGAAACCTCCTTATGTCTGCAAAAAGTTTTTCTGTCCGTCGGCCGGGAAGTTTTTCAAGTGGTCGCCATCATTGCTCGTTGACGTTTTGCTCTGTGTATACTCTATTCTATTTCCGGATCTTCTCTTTCATGGCTCTCACATGTTGACGTGCCTTTGCTGCCTGTCCGGAACATACTTACGCATTTACAGTAGTTACATGTGAGCCCCTGCACTGGTTAGGATTCAGATGATACGTTCGTTAGAAAGAAAATATTTTGTGAAAGGAGCTGGGATGGGTGGTATTCAGTAGATAATTCTCTTTTCGGAATGCTGACATTTCTCGTGAGCGGCGTTGTGTGTCGTATCTAAAATGAAAATGGGAACTATTTATCAAGCTTTTATATAAAATATATTCTGTTCAAAATGTATGTCTAAGGTATAAAGATATGTATTACAGATTCTAACAGCGAACTGTACTCAAGCTTGATGGTTTTAAATGTGTTTTTAATGGCCCAATAAAAATAAACCTAGAGGGATGGGCATTGTCTATTTTAAATTAGCCCATTAAACAAGGTTTAACGGGAAATGAATAGCATAAAGATTGGTCATTTATGACAAACACTTTAGGGGGCTTTCGTCACTATAGTGGAGACAAAGGGACAAATTTGGGTTAATTAAATTCCAGTGTCGGGCTTTGGGCCCCGATGTCTCAGGCTCGTCACGGCTTCTTGGACAAAGTACAGCCTTATCACTGTGCTAGTTGGTTGACGGTTGCGCCCCTCTCGCACCTCCACCGAAGATTAATGTTCTACTAATGAATCAGCTACCGTGACCGGCCTCGGTAATGGATAAGGCATTTCTAGTGTTATGGCGACAATGCATTTGCTATAGGATATTTTAATTTTATAATTCGCGCGAAGATAGGTTTTCTATTATTGACTGGATAATTAAGATATTGATTCGTTTTCTCGAAGCCTCTATTCAACTAACACGATTTCTTAATACCTGCAACAGGGGCATCAGTGCACCAACTGAGTCAGGCAATAGTTTTACCTTGTATGTAAGGAAGGTTAGGTACAAAGATGTTTTGTAATCTAAGTAAGTTTAAACATTATTAGTTTCATCTGATAATTTTGTGGTTATCAGATGGGAACAGAGTAGTTAATGCTCGTAGGCGACCAAGCTTAAGCACTAACTGAGCCGGACATTTACTGCTAATTGCTAAACGTAGTTTTCAATGGTTTTCAATTGCAAAGCAATTAGCAGTTATTGCTGTTCATAGTTCTGTTTATACCATAGGGTGAACAAGGGAAATAAAAGTAAAATACGATTTTGATAAACATATATATATTTTCTACGCGATTTAGACCCTTTTCTGTACCTACGATATACTCCAAGGTACATAAAACTTTTTAAGATACAACGTTCAAAGATCATATATCTATTATGATATATATATCTATAATCTCATTATATTTAGCTATGCGATGGAAAGAGAAAGAGGCAAAGATTCTGCTGATTTACGCTAAAATGATTGTGATTCCTAAGAACTCGCATTTTAATGGTTCCATTTATATTCCTTTTATTGATATCACACGTGACGGAGTGTTCACATATTACTGGAAAATCACTACAATTTAAGCGTGTATGATTTAATAAGACACGCAGAATTAGATCCAATTTGTTTGTGCTTCTACAAATAAAAGATAAGATTTACCTTTGTCATCTTAATATTACTGTGTGCACAATAATATATTGTTACAGATGTAACGCAACATACCCTTGTGTAATACGATGATACAGCTCTCCTACAAATGTGACCTTTAGAAAATTGGACTGGCTGAGATTTTCAATTGTAATCAAGGTATTATTATACATAGAAAAGAAAGGCCATTTTATTTCAATAATGGTCTGGCAACAATGCTAGATATAATATGTTAGATGCTTATCTATGTTGAAAGGTCAAATCACAAAGAATCATAACTGCGGGCCTTTCTAGAGAATAGAGCTTTAGGTTTTTAATAATGTTTTGTATTTGGAATAATAAACACTGGCTGTCCTATGTTGAAAGTTAAAATTATTTTTCTTTGTTATTACTAGGGTCAGTGAATTTTTTATTGTTTGCGTTGGTAAAAGGAGCAGACGAGCCACATGATGGTCCCATACATGGAACTTCAGATTTTTTAGGGACTCTAGACTGTCGAAGCCTTAGCAACCAAGAAGGGGAACTGGTTTATATGCACAAAAGTCTAAACATACACCAAGAACATCCAGAATTTTGTTAAAAACGGATCAGAAGACGAAAGAACTCCAAGCAAGATTACATTGTATTTACAAATTACAAAGCTAACAAAATTTCTTCAATGTGGCACTGTTATTGTTATTATTGTCCTTTTCATTTACTACATTATGTTGTAAAATAACTTGTCTTTAGTAAGTTGATATATGGCCCTCAACAAAAATAATTTCTTTTCCATAAGATATTAAGTGTAGCTATGAATACACGCCAGTCTATTGAATGCGGCCTTTATGTGACGTTAATGGCCTGGATAACATATATCCTCGCATTTGTGGAGTGATGCTGCCTGATAGTCATATTATATCTATACTTTCTATACTAATATATAAAGCTGAAGAGTTTGTGTTTGTTTGTTTGTTTGTTTGCTTGAACGCGCTAATCTCAGGAACTACTGGGTCGATTTGAAAAATTCTTTCAGTGTTAGATAGCTCATTTATCGAGGAAGGCTATAGGCTATATATCATCACGCTAAGACCAATAGGAGCGGAGCATCAATGAATAATGTTTCAAAATCGGGGTTTTTCCTTTTGAGAGCTTCCGATGCATGCGCTGCGTAAACGATTAAAGTTTCGCAAAAATCATATATGACAAAATTGTTCCTCTTTAAAAGTTCTAAAAAAAAGTCCGGGACAGCATATGTCTATCTTTTAAGGTTGGCTCACTATAACCGTTTTTATGCTAACTTTGTTCTAAAGTTCGTTTTTTTTCCTTTTGAGAGCTTCCGATGCGTGCGCTGCGTAAACGGTTAAAGTTTCGCAAAAATCATATATGACAGAATTGTTCGTCTTTAAAAGTTCTAAAAAAAAGTCCGCGACAGCATGTGCCTATCTTTTAAGGTTGGCTCACTATAACCTTTTTTATGCTAACTTTGTTCTAAAATTCCAAATGCATTATTTGCGTAGGTGTTTTTATAAACATGATATGAATCCTTATCCAAATAAATACGTTATTCATCAGCCTTTACAGCTTTTGTTTTGTATCCGTGCGGACCGAGCTTGGTTCAGCTCGGACCCAACAAACGCTCTAAAAGACATATCCTCATTTAGCGTTCTTTTATTATTCCTGTTCCCGTGACATATTTTACTAAAGTTCCGCTCGGATACTCAATACTCAATTATCAACTAACAATATTGGCTATATCTTGAAGTGAGCTTCAATCAAAACATACTACAAGCCGCTGAAGGGGATCATCATCTTCCTACCAGCTGTCAAGTGCCACCTGCCAAGTTTGCTTGAACGCGATAATCTCAGGAACTATTGGTCCTTACTCTTAATTATGATGACGTGGAAGATATCCTGGGTACTTTAGCTTGAAGTATATCAAACATATAGTTGTATTAAACAGGTTACTAGGCATAATTCACCCAAACAAACAACTATCCATACATATACGCACAAGTGTAGGCACATACACACGCACATGAACACACACATGTATACACACACACTCAGGCACTCTCTCACACACACACATACACACACTCCCACACACACACACACACACACACACACACACACACACACACACACACACACAGAGAGACACTCACAAACTTACGCGCGTACGCAAGCACACACACACACATACACGCCTCTACTTGATTTCATTATTTCATTTGCTTTTATTGTTTTTTTTTTTACTCTTTTATTAATTGTTAAGAAACTCACTGTAATAGCTGTAAATCTATAAGTATGATTATACATATAGGAAGAGCGAGGTTTTCCCATCACAAGTATCTTTCGATTACTTTCTGGGAAGCCCCGGCAACTTACATGTAATGATTTACCGAAATAAATACATTTTTATTTTTATTTTTTTTTTTTTATTTTATTGGTCCGATTAGAAAAAATCTTTCGGTGTTAAATAGTCCATTTATATAGGAAGGCTATAGGCTATCATCCCACTAAGACTAAGTAACTATTCCACGCGGACGAAGTCGCGGGCGGAAGCTAGTATAATATATAACTCTCACTATTATTGCTCAAAGGCAACTTTATGTAACATAGAATTGGTACTTGAATGTAACGTAAAACTCCAATTGCAGCTAGTGATGACCACCTGGGACCCGATCCCCTTATTTACGTTTGGCAAAGTTGAACTGTACCTACCGTTAATTGAATAGGAGTCTATTTGAAGAAAATACTTGTGCATCTCTGCACTTGTGCAATAAACTGCCTCATTAGCCAAGTGGTCACGAGCGCGACTGCTACGCTAGAGGTCTTGGGTTCGATTCCCAGGTCGAGGAAAGTGTTATTGTGTTTTTCTATGAAATTCCCAGTAGCAGCTCGGAGTTAGGAATTTGTGCCCGGTTAATGGCAATAGGCTCGCCCCCTATTACATGGGACCTAAACATACCGGCGAACTGTGGGTGTACATTAGTACGCCTCTGCCTAACCCTTCGGGGAATACAGGCGTGATGGTATGTTACTTGTGCATCTTATAAATAATTTGGGGTGGTGAGCATGTTATCATAGTTACGCCATAAATTCATGTAGATGTCAATTATGTTCGTACACACAATATGTACCGACATGTCGTATTGCAAATTATAGATTACTCGCAATTCGTACCAAATAAGATAAACACAAATACGACATCATTAAATTTTTCAAAAGACAAAAGGTGTTAGGTGTTGTGTTGTAAAATACCTACAGGGCAAGAATACTTATATTTGGGTAACCTATTGAAATCTCGAATTTCTGTTATCCAAATCATAAAACCCCAAAAACGGTTGGTAGAACTTTTAAAAGACAGATGTAATGAATGACATCTTTTTAAAATTCCTTTTTTAATTTCCCGATGAATCAATTTCCAGGTGCACTAAAACCAAATTTCCAAAAAGTATTTTTTTGTTTACCATATTCTCATAGTCCAGATATAGTTATACCAGATTCTCAGAATACTTTTTTTTGTTTCCCATCGTACCATTTTCCAAATAAACTATTACCAAATTTTCATAATCTTTTTATTTGGAACTCAGTAGGTTATGTTAGGTTAGACTTCCGCAGACGAATGCTACAGCGCTCCCGTAGGCCCGGCACCAAAGTGGTGACGCGAAACGCCGAGGTTGGTTTTAGTCGGTAGATCGCTCTTTTCAGAGCGGAGTCCGACACACCCCACCGCTCTCCCCGGAGTGGTGGATACTATATGCATAAAGCATTTCCAACCCCGTCAACAAAAAAAAAGTTAAGAACTGCGACTGCCAGAACCGACTCGCTATTGTTTTACTTGCCCATTACAGATAGGTTAAGGTTAAGTACCTTGTAATTCTTCCAGGATATCAATTACCTGTATTTCAAAAATTTGAGTTTTAACAGTCTGGCTTTCGTGCATATGGATTACGGTCATCTGGATTTCGTGCATTTAGATTACGTGTGCCTGGAACTCATTCGTCTCGATTCTAAAACGTTGTACCTACAAATGAATAAATGGGCAAATGAAATTCGGAGTTTCATTTGCCCATTCGGAGATTAAGATAGGTAACCATATGTTAAGTTGTTGTTTCTGTATTGAAATTACTGTCTAGTGTCCGGGTCATCAGCTATTGCATTTCTTCTAGAATAAGTTAATTAAAATTACATTTTATTCACTTTATATGTAATGCATGAATTTTAAACACAACAGTAATTAAACCTAATCGGTACATCGAAGTTAAATTAAAAGGTTCTTAGTTAATTAAAGCTCTTAAAGCACCAAATTTATGTTTGAAATACAACACAAATTGTGGTGTTAGGGCGATGGCGTGGAGTATCCCAGTTTAATCTAGGTTTAATATATTTCTAAAACAGAATGTTAAACTAACAGCGTTTGCTAATATGATAGTAATAATCCTGTTTTACATATTTACATATGCCGTTAATCTACGTTACGTATACTCTTTGTAATCCCCATTTGAATAACTTGGGTAACACTTTATGCTGCTAAAATGGGACTCATGCCCGGTTGTGGGATAGCGGCTATGAGCAGAATCTATATTTAATATTATATATAAAGCTGAAGAGTTTTTTTGTTTGTTTGCTTGAACGCGCTAAACTCAGGAACTACTGGTCCGATTTGAAAACATAATTAATAATTTAGTGTTAGATAGCCAATTTATTGAGGAAGGATATAGGCTATATATCATCACGCTAAGACCAAGTAACTATATTCCACGCGGACGAAGTCGCTGGCAGAAGCTAGTTATTAATAAAGAATTTCTATATCAAGTACTCGATCAAGTTGTCAATGGAACGAAGACGAAATGAAGACAGTCTGAATATTATAATTCATTCAAATGTAATCATTTGTTTCAAAACACTCATCTCACTAATAAGTGATATTTTCAATGATACCAATAACCAACAAAAGACACTATCGATAGTGCAGAACCGATGTTTACATAGTGTTCTAGTTTAACTTTGTTCCCTAATACCTTAATGGTTGTGTGGACAGCGTCACAGAGGCCAGCGGTGGGGAAGGGGACTTTGGTCAGTCAGCTCCTTTACATCCCGACACTGAGGCCTTTGTAATGGTATCCCTCGGGCGAGGCTGCCTTGCAAGACGACTCGGATGCCTGTATAGTGCTCTTAAACGAGTTTAAATGTCCGATGTTATTAAGTTAGAGCTGTGAGTTTAGAATGCAATGCTTTTGTTAGAGCTTTTGTATTGCTTTAAATGAGAATTGTAGTGCGTACTAAGGTCCAGGCCAGTCTAAAGACTAGATGTACGTTAAAACGACGTTTTAACATGTTATGTCTGAATTCTATTGTGGCAGAAGTCATAATGTTATGAACTAGCGAGTTGGGTTTTTAATGCATACAATTTAGTACATAATTTTGAATGAGAATCTTAAAATACCTATATTTCGACTTTGACTACTTATTGAATTTAATCGAAGATATAATAAGGCAAAGGACGACATTGTGTGAAGCAGCCTGGGTTTTGTGAGCTGGAATTACTGGCACGTAATAAGCAGAAGTGGTGATCGATCATAACTTGTACACCACATAGACTTGGTTGGGAGGTTTAGGCTTAGTTATGCTCCTAATTGTTTACACAATCAATGAAAAGATATCTGAATTAAATTATTCTGTGGATAGTTACTTTTTTATGTTTACACTGGCAATGACTAATTAACTTAACTGCTAATTAAAATTAATGATGGAATAAGTACCTACACAGTCCAATTTATTTTATTACGTCAGAGTCTTTATGAGTATTATTGTAGTAACAGTCTCTTTGACTAAATACAAATTAAATGTACAAAAGGGCGGATTTTCTTTGAACACAACCATCATTTGGGAACCGTAGACGTCTAAAAAAGTCATGAACATGAATGGTATTATACTTAAAAGGACCAGCACAAAATGTATAAATAAACTATTAAGAATGTTGTCTTTAAAGAGAAAAACAATATTATGTAGCAAAGATTTTAATAGTTTTTTTTAATAATAACAAAATAAAAAATATAACAAAGAAAAAGTACAATTTTCTTCTATTCTTGAATAGTTTTTTTTCGGTTAGTGGCCATAGATGATTTTCTTATTGAGAACACTATTATTAATAAAAAATACGCAGGCGCAATTTGGCAACGGTAACTATTGTATAATAAAAAAAAAACTAAGGTACATATTTCCATTTCTGAATGCAATAAGGAAATCATGTACCTATTGTAATGCGTAGGCAAGGATCGTGGAATGCGATTGTCTATGTCGATGCAGATAATATAATAAAATTACAATAACATTTTGATACACTAAAGCAAATTAAGTTTGCCTGGCCCCCATGGCTACGTTGTTTGGTTATTAATTTTATTCAGTGGCCTTTGTAAAGGCGTCAATCTTGGCCCCGACATTTTGGGTGAGTAAAACTTTATATTTGAGGAAAATATACGCAATTAATAAATGTTGATGGTTACCTGAACCTTTGTTATACTGTTTTTGGGACTTAGTAACTAACTAAAAACAGTATTGATCGATAAAAACTTAATATATCATTCATGACAAAAGCATTAAAACTTTATTTGACATTAATTTACTTTTAAAAGTATGACTAGATTTTATATTAGACCGCTACAAAAATAAAAGCCACTAAGGGAATACTGCCAACAGTGCTCTTGGCAATCGCAAAGGTAACCTTATAAGTAACATTTTGTTTTCTACGCACAAAGAGATAATGGTTAGTTTCATAGAATAAATCTTTTACCCGTGAGACTGCTGTGGAAACATGATTCTTAATACATTTAGGTTCAAAACTTCCTAATTTGTATTGAATTGAATATAAATGTATATAACGTATTTTTATAAATGACTGTGTGTATTACTCACAATACTTAAGCAGATTTTATTTATCATTAGGTTATATTCAGGCACCTTATTTGCGATGATTGGTAATAAGATAAACTACACAGTTTATGCGTTTATTAATGCCATGATTTATATTCACGATATGTATCCAGGGTATGCGTTTAGCGCAGCATGGGATGTGTTCCAATAGGTATGAACACGTACGGATCATCCGTAATATTATTAACTTTGTTATACTCGAAGACGTCTTATTCGTACTATCAGGGCTATGAAAAATGCCTGGAAGAGCTATTGGTCCATGAAAAACCTCATGAAGGGTGACCTCCCTCTCACTCTTAAAAAGAAACTGATGGACGTGTGTATTCTGCCTGTCCTCACCTACGGTGCTCAGACTTGGTCTTTGACGAAACATCAGAAGTCCGCCCTCGGGGTTTGCCAGCGAGCCATGGAGCGCAGCATCTTAGGAGTCCGGCTATCAGACCGTATAAGGAACAGTGTGCTGCGCTCCAGAACTCAGATTGCTGACGTGGGCCAGAAAGCTACAAGCTTAAAGTGGAATTGGGCTGGTCACATCTGCCGCATGTCAGACGAGCTGTGGGCAAAACTTACAACTGAGTGGAACCCACATAACGTTAGACGACGTCGCGGCAGGCCCAAAAGGAGATGGCGGGATGAGCTGGACATCTATTGTAAAGATTGGCCACAGAAGGCTCTAAACCGTGAGGAGTGGAAGAAGGGTAGGGAGGCCTTTGCCCTGCAGTGGGGCGATAAGGGCTGAAAAAAAAAAAAAAAGGGCTATGATGAAATGAAATGAAATGATATTTATTTCTGTAAGTAGATCATTAGAGACACTTTTACAAGTCAATGTTTTGTTTATTTTTTTTATAGTTAGATGGCTTCGGCATTTCCTAACTGACGACGAAACACCGAAACAAACTCAGAGAATCATGGATCTCTTTTAAAGTCCAGACATAAAATAATGCAAATAATGTGAGTGGGACAATGCAGGGCAATGTCTGAAATGGCCTTTTGAGGAAAGAACCATATCAGCTTTGACTAGACCAGTCCTAACTGACGGCAAGCATGCATCAGTCATCGTGTAGCTCAACCATATTTAAGGGAGCTCATATGCTTTGCATATGCATAAGCATATGCTTTCAAAGGTTTAGGCAGAGGTTTGCTAATGTATATCCGTAGTTTACCGGTATGTTTAGGTCGTGAGGCCAGCCCACTGTGTATTCCAGGGGTTTTATTCTTTAGGATAATATGTAAGTCAACATTGATATTAAATATTATTGTTCTAATTTTGTATTATATCACTAATGATACATACAGAGTCCGTTATTAAGTAATTTAATTGAAGGCATACTATTTTCACTGGATAGATAGTCAAAGATTTTCACATGTGTGTTTACGAAAAAAAGGCAATAAATAAAAAGATTTACTTGAAACCTTTTTAAGAAATAATGATAATAGCTACCTACGTAAACATTTTTGATCATGCTCTTCATGTGAACTGTTATCAAACGTTTAATTTTCTAGTAACATATATAAATATAAGAAAACATATATAACATATATATAAAGTTCGTATAAATATAAAGGTAGAATTGTTAAGAAAAATTTAGGAAATAAAGACATAAATCATATTAACACGTTAATAACTAAATTAAACACGTGATATAAAAAATAGAATATGATTTAATGTATTGCATAATACCAAATATAATAAATAATATCTGTAGCGGTGTCGCAAGTCTAACGCCCTAGCCATTAAGCTACTTAATGGCTAGGGCGTTGGACTTGCGATCGTGTGGGTGCCGGTTCGAAACCCACCCATTGCATTATCGACGTTAATCCCCGTGCTAAGCATTTAGCTTAGCACGGGGGGTTAACAATAATACTGGTAATGTGCGAGCCACATTGCTAATAAGCTTTAGAAAAAATAAATTAATATATTTTATAAAAAAATAATATTATAACATACATACCATCACGCCTGTATTCCCTGAAGGGTTACGCCTGGGAATGGAACCCAGGACCTCTAGCGTAGAAGTCGCGCAGGAACACTTGGCTAATAAGGCAGCAAATAATATTATTACTTCAATTAATACCTATATAGGTATTCATAATATTCCGACTTCAATTGGAGCGTTTGTTGGAACCTGTTTCTGAAACCGTACCGAACTCACACTGTCTATTATAAATTAATCGGTCTATAAAGATAGTCGGCACTACTTCCGAAATCAATGGATACCGTGTTGAGAATTTAATTCTGTTGTATTTAATAATAATTATCCCTCTTACACCTATATATAACCTGTATATATTTTTAAATATCTTGTCTCTGTCCATCTAAAGGTTAACTGGTAGATATCGCCATTTTATACCCTTAGTTTAAAAATACCCTTATTTTATTTTAGTGAAGGAAAAATTCGACTCGCAGGCAGGATTCGAACCTGCGTCTTCTGGTTTGATACACCAGACGCTATGACCACTAAGCCACCGCGAGTCCTACCTCACGGCATAGTCGACATGGCAGGTAGGACTCGCGGTGGCTTAGTGGTCATAGCGTCTGGTGTATCAAACCAGAAGACGCAGGTTCGAATCCTGCCTGCGAGTCGAATTTTTCCTTCACTAAAATAACTTTATAATCTTAGCATGAAAAATGCGAAAAAATCACAAAAAGATACCCTTATTTTGTTTCCTTTATGGTGTACAATAAAGATTATTCTGTTCTATTCTATAAGAGACATTCAGAATCTGATCGGGCTTTATCTTCAAGGATTTTCAGTCAGTAATAAAATGTAAATTCAAAAACTAAACGAAAAAACTAGTTTGAAAAGTAGTTAAAACAGTTTTTTACCTTAAGTTTTATATGACACTTTTTGGTGACTCGTTCTTACTTTATGTACGAATAGTAGTTTTTGAGCTAGAATCGAACATCTTTACGATACATACATACCTACATAACCTTATAACTCATAACCTTTCCGTTTTCGTAGTCGGATAAAAATAAGAGGTCAGTCGGAATTGTATAACTACGCATAGTGTTCGTTCATAGAATTAAAACGTATTGCACACACACAATAACTAAAAACGACGTGCGGTACTCTAGTCAAACAACTCACTCGTAATATTAAACCGCTACGACAGCTACGCCGTAGCGCCCCCTGTCGCTACGGCGTAGCTGTCGTAGCGGTATCTTATTCTAACTTACTTAGTCATCTTAGGTTAAAGAACTTAGGCGTAAGTCGTGCGATTTTCGGTAGAGAATAACACAATGTCACGCCTGTATTAATCGAAGATTTAGGCAGAAGTTGACTCCCACAGATACTCGGTACGTTTAGGCCCCGTGTAATGAGGGGCGAGCCTATTGCAATTAACTGGGCACAAGTCCAAACGCCGAGCTGCTATTGAGAAATTCATAAAAAAAACAATAACACTTTGATTGACTTGGAACTCGAAGCCACTACGTGTAGCGTAGCAGTCGATCTTATAACAACTAGAGAAATTAGGTAGAGAATAGTGATATTATTCCTAAAACATGTTGTAAAGTAGAAAATGCGATAAGAGAAGCGGCATCGTTTGCACAATAAACGTTAATTGCAAATATATTTTTGATGTGTATATAAATATATTCTCGATTTTAACTAAGGTTATGTATTTGTTCGGCCTTTATAAAGAATTGTAGCGGGTGTTCAGTTTCCCAGACCAGAAATGGAGAGATTAATTAACTATTTAAGCGATTGGATAAATATTTTTGTGGACCTTGCCGAAATCAATTTTTTATAAGCTTTGCGGTATTCTTTACAAACTTTTTTGAACATTCATGTTATCATTTATGTTAAATGATTTAATTACTTTAGTTCTACGTATCAGTTTTCTCAAAGGATAAGTTGGAAGTCTACCGCCCACTATTGCCATTTGACCTATCCCTTAAGAGAACTTTATAACTTTGGCGGAAAGGCAAACTGATATAATTCATTAATTTACGTTTCAAAATATACGAAAAGAGCATCAAAGTAATGATGCTTAAAATGATGTAACGTTACCTTTAATAACGAACACTCACTTTGATACACAGTATGCCTGAAACAAAATTTTCTCTAGCTGCTATTTTCAAGAAAATGGCTTGTGCAAAACGCGATGAGTCATTGAACAGTAATTTCGGAATGGTTTCGCCCTGTCGATTTCAACGAGATCTGAATTAACGAGTTAGAGAATTGTTACACTGTGCTTCTAAAACTAGCTTTAGCATTCTTTCGGGTTCTATCGTTATTCCAAGTAACTACAACACATGGATACATATATAGGTAAAATTCAATATCTTTGTTCATTGAATTAGAGCGGGGGCACACGATGCGTTGCGGCGGCGGTGCGGCGCCGAAGCGGTGTCGCTGCGTCGTCTTACATATCTGTGGCATGTCACACGATGCGTTCCGGCGCCGCACCGGACTTGCAACCACCGAGACGAGGCGGGGAGGGGTGTCTCAGTTGTTTTACGATCCATTGTTATTAACGGACTGTCCAACGCTGCTACGGCGCCGCTGCGACAAAACGACGTTGCGGCGCCTCACCGCTCGTGTGCCCGCTGATACGGTGAAATCTTTGCGGTGCGGCGCCGCAACGCATCGTGTGCCCCCGCTCTTACCTACTGTGCTAATTTTATTCGTCCATAATTATTCACCACGGTGCCTAAATATAACATTTTTAATGAGTGTTATAATAACAAATGTTTCAATGAGGCATATAATTCCGTTCCACAGTGATTTACCTATATTTAAACAAATTCTATCAATATTTAATGTTAACTAGTCTGGTTACGTTCGTTACGTCTAAAAATATTTTCAATGAATACTTTATACGATTAGGGGAAATTATAATATACTAGCTTCTGCCCGCGACTTCGTCCGCGTAGCGTGATGATATATAGCCTATAGCCTTCCTCAATAAATGGGCTATCTAACACTGATTTTTTTTTAAATCGGACCAGTAGTTCCTGAGATTAGCGCGTTCAAGTAAACAAACAAACAAACAAACAAACTCTTCAGCTTTATATATTAGTATAGATTTCTCACGATAAAGAGAGGCAACGTATTTGTATAATACTGAAAGTTAAACAAAGCAAAAGCTGGTCGCAAAATCAACTCCAACATAACCAAACAAACAAAATATACACGTAACTGAAGGAACGAGGAAAGAAGGGAGTTCATTTGGAAACCGATAAACAATACAAGTGGCGCGCAGAAATCACCCCAAACCCACTTGTTTCCTGTTGCTAAATAATGTGATCAAAGTTAATATTAAATCAGCTGTTCAATAACATTGTGTGTTCTCTGATGCAGAGGTGATTTTATTAGTCTCAACAGAGCTTAAGCCCGAGCAAGGAACGTAAAGAAACTTCGGCCGACCCAAAAGTTTTGTCATGTAACAATGTAATTAGCCCCCAGGAGTTTGCCGGCCTCTAACTTGTAACAAATTCTTTATCTCGCCTCGACCTTTTCACTCACTAAAATTTAAATTGTGGTTTCATGATTAATTTTATTGCTTTTGAGAAATGCATAGCTAATGTTAAGTAGGTATTGAAATGACCGCGATAATAATTAAATGTTTAATATTTACCTATGATACGGTTTTCTTTATTAAGTACTAGCTTCTGCCCGCGGCTTCGCCCCCGTGGAATTCGGTCTGTCATCACATCCCACGGGAACGGGATAAAAAGTATCCTATGTCCGTCTCCTGGATCTAAGCTACCTCTCCACCAATTTTCAGCCAAATGGGTTCAGCCGTTCTTGAGTTATAAATGGAGTAACTAACACGACTTTCTTTTATATATATAGATTTGCACGACATTATTTCTTATGTGCACGTAGTTACATATAGTAATGTAGGTACGAGTATGCACATGCAATTAGTTAACTGAAAACAATTTACCCGCTGGATATTTCTGAGAATTAATTCACAAAGCGGCTACGTTGTATTATTCGGGCGAACACTTGCCATTAATATTTGATCATAATTTAAGTTAGTTACACACATGAGTGGAATCTTGCTTAAGATTAATCCTCTGGCTGGAGTTAGTAAAGCTCTCGCGGCCTGAGTTGCTAAGGTTGTTAGCAGTAGTGGCCTCGTCGCATGTTTATTTCAGAGATTGCGAGGGTGTAACTTGAGACTGTTTGCTGGTTTTGAGGGCGGCGCGCAAACACCGCCTCCCGCGTACATACAACAACTTAACGAGCCAACTCCAGCTCATCGGGGAATTTCTTCGGGTGGGAACGATGAGTGTCGTCAATAACACTTTATGGTAAAAACAAAATAACATTTATGTTGAACATTTTCAGAGGATACAATAGAATGAAGAACAGTTCGAGTAACAATAAGCTTGACGGAGCGCAGTTTGTTATCGGGTGTGCGCGTGGGGAGTAGGCGCGGGCGCGCGGAGGTGGCGCGACACAATCGCGCCGCGACTGGCCGCGCCTGAATACACACGCGACGCGATGTTCACTCCACGACGGATATTGGGTAGGCGAGCGCACGGTTTAAACTGAACACTTTCCTTACAAAGCGAAAAGTTTCAACTAAATGCATACGGCCGTCTCGTTTGTGCGCCGAACTTTACGTTTGTCAAGTTACTAACTTTCTGTCGCACTAACTAGACCACTGCCAGTTGTACGGGTATATATAGTTATAAATATGCGCGTCTGTTATTCACCAAGTTATTCCACCGCATCGCTGTGAATTCTATACATACATGCGGTATCATGTTCAGGCTTATTTTAATATCATTAGAATAATTATCTACTTTGCATTGTGTGCAATTTCTCTACAACAAATTCAGATTTAAAAACGAGTAGAAGACAAAAATAGTAGGTTAGTAATTCGTAAAGTTTTTTTTACTTTACTTTCACTGACTCAACTCTCTGACTGATGTATCTCTTTTACTCTAATATTTATCATGGAAGTATAAAAATACTTTGGACGCTTCGTAGATTTAACGTAATATCTTGAAGCGAACACGGATTTAAAACGGAAAAATACACTAATTCGTCGCGAGCCACCAGTAGATAGTAATTTATTTTTCAATTAAAAATAAAGGTGTAGTCTGTGAGCGTAGTACTGGCGGATGAATGGTTTTCTAATGAATCTGGCGCAAACTTCGTTACCATAATGGATAACATGAGCGTCCACGTCTCACAATACCTCACGTTCAGAACAATGTACTTACGTAAGCATCAGCCTGCGTTTGTATTGTCACAGGTTTTTCATGAACTTACGTGACTGGTTGCTACCAATGATTCAGTTTTTCAGGTTCAAAAATTGGTAAAAAAATTGCCATAGAGAGATATATTCTAACTTTAAGAATATACTGATAGAAATGGGCTGGTAGCGTTGGGTCCGATCGGACCCACAAGAGCTAGCGAACATTTCGTGTTTTTATATTTGGGTCCGATCGGACCCAACAAGAGCCGATGAGGTTATCACTTATAACGCTAAAATGTTAATAAGTAAAAGTGTGTACAAATGTTGACTTTTCGACGCGAGCTTGCCGTTTACGAATTTCAGTGCAAATCTATATAAACTAGAAGGTTGAAAATATGAAGAAATAATGAAAATCAATTTTAAGTTTCAAGCTTTAGGCGACATAAACTTGCCAATATAAATCGGCGTTATGTAGTTGAGATTAGAAGTAAAGAAGTAATAAGTATTATCTTGGTTGCTCGTTCAGGGTGAAAGAGCATTATCACATTTTAAATTTCTAAACGTAAAACTAGTTTCCATTAGTTCACCTCGCGGATCACAACAATTAATAAAAATTCATTAATTTTTAAAGGTGTAGGCAGAACGTATAAACTGAGAGCCCCTACGGACTCTTTGGTTTGAGCCGCTTCCGAGTTTCGTCAATACAAAGCTTCGTAAAAAAACAGTAATGTGAATAACCTTTATGTAGATTGATGATGACATTTCACAGGTACATACACGTACCCATAAACTTTAACGCCATATAAAGGCGCACAGGGTATATAAAATGTAACAACGTTCAACATCATGAAGTAAAGAAAAATTAAACAAACACCAGAAATTGCGAGAGTATAGTACGAGTCCGTTTACAGTAACATATCGCGTCAGTGTGATGTAGATATCATGTCTTATGACAACGCAGGTATTTCGCTAGATAATCCTTCACGAAGAATTTCATATTTCACCGGCGAATAAGTAGCGTATTATTTCGCGTCAGACAGGTGTCGCTCTCGTCAGCCGCCTAAATTCGTCTCTGTATAGCAGGTGCACGCAGAACGACGCTTATAATCCGGCCCTGACGGCAGCTCTCGCTTTATGTAGTGCTGCCTTAACCTAAGGATGAACCCACATTATGATTCGAGGTTTTTTGTACATGTTTTCTAAAACATGTACAAATACTTAGCATATACGATTGTTATTTCTTATTGAGCGTGTTGAAAAAAAAGTTGTAATAAGAATGATTTTATTTCATAAAGTTTTTTTGTACCTTTTCTTAACCGATTTCAGTGCCGGCGACATCCATCGGTAGAATTTAATTCTCACATGGAATGATGTCAAACTTTCTGATATTAAAGTCAAATTGAAATGATGTTTAGATAAATTTATAAGCAATTTGCACTAATAAATTGCTTGCATATTATTCTACTTTTTTCAATTTTTGTATGGGATAGGGAGGCAAACGAGCAGACGGATCACCTGATGGTAAGCGATAACCGCCATTTTTTTTTATATAGTGTATTGAGTAAAATTTTAATGAATATTTTTTCCTTAAAAGAAGATTTCAGGTCGTCCCGTCATCCATCTAAAAAATTATGATATTGTGTTTGGATATTGTAGAATGTAGAGCGACGAAAAGATAATTTGTTTACAATGCGGTGCTAATGTCTTTTAAACGTTGAGTTTTAGTATGCGAGCGTTGGTTTTTCTTTGATGCGATTGAACTATCATTGTGACGAGGTTACTAAAGATCCAAGACAAAAGTTTTGATATTATTTTTATCCATTAAACTGTTATAAAAGATATTAGACTCGCATGAAATTTCTTTAAGAATAGTATTGTTATTTGAAGCATGACTGCAAAACTGGAACTGCTATTTGTTATCTTTTATATAACTTTTCCCCCAGTAATATAATACCTACATCGTATAGGAATTTAATACTAAGTAAAGTAAACGAGTAACTTAGTGAACTTACCTTTTATATTTCATAAAATTTCCCGCTTATTAGGTACACACACAACCACATTACACAGTGTTTGTGAAGTGAGGTAAAAACAAAGGGCAATAAAATAAATTGTTCCTTTTGAATTACCCCATCAAATATCACTCGGTAACAATGGAGCCTTCTGATGAATTATCAATTTTCTCTTTGTCACACGCCAAACAAAAACTCGCGATCATCGTACCTGGGGAGCGCGTTATCTTGGCAGAGACATATGACCATTATTTGTATGTGTGCGTCTGATACCTGTGCTTGTGTGCGCGTATATCAATCAATTGGTGCCGACAGTCGGATTGAAAGTATGCCCCGATGATTGAATCAGGAATATGTATATGACATTACAAAAGCTTTTCTGCATCCAGTTGATTTGATTACACGAATTCTTTTCTATTCGTTTCGCTTAATTCTATATTATTCCCATCACATCTTTCCCACATTTGTTATACTATAAGATGTTCAAGCGAAAGATAACGCGATGATTTTATAGAGGTATTTACAGTGCTTGGTTTATTTTTATTTTTACATCGATAGCGAAATCATTATAATTATTTCAGTAAATATTAGTAAAAATATGAAAAACGATAATTACGTCGTTGTTTCCTAAATGTTTTCTTAGCGTATATCACATCATATATATGGAACTTATTTTCGAAATTTCAAACTGCAAGCAGTGATTAAAAGTATCTGAGACTTGGTGATAACTTAGTGTGTGCTACATCGGGATATAATACAGGAAGTCGTGCATAGAGAGCAAATATTAAAAATAGAATTAATCACAAAACATTAGCGTGACTGCCTCATTAGCCAAGTGGTCCTGAGCGCGACTGATACCCTAGAGGTATTGGGTTTGATTCCCAGGTCGAGCAAAGTGTTATCGGATTTTTCTATGAAATTTCCAGTAGCAGCTCGGAGTTTGTGCCCAGTTAATGGCAATAGGCTCGCCCCCTATTACATGGGACCTAAACATACCGGCGAACTGTGGGTGTACATTAGTACGCCTCTGCCTAACCCTTCGGGGAATACAGGCGTGATGGTATGTTATGTTTTTATGTTACATTAGTGTGAATTACTGTGGATTACGGAAGTTCCAAATATTGTTACTATAGGATATCAACGCCTGAGATGATAGCATCATGCCTGATAGAATTTCAATACTAAAGGCATTGTGTACGTAGAAGCACATGTATTATTTCACACGACTCAATAAATAGCGAACAATGCCGGTGATATGCGAACGTAACTAACAGGACTCGAACGTATGAACTACATACATATACAAAATAATTCCCCTGCTTTCGTAAATATTTTTTATTTCGTTTCATATGGCGGAAATATGTACCTACCTATTGAGTTATATGGTACTAAAATATGATTGTATAATAATGGTTTTCATATGAAATTGAATAAATTGCAATTTTAGCGATGTTTTAAAGCTACTATTTTATAGCTCAGATTACATTACTCTATTTCACTTCATAATTATTCTCCAATGCTTCTAAAAGTTTTCACAAACTCACTTCCCTGCTTTCCCTTTAATTTCTCACTAAGTTACTTGTAAGGCAGGCCGAAAAATTAATTTAGTAATTATCTTTATGAAACTCACGCGTGCGGGAGCTCCGCGCCCTTTTAATCATATAAACTTCCAAAATTTGTTTAAACTCCTTACACATGTAAATCTACAAGTGAGTACGGAAATTATTGAGTAATTTTATTATTTTTCCCCCGACGGCGCTGCCTTTCTCTCGTGATTGAATTAGAGTAATTTCGATGAACAGATTGCGACAAACGGGATTGCAGATAAGAGGGAGATACAAAGATATTCTTACGTCATCCTATCTTGCTTCACCAATGAGTTGCAGGCTCTCGTAAGCCAACAAGAAATAATGGTAACTTCAATTGATAAATATTAAATTTAATAAAAAAATATATCTTTATTAAAATAAAAATATTTAAGAATAATAAGGTAGGTAGTTTAATATAATTAAAATAAGCATGTTAATTACAATAATGAGCCTCGTTAGTGTTTCTAAGCGCGATTTCTAGAAGCCCTGGGTTCGATTCCCAAGGCGAGTGAAGTGTAATTGGATTTTTCTATTAGTCTTAGGGCTAACACGCACTTGTGATTTTTAGTCTACCGATAGTTTAGTCGCTGTAGTAGTCGTGTATAATTTTATGTCGAATTCTAATCGTCAAATGCGCGCACTGCCATTTAAGTAGTCTATGAAGAATAATTTAAATTATTAACTAATAGTGCATTCAGCCAATGTTGCTTAATATACAAGTTAATGATATACAGTGAATTAATTTAAAAAAAAACTAAATAATGATGCTTCAATACTTTAAGTATACCTAAATAACTGCGTTTATTATGTTCAGTTTCCCATTGGTCAAACTTTAAACTGCCGGCCTAAATAATACTTTCCTGGGCCTTCAAATTTGAATAAATGTGGAAATGTTACGTAGGTGTTAGCGAACAAAGACCTTGGGACATCGACTAGTAATGTTGATTAAATAATACACAGTTATATAATGACAGTCGCGCCTGTATCCCCGAAGGCTTAGGCGTAGGTGTGCTGTGTCGTAAACTCGGTAATTAGGTCCCATAGGATAGGAGTGGGTAATTGTAAACTAATCAATTAACAAAATCAATAAATGCGTAGCATTCGCTCTGATGTAGCTTCAAAGATATCCGAAAAAGGACCTATAAAAAGGTGTTTGGAACAAAACAAAATGTTTCATGAAACTGTAGCACAAATTAATTGTGTTGGTGAAATATTTGTTGAAATATTTTCGATAAAAACATCACAAAGGTGATAAATAGCTCCACCGTTGCGCACAACAGCACACAAACGAACATTACAGTAAAAGACACAGCTCAAAGGGTTTGATATTTTGTAAATGATCGTTTACTGGCGGTTACTGTACGCAGCTGTGTATCTGTACCCGTCCATTGGGTCGGGCGATGTTGTTTGTTCGAGAGCTTCCGGCTGTCAGCCCTAAACCAATACGGTAATGACATCGACCACTCACCGCGAAAGCCTTCAAAGTTATATCCATTGTCTTTATTCAGTACCAACCTGGGTCAGTGCGAATGAACGGTTCACTTAATCAGTTATCTTGATAACGGCTGTAGTGCTGTTCTGAATAATATTAATATTCATCCAAAGGGTTTGTGCGTTTCGAATAATTTACACAGCTATTATAAAGAGTGTTATTGTACTGTATAATTACAGGAAATTAATGACGAGGTTGGAATTATACTTCCTTATTTCATTTAATGATTGACTACCTGTAACATATGTTTGTATGGTCGTAAATAAGTAATTGAAATTTATTTCTGTACAATAATAAAAAGAAAGTGTTGTTTTCTCCTGTTTTACTAAGACTGCCTCATTAGCCAAGGACTGCCTCATTAGCCAAGTGGTCCTGAACGCGACTGCTACGCTAGAGGTCCTGGGTTAGATTCCCAGGTCGAGCAAAGTGTTATTGGGTTTTTCTATGAAATTCCCAGTAGCAGCTCGGAGTTAGGAATTTGTGCCCGGTTAATGGCAATAGGCTCGCCCCCTATTACATGGGACCTAAACATACCGGCGAACTGTGGGTGTACATTAGTACGCCTCTGCCTAACCCTTCGGGGAATACAGGCGTGATGGTATGTATGTATGTTATGATGGTATGTTTTACTAACAAAAATAAAATATTTTATTTCAACTACTTAATTTTGAAATCTAGTAAAGTGGAGTGTAGAAGAGCGGCAAGTAACTCCATTTCCTATAAATAATTAATAATTGCAATATACCTTGCCAATAACCTATATTGGCAGAACTAATTTGTAGACAAGGGTAATAACCCTTGTCTACAAATTATCTATCAAAATGGGAGTAATGCGGTTTGAAATGAAGAATAGATTAGGATTAACAATTGTTGATCCTAATCTATTCTTATCTTTATCTTTATATTATGATAATTTATTTTGATAGATACTTTTGGAAGGTAATCACCTTCCAAAAGTATCTATCAGATAAAATATCTATCAGAGTCAGAATAGCCATGGCATGAGAGACTCAAATGTATTAATATTCAGTACCTGGAAAAACTATTTATATACCTTTCAAATTATTTTTCTTGCGGGGATCGAAACTGCACCCCGAAGCATAGCAGGCGAGTGTTGTTGCGATCGCAGCACCAATCGAGCCATCAACTTTATCGATAACACGCTAAGCGCTGTTAATTTAGTAAATTAAATCGTAATAACTTGTTGGATGGTTCACGGTACAAGACTGTGGCGGAGTTCTGTTTTACTGACTTTGTTTAGAAATATCTCGAAGCTTTTACTTTACTTAGTGAACATATTTCTGACGAATACCTAAATCTTTTTTGCGTCTTAACAAAGACAGGTCTGACGTCAAAAGCTAAAAGCGCTGTAAGTAAACTTTACAAACATAAAATAAATCTGAATGACGTCATAATCTACTCTGCTAGACATTTTGTGAATAAGCCATTTAGATTAGATTAGTTTCTTAGGTTACTGCTTCAGGTTATTCTGAATACTAGATCATGCAGCGTCCATCGTTATACATGATACAGGCTCTATTATTTATTAAACATTTTCATAATTTATCAAGTAAATGGTGGAGTTTTCTATAATATTGTAAATACTGCCCAAATTGTATCGCTACGCGTTCGGGAACTACCATGAATGCTGATATTTCAGATACAAATTATATTGACAGGTATAAAGGATGCCAATTTACATCTTTATAAGCAGACATCCGCTGCCAAAGCCCATAAACATGAGAACTACAACACACTATAAAGACGTTCCGCCATTGTATCAATCCTTAGTAATTACGTAAACCCCTGGCATTCTAATATTTTTTTATCAATAGAAGTCCCAGTATAAATCACAGGCACCGCTTCTGTTCCCTTTCGCTGACTATCGGTTTTGTACCAATATCAACTTGTATATATCCTAATACAATAAAAGAAATAGGAGGGTTGTCGTTAGATCAGGTAGCCAGTCAAGTGGCCCCGTATTTTCCGGAACAATACAAAGAATTATAAGAAAACGAAAGTCATCGGTCGTTCATTTCTTTTCTTTCCGCGTCATCAGTTTTTAGTGGAGGCAGAATGAGCGCCTATTAGGAACGGACCTGATAGGTCGGACATCTAACTAATTGCCTGTGTCGATAGTTTTGCTATACTCGTAATAACGTATTGGATGCACGTCTTTTGTTGTTCGCTAGCTTTAATAATTTCTTTCCTTAATATCTTGTTACAGTGAGGAGTTGTTGTAGTCAAACAATCTTTGTTTTTATGGAAGGGGTTGTTAGAGATTACACGTTGTTTCAGATTATTATTGAATTGCCGCCTATACTGCATGAGTTGGTCTCACTTCTTTTGTCTTTGTTCGTAATTACTTTGTGCAGAGCAGACAAATGGTAGATACAACAAATTAATGAGTTTCAGTGTCTAAGTTTTTAATAGTAGCTGTATCTGGGATATCATAGCATAGAGAATGAACAAACAAATTCAACTTTTTAAATATTTGAGATTCTATTTAAAATATACTGTTACATATTACTTTTCATATACGTTAAAATTTATATTTATTCAAATTAACTTAATAATTTAACAAGGTACATTCAACTATAATTAAGATCTATAAAAATATAACCTAAAAAAGACAAAGAAAAATAGACACGCCTAGGCGTTAAAGTACTCCTCCACATCACTGTCATCGGGTAACGTACCCAGAAGACTGGCTGCATTGCCACGTTGAATGGCAATGCTAATCCTTTGACCAAAGAATAAACCAGCCCTCTGATCCCGCGAAGAGTCGAAAAGTCTCTTAGAAATTTCTTTGAAGAGATGGCGCGCACTCGGACCCCACGGCCCGAGCGTTTCAAACCCAAACGGCACAAAATTATAGTTCCCATTGAGGTTGCTATATTTGCGCCGTTTGAGGGTCTCTGCACCAGCAGCGGCAGCGCCAGGGTACCCATATGGTCATTAGATTGCAATGTCAAAATTCTCGAGTCCAAATTCAAGGCACGCACCTCTGACTTCGCAATTATTTGTGCTGATTAATAAAAAAATATCACTTACACGACATCGTGAGGACACCTGCATGCAAGAGAAATATTCTCGATGACGTGTGAAATCTACCAACCCGTACTAGGCTAGTGATAAACCATAGTATAACCCCTCTCGAGACCCGTGCCCTGCTGTGGGATAGTACATACTTAGGTTGATGATTGTAAACATAAGCGAAGATATAGCGCCAATCAGCAACGATGTACGTAGACGCATGCAGCAACTGACCACCGCAACACCGCATCACACGAAGAATACTGCGTACTAGGAAACGTAATATTATTAGTATCTAGTCGAGTAAAGTAGAAGTAAGGGCATCAATTTAATAAATGATGTCTCTTACGCCGTTTTGTTTTCTCTAAAGGTGACCTATGTGTGAAATATATAATGTGTACCTACAGAAAATCCTGTCCGACCTGTGAAAGTATTTGTTAGGTATCGAGATCCGTTTCTATTTATATAATTGTTTTCACTTTACAAGGTAAAAATAACCCGTTTTTTATAAAGCAAGGAAATTGAGATGGCTATACTTACGGTGGCAGTGGCACCGTCTAAGGGTGCTTCACAACTAACATCGATAATAACATCATTACATTTCGAAAATTTGCTAGATTTTGATTTAATTGCGGCAATTTTGGCACCACCATCGTGTATTTTAAACTTCATGAATTTACTTTCATGAATATTTAACTTTCTTATTTTTTTGGTGATGTGATTGGGATAACTTCGCAATCACACTCAATCACCAAATGCCCCTTTCGAATCGGACGGGTTTTTTTTAACATAGTTTATACTGAGTAATTAGTGTATGCTAATTGTACGCAGTATAGTATTGCTCAGAACATATAATTATTTGTGGTAATAAAAAAACATTTATCAAATTATCGTTTGCATAAGATTTTAGACAAAAAAAATATCATACAAACCTTGTCCTGACAATCTAACAAAAAAAACTGTCAAATCGAGTCATTCTCAAGTATCAATAAGCAAGCTTTTATAATTATATAAAGGCTAACGTTTTACGTTCCCTTTTTGTTACTTCCTTGTGTTCGAAACTTGGAAATGCAATTCCCTTCAGTCAAATTAAATCTCAGTGTATTATTATCAGCCTTTGAGCGAAAATAGATTTAAAGACGCTCCTTTAATTATAATATACCTGAAGTAGAAAGTTTAGCGAGCGCAAAATTATACTTCTCTTAATTATATTAATTATACAAATAACGAATAGACATCGCTGAGATAAAGTCTCGGCGTCCAAGTTTAACTAACTTACACCATTAATTTATTTAAAGCACGAAAAATGATTTCGTGCAACGTAACGGTCGAGTTTGTTTGCCGCGGATATTTTCAATGGATAGCGCGTATCAAAAGCGGTATTAATATTTTTATAAGTCAGCATTATAATTATAAAAAAATATGAATAGGTTTGCTTTGTCTTTGAAACTACTTAGTGTACCAATTATTATTAAAATATGCATTAGCCTATCGTAAGATTGTAACATGTCGACGCTCGGCCTTTATACGCAATTAAATAAAAAAAAGATAATAATGTTTAAATTGCTTTATAGATTAAAATTATGTAACTTTGTTTAAATCTAGTTATGTTTATTGCCCCTTAAATTGTTTTATGATGTATAAAACAGTACAAACATTTACAATATTTATAACAGTGACAAACAGAGATTCCAACAGTGATTTGTGAAAACGTGTAATTATGTTTGTGATGCTTATCGCATTGGAGCAATACATTTGCGAACGAAAATGTGTTTTTATACAACCTTTTTGTGTGTACTACTACATAGGCAAACACTGCGCCGTTCAAATAATAATATTGTGCTGATTGAAACTGTATTTCAATGTTAAAATGACTTCAATTTTTATTTATCCAATGACAACTTTTTATCAACCCACTCAATACTCTCCCCTGGTTCTACTGTCATAAAGTTCAGTTGTCAGGGAATAACATTAAGAGAATTGCAAGGAACCCTCGGAGGCAATAAGCAAAAGAAATCGTTTGCTGCGAGCGCGGACAATTACATTCGGGCCCCGAGACTATCCTTCTTTCAAGTTTCAATTCGAATTTCTTTATTGGAATCGAAACGATTAGGTACTGAGTGTTTAACTAGTGCGCCCCTCGATATTGCCGTTTATAACATAATCGCCTTAACTATAAACATTACTTAACGCCTTGCGATCCCTTCCAATTCGTGCCTACATATTTTTGCGACGAAAAAGTAATTTAGGACGACTTTGAATAAGCTATGCGGACAATTTTAGATTCCGAATAGAATTAGTTCTGAATTGCCGAGATAAGTTTAAAGTGAAAAGTATATTCTCTGTGAAAAAAGGGTGAACAATGCAATGTAGTTATTGAGTTTTTCCTTATGTATAAGTATATAAATAATTATAAATAATGTTAAGCTCCTTAACTAACGTTAAAGTGCCTAATGTTAATTTGTAAGATTCCTATATTTGGAGAAACAATACAATTAGTAGTTATGAATACATAACTACTAATTGTATTGTTTCTTGTGCTCGGTGCTGAGTTTTACGAATTTTGTACAAAAATGACGTGTTATCAAAATAAATAAACCTGGCAGGTATATTAAATTTGTTACGTGGATATTAAATTGAATAACAGTCGTTCCTCACTAGGAGTTACCTTTGTTGCCGATTCGGGGAGCGTATGTGGAATGTAATTGAAGCGTGCCAGCCGAGTTCCATCTCCTGCGGGACTTCAGTGCTTTCGCACGCACGCGCAAAATGCCTTTACACACCTACAGTATTCCGGTACAACTATAACTATAAATTCTTAACAATTTACATACATCACAGTAACAAGAGCTTGATTACTGAAGTCCTTGAAATGACCGTAGCACAATGCGAAATTGATGGAGTACTAACCGCAGTGACCCGTTCAACAATAAATAATACGCAAAGCACCGGTGCTAATTTCCCGTTCCATGCTGAACGCACTGGCTTGTAAATGTTGAGCCGAATTAACGTAAAATGTATTCAAATGCTATGACTACGTAGATTCATTATATTTTTTTAGAGCATAAGTATGTATAAATACGAATGTTAACATACTCATGCTAAAATAATTTGCTTTGTGCTTATTTCTTACTTATTAGTAATCACTGTGCCTCGTTAAAGTGCGTACTACAGTCAGCCTAAAAAATAAGCAGAATTAGGTACATTTATTAGTTTAAACCAATATGGCTTACTTACTGTGCCATATTTTTACTCTGTGAACTATATGAGTAAATTTAATTAAACCTTTAGTTCTCGAAATTGAGTACGCAATACACAAGGTAACTTAGTAAATAAACAAATACTGAAAACATTTGAGTCGTGTTTGTATGAGGTGCGAGCAAATTTTCGGGTCACCGCTCGCGTCTTTACTGAAAGGTTTTTGTCAAAAGAAGAATTCACTTTGAATTGGCTTCTTAAATGTTTTACAAATTCTCGTATATTCCACCAAGATTGAGCACTTTCAATAAATTTCACAAAATCTTTCCTTTGTTATATTCTGGAAGCTGAGAAGTTATCTTCAATACTATTTTAGTGTGTGAGAATTAGAGCTATTTTTGTAGTCGCCTGACAGGAACGATTCCTGTTACAAAGTTGAAGTCGGTTCGGCCATAAATTGCATGGAGCGTGAGGAGTTTAGGTACGTCAATGTAGTGGCACAGCAGTGGTGCGGACCATAGGCCGAATGCCGAGCGCCGAGGCGAGACAGTGCGGATCGGCTCGCCGAATCTCTGTAGGAATGTGCGCGGATTTAATCCTTGCGTATTTAGAGGCTGGCTCTTGAGCTGCTGTCACCGACGACATACATCACGGGCTCTAATTGCGAATATTACATATGTACCTAACTGTGTAGCTAATGAATGCCAACTGAGAGCTGCTAATTTCGTTGGTATAAATATCTCAGCGTGTTATTGTACACAAGACGGTGAGGGCCGCCGTTTGTACTTACCAAATTAGTTTTGACAAATTAAATTTTGTGTTTTGACACTTGAAATTTTCTTGTTTGGCCTCTGGAGAGACAGATGCCCTTTACGTTAATGAGAAAATTAGAAGCCTTTGAGTTGAGTAAATATTTAGTATTTCATCACTTTAGTAAAATTATTTTGCTAATCTGATTTTTGTATCATTATTAGCCCACGCTGTCCCACTGCAGAATTGAAGGCTTCTTTCTCTCCGTCCTCCTAATCGCTATCTGTTGCTGTCTGGGGTCCTTACTTTTGGAAATAATCTGGTTCATGTTGCGCTTTACATACAATATTTAAGTACCTAGTCGCTATAGTTATACACTATAGACCACCACGATGGCTGGTAGTGCAGGCTACTTGACATGCTAAACAAAAATCTCTGACATGCCTTACAAGTTTTAAGCGATTGATAATTTAATGATTGATACGCACTTGATTACGAGAAATCAGAGGCCTAGAATTCGAACTCAATACATAAGACTTGGCAGTCCAATGGTCATATCACTAAGTTATCACTGCTGCAACGGTAAATTATGTTATGACTATTATAATTCCTGAGAGGGATTATTTTAGTGAAGGAAAAATTCGTAAAAGTGACGTCAGTAACAAGACGTAAATTCAGAATGTGAAGGCAAATTTCGACATGGTGGGTGGGACTCGCGGTTGCTTAGTAGTCATAGCGTCTGGTGTACCTAATCAAAAGACGCAGGTTCGAATCCTGCCCGCTAGTCGAACTTTTCCTTTACTAAAATAACTTTATAATCTTAGCATGGAAAATGCAAAAATAATTATGAGAGGGATGTACAATTGTACAATACATATGGTTGTCACAGTTTATTTTTACAATAAAAATTAAACAACAAGGAAAGGAAAATAAGTAACACGCTAGACGTGTGCAGTATCTTATTTCCGATACGGCAGCAGACTCAAGAGAGACGTAGACCAGTCAGGAGGCTTTCAATATGATTATTTTTCCATGTCTATTTACTTTACGGTTATGCTTCATTTATAATAAAATGTCTCCCAGCAGTGCAATTGAGTTCGTGTGTCGCACCCCTAATAGGTAGGTATGGGTAATGTCAAAAGCATGTTAGCGAGCCGTTACCTGCTTTTTAATTAAGTAAGTTAATATAGAAATTGTCTTTTTATGTTCAGGATTTTGGAGTTTCTTGTAAAGGGAGCTGAGTTTTGATTATAATACTGAAGTTCGAAAACCTCATTAGGTGCGAATATGTTGTTTTAGTTAATCGTGAAACTTATTAAAAGTCTCATCAAATAGTAAAGTTATAGTTAGTATTCAACTGTGATTAATTCAGGAGTGTTTAATGAATATTGCTTATTAGCGCTATGTGTAATATACATTTCATTGCATCATTAGTACTTATAGTGATCATAACAGCGGTCCTGGGTTCGTTTCTTAGATGGAGCAATGTTATTGGGATTTTCTATGAAATTCTCAGTAGCAGTTATACTATATAGTATACAGTTTTGTAGCCAGTTAATGGCAATAGAACCGCATACTTATGGTTTATATCTAGGTATTCTTACCTCACCTTAACTTCTAGATATTATATCTATGACGCGGCATTGGTAAGTGTGAAGATTGTGATGATGAATATGTGACAAACATGTTGGTTTCAATATTATATAGTAAACATAGCAATATGCAAAACATTGGCTTGAAATTTTCAACTAAAGGTCATCAATATTCATCAACGTGATCAATATTGATGTTTTATTATATTTTTTTCAGATGAAAAACGACCGTGTTTAAATTGCATTCCACGATTGTCAAATGTTTTATTTACAAGTATTTTTATTAGATTACTCAATATTACTTTGATCGATGTATACATATATTCGAGTGTGTTAGCAATTTGATTTGTTTTTGAACAAACTCGTGTGTTACACTAAGATATTAATAATATTTGATACATCATACATAAAATTTCATCGGTATCCAAATGTATAGTATGTCACCGTAAAATAGTTAAGTAATACCGTTATAAAGGAGATTGTAAACTGTCAAAAGATTGTAATTTAATTTATTCAATGCACTATTTTTCGGTAGTCAGTTTTAATGAATAGAAGTTAAAACTGGTTAGGTTAGTTAGGTCGGCGAGTGCCAGAGCCAAAGTAACGCGTTAAATTGTAAGCTGTAGGTTTGTAACTGTTCACAATCTTTCCACAGTTTCCAATCACGCAATATAGAGTTAGATAGATTTTAATCTAACGATATTTACAATTTTACGGTGACATATTTACAAATGAGCAACCACTTCTTCAAACCCCCTGACTAGTTGACTACCTACACATATTCACCTACCTACAATTAAATCCGGCGAAGGCTGCATTCAGTTGTACAAGACACATTAGCATTATAGCATTTATAAACTATATTTTTATTGAAATCCAGAATAAAAATGGAAATGGGAGCTCTAACGTATTTTCTTGTAGGCAAGGCATTATGTGTCATTTAGTTGGGTCTTTTTACAATTACAATATACGTCGTGGGTTTTTTCAAAAAAAATAATTTTGAGCTTTATTAACTTACATGTGTAGAGTGTGTCTGCTCGCCTCCTCTGTGTAGTGTCAGTGGCGAGCACTAGCAAGTTAATTGCAAACATCGCAACAATGATTTAGTACATCTATCTTCTCGTTGTACTGGATCTCGGAGCTCTCTCGCTTCACTATTCACTATTATCTACGCAAGAGTCGAGTGGGCAGATTTATGTTCGCTGCGAGACGCCTTTTTACAGAATAATATGTGTCTTTAGATACGAATTTATTCTTTGTTAGTTTCCACAGAGGTTTCTATTATATTTTTCTGTACTATGTATTGCTGTGACAGAAGGAATTGACGCAGAAATGTATTATTAGATTATTTTGGTAACGTTGTTGTTTTAGTAAAAATATCTTCGGGTGAAGAAAGGAAGATCCATTGGACATCGTAGAAGTTGTAAGGGACATAAGTCTAAATATTAAGGGTCCTTTATCGATTTCATCTTATATGCATTGGAGCTTTTCAAATAGGGACAAGGATTTTCAAATTAATATTAGCTTTTCAGGATGGAGTATAAACATATTGTATTTCCGTACCGTCCAACCTCGTCATGTGTAACTGTACGTAAGGGTTTAGTTCGGTCTAGTCACGGACGCAAAGGCGTTAACTCTACGCTGAAATAATTTATAAGTATGTCACCTTATTGACTTCCTATAAATATAAACTTACCCTAAGTACAAGCGAATAAATAACCGTAGCAGTCCAAACCAATTAAATTAATTCCAGCGCATTAGCAACAGCCAAAATAGCCCGCGAATCGATACCGAATCAAAGCCAGCTCGGAAATTAAATGTATTCATTGGCAACGTTTTGATTTATTCCTATCTCGCCACTAATCCTTCGCCATTTTATTTACTACTGCACTAAAGTTGACCTGCACCATATTATTATTCATATTAAACTAATTTAAATAATGTAATCGAGTCAACGTTTATTTTTCATTTAAAATTATTGCGTATCCAATAATTTGAATTAAACTTGTATAAAGTAAGCAATTTGCTTTAAGTTTAGTACGGGGATTAGTAAAATGTTTCGGTTTCTGGTGGCGAAATCACAATGGAAATTATAATATATGTGGGTTAGGTGCCCACAGCTGAAATCACAAAGCTACGCTTTTGATAAACCAATCCTTGTGGAATTAAGAAACGTGATGAAACATTTAGGTGGATTCCTACGAAAGCCGTTTCCTTAAACTGAAATGTTGGGTTCTTTGGGTGAAAGAATAAAATATAGCTATTATGTAAAAATATTTACTTTGTACATATTTACATGAGTATAAAGTAAATTTACAAAAGAATAACATTTTACTGCCATAGTAGGATAGATACGTTCGTCGTAATTAGGTTACACGTGTTTTCTTCGAATATTATTAATGAATGGAAAGAAAACATGGTCGCATTTGGTGAGCAATCTATTTTATCTATACAATCTCAATTACAATATCTATAAAATTTAATCAACCTTATAATACGTACCTGCCTTACACATTAAAATATTATTAAATAGAGATACAAATTACTCTCGCCACCATCTATACACGTTCACGTACCTACAAAATTCATAAACTCGTATCGTGTATAAAATTCATCTACAGCCTGTTTGCAAATACATATAATATAGACTCGGTGATGAAGGAACATATTTACATTTTATTTACTAAATAATTAAATTTAGTTATTTAATAGACATCATCTTAGTAGTATGGTCCATATAGCGATGGCAAGCGTATATAAGAAGTCTGTGTAGTTAGGGTGGGCGTCGCTGGAGAGTGCGCTGGCGTGGCACTCGGCCTCGTCGGCGCGCAGCTGAAGCAGCGGCACGCGCCGCCCGTGCACGTCCTTACACGTGCCGCTGCGCACGGCGCGCCGCAGCTCTGCGCCCGCGTCGTTCTCTTGCAGCCAGCGCCGGAGCCACGCTCCAACCCAGGCTAGCTCACATTCGCAACGCAGAGGATTTCCCGTCAAAATCAGCCCTCCTGCGATCATTCATGCATAATATTAAAATACCTACTTACACTCCTACAGCCCACCAGACGATTGAGGTTTCTCGTCTAGAAAAGTTTCGAGTGGTGTATTAAGAATTAAAACTCATTAAGAAGAGTTGCCCGCCTCATTCTGCGTGGTGAGAGGCTCAGTAAATTTTAATAAAATACTAGCATTTGCTTGTGGTTCACTCGCGCTACTGTAAATTTTTAATGAACTACCTAACTAATTTTAGAAATATTGTAGCGTTAATTATAAGCTTATGAAATAGTTAAATTGTTTACAAAAGAGATTTAGTGGTTTTACTATGGGGTAAATTGTGTAATTTGCGGGTTAAATTATAAGATTTCTAGCGAGAATAGCTCAACTTGGCCTTACGTGTTGGATTTTAACTAGGCGAGAGCAGCATTGAACAAGTTTAACTTCTAAAAAAATTAAACGAGCGTAAAAAATTCAGGTTTTCAACTTCGTTAAGCTGAGCTGCAGATAGGTAGACTAAAAAAATATATACACTGAAATGAAAACTTTATCTTGTTTATTATGTTTCGGTCGGCTGTGGCGGCAAAGGTTTTTTATTATGGACTCAATATAGACACACATTTATATGACTTACCTGATAGTAATTTGGTCGCTACATGGCTCCAACTGGTGAAATTTGGATAGAAAATAGCAGGATTTAATGTCGTAAGTTGATTGTAGCTCAAGTCGACGCCTAGTTGTGGAACTTGCCCCAAATGCCTCATAAATGCTGTCGGCAATTTCGTTAGGGAAGTCATTGTGATCCTGATAAATATCTCTTGGCTGTTGGCGAAAGGCTGAAAGGCGTCGTCGGAAATTCTTCTCAGATTTGATCCTGTGATTTCTAAGTAACGAATGTTTCTCGCATCGATTCCAAGTAATTGATTATCCATTATCTCGTCTGTCCAATGTATTACTAATTTGTACAAAGTAGAAAGGGAGGAGGTGATGTTGGAAATTCGGAAAGTAGAATGATTTATAGTTGACCACGATTGGATATGCAGGGACCGAAGTGATATCAAGGGACGGAAGGAATCCTGGTCAACAATGTCTAAGT
This sequence comes from Acronicta leporina, assembly GCA_947256265.1. Lineage (NCBI taxonomy): Eukaryota > Metazoa > Arthropoda > Insecta > Lepidoptera > Noctuidae > Acronicta > Acronicta leporina. Next base: position 9,421,619 of record OX366521.1, read on the forward strand.
ATTTGAGTCCATTTAAATTCAAATGAGACAAATTGTTCAGCCATTTGAAACTATTTGGCGTGATTCTTACGATAGGGTTGAACGACAGATCCAGGATGTTTAAATTATTTAAATGAAACCACATCTTTGGCACTAAAGAGGTAAAACGATTATGACTTAAATCTAAATGGCGAAGACTTGCTAGACGTTTAACATCAGTCTCCTTAAAATTGTTAATGTAATTTGAAGTCAAATTAAGACTAGTTAAGTTTGTCAAAGGGAGATAAGGCACTGACTTTAAGCTTACATTTGCAAGATTCAAATGCCTTAAGTTGGGAAGGTTATGAAACAGTTCCTTGAAGTTTGCCTTTATGGAGTTAAAGCTGAGGTCCAGTTGGCGCAGTCCGCCGAGGCTCGAAAATGTGTTGTCTGATAACACCGTTAATAGATTGTGACCTAAATTAAGACTCAACAGAAACTGTGTACTGCGAAATATATTACTGTCTAAGTACTCTATGCGATTGTGTGACATGTCAAGGTACCGGAGAGTGAAGCCGATCTGAGACAAAGCGGTGCCGGGGAACAGCGACATGTCGTTGTAGCTCAAGTCTAAGTGCTCTATGATGGTATTCTTAAATACGTCTCGCGGCAACAACCTTAAATTATTATGGTCCAGTTTCAAATATCTGAGTTTGTTCAAATTATAGAATTGCTCTACAGATAATTGTGAAATAACATTGAATGATAAGTCTAATATTTGCAGAGAGTTTAGATCAATAAATGACTTTCTTTTAATAATATTTATGTTATTTTTATGCAAATCTAGTATTTCTAAATATTTTGCATCACCAAAAGCTTCATTTGATATATGAATAATTTTATTATGTGCTAAAATAATTTGCCGTATAGACGTCGCAATCCCTATGAAAAAAATGTTTGGCACTTCGTACAGATCATTATATGAGCCGTCGAATATGTTAACTGATATTGCGGATTCACCTTCCATAAACTTAATATGGTTTCTACTAACGTTCAATGTAAACGTCACATCTATATTAGACACGTTATGAAACGAGTTCAGTGATAAATATGTAAAGTTGTTTCCCTGGAGTTCCAATATTTGCAGTTTTGGTAAATTAGCAAACGTCTCGACTTCCATCGAATCGATTATGTTACCCGCAAGAGATAAATATCTCAAGTTTGGTAAGTTTGTGAAAGTGTGCTTAGTTAAGTTGTTGATTCTGTTATAAGATAAATCTAAGTTCCTTAACTCCGGCATGTATTTGAAACTTCTGCTATGCAGTGAATGCAAAAAATTATACGCGAGTCTCAAGTCGCTGACATATAACGATACATTATGATAGTCTTCTGTTATGACGATATCTACAATCCTATTGTAATCTAAATTTAAATATTTGAGAAATGGAAACACAACCACATCTGACAGCTTGAGGATGTGAAAGTCGTTGTTATCGAAGGACAACCAACTTATATTTGCTAAACCCTCTTCGATTTCAAATGGAAAATAACCACTAAAAAGTGTAGAAGACGATTCTAGGATACGCAGCGATCTGGTCACGTTCGAAAAAGATTGCGGATGCACGTAATATAAGTCGTTAAAACTCAGATGTATCTCTCTCAACGACATACTTGCCGGAAAAACGTTTTTATAAATTTGTGCAATCCTGTTACCTCTCAAGTTGATATTCCCTAGGGAAGTGGACCAGTCAAGGAATTCGTTTGGTAATAAATTAGATATCCTGTTGTAGCTTAAGTCGAGATAACGAATAGAACCAGGTTCGAGTGTTTGAAGTGCAGAGGGTATTGAAGTTAAAAAGTTGCCAGCTAGCGAGAGCGTCTGAATCCGGCTCGGGAGGGCAGGCGACTCCTCCAACTGGTTGTAAGCTAAAGATAAATGACGGAGACGCACGATCTGAGCGAGGCTATCTGGCAAGTGGAACAATCTGTTGTGCTCCACTTCCAGATGTTCCAGCGAGTTTTTCAAAGACAAAAATAGATCTCGGCTAATGGAACTCAACATATTGTATGATACAGACAATCTTTCGATTCTATTATTAGCGAAAACCAACCTAGGGATCGTAGTCAATTCGTTAAGGTCTAATATAATTTGTCTAATTTGAACATCCCGGAAAAGAAGTATTTGGGAAGTATCGTTAATTTTGTTATTACTCAAATCTAACTTTTCTATTTTTTTAGTTTTATTACTTGGACAAATATAATTGTCTGTAAATGTAATAAAATTATGGCGTAAATGTACAGATTGTATCCTAGGTAGACTATAAAGTAAATCACAGGAGAGTTCATGGATAAAGTTGTTGGATAACTTCAGGAGAGTAAGGGAAGCTGGTAAGGAGTCGAAACTAATAGTGCGAAGGTGATTTCCCTCCAAGTCGAGTTGCAGCAGGTGGTACAGTGACGTCAGAGCCTGAGACTTCAGATGTGTCACTTGGTTATTGCTCAGTGACAAACTTGTCAGCGTTTCCTCCAAGTGATGCCACTTAATCTCAGATCCTATGTACACAATGTTGTTGCTAAAAGTAAGAGACAAAAATAATGTTAATAAAATTAATCAAGTCTTCGAGTAAAAGTTTAATAGAATTTAGTTTAAAACTTGTGCTTACTTCTGCAGATTCAACCAGTTTAAAACTTTTAAATCTTTTAAGCCCTGCTGCGGTATTTCAGTGAATTCGTTGTAACCGAGGTCTAAAGATGCTAGTGTGCCCGCCATGGAACTGGAAACGAATGAGTTTTGTTTAATGTTCCCTTTCACACGACTTTTAATTAAAGTTCTCGAAATTGTTGTAATAAAGTTTATAGAAATACGAACTTACCTAAATGCGTGCATCTCGATGTAATGTAATTTATTGGCGACTAATACTAATGTTTGCAATGTCAACCCGTCCAGTGCGCTCTCTGACAGCACTTCTAGGTTAGACATGCTTATATCTAGATGCTGCAGCTCTATTCGGGGCCATTCTGTAAGAGAAGTTTAAATGGGTACATAGTTTTGAGCCGGACTTACGATGGCGTACTATTTCAATTAAGGCGTTCACTTGTAAGTTATAAGCTCTCTTACGTTGAAAGTTTAATATTGAATACTTTAAAAAAATGAATTTAAGTATGTAATTATGACTATAACTGCTGTGCAGATAGATATATAAGTACAGTGTTTTGACATGACAAAACATTGTACCTAAAAACATACACTTTTCAGATATCGCGTTTTATCGCGTACCGAAATCTTTATAAATTTAGGAATACAGTATTTATTTCGGGTTTTCAGTGTTTTTACGGCTTAATGATAAAAATTAAGTGCGTCCTAAGAAAATGTGTGCGAAAAAGCGATTTATTCGTGTTAGCACAAAACACTGTATCTTCACATACAGTATTTCATGACACATGTGGCACAAGAGGCACGGCAGATAAGTTGTAATTAAACCATTAATATTTATGTTACTAATAAAACATTATGAAAGTCCACTACATGCATCATATCCATCCATAATTACCACGAACATGTTTAAGCTCAATAGAATTTGAACTTCAGGGCAAGCGTGTCAAATGTTTACTGACCGCCGATAATTGGATATTGAAACTAATGATCCTTTATTAAATAGTCGACTGCCGTGATAGCGCGTGTAGCCAGGGTTATAGATTGATTAGAAAGTTGCTCAGACCAGATTCTTTATTAGATTTGAATTTAAAAGAATCGTCCTTTTTAGCCCCACAGGTTATCCTGATGCAGATGATCACAGGCAGGCGGACGAGCAGCAGAACATTACTGACGACTGAAGACTGGCCTTACCTGGAAACCTGTGTAGAGGCACGGCGATGCATGACATGTGCGCGACACGGCAGGAGCACAGCGGGCTACTGGTGCATGGCTCCACTCTTTCTGGCGCCAGGGCCCCCGCCAGCGCGCACGCCACCAACGCCAGCCACTGCAGCGCCCATCGCGCGCGTCCATGCCCCAACAGCATCACTGTCATAATAACCACGTATATTATATTATTTTTTACTGTTCGCTTTTTTGTGAGGCCATGAAGTCACTAGTAAGTAGGTTCCTTCTATATCATTTGTTTACCTGTACAGCGGAAAGAACAATCACCTACAAATATATACAGAACCACTTGTATGTAGATAGGATAGTTATATACGAATTCGAGAAGATTTGGAAATATCTAACATTACCTATAATTTTGTCTTGGAAAATGAAAAGCTGGCGACTAGGAAATTCCATCTTTACTTAAGCAATGTAGGTAAGTGTTTTATATTTCGAGCTACCCGCGACTTCGTCAGCGTGGTATTAAAACTGTAGCCTAAGTTACTCCTTGTTACATCAGCTATCTGCTAGTGAATGTCCCGTCAAAATCGGTCCAGCCGTTTCAGAGATTAGCCGGAACAAACAGACACACAGATAGACAGACAAAAATTGAAAAAAATGTCGTTTTGGTATATATGTACCGTGTATACATCCAAATGCACTGAGTAAAAATGGGTTATCTTAATATTACAGACAGACACTCCAATTTTATTTATTTGTATAGATATAGATAGATTTAGAGATAGATAGATATAGAGAATAGAGAAGATAATATTTTTAAAGCAACACACACAAATGTGGTAGTAAACACATTTAAAAATATTTAATCTCCTTTTAATTTAATTTTAATATCCTTGTGGATATCTATTAATTAAATATTTTTAAATGTAATTAGTAATCATGTAATTGTTTACATGATTGAAAACGAAATTGAATTAATTGAAATTTATTTTGCAAGCTCAATAGTGATCGTATACTTATTTAGTTACTTACTTTATTTACCTACTTATTTAGTTTTCTCAAATAATTTATTACTTGGAATAATGAATTCCAAGGAAACTATAACACTGAGAATGTACCAAAACCTTAGAATAACGCAGTATTCGAACTTTCCTCGTTGTGCAGTTTTAATTTAAAGAAAATCTCTGAACTACTACACCCAAACGTTCTCGCAGTAATTAGGTAAACACTGAACAACAAAGTTCTGGAAGTCACACTGCACTCAGTTCCTGTTCACGGATTCTATGAGCATAGGTTAAAATCACGGTTGATTTCTTATAGACATACTAGCTGTTACCTGTGTCCTTTACACGGGTTCCTATGCTTCCTTTTTGGTCAAGCACCGCCGTTCCAAGAAGTCAGCAGTTTGTGAACACGCACTTGGCAAGGCTCAGCACTATATCAGATTTGACAAACCACAGGTCCTTGCAAAAGAAAATCGATTCCTACCCAGGATGATTCGTGAGGCCATTGAAATTAAAAAGCACCCAAATTTCAACAGAGAGTATGGATGGGTATTGGCACCTGCTTGGAACCCTATAATAGATTTTATTAGGTCTAAATGCACACCCAAAACTGCAAGCCAGAAAGATACGGTGAGCTCATTCTGCATGAATCAAATAACGAATGATTAATGTAAAAGTGAAAGGAGGGGAGCTGTTCAATAAATACAACGATAAGACGCATGACACCTCAGTCTGCCCGTGACCATGGACGCTGTAAAGGGTCCGAAACGTCGGGATTTGTTTTGTATTGTATATACTAATATAACGCGATATAATCCGTAAGGTTGTTTTATTTCAATAATTTAGATATAATATCGAGGGTTTCTTTAAATTTTGAATTTAAGAGTACTTAATTAGGTATGTTGCGAGAGGTGGCTTTAAGTTATTATTCAAACTTCTGGTATTGTTGTGGACTAGCGTGAGTTTAATTAAAACAGTTGACTGTGGTAGAATGCTTCAAAATAAATTATTTCTAAATGCAAAATAAATTAATCAAAGTTTATTGCGAATCTTTTTTTAAATATAGTACTAAATATGGTATTATTTTTTAATGCCTTTATATTTAAAAATAATATTATAATTCAATGGTATATATATAAATAAAAGTTAGGTTAGAAATTTGATTTTCTAACACATTTTGTATCGGGAACGGATTGACTGATTTCACAGAAATAAAATATGAACATGACGTTATATACTGTATCGTTAATGCCAGTAGATGGCGTTGTTGGCATTGTTTTATTTGTATTTAAGTGGGACCCTAGACCCTTGCCATCGGTTACTAAGACTTTTTTTTAATTTTCAAGGCAAGGCAACGTTTGCCCGTCTCACCAGTGTTAATGTGTATTTAATAAGTCAATGCTATTACAGCAACACATGTATATTTCAATCAGATTTAGTACAATACTGTGGTCTTCTATAGTCTTGTCATTTGGACAGCGGGATAAACTTTTGATATCGTCTGTGTAAATTTATTTTAAAACGACCTCATTTTGTCTATCCTATTAAATATAAAGCCCGGTTAGGAAAAACTGTTATACTATTAAAAAATAAAACTCATCACAAACGGTGTTGATGGTAAGCAGTGGTTGATTCAAACATTTGTGTGAGAAATACGAGTAGTGCCCCAAAATACGTAAAATAACTAAATTATAATCCTAACTATTAGGTCAAGTTAAACTAAGAGAAAATCAGTTGGCGTAGGTACTGAAATAACAAAATCAAATAAACGAACATCGAATATTTTTTGAGATTAAATGAGTCTGTTTGCTTATTTTGTGTTAGTGTTTTTCAGAACTGTGAGTATATGTGTACTTGAGTGTATTTGTGGCCCGTTCTGGATCTGCGAAGAGAAGACTAAGTATTGTAGCTAAGTAATTCATCCACATTGCGCCACGTGCCTGACAATCTTGTGTCTCAGAGAATTGGGAACTAAATACAGTGTGGCATTAGTCGATACGGACTCGTTATAAATAAGAATTTAAATAACTGAAAATAATTTTCTCTATACAAATGCCAACTAAAAAGGGAATTAAATACAGTATGAATTCAGTCAATAAAAACTCCTCTCAAATAAGAATTTCAATCGCTTAAAATACTTTTCTAAACAAAATTTCTATTCAATATGTAAATAATAAAATGCAGATTTATCCGCTTCGATGTAACCAACTGACTTCGTATTTCTTCTCTTTGCCTTTGACGTAGCGTTATTGTGCGTAGTCAGTCATTACTAGAAGCTTTTACATAAAATAAGTACTCGCATAGCATTCTTACAATTTTATCTAACACAATATAGATTAAGTTACTTACAGCCTTGTTTATCCCGTAAAAGGAAAAAAAGCCTCACCAATATGTACAGAAAAGTAAACTAAAAGGGGTATAAATCAAATTTCCGTCATTTCTGTCTTATTTCTCGTTTAGCGAGGTTTCTCATGAATACTTAGGTACCTACGTTCTACCGTGTAGGTACGATCATGGCCAGTTTTGAAAAATGTTGGTTTTAATAATGGAGTTTGCTTGCATTTAATCAATTTTATCAGACGGGCCACGTGAAACCTTTGATCCTTTATAGTACAAACGCAATTCATCGATTGCCCCAATGAATACCTCGGTGTACACAGCTTGATTAATTTACCAATCGGCCAAGTGCGAGTCGCGGCCGTCGTGATTAGTGGCTGTAGCTGTGAGAACAGCTGGTTTACTTTAAGCCTAAGATCTTGGCTTCAATGTTGTGATTTTTGTCTTTATTTTTACAACGATTTTTCGACATATATGCACTAAATTACGCATTAAATTTAAACGATTTTTTATTAGATACGTGCATGTAAAGAGATGTCTCTCACCAATTAGAGTCGGCTATTATAGAAGTTGTTCCTGTTTGTAATTGGGTCCTCATTTCTCGTAACTTCCATCTGTTCTGTCTATGTCAAACGAACACTGAAATGGAAGCCTGTGACAGACAGACTGACGGAGAGCTTTTATGAAAGTTCCGATTTGAAAATTTAGGAATAGAACATCAAGAATTATGAAATAGTAGATTGTATAATAAGGGAGCAAAGTAATATTTTTACAAGAGGGCGCTTTTTTGAAGCCAGAGCAAAGAGAGGGATTGTAGAGTAGAATCCCGAGCGTAGCAAGGCATTCTTTAGTAGAATCCGGAACGTAGCGAGGGATTCAAAGTACGTTGCCCGAGCCAAAAATATATTTTGCGCCCGAGTGATACACTGTACTTTTCATCACCCACTATGAGAAAATAAAAGGCGCCTCATCAACCGGCGGCGGCGCCGACGGCGAGACCTTATGCCGTCGTACCAGCCAGTCTCTATTCAAACAATATTTGTGTTCGATCTCTTTGGCGCTGATCACTAAGATGTTCTAAATTTACGCGAAAAAGTGCGTGTTTTTTTAAGTGCGCGGAAAAGTTAATTGCGGCGCACTTATAGAGGATTAAAATCTCATTAAGTACTGCCCGCTAAAATTTTCTAACACACACACACAACCCAAATGTGGTGTTGAAAACACCACCTTTGGGTGCACTTAAAGGCGAACCAATTCGTTCTTTTCGAATAGATGGGATGAAAAAGTATTTTATGGTAGTGCAGTGCATGATTTTTACACCCGGCTCCCAAAGGAGGATTTTTTGCAGTATAAATGATAAATGATATTTATTCTGTAAATAGATCTATTAAAGACACTTTTACAAGTCAATGTTTAACTTTTTTTTTTACTAGATGGCGCCGTCATTTCCTAACTGACGACCTCTGAGAAGAAACACCGAAACAAACTCAGGGAAAATGGTCACTTTTAAAGTCCAGACAGTAATAATAAAATTATTAGATATTATGCAAGTGTTACGATGTAGGGCAATAAGTTCTGTTATTTATGCCTTAAAGGTACCTTCGTGGTAGCAGTGAAAATAAAGATTGGAGTAGCGCCAAGGGTCAGCGGTGGGAAAATTCTGGCTGCATTGGAGTAGGGTTTCAAATTAGATTGCAGCTGTGGACTGTTGCGGTTCCCTCTGTTCCACTGTTATCAAATGAATGTAGACGAATAGCTGGCGTAAGTTTAGATGAATGTGAAACCTCTTTGGGATAGTAATCTGTTTTACGGATTCTCCGGCATTTTCTGCTACTGCTAACATACAAAACCTTACATGCGGTTTTATTAAACAGATAAGGAAATATTGCTTCAAATAAATGCAAAGAGGAACGATACATCAAATCCGATTTCACAATAACGATTCTCTTGAACACGAAAGCAATGATTCGCTAAAAATAAATATATGTCTTTCAGTTACAAGCTGAATTTCCTGTTATGCTCATCGGAACGAGGGCTTTCTATATTCATTTTTTCTGAGTAATTGAAGCATTAGGCACAAGGGAGCTGAATATGAAAAGGATAAAAATAAATGAAGTAGGTAAAGAAAGAAATTAAAAGATGAAAGAGAACGTAACGAAGTGTCCGCGATGAAAAAAGTGAGAAATTATTTTAAAGCACTTGAAGCGGTAATAAGTGCCACAAAAGTTTACGCAGAGATTTTCACGTTAAATGGTAATCTGAGAAATTTCGGAGTAGCGTAATCAGATTAGGCGTCACCTCGGATGTGTTTGCGAGATATTTCAAATTATTCACTCATAAAATACGTACTTCCTATCAAAAGTCGTTCTGTCACTTTTATCTTGTGGTAATGTTTTATATGAGAATTTCTTTAAGTGCTTTTACGTCCATATATTAGGTGTGACGTGTCTGTGTTTCAACCAGTGTTAGCGCTTTATGTTCCATTATCTACGTCTCTGTATACTTAAGAAATTGAATCTACAATTCGATTCAGTAGAAAGAAAATAAACTTGATTTTTCTTATTCCTTTAGTATTTTTTCAAGTTTTAAAAGACAAGAGCTTGAATATATTTGTAAAAGTGAATGGTTAAATGGAATTTGAATCGAAACTATAGTTCTTTTACTTTGTTGGCTATTGAAATAAGTTCAGATAAAACAATGTAAAAAGTAATTACAGTGCATAACATTTGGGATTTAAATGACTTGCACAGTTTGTAAGTTACAACGAAAAATAATAAATGCTAGCAGTCAAATGAAACTTCAATATTTGATGAGGGCTATGAATACCTCTGTTAGAATTTTAAACGAAAAATGCTGAGTAATATTTATAATTAAAAATTCGACAGGTTTATGTATAAGGGTTATTTACGATTTTTATAGCTATCAGAACAATCGGTTAACTAATTATTGAACCGATTTAAATCTCCTATTATTGAACAATATTTTTATTTTCCAGGATTATTAGATCTTCTTAATCTAATAATCCTTGAAAAAAAAAAAACTTATCTTTAATGTTTGGTTTTAATTAATGATAAAATGAGGTACGAAGGCAACAAAAATATATATTCTCCTAATATATTTTTTTAAGACTGTGTGACTGTGTGTACTGGCTATAATCTTCCCGCGAAAGTCGTAAAAGTTGATCGAGATAAATGACTTGCAATGGAGCTTGTAAGAGTGCCTGCTCGAGGTCGAATGTAGAAGGGTTATATATTGCACCTGCAGATTTCAAATGTCCTAGTGATAAGTCAACAAAGAATAGTCTTTGTTGACACGAGTGCTACACACTTGTCCAACTTTGAACTGTAGCAAGCCTTACTATAAAACGCAACCTGTTTGAGTAGTCTGTGAGGAAACGCATAAGACACAATTTTTTCATATTTAAGTAATTAGATGAAGATGATTTCATTATATTATTTATATAAGCGGAGATCTAATATTCGAACATTCTGCTATTTGATTTGTTTCTATTTGACGAAAAAATAAAATCAACACTTATGGAAATGACAAAAGTTTTAGAGGAATTTGGCAGTCATAAATATCATTTTTATTTATATGATTATTATATGTTTTGTAGATTTAAATGTTATATTGCAAATTGCCTAGGCTAAATAGCTAGGCTAATACTAGTGAAACTTAGGGCCTAGGCACGCTGCAATATAACATTATAATAATTTTTAATTACAATATATAAAGTTTTATGGACCGAGCTATGTTTGCATTTCTTTACGCGGAAGAAATGAGGAGATCCGTAGAAGAACTAAGGTTATCGATATTACTCAAAGGATTAACAAGCAAGATTAACAAGTGGCAAAACACAGCACATACTCGTAGAAACTTCAATACGCAAAAGAATATGGATGAAATTGGTTGTATTCCTGGAGATCTATGCCGCCTAAAAGCTGAGTTATACTAAGTACATGAATCTTTTAAGAACGTGAATGAATTTACGGATAGCAGTTAGTCTTCATATATACTTTTTAAGGGACATGTATCTAAATAGTCCGAAATAAAGAGGTTTTTAAGAACCCACGAATTGCTCGCTGCTTAGTTCCAAAACGTGTAATAAGTAAAGTGTCGGTACATCATTTTACTCGGTAAGTGTGATCTGGCAAACCTTTCAGGGCGTACGTAATTGACTGTCAGTCACCGCAATGAAAGCTGTTACACGAAACATCAAAATGTGGTTCGATATTGCTCCCCCGGAACGAATTGAAACCTTATTTACCTTGAAAGAAAAATCGAGCCCTTAAAGTAGTATAAAGCTTCGTTCAGTCTAAAAGTCTCTAGCGTTATACTTTGCGTTTCCAAGAACCAAGTAATTATTGTTTAAATATCAGTTATGGTTATTGGTACATACAATTTGTTAGAAGCTTAACTGTTAATAAGCTCCACTTACTTACGTCAATAAAATTTTGTTCATTCGGGTTGTTTGTGCATTACTAACTCTTTATCGTAGAAACAGTAACAGTTTGTATTTGATTTCGGAGCCGAAATACATTTACATTTGTATTTGTCGTCTACGTTCACATGTTCTAAATTAGCATTTCGCAAACCAGTTGTGACCTATGTTTTTGTATCCAATTAGTTGAACTAGATTTTGTAATTTAACTAGACTTGGTTTATGTACGGTTTTGTGGATTGCAAATGAACTAAATTTGGCATGGATTTCAACAGCAAAATTCAGCCCATTTATAATGTTATATGTAGATGTAACTTTTGCGACTAGTGAGCATGAGCTTCGGTACTGTGAAATAGATACCTATGTCATTTTTCCCTAAATTAACTTTTAAGTCAGTTTAAGTTGAATTAATGTATTTCTAGCTTACGGCAATTGATTTATTATAAAAACACGAACAACGTTGTATAATTTGAACTTATAATCCTGAAGTTAAAACAAGCAGGATTCCAAACTGCGTCTTCTGGTTAGATACACCAGACACTATGGCAACTAAGCCACTACGAGTCCCAGCCGCCATGTCGAAATTTGCCTTCACATTTTACGTCATTTAACGCACAATTTACGTCTTAAAGGTGACGTCGGTAACATCTATTGAAAAGCAAGATATTTTGCTTCTCAACTGACATGACTTACATAACGGTTAGTTCTATTTCATACGATGCTATTATACCTATTGTTTATCTGTATAAAGTATATGTGTAGTATAGTGTACAAGTATCTACTTAAGTATCCGTATGTTATCCATACGTCACGTAAGGGCGAGCTTATTGCTACAAACCTATAATCCGAGCAGAAACTGAAAATGTTCACTTTGGTTGACTGATTTGATTTTGATGAAATCAAACATCAAGCATCACTTTCGAAGCGTAGGAGGAAATGTACTTTATGCTCCTCTTGAAAACCATAAGAATATATTATATAAATGTATATAGGTAAAGAATTTTGAGTAAGTTACAAAAGTGTAGGTAACTGGCTTTCACAACCTGTGTGACGGGTCGTTTTACTACCTAAAATATGGTTGAATCGAACCATGCCGATCCATCACATCACATCATGATCATGAAGCGGTACTGTCTGTCGTAACTCATCATCATCATAATCATTTCAGCCTATTGCCATCCACTGCAGCACGTAGACCTCCTATCCCAGTCTTGGGCAGCTCGCATCCATCCGCTGCCAGCCTTCTTCATATCGGCGGCCCATCGTATTGCAGGGCGTCCCACACCACGCTGGTCTCCACTTGTCTGCTCCATCGGTCTTCTCTCCGTCTGCAGACAAAGCCGGTCCACTTCCATTTCAGCGTGCTTCTTCTTCACACAATGTCGATGTCTTTAGTTCCTTGGCGAATGATTTCTATCTGCTATCTATCTATCCACCAAAGAAACTCCAATTGCTCTCTCCATTGCACGCCGAGCAACCTTGAATTTAGTGAACCAGTCCCAAGGTGTGTCGATGTTCCGGCTCCGTAGGTCAGCACGGGCAGGATGCACTGGTATAGACCATGGTCTTTAGGAATTGTGGGATAGACGATTCAAAGATATCACGCAGCTTTCGGGGCTAGTGAGCTCTTATTTGCCATGGTAGTTAATCCTTTCTTTATTTAATGAATCTTATACACCAAACTGTATAAGTCTCAGCAATTTATATATATTTAAACAAAAGTGTAAAGATTAATATTGTAATAATGTTTATTTTTAGAAGGAGTATAAAAACTTGTTTTTTGGAACCGTGCAATTAGCTTTGATTTTTCAAAAGTACTTATTTTAGTGGTCTAATTGAAATAAAACATTTTGAAATCGAACCGCCACATGTCAGACGTGCTGTGCTGCATTCTACAACTCACTACTAAGTGAAATCATATCGGTAAAGAACGTAGCAGGAAACCCGAAATCGCAAGATGAGTGACTTTTATTAAAAGGATTGGCCGCAGAAGACTCAACTGAGAGAACTCGAAGGAGATCCTTTAGTGTGAATACAACACAGTACATTCTTAAACGGTAAATATGAAGTTTTCCTAAACTTAATAATAACACGCTTGAAGCTGTCGCTGTTATAAATATTTAACGTGTTCCTAATAATTAGATGTTAAAGTAATTATAGTTCTTTCTTCTTTACTTATGTTCGTAATTAATGGATTCGAAGTCGACTTACAAACCGAGGGTTAGTAGAACATTACCCGAATTTTTAATTAAAGAAATTAAGAAATATAAATTTTATTTTAATAATAATGATAAACTTAGGACGTGTAACGAAATAAACCCACCTGCATTCAGTCCTCGTACAAAACCGTGGATATTCGGTATAATCGGTACAATATATCAAACACTTTGGTATCATCAGTAGTGTTAGTCAGAAGCCCAAAAGGCCTGTCTATCCCTCTATCCGTCAAATATTAGTATTGCTTCAGTGGTACTGTATTGATGGGATCTGATGGCAGTCACTTCAAATAAAATGCTGATATTTAGCCGAGCCCAACCTAGTTGGAAGAAGGCTAACAAGATCAGGATAATGAAATATCAGTTCCATTTGTTTGTTCTAAAATTTCCCTATTAGTAGGGTCAACAGGGAAGTTCTAGACTAATTTCAATAAAACTTAAGTTACTGATGTTAAAATTGTTGTTTAAAATGTATATTTTTTGTTAGATATGTAAAGAAACAGAAGCTGACAAGTATATGCTTATATACCTTGAAGTTTTCCAAAATATTTCTAGTATATCATCATCAATTCTGGCCTAGTAATATGACCTACAGGCTGCCAAGTCACCTCTGACTTGAGTTCGATTTCAAGCTACTGATTTTTGTAGTTCTGTTTGTTGTTTGTTTCCTAGTAAATTATCACGCACATAAAGTGAAGAAAAATATCGTGAGGAAACTTGCATGCCTGAGATATTTTCTCGACGGTGTGTGACGTCTGCTGCCGTGTGGACTATAGCATAAACCTTCCCATTCTGAAAGGACGCCCGTCGCCCATGCCTAGCAATGAGACAGTTTAATGGGCTGATTATATTATATCATCATTATATTATCATACGAGGCCCACTGCTGAAAAAACTTTGTTCAGACAAAGATTGCTATTAAATCGAATATTATAATTGTAGAACAGTAAAACTCATTTTCACTTTGTTTTGTATTGTCCAGAATAGAATAGATAATCTTTTTTATAATTATATCACCCTGTTTTAAAATAGAATATGAAAGTTTATACGTTCACAAAAATGGAATAACATATTCTGAACAAAATGTCAGTGATTTTAATAAACGAAAGGAATTTCAATTTGTTCCAGATTAATTTCGTAGCAGGCTTCGAAATTGTGCTACGGCGTAGCATGCACAAACGGATTACAACAAATTAAATACGGTAATGGTATAAGTAATTCAACAGATTAATCGAAAAGTAGCAATTATAAATTAATGTTAAAATTCAAAATATATTTCTGTACGAATAACTTAATAATTACGCATGTCAATTCATACATTTTAATTACATAAGTACCCACTCGTGATTCGGAACAGTTCATCGCATCCATTACTATAGTAACGATTGCAATGCTGTTTTGGGTAAAATGACGCTAAATCATGGTACTATGTATATGATGCGTACGGAGAAATCAAAGTTGACTGCAGAGGATGTATTGAAAAGTAGAGTGGTCCTGATGTAAAGTAAGCAAGTAGGTACTGAGTATCCATTTCTAATTGGACTCTTAAATCAAAAGGACTATTACCATTACCTAACAACAATTGCGGTTTAATTCTCTGTCTGTAATAATTGTACATACTCACTTATCTTTCGTTCTGGAAAAATAGGCATTATAATGCATGCTGGACACAGCTAGTTAAATAATAAGCTGGAAAAAATACGAAAATTGAGCTTAGAGGTCTATCGCGAATCACGAACATGGATCAATTTCTAATTGAACTCCCCTGGTTAACGTTATGAATATAAATAACATTATGGAATCAACTTATGAGTAGCCAATACACAGTGCATAAAGGAGCATACATTATATATGTTTATCAAAATAAGGGAGTAATGTCGTTTTAACGTTTTTATGAAGTCCAAAAAAATGTATCTCATAAACACACTATTCAGTTAAACTTAATACTAAATTTCATAGGTAGATATACCTTAAATGATACATATTGTAACTTAAATTAAAATAAAAAAACCATATTATACTTACGAATGGCTACTTATTAATAAATCACATCTCAAAAACCACTACAATTCAATCGAAATCCAAAGTTTGGTAACTGTTTAAATGTACGTAATTTTTTTATTTAACTTCATCAGTCACTTTCAAGCTGGAGGTTCACTTGTATCAACAAACGGGAGTTGTGGGACATTTTAAAGTTGGCGCACTTCGCAATCGCAATAGAGGGGGTGAGAGTGGCTCGCGGCGAACACAACACGGCTACACACCTCGACACCCGAAGTCGGACTGAAAGGCTGTCCTTATAGGCCCCGCTCTCGGAGAGCCGCGCGATCGACGCTTCAAATTATACCTTTCAGGTATCCACCTTATCTCCCCTTCAAGGTCTTATCTCATCAACTAATTAATGTGCGTGCCTTATTCATTTATTAGTTCTATCTTCACATTAAATGCTTCTCGTGTTCAAATGTTTTACCTCGCATAATTATTACTACATTCAAGCGATATTGATGTAAATTTTATTTCATTTTGATACGTGCAAATTATGCAGATAGGAAAACATTGACTTGCCTTGGCCTAATTTCACTTAAACAGTTACGTAATTCGAGATTAATATTTGAACTTCCTTTGATGAAGGTAAGCGACTGAAATTGAAACCCAGTTTTGAAGTAAACGAGCAGTCACTATTACTTAGTTTCTGTGGTCATCTTCGAGGGACTTTGTTTTATAATAACTTGGTTTTGATATTCACGAAGTTAGTGATGTTCATTGTTGGAATTTCATCTTTGTAAGATATAAAGCATTGTTACAAAGTAATCAAGATATAAATAAATCTATTTTGTATTAAAAAATCCTTGGTAAAGATATAGATTGTGCAGTGATAGCCTTGTGATGTAACTATCAATCTTTAAAGCTAGAGTTTTGAAGTTATTATAGTGAAGGAAAAATTTTACTCGCAGGCAGGATTCGAACCTGCGTCTTCTGGCTAGGTTCGCCAGACGCTATGACCTTTATGCCACCGCGAGTCCCACCTGCCATGTCGAAATTTGCCTTCACATTCTGAACTTACGTCTTAAAGGTGACGTCCTAGCCAGAAGACGCAGGTTCGAATCCTGCCTGCGATCCGAATTTTTCCTTCACTAAAATAACTTTAAAATCTTAGCATGAAAAATGCAAAAAAAACACAAAAAGATAGAGTTTTGAATTCAAAACACTTCTGAGTTTTCGGTATGATATATGTAATTAATCATGAAAACAGCGCAAGGATTACTTTTTTATACTTTTCCAAATAGGTAGGTTTATACAATTTAATAATAATTTCATTTCGTACCCATTGAAAATAAAATAAATTTCTCAGCAACAATCTTAAGTTAAAAAACTGCCACATTAGAGAGAGATCCTAAACGCAACTGCTACACAAGAAATCCTGGGTTTGGTTCCCAGGTCGACCAAAGTGTTATTGGGTTTCCTATGAAATTCTCAGAAGCAGCTCGGAGTTTGTATTTGTGCTCGGATTTATTTCAGTTAAATAGGCTCGCTCCCAAATTATATGGAACCTATCAGTGAACAGTGTAGGTATACATTTATGTAAGTACACCTGTGCCTAACCCTTCGGGGAATAAAAATGTGACTATAAATAATTATAAACGAATATAATACTAAAATCCATTCAATCCAATGCATTATTATCATATCAGGTTCGGTACACGCTTAGATATTATATCAGAATTGCAGTAAGATCCATCAAAGCTATGAATTAGCAGATGATATAAATTGTTAGAATTGCATTAATATAATACACATACAGGCTCTTCTTAGTTTTAGCTCTAAAGACCTTTTCTTCCGACTGCATGCACGTCGACTTAGGGTGTACCTACTTACGGGGTGTTGGATTGGAGATAAAAATAGGTGCCGTTTCCATTTATTTTATTCAATTTAAAGTCAAAATGTTGAATCCGATTCTTTTACATTTTTTAAATTTACTTTATTTATTTTTTATTTACTACCATCACGCCTGTATTCCCCGAAGGGTTAGGCGGAGGCGTACTAATATACACTCCACAATTCACCGGTATGTTTAAGTCCCATGTAATAGGGGACGAGCTCCGAGCTGCTACTGAGAATTTCATAGAAAAAACTTTGCTCGACCAGGGCATCGTACCCATGATCTCTAGGCTAGGCTAATGAGGCAGTTTTATTATACAACAGTGTATCTACTAATCTTTGACAGACAACAACGCTGTACCTGTTGGGTTCGAGAAGATGTGCAACGTCACAATTAAAGAATAGCTAATAGCCTATTGATTCGAGAAACGCATGATGCACGTAACGTTGAGTGAATGCGTCTAGACGGCATTGTGTTGCGAGGGGAGCCTTAAAAGTGTGTAGCGTGATTGTATCTCCCGCTGTAATGAAGCGTGCTAAAAGAAATATCAGATGTTGCGTAGATTGGACGACGTAGTCGACCGTAATACTCTTTGTGGCTCAGAACATTACAAAAAACATAGCCTCACGCCTGTATTCCTGTACTGAAGCACACCCATAGTTCGCTGGTATGTTTAGCTCACATAATAGGGGGCAAAACTATTGCTATTAACTAGACACAAAACCAAACTCCGAGCTCTTACTCAGAATTTCATAGAAAAACCCAATGACAGCTCGACCTGGAAATCAAGGCAAGGACCTCAAGCGTAGCAGTCGCGCTTCGGAATACAAGACTACTGAGTTTATTCTTATTTTTTATAAATAGGTTGTTATTTTAATGGATTATGGGTGCGTTCACGAACATACAAATATCTTTATTTTGTTCCGTATGGTCATCGAACCTGTAGTGCCATAGAAGCCGAAGTCGTTGAATGTTAACTGGTGTCAAATTGCTTAGAATAAATTTTGTAAATTTTCAAGTTTTCTATTTATCCCACGCTTGTCGATACTTTACCGTATCTACGAGTATATCTAGTATGGAAAAGTATCAATGTCACATGTTTTATTTCAAGTAGATCACTATTTCAGATAGATAACTACTTTCAAAATATCGAGAAGCATATTAAAGACACTAACTTTGTCTATATTATATTCAAGCCTCTCAGAAATTTAATTAAATTATATCAAAGTTGACATCAACCTACAAAGTTAAGCAATCGTCATTTAATATGACGTAGATTAAACAAAGCCCTGGGGTCAATTTTGATGAAGTTGAATACAAACAGTAGAGCCAACCCTTTCATTTGTATTCTACGGCGGCGTGTTACGTGATGACGTGTACGTTGGCCCGCGGCCCGGCCTATCTGCAGCCTACGGTTACCTGCATGTACCTGTGTAATTGTTTGGAAAACTACTCGCATTAGCGCTTCAAACATAATAAGCTAACTTTTACTGAGTTCATGAAACAGTTTTTGTTTAATAATGCTACAAAATAAAAACGTTCGTCACGCATAGCTTTTGTAAACTAATTGTGATCTAATAGATTTAATAATACGAGTATTTTAAAAAAATCATCAATCCACGGACAGGATTCGGACTAGCGTTGCAATCCACGGACAGGATTCGGACTAGCGTTGGTGATAAGACTGTCTTTTTTTTTTTTTTTAGTTATGGCGCCAGACTTTTTGTGTATTTGCCAGTGTCAAGTAATAAAGTAATCAAGTATTCAAAGAATATTTCCCATCATGGGATTGTATTATGGCACCACACTTGTGTTCGCCAGTGTCAAGTATAAGTTCAGTTGGCCCCAATAAAACGGTAGAAACTTTATTGAGGCTTCGATGGAGTTTAGGAGTGAACCCAAAAAGTCACGATTTTAAATTTTATATCATTTGCCTACACTCTCACAGGTTCACGAACACTTAATGGTTAATTATCCACCATAATTACACATTAAACTTCGGAGAAATTCAAGTTTTGAAAAATAATAAAAAATCGACAATGTGCACTTTTCATTTTCCCGCCTAAACTCGAAAGAGTCCTTTATCATAAATTATTTGTCCCAATTATACTCGTAGTTCTACATCACTTTATTTATAATCTACAAGTAGTTATAAATAAAT
This sequence comes from Acronicta leporina, assembly GCA_947256265.1. Taxonomy (NCBI): domain Eukaryota; kingdom Metazoa; phylum Arthropoda; class Insecta; order Lepidoptera; family Noctuidae; genus Acronicta; species Acronicta leporina. The sequence continues at coordinate 9,441,442 of OX366521.1, forward strand.
ATATTATTATTTAGATATAGCCGACCTCGACCTCGACCTTCGGCCTTTATCGCAGATGGCGCGACGATCTCGATATGTTTGAGATTTGGCCAGACATCACGCAAAATAGAGAAATTTGGAAAGAGAAAGGGGAGGCCTTTACCCAGTACCAGTAGGAAACAAATTAGTCCATACAAATACTTTATTGGCACACGGGACTTGACGCAATTTAAAAGGATATAAATAAAAAATACATGCTGTGACATATTAGCAATGTGATACTAGTGTTTGTCACACTGACCTATATTTACCATCAGTTGTCTTTTACAAAGGGTCATTGCGGTGACCAGTACAGTAATGCATATATGTATACCACACTTAATTCGTTTGAAAATAGGAAATATATATTTTAAAGGCTTCTATTCCATGGGTCTTGCCAAATATGACCATCTATTACTCAGATGCAGACTCATATGTAGTTAAAAGTCATCAATATTAATTTCACCTTAACATACTGTATAAATTGTTCAGCGATGCGTGACACGGTCGGCTCCGAATTGGCGGTTCTAACGTACATAAATAGCAATACATGTATGGCAGCATCCTCCTAATATGATGCCAGTTTAATCTCAGTTTCGTAAGACAGTTTGAATTCAAAATAATTCTCAGGGTGTTTTATAATACGCCTAATACAAAGGCGTGCAGGCATGTGAGTACCATGTAGGCTTGATTTTATTATACCAGTTTTTATAGTCTGGAGGCTTTGAGAATTTCATACGACCTACACGAATGTCCTGCTGATCTGGTATTGTCGTGCGACGGGTCGTTGAGCTCCCTTAAATATGGTTGAGCTACACGATGACTGATGCATGCTTGCCGTCAGTTAGGACTGGTCTACTCAAAGCTGCTATGGTTCTTTCCTCAAAAGGCCATTTCAGACATTGCCCTGCATTGTCCCACTCACATTATTTGCATTATTTTATGTCTGGACTTTAAAAGAGACCATGATTCTCTGAGTTTGTTTCGGCGTTTCTTCTCAGAGGTCGTCAGTTAGGAAATGCCGAAGCCATCTAGCTATAAAAAAAAACAAAACATTGACTTGTAAAAGTGTCTCTAATGATCTACTTACAGAAATAAATATCATTTCATCATCATTTCATCATTTCATTTCATTTCATTTCATTTCATTTCAAGGCTGAGGTAGGTCGGAGCACCGTCAAATAAAGTGCACATAATTGTCAAGGTGAGTGGTGTGCGGTACAGTCGCAATTATTTACCGGCGAGACATAGGGGAATGAAGAGGTCTTGAGCCCACGCCAAGTGCGCTCGCCTCCATCCACGCCGACCGCTTTAAGAACTACCTAGCACGTATTCATAAGCCTTCATATATATAATACTCCGCAGTTTTCTTGCACGCGAATTTTTATTTCAATTTCCCCTCTAATTTGTTTTCAAATTATTTACACGCTAGGCAATTTCTTTAGAACGCTTTCTTGTTAATAAAAATATATGATGTTCCATGTGTTGCTTCATTTTCAAGGCACCTATGTGAATTGCTTAAAGTTTTCTGAAGCTCAGAGAAAATATCTCTAAGGTATGGTTGGCGTCTTATTTTGCAGACAACAATGATCCATTTTCTTGGTAGATCAGAAAATATAGTATAAGCTACTTATCTTCCGCGCTATTCTAGTGTCAGTAAATATAGTAGCAGAGATTATTTTGAAGATTAGAGTAAGTCAAAAGTTGATAAATAATACTTATAAATTTTGAATTGAATCTGAGGCCAGGTGACATTTATGACACTAAATATACACTATGGCTCGGCCGTTATTAAAGTCAAAGTCAAAATGTTTTGTTTGAAAGTTAGGCACTTTTGAAAAGTCAAAACTATTTGCACTGTTCCAAAAAGCGGGTCTTATGGAGAAGAGCCGTCAAAAAACTGATATTCTTTTTACATATTAAAAAAGAAAGGGAATTACCACAGCGAGTAAGAAGTAAGCAGTCCCGACAGACAGCACCCATTCCCGAGTAAGACGTATGTATCGTCATGGCTCGACTTCCCTAGAACATAAAACGACCCCACACACGATATCACCATCAGCAGGACATTATGACTTGTCCTCCAGACACCCTCAAAATATGATGCATAAAACAACGTTCAGCAATCGTAAAAAGTAAAATAAATAAGTGATACAATCCGTTGATGTCCGATGGAAAACTACTGGTCGGTTTCATAAAATACCTAAAATCCTATTGTAGTTTTGCACAGTTACTGAGCAATCTATTGTTGTAGTTTGGTGTACACTAACACCGCATGCTCTATTCAAAAGTTTTATGAATAAACCGTTTCTGGGAAAATATTAGACCAGTTTATATTATTATCTATAATTCTGTGCTGCTGATATTTGGTATCTATAATTCTGTGCGGTTTTGGTATCTAATTGTTTTTCTCTAGGTGTATCAAATAGCGATGGATGTATTATAGATATAAAAAGAAAGTACAAGGACTGCAGAATTTCGATGATTAGTAGATTAAATATTTTTTAGAAACTAGCGGATTCCCGGGCATGCGACCTCCTGTATTGACTTTTTCTGACTCCTACTGTACAGAAAAGTATTTGGTTTAATTTTACGTTTTTTTTATGGATTAAGTCGGCAAACGAGCTGACGAGCCACGTGACGGTAAGTAGTCATCGTCACCCATGTACACCTGCAACACCAGAGGAGTTGCTGATGCGTGGCCGACTCTTAAGAGCCCCTACGGAGTGCAGACTGTCAGAGCCGCAGCAACCGAGGGGGATCTGGCTCTTACGTGCAAAAGTCGAAACACACACCAAGGTGCTTTACGACAGACTCCAATGTAAGGAAGGCAGCCAGCCATTGGCATAAACAATCAACAAGGCACGCACACAATAACTCGCCTAACTTTCATCTTTATTGAATAAATGTTATGGTACTGTATCAAATAAGAATAAATAAACATTGATTTATATATATTATATTACATTATCGTTAATAGACAACGTGCGCTTACTTACAAAATAAATAATGAAAATAATAAAAAATAATGAAAATAATAATAAATAGTTCTTAACGAAGCGTTAACAATTTGAAATAAGTTTAATAGATTGACGGTGTTATAAATAAATGGTCCCTATTCATCTTCTAAAAGTGCAGATATGCTTGACTGTTGGCAAATCCTTTCATTTAATCTATTGGTTAATTTCGGATTATCATTCATAAAACAATTGGATATTGTCATCAAACATAATTCTCTGAGTAAAATTGCCCATAAAGAACTCGTCGCCAAATCAAAATATTGTTATTGCTTATTTTCATTGTTTCGTGTTGCAAAGGGAAATGCCCACCGGCCATAGAGACTTCGGCCCTGGGTGCACACATATAAAAGCATATGGCAATGATTATATACAATTTAATGAATGAAATGGTAAAGGATTTGGTTTAGAAAAGAGTCCGGATTTTTAAGATATAAAATGTTTATTATTTAAAAAATACAGTTTTTTAACAATCATCTTACTGTAATATATACATACAATATTAAGTCTTAATAAAATCTGTTATGTATTTTATGATCTTATACATAATTTGTATCATATACAATCAGTACATCATCCAGAAATTGAGCAGGAGGGAAAATATTAGTCTGATTCCGTGCCCAACCCAGTTAATATTAAGTCTCAGGATGTTAAAACAGGAAATTCTCTAACATTTTCAGTGTCTACATTTATATTTTTAGTCTGCCCTAGATCTATTTAGATTGCATTCCCTAACATACTCAGACAAATCATTATTTGTTTCTATATTTTGATGAACAATTTCTAGTATTTGAGCCACATCATCCCTGTCTCTTATTTTTGTGTGGAATTTATTAATTAGTGCAGCAGCCAAGTGAAGTCTATCATCAATTGTGTAGAATCCCTGTTAAATATTGTGAATGTTAATGGTTCCCGTTCTGCAGTCCAATGTCATGCTTCTCTATCAGTCCTTACCCAGTAATTATGGCACACATAATGGTAGCTGAAACAATAATAAAAACAAAAATGTAGACCTATAGATCAAAATAAAATAAAAAAGGTGTTTGTAAAATGTGAAAACCTAAAATTACTTTTTGGGTTGATATGCAAACAGAGTGAAAATAAGTTTCAATAACACCACCAGCACACAACACTGCACCACACTTACATAAATCAAAAACTGTTGAACACTAACCTCACATGGTGTAATCTGATGGGCAATCATATTCCTTATGAGTTCCTCACATGGAGAATTAGTCCTGAGTGTGTGTGATCTTATTCTCAAAAGTGACTTGCCACAGCTGATGCACACATATATGTCCATGACCAACAATCGGTGTATTTTGCTGTTCACGAGTTGAATGTCGTATTTGATTCCAGGCTGCAGTCTAATACAAGTGGCACACTTCACTGTCACTCGAAACATGTACCTAATAAAGAAGCCATAATAATTAGTTATTGATATTTGTAAAGTAAACTCAGAAAAAACTTTTCACAGAGGAAGACATGACAGGGATGATAACATGGATCAATTATTTACCTGCTGTTGTCGAACCCATCGTTGTAGATTATGAACTTCTGCAATTTCCAACAAATGTCTTCGTATTCTCGTTACATTTAACACAATGGACACAGCGTAAATATCTTGAATCAGTTACCGAGGGCGGGAAGAACTCTGGCCGGTGTGAAAGCTGGGGGCATCATTATCAGTGGATACCGAGTCCCAAGTTCAAGCAGTAGTTATCGTGAGAACGCGGGAACAGGATCCATGATTTGGTATAAGAAGAATTGTTGGAGTCCATTAAAATATTTATTCGTTGGTGAAATAACAAATCCACAAGAAAACAAATAAAATAATACAAAATGCAAACAAAGTTGACTTGTGATTATTTACTTTCTGTTGTCAGATTCGATATTTCGATGTTGCCACTTAAGAGACATAAGAATCAATAAATCGATTTCGATTTTTGATCGAATTTTGTATTATTGAACTAATCTTTTTAATTGAATTAATCTCATACATTATTATTTTCTTTCTTTTAGTTTTTTAATTAGTTTCGTTTAGTTTTTTAGTTTTTTAATTTAATTTTTTTTTTAATGTTCATTAAAATACTATTTAAAAACTAAAAGAACGTTAGACATTTAAATTGTGTAGTAGCGATTATTCGAATTTATGGTAAATCAAACAGCGATTCGCTTGTTTATTATTGGCATTTTAATAATTACATGCGTAATAACTGCCTCATTAGCCTAGTGGTCTTCAATGCGACTGCTACGCTACAGGTCCTGGGTTCATTTCTTAGGTCGAGCAGTGTTAATAGGTTTTTTTATGAAATTCCTGGTAGGTAGCAGCAGGCCATTAACCTGGAATAAAAAGTGTGGGCCTCTACCTTACCCTCCGGGGAATACAGGCGTGATGGTATGATATGTTATGTTATTAGTTATTTATATGTAAAACGAAGACGAATTCGACCAGGCAGGTAGAGCTCGCGGACTCGCTTTAATAAAAAATCGATTAAAAATAGAATCGATTTTATTTTGTCCGAAATTAATAATTGGCAACATTTTTTTTATCCACAAACCAACGATATACGTATTTACTAATTTCATTTTATCTTTTCGGCTCTTTTATTTTTGTAAAAAATGTTCCTACCTTTTTTAGATAGTTGAATACCGCGATAAATAATCATAAAACAATATATATTTTTTTAACAAAAGCAAACTGTTGGGCCTTTCAGGGCCAAAAATGGGCATTTCCCTTTGGGCCACGTAATTTGTTTATATCGAAACTTCACTGGGTTTTGACATTTAATAGGTCGTAAATGGACACGTAAGTGACGAAGTTTAAACCTTATAAAAGAAAATTATAGCTCTGTGCACACCGTTCAGACTTGACGACTAAGTGATCTATCTGTCTTATACATCGTAGTACACAATAGACTTTATTATACTAAAATACAAAGATGACAGTCGAGTGTAGAATTACGACCCTCAGCTTCAACAAAACTTGGAGCGTCTTCGACGACCTCCGCGGAAGTACTGTACAGAAAACTTTTACGATCTTATACATCTTTGTAACTTCATTTAATATTTCACAAACAGTGTCATAGTAAAGCTTTACTTCAAGTTCATTCCTAGCGAGATATTTTAATTTAGCTTCGGGGCGTGAAAGCTGTGCTGTGGAAAGATAATAGCGGTTCTTAAAATAAAGCCTTTGTGTCATTATTCTGTGTGAGGCGGCGCTAGTGTCGCGCACTTGGCGTTTGCCCGCGATGATTCGGGCAAGCCTGTCCGCCGGATATATCCGAATATTGTGCAGTTTTACAAGAATATATCCGAGAGAGGTCACGTCACTATGGTTATATCAGCGTATAATTAGTGGTTGCTCATATTATGCATGCTTTTAGACATAAATTTGTGTGAGAGTGCTTTGTTTTCGTTCAGAATTAGAAGCTAGTTCGAAAACGTTTGTAACTCAGTTTTTGTCAGGTTGTAACTATACAGCCGTTTTGAACAATACGTATTGTACTAAATAGTGCATGAACACAATAACCTCCTATTTTGAAATAGGTTAATTGACATGTACCTAGGTAACACACTGGAACACAGGAATTTGTCGGGGTAGGCTGTTTATGTGTGTTAATGTTAATTTATTTTAAACGCAGTAACGAAACAGGAGAAAATAAACATTTTAAACCTACCCAGACACATAATCTAGTTTATAACAGAGTAATATAAGATCATAAATAACAGTAGAAAGATCAGAAAACTTGGCATTTAAAAAGAAATTGATAAAGATGTCTAGCTAGATTTATGTTCATTCACCATGATCTGGCTGCGATAAGCTGTTATTTAATTAGTCACGGACCCGTAGCGTATGTATGCATATGCATTTATATTTATTTAATATTCATAATGAATAAGTACTAATTGGCAGGCATGAAAATGTCGTTGGATATAAATAACAAGCTGGTGTCTGTGGTTTCATTCGCGTCCCATAAGGACTATTTATGTTTTTGAGACAAATGTAACTTATGTAAGTCTTTCTTCAGGCTGCAATCTTTTTCCTTGCCAGATTTTATCGAATTCTGTCCAGCATCTTAGGCGTGAAAGGATAACAGACAAATAAAATAACTTCCATATATATAACACTAGCTTCTGCCCGCGACTTCGTCCGCGTAGCGTAATGAAAAATAGCCTATAACCTTCCTCAATAAATGGGCTATCTAACACTGAAGTATTTTTCACATCGGACCAGTAGTTCTTGATATTAGCACGTTCAAGCAAACAAACAAACTCTTCAGCTTTATATATTAGTATATAGATAAATGATATTAGTAGATATGTAGGTATGTCATAAACATCGAGAGCAGTAATAAATAGCCTTCAAGTTCAAGTTCAAGTTCAAATGTTTTTATTTCAAATAAGCTTTTACAAGCGTTTATGAAACGTTGTGATTCTAGTTGCACGGTTCCAAAAGGTCGATCCTATGGAGAAGAATCCGGCAAGAAACTCCATGGACACTCTTTTAAAATAAATGAATTACAAACTTCACTGGTACAATATTGCGATAACAAGATGTGAGGACGTTGAAGGATGTCCAAGTTTGACCGAGGTCGACTATATTAAACGAAGATTCACGTTATTTGAGAATCCGATGTCATTTCTAAATAAAAAACTATGTGGTAACGCACACCATCAAAGCGACAAATAAAACTAGGTGTCTACTTAGACAAGCCACAACGTACACACATTTACAGTTTCTGTTGTGGTAAACAATACTTTCCATATGAAGACATCTCGATATGTAAATAATATGGAATCTGTTAAAGCTATGTCCATCTACTTATAAGGTTCCTACTATAGCTACTAACTGACCAACATGAAAATTAATAAGCTTATATTAGTCTCTAATAATCAACAGTTTCATTTTGCCAGGGAGGCCGCAAATGCATCCGTATCTAACAACCACACATTCTTATCGTTAACATAGTCCTTGGTTTTGTAATAGGCTTTCTTAAGAAGAACAGATTTGACGTGTCTTTTAAATTTCTTGCCAGTGAGATCGGTGACACATTTTGGGAGTTTATTATAGAAACGCACACAATTTCCTAGAAATGATTTATTTGTTTTAGTTAGTCTAAATTTAGGTACCACTATTTTATGTTTATTCCTAGTATTAAGGTTGTGAAAGTCACTATTGACACTGAACTTCTGCAGGTTTTTGCGCACATACATTATGTTTTCAAGGATGTAGAGTGACGGCATCGTAAGTATATTGATGTTCTTAAACACTTCTCTTAGGGAATCGCGAGGGCCCATATCGTAGATTGCGCGGATGGCCCTTTTCTGTAAGATAAATATGGAATCTACGTCTGCAGCTGATCCCCATAGCAGAATACCGTACGACATAATGCTGTGAAAGTAGGCAAAGTACACGAGTCTGGCTGTAGCTACATCAGTGATCTGCCTAATTTTTCTCACTGCGTATGCAGCGGAACTTAACCTGCTAGACAGGGCCGATATGTGCGCACCCCACTGCAACTTACAATCAACCGTAACACCTAAGAAAACAGTTTCATTAACTAGGTCGAGTTTGCTGCCTTCAAGAATTAGATTAGGTTCAATTTGTGGTACATTTGGTAACGAAAATTTAAGACATTTAGTTTTGCTAGCATTAAGTAGTAGGTTATTAGCAGCAAACCATTTGGATAAGGATTTTAGACTCTCATTTACATTATAGAGATTGCTATCATTTCGATCGATTTTAAATATAAGTGAGGTATCGTCAGCAAATAATACTATATTCGATATCTCAGACATCATATAGGGAAGGTCATTAATGTACGCTAAGAAAAGAAAAGGGCCTAAAATAGAACCCTGTGGAACACCAATTCTAACTGCAGACCCGGGAGATGTGACTCCATTTATGCCCACTTTTTGCAGCCTCTTAGAAAGATAGGAAGACACAAGCTCCAAAGATAGCCCTCTTATACCGTAGTAGTTCAATTTACGGATAAGCGTATCGTGATCAACGCAATCGAAAGCTTTGGAAAGATCACAGAAGATACCTATAGCATCCTGTGAACCCTCCCAAGCCTCTAAAATGTGAGAGACTAGCTTTGTACCAGCATCAGACGTAGACCTGCCTTTCGTGAAGCCAAATTGCTGATCATGTAAGATCTTGTTTTTGTGAAAGTGTGCTATCATTTGATTAAGCATAAGCTTTTCAAATATTTTACTTAAGGCAGGGAGAACAGAAATGGGCCTATAATTACTGGGATTCGCTTTACAGCCTGATTTGAAGATAGGAATAACTTTACTATGTTTCATTAAGTCTGGAAAGGTTCCTGTCTTAATACAAAGATTAAATATATTTGTAAGGATTGGAGCGATATTGTCAATTATTGAATTTAGTGCTTTAACAGATATGCCCCATAAATCTTCAGTATTTTTAATATTTAAACTTTTAAACGCTTTTATAACCATAGGCGGAGATACTTGGCTAAACTCAAAGTTTGGTATGTCTCTTTTGAAAAAATTCTTTGCTAGAGATTCTGCTACTAAAGGGGACGAATCTAAACATTTCGTGACCTCGATCGGGACATTAGTAAAGTATTTTTCAAAAGCTTTTGCAACTTCCGCGTGGTCTGAGATTATTTTATTGTTTACTTTTAAACTCAGATCTGTGTCCTGTTTTCGGTTTTTATTAGTTTCCGCATTTATTATCCTCCACACTGTTTTAATTTTATTATCGGATTTGTTAATTTGACTGCTAATGAGTTTCGATTTCGCTAGAATGCATACTTTTTTAAAACACTTAGAATATTGTCGTACATAATTATGAAAACCTTTGTCAGAGGTTAATGATTTTTCATAGTACAGTTTGTAAAGAACATCTCTACTTTTCCTAATGCCGTTTGTGGCCCATTCATTAAATTTACATTTTTTACGCTGGGTAACTCTTCGAAGAGGGCATGACTTATTAAATGATTTACATATTATATTGAATAGCTTATTGAAATTTATGTTGGGGTCATTAGAAATAAAATTAGTGTTACACAATTGCATTGTAATTAGCTCGTAGAACGAACGTAATTTATTTTCTTTCAGAGATCTAACCAATATGTTTTTATTAATAGGTGGCCTTTTGTTAGTCTCTATAGAGATCAGTTGTCCCATGTGATCCGATCTAACACCGCTAACTATTGAAGAGCCTTGAACTGCACAATTTGAAAAAATATTATCAATACAAGTATTGGAAGTAGCAGTAATCCTAGTAGGTTCATTAAAAGTTGGTTCCAAATTAAAAGAATTAAATAATGCTAGAAATTTACGTTTTTCAGGGGATTCTATTAAAATATCAATGTTTATATCACCACAAACAAATATGTGTTTCTTGCATTTAAATACTTTTCTAAGAACATCTTCCATTACTATCAAAAATGTTGGAAAACTTGAAGATGGTGGCCTATACACGCATATGATAATATAGTTTTCTACTTCAGCACATGCTACCTCACATAAGCGATCAACAGAGCACGAGGTGATGTCTTTTCGTTCTTTGAATTTAAGATTATTGTTACATAGAATTAATGTTCCGCCACCCGCGGCTGTTATTCTGTTGTACGCACTGGCAACTGTGAAGTTAGTTACATTAAATTGCATTGTCTCAGGTTTTAACCATGTTTCACAAAAACATAAGATGTCAATGCAATATTTATCTACTAAAAGTTCTACATCTAAAATTTTGCCAGAGAAGCGATTTATGTTCTGGTGGTAAAGAAGAATCCTATCGTTATGCCTCTCTATTGTCGGTTGGGAAAGTTTAAACAATCTATCACAGCATTATTAGTGAGGCTAGATAATACTGATTTGTCACTAAAAATCACAGATTGTTGGTTGGGAAAGTTTAAACAATCTATCACAGTATTATTAGTGAGGCTAGATAATACTGATTCGTCACTAAAACTAACTAACCTATTCTTTGGTATATTTTCTATCACAGATTGAATATTGTAGGCTATCAAAGAAGCCATCACGTGTTTACATCTTTTGGGAAGAAACATAGCTTCACCAGTCAATTGAAAGCCACTAACAAACTTGTTTGTGTCAAAATATAATAATTTATCACCATGACGACATGTCAACATATAAATAATATTGTTTAATTTATGAACATAGTCATTTTCTTTATCAGATAACAAATGGGAGTAAGGCAGAGCACAAATCATAATTTTTCCGACATTCAAATTTAGTAAGGCAGAGATCCCATTAACAATATAATGCCTAGTGATATGACCATTGGACTGCCAAGTAGAAGGGCTCCAGTTCGAGTCCAAGGCACGCACCTTTGACTTTTGTCATCAAGGTTATGTGCGTATTAATTAATAGTTAATTATCACGAGCTTAAGCGGTGAGGGAAAAAAATGCGAGGGCGAGTGAAGTCTGCCAACCCGCATTAGGCCGCCGTGGTGGACTCTAGTCTAATCCCTCTCAATCTAGACCCCTGCCGTGTATTGGGATAGAATAATGGGTTGATTATATTATGTCATAAACATACTTGAATTTTATCGTAGATATTTTAAAATAAAATATGCAGAATTCAAATTTCTGTTTCGTATACAAAACTTTAATAAAGCAACCGTCATAATGTTGACTGTTATGATGTCCGCCGTAGAACGAGGTGTCATACAACGTTTTACTGTCGCAGTTAACCCCTTTAACAACACCATATAAAGACAATATTTATAAAATATTTAATTACAGTAAGTACATTCGACCATCATAGCTATATTCCTCGAAGGGTGAGGCAGAGGTCTGTTTTTGTGTTGGTGTCTATTGCCATATTAACTGGACACAAACCCAAACTCCGAGTTATTTCCGAGAATGTATGTAAGCCAAAGGCCGTCCACTGAACAAAGGCTTTCCCTATAAATTTCCACAAGGATCGGTTATATGCCGCCTACATTCAACGATTCTCATCGACCTTTAACGGGTCAACTGTTCATCGAAATTCCAAGACACTTTGCTTGCCCTGGGAAGCGAACCTAGGTCCTTAAGTGCAGCAGTCACGCTTATGTCCACTAGACCAATGAGATATACATAACATAACATAACATCACGCCTGTATTCCCCGAAGGGTTAGGCAGAGGCATACTAATGTACACCCACATTTCGCCGGTATGTTTAGGTCCCATGTAATAGGGGGCGAACCTATTGCCATTAACCGGGCACAAATTTCTAACTCCGAGCTGCTACTGGGAATTTCATAGAAAAACCCAATAACACGTTGCTCGACCTGGGAATCGAACCCAGGACCTCTAGCGTAGCAGTCGCGCTCAGGACCACTTGGCTAATGAGGCTATATACATAACATAGAAACTAAATAAAGTCTGCTATACTGTATTGTAATGTACAGGCCGGTATATTTCTAGCACAATAACCGACTGGCTTTGCCACGTTATTGTATCTGCTCTCTGATATAATTTACAAAATGGCGTCCTCTATTTTTAACAATGGAATCGTACTCACGTCTCGCAAATTTAAAACAGTCGTAAAATTCAATAAAGCGTATTATTGCAGACGTTGGTAAATTATGTTAGTGTTTAAATTGTGCGCACTACGTGAATAAAATATATACGGTTTTATGTGTTACGATGGAATAATAAAACGCCATTTAATATTGAACGGCCATGTTGAATGTCAAATTGTTATCTGATGTGGGTAACTTTTTAGGGCTATACTTCGGCTCTGTGTGGAATGGATTAAAGTGTCCTTTGATAACAATGTAGAGATAACAATTTATAGTTTATAACGATATTAGTGTTTTCTGAAATTAATTCTAGAACCTCCCAATAAAGCTTACGTACTCGAAGCCTACGTATATACTTAAGTATTGACTTATTATTACAATATTTTAATTTCATTTCCTTTATATAATCTTGCATTAAGCGGGTTTTTACAGGAAATATTTGTTTTAATTACGCAATGGATATACTTACCAGTATAATATGTGCTATATATAGTAAAATATGTGATATGTACCTTATAGTGGTTGGTATGCGTCGAACTAGGATAAGAAATAACTATTTTCGTATTGTAGTAACGATATTGGGCGGTAATAGTATTTATGAAAATCTTTTTTTCTTGAAAGTAGTCGTGTTATCAAAATATCAAGCACGTCGCTCAAAGATAACTAATATTATCAAAGAAATTATATGTAACCTTCTTGGAAAGCTTTGAACGTGAGGAAGGTAATTACCATAAAACGACGTCTTTGCTGAGCTATAACCTGCGATACGGGCAATAAATTACAAAAGTAAGATCATATACATATATTCGCTTGCATTATCTCACTTTCCGACCAACCTCAACCAATGATATATTTCGAGAAGAATTAACAGTACTTATCCGATAAATAAAAATTCAGTCGTATTTGGTTGAACAATGCCATCAATACTCACATAGGTACTCGCAATAAATCATACAAAATTAAATTGCATGCGTAGGTGAGAGTAATAAGAAAATATGGTGTTGAATAAGTTGAGCGCGTTACGGTCTATGAATCCGGCCGCACTGATCACAAAGTGTTATTATTGTGATCGTTTTGTAATTGGGAGAGAGAGAGAGAGGGATGTCGCTCTACACATTAAATAACGCCATCCCTTTCTTACAACCTAATCATGATTGTGTTATGGACTCAGGTCTTATAAACCCCAAAAAGAACCGATAGACACCGATGCGCATCGATATTAAAGATCCGCTTCCGATATTGATAACGTTATTTTGTTATCAATGCAGACTAGTATAATACTTGCACTGTCCTTGATAATATCAATATAGTTTACAATATGAATTCAATTGACACGTATTGTGATATTGTTTAAGCACCTACTGCAAATGAAAATACAGTTCCTAAATAAATAATTTTAAATTAATAAGGTGTAGTGTTATCGCCATAGTATGATTATTCGGTTTTTGTATTTGATGCGCATAATATCCGAAAGCACCAACGATGTCAAGAGCTACAACTAGATGGTAACGGTTTCAGTTTTCAATATTTCGTGGATTCCGATATCTGTAAGTGGCGTCAATGCCTAGCATCGTTTTTCTAACAACGTCCAAGTATATAACTGGTGACAACACTATTGGATAATTAAATAGTTTGAATAGTAATCGAAGTCAGCAAAGAATGTTGTGTATATTGAAACAGTAGCATTGTCAGAATTTAAGATCAGAACGGGGTCAAGCGGGCCGGCCGCATCGAACGCCGCGTCGGCAGAGCAGTCGTTGTTCTCAAAATAACGCGCAGCGGCTGTGCTATATTTGAAGTGTCTCACTACTTGAATAATTTATAAGTCGAGCTCTTCTCGAAGTGCATTTCCGTAGCTAAGCTCGTTGTACGAAACAGAATAAGTTCGCACATTCAACTATGGAAGCGAATGAACGGAATCACTTCCTTAGTCTGAGAAATAACAAGGAAAGTATTGAAATCATCTTAATGTAAACAATACAGATATTTAGAAAACATGTGTATAATATTATAAGCAATCATGCCTTACAGGTAACTTCTTCATGCGTTCTGCGTTACTTATTATTTTTAGGTTAATCTCAAGGCTTATGCGGCACACAAAACTAAACAGAAATCCAAAGAAATAAAGGCAGTCCATACCTTAACTTCACTGTGCAAGTCCACAGCTATCTCCAGGGGCTACTTCTTTCATTATTTTACAGCATATTTCATATTTTATTCTCGAACATTCCTTTCCGGTATCTTGAATTCCTTTCTAGATATAACAGATGCCCGAACGCTTAGACCGTCTTAATAATTTTCAGTCGAGCTCTTGTTTGTTTATACTCAATATTCGTTTATTTCGTGCAAAAAGAGATCTTTTTGGTTTGAAGAATGAAGAGAGTAATCTCGTGAAACAAATCCCTACATATATGTTGTACATATGATGCTCTTACTTGATTTATAAAGCTTTTAATTTAGTTGTTGGCGTCATCAGTTATTTGTTTGACGCAGTAAAAGTTGGAGTTACGTCCGTGTTCTTTTTTTGAGTTTCTAGCCTGCCTCTACGCCAGATGACGTCAAACTGTTTCCAATGTTGATACTCGTATTCTTGCCTTAACCAATAAATATTGAGTAAGCTAGGTACACTAAGTCATTGTTATATCTTGTTTATGAACGAAAGAAACGAACGGTAAGATTGACGTAAAAGGCGAAGACCTACAACTGCACTTACAGCTGTTGCTGTTTAAAAAAACTACACTTAATAGAATAAAATATATCCAGGGTGCACTAAGAAATTTAACTATACTTACAAGGAACGCAAAACTAAGTGCTAGGATACAGTGTTTTAATTTGTCAGTCTTTTTTTTTTAATTCCTCCGGATTTTAACGTGTTAGTAGAATGCTTTTTGCTTAAAAGAACGTCGTGCGCTCATTAGTGGCACCTTAATGGACGGAACTTTTGCTGGTTTATTAATTAAACCTCGATAATCAATGAGCTTAAAAGCCACAACAGACGGCACGTTAAGAGAAAAAACAACAATAAACATTTTGCACAATCCCAGAGGTCGCATGAGCAAAGTTGGGAAAAAGCTAATTTAAAATATCCCTATTAAATACTTGATGCTATAAAAATATGTGGAAATCAAGATGGAACGCAAATGACAGTGGTTTTGCTAACGTTGTGCGTGTACATATAATAATTAGTCGTTTGCGTGACTGTGATAATTACCACATTTCGTACAAATGTAGTGGTACACATGCCACCGCGGGTTTACAGTAATTGTCCAATTACGACGTTTGTGTGTCAAATGTTATAGTGTTGAATATAATCGAGTGTTAGCTCTTGTTTACAGAAATCAATGTTTTTTGGTTATATAAACATCGGATCTGTTTTAAAAAACTTGTCATGTTTAAGTGTGATCTCGGCTTTATCCAGATGATCATAGAAGAATGAGGAATAAGATGGATCTAAAATATTATTGCAGCAAAAGAAAACGTTTTTGACACTGAAGGGGATAAATATGATGTTCTTATCATCTCATTACCTATATTATATTCTATTCAGTCATTTATTGCGTTCCACAAAGTTTTTTTGGATGGTAAGTATGCATAATATAAGTACATTGTGGACCCTGTCGGGCACAGCAATATAGGAGAGAGGAAGTACTAATTTATGTCAGCCATTTTAGAGATATTATTATTAACTGTTTTAAATCATGGTACTTTAATTAATATACAACTTATTTTATTTATTGTATTTATGTAATGTAATGGAGTAATTAAATAAATATATTTTTTAGTATATATTCTAGTCTTAATTTACTAAAATATGACTATCATATTTTACTAATTATATTATATATTTATTTGTTTATTCTTTATTGTAATTATTTAAGTACATATTTTAGAAGCTTAATTATTATTTTATTATATTAGGCAGACCTAAGTGTCTCATTAGTCTAGTAGCCCTAACCGCGACTGCTACATGAGAGGTCCGTGTTTAGATTTAGGGTCAAGCAAAATATATTTTTGGTTTTTCGATAAAATTCTCAGTAAAACCTCGGAGTTCGGTTTTGTATCTGTTTAATGTCGAGAGATTCGCCCCTAATTCTATGGAACCAAAACGTACTTCGAACAGAACTTATTTACAGAAATTTACAGGAATAAATATAATTTATCATCATCATTTATCGAACTGTGGGTGTACATTGAGTACACCTCTGGCTCACCCTTCGTGGAATACAAGCGTGAAAATGTCATGACTGACATAAGTACTCGGAAATTACTTTATCGGAGACAACCGGGAACCGTACGCTACTTTGTACAAAAAATATACAACTAGTTTGTGTAACTTTGAACACGTCGTAGTATTTCACGTAGCACGGTTGGCTACGGCGTAGACCTTGCTACACGATTCATGTGCAGTGACTACGCTCACTTAGTTGTTAGATTGATCACTTTGAAATTAATAAATCTTGCAAAATGAAGTTTCTTTTATTATAGTTCGTTCGTCTCATGTTGTTAGTGTAAATACAAGATGTTGTGTGAAGAATGAAGAAAGAAGAATGAAGATTATGTGGGGTACTTTTAATGGTCCGTAATCATTTACTCGTATATATGCAGTACTATTGGTACAGGAAGTATGAAAAATAAATAAAATATGAATAAAAATAAATTAAATATGAAAAAAAATTGTGTGATGAATAAATATGATATACCATCACGCCTGTATTCACCGAAGGTATAGTCAGAGGTGTACTTATTAACATTGATACTTCACAGGGTTTGGGCCCCAGGAAATAGGGGGCGGGCCTTTTGCCATTAACCGGCCATAAATCCAAACTCCAAACCGCTACTGAAAATTGCATAGAAAAAGCCAATAACACTTTACTCGACCTTTAATTATTGTTTATACCATATTAATTGGCATTATAATGACCAAAAAGGCTGCTCATTATGTATTCAAAGAGGCTAAAAGTTCGCGGTCTTCTCTAAAACATGGCCAGCGTTTTATTTAGTTAAAAGCCGGATTATGGCCACGCGCGACACTTCCTGCCACACTATTTAATTCGGTCTACACTATTTTAATGCTCTATTTTTGTATTCGTATTCGAAATGTCGACCTCACAAAGTTTTTAATAAATTCACGATGTTACTTTGCTTGCTCATTTTTGTGCTATTAAAAAGGTTCATTTAGCGCAGTTTCAGGGTGGGTGTCTAAAAATAGCGTAATTATACACCTGAAATGTATTTGAAGTTAAACAAGCTCGAAAGTGGCGATTTTGTTCAAGATTTTAATCCGAAAAGGTACGAATTACGTTTAAAATAGGTATTATAAAGCGAATAACTACCGAAATAAACCTTAATTAAGTTCTTTAGCTAAAGGGTCACTTTGTTAAATAGCTCTTCTATTCTTTGAGTAATTTTACGCGTCTCGTCGACATAAAACGCTCAAGTAACAGTAACGGTACTCAATACCGCAAAAACATTACAACTATTAGTGCTAGTTACAGGTAATAGATTAATTACGACCTACTTATTTCTTTCTCTGATTGATCTGTAATCTTTAATTTCTTAAAACTTAATATTTATTATTTATATGTATCCCACCTGACAGCGTCGCCATGCCCTCCATTGTGTTACTGAAAAGCAATCTTTGTAAAAGCTTTTTAACTTTGAAAGATTGATTTTACCGATTTTGATTGCTTTCCATTTGAATTAATCTTCAGATTTAAATTAAATTTAATCAAATATATCATCCGATAAGCTAGTTATTATTTTGTATAACAAAAACTACCTAGTTTGGATCTATAATACATTTGTGCCATTATTTCACTTTCATTATTTTCGTATTTTTTATACGGATAATGATTTTTTATATTGAATTTTTCTCATTAACTTGTAAAAATATAGTACACTAGTTTCTGCCCGCGACTTCGTCCGCGTAGCGTGATGATATATAGCCTATAGCCTTCCTCAATAAATGGGCTACCTAACACTGAAAGAATTTTAGTGTTAGATAGCCGTAAAAAAAAAATCAAATCGGACTAGTAGTTCCTGAGATTAGCGCGTTCAAGCAAACAAAAAAACAAACAAACAAACTCTTCAGCTTTATATATTAGTATAGATATAGATTAAACTTATAAGTACATAATAATATGTTTGACTTAGAAATCGCATTAACGCAATCTTGGGATGAAATGAAACTAAATACCCTTTGTATATGATGTTAGTCTAGTAAGAGACGACTCGACAGACGTAGCAGAGCATTTCAACTCAGTTTCTGCTGCGAAACTTATGAGAGGAATTAGTCGGTTTATTTAATTTTATTCTTGAAATGGAGCTAAATAAACTGCATTACGTCGGAGCGTGTTTTAAAATAAAGCTTTCTTTTCTAAATATTGTATTTTTCACATTATTATTACCTTCAAATCGCGCCTCCTATTCTCTTTCCAACTTCTTTTGATACTTTGATAAATAATAATGTATTCATAATAATCTTTCAAAGATGCTGACAGCGGTATGTATATATCTGCGTCGCTGGTTGGATTTCCTAATTTTCTAGTGGCTAAAATATCTATACTTAATATATATAAAGCTGAAGAGTTCGTTTGTTTGTTTGTTTGCTTGAACGCGCTAATCTCAGGAACTACTGGTCCGATTTGAAAAATTCTTTCAGTTTTAGATAGCCCATTTATTGAGGAAGGCTATAGGCTATATATCATCACGCTACGCGGACGAAGTCGCGGGCAGAAGCTAGTTTTATTATAAAGTGGCTTATTATATCTAAGTATATTATAATTTACTTCGATAATATTTTAAAATAAGTGAACTACCTACCTAATTAGTCTCGTGGGTCTAAGCACAATTGCTACTCATGGCGGTCCTGGATTCGATTCCCAGGTCAGACAAAAAGTAATTGTTTTTTTTTTTATAAAATTCTCAGTAGTAATTAGGATTTTGGATCTGTGTCCGGTTAATCGCAATATATTCGTCCTGTATTACATTACCTTAGCTTGTCGCAAACTGTAGGACATTAATACACCTCTGCCTGACCTTTCGGGAATACAGGCGTGATGGTATGTTATATTCGGAAATAAGCAAGGGCATTGGTATGATTCATCCAATGTTGTCAATGTAAAGCGATAAAATAAGTTTAAACTGGTTTTATAATGTAAGTGATCTTTTTCGTAGTAATTTATTAGGAAGCAGCAGTGGAGTTTTAACGGTATCAGGTGGCGCAGCCCCTATAAAATTTACAGTTTATCTACGTAACATTGTCTTTCAAAACATTGGATCTCACACTTCAGTTTTCAAAATTTTACTCTACTAGATCATAAATTCAGTTGTTAAAAACTACTGTTGTTTACTTAATGATATCTTCGTACACGTTAAATTCAATATTATCTATAATAATAAATATATCTATATAATTCAATATTATATTATTAACTCTTCAATATTCTTATTACTGATACGAATAAAAAACTATGTGTATTTATTTGTCTATACTTTGACCAACATCTAGTTGTGTCAATAAATCAAAAAGTAAATCACAAGAAATCGCACTTAAAATTGATATAGAACCTAAAAAAGCTTCATCATCTAATTAAAAGAGGAGCAAATTGCTCGAAAACGGTTTGGATCTCAGATGAATTAGCGGAAACGACGTAATCTCCAACTAAACCTCGACTTGACCGAGATAACTCCAAGTTTCTAGAAAAAAGAGGTTCGCACTTATCAGATAATGCGACTTTCCAGTTTGTAACAATGATAGTGACTTCGCTGTCGTTTAAGGCGAAAACTTTCTGTTGGGGTTTTAAACTTTTTTGTAAACTAGAGTTGCGTGTATCGGGCCACTAAATCTTTAATGTTTTTGTGGTTTTATTGTTACAAAGGTTTATATGTTTCGAAGTTTTTAGATTGCACAAATGTTTTACTAAGATTATCTCCAACGTAAGTTTTTAATCTATGAGCCATTCAAGATTACTAAAATATTTAGACTTGGATGCTAGAAATAAGTAGTGTAGCAGACTGAGATTACAAGCTTTCTGTGCTCATTAATGCAAACAGATTACGTACAAACTATTAGCAATGCAAAGTGGTATGGCTATGTAATAATTCACATCAAAGGTTAAGGATTTGTTAAAATATAATCATCTGAAGGAGTTATTAACCGCTGACCTCCCGCATCTCACATATCAAAGTGATTTCAAAGGATGCGTTGATGCCATGCGGGACTCTATCTGTGGCCGGGGATAAGGAGCTCATCTATATGTTTTTCTTTCATCGCCACATAAGCATGCCACATTCGTTTCTAATCCAAGATTACGTGGCAATATATATGCGTATTTGTTTTATAATCCTTCTCTTAAAACTGGTCCTTGGTATGAAATATGGTAGATTACGACAGCCAAATATTTGGCTAAGGCCCGCCTTTAGCAAAACTCATTTAAGGTTAATTAAGCGACTCAAGTACATATATGTACTAAGTAACTTTTAGTTATGTTGATACAGGGTATAAATAAGTACTCGTATCTATTCAAAATGAGTTTTGTAACAAAAATTACGTTTTTTTTAGAAATGTTATTAGTAGCGTAAGTCATTAAGAATGTATTGAAATTGTTATATCAGTTATGGAACATCTACGACCAACTCGTATCTAATTATCTACTTAAATATTTATAGAAGTAGTTACGAGAATTGTATTCAAATAAAATAATACGAATATTTTTTGTATTTTTTTTATAATTATGGGAAAATTTCGTGTAACATAAGTCGTGTAACTTACGTCATATATGTATATTGTAATAAACCCTTTTTATTATAACTATGGTTCAAACGATTATTTTGATATTATAATTACCTAACTCGGTTTTTAATTGTATAAAAGGACTGCTATTTTGACCAATAGCACTATTTTTTAAAGAACGACATGTTTTCAAGGTTATATAAACCTATAGTTATACTGTACAAACCATGTTCGCAATTTAAGATTGTTTAATAAGTAAATATATACTAATAGATTTGAGCCATATAATAGCTAGATAAACTAGAACACATGGTCAAAGGTGATGTAGAGATGTTCCGACTTTCAAGTGCGAGAGCCAGTTTCTCCTGCCGGTGGCTGTGGCTCCGGTAGTCTGCCGGCCGTACGGGCTCTAAAAGCTCGGCAACGCATCAACAACACGCCTCTCGCCTAACGTCCTTGGGCAGCAATAACTAACAGCCTTTCTACAATTGGACGACCAGAAACCCAAAAAGCGACATGGATTTACGGTGGACATTCCGAAAACCCGAACGAAACGCCTTAAGTCCACTTTTGTCATAGGTACCGCTCAAGATTCCCGAGTGGGTCTTCCCCGATAGTTATAATCTGGGTGCCTTTAAATTACGAGTGAATCGGTTTCTTCTAGATAAACACGCTCTATCGTAGATCGCTACTGGCAGTCAAGCGTAACCTTATCAAGAATAAAAAAATCTTCTTGCCATCACGCGACATAAACTGCTTATAAAAATAACATAACATGACATACTTACCTGAATTGAATCCAGAACTTCTAGTGTAACGGTCCCGCTTAGTACTAATTGGGCGGTCACTATATACATAACGTAAACAATAATCTAACTGGCCGTGGTTATTACCTACAGCCAGCATGGTCTGCCTATAAAAACCTACGATCGCGGTGATTTTATTCGCAAAAAAATAATAATAATAAAAACGTATATTTTAAAAGGTTCAATTAGGTATGTTTTGTGATATATGATAGGAATACTTTCAATGTGATGAAACACCACATTAATTTTAACACAAACAAAAATTACTCATCCGAATTCTTAATGGGATGTAATTTTTACTGTAGGTCCATTTTTAATGCAAAACGCGCGATTACTTGATGGCGGTCCGCAATATGTGCTTAAATCATTGACGCGGGTGGCATGCGACGTATCAGAGAGGAGAGTATGTAGAGTACATACATTTGTTACGGGATGCCGAGTCTGCAATGCTGCATGCCTGTAATACATCTTGCTTCTAGGCACCTCGCCGTCTTTCCGCCTCACCGCCTCACTGCTCGCTACGTCATAAATATACACAATTTACACTCATATTTTGTAAAGAATACCTACGATAACGTGCAAAAATCATCTTCTAAGTAAAAGCATAAAATGTTACCTATTCACCACCTAATTGATTTGCAAAGTAGACAAATAAATGTTACTTGTCCAAATTCAAAAGCTGTTACTTTACATCGGCGCCCGCGCGGAAGCTTTTTTCCTTTCCACCTTTTTACTTAAAAGTTATAAAAACTTTTAACTAATTTAATTAATATTCGTAGAACGTTGATTAAGAAGCTCTGGAATGCTTTTAGCGTGAATGTAACTAAGGCGAATTTTGAGGGAAGAAATAATTTCACCGAATATTTTGTGAAAATATTACTTTCAGTTCTGATCATTGCGGATATTTGAATAAGTAAAGAGAGTGGTTTAGAAATTGTTAAAGCAATCTACAAAGACTGAAATTTAATTTTGAGTGTTTCAAAGGATTTTTGCTGTATCAGGTAATAATGTTATTGTTTGTATTCTATTGAGGAAATTCGTTTATCAGGAAAAACAACGAAAACGACCAAATTGCAATTCTTTTTGAAAGCTGTATCAACAATATTAAAGCTTAACAAAAAGGCTATCCCACGCTACATTTAACTCGAGGATTCAGTGTGGCCAGGCTAAGACAAGTTGTGAGTCAGCGAGTTGAATGTTAAGTTGGCGACAGAAACAAAACAGTGCTAGTTATTGCACATTAGGGAGCGCACTAGCGCCTCGTCGGCGTTCGCGTCGTCTGGGCGGCATTAACGCGACCATTGCAAACTTCCTCCGCGCCTCGCGTCTCGCGCCACCGGCCTCTGTACTTAAGAGTCTAATTAGCCGTAAATTGCATTCAAAATTGGGTTCTTGGCCGAGAATTCAGTTTTGAATGTCTAATTTCCCAGAATAAAGGGAAATTGTACCACAATTTATGTGTCAATCTGTATTGTCGTGAAACACGAAATGGCCCTCTTAAAGGGCCGTCGATTGGCAATTGTTTTTGTAGACTTAACGCCCATGTTAATTTGGAAATTTCAGTGGACGTACTCGATAATTGAGTTCTTGTCATGGAGCATTTATTTGGAGTAGCTCGTTCGCAATAATAACGATAAATGGTTGTAAATATTGTAGCGATAGGTATCTATATAGTTATATTTTCATTTATACAAACTTAATATGTTTGAGTAAGTACTACCTACGTACTTACGATTTCACCATGGCACAAGAATGCTTGTTAACATCCATTTTACCTACACATAACGTGAACGTCTTGCCGGGTCTAATAAGCAGCCCAAAATTAATTTACTTCATAAAATCAAAGGCAAAATCTAATTTACTGTATCCTTAGCATATTGTTTGACAACAAAACGCTACGAAATGAGGCAAAATTCAAAAAACAAATTCAAGTTTTCTTGTGAAAATAACAATATTTCGCTCGAGTTTACTGTAAATATAAATAAGTGGGTTTGTTTTACCAGTCGGCGGTACAGACGAATGATTACAAAGAGGACCTTGAATATTAACGTTCCAGACTCATTAACGTGGAATCATGTATTATGGACCTGCGGGAATTAAAAGAAATTTATGCGGAACCTCGCACTCGAACACCCTTCCCTGCAAGTTCGAGATGCTTATAGTGTAGGGTTGAAACGACCTACACGTTTGTATTTTTGATGATGACTTAAAGAAGTTATCTGGACAACCCTTCCATGAGCGTATGTTTGTTTTTAGGGTTTGCAGCCATCTTTATAATTTAATGTTCAACCATCCCGCTACCCGACCCTTCGTTCGTTTGTATTTGGCAGGCTCGTGAGCACCCAGGTTTGTTGTGAGATGTATTCATCGAGAAAAGTTTGTAGAATTGAGTCAAGCTTATAGATGAGTTTTCAGTCGTATGTTAAAAGATTTTTATAAGTACCCACAATATTTATTCAACATTTTCGTATCCAATGAACTAAAAATAACATTTAAATATATATAATTATTATTATTACAAAACGCCCTTTTGAGACCACCAAAATTTTTTATTGAAAAATTTTATAATTTAACCTCTTTCACTTCTATTGTCGATAATATTTTTGTAATGTTCATTCGAAAGCGTAAAAAATGACTTAAAAAAACAGTATTTAGCGTCCATCAACGAACCTAGGTACCTAAGTATGAAATGTTCTTTATGTAATTTAAGTTATAACCAGCGAGAGTAGAATCCTGATACGGAGGTTAAATTTGTCAACATTATACGTGTACAGTATATATATACTGATATATAGATATATTATGTGGGTGTACGAGTAATAATACGAGTATATTTTCTTATTTGACCACCCACTCCTATTAGGTACTTGCCGATACTTAAAAATATGTTTATTTTCACCAAATGGTTTCCGCGTCAAAGAACGTTACAACGTAAACAAAACACAAAGGAAATTGTTTTTCGTCTAACAAAAAGAAAGTAAAACGCTTGAAAGTTGAGAGTTAATTTATTTCGAAGTTGTTTGCCAGTAATTTGTTGTGGCTGCGTCCTCGGGGAAGACCGCCGGCGCACACCGTTGTTACACAAAACTTTTTCGTGTTACGAAATTCGAGTCGGCTACTTGTGAACTAGTACTAGACCTTCAGTGTTCTTCTGGGGACGGGTATCTTACCTTTGTTACAAGAGATCTCATAAACGTATTATGGAAATTTGAATAGGGTAAATAAGTTTGCGTCAGTGTAGCTCTGCTATGTGCCAAGTATGTGTGACATTTGCGTAGGTAAATTTCACTACAGCCAAGTTGGTTTGGCGTGGAGATAGCTAAGTTTCCTTAACTAAACAACGCGAAATTTAAATATACCTAAGCTTATTCTCCTGCGCCGTGACGAGGTGCAATTTGCACAAGGTATATTCCTTGTATATTGTAATATAAGCAACATCAAACTATGTCAAAGGGTGCAAAAATAATTGCGATAGAATTGTTTAAAGACACGTAAAAACTACAATAGCGCTTAAGTAAAGTCGGCTCTGGCGTTTTGCCAAGAAGCACATACTAACCCGGTTTGCTTGATTCCTACAACTTGTGGGCGATAAGCGGTTGATATTTATGCCTTTATTTTATACATTTAATTTTACCGCTATGTATTTTTAAATATTCTATTTCGTTTCGCTTTTTTGTCTTATAGTGTGGAAAATACTCACGAATGTTTGCTAGGAAAAATTAAAGGTCAAAATCAATAAGGTAAAATTCACCAATGATAAAAAGCCCGGACGTCTGTAAATGGACAAGGCCTTACCTCACATCCTACATGAAAGCACGCGTACAGTAAACATGCGTGACACCAACTGAGACCAATAAATGGCTAGGCAGCAAACTCCCCAGAGGCCGTATCATGACCTGTCATTGCCATCATTTTCTATTAAAAAGAGAGGGTTGCCGCTCTACAAATTAAATAGCGCTATCCTATTGGCATAACCTAAAAATGATGACGTGATTGACTGACGTGTTATACGTTATAATACAGCCCCTGATTAGCCGCCCGCAGGTTATAGAGGCTACTATTGCGGATACTATCTACTACGGATTGGACGAGAGTTCGATGCCCTTTTCTCCCACTCCACCGTCTCCTGTACAAGAATAACTGGCTTATTGCATACACCATGTTAATCTTGATTATACAACCAGGCCTAATTTTATATACCGACAATATCATACTCGTAGACCTAAAGAAATTAGTTATTCATTTTTTTGTCAAAGTATACTCTTCAACAACAATCTCCCAAGTAATATTCACTACGAAACTAAAGGCTTGCAGAAAGGTAAAGTATAAAGTTTAAGATTGAACCAATTGGGCAGGTAATATGGGCACAGAAAGGCCTGGAAGGTACGTTACGGTTACAAAATTAAATATTAATATGTTTCGGCGTAAGCTATATTAAACTGTCGTCCTCTGAAATAATAATAATAATAATAGCCTTTATTTAACAATCTTTCTTAATATAGTTACAATAATCTTATTTAATTGTTTGACACCGGTGAAGATTGTCTTGCTGTCCAGCATAGGCCTCCCCTAGAGTTCGCCATCGAATGCGATTCTGCGCTTGTCTTGTCCCAGTATGTCCCGCTATTTTTTTAATATCGTCTTCCCATCTACGAGGCTGTCTCCCTTTCCTTCTTTTGTATTGTCTCGGGCACCACTCTGTTACGTCCTTAGACCATTTGTCCTTATCACTCCTATCATAATCATCATCATCATCATCATCATCATCATACATATAATAAGAATGTAAGTGAGCCGTGTCTGTACATTGCTTATATTTACAAAAAAACTAATTTGGGGGACTCAGAATCGGTAACACAATCCATTTCTATTATTTTTGGAACTTTTGTCTGTCTGTTTGTCTGTCGGTTTGTCTGTCGGTTTGTCTGTCGGTTTGTCTGTCGGTTTGTCTGTATGTTTGACCGCGCATCAAATGATAACTACTGAAGAGATTTGGAGGAAGTGGGCAGGAATTCATAGCCTGTTTCTTGGATTAACATTTAGGCTATTTTAAATTCAAATCGGTTCTCTCTATCAAAAGTTATTACCATTTTAATTATTGAAAACATTGACTTTTAAAAATAACCATTGAAGTCAATTTCTTTTTCAAGTATTTCTGTACTATACTAACACGGATCAAAAATTATAACAGAATCAAGTAATAAAATTAAAAAAATACATTTACAGGGACTAATTAACATAAAACAAGAAAATAAAGCAGATCAATCAGAAACCATTATTGTGACCAAGAATTGATTATTAGTACAGTAATTCTAACTCTACTATACGGGAATCACGGGACATACATAGGATTTATCCAGCGAGCACAAGCCGGTGTAAAAACTAAATATTTGAGTAGGTTAAAGAAGTAAACAAAAAATTACAACTTATTTTCTAGCGGACTAACACGACATCGTTATTACCTCAATGAAATTTGATTCGATAACAGGTGTCATTAATTTTGAGTTGACAATTTTGACAATTATTGTTTTCTTCTTTATAGCATCCAGCCGTATAGTAACTTATTTTATAATGTGTAACCTCTATAGTATAGATACAGTGCGCACACTTTATTTGAGAAAGTAACTAAAGAGTTTCCATTTATTCAAATAATTAAATAATATACCCTAAGAATATACCACATATGTATGTATATGTATGTATAATAATTAAAAAAAATGCAACGTGCGTTAATCTTAATTTACTGACGCCGAAACAGTTATTTGAGATTTTTGTCTATGTAATACCTACATAGACATGTCTGTTTATATTTCCATGCTTCACGACAAAACCACGTGAACAAATTTTTGAAATTAAGTAATTTATAGGTCATATATACGGTATTTAGAGGTCCATGGCGCTAAGTGTATTAGAAAGGTGGAAAGTCAAATTTTTCGAGGTGGTTAGTTGAAACCTGGAGAGGACAACGTCTCTCAGGTCAGCTAGTAATAAAATAATAATAATAAATAAATAATGTAGTACACACACAAGTATTACAATATATACTAGTTATTGTATATATGTCACAGATATAGTACACCGCCTGGTTTGAATCCATGACATTCACTATTAAGGTCCAGTTGAAAACTAGTGCTAGGCAGCTTACCGGTGGTCTGGCATTTAAATGGATCATTGGGTCATTAGGCACAGTCGTGGCAAATAATATTTTACTTATTTGAATTTTTATATCATTAGATTTTTATATTATTGTATGCTTATATCATGACCGTGTTGAACCAATTTTCTTGTATTTCTTTAGAATATATCAGTTGGTATAAGGCGGTCGATTAAGGACTTCGTACCGCATACAAAGTTATTCAACTTTCGTTCGAAAAATTAACTCAGAAACTGTTTTACACTTGCTATGTTATTGGAGGTGGTTTAACTTTTTGGTAAAAGTCATTGACGATACAGAACTTCTCTGCACTTATAACAAATTAAAGTTTAGTCATGAAGTTTCGTATAAACACCGACTGTACATCATAATCTACCTAACGTCTCTCCAAGGCGCTGTGGTCATGTCCCAGTCTACCAGATGTCTCTGCGTAAGTATTTTACACGAAGCAACTGCTATCAAACTTCAATTCCACTTCAAATCCACTTCTAGCAGTACCTATAAAATATTCTAAGAATAAATTGGTTTTCAGGCTTACGACTTCCGTATTCATCTGACAGCAGGAGCCAACACCTTAAAGTGCTCCCTGAGGCACGGGATTTGGTGATATAACTCCGTAACCTGACTGAGGCAAATGCATGTTCGTGTGTTATAAAGATACGATTCTGTCTGGGGCTGTGCTATAATTTATAAATATACGCCAGAGGTCCTGGGTTCAATTCCCGGGTCAAGCAAAGACCTATTTAGTTTTTCTATAAAATTCTCAGTAGCAACTCGGAGTTTGAGATTTGTGCCCGGATAATGGCAATAGGCTCGCCCCCTATTACATGGGACCTAAACATACCGGCGAACTGTGGGGTGTATCAGTAGTACCTACACCTCTGTCTAAACGTTCGGGGAATACAGTCGTGATGGTATGTTATTTTGTTACAAATATAATTATAATAAATAAATAACCTTTGGTACTTTTCTCCATTCCTTATAGTTTCAGATCTGGCCATTCACGCCCACTTAAAAAAATCATCCTGTACAATATGTATTGTATTTGGTAGGTAGGTACTATTTGTGTTGTACATACATACGTAGGTAATAACAGACAATATCGCAGCTTCCGTAATCAATTACAAGCTTACATTGTCTACATATGTATGCGAGGAGTACGAATCATGAAATTAATTATGAATGGATCTTGTCATAATCACAGTGTCGAGGGAATTCGCTCTGTAATTACATGTCCACAGAGCCGATGATTCGTATACTGATTTTTATTGTGAAGACTCTTATTAGTAAAAATTACAGAAAACCTACAACATAAATGTACACTATGTAGGTATTTAGCGTTCGTTTTTATTATTGAAGTTTTGTAGTTCCTTTTTAAATAATCTGTAGGTAAGTATCTATATGTAAATATTAATTAAACAGTTGCTAACTATTGCTAAGCTTAACGTATTTTACTACTGCCTTATTGGTCTAGCGAAGTAGTGTTAGTGTAAAAAGCTCATTTTTCATGTTGTTTATTATAACAAATTAATTTACAAATATTAAGACCAGACAAAGTAAACATCACTAAGCCAATTATAGGTTTTCGAGAATAGTAGTAGAAATTGAAACAGAACAAATACGATAAGGTATTACGAACTTAACTAACTAAGAATTATCCTTCATGCTAAAATTTTTCATAACGAACGGCTAATAAGTAAATAAAGATAACTGCTTGCACGCACAATATGTTTATTATAAATTATTGATTTATCAGTTGTTTCTTCAGGTTTAAACTAAAGGTAACCTGTGTCCTTCTGCAAGTTTCAATCTATCTCTATACAAAAATTAATGTAATTGTTTTTTTTTGTTCTTGATAGACTTACGCTTGATCGCCAGTTCGATATTAAGCGACACTACGGCCTACAGTAGAGCGCCCTTGCCTAGAAGAAACCTCACTCGTAATTTAAAGACACCCAGATTATATGTATCGGGGAAGACCCACTCGGGAAGCGCATTCCACATTTCGGTGCGCATGAAAAAAGCGTTTCGTTCAACGGTTTATATATGAAGGTATAACAAACAAACAAATAGAGTTCCTTTAATTAATTAAGTTTTAATATGAAATTATCGGTGTCGATTGAAGCTTTCGTCGTAACACTGTCATCAACGAGAGAATTTGTTTCAGATAAATTGATATTCTCATTTACCGGCTGAGCTGCCTTCATCGCGCCATGACTCACCTCCTAATTCCATCTTGTATCGAACGCGATGTGCTCTTGACACGTTTATTAGGAAAACGTTGCAGAATATAATCAGTGGAATACGTATGGAAATGAAAATTAATAATTATTTCATATTGACCTGATGCCCGCAGTTTGATTCGCACCCCAAAGAACTTTTCAAGACAAAGGGTAGCGTTTGTACTTCTACAAAGCCCAATCTATCGCCATACCAAATTTAACCTAAATCGGTTAAGCGGTTAGACGTGAAAGGTACCAGAAAAACACATCACTAAATAAAATAAAAAAAAAAACATTAAATATTTATGAAATTTAACACATAATATAATTACTAATCATGAAACATACAACAAACACGTTACATTGAGTAAGCCCTTTTTAACTTCGGAAACATTTACTTACCTTTGTTTAAATTTTTTCTTTCGTTTGTTTGTGCCATTAGTCTTTTTATATTGATTTTTTATTCCACCGATTACGGTAACCATGGGAATAATTGATCTATCACTATAATCATTATAAAACGCCACGCCACAAACCTTTACTGCATCTACCGTTATCGTCTCTGCACCACCGTAAGGTCGTTTGGTAGATAACGCCTAAGGCATTACGACTGCCTTTGTACACATTTATGTACATAAAGTATTAATAAATAAATAAAGAACAGTAGTAGTAGACAAGTAGTACACCACGTGCGTTGGGGCCACAAGTGTTGTTGTTCTTGATTGCTGGTCCTGAGACTTAATAAAGTCTGAGACTTCAAGAACACTTACGGAGACTTTCTTAAGTCTCAAGAACACCTAAGTATCTCTTTTTTTACTAGGACTAACCCTTCAAACCGGAATACAATAATTTTGACATATTCTTTTTGGCGGCAGAGTATTTAGCAATATGACACCAACCTTTTCTACTTTTCAGGAAACTCAATGAAATAAGTAAGAACATATTTGAAGCGTCGGTAGCCTAATGGCTAGGGCGTCGGACTTGCGATCATGTGGTTGCCGGTTCGAACCCCACCCATTGCACTACCGACGTGAACCCACTCGTAACACAAGCATTTAGCTTAGCACGAGGGGTTAACAAGAATACTAGTAATGTGCGACCCGCATTGCTAGTAAGCTTTTCAAAAAAAAAAATATATATATTATTCCGCATTAAGGGTCCAGCGGACCGAATTTCCAATACAAAATTAATACCAAAAAAAATTAATACCAAAAACGATTATAATTGTGCCTTAGATAATGTTCACGATACCTTCGATTTTTTAATACATCCATTTGTATTTGACATTTGATAGACATTTCAAAATTATTTTGGGAATTGTCAACGCTTTAATATTTATATGAAATGATGAAATGAAATGATATTTTTTCTGTAAGTAGATCATTAGAGACACTTTTACAAGTCAATGGTTTTTTTTTTATAGCTAGATGGCTTCGGCATTTCCTAACTGACGACTTCTGAGAAGAAATATAATATATTTTTATATAATATACTTTTTACTTTTAAAATAAACAATGTATTAAATTATCTGTTGAACTTTAAGAGTATTTTACACATATAATATTGAGTAGGCGGACGCGTACGCCGCCGCGTAAGTGAAAATTGCGAGATTGATAGGTTGGATTTTTTGTGGAGCACTAGCCAAAAAAAAAATCCATCCGAGAAATCCAATGCGAGAAATATCATCCAATGCCATTGGGACTCAAGCGAAGCAGATAGACGTGGAAATATGCCAGCTTTTAGTTTATTGCTTATCTGTGCGTTGAGCGTCATAAGTTCCAGCACGTCTAGAATTCCGCAAATCCTTTATACCGAGATTCTGCACCATGCCTCGGCATCTTTGTTCTGTGAATGTAGTATCGTATCGCTATTACTGTGAGCGACCGGTGATTATGAGCCTGCTCCCAGATTAAGAAGGATCAAGTCATCGTGATCAAGTGAGCGTTGCCAGACTGGACTCTGGTGATGAATAGTTGAACGTTTTAAGGAATAATTAGCCGATACAGGAGAAAAGCAATAGTTACGACGTTCTGGATAAATCAGCATTATTTAATGAATTAAGATTTTTGTGAGCTAGAGATGAGCTAAGATTTTATCACCAGTGATTTCTATTCACAGATAATAAACTTTATATGATCACATCATTAAAATATATGATCTTACTAAAAGCATTATCGTGCTATCGCCTATATTAAGCAAAGCCTAACTTTTGAGTACTTACAGGGACAATGCCTATATCACTATTCAAGAACGATTATTGTTAAAACAGTAATTAAACCGGCTTATAGATCTAGAAGCCAGTAATGAGACGTTATATAACACACTGATAAATTAACTTTTACAACGCTCAACAACGAAGGTTATATAGAAAAGTCCTTTACGTTTATTAGAGAGGCTATTGTACACAAGAGTCTTACTATTAAGTTCTCGTCCAAGCGTCTAAATGGGAAGCCGCAGTCCTGCAAGTATCTAGATTCATGAGTCATTAAGTAGTATGCGGCAGCTTTGAACAAAGTTGATTCTTCTCTTTGCTTTAAGGACTGCCAATTAAGTTTGAGCGCAATGTTGAAAGTAAGTACATAAAAATACTGGGACGATAAAATAGTTATTTAATACGTTATGTTCTTATTTTTGCAAATGTGTACAACTGTTCAGTTTTTGTGTACTATTGTTTTTTTAATTGTCTCGTACAATCCAAACCATAAATACCAAATCCAGCAAATAAATGAAACAGTACACAAATAAAACGTCTGTTTTAAAATATGTGATTTTTTTGAAACACTGTACTGTATTAATAATGGGAATAAACCGAGCCAATTTTTCTCAGAGATCCATTATTTTTCATCCGGACATGAGAGCTAAATACCGGAAGAAGGTGAAAGTCAGACATCCGCCAACCAATGCGCACCGTGCGAAGAATAGGTAACATTTCGGTTGCAACAAAATCACATAGTTTAATCGTACCTACCTCGTTCAGTGCGCCAGTCTAAGAAATAAGAGATTCACTTGAAATGAGCTAGCGATTTATTTACCACTGCGGGCGTTCGCACTGATAAATATGACCAATAAAGGAAAACAAAATGTCCACAAGAGAAATTATTGCGGTGCCCGTAATTTACCTCTTCGTTTATTTCTCTACATTTTTCGTTTCTTTGAATAAAATATAATTTAATACGGCGAGACGGTCTATTACTTTCGCTGAATGTTTTACTTTTCTTTGAACGTCGTTAAATTATGAGCACATCATTATCGAGACGCACGCCACTTATCCAACCTTGTTTTATATAGATTTTTAGTTTTGTGAACACTATTTATTATAAAAACCCCTGGTTCAGTTATTTCAACCAGAATAACAGAATTTTCTATTAAAATTTCGTGACTCCGCTGAATATTTTGCAAATATAAATATCGAATACACCTGGAGGCAGTTTGCGTGAAAAATTAGGTCGGTGTCGACTGCCAATACTATAATACCGGTGAGTTACACCTAATTGTGGCATTGTTCTCCTTTACGCACGTGCGAACTCAAAAGAAAGATATTTATTGCCCAAATAACTGCTGACTTTGTGGTTTCCAGTTGCGATTCGTAAACAAACGCTTACAATAAAATAGCACTTATCTTGTCAACTGAAATAAAATTAATCAGGAATTCAATAATATACTATAATATGTATAAATAGCATCGTAAGTTTATACGAAACGTTCGCACAAAATGTTGATTATTTTAAAAACCTTTTTAAATTGTAATTATTTTTTATGGAATAGAGAACATAAAATATTTTATAATCATACTCGGCTTAACTAGATTAATTTAAAGTTATAAATTTATTGTTCAGTGATGCGTGTATGTCAGGGACACAAGTTACAGCCGTAGCTTTTAAGATGCAATGTCGACGATGACTGAATACCTTTGGGTAGAGATTACGTTTTATGTGTGGCTAGGTAGCAAGCACATAGAATCAACTCATATACTGTCCCACTGCTGGGCACGGATCTCCTCTTAGAATGAGAGGGATTAGCGATAGTCCACCACACTTGCCTGATGCAGGTTGGCAGACTTCACACGCCATCGAAAAAATGTCACAGGCATGCAGGTTTCCTCACGATGTTTTCCTTCACCGTTGTAAGCGAGTAATAATATATTATTAATACGCACATGATTAGAAAAAGTCAGAGTTCCGTGCCTAGGGTTCCAACTCGAGACTTAGGATAAGGCAGTCCAGTGGTCATACCCCAAGGCTATCACTGGTAGCAGCAGGTAGCAAGCAGAAAAATACTTTACAACATTCTGTAGCACAGAAGCAAAACTCATTTTACATTAGGAAAAGTGTATATATGCCACATATTCAACAAAATATTGCAGCAATATCAAAGAAAGCCAAAGGTGCTGGGGAATATTCATCTTATGCGACGCTCGATGAGTATATTTTGGCAGATGTAACATAAAATATAGTTCATGAATAATGTGACATGGTTCCCGGAGAGCGCGGCGACGCCGGGAGAGACGGCCTTCGTTCCTCGTAAATATTCAGGGTCCGACTACCGACGCTACACGATACATCAAAGTCGTGTCGTCTCATACACAGCCCACCTAACATGCTATGTTTAACTTTGCCGTGCAACGCGACTACAAAACAAATGAAAAACGTAGAACAAACAACAAGCGGAAATTAAATAAGAACAGGACAACAATTCTGTGAGATTTTGCTACATTTATAAGTTGAGCATGAGCTCTCTCGGTCTGGATGAGTGCCGGTTTTAACGAAAACGACACGTATTTCAGATGTGCGGCTCCATAATTTTTAGTAGGAATAACAAATGGTAGGATTCATGACTACTTTTAGCGAATGTATAAATATTTTCGTGACAGACTGTTTACACTTTCTGAAAAGATTATAGCGATTTTAAACAAGAAGAGTAGGTACATATAAACAAGTACAGAAAATGGGCGAAGCTCTTCACAAGGTAAAATATAAAGCGATTTATTTCTAGCTTAATTTAAAGGAGTTTTAGAAGTTAATATATTTATATCAAATTATGATTTATTTTATTTATTTATTTGTTTAGTTGTTTATGATAATGATGATGTCCGACTTGTAACCGTTTACATTGTATAGTTTAAAAAGTTAGTCACCAAATCAACTGTCAAGCGTTTTGCTTATGACCTCTGTAAGGTTAATTATGAACATATAAAGGGTATGATTTATTTAACTACATGCTGTTATCTTTAGCGCGAGGTGGGAATGAGTCATCAACTGTCAAGATTATTTCCTTAATATTCAGTTGTCAAATTTCAAACATGAATAACTTAACAAAGTTCATCATTATTAATGTGTTAAACTAAACCTAAAACTGTGGATTATTCATTCGTATGAAAGTGTAAATCAGTAACTATACAACTTTGGAATACGTTATCGTTACCCAAAATAATTGATTTTTGAAGACTGGGGAACAAGTAATACCTACAGCTCTTTTACGCTGTAACATTGCAGTACTTACGTTTTTTTAGAAAATTTAGCAGGAATGGGTAAAGTCATTATCTAACCTAATACTTATAATAAGTAATTGATTGAAAATGGTGTAGGCTGTCATCATTTTCAACATGTTTTTTTGGAAAATAAATTTCATAAAATGTAAAACTATTACATAATATAAAAAAGAATAGCTTTCTTGAGGTGCCATTCAAATTCGGCAAAGATCTGATCACAAAAAAATACAATAAAATGTACCAATCGAATAAATTATGACAACGTCAAGATTATCTATGAAGTTTCTTGCCGGCTCTTCTGATCCAATTTTGGAAACGTGCAACTTTAAAGCAAGGTTAAGTCCAGTGTGTTCAAGGGGTCAAGAACAAAGTAGGAACGAAGATGACGATAAGAGGCATGCTACTACGTTTCATTTTGGAGAAATGGTATTCAACATTTATATACATTTCTGTGTGATGTGTCTGTAGTCTTTAAGAATATGGGATAGAATATATTGTGTTTGGCAAATTTGAGCAGAAGCTGCAAGTTTTTCCTTTTATCTTTCATAAGTGGTGCTTGTTCACGAGTTGACTTCCTAATAGAAAATCAGTAACAATTTATTTTGATAACTCTAGCTAATTTGAAGTAAGTAATCTCCACTATTTGTTCACGTATATTTGCATTATAACATCACGTACCATTAACATTGGTTTAACGCCACTTGCATCGTAAGCAGGCATAAACGCTACATATCCATTATACTCTGTAATGTATTCACATCTACTTGACCCAATATGAACCTCAAAGCGTTTCGAGGTGATAACTTTCGGTGGATTCAATCAAATCAGTTAAATGTAGCTGTAAATTGGGCAGTTCCACTTGAGTGATATTGAGTAATGGCAGCCGCGCCGATATTGATGGGCAGGCCCGGGGCGCGCACCGTATCTCTTCGCTGACGTGTTAATTTGTCAAAACCCTACGTCATAAAGAAAAAGTTAGGAAATATACACGTGTTGGTACCGCACAGAGCGTTCAATCGGTACCCATTATAAAACTCATTAAATATCTATTAACAAGACCAAAGCTAAGGAAAAGATCTCTGGAAATTATATTTAATTTTATCCCCGAACTACGTCCAAAGAGATTCCGCTCGTAAGTAACAAAATCTGATTTTGTGTTCTCCTAAGTAGTTCAAAAGGGCAAGATAACAGGTCACGCGCGCACGTCTGTCGTTACCCTTAGCCTCTTACATTTTATTACGTCCCATTACCTGGGATTAAGTCGGCATGCATCGCGTGGATTCTGTCTCATGTCGCCAGCCCCGGCACTAATGTCATCCTCTACATATAACCCTGCTCAAATGCTAAATTTAAAATATGAACTCTTGCGAACCTACGTTTATAACCTTGTAAAGTTACGGAGCCTGAAAGAATCCATTATTCTAATTAAATCTACGACATCAAATGCTTTTATATGACTGCTCAGTTATACACTCTGCTGTAAAGCTTTTCTCTAATCAAATGTCGAGGTATGTTACTTAAAGGAGACCCTTTGAGGAGCTGTAAAAGGGATGAAAAGATAAAGTTTAGCCGGGGTGCCGAGACCAAATGCACTAATTGCAGAGTAGGCGGGTGAAGTATGTACACCTGGAAGTAGGCACTTGAACTCGCTGTGTGAGCCCGGTGATTTCATAATCAAGTACCAACTGTAATATAATTTCCCGGTCTGCGCTAATGAACGTGTATTTTGTTTCATCTGCCGTCGGTAGAACGTAAAACGCGCGTCGTAAAATCAACATTTCATTTGGTCCGAGCCGGGCCCGACTCGCTGGCTTCAGCTTAAAATTTGTGTCATTAATATTTTTCATTTCCGCTTCTAAATAGAAATGAGCGGGGCCGAGGTAATTATTATAGTTGAATCTAGAAATGTAACAGATAAGTAAGTCGAATTGTGCGTTTAGGTAAACGGTGTAGGAGTGTATAATGTACTGCGGAGATATGTTTTATTTATTTTATCGTGTGTGGACAAGTGAGGTGTGGGAGCCACGGGCGCGGGGTCGCCGGCCGGGTTTTGTCAAAGAGTCGCTGAGATAAATCGCCGGCGTACGTGTTGTGGAGAGCTGTTCGATGTATCACGCTCACGTATCCAATAGAACCGACACAGACACGTTGCGTGAGGCTATTTTCCCTTGTCTACAGCCTCATAAATCCTCTTCTTATAAATTAGATTAAAACACAATGCCCCACAAGTAGGTATGCTGTAAAACTTTACGTAGATACACCTCGTGTGTCGATTAGATGGGAACTATATCAAACTTGCTCGATATGTGTGTGTATCGTCGAATTATGTATTTGTTTTCTTTAATACTGAAAATACTGAATATCCCTCCAGAATATTTCCTTAAATTGATGTATTTTGTATTAAATGTAATAAAATGCTGACAGCACTATTTCTGACGCCTTAGTATATTATGCTAAGTGTTAGCATTATGCCCTTTAGTAACAAGTACCTATATAAAATGTATATAGTATGTCAGTAGCTTATCTCAGAGCAAGTTATAAAAGTAAAGTGAGCGTTTGTTGCTCCGGGGTACGTAGCAGATAAGCGAGTACCTACCTAAAGTGCATTGTTAAAATAATGCTAACATTATATGGAATGTTGTTTGTTGTACGAGTAAGTACCTATGTAACATACGCACAGCCGCACACCGTAAGTTTGTTGACTTATCAACAAGAGCACATTATATTGCTATTGTTTATTTATAATTTATTTAATATTTAAGAAGGTTTTCTCTACACTCGAATACTATTATTATATACCTCGTCATTC
The DNA here is from genome assembly GCA_947256265.1 of Acronicta leporina. Lineage (NCBI taxonomy): Eukaryota > Metazoa > Arthropoda > Insecta > Lepidoptera > Noctuidae > Acronicta > Acronicta leporina. Next base: position 9,480,204 of record OX366521.1, read on the forward strand.
GATAGAAATGATACAAAAAAAATCTTCTTCTCTACTACTAATAACAAATTAAATTAAAAATTTAAAAAAACCCCTGACACAAAAATAAACCTGAATCCCTATAAAAAGAAAAAAATAATCTTGAAATTATAACCCTTCGTAAGTACGTATGAAGTTTTTTGATTAAATTTTGTCGCGTCGGGGGACCGCTCTCTAATTATGTGAATCCTTTCCTTTCCTTTTGCTTCCCGAACGTGAATCGCGCGTATTCAGAATTGATGTGGATGGCGCGTACATCGCCGCGACGCGCGGGAGGGCGTAAAGTGGGCGGAGCGTAACATATTCAAGTTTGGCAACCCGAGCGGGCAGACACGCGAGAGCTAGAGAGCGGTCCCCCGACGCGACAAAATTTAATCAAAAAACTTCATACGTACTTACGAAGGGTTATAATTTCAAGATTATTTTTTTCTTTTTATAGGGATTCAGGTTTATTTTTGTGTCGGGGGTTTTTTTAAATTTTTAATTTAATTTGTTATTTCACACTTTTTGTAGGGACTCCTTAGTTATTTTGTTTAATTTCTTTTATTTTCTTGCGTTTGAATTAGGTATTTTCTTCGTTTAGTTATTCAACTTTTGTACAATGATTTCATAGCTATTAGATATCTTATATCATAGTGTATAGTATTCTACTAGTCAAGCCCTTTCATTTGATACCAATATTGTGGGAGTTGTGAAAAAATATGTAAACCGCCATCTTGTGGCGGCGGCCATCTTGGGCCGATTTTCATCAAACATAGCTAAGAACACTCCCCACTTATTCACCTTTCAAACAAAAAAAACAAAATCAAAATCGGTTCATTCATTCGGGAGCTACGATGCCACAGACAGACACACACACACACACACACACAGACACGTCAAACTTATAACACCCCGTCGTTTTTGCGTCGGGGGTTAAAAAATTGTAAAAAAGCTATGTCTCTACATTGAAGATATTTAAAAAAAACATTTGTGGGTAATATGTAAACGTGTGGTATATAAACGTCTCCGAATCCAATATTGTGATTTTTAAAATTCTCGTCTGTTTGTCTGTTTGTTACGGGTTGGCGCAAAAACTGCTGAATAGATTTTAATTATGTTATCACATTAGAAGGAGATAGTATATATTCCAACATAAAAATTTGTGAACTTCTTATCTCACTTGATTAAACGGATCCTTAGATAGGTACAGCTTGACCTCTCTGAAGTTACCCATGCAAAGAAGGGATCATCACTGTTGGTTTTTGATTAAATTATTTTTGGGATCCATTCCTAATCCTATTAGGTATATATAGCTTCAGGTGAGCGAAGCCATGGGCTAAAACTAGTACTTGATAAATGTTATATTACTTTCTTTAGCTGTTTGGAAGAGGTAAGTAATCTGTCAAGTTTTCAATGTTGAGTTCTTTAATATGATGGTCTGATACTGTAATTGATTTATTATGAATTTTATACGCTCTAATACAGTTACGATACTCGTGAAACTATTTTGGATCGATTCAACATAATAGTATGAATGCATCAGTACACACTGAAGAAAATGTAGACTCGTTTTTGAATCGCTATTGCATCGCTACGGCCATTCAAAAGTGTCTCTGATCGCGATAGAAATTGAAAATAACATCTGTACCTACACGATAAAAGGCAAACGATTGCACGTCAATGGATGTTCTGTATGCGCTCGTTTGCAATTGAATTGGTACAAAATGTCCTCAGAACTTTATGTTGCACTGCCGCCATCTTTTAAACGCAACGATTACCTTTTTTTATTCTCTGTTCTTCCGATATCTTACTAGTCCTGCAGATTATTAATTCCAGTAATGCAAAGTAGTGTTACTAAAGTTTCATTCACATTATCTTTTTGTGATATTTTTTTGCATTTTCCATGCTAAGATTATAAAGTTATATTAGTGAAGGAAAAATTCGACCCGTAGGCTTATCTATATCTATACTAATATATAAATCTGAAGAGTTTGTTTATTTGTTTGTTTGTTTACTTGAACGCGCTAATCTCAGGAACTACTGGTCCGATTTGAAAAATTCTTTCAGTGTTAGATAGCCCATTTATTGAGGAAGGCTATAGGCTATATATCATCACGCTACGCGGACGAAGTCGCGGGCAGAAGCTATATTATGATAAGTGGTAAAAATAATAATATTTTAAATTAGCTTAGGTAGGTGTTACTTTTGAATTGTACTAGTTTTTTTTTTAATAAAGGTCTTTCTACATTAGTATTTTGTTCAGTATCTATAGTGAATTCGTGATGTTTTCTAGATCAGTTTGAAGGTAATGAAAGTCTGCTAGCATACCTAGTTGCTTATCTTGCAATTCTAGACTACTTACAAATAAAGTGAAAATAAGGAAATTTTCTTGACGTTCCACTTTCACAGTACACGCCACAAACATTTCTAGGAAACTAAACTAATTTCTGTCCGTGGGCGAAAGCAAACAAAATAAATTGAAATATTGCGGAATGAGTTTCTGTATACGAAACAAGCGACAGATTAGATGTGTTTTTTTAATATTTAAGGAAAAATCTTCAGTGGGTTCCCAAACGTTTTCAATTATTCAAGAGACATTAGAATTTCAATTCAGCGGAGCGTTTTATTTTTATAATATCTCTTTATTATTATGAACAAGAAGGAAGCCATTAGCATGTCGAGAGTAGAAATTATCAGTTTTATTGCTCATTATTCGTGTTTATAATTTTTATTTTGAAGTGGCCCTTATCTTAGAGATGTAAAATTACTAATGAAAATTGTTATTATTTATGATTATTGCATAACGTAGGCACTGGTGAGTAGAAGCCTACTCAGATTGCTTCAATGAATGGTCATGAGAAGATATTGTCATAATCCCATCGCTGGGCAAACGGTTTGAGTTAGCATTATGTATTAGGTACTAATAGCTGTTCTCACGCTGTAGTACTTGTGTTGATCAAATTTTTCCCAAACCGTGATAATTCCCTTGCTTCCTTAAAGGATTTTTAGGATACCCTAATAGAAGCCTTCCTCCTAAGAGTAAAATCGGGTACCTATTTCGCTTTTGTATATTAATATTACAACGTAGGATTCCGCTGCATATATTGTCTTCATTACATACCCTTTTTAAATTATATAATTAATTCATACATTGCATTTATTGCATGCATTTTGATACTCAGATGTAGGTACAAAACAGAGGTTCAAATCTTGCCCGAAGTCGAATTTATATTCCACAAAATTCAATATACAGCTTCAAATCAAATTATTCTAAGAAATATAATTTGCCACTCGCATTACATGTAACCTAAAACATACCGGTGAATTGTGAGTGCATATTAATACGCCTCTACCTAACCCTTCGGGGAATACAGGCGTGAAGGTATGTTTATCTAATTTGTCAGTTGATTTAATGACTCCCAAGAGTAGGAACAGGGTGGTAAATCTTTCCGTCGGGCTTTATATTATATGACGCGCCCAAAGCGCACGAATGGTGCAAAACAATATGATTTTGTTGGTTTTATAAAAAAGGCAAGTTGCCTTTTTTATGGTAGTTCAGGGAACAGCTTGTTTTATATATTAAAGTCGATGGAGTGCTATAGGCAATAAAAAATTAAAATCAAATAATTTTTATTGGTTACCTACTTTGGGTATTTTAATGTTGCAAAGTTTCAAGTAAACTTTCAGACGTTAGTTTGGTTTAGTGTTTTGTCGAGAACTAGAACTGCCAATTAGTAAGAATTATTATAAGAAGTCTTTTCAGTTTAATTGCAATGCAAAAGTAATACTAACTCTGTAGCTAGGTAATTAATTTAATGTGTTCTAATTCCACTCATTCCACTATTTAAGTAAATCCAATTTAAGCACAAGCGAGCTGGTCCAAGTATTTGCTATTCTTTGGAGTATTCATTATTGTACACCGAAGTATACTTATATAAAATTTATCAGGTAATGTAACAGATCAAGCGATTTTCTAGTTAAACTACACTTGCCGCGGTTATGGATTAGTGATTATACACTTGAAAAATATAACCCTCCTTCTGGCGCAGTCGGGTGATAAAGGTTTGATGTAACGGTACGTTAAAATTTATCGTAGTTGTAGTAACATAATTAATATTGTATAATTTGCCAATATTCTCTAGAAATTACATACCATTACTACACTTAAATCAGGAGTCCAGGAAATCCCGAGGGGTTAAGCCCGGACTTGCTTATTTAGTTATATTAAGTGGCAACATCGTCGTCGGGCAAGTTCGGTCGCCGTAAATACGATATAAGCAAAGTTAGCCAAATAATCTCACAATTAAATAAGGGCTTAGAGTAAAGTCCTGTTTGTTGACCTCAGCTAAAGCCACAGTATATACTTAACTAATAAGTATTTATTTTATATCCAGTAATAAACAGTGGCGGGAAGGCTTAATGATTTTTTATTGCCTGAATAAAAAATAAGAATTGGTCATTTAATACAATTTTGTCATGATAAATATTCTTTAAATTAAAGTAATATTTCACGTGTAAAAAATAAATAAATCATAAATCAAGTATTTGGTATCCATCTACTCTAGCGCCCATAGATTGCCAGGTCAAGTAGTAGGTATTATTGGTTATAAAATTCTCAGTAGCAGTTCGAACCTTACATGTGTGCCCTATACTATTAAATGGCAGTAAAACTCACATCGGCGAAAATAAATTCTCAATATTTGACAACTCTCAATCCTAGGAACATGCAAGGAACGTTCACATGATCCCCCTAATCCTTGTTCAAACGGAAGGTAACGGGTTGTTGCGGTTTACACCTGCCCATAAACTAAGAGCCACTCTGCACTGAATACGTAGTAATCAACATCTTAGCATTAGGCTTTGAGTAATATTCATGCAGTGTGCGGAGAATTGAACCGAATTAATTTAGAGGAAAAAAATTGGCAACATTATTTACCGTGGTAACAAAGATCTTCCCGATACACCTAAATAATTACGTATTATTTTGATACTAGACATATGAAGCTTTATTTTCTGGTGATTTAATGAACTGCAAAGTCATGATCTCGCGTTCAAAACCATGGCACGTAACCTCTAACTTTTCGAAAACATGTGCGTATTTAATATTAATTATCGATCACTTAAACGGTGAAGGTTATGTGATTAAACCTGCATTCCTTAGCCATTTTTTCAATATAGCAGCGGGGTGGACTATGATATCTATACTAATATATAAAGCTGATGAGTTTGTTTGTTTGTTTACTTGAACGCGCTAATCTCAGGAACTACTGGCCCGATTTGAAAAATTCTTTCAGTGTTAGATAGCCCATTTATTGAGGAAGGCTATAGGCTATATATAATTACGCTACCCGGACGAAGTCGCGGGCAGAAGCTAGTCATAAATACACCTCATTCTGCGAAGAGACCTGTGCTCAGCAGGAAGACAATGGCGATACAGATGTAAGGTGTAACATAACTACATTATAAGAATAGTTAGTATAAGACTAGTTTTAGGTCGATAAGAACTACAAACGAAAAATGAAGCTTTGCATTAGTTCGTAGTACTTGCAACACGTAGTACAGCGTTCTAGAGCCTACAAATATGGAAAAAGGGTGTATCTAAATGTATTTGTCGTTATCAAAAATAAGGTCTAAATACATAAGTCTACAATACTTTCTTCTGTAATCCAAAAAAATAAATATAAGAAGAGTACGTAAACGTACTACCTAAGCCTTTAAACGTTTTTATAGTGGCTGAATGTCCACTAACACGATTATATACGTCGTTCGGGTATTATACAATTGGACAGTCAAATATTAGTGGAACGTGATCGTAATAATATTGAAATCGTCCATTGGAATAGCATCGAGTTCTATGTCGTCTGTTTTATTATAACGACATCGGTGAAATTGCGCAGATTTATCGACTATTTTTGATGCTGTGATTTTAAGGACGGTTAGTTTATAATATGATTACGGACTGCGACCCACTTCCTTTCGTAAAATGCTCTAAAATCATTTAATGTGTTCACAAAACTCGTCTCGCAAAGATAAGTCTGGGAAAGCAAGTGAGGAATTTGAATCAAAGACCCAAGAGGTTATTCCATATTATAATGCTAATACTAGCTTCTACCCGCGACTTCGTCTGCGTGGACTTCAGATAAAAAGTAGCCCATGTGTTATTCCAGACTATAATCTATCTCTGTGCCAAATTTTATCCAGATCCGTTCAGCCGTTCTGGCGTGAAAGAGAAAGTTCTGGTGTGGCGCGAAAAACAAACATCCATCCATCCATCCATCCATCCTCACAAACTTTCGCATTTATAATATTAGTAGGATTTGAAAAATAGAATGCATAAGTACATTATTTCGCATTCTAATTTACTTTTGGCTAGTCTAGGAACCCGAATGACATCCAATATTTTCCCATACTGTGTGATTTATAAATATATATCCACATTCCAACTTTTACAAGAGCTTGTAGACTCATGTCAAGAGATTCATCTATGAATAGATAGTCCCCATAAAGTCCCATGGGACTCGTAGGGGATCATATCAGGTAGACGGGCAGCCGTCATCTCAATGCAACATTTTACGATGGCCTGGTTTCCTTGCGAATTTTTAGGTCAATTCATCCGAACATTGGTGTTGTGTTCATTGTTATTGATATAAACATATATTATATCACACCTGAATACTCAAAGGGTAGGTTAGAGGTGTACTGATGTAAACTTACAGTCTACCTACCGAGATATATTAAGTCCCATGTAAGGCGCGAGCCTATTCCCATTAACAGGGCGCAAGTCTAAACTCTGAGCTGCTTCTGAGAGTTTTATACAAAAAACCCAATACCTACTCCTCGCTCAACTTGGGAATCGAAACTAAGACCTCACTCTTAGAACCCGTATTTGAGACCAGTAAGGCTGTTTATGTTGTTTTCACCATCATCAACATCTAAATCATAGTGGCATGTTTCTTTAGGGTAAGCGTAAATAGTGAGGTTACCATGCAAGAAAGTTATACACATAATTCTGTAGGTAAGTTTGAACAAAGCAATACTTCATTATATTGCGTGCCCTGCTCTCGATATATATTTAAACAAGCAGCTCTCATCATTCACTGGCAACTCTGCGCAATTTTAGAAGTAGCATCCCGATCCTAAAATTTGCTTTTAATCTGTGCTTGGTGAACGCTTTCATTCTTTTCGTTTGCGCGGCAACTGATTCTGCGTTTCTCTGTGTTTATTTTAATTAAAGTGTATTTTAATATAATTTCAACCAAATCTATGCCTAAACGGCAACATAAAGAAGTTTTACAAAAGTTAGACGATAAATGAAATGTCGTCTTAAAATTATAAGCCGAATAAAGTGTCGTCATAAAGCGGAGTACCTAGCGTCGTTGGAACGGAGATAATAATTATTCTTCATGAAATAAAAGTGACAACAAGTTGTTTTGTGATTACACCGGTATGGCTACTGGGTCTCGTAGCAGTTTAAAGCCGCAAGAGTTTCCATAACCTTCCTAGGTACCGGTTGACGCGGGTGGTGTACGTGATACACTGACGTGCTCATTGGACTCGGGGCGTACACGAGATGTACACACGAGATCTCTTACTCTTATGTGGAGCCCGTGAGGCTCCAATAAGCAGTTTTATCAATCACATGTAAGTGCCTACAATGTTTTTTCATGGGTATGTTGATTTAAATAATAGGTAACTACCTATACCTACTTACTGCAGATTACAATAACGTAAGTCTTGTGCTGATCACAATTCGAAGGAGTGCATATAATAATTAAAACGAGTAGGTACATATGGTTCTAGAAGAACACAAAACTCACTGGAGTTTTATGCTCTAGGAGACACAATCTCATGCTAGATATACCTACATCTTGGTTTGTTTCAATTTTCACCTATAAATAGGGCAAGGCCACCCTTGGGGGCCCCAATGCCCAATGATCTAAAGACACCACAAAATCTTGTGGAACAGATCCCGGTTAGACAATATCCACAGGTTTCTGTTTTGTTAAGCAACAATATTGTCAGTATAGACAAGGATATTGAGTTGAATAAATACATATGCAGTATAACAATAACAATGTAAATTCATCTCACTAAGGGTACATAAAATATATACTTTGTGAATTTTGTGATGGATCCTGACTGACATTTTGCCCTAACAAAAATAAGGAGAATTCTAGTTCTCCCTATATGTGATAATTAGTTTTTATATGTTGTGAAATAGTAAAAGACCACTGTAAGCATCTATAGAATGCCTGTGTGACAAGATGTTTTGAAAACCTGCCATTAAAAGCGACCAGTTCTTCAATAAGCTTACAACCAATTGTAAGTGAAACACACAACTACCCATTACTATTGAAGGACATGAATCTTCAATACAGGCTGGAACACCAGCATTGTGTGCAAGAAATGGCCAACTTAGCCATAGTGGTAAGTCATGCCGGAAGGCTAACACATTTTTTACCTCACTGCAGGATAGCATGCAATGTTAAGTGTATTACTTAACCATGTTAAAGGATACTCAATTACCTTTGTAATCAAGTCTCATAAGACCTTGGTGCCATTACTGTCTTCAGGAAAATCAGATGAGCTATCTACTTTGGCCAACTTTAGTTTTCATTTCCCATTATGATACAACAAACTTTAATATCAGAAAAATAACATCTCAGAAGAATGCTGTCAAATAGAGCTTTATTTCCATATGGAAATGACATTACGTACCAAAAAGTTATTGGAAAACCACATTTATTAGTAAATGTTTATTCAGAATATAGTATTGCCTATATTGTTATAATAAAGTAATTCCTACATTGGGTTGCTCAGATGCGTAATAATTTTACAAGATGGGGACATTACAAGACAATCAATACATTAATATGTATAGAATCTGGTTATTAATATAAAGTATTCCATAAATTATATACATTGAGATGAGATGATATGATTATAGAAACTTTAGCTCTAGGAATGCTTAGAATTTATCAGTTAAAAATTCCAGTCATCATTGTCTTGATAATTTCTTGGCTCCTGTATGATATCTACCAGAAATATGTCATTATAATAATATTTAGCAATATTTATTGCAGCTTGCCCAGCACCAAATTCTGGGCCACAGTGAATAGGTACATTATGCACAAGATAAGATAAACTAAAATGTTGTAATAAAATTCCTGTTTATTATAGGAGTACCTATCATGTAAAATAGAAGTATTGCATAACTTATGTATTATGACATAGCATTTACTTGGTAAAGTCTATATCACCTAATCCAGTGCTGTTTGTGTCAACAAGCATCCATTTTGACAAGTAGTTCAACCTTTCAACTATTATATTGGTCTAATTGAAATAAATCAATTTTGACCTAGACTTTGAAGCCCATGGATTTTGCAAAAAATGTGGACAAGCAACCGAAAATCATTTAACCAATCCAGGTTAGGTTGTAACATTTGTATAGTGCATAAATTCCCTTATGTGCATACCATTGATTTTAGAAAAGATAAGAGGTGTAGGTAGTAACAATACCTACATCATAATATATAAGATATTTATATAGTTTTTTATTTTTTTTTGTGCATGTTAAGCAACATCATAAATCATCCTATTGTATAACAAGACATAGGTGTCATGTGTCATATACCTTAGTAAACATTTCATTTATTATACATAGACATTTCTATGTTCATTTAAATTGCCTTGGCCACATTCATATGGCAGTAGTGCAAAGGGTTAACACATGCTAGCACATTTTGGTCACAGGACATCATTAAAAATAAAGTTTATTTAGTACTTTTATTTTTAAACAAGAGAACTACATAATGAACCCAGAAATATGGTATTTGACCTGGAAAAGATTCTGGTTGTTGCTTGTTACACCTTACACCAATGTTTATATAGTAGTGATAATTACATTTATTCAGAAAATATTATACTGATAAAAATATTGAGTCTTTGAACAGTTTGTAATTATCAAAGTTCACATTTATAAGGAGAATTTAGATACAAATAGGTACATACCTACATTGTTTAGAACTACAATATTAGGTGCCTCTACTAGGATAAAGCTGGACTAGACTCATAATAAATAAATGCATTGCCTTAGTCTTCTGGAAACATTTAAAGCCAATGAATATTGAAACTTTCACTTGGACTTGGATATATTATCTTTTCTTTGTTTTGTTATGGTGTCCTTCCAAACACCTTTTGATTAGAAGATTTAGAACAAACTGATAATCTCACCAAAAATAAAGGTTACAGTCTTCCTACAGAAACCTCATCCACCAACAATTCTCATTGCCAGAAATCCTAAACTTTTTCAAAGTATTCTATAGCCTATGTTAATCTGGAATAATGTAACATTCAAACCGTGAAAGAAATTTTGGAATAGGCCCAGTATTTTTTGAGCCAATTCGTTACAAACATATGTACTTACATACAAATCTTTCCTCTTTATAATATTAACATAGATAAGCACCTATAGTATATGGCGAACCCATTCTCAGGGAGATCTCCTCTATCCATACCAGGTATTAAGTAGGTATTTTATGAAAAAATCATTGGATTTGCGGCTGCCTATAGACTGTCCGTCATAAGTCAGTTTCATCCTTGCTCTAAAATTGGGGGGGAATGTTCGTAAGGGAGTCTCTAGGGAATGTATAAGTCCAAACTAATATTGGTAAATATCAATATATATATGTAGGACTGTGCCAAACAAAGTTCTATATTCATATTTTACTGTAAATTACATTTTTAAATGATTATTTAAGAAATAGTGTTTTTATGGCAAGGGGTTGTTCAGATATGGAATGAAGTTCCCTGCATTAAGCACAACAGATATGGAATGAAGGGTGTGCTGATATAATCATTACCACTTATCTATAATCTAGATGTGATGAATGGCCCATTCGCCCAGTGAAGGGAAAATTGAGTGATTAGAAAGTAGTGTAGAGTACAGCTCTGAAATTTTAATGTAATTCTTTTAAAAGTACCTATCTACCTTACTATAACTATGTTTTACATCGTCAAATAAAGTATTCTTCAAAGTTTTATTCGAGTCAGTATTATAGATACCAGAGCCATACTGGAACCTGGTAGGCGCCATGTCTTTACATTCAGGACTATGACAAAAGAAATTTCATAAGCTGTAATCACACAGACTGCTGGTCGGCCTTTTAACTTACGAATATTTATAACTAATTAGTTATAAATATTATGATTGAAACTGACCGATTCACGATTCAGCAGATTTATATTGATTTGATATGATATTAATTCTGATATTTTAATAACATTTTGTTATTGTTTATCCTGTGCTTAATCCAGAATTATTACTTAGTACTTAATATCAGGCACTGATCTTGCTGATTCATGCCATATGTAGTCCTACTACGAAATTCATTATTCTCCAACAATTAAGAATGATCATTAACATTTATTTTCAAGTTCCAGGTACCTACCGTAAATACTATCTAAGGGAATCAGTTTCTTACATATTTAATAAAATGATTGATGAACCCTGACCCTCTGGAGGGTCACAGCAATTGTAGCTGGTCGGCTTTGTGTTAGCTAATTGGTCCTTAACAGAAAGTCAAGAGACTGATATGTTTTAAAATAATGCAATGTGATTATAACAGATTTATTTTACAGGAATACATGCTATGCTTTCGGCTTATCTCAAATTTACCAATACTCTAAACATCTGCTTGTTTAAATATATATCGAGAGCAGGGCACGCAATATAATAAATGATCAAACGAACTTACCTGTTGTGAAGTTCGATCATTATTATATGAAGTGCCCTGCTCGAAGATATATGGTCCCTACCCATCCCACCCCGAGTAAAATTTGAGACAATTCGCGACTCTAAAAAGAATGAAAGCGTTCACCAAGCACAGATTAAAAGCAAATTTTAGGATCGGGATGCTACTTCTAAAATTGCGCAGAGTTGCCAGTGAATGATGAGAGCTGCTTGTTTAAATATATATCTTCGAGCAGGGCACTTCATATAATAATGATCGAACTTCACAACAGGTAAGTTCGTTTGATCATTTATTGTTGCAGCCGACGCATAGTGACGAACTTGATGTAGTTATAAGTTTCCTACGGTTTCACTCGCGATCTAAAGTGATGTTAAACTTTCACCCTCTCCCCCTTAAAATGTGAATTTCCAAAATCCCTGTAATACCTATGTCATTATACGTCACTTGTGACTCCTCTGGTGTTTCCATCGCTTACCATCAGACGATCCGTCTGCACGTTTGCTTCCCTTATAAAAATATTTACACCATTACAATACCAATTTTCAAGTCATCTTGAAAAACACTTACTTTTTTACAAATCTCTAGCCCCCATTGAAGTGTGAAAATCGAAAGACCCTGAAACACTTCTTTATTTATTTATACTTTTCTAATATTATTTTATAGTGACATTACCAATGCAAATTACAAATTTTATACAAGTTTCTCCCCCAGTTCTTCTCTGTCTCTGCTACTTTATAAAATAAACCCATGTTCCAAATTTGAGGTATTTATACCTTGTAGTTTAAGCTGTGCGTTGATAAATCGGTGTACCTAACCTGAAGACGCAGGTTCGAATCCTGCCTGCGAGTCGAATTTTTCCTTCACTAAAATAACTTTTTAATCTTAGCATGAAAAATGCAATATATAAATCTCAAAAAGTTAGTATAATTAATACGTAAAGCCTGTATAATGCGAGATTATCATAAACGGGAAATGTACAGGATGACCTGTAGCCGAGTGTCTGGGAATCATATTATAATTCAGCAAATGTGGCCTTCCAGTAGATGTGACCCTGAGAGCACACGTCTTTTATAAAATTAGATATCATTCGTTATGATACATTTGTGAACTTCCAACATGATAAAGAAAAGAGCACAAAGTGGGCTATCCGTAATAGTATTCAAATAATATCGGTCTAATCGATAGGCTTCAAAGCGGTGATCTATCTGAATGAGCAATATTATAAAAGGTTGTATTAATAAGTTTGTAGGTACTTAAAAATGTTCAGTCATCTAGAAAAAGGTTTAACAGTGCTTAACTGTAGGTATATAATAGATAGGTTCTTATCAAGTCAGACATAATTGATGTAAAGAATTGCTGGTTCTGAAAAAGTTATTTTGATTAATTAGTTCCACTTAGTATTTTTTGAGCAGTGATGTGGCTATTTGGACTGCTAAGTCAAAGGTCTCGGGTTCGAATCCAAGGCAAGCACTGCCTTGGATTCGAACTCTAGACCTTTGACCTCTGACTTTTCGAAGTCATGAGCACATTAATAGTTAAGTAATTATCACGCGCTAAATTAAATGGTGAATGATAACTCCGTGAGGAAACCTGCATGCCTGAGAGATTTTCTTGACGTCGGTCGCGTCGTGTGATGTCTTCGTAGTGGACTATAGCCTAATCTCTCTCATTGTGAGAGGAGACCTGTGCACAGTAGTAGGACAGAATAATAGGTTGATTATGTTATGTTAGTATTATTTACACGTGCAAAGTAGTTACAACTATCTGAAGATATACCTAAATAATTTGACAGCACGTTCTGCGTAGTAGTTGAGCGATCGACTACTATGACACGTGACGATTCCCCCATGAAAAAGAAAAAAATCGAATGTCGGTAACGTTTAAATAAACTGATTCTAAAACTATCCACGAGGCGAATATCGACCTAATGTATAATAATATCTTTAAAAAGCTTTTATTGTTACAGTCATTTGACATTATGACAATTAGTCTAAGTCAGCCCTGTGTCTCTGTGTTTAAAATTAAAAAATGACAGAATTTATCTGGTAGTAGGTACTAACGATAATAATAATCACACGAAATTTGCCTGATTTCAAGAGGTTTCACCAAACCTGTAAGTTGTGTTAGTGTCATATGACACTAAGAACTTTACATTAAATAATAGAGACGTATTAAGTATTTCGGAATGAGGTTCTTCATGTATATTAATCATCATCATTATTAGATAAAAGATGTTCACTGCCAAACAAAGGCATACCATACATTTCTATAAGATACTGTTCTAAGCCTACATCCTTAATCTATATGATTAACTATTCTAAATTTAAAAAAAAACACCAAGCGCAAAAGAAAAATAAGGTGCTTTATTGACATACCATTTCTAACATTTGAAAATACGATGCCATTTATCATAAGATGAAAAACGCAAATATAATAGGATTGCTCTTGTCCGTACGACGTACATATATACGTACGTATGTTTTTTATTTACAAAAGAGATTTACAGCAGGAATCAAACAAAAAATTGGGAAAGACGTAAGCCGTTTCAGGGTCGGCGACAGAACGCGTGAGAAACCTTTAGGTAAACTTTGTCTCGAATATCTTTGTGTTTAGACTATTTGTACATGTGTATAGATTGGAACAAGGAAAGGTTCTAGCATTCAATAATACGATTACTTTTCCATGGTTAACAAACATTGAAAAAGCGGCGGTTTTTTTAAAGAATAAAGTATGTATCAATATTATTATATTTTTATTTAACAAAAGCAAAGGAAATCGTTGCCTCACACAAGATTTTCTCCTGTATCGTGGGAGTGTTTACAAGCACAAATTATCACATACACAAACACCCAGGCTCCGGAACAACTACCTGAAGGTCATATAAACATTTGTTCCGTGCAGGTATCGAACCCGCAATACGTAGTGTAGAAGCCGATCGCTGAGCCACTACGCAAAATGTTCTGTTACCGTCATCAAATCGTCGTTGCCAAATCAGTTGGTGTCTTATATTTAATTCTGTATTTACGTATAGGATAGAAGTCATTAAGCCATTATGCACAATACCGAATAGGTAATAGATGTTTTATTTATTTTTCTAAAGGCTCGAAACATATTTTCCTTCTCCTAAAGTCTACTTATTTGCCTTCTAAACGAGTCGTGTTTCAGAAACTTTCTATGCATCTATCACATTGTCCCATTTTATAAGGAATATGATGCGAAAATTTAAAAGCACTGTGCAAATGGAAGTAAAGTTAAGCGCACATTTTGTGAGCGGACAGACATTATAAAATATATAGATACTTATTATTGCTAACAGGATTTGGAGAACCTATTGAAATCAATTCTTATGAGAAATATCACTGGAATCAAAAATTAATCATAGTAGAGTAATAAACTGCTAGTGACTTGGTCCTGGTTATCGTAGTCGCACGTCACAAATAAGACTTATTCAGAACGCAACTGCGCATAATCTTTGGATAAATCTATCGAGCTTGTGATACCTAAATATGTATGTACGGTTATATTAGCATACCTACTAGGTGACATGACATTTTACTGTTCAAATGATATCGTGATTATCTCGAGTTCATAGAAAACAGTAGGTTTTCATCTAGAATTTTCTAATTTTCCGGGTAACTTTTCCAATCGTGTCTTCACAAATCTTATTCGGACTATTGCGAACATTTTAAAAACAATATATAACAAATCGGGTCAGTCGTTCTCAAATGATGCTGTTCCCAAGGAACAGTATTTCATTTTCATTTATTTAGATAACATGATTTCAGGACAATTAAAGGAAGAGCTCCAATTATTGTAGGTAGGTAATTATTATGTGTGGTTCTTGTAAGCGTTGCAATTTTGCAAGATACATCGCAGCACAAGAAATGTCACGAAGTTCCGACGCATACCGCTGCGTCCTAGCAAAATATGCGTTCACCTTTAACGTTGCAAATGGAAGTTAATGTGAACGCGAGTTTTGTCGGACGTAATAAATGTCGGGTGGATGTCCGTCGCCGTTGTGTCCGCGTACCTTGCCCTAGCTTTTTTAACTTTACACTAGGGCACATTTTTAGCAGGACTATTTCTTTCTATGTCCACCCAGTAAGGTTAACAATTATTTATGTTAAAAGCCTCATTAGAAAGTATCCACAATTTAATGTGACAATCTTATGTAGGAATATCTTCACAAACATAATCCAAGATTGTTGTATACGCAGTATTTACTAGAAGCTTAGACGTTTGACTTTGAATTTTTTGATAGGTTTGCGGTATTTTCTCTGTGTAGTAGTAGGAAGTAGTAGGGTATGCGCTCTTCCCCTAAGATCACGGTTATTTTTTTTTTATGGGGTAGGGGAGCAAACGAGCAGACGGATCACCTGATGGTAAGCGATAACCGCCGCCCATAGACACCCGCAACACTAGAGGAGTCACAAGTGCAAGGGTTTGGGCTCATTTCTCATTCGGCGAAACACAACGCAAGCGTTGCTTCACGCCGGTTTTCTGTGAGGCCGTAGTATCACTCCGGTCGAGCCGGCCTATTCGTGCCGAAGCATGGCTCTCCCACGAGAAAAAATAATGTAATGTAACTAAATTAATGAAAAATAATGATTTTCTTTATGCTGTTATAAATAACATAGATAAAGCTTGTAAGAATACAAAGCCTTCAACACGGGAAATATTAAAGACTATGATGAATCTCTGTAAGTTTGTTGATTAGTATACACTTAAAATGTTACACATACTATTATACTGCCTACCTTGTTAGCCTAGTGGTCTCAAGTGCGACTGCTACACTAGAGATCCTAGGTTCGATTCCCAGGTCGAGCAAAGTGTTATTGAGCTTTTCTATGAAATTCTCAGTAGCAGCTTGGTGTTTGGAATTTGTGCCCGGTTAATTGGCAATAGGCTCGCCCCCTATTACATGGGACCTAAACATACCGGCGAACTGTGGGTGTACCTTAGTACACCTCTGCCTAACCCTTCGGGGAATACAGGCGTGATGGTATGGTTATGTTATGTAATATTATACTTAGACGTTTACAGAATATGTGTTGCGATTAATTCAACGCTGTACGTGTACGTGTAGGTACATGATATCGGTGCGGGACGGTTACGGTGCGGCTGCGGCGCGGTATCCGCCGACTCAAACACGCGGTTGTGGAGCTAATAGCACATTAGAGCAGCCATCTTGACGGCGTAGTTTTAAATATTAACGCTTCGGGCCGCTCCGCAAGCCCTCTCACTGAAAAAGCCTTTTTATTTGTGGATAACGAGATCGTGCACTGCTTCTACTGTATAATGAAGTTTCTTATTTCCTGGTAATGAGTTTCATATACTTATTTATCGTGTTGTTAAGAGGTGATAAAGATGGTCTGCGATGTGGTAGCGTTGGATTATTATAGGGATTTATGGTTATGACGTCGTTATCTCAGAACACAGCTATGGTATTGCATCAATTTAATTAAGATTGTAATACTCGTATCTTTAAACGACTATGACAAGGAGATTTGTTATATATACCCACTAGGAGTTAATATAAAATAAGATTTTAGGGAATGATGGGCAAAATTTCCTTCACGTCGCTTGCGTTTCACGAGCAGATGTGCGCAACCTTCCTTATGAATATTTATGATTCGATATGTAAACGCCACTCAATAAAACGTTTAATTTTACGTACTTCTGAAACCCGTACTGTCATTCCCTTCTCTCTTTATATTGTTTACGAAACGGGATATATATTTAAATGGGACAAAAAGTATTTTATATACGTCTGCAGTACAAATAACGATATTTTTTCCGGGGCTATAACAATCGCTATTAAAAACTTGTCCGCGATTCGTGATTTTAATTTTTCGACAAAACTTTCGTAATATTTCTCGCTGGAGGTCGCGGCAAAACGAAATTTGCATATTCAGCAGTAAAATTTACGTCACAAACAATGCCCTATTACGGTACAATGGAAATGTCTTTACATTGTTGCGGCGGTTCGGCGGTCGGCCGGCGCGGCGCGGTCGAGCCGCGCGTTTCACGGACTCAAAGGGCGGCCGTCGGAGCTGATTTACGGCGAGGACCTGTGGCTGCTCGTGTTTAAATGAAAATTATACACGGACCCGGTGCTATGGGGGCGCGACCTTTCCCTCGTAAAGTAACTAATTTATGAACTCGTGATACTTCAGCGGGGCCGCCCGCGCTCCGCTCTTGAAATTTTAAACACCGCCGCTGCCGGTGCTGTGCAACTGCTGAATTTTTTAACGTCACGTTACACATCTTGACTTTCCACAGAATCAATGCTTTCACCATCACATATCATCTATGTTATTATAATTTACAGACACTCTTGCGGACACAGAGGTAGTGGATGTAAACGTACTCAACTTCTAACAATGGTAGGCTGCTGGAACAACTGCTAGAACTAACTAAACCACAAGTATCATTGCTGTACAATTTTCGTAAGTACCGAACGAATTAAATTAGCTTGTTAATTAATGTAAATTGAAATCTGCAAAATGGATTATATTGGATCGCATTGACCAGAAACACATAGGTACTAGACCGCTCATAATATTTTTTGTTCTAATTTATACCTAAAACATTATAGTCTATGTAATAATTACTTACATTAAGAGAAATGACGCCATACAATACACACCAAGCAATCTCAAGAATTTATTTTACTCTGTCTATCACGACTGCTATTTATATGGCCAAAGATCATAGTAGTTTTGTGTATTTCCTCAATTTATATTGATTTCTGAAACTTACACGAACATAATCCATTGAAACACTTCCTACCAATCCGTATAGTCACAGAATGGAACAAACTCCCTGAAAGTGTCATTATGGCACCTACTTTGAATTGCCTTAAAAACAGACTAGACAAAATCTCCAAATCTAAATGACACACACGCACCAGCTTATTCAGCTGCTAGTGTGCTTATATGTATAATAATAATAATAATAAGAAAATAGAACATTATTATTATCCAGATAGGCAAAGACATTATAGAAATAGCAAAGAGGCAAATATTGGTGTATTCCCACGAATATTTGAGTTCAGATGTACATAATGTTCGTTAATTGTATGTTTGTGAGGTACCTCGTGACACACAGCTAGTCCATAGAGCGGGAGATATATTTTATAAAGAAAAACAATGCCAGGTACGTCCGCTTCCCATACATGGGACCTAAAACATACCGATCAACTCTGGATGTACACCTCTGCCTAACCCTTCTGGAAACCTACAGGCGTGCTAATATGTTATGTATTTTTAACATAGGTAGTTCCGGGTATCTGCTACAGGGTCAAAGTCAAGATATGTCAACTCTGACTTTTCGTATTCATGCGCGTATTAGTAGTTAAGTAGTTAATTATCATGCGCTTAAGCTGTGAAGGAAAATATCATGAGGAAACCTGCATGCCTGAAAGATCTCCATGACGGTATGTGAATTCTACCAACCCGTATTAGGATAGCGTGGTGGACTATAGCGTAACCCTCCTCATTCTATGAGGAGACCCGTGCCCAGTAGTGGGCAGTGGGGCAGAATGATGGATATGTAGGTATGCACACACCTAAGCAACTAGACCAGCTCGGAGACCAATAACCACCTTGATCGTAGGGTGCTTAAAACGTATTGTTTTACTCTAAGAGAGGTTTGACTATCCTCCTCCCCTTAGCTAAGCGACTGCCATTCTGCGACAAATTTTCTAGGCCAAGGTTAAGGCTACTAGGGATGGTCACACATCCATAGACTAACGGCGGCAGGCGCAGCTTAACTTTCCAGATCTGTTGTAGATTTTACCAAGCTATAAGCCGGGTGTTTTCAAATGCATTGTTAGTCTGGTAAGTAAAACGTGTTTATTTCCTAATGAAAATGCGAGAACACTGTATATGTCCTCGCTAATACAAATTTACAGCGGTAACCTTCACTACAGGGCGTGTCACTCTAACCCGACCCAATATGTTACTCCCCCCTCTAACCACGACAACAAATCGTTAGCGCCTAGTTAATTGTCAGTTTGTACTTCAGATTAAGCTAATTAACGCAACAGCGTGTATATCACATAAGTATCTAATAATGTATGCGAAGGTACAAGCCATTATAATACAGCGCTAACCCGCATCCATATTGAGCGCGGCCCGGAATTTTGATTAAGCACAAACTAGATTATGCTAAGGGTAAATTGAGACCGTTTCTTAAACTACTAAACAGTTAATAGTGTTTGCTAAAACTTGCTAGTTACTTATTTGCTCGCCGACATCGGCTACGGAGTTATGACGGAAGTTAGCTTATGTGTACCTCTATGTAACTTCCACACTTAACTATGCAAATTACGATCTAAATCTGCTACGTTGACTGCTTTTTGGGAATTAAACTTGTGGCCTGCTTGTGTGTTGATAAAGAAAGTATTAAGAAGTTCGTTATAATGGGGCTGTGTATTTTTTGAACAGGAAAAGTATTTAAAACTTAAATGAGTACTTATCTATCTCGCTGGGCGAGATAGATAAGTACTCATTTAAGTCTCTCACTCACTGGGACTGTAAATGGTTTAATAATAATGATGACTATAATCTGGTACGATTAAAAGTCGGCCCTGACTTTCTTTATGTAATATAAATCAGCTATAGTCTACATACATTTATTTGGAGTTTTTTTTATCGTTTTTGTTGATGTTATCCTTAATAGCATAATTAGGCATCTTGGTTAGAGCAAAGACAAACGGGTTTCTAACCGTCACAAGGTATTACCAATCGTGATTTAGTTGGTACGAGTCAGATATACCCAGCCCTCTTCTTATGTGGCAGAAGATCCATGAAATTTTTCCATGCCCCAAAAAAAGTATAGCTAGGTACTTTCACGTTGTGTTGGGCTCGACACAACTGCTTTCAATCTCTGTGAAACATTCACAATTATTTCAATTTAAATTTTTTTACTATTTCTTTTTTATAAATAGTAAACATACGTACATACCATTACGCCTGTATTTCCCGGAGGGTTAGGCAGAGGCGTACTAATTTACACCCACAGTTCGCCGGTATGGTTAGGGGGTTTGTAATAGGGGCCTATTGCCATTATGCGGACGCAAATCTCTGAGCTGCTGCATGCTCGACCTGGTTATTTTGTTAAAGTTCTTATTTTAATATTTTTTCTAAAATTTATGTGTGCGCATAACTTACTTGTTTATGTACCAAATTAAATCAAATATATATTGATTGGTATCTGACGAATATAAAGATTAAAGACAACATTACCAAAAAAAATTAACACAAAATTCACATACATGTCTATATAAATTAAGTTTTAAATCCTAAAATATCACATCATTATCGATGCCTCCGTTCAATGTCCTAATCCGTAGCTTCGTTTACCAAACGAGAATTTTGTATCAAAGCTACAAATATATATACTGACATTTCAGCTAACCTAGTACCCGTCTGTACTGAACTCGCTAGTATTTCGCTGGTATATTTCAAAATACTGCAGAGCGTTCGTATAAATATTTATGTCGTTCACTATGTCATCTACATATTTTTGGGCTGATATGAAGAGCGTGTGTAGTGAGGCCTCGTAAATCACAAGGAACTTGTATCAAAGGTCTAAAAAGGAAGTACTTATGGGTTTACAAATGAAACCTGTTTGGGTTTTTCTGAAGAAAATGACTGAGAGACAAATTATAATAATTATTTTAATAAATCTAATTATTTCTGGGGTAGGTATTTATGACACTTTTAACCGTGTTATCTTAGTTAATTTACTATCAAGCTTTTCAAGTTTCTTACTTAATTAAATAATATCAATACAACGCAATATATACATAAAAAGTAGTTTTGTCACAAACTGAGTTCATCTGAAACACAAATTGAGTTCATTGTAAATCAATTTTGTCCTTATATTCAAAGTAGTTTCGATTAGTAACAAGCTGCTCTTGCAATATTTAGATATCTCTCAATAGCAAGTCTGCTTCTCAACAATCTTAGTAAATGTTTCATGAAAGCACTCTGTCGCTCTTAATGCAACTGTGACGACAAACTCAAAACTCGATTACATCAAGTTGCTTTACTAGAGTTCGCAAGAAAAAATCGAATTCCACACTGATTGCCTATTCCGTAAATTCACAAATCATATTCCTGTCGTTGGTATCAACCCTGTTTAAGAGAACACTTTTGATCGTAGTCGTAGTTGCCAAAGAGATGAAACAAGTTAATCAAACATGAAACTAGTTAAACCAGGTACATTCGATTAAACCTACCTAGTGACATTAGGCAACAGTTTTAGATAAATAGCAGTTCTAGACTCATATAAACAGTCGTTCACGTAATTATTCGCTACGAAGAGAGCTATACAAGCGCAGATATAGAGCCATTTGTGTTTGTGAAGGGCGGGCGTTTTGGGGGCTGTCTATATTGTAAAAATGACGTTCAAAAAGTACTACCTAGTAGTCTATATTGAATAAATGATTTTGACTTTGACTTTGACTTTGTGGACATGAAATATCGAGCCTGTAACTTTATCGTCAAGATTAAGCGATAAAATCCAGACTTCATTAAGCTACAGTCTCAGCAAGTCTGGTTTAGTGCAAATCAGCGCATCTATAAGGTGGTCGAGTGTCCGTAAACTGAATATTTATAGGGAGGCACTCTATGTACCTTCTAAACGCGTCGAAGACTAGCATCACAACGGTTTTGCATAATTTATACACTGAAATATGCTACAATTTATGAAAATAAGGCGGTTTACGGACTAAGATATCAAAAGGTGGAAACGTATTTAAAACTTAATTAACGCGAAATGAATTCAAAACGCTTTTGTAGCTGACGTTAAGGGAATAATGGAAATTTTCACTGACTAAACGAGGGGTTTAGCTTTGTTGAGAGTACGTTCAAGTATTTTGGGCCAAATATGTTTAAGTAAAATATAAGTAGGTAGGTATATGGTAAATCCGACATCAGACGTTTTCATGACATGGTTGCAATTTTCAAAGCCGCTAAATCGTAACGGTGGTTATCCTCGGCGAGATGAGAATATCTCCAGTGGGCAGGCACAGCGCTCACCATTAAATCCTGACTGACCCCCGCCTCCCCGCAACATGCCCCCTCCGTCTAAATCCCCGTAGTGGCGGCTGGGGCGCGCCCGCGTCCTCCCGCCACGCTCATGCAAATTATTCACAAAGTACGCGTGTAAAGCGCCCCGCACGCCTAACTGGCCACCAGAGTACTCTCCTATACCTATATGCAAAATGTAAAACAAATGAAATGAGCTTCACTCAAAAGTGGACCCAGTTTTTTTTTATTCTACTTGCTTAACCGCTCTTTGCCCGTAGACAAGTGTCATGAACGCTAATCGAATAGAATAGAATTCTCAATGTTTGCAAATGACATAAGCTTTCGACAAATAGTAGTTGAGCTACACGATGACTGGTGTATGCATGCCGTCAGTTAGAACAGGTCAACTCAATACTCTTTCTTTAAAAGGCCTATATAGGTTTTTTTCCTACATTGTAACACACATCTATATATATAAAAGAAAGTCGTGTTAGTTACTCCATTTATAACTCAAGAACGGCTGAACCAATTTGGCTGAAAATAGGTGGAGAGGTAGCTTAGAACCAGGAAACGGACATAGGATACTTTTTATCCCGTTCCCGATACTTTTTATTCCACGGGGGCGAAGCCGCGGGCAGTAGCTAGTATCTTATAATTATACTACTACTACTGTCTGGACTTTAAAAGAGACCATGATTCTCTGAGTTTGTTTCGGCGTGTCTTCTCAGAGGTCGTCAGAAGGGAAATGCCGGCGCAATCTAGTAAAAAAATCATTGACTTGTAAAAGTGTCTTTATAAGATCTATTTACAGAAATAAATATCATTTATCTTATTCGAGGGTGCCTTGCCTACAGGCCCTTGTTATGTTCTAAGCGATCTGCTTTTAGTATGTAAAAAGAATATACATTCTTCTTTTATGTATACCTAGCATTTTGACCTTGTTGCTTTATAGCGGTAAACAGTTTAAGCTTTAAAGGAGACCCGGGTAGAATCGCCGTTTGATAGTTATAATAAAACTAGAATATACCTACATGAAAGCTATCGTACCTCCCTTATACTACGGAAAAAGATAAAAGATTTTAATAAGGGTGTTATTTATGAAATAATTGGATTTGGTTTCTTAGAAAATTCAATGTGGGCTGGTAGCGTGACTAGAACAGGTATTAATAGGAACACGTGTGGCTCCTACTGGGCCAATTGAAATTTGAAACAAATTAAACAGGGTATTGAAACCTGTTATTTATTTAGTGATTTCATAATTTCTCGTCACTGTTTTCCATAAAAAAACATGTTGTAAAACTTTAAGTTAAAGTAGGTAGGTACTCAAATACACATAAAAGTTTTAAATAAAAACCAACGTTGGCAATTTAGCTTCATATTGTTAATAATTATAAAAACTAACATAACATTATATCCCTTATCTTATCTTATCTTGTGAAGGGCCGAGGCAGCAAGGCCTCAGTGCACTTCGACCCAATGGGATCTTTTGTGCTTCCCCTAGATAATCTATTCCTCATCCCCTCCCAGTTCTACAAACAGCTCTTCCATGAGCTTTATAATGAGGCCTGGGGGTATGAGTCTGTAGTCCTCCGGGCTTGGATAACCCAGACCCAAAAGGCACATTCGCTTTCCAGCCATTGCATCGCATGTACACAGAAGGTGTTCCATGCTCTCAATTTCCCTTTTGCAGGCCCTGCAGGCTGATGTATCCGTCAGACCCATCTTTTGTAGGAGAGCGTTAGTCCCGATTATATCCCTTACATAACACACATTTAAAACACAAACTATGTTTTGAATCAAAGTCCATAAAGTGAAATCTTTAAATGATTTAATTTGCTTTGCTTGCTTTACCTAGGAATTCAACCCAAAATCTCTAGCGTAGCAGCGCTCAGGACCACTAGGCTAATGAGGCAGTTATAATATGTAGGTAAGTAGGTACTTATATCAATTCACTGCGAAATACTTTCAGACAAATAAATCCTTAAAAACACCTAAAACACCTGTCTATAACCGAAAAGGGCCAACAAAAGTGAAAAATTAAATCAGCCATTTAACCAAGAGCACAATGCTCGCAATTCATAAAGAATATTTTTATGAAAATTTTAATACTCGCCCATACATGCGACCTCCTCTCATAAATCAAGTACTTCCGGCGCCCTTTGAATTTCCGCGCGCCGATGATATACCGCGTCTGTGACAATGCCTGCCTTCAGCATTTATACACCAATATTCCTTTTGACAGAGAACGACACTAATTGAACTAGGGAAGTGTACCCTACATTTTTTATTTACTTAGAAACAGCAATAAGTGTAAGTTACAGCCCTTGTCTCATATAGCGTGGGTATTCTCCTCAATGGCAAAGGTCGCTGTCAAAGTTAAACTAATAATTGTATATGGTTTATTTACCTAAGTTTTGGCGTTCAACGTTTTACCGACGATCATTAAACGTTGAATGTATCATGTGCATTTCTGTGTGGTACTTAAAAATGTAGAAACATTGTAGCAAGAATGTAGCGTCTACGAGAGCTACGATTCGTAGCACATTACTACAAATAACGTAACCGAGAACCAAAGGCCATTTGACCTACATTTTTTATGATGAATTTTGTTTTGTTTTATTTTGAGTGGATTCTTTTTTGTCGAGTAATCCGTGCATTCCATTAGTGGTGAATTAGAGATCGGGTAGCCAGTAGACATATATATTATAAAACATTATGAACACCTATTGTATAAAAAGGAAGTCTTGCCGTTTTATGAATAACGAGAATAGTTCTCATTAGCCAAGGAAAAACATCATGATGAAGACTTTTTATGGTAATCTGGTGCTTATTATCCGGGCCAAGTTGTAACAGCAAGGAAACAGGTCATTTAGTCAGACCGTTACTTCCCGAGTGCATATGCAGTTCATTTTCTATGAATATAATTATTGTATTTTATCGTATCTTTAGAGTATAGACAAAGTAGCTCCATGAGGAAAAAAAATATACATGTTATTGACCTTCTGATAAAATAGGTAAGTATATATTTTAGATACTAGATACCTACATTATATAGTACAGATTTTTCAAAATGATTACCTAATACAGGAAGATTTAGTTTGGCAATATACGAGAGCCACGTTCGCCCGGCCGTCCGTTCGTACGGGTATTCGTTGATCTGCGCTCCTACAGATGGGAGTGCAGATATATATTTCTGGTAGGTCGCGGCCGACGTGCCGGCACCGGCCGATATTTCGTGCTCCCAGGGCGACAATAATTTGTTGGTCCGTCGTGCCACGGTTCGTGTATTGCCGGCGATTTATCTCCTTCAAGCGTACACTCTAATCGTGCCCGATATGAACGATCGTCACTGCTGTTTTGGGATTTTGTGGTGTAATAAAAATTACTGCTTTCCTTCTATTCGGATTTTATAAATCAACATTGAATTTAAGATAGTAGAAAGTCTTTATTTTTTCTTATGGTTAACGACATAATACTCATAATACTACTTACAGACATATTGTTACAAACCGCAAGAGAAAATATTCAGAAAGTCTGCTGGAAATTGTATGATGTGACACTTCACTTCGGCTATGATCCATATTTCTAATGCAGTGCGAAGTAAATCTATGTTGTCGTCCCTGAGACCACGTTCAACCAATATTTGAGTTCGCTCATGTTCGTAAAGCTATTTGGTTTACGACTATAGCGGGGTACATCCAAACACTCCGATTTCCGTAAAAATAGCATATATTTTTGGTGTGGCATTTAATATTATTGAAATGTCTCGTTTTATATAAAAATAAATTACCTATCACATATGATTCATTCATTCGTTTTTAAACAAATATCTACGTTGTTTGTTTCATGTGAATTAACTTAGGCATTCACTGTTTGAGTTAACAGTTCATTAGAAACGGTTAGATGAATACACAATGAATCGATCAATATGTTATAACGGTAAACGAAGCACTTGTTTATGGTTTTTCCGAACCAAAAACCAGCCAAATTAATAGTGAGAGAGTCCATTATCCTGCATTAAGCACTCAGTGGGGCGAATGGGACATAATGGCACATCGCCGCCTCGCGTAGGCCCTTTACCTCTTAATAAAAACGTCACCAGTGCCCGATACACATTATCTGTTCGTTAATAATTTTGAAATATTACGCTTTATATAAAGACAATAGGGACGATATTAGAATTTGTATATTCTGAATCAAGATTAGTGTTTTGTCAGACTCTAGCGTCTCTGGAATTTTTAATGACAATAAAACCAGCCATGATTCTTTCTCTAAATTCAGTTTTTGAGGCTTTTGAATTATTCATAATTTACTATTTTACTTTTCATATTGTATGCGCCAGTCTCAGGCTTAAGGGTAAAGGGCCCTCGGTGGTCGCAAGAACCATTTATTATGTAACGTGTCGATACTAGATTGCTCTGTGAGATATTACCCAAGTGGATATGGGTCAGTAGGTGTTAACCCATTGATGTTATCTGTTTCCTCGCCTAACATAATACATATTATATTTAGGGACATTTGTAAGGGACTAGGATTAAGTAAAGAAACATTTTGAAGTTATAATTTTGGCTCAACTTGCACCTTTTTCGTATCAATAAATAATTATGGAAAATATGTTTTTTTTTATGGGATAGACGGATCACCTGGTGGTAAACGATAACCGCCGCCCATGGACACCCGCACCACCAGAGGAGTCACAAGTGCGTTGCTCGCCTTTTAAAAGTTTTTGGGCCTCCGGTAGCCTCACTCACTCTGCGAAACACAACGCAAGCGTTGTTTCACGCCGGTTTTCTGTGAGGCCGTGGTATCACTCTGGTCGAGCCGGCCCATTCGTGCCGAAGCATGGCTCTCCGACGTAAACATAATGTTAATTGGACAAAAGAGCCTGTTGCATTAACAAATCACAAATAAAAACTCAGATAATTTCATAGAATAACCCATACATATCTATATATTTGTTCAACCTGGGAATGGGTCCCAGAACCAGAACCCAACCCCAACTAAACTAACGAACTAACTAAATAAAGTTCTTTAATTATATGTTTCGTTAAAGTTTGGTCAAACCAATGCAAAATGTCAAAAACATTACCGTACCGTATATAAATTACGAACGAAAGTTAACTATTCCTACCGATATTTTTACTTTGTTGTTTTTCGAAATGGCGGAAAATAGTCTCAGCTTAATAATATGTTTTAATGTAGAGATTTTTGGATATTATTTTGCATTTTGCAACTGTAGCTGTGAAGTTACTAGCGGTGTAGTTTGTAACATTGTTTCGGTATACGCTATGTGCAGTACATCAACTTCGAACAAGTCCTTTCTCAAAACTCATACTACAATGTCGTAACTATTTCAAACGATATAATATCACAGATAACTGCCTCATTAGTCTAGTGGTGCTAACTGCGACTGCTACGCTAGAGGTCTTAGCTTCGATTCCCAGATCGAGCAAAATGTTATTGGGGTTTTCTACGAAATTTTCAGAAGTAGCTCAAAGTCTTGATTTACATATATCATCTCCATCTAGCTATGTGTTATTGTGTTTTACCCACAACGGAACGGCAATTTGCTTGCCTTTTCTTTCTTTCTTCTTTCTAACTCAAGAATAAGGGGTGTACAAAAGTACACCTTCCTCCTGAGTTCAATTCCCGATACAAATAACTATATAATAAAGTAAGGCAGTTGTCCTAAATTTGTGGTTTTGTGAATATGAATAAACCTGTAAAAGAAACTATCAATCATTGCTTCATTGATCTAGTTATACCGCGACTGCTACGCTGGAAGTTTTAGATTCAATTCCCAGGTCGAGTAAAGTTTGGGTTTTTCTATGAAATTCTCAGTAGTAACTCGGAGTCCTGGTTAATGACAATAGGCTCGCCCCCTATTTCATGGCATCTAAACATACTGAAGAACTGTTACTTTAATAACGCGTAACACATGTTCTTCGGTATGTTTAGATTCGGTCAGTACACCTCTGCCTAACCCTTCGGGAAGATCGAGAAGAGTGATGGTTTGTGTTTAAAAAACCTTTATGAGGAGCAATGTGCTATAAAACAAAAAGCATTTTAAATAAAAAAGAGGATTTATATTTCCCAACACTACCGATTTAAGGGGAAGCCGCGCGTCTGGTCCATATATATACGTAGATATACGACACCCGGCCGGGTGAGTGAGTTTGTGAGCTCTTTGAAGTGTAGATTAAGGTACTATGTCACTAAGCAGCTGGGGCTGGGTGTTAAGTGTATCTTGTTTGTGTATAAAATATGCTATTTGGTGGACATAGTTGCTGTTTTTGCGACTGAGAGGCGTAACAAAGACATTAGAATCTGTGTGAATACAGTGTTTACAGTACTATATACACACACATACATATATTCACACCATTTTTTCCCTAGGGGTAGGCAGAAGTCTTGCATACTTCTTTTGCTTCGTATACATTCATAAATATTGTTACCTATCACGCGTCTATTGCGAGTACTACGCACCTTTAATTTGGAATACTTAAAAATTGCATGGGGAGCGAATTACTGATATGACCAAGTGCCAAATATGCCAAGTCAAGGGTCTCGAGTTCGAATCCAAGGCACCTCAGACTTCTCGAAGTCATGTGCTATTAGTTAATTTTGTGCACTTATGGTGCAGAAACGGTGAAGAAAAACATCGTGAGGAAACCCGCACGCCTGAGAGATTTTCTCGAGGGCATGTGAAGTTGTCAACCCGCAATAAGCTAGTGTGGTGGACTAGAACCTAATCCCTCTCATTCTGAGAGAAGACTCATTTAGTAGAATTTTATGTGCCCAGCAGTGGCTGGCCACGGTGGACCCGTGGCCAGCCACTGCTGGGCACATAAAATTGGACAGAATAATGGTCTGAGTATGTATGTATGCATTCATCAATTGGTATCTTCGTAATGGTTAATCGATAAACGAGGAAATAAGACTCCTGATGGTAAATATTCATGACTACTCATTGACCCATGGACCATGGATGCGTTATCGAGCCTTTATAAGGGCCCCAATGTACTGCAGACTGCCAGAGCCGCAGCAACCAAGAGGGAACTGGCTATCAAGCACCAAAGTCGAAACAAACGTTGTACCAGACTCCGACGTAAGGATGGTCGCCATCCAGTCAGTCTCAAATAGGTTTAAGTCCACAAAACATTGTAATATGATGTTGATTTTAAATGTTTTATTTAGGTAATTGTTGGGAAGGCAATCGCTAGTTTGTGCTCCTGAAAATAATTTAACAATATGCATTATTGTCAATGTTACGATTACGTAATCTTTGTAACACATTATGTATTCTATTCCTTACAGAGCAAACACAAAGTGAAGGGAAACGTAGTGAGGAAACCCAGTGTTAATAATTAATTCTGAGCGTGTAGTCTTGGGAAGTTGCGCTATTTGTTGCCTTAGAGTGAACTAACGACGCAATCGTAGATTGAGGGCTACGCATCCACTACAATGACTGACAATCGATATAAGATCGATACACGTACTATTCTGATATCAATACGGTCCTATTTCGATAAACTATTCTGAGTAATAAAATGGTAGTGGCCGTATGTCATGGATTGAAGAGCCATTGATATTTGAGCGCGAATTACCTACTTCTATTTACAGTTCCGACGAAAGAACAACCGTGAGTACCTATTTGAAGTAGCGCAGTGGTAAAAATGACATTAAAATAACATACCATCACGCCTGTATTCCCCGAAGGGTCAGGCAGAGGTGTACTAAGGTACACCCACAGTTCGCCGGTATGTTTAGGTTCCATGTACTAGGGGGCGAGCCTATTGCCATTAACCGGGCACAAATTCCAAACTCCGAGCTGCTACTGAGAATTACATAGAAAAATCCAATAACACTTTGCTCGACCTGGGAACCGAACCCAGGACCTCTAGCGTAGCAGTCGCAGTTGGGACCACTAGACTAACGAGGCAGTTTGATGACACTAAAAACTCCGTATAAAGGTTTGGAGTCCATCCTTACAAATATCGAGATTTTTGCACAAAACCACTTATTTATGTAACTTTACTTGCGCGGCCGTTCGAAACGGCTTATTTCAGACACACACACTTAATATAATTAACCCTTGCTGTCCTGCTGTTGGCCCGGGTCTGCTCTCAGAATGAGAGGGATAAGGCGATAGTCCACCACGCTAGCCTAATGCGGGTTAGTAGACTTCACGTGCCCGCAAGAAAATCTCCTCATAATGTTTTCTTTCACCGTTTAAGCGCGTGATAATTAACTATTAATAGGCACAACATACATCAACATACCATGACGCCTGTATTCCCCGAAGGGTTAGGCAGAGGTGTACTAAGGTACACCCACAGTTCGCCGGTATGTTTAGGTCCCATATAACAGGGGGCGACCCTATTGCCATTAACCGGGAACAAATTCCAAACTCCGAGCTGCTACTGGGAATTTCATAGAAAAACCCAATAACACTTTGCTCGACCTGGGAATCGAACCCAGGACCTCTAGCGTAGCAGTCGCGCCACTTGGCTAATGAGGCAGTTCAGGCAATTAATAGGCACATGTCTTCCAAAAGCCAAAGGTTCTTGCCTTGGATTTGAACTTGAGACTGCTTTCGCTCTCTTGTTTCACACGCACACTTATTGCGTGCTGTGCGGACTGTGATTACAAATTAGTTGGGTTTCCACCGGAGACCAATAATTGTGTGACTCACAGATATTAATAATAATATAATAAAATGTTTATTCATCCAAAAATAAATACAGATTTGACATAAGATGGTAGGTCATAGAAATTATTAAACAAAATCTATACAACCAAAGATTATTAAACCCTGCCTCTTAAACTAGGAGACCTGTATCATAAGAGACAGTGTTTGGCCAAACAGTTAATTTAGGTATCATAAATAATAATGAACGCGTATTGATCTACCAATACAAGTGTGGATTAACATTAACAATCTTTCTTTTTTTTTTTATTATATTTGTATATATTTGTTTTGTGTCTGGTTGTACTTTCTGTCTTAATTGTATCTTTGTAAAGTCTACCGAGACATAAGTCTTGTTTTAGTATAACCTAATTTTTCTGCTTTGTTAAAGAAACTTAAGGATTCCGATGTATAGTCATTTGAACAGCCTTGTAGTCTTACTCGCATAGAGTGTTCATTAGTAAAGTTATATGAATTGTATATGCTGTGGATAACGGTGTGAGTTTCACATTTATATAATATCTTTGTTTATATTGTTTGCGTATATATAATGTGTTACTGTTTGTTTGTCCCAAATAAATAAATAAATTAATAATCTAACCAGTAGAATTTACGAATCTCCACATATCTATATATCTATACTAATATATAAAGCTGAAGAGTTTGTTTGTTTGTTTGTTTACTTGAACGCGCTAATCTCAGGAACTACTGGTCCGATTTGAAAAAATCTTTCACTGTTAGATAGCCCATTTATTGAGGAAGGCTATAGGCTATATATCATCACGCTACGCGGACGAAGTCGCGGGCAGAAGCTAGTTAAGGATAAATCATATCACAGTCTATCTCACTGGCCTTGTTCAGATTAGGACACTAGAACTATCTACAAAACCATAGTTTTTTTGTACCCATTCCAGCCCATGCTATTCACATCAGCTTTGAAAAATAATCCGTTTTATTACCCGACTGCCGAAGGAGGAGGGTTATGTGTTTGACGTGTATGTATGTATGTCCGTTCCTATGTCCGCTCGTAATTTTAAGTTGCGCACAGAGAATAAAAAAGGCTCGAATTAATAAAAACGTTCACTTGCGAACACACTCAAGAGAAGCTTTATTGAAAATGCAAAAATAACGTTTTATTGTATGATTGCGCATAGTCGTGTAGTTATCTCCAGATTCTTAAGAATTGAAATATTGTACTGTAATGTCTTTGCTCTCTTTGCAGACAAAATAAGCGAAGCAATTTTTATTTTCGATTCAATACACAAGAGAATCTTTATAACAACTCTCGCGTGAATCTTGGGGAATATTATGAATACAGAAAGTCGGAAACTTATAACAATTGTTGCTGTTACAACTTTACAGCCAGGAAAGATGCAGATAATTAAAAAAAACATCTTTAAATCAATATATCATCACACCCGTATTCCTCGACAGGGAGGTGTTTTAATGTACACCCCCATGTTATATTTTAAAGCCTGCAATGGGAGGCAAGCCTTTTACAATTAACAGACGATATTCATAGAAAACACGTAATAAAACGCTCGAATCCAGGACCTTACGCTCTAGAGCTACGCCTGTGACCATTGAGTTAGTTTAGTTTTAGAAAAATAGGTACTAAGCTAAGAAAATCGTGATATGAACCGTAATAGCATAGCGTGAGCTGATGAAACTGTCCGAGGAAATACTGAACAAACAAAAAAGATGGAATCAAAGAAACATTACGGAGCTAGATAAATACAAGCCGGCAAACGCTGAAATACAGAAATGACATTATTAGTATTATTTTATTTACGATATTTGCCCAGCTTGTTTTATGACTACCTCCTTTAGATAATAATATACTCGTAGATAGATACTTATTGAGGTATTATGTAAAACGCCACGTGAATGCATAGTACATTCTATACATTATGTGGAGTAGTTCTCTTTGTTATGGACTCTAATTAGGAATTGCTCAACCTGAGAATCGACAATTAATGTAGCAGTTCATATATAACTTTACTATATACTGCCTCTATATACAAGTGGTCCTGAGCGCGACTGCTAAGCTAGAAGTCCTGGGTTCGGTCGAGCAAAGTGTTATAAGGTTTTTCTATGAAATTCCCAGTAGCAGCTCGGAGTTGGGAATTTGTGCCCGGTTAATGGCAATAGGCTTGCCCCCTATTACATGGAACCTAAACATACCGGCGAACTGTGGGTTTACATTAGTACTCTTCTGCCTAACCCTTCGGGGAATACAGGCGTGGTGGTATGTTACTTTGCTAATCCCTAATACAATACAATTTTTAACAATGCGTGTCGTCTGTAGTGACGATACAAGTTCTCATTAGCCAAAACAAGCGTCTGCAATCTGCATACATAAGACAACAAATTTGTTCTATTATAAAAGGTATTCTCTTCGATAAACTGCTGTAGAAACTATACCGCTTGTGACCTGTTGGTCTTGACCTCTCTCAGTATAAGGTTGCAGGTTATTTAAGCCCCGGCGACTATGTACCGATCGCTCGCCACCGGCCGCTGCCCGAGATTTGAATATCATGCTGATGGATTAGTTTGCCGTTCAGATTATTGACACTTGCCGGTCCATTCTACGCTGGGTATTCAGACGAAGTTCGATGAAAATTGGTTTACTCTCGAAAGACGCTGAGAGGGTTAACTTTTTAGAGAATAATTCAGTTTATTATTTTATGTGTGTGTTAGGTTTTTGATAAATGATAATTATATTTGTAAAGACGAGTATCTATAGTAATCCATAAAGCTGAAGAGTTTGTTTGTTTGCTTGAACGCGCTAATCTCAGGAACTACTGGACCGATTAGAAAAATTTTTGATGATCGTGTAGATCATCCATTGTTTAAATAACAATAGCTAAATATATATTTCTTTTACATCATTACTGCCGTCTGTACTTCAGGACATGATTTCTATTAGACAAGATGGGATCTATTCTTAGCAAAATCTTATCAAAACGCAATGACTATTCCATTTTCATTTTGTAACTATTTCAAGACACAAGCCGAGTATTCTGTTAAGCCGTATTTGTAACGTAGTAAGAAAAGGGTTACTTCGATAGTCAAAGACGATAAGCTGGCAACCTGACATGCCATATTGTATTGAGGAGCTTTGTAAATTGGGATAGGCAATGTAGGCATCTATACACAGTAAGAAACTTCTAGAAAATATTTATATCTTTACAATACCTTCCATTTTGAGCTGGGTATTGAAGGTCGCTTTTGATAAATTTAACTAATTAGTTATAATTAGGTTTTTTTTTATAAAGCTTATTAGAAATGTGGGTCGCACATCACTAATATTCTTGTTAACCCCTCGTGCTAAGCTAAAATGCTTGTGTTACGAGTGGGTTCACGTCGGTAGTGTAAAGGGTGGGTTTCGAACCGGCAACCACATGATCGCAAGTCCGACGCCTTAGCCATTAGGCTACCGCCGCTTCAATTTTTTCGCTATATTGTGAAAAATACATCATTATTGCTGCAAACCTTACTCTCCCTCCAGTACTTGCGATTCAAAGCGTTTCATTCTTCCAACAACCATCGCACTTCTTCCCTCTATCCCATATATACCAACAAATGTTAGATTTACTTACACCTTATTTCATAATTCTCGTTGGTACGCTTTTTCAATATTGGGATTGGTTTCCAGTCCATCCAGATACAGATAAAATTTAGTAATTTACAAGAAACGACTGCCATCAGACCACTACAACTCAATTTTGGGGCAATACCGATTTACCCCAACTAAAACAAAAACGCACGTAAAACTATCCTAAGATAGTTTAACGTGCTCCCCGAGGTACGGACGTTTATGCGTTATTATAACCAGTATATACCTGCCTACCTATATCAGGGCTTTCGATATAAGAAAAACAGTTATTATTCCACAATTTATTTCGCAATTTCCTGTGTAAATATGAGTTGAAAGGGTAAACCTAATAGCCGCGAACTTTACGAAAACTATGACACCTGGCATTTCCCAATTACAGGTGTAGAAAGTTGCGGCGCCAGCAATTAGTTCGCGTGAATTTAAAGGAGGCCAAGTGAAGCCAGACGAAGCCAAACTAAGTTAGGCTCAGCCTAGCCAAATGTCTTTGTGAAATAAACGTTTATATACATGAAGTCTAGTCTATCGTTTACATCACAAATTTAAAAAAACATTCTTGTAGGATAATTATTTCAGCTTTGAAAAACATAAATTCGTGTTTGTCCCATAAAAAATCCTTTGACTCCTTAAGATTCTGTTTAAATATATTATGTTATATTACAATCTCGCATTATAATAATACAACTCTGAATTGTGTACTGAGAAGACCATTTAATAATTATTGTTATTATCTATAATGTCTAATATAATATACCGTAACGAAAGAAGAGGACGCCGCTTAATTTAACAACACGAATAAACAATTTTTAATCGATACTATAATTCATGTGTGATAACAAACGAGCGGGCAGCGCGGACGAGCGAGCGGTCCCTCTCGGGTCCCCAAAGATAATTTTCATAATAAAACATCCCTTTTCTCAGGCACTTCGCTGTAAATCAAGTTTTCCGGCCACCCTTTCAATTTCCTGACCGCAACACAGTTCCGTTCAAACGAGATTTTCATTAGACGTTCAAACATCCTGCGTTTGAAAAGTTAATATTTTTACAAGACGATTAAGAATTCTCAGTCCCATCCCTCCCGTTCCCAATTTATCTGGCCCTAGTGGTAGATTTTTTTCCACAATAGGAACTTCAATTAAATTAGAACTCTAACGTCCAAGTGTAAGTATTTGACTCACCTATATTCATCAAAGCAATCCTTCTTGAAGACTGCGGTTCACCTTACATGTAGTGTTCAAAAAAGACTTTAAATATAAGTCTTACTTAGATCTAAAATATACGTATAGGTCATATAATATAAACGTGAACGTAAGACTTCATCGAGACGATATTACCATAACTTACTTTTAACATGAACAGACAAACTCATTACAAATGTTGCGATTAATTTCGCCCACATTTTCCGAGAGATTGCCATTAAATTGCCGCAGTCCGTCTTGCAATGTTTGGGAACATAAATGAATAAATCGACCTTATTTGTGTGTAAGCGGTTGTTAGGGAACATAATAAGATTTTTAATTTTAAATGAACGTTTTGTGGTATACAGGATGGAGAGTAAAATTTGTGAATGTCGAGCTCTGCGTTATCAAAGGCTATGCAGGCCTGTGTGATCCTCGGGGATTCCATTATTCGAAATTAATTGTTGTTTGTTTTTATTATTTTTTAAACAACACTTTTATGCAAATGTTTCCGAGTATTTCTTAGCGATACTGTGAAGGTAAATAACAATTGTCCCGTTTTATTTGCAAAGTAAATGGTAGTTAAACCCCTTTAGTCGTAAGATAACGGTAAGTGGGAGTGAAAATCTTGGCTGGCTTTTCTCTCCAAATTGATAATTGAATTGAGAGTCGATGATTTCTAAAATTTCAACAAACAGACAGTATTGTTTAAATTCCTCGGAATCCTGATGATGCTTTACGGCTTGTTGAGTTTTGTCGATGTGCTGACCCGTTAAAACACATTGTTAGACATAATTTATGGGAAATCGTAAGTCAACACGAACGTTTCTTTGTAATGGAATGTAAATATTTCCCGCATTCATTACCATAATGAAATTATTTTACACAGACACAGCTTTCTTTACGACTGTATTATATTTACGATTAATAGTAGAGATACTTTATTGTTTCAAGATTTTCAGTTGGTTATTTCGTAGTCGGGTTTAAGTTATTTTCACTATATAATTATGTTTTATGTTATGTTAATTAAATGTTACAATATTGTACACTGAACCGCTGCATCACAGGAAATTTGGCCATTTGTATGTTGATTGATATACAGTGGAAATAGAACACGCCATAGAATCTATGTCAGTGGGCGATCATTTAACACTATGGCAATCTACACACATGTGGGTGGGTTCATAACAAATTTCATAATACTACTAAAATGTATAGAAACATAGGTTAATCCGATGACTCACTCGATTTAGATTTTACCAAAATTGGGCCAGAACGTTAATGACTATTAAAATAACAATTTAACAATAGAACAAAATCATAAGAATCCTAATTACACTATTCAACCTAGGAACAGAACCTCATGTTAAGCAGTCGCGTTTAAGACCACTTCTCACTTCAGTTTCATCAGAAGTAAATTAATTTATATGTATAAAGAATTTATAAATGTCAAGAACCATGTATCCATCTTTATTTTATTTTTCATGTCTTTGACGACCTTTTCTTTGTAAGGTTAAGAACATATAAAGAAAACATTATAATGAATCCTGTACGCCTAAAGGGGATCCGCAAAGTTCTTGTAGGCAAATGTGAAGTACGTCTAATCAATCCCTCTGGCTCTAAGAGGCGACCCGTGGGACTTTAATGAGCTGAATTATACACGAACATTTTTATAATTAATATTTACAAAAAAAATACGGTGAATACATACCATCCGCTTATGTTTCCCCGAATGGTTAGGCAGAGGCGTACTAATATACACCCTCAGTTCGCCGGTATGTTCAGATTGTTCAGGTCCCATGTAGTATGGAGCGAGCCTTTCGCTTGTATGAAAATTCATATAAATTATAGTATAACTTTCATTTTTTCATAACTGCCTCATTAGCCAAGTGGTCCTGACAGCGACTGCTACGCTAGAGGTCCTGGGTTCGATTCCCAGATCGAGCAAAGTGTTATTGGGTTTTTCTATGAAATTCCCAGTAGCAGCTCGGAGTTTGGAATTCGTGCCCGGTTAATGGCAATAGGCTCGCCCCCTATTACATGGGACCTAAACATACCGGCGAACTGTGGGTGTACCTTAGTACACCTCTGCCTAACCCTTCGGGGAATACAGGCGTAATGGTATGTTATAACTTTCATCAGAAGCAAAGTAACGTACAGTTCGACGGTATGTTTTCATCCTATGTAATACCTAAGGGGTGAGCTAATTGCTCCGAGCTCAAAACTATCACAGTGGTCTAGTATAGTGTTCCACAAAGTGTGTGTACCTTGGCACACTGGTGTACCGTGGTCATTAGTTGGTGTGCCTCAGAAAAATAAGTTTATCTTATAAACTTATTATTAGTAAGTAGGTAAGTAAGGGTACGACAAATACACATAGGTATATGTAAATCACGGGAGCGCACGAACAAAATAACTGTTGATTAATCTATACTAATATATAAAGATGAAGAGTTTGTTTGTTTGTTTGTTTGCTTGAACCCGCTAATCTCAGGAACTACTGGTCCGATTTCAGAAATTCTTTCAGTGTTCGATAGCCCATTTATTGAGGAAGGCTATAGGCTATATATCATCACGCCACGCGGACGAAGTCACGGGCAGAAGCTAGTATTACTTATAAACAGATTTTTAATTTGTGGTGTGTATAATATGTATAATTATCAGAGGGTGTAGGTACTTGATTCATGAGATAAAGCAAGTATTCTATTTTGAAAGAACTTAATAAAAAAATCGATAGACGATTATTTTAATACATTAGTTGCTTTTTAGCCATTTTGTCTGGAAATAAATTCACTCAAAGTATATTTGTAAACCAAGGTAGATCTACGTAGCTCTGACTTTTCACAACCGTGTGCGTATTCATAATTTATTGCCTTTCGCTTAAAAGATGAAGAAAAACATTGTGTAGAAATCTGCATGTCTGAAAGATTTTTTCGTCGATGCGTGAAATATTTCAGCTCGCACAAGGCCAGTGTTATGTTGGATGTAAATATTTATTTATCGCTTTTTATGTCCATTCCTTTGTAAAGCTTTTTAGCTTTTAAGTCTTATAAAGAGAAGAATTTTCTAGACCTAGCTTACACCTAGCTGGATATTATTATATTACCAAATTTATTTTCTCACGCGTACCTGCATTGTTCTCCTGTCTCATATATCCTGTATCATGACGTAACTAACCATCACGCCTGCATTTCTTGAAGAATTGTTTGAGTCGTAGGTGCTGATGTACAATCACAGTTCCGCCGGTATGATTCTATGTGCCTACTGGAAGCTGATTCTATTGCCTGGGAACAAATTCAAACTACAGCTGCTACTGAAAATTTTCTTTGCTCAACCAAGAAATTGGGTCCAAGATGCGTAGAACTGGCATTTACGGCTTCTAGATTAATGAGGTAGTTCTCTCATTTTGTCCAATCATTATTGTATCGAACGGCATGGTCAAGAACGAAAATTTGAAATAGACTTTATAGAGGTTCTTATAAGTAGATTCAAACTATTTTTGTGTTATATTTTCCGGTTCATAGACACATTTACATACATCGACTGAATTCAATATTGCTAGTTATCTCATTACGGCTCACGTGTATTTGCTTACAATTAGTTGCGTGCGATTGATTATCATAATGCGCCATTCAACAAATTAATTACGTGTGCATATGCGGTTATTACTGTAACATAACATTGGTCCTGATATCCGTATTGGTCCTGATATCCGTATATATAACGGCCCAAAGGGCTAAGAAGAGAATAAAGTTACAAGTCGTATACGCAATCTCGAGTTGTCTTACAGAAGTACGAAACGTTGGCGTCGGGTCAAGAATAACAATACTAAAGTATTTATGGTAGCATATCTACCTATAGATCCATAAGGACTTAGGACATAAGGAACAGTTTTTAATTACACTTTATAAGTACTACATGTCGATATTACTAACCTATATCTATGTATATAGGTTAGTAATATAGGAGTACATTAATAGAGCATTTTCTAATTAATGTCAACGAGCTATTCATTCCGAATTCGCTCCTAATTTTGAAATTCCTGTGAAATAATTTACACTCGATTTCCGACGCTTTTTGTAATGATGAAATGTTATTTTAGAAAGCTAAAAATATAGTTATATATAAATTTATATTTATAGTAAATGACGATACATAATCATACTAAAGAATCAGGTTCAATTTTAACTTTGAACAAACCTTATTAGTCTATTGTTCCTACTAGGCTAGAGGTACCGTGTTCGATTCCCAGGTCGAGCAAAGTTTTTTGGGTTATTTATTCTTTAAATTCTTAGTGCTTACTAGCTCAGCTTTGTGCCCGGTTAATAGCAATAGGCACGCTCGCTAACACATGGGACTTAAACATAACGGCTAACTGTGGATGTACATTAGTAGGTACGCCTGTGCCAAATACAGGCGTGATGATATGTGTAAAATCATAACACCATATTTATAACCGCATATAACGAGACATATTTAATACGCGTACGCTTGAAAGTTAGCGGCAATTTAATTACTTTCTTCGCTAAGCTTTAGCTTTAGTATATTTAGCGCTAGCGATATCAGATGTACCTACACGCATTGTCATATTGAGACCTCAGTTGTTAAGCCTCATTTACCCAGTAATTTTACTGGCTACATTTCCCTTCAAACCGGAACACAATAATGATAGAAGCGTCAGAATATTTCCCAACAGAGCCGAGTTCGAACACCTCAAAAAATTGTATACTCCAATTCGAGTGTTCATTTTCCAAGAGGTTACGTACCTACCTCCTACATTATATAGAACATCATTGGATTTTGAAATTTGAGAGCCTGCCCTTACAGGCCTGTCGAGAAAAGCCTATATTCCTTAAATACAGTAATAAATATAAACCCGCTCTGAGAAAAAACTATCTATGTCAGCTGCATCCTTTCCCAGCATAGTTATAAAAATTTATCGACTGCGAAGGGTCACTGGTCCTTGAGGATGAACCGCCAAAATAATATTACTAAAATTATTAAACTAGTAGGTACATAATATTACAAAATAATATTATACCCATATTTGAGTGAATCGTTTCTTTGCAAGCGCGCTCCATTGTAGATAACATCAGGCACACTAAAGGTAAAGGATAGGCTTACCAAGAATAAAAAAATAAAATTTAATTGTCTTATCACTATCGTTCCTAAAATCAATAGGACGACCTTCATGATAATGTAATCATGATGAAGTCTGCCTCTCATGTTAGTATTTCAGTGTTGCCGCGAATTTAGCAATACTCATATCAAGTGCGTATCAGCGATTTATTCACACAAATAAATACAGGACTTCAAAAAGTACCCTAAAAAAAATGCTTTTTAAATTAAAATTAACGAACGAGTAGCGGTGGTCCTAAAAATAAATAAATATCAGTGTCGGTAAACATAAATATTTACGAACTAATACAATTCCTTAGGAGTCTTTTTACCTTTGTAAATGGGAAAATGTAGGCAATACTCCAATACAAATAGGTGATATAGGGTAAATAACATGACCAATGCCAAATATTGTCGACCCAAATGAAATGAAGACCCTATAAAAACTGGCGCGAAACAATTGCTATTATTCTCCGTTATTACTGTTCAGGTGTGTTTCAGTGATATATCGGCCTATCGTACCGTTTTGGTGGACCTACACAGTTCTGCCAGACGTTAGAATTGAGATATTGCATTATTCCACTAAGGACTAAGCTCAATAGTTTTTTTTTTCAATAAAAATCGATTTATCAAGAGTGAAAGCAAACAGGCTTAGACCCAGTTTCACCAATTTCTATTTAACAAGGCATTAACTAATCAGCATTTAAAATTAACACAGCTGTTAAAATAAGATATGTCCCACCACGACAATGTAACAGTGCGTTACTAAATCAAGCATTTATTGAATGATACACAAAGCATTCACTCACATTCTAATACGACCAAAACAGTAAGTCATAGCAACGTATATCAATGATACTGATATGTCAAATATTGTAACTAGTCGTATAATAATGTTATACGGCCGAATTTATTACATAGTTCTTTTTCTCTAATTCAAAAGCAACCGGGGTATTTATAATTTTGATAGGTAAAACGTCAACAATAATTTGATAGGTAAATTGTCAATAATCATTTTTGTGTTCTGTTGTGCGGATTTTTTTCATATTTTTAAATTATAATCTCTGTGAAAAGTACCTGCACCCTTAGCCCTCACCATGAGAAATATCTAAAAAACATTCACGCTGAATTTTTCTTCGAACGAGAACTAAATTTGTGTATATCTACAAAGATGTTATGAAGAATAAAATATGATGCAACTGCAAATAAAAACGAAGATTGGAGCAAACCACAATCACTTCTTCGAGCTTTTTCAATGCCATGGTACTCAGTGTCATGGAACAATTCAATAATGTGGGGATAATACACAATATAATATTCTCAACAGGTAGGAACTAATTTTGAGTTATCTATATGAACTAAATGTTTGTTACTATTTTATTTCAGTGTTTATTACTGAGGTAAAATGTTATTGCACCTTTTTCAGATCAGATTTCAAACTTCGATAAATGACGAATTGGTGCAGAGCAAACTGAATTACTTATGATGACAAATCACTAAAAAACATGGTGAGGCTGAGGCAGCGATGACACAGTAGCTATAAGAAAAATCAACACAACGGAAAATGAAGAAGGAAATATCTACTCCAAATTAATTCGAAATAAAGTCGAAAATGGCTGGTTAATAACATAATTATGCAGTTTTATTTATTTTATATAGTAATTATATCTTTACCAAACTATAAAAATAATAAGTACCTACAAAATGTATAGTATTTAAAACTAGTATCCTACACACCAATAGGCCTTAGGCAAAACTTCCTGTTTAGGCTAAGTGTTGAGCTAAGTTAGTAGGGCCTAAGCACGATCGCTATGCTACAGGCTATGACTTCGATTCCCAGGTCAAATAAAATGTTATTGCCTTATTGGTTTTTTCTATGAAATTCGCAGAAGCAGCTCAGAGTTTGGATTTGTGCCCGGTTAATGGCAAAAAGCTAAGTAGCTCTCTATTCATCCAAATTTTCTAAAACAATCCAAAATAAAATGATTCGCCTTAATTAGACCTTCATGAAAGGATCTCCTTTGTTCTTTCAAAACGATTTTGACAGTACACAAGTCATAGTAACACTCTGTTAAAAATTTAACAGACCCGCAGAGCAGTGATTAGATTTAACAGCTGATTAAGCAATTTAACAAGCTATTAGCATGTGGTGGGACACTCACAAGCCTTAACAGTGTGTTAAAATATTAACAGGCTGTTAAATTAACAAACATAGTATGGTGAAACTGGGTCTAGGCTTTTATTTTATTTATTCTCGGAATGTCTGGCTTCGTTTGTAGCCAATCTATAAATCAACTGGGCAAACAAAGAGACCAAAATTATTAAAAATGCAAACCAGATGGTTTAAGGCGACTTGCAATAGAGTAGTAATAAGAAAAGTATCTTTAATATTACCAACAGATAGACAATTTCTTTTCCTGACCGTATAAACGTCACAATACGCCACTTTCTTATACATTTTTATGGGCGCACCTTTTCATAAAAATATTATTATATTTTATTTTCTGTTAAGGGATAAAGATGATCTTTTTCTATTAGCACTTGTAAATGTTCAAAGCAATATGTTGTTTGTTGCGAAAGTTGTAGAGTAGCCTCGGGGCGGATTACATGTCACTGAGACAACCGTTTTTATGGCGTGTTGCTTATTGCCTTTCGAGTTACGAGAGGGACGTTTTTCACCTCCGGGTAGTGTTGATATAAAGTTGGCGGTCTCACGCACATTACACACAGGCGGCGCGCGCCAATACACACAATTTATTGTATT
The DNA here is from genome assembly GCA_947256265.1 of Acronicta leporina. Lineage (NCBI taxonomy): Eukaryota > Metazoa > Arthropoda > Insecta > Lepidoptera > Noctuidae > Acronicta > Acronicta leporina. Next base: position 9,524,364 of record OX366521.1, read on the forward strand.
GTTATAGATCTGGGTCTTTGGAAACATATTGAGCCCAAACTGCGAAGGACAACGCTTAGTCACTCGATTCTCGATCTACTCGCGTGAGAAGTGTTTAACATAACTCATGTCGGACGTAACAATTTATAGATCGAGTACGTTAGATCTTTTTGCGCGTGTGTGGAATTTTAAAACGCTATATCAATAATACAGCGAAATAAATCAAACTCTAGTAACTATGAATTTATTATGACAATTTTGGATGCGTCCACACTGAAATGGCGTTTTGAAATATTCACGCAAATAAATGCGTCCTGCTATTTCGTAGCGATATCGAAATAATTATACCCTTTAAATAATACACATGGTTGTAGAGACAACTACATAGATATATGTAAATGCTCGCGGATAGCTTTGAAGGTAAGTGAGTGGTGTTGCTTTGCACAGATTCCCGTATTGTTACAGACTCAGGGATCAGCCAATCAAGGGATGGGTTATCAGAAATAATAATATATTAACTAGCTTCTGCCCGCGACTTCGTCCGCGTAGCGTGATGATATATAGCCTATAGCGTGATGATCGCAATAAAAGATAGCCTATGTCTTTTTTCAGGGTCTAAAGATTGTCTTTGCCAAATTTCATCAAAATCGGTTGAGAGGTTTAAGCGGGAAAGCGTAACAGATAGACAGACAGACAGAGTTACTTTCGCATTTATAATATTAATATAGTAAGGATTGGGTAGTTAATTTCCTTATACTAACAACACTGATTTGTAGTCCTATCTAATAACCTGTAACTGTGACATAAGCTCTCTTTTTTGGCTCTGGAACACTGATTAAAGAACATCTCTTGACATCCTGATGTATTGGTCAGTACACCTACCCCAGCTTGCCTAATATCTTCTCTGCTGTACCTGAAAGACTTCAACACCGCAAACACTCCGTGATAATATACTGCTTTATTAAAGGCAGTCTGGTATTGACATTTGTATAGTCAATACACCTAAACTTTATAACGATCGATTTTATATTTACCGTGGGTGTACCTAACCCATGGTAATTGTAAGTACCCAATGTAAAAGAGGGGCGAGCCTTTTGTCATATACTAGACCCAAATTCCAAACTCTAAGCAGCTACTGAGAATACATACAATCACACCTGTTTTCCCCGAAGGGTTATGCAGAGGCGTGCTAATGTACACCCACAGTTCGCCGGTATGTTTAGGTCCCATATAATAGCGGGCGAGCCTATTGCCATTAACCGGGCACAAATTCCGAACTCCAAGCTGCTACTGAGAATGTTATAGAAAAACCTAATAACACTGCTCGTCTAGGGAATCGATCCCAGGCGAAGCAGTCGCGCTCAGGACCACTAATAAACTAATGAGGCAGTTATTTATAAACTTAGGGCCACTTGCACCAACTTCTTGAATATGTTCAAATTACATTTAAACACAAATTTACTATGAAAATTTTTGTTTAAATGCAATTTAAACATATTTAAAAAGTTGGTGCAAGTGGGCCTAAGTTTTATTTGCGTACCACTACTACAATAGTTATCGATGTAGAAGTACAGAAGCGTACTTATGCAGTAGCTCAGAAGGCTTCCGGCCGCCGGAAGGGCATGATACATAGTACTAAATCCGATTAATTTGCGAAACCTGTTAGTGGGACAATAACGTTTAAACACATTCCTTGTTGGCGCTGTCTCCCTGTCACCTTGAACACTGGCGCAATTAATTCACGTAACGCTTGCTCGAATCATAATTGAAAACAATGTAACAATTATAAGAGCCTATCTGAAACGCAGATGGGAATAAATTACGCTGTTTTAGTTCTGTGCTTGGGAAATGTAACGTAACAAATCGTAAGGGAGATTAAGAAATGTAAATGTCTTGGTAAGTTAGTACATAGTTATACTTAGTATAATACTAGCTTTTGCCCGCGGCTTTGCTCACGTGAAGCTATATTAGGATTAAAAATGGATCCCAAAAATAATTTAATCAAAAACCAACAGTGATGATCTCTTCCTTGTATGGGTCTCTATACATCAGAGAGGTCAAGCGGTATCTCGGGATACGTTTAATTATTTGAGATTAGAACATCAGTTTTTAAGTTTAGCATATACTTTCTAACAGTGATAACAAAATTAAAATAAAAAGTTTTTGCGCCAACCCGTAATAAACAGACAAGAATTTAAACAATCACATTTTTGGATTCGCAGACGTTTACATACCGTAACCCACTTGTTTTTTTTATTATTGAAACCAAATTAAAGTAAATAGGTACAGAAATGTAAAAAATGCTATACCACTAGAAACACATTCCTAGTTATTCTACTAAGATTTTACATCAGCCGTAGTTCTATAATAATCTATTTTAAATTAATACATTATGGGGGTTCAATTACTCGCTACACTCATTAGTAAAATTCTCCTCACTGACTACAAATTCGGTCCAAAATTTCAGCGTCGTTGGTCAACACCGAGTGTGCAACCCACACCGCACCTAGTACAGATCACTGGCGTAAATGTAAGGTCATGTTTATTTAACGTTTCAACATGCTCACAAAACAATATTTACTTCCAATTCCCATTTCCCTACCCACATTAACATGAAAAGCTTTTCAAATGGCGAAAGCAAAACTTTTGTTTGGTGTTTTCGCCGTTTAACTTGAATCATTCACGTGTGAATTTCTAGCCGATGCGAGGTAGTTCGGGCGTAAGGCCTCGGGCGGATAGCGGCCTGATTGCTCGCCGTAATTACCGCATACAAGACCGGTATGACCATTGCTTACCGCAGTTTTACTACAGACAATAACCCTGTATAGGAGATGAGTTTAAAAAGACTTTGTTACTGGCAAGTGATCTTCATTGTTATGATTACAAATACTGGCATCAGTTCAGTAGATAGAAAACGTTTCATTCCAGAATCTACAAGCTACTGAAAACATTCATAAAAAATACGATCTTTAGCGGAATTTTTTTTCACAACTATACATATGGTATATCAAAACAGTTTATAAGTCAAATAATTACATACCAATCCATCATCATACTATCTCTAGTGATAAATTTATAGAAAAACTGAATATCATTTTCCTCAACATCGGAAATAATAAGGTTATATTTATATGGCTCTACTAGGAGATACTGGAAAAATATCTGACTTGCGCTGTGATAGAACCTCTTGGGGTCTGACTCGCTGGCGACCTCCTTTACGTCGTACTTTGTCGTAAAGAATCTTTGTTTGTGTTTCAACTTTTGCACGTAAGACCCAGTTACCCCTCGGTTGCTGCGGCTCTGGCAGTCTGCAGACCTTAGAGGCTCTTAAGGGTCGGCTATGCATCAGCAACTCCTCTGGTGTTGGAAGTATCTATGACTATTTACCACCAGGAGGCTCATTAGCCCGTTTGCCGACTTAAACAATAAAAACAATACTGTTTTATACTTATAGTATTTATAAACTCGTATGAATTCAAGTAAAAATATGCTTGCTACTTACTTTAATTTTTTTTAATTTCTCCAAGACGCTAGGATACAAACATATACTACATAACGCAGGTTACTACATTAAAATGAATGAGTGAACGTGTCAAATCCCTTAGTTCCCCACACAAGCACACTATTAGCACAGCTGCTCTTACAATATGCACATCCTACTTACTTCATTGCGGCTATAAGAGGCTTAAGAAGGACTAAGACAAACTATAGAGACACAGACAACTATGGGCGGAGTCTGCAACTAGTTACAAGGTATAGTCGACCAAAGAATTATGTATACAGGTAGCTGACTGCATTTCTGTATTTTGATAAATATTGTTGTTATAAATATAACGCAATATAACGCAATATTAGGTATGTATTTTGACAGGAACAGGAAGGCACGTGTTGTTAGCTAGCCTACATACCGAATAATCCTTTCTTTCATACTAATATAATACCTACATGCGAAAGTAACTCTTTTTGTTTGTTGTCATTTTCACGTCTAAACTAATGAACTAATTTTGAAAGTTGTGGTATACATAAAGATAGATTGGATATTAAACAAGGACTTATGGTTCATTTTATTTAAAAAAATCATTTGTGATGCGCTAGTCATTAACGCATTCTATGTCAACAAAAAAAAATCGATATTCGTCTCCTGTATACCTAATTCTTTCATCAACTGTACGTCGCTACCGATGTACTATGTGAGCAGTTTTATGTAGATCATCCCGGAGTTCCCTGAGTAATCTTTATTCTCCTTCTATGCGTGAAACTGGGAAGTGTAATTAGATTGCTTCGGCAGGAAATTTTCTTAGAGCAGCTGAAACTTTGATGGGTACACGACAGTCCATACACTTCCTGTATAATCTGACTGCATATTTTATAGGCTTTCCATACAACGCGAGTCCAGTTTATACTAGAAATATAGAACAGTTTGACATATACCTGTAAGGTAACTTTTAAAAAATACAGTCTCATTAGTCTATATAGTCAGCGCGACTGCTGAGTTACGAGGTCCTGGATTACCCAGTAACACTTTGCTCAAGCTTAGGATTTTTCTATAACATTCTCTCTTTAGATTTCTCGCTAGAGGCCATAATATTGTCGTTAACATAACCGTGAATTGTGGGAGAACAGCAGTGGGTACATGTCTACCTGACCCCTCGGGGAATATAAGGGCAATAAAAATATTTGTTATAAAAATTTTTGCATTTTTCATCTAAGATTGTACAATTATTGGCCTGGTGGGTGGGACACGCAGTGGGTTAGTAGAGCATTCTGATGTATTTAATCAGAAAATGCAGAACCTGTTCAAATCCTGCCTGCGCTCGATTTTTCCCTTCTCTACAATAAATACAATAATAGGTAGGTACTGCCCTCAAACATATTTTGGATACATTGGGCCAAAAATTCTTTGGACTACAGAATGCATTAAAATATTATTCCTCCCTATTGAGAGTGTCACCACAGTGTAAGGCACTGTGGCGTTTTCAACTGAAGCTTATAATATTAACGCTGGCAAGCCTGAAATCTATTTGCGTTGCATCGTGGACTAGCCACGGTGCAACGCACTTGAATGCAGAATTGAGATTCCAGTGTCCAAAATACGTTTAGTTCGTTGAACCAGTGAACAACAAAGCATTGTATCGGCCGACCAAAATGATTGGGAGCCAAAGTAAAATTGGACTGCTTTGTTACTAAAAGGCTTAGGAATAATAATGGTGTGCTAATACAAGTACCTATTTGTCACTACAATATAATTTGCCAGAGTTGAAAATCCGATGTAAGTAGATGAAATGTCTTTCGTTTGACATTAGTAAGGCCGTATTAAAAGTCAATAAAATGTACACGAATTAATATTTTTTTTAGAAATAGAGAGCCGACTTCTAAAGTTAAGTAGTTTTCAAAATGGATTTTTATATTATTAATTAGGAATCTACTTCAAGTATTATATTTTCTTAGCAAGTTCTAAGCACAAGCACTTTTGAAGAACAGAAATATACCTAATAGAATCCTATGCGGGACAGTAATAAGCAAAATATTAGCATTCCATTTTTTCCTACTCCATAGCAATAAATGCATCAAAATTACTTACCTTTAAATGTTCAATCGCCGCGCCTTTGTTCAAACAGAACGCTGGATTTGCATTTTAGTCTATATACGTATTTGTTTTGAATTGCATAGCCATTTTTAAAACGAACCTTTTTGTTATACAATGTTATTATATTTATTGTATGTCTTTAGTGTACTCAAACAAGAGCAACAATAGTTATTTTTTGCGTTGTTCCAGATGTCAAATTTAGTCAACGTATACAATAAAATGAACCTATGTTTTTATAAGTAACTAAGAAGAAATAGCATCAAATTGCTGATATAATAGAAAAATCTTTTGATCTCGGATGCCTGATATTTTATTTCTTTGTCATCCATGTTGAACTGTCATTTTACTAATTGATAAAAGCAAGACGGAACACTGTAGGTCTAATGAGGAGTCTATAAAGCTTATGCAACAATGAGGATGGGTAAGCTTACATTTTCTTTTAAAGAAAAATTAAAGTCCAATCTAGCCCGGGGCTAGGAAACATCAATGCTTTGGAGACCCGTTTGCATTAAAAGCGATATCATGGAAATATACAGGAAGATTTAAAATTCATTCTTAGTATAATGCACATTGTACTGATATTGACAGACGCCACAATCTGTACGGGACCGAAAAGGTCAAAAAGAAACCCCTATGATGACTTAAAGTTTTCCTTTTGACCTTTTTGGTGAGCAACTCTATAAACTGTAGGTATTTTTTTTATATCGTGTAAGACCGAAATTGCAGCTGGCAATTCGATCTTGATAATAAGATTGAATGTGGATAACTGTCACCACATAGAATCTTTGCATAGAGTCGCAACAAATATCTGTGTAAAACAAAATACAAAATAAAGGTCGTTCTTAAAGACTACAAAAATACCTGCACCTATTTAAAATTACGAGCAAAAAACCTTTTAACTTTAAAGCCGACACCCAAACACATCAAAACCCATTTTAAGCACACGTAGTCAGGGCAGCAGCGGTATATTTAACCCAAACCCTGCATCAGCTAACGCCTTGCCTGGACAAAAGGAACAAGACCCAATAACAACGCGCAGTAACAAGGTGAGTGCCGCACTTCACACTGTTTTATTCGCTTGTCTGACTTTAAGAGTGCTCTGTTTTACCTGTGTTATCCTCAGGGTTAATATTAGGCTTTAGGTAACGACAGTTGGGCCGCTTGTCATTCGACGTGCTTAAAATAAACTTAAGCTTGTTTTGTATATTTTTTTGCTGTTCGTATCAAAGTAGATAATACACGGTGAAGTATTTTTAAAGCCTGAAATGTTAATTTGCTTGCTTTTGGCTCTCTATACACCACTGCTGTGTAATGATTTCTCTCAAGAATTTTAGTAGATACTACAAATATGATGTTAATTAATTTAATGTTGCGACGTCGAACCGTGAAGTTGTTGTGTAATCGCCCTTCGCCTACAAATGGAAGAAGTTAACGTGGGAGAGCCATGCTTCAGCACGAAGGGTGTGTTAGCAAAAACGTGTGTGCTACCTCAAAGCAAAAGACATTGAGATGTGGAAAAAAATGTGAATAGGACGTGTGAAATGTGAAAGGCTTAACCTTTATTTCAACCTTCAGGAATACTAAACTATATAACATAGGTAAATGTATGTTATGTTACGCATTAACTGATAAAAGCAGTAAAAGCAGTCAGCTACCTACCTCGGCCATGTCGAGGCTTGCGAGGAAGATAATTAATTTCATATCTTTGAAGCTCTTACAGGGTTTTTTGGCCGTGGGGAAAGCTTCTCAGTGTGCCTACGATGTTGTAAATACCTGTGATAATAAACTTTTTAATTATAAATATATAACAAAGTCGCGTTAGTTACTAACACCAATAATTATAACCCAAGAATGGTTAGAGCGATTTTTATTATCTTTTATTTGCTGGATTTGCCACCACTCAGTATAGCACGATAACTTATTTTTTTTATGTGTGAGTTATATATTAACCTAAAAGAATAGCTGTAAGTATTCTAAATAAATAAATAAAATAAACTATTAAAGTACCGGAAAAAATCTCAAAAAAATAAATGTTTTTTTGAGTTTCAACCAATTACAATTGGAGAGTTCAGTTCTGCCTAGAAGCCCAGTCATAGCCATAAAGCCTTTTAGAACACGAGTGAAACTGTGGGAAACAGCTAGTTAATAATAAAAATAATTTAATGAGACCCACCCGATTCAAGATTAATACCATTCCATTAAAAAGAAAATAGAAGTAAAGTTGTTGACACACTCCATCAATCAATTACATAAAGCTAAACGATGCTTAAACAAACTAAACTTTCACTTTCCACATACATTAATTAGTATAACATGATGAATATTGACAGGTAAATGTTCATACAAGTCAACGCGTAACTTTAATAAATAATGGTTGTGCTGTGCTCCAACTATCAATCATTCAGGGAAGGTGGTTAGCTAATTACCTTCCCTGGCACGCTAAAAGCGGTTGTGTCTATAACAACCGCGGGATGGGAGATGAACGACTGAACATCAATCAATGTTAGTTACACATTTATCTGCACACACCTTTACCGTCGTATCGTGCTGGCAACGAGAAAATAAGCCATCGATCTCGACCTGACGTAGCCTGCAGTGTACGTAACACTGCAATACTAGCTTCTAAATATATTTTTAGAAAATGCAGGTATGGTTTCATGGCCTTTATGTTTTTTCACGTGGGAGAGCCATGCTTCGGCACGAATGGGCCGGCTCGACCGGAGTGATACCACGGCCTTACGGAAAACCGGCGTGAAACAACGCTTGCGTTGTGTTTCGCCGAGTGAGTTGAGGTTACCGGAGGCCCAAACCCTTTTAAAGGCGGGCAGCGCACTTGCGACTCCTCTGGTGTTGCGGGTGTCCATGGGCGGCGGTTATCACTTACAATCAGGTGATCCGTTTGCTCGTTTGCACCCCTATCCCATAAAAAAAAATGGCAAGGCTGATGGCTACCGGAGTCTGTTCAGAAGAATTCAGGATAACGGAAAACTGGCGGTCCAAACCCTTTTAAATGGCGCACTTGAAACTCCTGGTGTTGCTGGTGTCCATGGGCGGCGCGGTAATCGCTTACTATCAGGTGACCGGACTGCTCATTTGCCCCTATCCTAAAAAAAAGTCGAACACATTGAGTCATACGTGAACTTGTCGTAGCCAGAAGTCAAGTTTTAAATATCGCTTCCCGTAAATTCGACCATAATTCTATACTAATTATAAAGAATAAATATTTGTATTTTTGTTTGTAATGAATAAACTTAAAAATACTGGACTGAATTTAAAATACTTTCACTAATAGAATGCTTTATTATCACTGAGTAACAGTAATAGGCTAAATTTGTAATCCAGTTCAACATAACGTCATTTTAGAAACAGACAAAGAAAAGACTCTTGGCTTCTGTTGCTCAAATAAAGTCCCCCCATATCACTTTTTCTTCAATTTCTTTAATGTACAGACATCGGTCCGTTACAATTTAATTATAAGTATAAATGAGACATAGTTCTATTTCATACACTTATTGTACACATACACATATTGTTTGTAAAATTAATTTTGTTACGAGTACGTTTCTTGTAATAAAAATAAACTCTTGTTACTCAAAGTTTATTTGTAAATTCCAGAAATGTGTTTCGATATAATTATGATCCTGCATATACTGCGTCAACCAGAGCGCCCGGGGTGATCGGGCTACTGGGAATTTTCAAAAACATGTAACGACCAACAACGGTCTGTTTGTCTGGTCGTAAAGAAGTTATAAAAAGGGTCTCGTATTGTCAGAAGTAATAAGAATAATAAATATTTTACAAAGTTAGTAAACATTGAAACATACATACACATTGCAAACTTTACCCTTCTGGATACGCAGCCGTGTAGAATGTCGTCACGTGACTTAATATTTGTAAAAAAAATTACGCATACATTTATGTAACTTCATCAAGTAAATAAGGAAGTAATTTCGTATTGTAGCAACCGAGAAATATGCCAACATTTTGTAAATCACCCCTGAATACCTATTACGCAGGTAAACATTACTAACGAATAATTTAAAGCGTCTCAACAGAATTGCTACACACGGTGAACAGAACAGAATATCGAATATTTTACAACAATACGCTTAATGGTTTGACAAACAAGCGTATTCGGAGTACAGAAACCAGCTTTGCTGATTGCGAATTGTGCTTACCGTCGAATACAAATTGTAAGCGTATTTCCTTCAAGTTAATTCACCGTTGAAGAATTGACCTTATGTAGACAATTTTTCTCATAAATTTTGAGCTCTTCATTATAAAATATTCAGATATTATTATGGTGATAAGCTATGACAGAATTTTTTTTTTTTACTCATTGAAGGCGTTTTTTGTATTATGTAATTATTACACAAAATGGTCTCTTATTGTAAACAAACGATGTTTTAACGGACAATGTGATGATTTGATCTAATTGATTGTGTTCATCCACAATTTCAAAGCTCAGATAGACTGAGATGCAATCAACTGAAAATTGACGGCCCAATGTGATCAAATTGGGCGCGAAATTAGCTATGAATAATATTTGAGTGTTCAGTCCACTTGCTGCTTTTGGATTTTAAATATTGCCGTCTTGAGACTGAACGTGATAAATAGTTGTTATCTATATTCAAATTGTGAGACTTTTTGATGGATCATGATCATAATTTACGGTAGGCCGTTGCGATGACACTAAGTTTGTCGTATGTCGATGTCGATGTCGAACTAGCGAAGCTGCAGCCAAATGTGAGTTCATTAATATTTGTTTACTATATTATATAAGAAGGATTGTATGAAATACTTTTGCTATATAATATAGAATTACACGTGCCAAAGCCAAATTTACCTATAATCATTTCTATCTGACACGTGCACGCATAACGAAACGTTTGTTAAGAATTGAGCACATTTCAAAGGAATCCGTAAGTACTCATCGATTTTATGAGATTTTCTGCTTTGATATTATTTAGAAATATTATTTCACTTCTTACGTCGTGTAGAATTCGAATAACAAGCTGATTCAAAAATAATTAATTAATCTGTGGTATAGTTTCATATTAGCTATTGCGAGGTATCATCAATGTGTATTCTGCGAGATAAAGTGTAGGTATCGAACAAGTAAATACAATACCTGTATGAATTTAAAAATACAGAAATATACCAAAACAAAATTGAGTACAATAGAATGCACTTAAAAATTTCAAATGAGTTCACAATAGCACAGAGATTGAATCAACATTAATATAGGAAAACAGCTAGTGTGGCATAGCAACTTTCAAACTCGTCTTGGCTGAATCGAGCAATTTCTGCTGGAGCTGGAACCAAAAATATTACTTAACCCAGCAAAGAGGTCAGACAGTAAACTCCATTGATTTCAGTTTACAAATCGACTTTATCTGGTAATAGTGTGGTGTTAATGTGGTGTGCGGAGAGCGGAAAAGTGCGAGCGTTAAAGGCGGACCTGCCCGTTCAATATTCATGAGCAACTTAAACGAAGAGGCATCTAAGTCGGCGGCAGCGGAAATAGTAATCTTACAATCGATTTAGTTGGTGTTACAATTTGTAGCAAACAACTAGCAAGCCGTACAGAGAACGTTCTGCCTAAATATTAATAATTTCGGTTTATTTATTAAACATTATATTGTGAGAATGAGGTTCCTACTAGGTACAAAAATATCTGGTAAAAGTATCGAGCTGACATTATTTCACATTTTTGATAATTTATTACAGCAGATATCTTACAGACCCGTCGGGCATTATTGCCTTTAGTCGCTGATTTTTGCGCCCTCAATTAAATGCTACGTTCGAACTATTGAACTAGACGATTAAAATAACAGTTGCCATAATGGCGTCTGTATTTGCTTACTCTGTTGCAGTTGTAATTGAAATTAGGTAAATCTGTTCTTTTTCGCATCATTTAGAATAGGTACGTACGCGCAAAGATATTTAAATGTTTGTTACACTTTATACATGCGATTTTGATTCTTCCTGTTTTTTTTTTCCATATATATAGATCATTATTGTATGCTTGAAGTACAGCAGTCTACAAATTTCTGTAATTTTTATTACCTACAATATAAATATATCCAACAATAAGCTTTTTTGGCGCAATAGTCGAGCAATCAGTAGCTATACTTAGGAGGTGCGGGAACGACCCCCGCACGGAACATACCTATATACTTAATATATTTTATGGCCTACATTTAAATTTGTTGTGTCTGTATTATATGTTAACATTAATTTATGTATGAGAGATATGTGTTTGTAGATGTACCCACGATGCCTACAGGTGAAAATTCAGGCTATAAAAGTATAGGGCAACGAGTATTTCAAAATAAAGAAAAAAATGTTTGTAAGTACGACTAAGTCAGGTGGTAAGTAAAATTTCCATAGTAAGAGGGTTTCGTCTTCAATATTCCTCATACAAATCGATTTCTTTATTGGCTCACGTACCTTCCGTGATTTGCCAACAGTTTGTAGCTACGTTGTTCATGCCGAGAACAATCGTAGTCAATCTATAAAGTTTCTGCGAACATTCTTTTCTTCTCCCTAATTATATGAGATTAACTTTTGCTTCAAAACTGTAAGCGACATACCTAGTTGACATACCTCGGTTTCAAATTGACGAAATTCTCTTTTTAGAGATAAATTAAATCTTATACTACGTAAAATAAGTTGAAAAGATTATTAAGTATAAGATTAACCTTCTTCCGTCATTCCAATATCCCACAGACAGAACCATTAGCGAATCAGTAAATTCGATTTACAATGGCAAATCTTACAGTTTGATCTCCTTGATCTACCTACAGTCAATCTTTAATGAAAAATTTCAGCTAAAGAAAAAGATAGATGACTTCTTAAAATATTTGAATGTAAAATTTTCAGTAGTACAAGTCTTAACCTAAACTATTTTAAATAAAAATTCAAGATAGGTTGAAGTTGATAAAGGTGAAAAGATTGTAACGAAATAATGTTTATAAGAGTAGAGTTAGGTATCTATGTTCATTCAATCAATTTTTAGGGTTCCGTACCCGAAGGGTCCTAACGGAACCCTATCTATTACTGTCACTCACATGTCTGTCTGTCTGTTGTCTATGATACAGGTATTACAGCCAAACAGCCAAACGGTTCGAAAAGTCATACAAATTGTCAAAAAATGTTTTTGAAGATTACTCTCATACAGATGAAGGGAGGCACGAAAAAATAATGTGACCTACCCCATCGATTGGAATATCATTAAGTAAATAAATACTGTATTTTTTCTAGTCAGCTTTTCTTTACAAAATTTTGTTCGGAAGAATTTTTTTACTTCCCGTTGTCCTATGAACTAGAAACTTGGTGATAATGTTTACTATTTATTTAAATCAACTTATATAATAAATCATATCAGTCTTCGGAGTAGGTATTTACTTCAGTAAAGCACAGAACAATTTGATACTTTGTAAGATCACAATAATTAACGTCTTGCCTAAATGTATTGTTGTCATTTACGGTATAGCTTCGCTCATTACATGAGCGGCAGCAACGCCATCTGTTACATATTGACTGCCATGAACGTATCATTCATCCACTTGACAAATGATACGGTAGAAAGGGGGCAGCACTATGTTGACGTGTTAAATGTACTCAGGGACGTCCTGGCCAAATTCCAATAAATCATAGTAAAACACACAACACTATTTTTTCCCGAATTTCGCAATTTTCCCAGCAATTTTCCCATCTTTTCTTTCTTTGAAAACCTTATAAGAGTTGTATAACAATATTAAAAAACATGCTAAATTAATTAAGCCGTTCTCAATGCAGAAAACGATACGGATATCAAATTATGCAAATGCATGCAATGCACTAAAAAATATAGCAAATATATTCCTAAATTTATGTCTTATCTAGTATCTAAACTTCATTTTAAGTTAATTTCATGGTTAACACGAATATAAATGAATACCTAGAGTAATTAAACAACCGGTCAACTATTTGGAACAACCACGCGATTTAACAAAGAGCTACACAGAAGCACGGTGTCTAAATAAAAACTTCTTAAAAGAAACCTTAAATAATTTGTTGTAAAGTTCTAAATTGTGGCGAGAACCTCTTTTTTCACCTTGAATATTTCCATTGTAAGAAACCACCACAGCCAAGAAACTGGACCCGTGAGTGCTGTGTAACTACCTATTTTACTTCGAAAGGAGTCAGGGAAAAAATGCGGTCCCTACCCACTGCTAAGCTTTGCTATATTTTCCAGATAATGACAAGATAAGATACACTTCAATTTTATTCGCTGATCTCAAAATTTCATTTATCCGGTAGGTACAAAGTAAAATGCATCAAAATTTCCCATAAAATCCCGCACAAGATACAATCATACGTTTAGGAGATTTGAAGACTGAACGCTAAACCTAGAACTTTACAGCCTATGCATAGATTGCTCGACTTAGACTTTGATGTTTGCGTTTGGCGCGATTCCATTACGGAATCGAATATAAGTTAGAGCAACAATGTTCGGGTACCCCTGTCCCTAGCCGGCAACTTGCAAAGCGTCCTTGCATTGCTGCATGTTCTTGTTACTTGCGTGCAAATACTAGTACCACTGTGTACGACGAGTGTACTATTGTGTTCTAAAGTTGGTCTTAGCTCAGTATAAAATGTTGTTATTTATGTGCCTACAGTGACAATTATATTTTTTTAGCAAGAAAATTGTTGGTAAGTCTAGATGTGGTAATAATTGAAATATTAGTAAGACAGTATTATGAAGTATCTTTTTGTTTTTTTTTGCATTATTCATGCTAAGATTATAAAGTTATTTTACTGAAGGCAGGATACGAACCTGCGTCTTCTGGCTAGGTACGCTAGACGCTATGACCTATAAGCCACCGCGACTCCCACCTGCCGTATCGAAATTTGCCTTCCCATTCTCCTGCCTGCGAGTCGAATTTCTCCTTCATAAAATAACAGTAATATGAAGGTTTAAAAGTACTGATTGTTTTTTTATTTCAAAGAATGAAAACCTTTAAATGCACTGAAATCTTAGGACATAAATTAACGACGTGCAGTTTTCATAAGGCAGCCGCGATAATACCCTTATTTCCTAGGCAACAACTTTTAAAATCGTATAATTCAGGCAGTCGTGCGCCAGACACGCGTTTACCACGCACTTCCCTGCATGACATTATTTTGCGAGAAAACTTTCGCATCGTCAGTATGCGCCCTTAGAGAAGACCATTCCATCACGTTCTATGGTTCCCATGGGTGCCTTTATAAGTTTTTGGAGAATAAGAACACATAAGCGCTGGAAACAATGTTCTGATTAACATACTGAAACTAATAATTGTTTCGTCACGAAATTATAGTGAATTAAAATAATAAAATGAGTTATTTATATTTCAGTTTCTTATGATTCATTGGTGCGTTTACAAAGACCTTCCACGTGTGTAAAAAATGTGTATTTTCGTATGTAAGTATGTACCTACTTAGACGTGTTAATGCGATCGATATATTTTTTTAAAAGAATATCTATAGGGTTTCTTGCCTGCTCTACTCCATAAGACCCACTTTTTGGAACCGTGCAACTAGTTTGACTTTTCAAAAGCTTGATTTTAATAATGGTCTAATTGATTTAAAACATTTTGACTTTGACTTTGATCGTATTACGATTGAAAAGGAGAGTTGACGAACTATACATTAAATTGTGCTATTCCTTTCTCACAGTATAAGCCTCGTATCAATTTCAACGTTGAACTCCTAAATTGCTTTAATTGCCGACCTTGTCCTTCTAATATTGATTACAGTAGTTTGTGTTCTATTTCTTATTGATGTAATGTCTTAGACATAGGTAATTTAAACACATTTTAAACAATTTTACACCTACATTTAAAGGCACAGTTCTCAAAAATTTCCACTTTCATTACGTCATCATAATAACCCACTGTTCTGTAATGAATATACACAAAACAAAACAGAGTAGGATTTTCCTCTGTCTTTGTTATTAAAACCACTTCTTAGATTT
Organism: Acronicta leporina; assembly: GCA_947256265.1. Lineage (NCBI taxonomy): Eukaryota > Metazoa > Arthropoda > Insecta > Lepidoptera > Noctuidae > Acronicta > Acronicta leporina. The sequence continues at coordinate 9,539,933 of OX366521.1, forward strand.
TTTTATGAGTTTGAGCACCGACTTGTATAGATCAATAGAAACCAATAATGCATTTTATGGTTATTGAATACGCAATGACAATAACGAGATATGATTGCAATTATAGTGTCAAAATGCCATATTGTTTTGACTAGTGAGAACTAGTGTTGCGCTTTAACTTCAAATGTTCCGTAACCCGAACTACAGGCAACACACATTGTTACAAATTGTATTGTATTAGGATTTGCAAAGTAATTCAGAGTCAATTAAGTATTTTATCTTTTGACCTTTGGACGTTTAATTAACGTTCTGCACCCAGCCACCCCTGAACATTGAACACGCAACTCAACTTAAAATTTATTCAAAAGCAATGAATTTTTTTTCTAACTTTTTATTATTTTATCTTAGATCTGCAGAAGACCTGTTTCAGGGTATTTGGTTTTCACTTTAAGTGGAGAGTTTAACATTGCGACACTTTGTTGTGAGTGAGTCCGCGGGGAACAGTTAATTCATTACAAACTTTTAATAAATTGGGTGTTACGTTACCATTTGTATAGGCCTAAGACTGCATTATGGAAGTACAACTATATATATTTTCGGATTCCAGGAAGCATCATTCATCGTGGGATGATGCCATGCTTCGGAACGAATGGGCTGGCTCGACCGAAGTGATACCACGGCCTCACAGAGAACCGGCGTGAAACAACACATACTTTGAGTTTCGCCGAGTGAGTGAGGATCCCGAGTCCTAAACCCTTATTAAAGGCGGGCAACGCACTTGCGATAGCTTTGGTGTTGCGGGTGTCCATAGGCGGCGGTAATCGCTTACCATCAGGTGGTTCTTCTGCTCGTTTACCCCCTTCCCATAAAAAAACATTATTTTAAATCACAGGCTCTTCATGCTATCGTAAACAATTATTCTCCCTGAACTTCATGATCGTTGAAAAATATTTTTTGATGGATATATAATTGTAATATTAAAGAAAAATAAGGTTACCTGACTGTGTTTTTATTTCAGTTTCAATTAGGATCAGTTTGAACTTGGATCTTATGACAGACTAAACAGTCTGCAGGTACGATAGAGGACGGGTTCCTCTTTTACAGTAATAATGTGCCTTTTATAATTAAAACGGCTGTTATATTGCCGAAAAGAAGATTAACTATTGCGGGTTTAGACCGGCGACTATTCAATATTCATGACGTAACAACGAGGTGGACGTAAGCTCTCGCAGAAATGATGTCTATTTACTAATCGATTTTGCCTACCTATTACTATGCCGTAGGTATAATTGTTGTACCTAAAGTAAATCTTATAAGATATAAGTACTAACTACGAACAACTGTTTAAAATTTGAGTACTAAGCTTTTTGAACAAAAAAAATCTCATGCAGGATTCAAACCTGCGTCCTCCGGTTCAATATACCTTACAAACTTTTTTTACAATGTCTTAGTAGTACAACAAGATTAACGATTATTGCTTATATATCAATTGTTATTGCGTTTCTTTAGGTATACGTGTAGATACAAATAAGTTTTATTTTATGTCTTATAAATTATCATTTATAAAACTCATTGCCAATATTTTTAAGTATTATAAAATAATTATATATTTAATCACAACCAGAAAACAGAAGTTAATGTTCATCAAAAAAATTCAACCATTATGTTGTTGTTAAAAGATTAAGTTTTCACACGGGGCAATTAGTGGCAGACTACAAATTAATACAACAAAACAAGTCTCAAATATGAAAAAGTCAGTAGCCCAACACTAACTACCAAAGTTAGGACGGGTACGATATTCTAAAAATCATACGTTTTAATGGTTCGCAAATGTTGAGCTAAAGTTATTATCGGGGAAACGTTATCTATATAGGTGGTTTGTAGACACGTCCAGTGTGGGTGTCGCTCGTGGCTAGGCGCGGAGAGTGAACCCCTCGCCCGCAGCTCTCCACGTAATTAATGTTTGCTTCAATTATAATGGGACGGGAACATATAAAATTTTCACATTTTTTTTCCAACTTTGGCCGTTAACCCGAAGCTATGGTGCAATTTATAATACCAGAAGATTCTTTCGGGAAAAAAACCATCGAGCTAATGTTCTCGTCAAAGAATTAAAGTTTCCGACTGCCGTAGAAGCTACGACAAAATCGATTGAAATTTTGCACCGACAAAAACGTACCGCTTGCAAAAACGTTTGCAACGGCTGCGTTCGTTATTCTCGTGGAGTTTTCACTTGGGAACTTTAGGTACAACAAAATCTTGAACGCTGTCCTAAGTATAAAGTTAAGGTTCTCATATTTTTAAGGAAAAAAGTATCTTCATAAGTTTGTATCAGCAGGGGCCGAGTCACCGAGTTTACACTTTGCCCGAATGCTATTAATAAAGTTTTAACAATGCATTTTCAATTACTTGAATGCTAATTCTCTTCTTAGCTGAACTTTTGTAACAAAATTAAAAGTAGGGAATCGTTGAACCAAGTACTTTTCAATGAAATTTTAACATCATAAATTATTTCCACTTTGATGACGCAGTTAAAAAAATGCTGTTAAACCTCTACAGTTTTACCAAAAGTATTTAAAATGTTTACTTACAACCAAAACAAAAACATTAACAAACAAAATCACGTTTGCTTATTGCGTAATGAAATTCGAACGTCGAATTTAAATGGAGCTAGTTAAAAACTAAGCTAGTTAGTTCAGACCGCTTTATTTTGCGTCTAGCACGACAGAGCAAAAACAGGGGATAGATAAGTGAACAAACTGCCCGGATAAACGACCTCCATCAGTGTTTCCGCTGTGAGAAGCAATTAATGGTGTACGTACGCGAGGGTAATTACTGCTGCGGGAAAACCGCGGGAACCTACAACAATTACCTTCCAGCGCCTTCACTTTTGACAAGCCTTGAAGGATTTCTACTCTGTTTGAATTTTTAAAAATGGAACAATTGTTTACCTTATATTTTTTATTGTTTGGTATCGTTCCTAAGTTTCTTTGGGCTTATCTATACTAAAGCTAAGGTGGATTTGGTAATTATACTAACTAACTTACTAGTCATTCCCCCGGTTTCACTCCCATCCTAAATTACTTTTTGGAACAAAAGGTATCATTTTTATAAAATGAGCCCTGTAGGTACACCTATTCAATTGAAAATGCATAATTTAATAACTACCAATTTAGAAGTAGGTACACACATCAAAAAAGTTTGCGATCACTAGCTTAAGCTGATATAATAATATTTTTTTTTATCAAGAAAAAATCTTTGTTTTCTTTCACAAACTATCAATGACATAAATTTAACATGAATGCAAAAACTTTATACTTACGGAAAGAATATGTTTAATTGCCGTGGAATGAAAATTAATCAATTTTAATACATTTCAAAATAAAAAAAATAATGATCCATCAAAAATGTAATGCCTCCGTAAACAGAGTTTTGAACGGGATCAGTGTTGGTCTGTCCAGCGTGAAGAATGCAAGTATAGTAATGGAATCTTATGTAATGCTCGACTTCAGAACTTTGTTGCGACTGCTGCGAGCGAGGCTCAATAAAACGCTATTTCTATCGCCATACTTTCCGCAGTACTTCTCTGCATACATTATACACACGTGTGAATACATTGCAACGCAAGTTATATTGGAAAAACTGTTCGCTTGAAACTTGTGTAACAATCAAAATGTAGAAAACAGTTACCAGAATGTATCGTTGTTTAAATTTGTTGGGAAATAAATACTTCAACCTAAGCAAGTACACTTTCGATAGCTCCAAAATAGTTTTTGTTTGAGTAATAAACTGGCATGATACGAATAATGTAAATAGAGAGGATGGCTCACGTTTGTCAACCATAGTCTGTGGTCGACTATGTTTATAAAAAAGGGCGAGGAACATATATATATAACCGTAATGGTATGACCGTACAAAGGCCGTACCATGGTGTTATTGTGATTGATAGAAAGAAATGCTGCTCTACACGTTATATAATGCCATTCCTTTCATACAACTTGTGTGCGCTGATATCGCACATGAACGTGTCGAAAGAAATTAGTAAAATTGCCATGTATATTAACGCCACGAATATTTCAAATATTTAAAATTAATCTATCAGTCAGAGTCTTATAAACTCATAGGGATCCAGAGGCCAAGGATGAGTACTACTAGCATAGCGTACGTAAATACTAGCAAATTGATAGCAATTAATGGTTAACATTTCAGTGCTTAATATAATAAACAGGCCACATCCAGAGAGATAACGAAAAACGATACGACAGCTGTGTTTTTCGACGAATCGTACTCGAAAACTCGACAAACAGTGACAAAAATTGTTCAAGTGCGTAGCAATATGTCACGTTTCCACGTGTTCTGTGATGGGTGCGGGATTCACATGTTCGTTGCATGTCGACAGTATTCAAATTGAGTTGTCAGTGGCATCTTTGTGTGACAAGTGCATGTTCACGTGCCGTTGTGCCGTGAGGTCCCCGAGGAGAGCCTTAGCCGGGCGCCTCTCCCGCAGTGCTCGGGGCAGCACGCCGACAAATCGTCGCAAGAGGGTTGACAACTTAGACTATTTGAGTTGCATTGTTTGTTTAAAAATACAGTTGTTTTGAGTGTACGGTTTTTGACAGCGCCATCCACAGTTTAAGTGTAGCCACAGAGTATACCTATTAACTGCAATGATTAATCCTTGTTTTCATTTATTTAAATCGATAAAATACAATCAGTATTTAATCCGAATACATAAGAAGTTATTACATATTATTCACTAGCTTCTTCCTGCTATTTCGTGTGAGTGCACTTCAGAATAGAGTCCTACTGGCATAAAAATCTATGATGATATAGCCTATGTGCTGTTACAGAGTATCCTAATATATCTCTAAAACACACACGTCAAAAGATCTTTTTTCTATCCAAAATATATGCAAGTAACTTTGACGCTTCGAAATTCAAAAACCTGTTTCCGAAATCGAGGCTAGCAACACAGTCTGTCCCGATTGAAGGCGCATTCTATTCGCGCGAGTAGTTCAGGCATGGGTCTCTATTTACACAAAACAAGATTCCCCTCCATGTAGCAAAGCGTCGCTCGCCGTCGTCGCTTTTTCGCCTTGATTTTCTTATTTTCTAGTCAAGTCGCTATAGTTTTGTGGTTAACGCCCGCATGTGCCACTCTGGTCAGATTCGCTTGTTTATAGCCAATTTTAAAGTGAATCTTTTTTTGGTAATGACGTTTTTTATGACGTCTCTACGGTTTCATGTTGATCGTTTTCATAATAGTAGAGTATAACATTTGCATATTTTGCGTTTACTAAAATAAAAATGAGTGTTTCGAACTAGTGTGGTTAATTAATTTAGGTACATCAGTTAGAATATCAGCAGAGAAAAGCAAGTGAATATCTCGATATCAGCACAAAATCGAATTGAATGAATGATTGAATGATAAAACTCCACTGGGATTCCTGTCTAATCGTAATTTGAATCCAATATTTACATAAACTTAAATCATATATTTTTTAGCAAATTGTAGGCAAAAGCCATAACTTTAATTACCGACCAACTGATGTGGAAAGCTATAGTAAAATTTAATTATTAAATTAAAAGTAATTAAACTAATTTACTTAACAAGACTTGAATGCACGAAACTTTTATAGTACACTGACGTTATAACAATAAAGTTAATTCAGCGTTTTAATAAAGATTTAATTAAGAATTCAATCTCTATTTCATTTTAAATAATTCCACACAAGCACTATAAGTAATAATTAACATTTATGAAAAAGATAAAAGTAAATAATAAAGAAAATTATGTACTTTTTTATTTAAGTAATTATTGCAATATGTTTCTGTATTGTGATTAAATTATATTTGCTTTTTCTTTGTGTAAACACAGATAAACAAACAATAACATTATTTTATTGTTAAAGAATGTGCTCCGACATGTGTGCCCATATTACGGCAAACTCTACACATATAGGTAGTAGATATACATTTATATTCAAGTAGGTAATTAACCTACTTGAATATAAATGTATATCTACTGAGAACTAAATACTTATCTACAGAAGCTGGCTTTGCTAATCTCGGAGCAAAGCTTCTGTAGCAGTGACATGTACTATGGTGACGATGACTGACAGTTACAAATCAATGTACTTATGTACGAAATGCAATGTACCTGTGTGCAACTAACAGGTCACTAGGCATGTAGCATTTCGCAGATAGAATGAGAAAAATCACATGAAATATTTTTTGTTATGTCACATAACATACCATCACGCCTTTATTCCCCGAAGAGTTAGGCAGAGGCGTACAAATGTACACCCACAGTTCGCCGGTATGTTTAGGTCCCATATAATAGGTGGCGAGCCTATTGCCATTAACCGGGCACAAATTCCAAACTCCGAGCTGCTACTGGGAATTTCATAGAAAAACCCAATTACACTTTGCTCGAACTGGGAATCGAACCCAGTACGTCTAGCATAGCAGTCGCGCTCAGGACCACTTGGCTAATGAGGCAGTTATGTCACATCTGCAACTTTTTCACACAGCCTGCTAAAAATCGCATTTCAATGAAATCGCATGTTAATGAAATCGTATTTTGTTCACGATTTCATTGTACGTAGCAAAAATCATTGTTGGTGTAATGTAGCAGGCTGTGAAATTTCGCATGTGAAATAATCTATTAATTTCATCAAATGGAAAGAAGCAACCGTTTCCATGCCTACTACTGGCCACTCAATTATCACAAGGAAAAAACTTGTTATTATTAGAAGTCGAAGATTCTAATCATATCTTAATCTATGATATTCGTTACATTACATACCATCACGCATGTGTTCCTCAAAGGGTTAGGCAAAGGTGCACAGTTAGCCGGTTTGTTTTAGGTCCCATATAATTGAGAGCGAGCTTTTTATTATTTTAATTAGATAAAACATACAAATCCGCATAGCCAATTTGACTCTGCGTATATTATGTTGGTAGTATATTTAATGATAAGATAATACGACACTGAGCGACATAGAAGCTTAATATTGTGCCTATAAACATTAAGGCGTATATGTAGTAGCTACTTGTAAGGTCCGTTTATATAAATACTTCAAATTACTATATACCTAAATAGCTATTGCCTTTTTGTAGTTCAGAAAATCCTCATGGATGGTCTGCCACCTGGGTAGGCAGGAGAGTATGTTGGACTTGTGCCGACTAAAAACCGTATATAGTTGGCTTTCTTGGCTCTATTGTCATGGGAGTCTATTGCCATCAACCGGGTACAAGTCATAACTCCGAGCTGGTATTGAGAATTTTATAGAAAAACCCAATAAAATTTTGCTCGACCTACGCGTAGCATTTGCGCTTCGGACCACTAGACTAACGAGGCAGTATTTTTATCAATAAATAACTAGATATTATGTAATGTAAACAACCAGAACATAATTATTACTACTCTGTCCTTTACATCCTTTATATAATATAAAGAAGTCATCTCTTGAAATACTGTTCCAATTCTGAAAATCTAAATATTCTCTTAGTGTCATAATAAGCTATGTTAAGTTTCCAATTTTGTGTAACTGCAGGTCGCAAGTAGTCATGCAAATGATTGCTATTTATCATTACTTTAATTTGATGAAATTATAATTATTTTTCCCAGCAATTCCACGCGGAATTTTGCAGACTCCCACTTTTTATCCGCAATGAATATTTATTCAAAATAATTTATCCACACCTACTTTTTTAAAGAAAATGCGGTTTCATTGAAATGGCGATTTTGAGCAGAGTGCACGTGCACAATGAAATCGTGAACAAAATGCGATTTCATTAAAATGCGATTTTGTGCAGGCGGTGTGAAAAAAGTCACAGGTAAAATTGAACGTAAGAAAAATGATTTCATGTGATTTTTCATATACTATCTGAGAAATGTTCCATGCCTAGTCACAACTAGTACAAAATCAAATCCGTTTATCACAGTAGTGTCTATTTTAATTTTACGTTGTTTTTTTCGAAATTGTAATTCGCCTTATCAAAACCTAAACTTAAAATGTTATGAAATTGATTGTTAAGTCAAAGTTCCGATACGTTTGTCTTTCTATTATGTGGGCCCCGTCGTGTGTTCGATTGGCAAACATTTGTAGAACGTGATTCAACTTAAAAGGATGGATTTATGTTTCTATACTGGCTTTTGGACTCGAGAGAACTAACTTTATTTACAAGTATCTTTGAAAACAAATAAGATGGATGTTACAAATTCATGAAGTTGCATCAGATAGTCGAGATACTGAGTCTCTAGACAACCTAGTCAGTGGTAGATATGAATACAAATATGCTAAAGTTCTGTACGTTTCAGGGTACCGGCATTAGAGATAGCTATCTGATTTTTTATAGTTTTATTGGGATTTTAAACTTTTATTACCAGAGGTTGTTCTTTGCATTATATGGCTTTGATAAAACTTTGTTTTAGTATTCTTAGAACGTTACATTTTATTAGATACAAATCTACTACAGTAAAATATGTATTATTATTTTTATATAAATGTAACACATTATATAATTCATCACGATGTCACATTGACTGACATTGTGTTCAGTATTAACTTCGTCAATCGTTCAACTCTAGATTGAGTTGTATTTAAAGCATGCATTTCAATAACAGTGATAGTAAACGTCGTTCGTCACGTCTACCCGAGACATTATCGGTATTGGCATTCAAAAGATCAGTATTGACACCGTCCGAGGCGGTCCTCCCTTCACATGCGATGTCTGGCCGCTTAAAGGATTGTCACGAGGCGGCAGCCAACGTCGCGTCCCTTGTTAATATTCCAACTGACATCACCGGGACCCACTGTCTTGCGAATCTTGAATAGACGGCTCCACAACAACAAAAGGCTTCCTGAATTTTGAGTAGCTGACGTAAAGACAACGGTGAACGGGAAGCAACCCCTCAGTATAATAAAAGTAACTCTATCTCTTTTGTGATTAAAACAACGGACTCCGCCGTCTCCGACGTAACAACTTTGAAAAGTAATTTTGTTTTCGTCGCCTCTTTGATTGATATCAGTATTTTTTTCGAGTTAGATTGTGTGTAATTAAAGTATGTGGACCGCGCCACATATATATGTATATAGCGTGTGGCGGCCGCGCTGAGCTTGCACATTTATACACGCCACCCCCCATTAGTTCAGCTCATCATTGCTTACGTTCATTTATTTAGACAAGAAATTACCCAGCTACCAGTGATTAGCTCCACAAGAGACCCCTAATTCATCGGTATTAAGAAGTTAACAGCGTTTTCCGTCCCAATAACGACCAAATTACGAGGCATTCATAAGATTATACCGAGGTTTATTTGAGAAGTTGACTATCACGGACCTAATAATACGCTTTTGTAAGTCAACTACGATGAATTAATGTACCATTGTTTTAAACGTTGGTTATAGAGGAAGTCTCGAATCTCCGGTAAAATAGGCGGTGGCTAATGCGACGCGCGCCTCACCGCCTCCTCCGCGTATAATGACGCCAATTAGTCCGTGTCACCGCGCCTAATTTATGTTAGGACCGGCCAAACCTCCGCTTAACTTTTCTCATAAATAAGTCACTCACAAAAAACAAGCAACAGTGCGCAATCAATGATAAAGCTCCAAATTGATAGCTGCTCCAACACTGCATGGCCATTACATTATAAAGGCTCATTCATGCGGATTCCGTCGATATAAAGCCAACATAGATATTTCGACTATGCGGAATATCTACCTAAACCAATGATTATTATTGTTATCTATAACAACAATACGGGTATGACAAATGGTGTTATCTGCGGCCATGTGCTGAAATAAAATACTTCGGTGTGAAATTCGACCGTTAAATATTTCACAGCGTACGTTCCTGGTACACTTATATGTTCTGGTGGAATGGAAATAGCCTCTACAGAATGGCTCCTTGCACTAAGTGCCCATAATTTTAGGACATTTTCATTTAATGGCACTTAAAGCTACCAGTCTTCGTACCGTAATGATTTCTAATGACGTGCCATAGCGTCGCTTAGCGCTTACTTTGGGAAATGCCAAGAGCTTATAATGGTTCAAATTACTAACAAACCATTGACACATAAAAACAATGACTACTGAAAATACATTTCAAGTTTTTTGTTCATTGTTGTAATTTTCCTTACTTTACTAATGTTGTTTGTAAAAGAAATAAGGAGGATTAATTTGTTTATCTATGTCCAAAAACAGCCAATCCAGTATCCAAGTGATTCAATAACACATAAAAACATACGGTTACGGTTCAGAATAATCAGTAGATAATATTCAAACCATTCAAAATGTAATAACACGTAAAATGACAAATACAAACAGAACAATTTAATAACAACTGTAACAGATATAACAACGTTTGTCAAGTTATTAGATTACGCTCAGTAATGGCGTAACAAACTATTGCTTACGCAGTAACACAGATTAGTTTATTGGATTTACATGATTACACGAGTAGCAACAAAGGCGGCTCACAAATCAATTAGGTGATCCGAAAGCCCGGGCTTCAGATAAAAGCGACGGTATTTCCTTTATACTCGCGGTTAAAAGAATTCAATTACATAATACTAAGGAGATTAAAAAGGCTAACACAACTCCTTTGAGATGAGATAAGGTAGCTATTTAATTATTGGAAACGTTTTCCGTTCCGCAACGCTCAACCAGTTAATTTCAAGTTTAAAGCTGAACCGATTCGACGACACAAAATTAATTTCACTTCATAAATTATTTGATCGCTAAATATCTGATAGATGTGCTTTCAAATGGTGTATTTGGGGAACTAAACAATAAAATCCCAACCTCTCAATCACTATTAAATCAATGTGGAAGTATGTTGGTTCGTTCCACAGATACAAGACTCAAGGTAACTTGTACTTTTGGGGACTATTACAAGATTAATTTTACTTTCAATCTTTTAAGCACCAAGGAGTAATGATTCGAGTGATTTTTATCATGTCTTAGTCTGTAATTACCGAGTCCAACAGCCTAAGCATGAAAAGCAAAAAGATGACAACCTTCTTTTGAAACGAATGAAATCAGATTATTGAACAGCTTGCGCGCAAGTGGTTTTTCCTAATAAAAAGGAACGTAATAAATTATATGGATGCCTAAATAAAAGACTTTATAAAACGGCAACCGTTATTATTTCGGATCGGTACCAAAGATTTTTTTAAATTGTTATACATAAATCGTGAGCGTATTCATTTATTCGGCTAATAATTTTTACCAAACAAAAGTTTACCGATATATTTAGCTTAGAGAGTACGGGCTTGAAATTTTTCCATTGGCAATACTTCACAGGCTTCATGACTTGTGTCAAATAAAGAATTTTTTGTTTTTTTTCAATGAAATGGTGCAAGGCTTCATCCTCGGAAATAGCTAATGTGTTTTGTTTATAAAAATATACTAATAATATAAATACTAATAATTTCTGATTTCAGATAACCCTAAAATTATGTCTGGAGGGAACCTGACTGAACCATAACTGTAGGAGATTGTTTTAAAGAATAGATATAATTTTGAATTACAAAAGCTCAAAGATAGCTCTGTGATGTTCACTAAAAGAGGCGTCTTTTACTTGAGGTACTTGTAGAAGTCAACGAATACTTACTGACTAATTATAATGATATATACAATTTAACCCTGTCATGGGCAAACCTCCACCTCTACTACAAATACCAGATTACATCTATCACTCCAGGCTCACAAGGATTAGGTAGACTAAGCTATTTACATAAAAAAAGAATAAATTAAAGTCAAATTTTTATGAAATTAAAAAAAGTAATACATTGTTCTAAAAATAATGATGTCGTTCAATATTTGTGTTACATTATAATTTAACATTACGAACGTTTACGTTACATCATAAAAATAATATTCAATGTTTTTGTCATGGACATGCCACGCGCGGAGAACACCCACCCATCTTTCAATTAATATTTCAATTTAGTACCTACAATAATAAATTGTATAACGACTAAGAACATCAATCTTCCTTGCTATGTTCAATGATATATTTAATTTGTTCCTTCGTGAGGTTTTTCTTCTCGAATGGGAATTGAGGGTGGTTGTGCCACTTTACCGGAGTCCTAAGCCTGTAGTTGCTGTTAAATCCTGACAGTTCTTGGACTTCCTCTGGTCGGAGACTGAAGTCTAAAATATTTATGTTCTGCTTGATACGTTGCTTGTTCGTTGATCGAGGTATTGCCACAATGTTTCGGTCCAGCTGAAAAGATATATTATATTCAGAAGAACATAAATGCGGCAAGCTGAGGACAGGGTGAAATGGCGCACATTGTGCGCAAAAACTTTTGTTGAGTAGTGATAGCCTAACGATATGAGCCATATAGGTCTCAAGTTCGAATACAAGCTAAGTAATGACGAAACTCTGATTTATCGAAAATTGTTTGCGTGACTACTGTCCCATTAGTCTAATGGTCCTAAGGGCGCCTGCTACTCTAGAAGTCTAGGTAGGGTCCTGGGTGAGTAAAGTGTAATTGGATAATAGATCTGTATATATTATTACATCTTTAGTATGTATTTTGTTTGTTAGTATGTGTAGTATTAGTACATGTGTCAGTACAAACAAGGTACAAATTTCGTATTTATGACCAAAGCTTTTTAACATAACATAACATACCATCACGCCTGTATTCCCCGAAGTTCGCCGGTATGTTTAGGTCCCATGTAATAGGGGGCGAGCCTATTGCCATTAACCGGGCACAAATTCCTAACTCCGAGCTACTATTGGGAATTTCATAGAAAAACCCAATAACACTTTGCTAGACCTGGGAATCGAACCCAGGACCTCTAGCGTAGCAGTCGCGCTCAGGACCACTTGGCTAATGAGCCCAACCAAACCAAACCTTTTTACACTGACAAAAAAACAACACATTTCTAATAGTAAAATAACATACCTATGACACAAGTGTGATTGATGTGTTTATTACACACGTATAAATTATTATGTATATCTACTTTTATACTTAGATATTGCTTGAACAAATTTAAGCGATTTTCCACTTACCGACGCAATTAAAGCCAATTGGGCCCATGTTCCCAACTTTAGGGTTTAAATTAAACAAGTTGAAAGTGATGTTGACACGTATTTGGAACTGTCACCTCGTCAAAGGTAGGGGATAGTACGAGTAAATGGGCCAAACGGATTCCGGCCCCCGATTAGAGGGGAAGAATCGGCGGAATTAGACCTGTCAATGTGTTACGATGTCAATTTGATTTGTGTTGGGACCTTTTTAAATTATTTATGGTCATCGAATATTGTTAACCTAGTTTTGTTTGTAATTTAAAAATGTAGTTTTTTTTATAGGATAGGGGAGCAAACGAGCAGACGGATAACCGCCGCCCATGGACACCCGCAACACCAGAGGAGTCATAAGTGCGTTTTAAAGACACGCCTTTTCAAAGGGTTTGGGCCTTTTTTTTTTTTTTTTTGTTGACGGGGTTGGAAATGCTTTATGCACTATCCACCACTCCGGGGAGAGCGGTGGGGTGTGTCGGACTCCGCTCTGAAAAGAGCGATCTACCGACTAAAACCAACCTCGGCGTTTCGCGACACCACTTTGGTGCCGGGCCTACGGGAGCGCTGTAGCATTCGTCCGCGGAAAGGGTTTGGGCCTCCGGTAACCTCATTCACTCGGCGAAACAAAACGCAAGCGTTGTTTCACGCCGGTTTTCTATGAGGCCGTGGTATCACTCCGGTCGAGCCGGCCCATTCAAAATAAAGATTGTCGATTTTTTATCAGTCACTTTCCCAATCACGCAAACAAAACCTCACTAAAGTTTCATCGAAATCGAATGAATGGTTTAGACACACATAAAGGACAAACAGAATTACGTAATTTTATTTTTTCTTATTTGTATTGCTCAAAATTATTAAATTGTACTTGAATTGAAGCTTGCGTAAGGCATCGCCGCGTGATCAGCTCACGATTAAAGGCTTCCATTGAGCCAGGCGGTGGACAATATCAAAACATGCACGTGAGTAGAAAGAACCATAAACAAAATTCCAAACCACCTTTTCCCCTTTTTAAGAAACTTCAAACGATATTGTTTGACTTGTATATTTCTCAATTTCATCTCAAAAAGTATACCTTTGAACGTTTTTTATGTAAGTTTGTTTATTATTCATCTATTTTTTATTTACCATTTATTCTGACGTTTATTTTACAGACACATCCGATGTGTATGCGATGAAGACGATATTTCATACATGCCTTGTGTCCGAAATGTGGTCTGTTTGCTTTTGTTTCGTAGGTAAATTAATCCTTTATCAGGGTGATGATTTAGTCACCTATACCTGGTGACTAAATAAGCATCCTGCATAATAAGTAATAGTAATAATTAAAATGTCGAACATTGACTCGTATGCCAATAAAAGTTGGAAGTATTTTCTATAATTATAATGAAAACACTCACCAAGTATCTGAGCAGTATCTGGGGCACGGTTTTATTGTACTTGTGTGCCAGCCCTTGCAGTAAGGGATGGTCCGCGCGGGGCTGCGGCCCATCCTTCTTACGGCCGAGGATGGCGCCGAACGGACTGTACCCCATAACCACCACGCCACGCTCCCGACACCATTTCACCAGCTCATCTTGAGTTATTGTAGGATTTACCTGGTATATCAAATAACTTAAAAACAAACTAACATAATCGCTCGATTGCAACATACACAACAACCCTCACGCCTGTATTCCCTGAAGGTTAAGGCAGAGGTGTGTCAGTGCCGGGGGGTGAGCTTATTGGCATTAACCAGGCAATCTTCTAATATCGAAAAGCCCGAAAATACTTTACTCGACCTGGGAATTGAACCCCGGATCACGCTTAGAACCATTTGACTAAGGAAGCAGTTAAATAAAGAAAAATATGAGCTGAGGGAATGAATGAATGAATGCCAATCTGCATTATGTATGCCAGCGTGGTAGACTATAGCATAATCCCTCTCACTCTGAGAGAAACTCGTGCTCAGCAGTGGGACAGAATAATGGGTTTATTATATTTTTATGTTTTAAGCTGAGAGACTTCATTGTATTAAACATACCATCACGCCTTAATTGTATTAAGTATTTTTGTACACCAATCCTATTGTCGTGTAGGCGTAACTAAAAATACCCGATCAGTGGGGTTAGTATAAAAATAGCAGTCCTCCCAAAACATGTGAAGTGGTGCTAATGTCACAACAAATGTATTGAAGTCGTTAAGTACCTACCTACTTCAGGAAAAGGAAAAGGAAAAATAAACATTTTCTTTTTCTTTTTTCTAGGTTGACGGACAAAAACTAAAATAGATGACACTGACCTCAATCTGAAGTACTGCGGGCTTAATCTTGGAGTTCTCCCAGAGCCTCTTCATTTGCGTAAGATTAAAATTGGATACGCCTATAGATCTGGTCAAGTTCATCATCTTAGCGTCCTCCATGCCCTTCCATGTTGTTAAGTAGTCGGTTTGACTGATAGAGCCATCTTGCTAGAATATCAAATGAAAAGAAATGCTGCCAAGGTTTCCTTCTGACATACTAAAAATGGGATAAAAAATATTCAGAACAAAAAGATTTCTTATACATATACAACTGAGCACAACTCAAAACTCCAAGCTGCTATTGAAAATTTCATAGAAAAATCCAATAACACTTTGCTCAAATTGGGAATCCAACCCAGGACCTCTAGCGTAGCAGTGGCGCTTAGGACCACTAAACCAACGAAGCAGTATTCAATTACTAGGATATTTAAAATACATAGTTAAAAAAAAAAATCTTGAACTTCTAACGTTATTAAATCTTGTTACAGTTATATTGCATGAAAGTAAGCATAACTAGCTAATAAGCAATGTTGTTTCAGTAGCTCTTAATAATAAAAGTCTTCTAACAAGTTTCCAGAGAAAAGATCCTTGTAAGATAAAAGAGTTCCACATTTTAAAATGAAAACTTAACCAAAAAGTTTAGAACCTTCTGAGGAGCTACTTTAAACTTAGGTCAAATGTTTCTGACAGGAATCACTTTACTTAGTTATTTTTAAGACAGGGACATCGCTATTTTGTGCCATATTTCAACGAATAATTTAATGAGAGCTTAGGGCAGTTTATTTTGTCCTGTCCTGCCCGCAGATTTTTTACATCACAAAAAAAGATAATTCTTTCAAAATAAGTAATGTGAGTTTGTGCATAGCATCTGGTAGAAAATCAAAAATCCTTGGTAGGGTTAACTATTATGCAAGAAAAAGTTTATCGTAATTCGTTAAATAGGCACCTTAGTTCTACTCGGGCTATTTTATTGATGATATTCATTTGAACCTAGTGGTAAACACATTAATAGGCATAAAATATACAGTTTAAAGCAAAGTATTTTAGTAAAAAAAGGAATAAATACCAATACAAATAAATCCTAAATTAGTCTAGTGACTCGACTGTCATGGCTGCTCGCGGTGGCGGCTGTGCCAGGTTATATCTGGAATACCTGCACACTGGATCGATCTGTGTTCTATTAATATCGTACTACAATTTCCAGTGTTATGATGCATTAGCTTCTATATTATTTAACACAGCATCACATACCATAACACCTATGGTCCCCAAAGGCTTAGCCAGAAGTGCACTGATAAAATCCCACAGTTTTTTGTTGTTATTTGAACGCTGTCACTTATCAGGTTATAATGTATAGCTTATTATTGTTATTAAATATTTTAGTACGGGTGTAGATGACTAAATGGTTATCATGCTTTAGTAAATAACTCGGAAAAAGGTTTAAGCTTTAAGACATACAAAATTATGTGACATTGTCAGCCGGTAGCAATTTACAGTAATTGACAGCGATTCTGCAAAACACGAGCAATTCCTCTATTCATTGTGCAGTACGGTCAGAGTTAGACAGATGGTGCCAAAAGCTTTTGTCCTCTGCAACTGCTTAAATGCCGTTTTATTCAAGAACAATTTACATTCTAATAGGTTAATAAGTTTTGTAACTGTGTCCCGGCTAGTATAATCTGCTTTGAATGCTTCGTATATTCGTCTTCTTAAATATAAAAACTTATTCTTCTTCTTTGATGTATATTTGGATTTCGGTCGCTGGTTTCATGCAAATTGGAGCTTGGAGTAGGATTTTAGTCCACGGTTCACCTCGATAGAACGGGACGCTAAAAACACATACTGTCAAAGTGTGGCTGTATAGTATACAACAGTTCTATAATAAAAAAAAATCTTTACAAGAAATCGGAGATATAGGCGTGTTAAATTAAGAGGTTCACGGCTGAGCCTACAAAGATCGGTCAGATAACAGGTAAATAAAGAGGATATCTTTCCAAGGTGCTATTGGTAATATCATCATTTGTAGTCTTCTGATGCAGCCAATGATAAAATAAATACGTACACAAGTATAGCTACGTACACAAGGCTACATATAAAGCAATAAATTTTCCGTATAGGCTTTCCGCACATCGAGAGGTAAGCTTGTACTGAATATTTATAATTTCATATGTAACAGTGCGAACAAACATCGTGAGGTGTGCATGGGTGTTAACAGCAATGTGTTCAGCGTGCTGGCACTGTAGTAACTATCAGTAGTATAGTTTTGGGGAGAATATTTTGGGATGGCGGGTTCTCAGTCAGAGAGTAGTTACTCGTGGCGGTGATTGCGGGGGCTTGTCATGTCCTCCCCCCCCCCCTTCGAGCCCTTACCGGGTAACTTATAGCCTATAGCCTTCCTCAATAAATGGGCTATCTAACACTGAATGAATTTATCAAATCGGACCAGTTCTTCCTGAGATTAGCGCGTTCAAGCAAACAAACAAACAATCTCTTTAGCTTTATATATTAGTATACTAGCTTCTGCCCGCGACTTCGTCCGCGTAGCGTGATGATATATAGTCTATAGCCTTCCTCAATAAATGGGCTATCTAACACTGAAATAATTTTTCAAATCGGATCAGTAGTTCCTGAGATTTGCGCGTTCAAGCAAACAAACAAACTTTTCAGCTTTATATATTAGTATAGATTAGTATAGAGTATAGATTTGATTGCTTCCAGCGCTCAAAAATAACCTTCGACCTTTCTGGCTCAATTTAATATGGAATTATAAATCTACAGATATTATTTCAGGATCCAACAAAGTTCGCTATGACCTTTCCTTCAATCAAGTTTTACAGTTTAAATTCGATGGGTAAAATCATACTCAATTATCATTTCACTGAAACGAGGCGCTCGTGATCTTGGGACTCTCATCACATTGTCAAATAATTACGGAATTAATTAAGTCAATTGCATTCACTTTTTTAGTTTTATAACAACAGTTTTATTGCCTTTTGATGACTGTGATAGTAAAAGGCATTTGGAGAGATTGAAACAATGTTACGTATTGTATAGAAGTAAGAAAAGTATCTTAGTGTAATATAGGTAGGTATCTAACTGTCCAACTCCGTAAATTGCTTACAGTTCCTACTAATATTATAAATGCGATAGTTTATGAGGATGGATAGATGTTTGTTACTCTTCCACGCCAGAAAGTCTGAACGGATCTGGATTAAATTTTGCACAGCGATAGATTATAGTCTGGAATAATACATGGACTTTTTCTCGGACCCAATTCCAAAGTCCAGCCGGACGAAGACGCAATCGGGCAGGAGCTAGTAATAACATGAACTCAAATTGATTGATGCTGCAAAACCATTCAAACGGTAGTCATAATTATGTGTACCATATTTCCGGAAAATTCAAACCTTCATAGCGGAAATTTCCCAACTGTATCGAGGAATGAATGCTAAAAGCGGTCTAAATATAAAGGAACTGAAACACAACCACAATCTGTTTGAGCGTGATTTAGAACATTGTATAAATTTCATTTAACTAAAACAAGCATCATGTTATTATCAAAACGGTTTTGTATTAATACACACGAACTAGGTATGTGTGCGTCAGAACATACTCAAATGGAGCCTTGTAAAGTTAAATGCGTTCCAGGGGATTGTTTACGTTGCGGAGCTTTGCAAACACGAAATTAGTTTTCCGTGTATATGAACAAGGTATTGCTCACCTTAGCTGTGTCGCCTAGAAAGTGTGATATGTCTTATGTTTTATGGGACGTCATAAACGAGTACAGTGTTTTACTGTTATTAAATGTTTTTATCTTTCTCATCAAACTCATAATTCTCAGAGTAATAAAATTAAGAAGCCCCAAAAGCCTGACACTTAAAATCAGCAATCCTTAGGATTATTGGTCTTGCCCAGAAATCAGAAATCTTGCGGTTAAAATACACTGGTGTAAATCTGGTACGATTTTTTGTTTCGCTAATTTTATAACTGTAAGGAAGCGTCCTTACAGTTATAAAATTAGCGAAACCAAAAATCGTACCAGATTTACACCGGTGTGTACTACACACATAGCGATGTGTGTAGGTATACTATCACTATGTCAGAGTATGCTCTACTCACCGATTCTCTATTTACCAATTTGAGTTTATTTATTACACTTTAATTGTTTAAATGTAATAATTCGTAATGTCAACTTAATTGGTGCCCAAGATAAAGGCGTAGCCTAGTTTGGGACCATCGGAAACTCTTAAATATTGTAAAGTTTATTTGGGAAATATTTTTTTTGTATGGTATTGTATGATATTGACTACAGAGTAAATAATAATGGCCTAATACACTTACCTTATACGCCATAGGATAGTGAACTAAGTACAAGTCTACGTAGTCCATTTCTAGTTCCTCCAGAGACTTCTTCAGCGCCGGCAGCACCTCTTCACGTTCGTGGGCGTCGTTCCATAACTTTCAACAAAGCAATTAATTAAACACCCACAATCATGCGAAAAGACTGTCAAAGTAGCGAAAACCAAAGTTTTGTTGTCTCTGCCCAAAGTACTGAGCAAATACTGTTATCAAAGTAGGTTTATTTTGTTGAAGTTATTTGAGACTGAATAAAGGTTATGAAATTACCGTGAAATTTAAATTAGTAAGTAATTGTAAATATTTAGTTAGTGGTAAGTGGGACAAAAGCTTTTAGGCAAAAAGCTAGCGAAACTAAATAATAACAGAAAATAAAGTGAAGAAGCAGGTTTTATTTA
Organism: Acronicta leporina; assembly: GCA_947256265.1. NCBI lineage: Eukaryota > Metazoa > Arthropoda > Insecta > Lepidoptera > Noctuidae > Acronicta > Acronicta leporina. Next base: position 9,559,993 of record OX366521.1, read on the forward strand.
TGCAAGAACTCTCATATTTTACATGTAGCAAAGGTCTTATTGAAAATCAAAGTCAACTTTGCGATCATAAATAATAGAGGTTGTCAAAACTATACACGAACAGTTCTTGTACAATGCACTTTAATGGACTGGGGCCGTTAATGCATTCTGTAGTCGAAATCACTAACAAAAGCAGACTATTATGGTACTCAGTATATTCTAAAACACGTAGGTACCATTAATAACGTAGTAAACTCATTTTCACTGTGACATACACGTCTAGGCACCTTTCACTTGATACTAAAATCGTTATTTATGAAAGAACTTCGCGAATGTATTTATCATTGTACAGATTAGATGACTACATAATACTACTAATATTATTTAAACGTAAAAGTTTGTGTGGATGTATGGATCTGTGGATGTATGAATATTTGTTACGCTCTTTCACGCCAGAACGGCTGAACGGATCTGGATAACATTTGGTACAGAAATAGATTAGTCTCTACTTTTTATTCAGGTCGGCCCTGAATTAATTCAATCAAATCTATTCTAAAGTCCACGTAGACAAAGTCGCGGGTAGAAGCTAGTTCTTAGAATAGATTATTTTCTTTTTGTTTCTTCGCCTTCTGCATACTATGATATTTTATCCTGTGTCGACCCGCAACTTGCGGGAATATTGCCATAGGGATTTGTTCCGCGCGAGAATCAAATTCGCCACTCGTGACCCACAGGCCATTCGCTTAGCCACTGTACCCTCAAAATTGTCGTCTGCAAGTTTTTTAATTCATACGCCTATATTCCCCGAAGGGTTACGCAGAGGCGTACTGATGTACACCCACAGTTAGCTGGCATATTTCCATCCCATGTAATAGGGGTGGGCCTACTGCCATTAACCGTGTACAAATTCCAAACTGAGCATTTCAAATTCCAAACTGCTACTGAGCATTTCATATTAAAACGCAATAACATTTTCCTTGACCTGGGAATCCATGCCCGTACCTCTAACGTAACAATCGCGCTCAGGACCACTAAGCTAATAAGGGAGGCCACTATTTCTTTAATTCTTTATGTAAATATATCCATTTATATACACACTATTATAGGTACCCAAGCTAAATATTTCAGTACCTATAACCTTTATGTACTATAAATAATTACAGATCTCACTCACTAAAACTTAAACCATCTCTGGCTTTAGAATTAGTCTGGATTACTGTACCGGGTTTATTTTAGCCCTTAGTAACGGTATTAATGGCTAAATAATACGAACCTGTCTATTGTTCATTTAGGAATACCTTCATTATGTTATAGCCGTTAGGGGATAGGGACACAATGTGAAATATTATATTATTGTTCTATTTAATAATTTGTAGAACGAGTAGGTTTTTATAGAACTTGGCATTTTATGAATGTTCAACAAAAATGATCAACTTCTATTGATCATATTGATATCAAAATATCAACATGATATTCTTAATTAAGTACCTCTTTTTTATAGGACAAGGGGGGGCAAACGAGCAGACGGATGATGGTAAGCGATTACCGCTGCCCATGGACACCTGCATCACCACAGGAGTCACAAGTGCGTTGCCGCCTTTTGAAAGGGTTTGGAACTCCGGTATCTATCCTCACTCACTCGAAGAAACACAACGTAAGTGTTGTTTCAGCCGGTTTTCTGTAAGACCGTGGATTCACTCCGGTCGAGCGGACGCATTCGTGCCGAAGCATGGCTCTGCCCCATGTTATCCTATACCTCATTAGCCTAGTAACCGATAGCGAGCGCGATAATTACTCCAGTGGCACATAGGCAATCACACAAAAACTGCGGAAAATATGACAATCGAGATTTAAACAAATATCACAATTCACCCGCCTTTTCCTACAACTATATTAACTTGGCTTCCATATACATTACGTCCAACCAAAATACAAGGCAACTAACCTTTGTAGTGATGTACACGTCCTGTCTACTACCGCCCTTATCGATGAAGTTTCTCACGCCGAGGCCGACTTCGTCCTCAACGCGGTAGAGGGCAGCGGTGTCGACATGACGGTAGCCAGCCTCCAGCGCCCATTGTACAGCGCGCGCCAAAGAGTGATTCACTGGTAGTACCCGTGTACCCTAGTAACATGACGATATCGTTATCCATTGATGCTGTTACATTTTGGAAAGTATTGGAATATGGTCAAAATACGGTTTAACATTCTCGGTAAAATGTTTTCTCTAAACGAAGTTATGTAGGTACAGTCAACAAAACAGTTACCGGTATCATTTTCTTGACAATAATTGTGTTATAAATTACTATCCGAAAAAAGAATTTGATACGATGGCAGCTGATACCTGCGTTTTGCCACATTGCGCTATATATCATTACACAATTTTTGCCAAAACACACATGTTGTTATTGCCTGCATACCTAATTGTTTTGTTTACTATACAACTGTACTAAGGTCAAGGTAGCTATTTATATGACAATTTTGTTGATAACAACACAAACATTAACTTTACATGGACATTATTCCGGTTTGAAGCGCATTTTAATCATCCTCGTCTTAAAAGTTGACCAATTTTTATGTATTTTTTGTACTTATGGCCTTGTCACCTGGATAGTGCACAGTAAGGTAGGGTTGTTGTAGACATCCTTTAATTTTTTTTTTGTATGGGATAGGGGAGCCAACGAGCAGACGGATCACTCGATGGTAAGCGATAACCGCCGCCCATGGACACCCGCAACACCAGAGAGGAGTCACTAGTTCGTTGTCCGCCTTTTAATAGTGTTTGGACCTCCGGTATCCTCACTCACTCGGCGAAACACAACGCAAGCGTTGTTTCACACCGGTTTTCTGTGAGGCCGTGGTATCACTCCGGTCGAGCCGGCCCATTCGTGCCGAAGATGACTCTCCCACGTTAAAAGATTATTATACCTTTCTAACTACCAAAGACAGATTTAGGATATAATATACATATAATATAGTACTCTTAATATTATATGTAACTATGTTCATACACTCTTATGTGACATTTCTTAACAATACTTATTATACTGTGTGTGTGGAATCTAATACCTTGTTTTCCTCATTCCATGACTGTTTTATTCAATGCTTGCTACTTGCTCCTATACATAATAAATTTAACTGCATACCTAAGAGTATTCTCCGGGTGCATTTGACTAAAGGCTTTAGCAGGATGGATATAACGCCATCTTAATCTGCTTTTCCAAATCCCGTTCTGAGTGCTCTATTCCCGAGAACCTATTACACGTATCTAAGTTCTCTAATACGTGTTCTAAGCTCGTATATATAATTTATGCTGCCACTATAATAAGTACATAATAAGTACGAAATAGGAATTAGGTCCGAAATAGGAATTAGGTACAAAAAAGGAATTAGGTACGATTTTATTATATATGCGGCTACAATTATGTAGGATAATCCATACCCCATATGATCCATAGGATATGGATCTTGGATAAAAAGTATCTTATATCTCTTCTAGTAGATTTGAGCGCTGCATATACCTTTTTAATAACTTATTGAATAACAAGTTAAATGGTTAAATAGTCAAGACATTGAGATATAAAATAGACATAATTTCAAATTAATTTATTAATAGTATGGATTTAGGTCTTTGAATCAGGAAAGCATCTAGTTTATATACTCACATCAGCTAAGTGTCCCAGACTAGTCCCGAGGGCGACTGCAGGTATATCGTTGCCATCGTTCAGTTTGTACGATAACGGGCTCGTAAAGTCGATCTGTTGACAATATTTACACTAACCAATAAGTATGAAATAGAATAGAATAGAATAGAATAGATTTATTTATTTGCAAAGAGTGTAGGTACAAAATTATTGGGTGTTACAAAGTTTTAAGGTCCCTTGTACATTCTACCTTAATTGGTATGCAAATTTACATTTTTTAATAATACAACTTATCATCCAAAATTAATAAAATTTAAAATTTTTAAAGAGATTAATAAAACTTATCATCTAAGAATTCTTGTACTGAATAATAACACTTGTGCAATAGTAATTCTGTAACATGCTTCTTAAATTTTGTTAGTGGTAGTTCCTTGACATTATCCGGTAACTTATTATAAACAAGTGGTGCCATACAAATGACACTTTTCCTCAAAAGTGTAGTTTTAAAAACACCCGTGCTTAAAAGATTTTTATATTGGGATCTAATACTTATTGTTCTATTTCGAGTTTCTTTCAAGGTGGTAAACAGGTGCGAGTTCGTTTTAACAAAAATACATAATTCCAATATATAAAGACATGGGAAGGTTAACAGTTTATGAGACTGAAATATAGGTAGGCAGCTGTCAGTTACTTTTAGGTCAAACATAGCTCTGATGCAGCGTTTTTGAGCTTTAAAAATACTTGCCTTCTCGCTACAGTTGCCCCAGAATATTACACCGAATCTTAGAGGTGAAATGACTAGTCCGTGGTAGGCAACCAATACGCTAGACAGGTCCACTTTTTTGGACAAATTGTGCAGCATGTAAGCAGATGTACTCAATCTCTTACAAATACCCTCTGCTTGAGCCTTCCAAGTGAGTTGGCTATCAATTAATATTCCCAAAAATTTAGCAACACCCACTGTGCCAACAGCTTGGCCATTGTGGTTTATATTCATGTTAATAGGGGGAATTCTTTGGTAAAAATGCATAACTTTAGTCTTTTGTAGATTTATTATTAAATTATTATGGTTTAGCCAATTTATTAGAGAACAGAGTGTGTTATTAATATCTTGTTCATAATTTTGTTTATTGGTACATTTTATTAAAGACGTACTGTCATCGGCAAATAATACCATTGGATTTAGTGTTTGGCGGGGGAGGTCGTTTATATACAATAGAAACAATAAAGGGCCAAGGACGCTGCCCTGGGGGACGCCATATTTAATTACTCTATATGAAGATCTGTATTTTAATTCATTTTTTGTTTTTAGACATATCCTAGATACCTCGGTACACTGTCTGCGGCCATGTAAGTAAGACTTTATCAAATTCAGGACGTTTCCTCGAAAACCGTATGCTTGAAGTTTTTTAAGGAGGATATCGTGATTAACATAATCAAACGCTTTGGACATATCTGCATAAATTGCACATATGGGTGTCTTCACATCTACAATAGGCAGTATTTTGAAAAGGAAATCGTAAATTGCCATATTAATATTTTTATTTTTCCTAAAGCCCTTCTGTTCATCGCATAATATATCGTATCGTACCAAAAATGTGTAAAGCCTTTCATAGATTATTTTTTCTATTAATTTTGAGAAAACAGGTATCAAAGCAATGGGTCTATAGTTTGACATATCTTCTTTGCAGTTTTTTTTAAAAAGAGGTTTTACTATAACTGTTTTGAGGCTTTCCGGAAATATACCGCTGTAAATGCTAACATTAATTATATGTGCTAGAGGAGAAGCTATGCAGTCAGAAACAAATTTAATAACTTTAATAGAAATCCCATCGTAACCAACGCTTTTTTTGTTTTTTAAAGATTTTACAATACGAATAACATCTTGGGGGACTATTGGTTGCATAAAAATTGAATGAGGATTGCTGTTTATATTTATTACACTATTTGAAGTTGTAGGCAAAATTTGGTCAATAAAGTAATTGTTGAATGACTCGGCTATTTCTTTAGGGTTTGTTATACAATTTTCTCCTTTTTTTATTTGTAATATAGGTTCACTTGTTGTTTTTGAATTATTTATAACTTGCCATGTTGTTTTAGATTTATTTCTAGAATTATTGATCAGGTAATTATTTTGGGCTTTTTGAGTCAGTCTGATGATTTTTTTAAATCTTTTTGAATAGTTTTTAAATGTAGCTTTGTTTTCAAATGTAGGTTTCATTCTTTGTTGCCAGAGTAATTGTCGCTGTCTTTTGCTGCATGTACGTATGCCTCGGGATAGCCATTTAATCCTTTTTTCCGACCTTATTGTGACTACTTTATAGGGGAAACATAAATTATGTAGAAGTAGAAATATTTCTAGGAAATTGTCATAGGACTTATTGGGATCTTCTGTGGCATATACATCAGAAAATGATAAACTCTGAAGATAGGATTTAAATTTCGTTAGGTTATCAGCAGAAGTATCACGTCTTAACGTTTTCCAATATTTAATTTGACAAGACTTAATGACTTTCACCTTCAATATTTGGGCTGTATGGTCTGATAAGCCGAAGTCTATTACCTCCGATTGACAGTTATGTTTACAGTTGTGGGCAAAGTTGTCCAAGCAAGTATTACTGCTGAAGCGGGTTGGTTGGTTAATTTCTAATTTGAGGTTGTAGCTCGAAAGAAAGCATTTGACGTCTAACGTAATCCTATTGTTTTTTAATATGTCAATATTAAAGTCTCCGCATAATATAACCTTCATACTTTTCTTTAAACATATCCTTTTTAATACAATATCTAAATTTTCATAAAATTTGCTCAGGTTACATAACTTTGGCGGTCTATAGACACATACAACTATTAATTTTTGATAAGGCAGTTCAATAGCACAGCATTCTATAACTCTAGGTATCGAACATCTCATCATGTCAGGTAGTTCTTTGTAAACTAAATGGTTTTTTACTAAGATGCAGGCTCCGCCGCGTTTCTTATTAGGCCGAGCATAACATGCCGCTAACTTATAGTTTGGAATAAACAATAATTCTTCCTGTCCAGACATTATGAAATGTTCGGTAATACATATAATATCTACAGAAATATGTTTATTTAACAGTTCCTGAATATGAATTGTGAGAAGGTCGGTTTTATTTATGAGTCCGGCTATGTTTTGATGTAGTACGTTGATGTTATCCAAGAAAAAAATCACTAATGGAGGAAGTATTTTCTGTACTAGTTATCAGACTTTCTGAATAAGTAGGGAAGCCATTTATAATTGACAGTAGATTTTGGAAAATATTCCTCATACCGTAATCGTTTAATTTCCTACTGTACTCATAAAACATGCTGAAATTATATGACAAATCTAAATTAGAATCTAGTACTGTTACGTATTCATAAGTCTCTAAATCGAGATGCAATAAATTATTGAAAGTTTCTATACGCCAATTGAACATGGTTGAGTAGTTACTTAGTTTGAAAGTCGGAACGCATAGTATAACGTTAGTATTTTGTATTTTTTTGATCGTTTCCCTAAGTTCTATAACTATACTAACATAGTTTTTGGTAGTTCGGAAGTCTTCCTCTCCAATCATAATTACGCAGAAGTCTTGCATTGTGTAGTCGTCCAATTTTTTATCCAAGTTATTGATAAGCTGCATTGTTCCGCAATTTGGAGACATATAATGACATACTTGGAAATTTCGGAATGTCTCTTCAGCTAACGATAGAATTTTATTCCTTTTATTAGTACTTACGATACATATTTTGTTTCTTGTACGTGTGGACTTTATGTTGGTATCGCTTTCTTTATGTACTGTTTGTTCCATAGTTATTGGTTGAGTTTTTGAGGGTTTGGTGGCAATAGGGGTGGTAGTGATGGTTGGTTCATGTAAATCCAACATAGATGACGACATATTTGATTTTTTCTTCTGAGACCCTTTACAACGAGGAGTTGATAGCTTAGAATATTTATTTGGAGTGCCTATATCCTGAGTCAGTTTCCTCGTAGCTTTTTTTAGAAACTCGTGTTTGGAATTCATATCGCTTATTGTTTTTTTAAGTTCACTGTTTTCGATGGATAAGTTATTAATTTCTTCGTGCGCAGAGTTTAATTGCATGTTCAATTCTTCAATTTTTTGTTTTAGTTCCATTATTTGTAGTACATTTTCTTCGGCAGATATGTTTGGTAGACTGTTAGAGGTGCCATCTAGTGTCGTATTGCCTGAACTGTTCTCTTCATCGCATGATAACTCTGTAGAATTGGTACGTGTCTTAGGTGTCTTTCTAAACGTAATGTTTTCAAAGAAATTCATTGTAATAAATGCTCCAAACAAATTATAAAAACTTCTAAAAGTAAGTCTTCTAGAAATATCTAAGCTATAAAGGATCGCTACGCCTCAAGAATATTATATGTAAGGTTTTTAACACATAATAAAATTTTACTACAGGTCGGTTAAAAGATTAGTTAATTAAAAATTGAACCTGCTAATACCCTCACAACCCGCACCACGTTGTATCTGACGCAGCGAGCTTGCAAAGTCTGGACCGGAAGACCGACCTCGTAGTACGCAACACAAGTGCTGAAAACATGTTAACATGCAAGACAGGCTTGCATGGCGGAAACGACAAGTCGGTCACTGGTCCAAGTAGTATAGCAACCACTACAACATGCCGTCCTTTAAAGCCCGCCGAGGAAGAGCTTACTAACGCCGCTCTGCCCAATGTGTCCTCGTCCTCAAAACCACAGGTTCCGAAATGGTCCGGCAGGAGCCATCGACCGCGACGCAGGTGTTCTCACTTTATGGTAAATTTCCAGCACACATATGCCTACTTTATAGCATGGAAGATCCCGCACGCATATGTGTTGTTGGGAATTCTGAGACCAAAAGCACGCCTGCGTACGGTGAGCCCGAGTATAATCGAACCAGGTTCGATCTGGTGGGCAAAATTGGTAATTTTGAGCATTTTTTAATAAAAATGTAACACCCAGGTCGAGCCTGGGTCGGAAATATTGCCCACACAATGCCATTTCGGAAACCCTATACCATTCGTACCCTCCCTCGAGGTCCTGCTGATACAGAAACCCGGCTGACGTCGATCGCACTGTACTCCGTGGACTACAGCTTGCTGATGCGACTTAACCCAAATAAGGACTCTGATAATGTCAGAGGAGCTGCAGCCGAGGCAGGGGGTGGTTTTAGTCGGTAAGAGTCCGACACTACCCCAGCCACGTCACAAGTGAGGTGACTGGGGTGTCCATGAGGATTTCCACCTCCTGCTAAAAAAAAAAAAAAAACCCGCACTACGTTTTTTCTTTTTATCTATCATGTTAATAACTTACTGGCTTTTTATATTTGTTTTTTTTTAACATGACGGTTATAAAACACAATGCATTTTTTTTTCTTAAGTGCATTAAGTTGTGTCTAAGTAATGATGTAATTTTTAAATTATAAAACATAAAACATTTAATATTAAGTAATTAATTAGTAATTAAGTACGTAGTTTTAAAATTATGACACACACAAAATTAAAAAGTACTTATTATATATCAAGCTAAGATAATATGGAGGAGAGAAGATATAGGAAAAAGTCTACGATCATCATTTTAGAGTAAAATCAATAATAATGATCATGATAACAATTATTGAATTGTTAGACGGTTTTGCATTCATAATGGATTTACGTTTGAATGGAATAATATCTATTCAGGCGCAAATCCGCGTAACGTGCATTATTATGCACTTAGGTACTGTGAGCTATCAATAGTAAACAATACAACAATTAACAAATGCCTAATAAATGGATTACCTATGTTCCAACCAAAACTGCACAACCCATTTCAGCTAACTATTAATGTCGCATGATAAACAGGAATTATAATCAACAAGCGTATTTACATTTTATAAAATAATATTTTAAAATAATAATTGTAAATATATAATAATTACTGTCGTAGGTAGGTATAAGTTAGATAACTAGTAGTATCAATAGCATATTAGGCGTCAGGCAGGGATCGCGGAGGAATGAAAATTAAGCCCCGTAACTCCAGCAAGATGTGGCTAGGTGTAAAACACATGGGTTTTACTCTGTAGGTCACCCAGCAAGAATTGAGGTCGACACGCCCCCTTCCCTAGGCGGTAGAAGACCATGAGCAATTTCACACGATTAAAAAAAGTCAGGACATGCCATGATAATGGCTAGAAGGACTTTGCGCGTTTTCAGCTTCCACAGGCAGATTATCCAGGCACAGTTTTTTCCTTCTTTTTGGTAGGTATTCAGGGGATCCTGATGATTTCTTATTAAGATCCTAGGTATAAATCTATGGTTATGAGTAATAATGAGGCGTAATAAATGCAAAATTTTAATATAAACACTCAAAAAACTTTTCAGAATACACCGGAAACATTGAAAAATTTAAACATGATTTTGTTCTCACCAAGAGATGATTGAGTGCAAAAAACAACAGCTGGCGCACATGCACGTCCATTATCACTGATAGCTAGTTATACACTACATGCACACTACACTATAGTTCACTCTAGCGTGATAAAATTGGCATGTTTAGAAATTGGAGACCGATCGATCAATAACGTGTATCGAACGATACCGGTACTCGAAAATAGAGGGTGATAACTAATAAATGACACAAAATCTACAAGTGAAATACTAGTTATTGGCTGTTTGTTGACCAAATTGCTTTTCCATGCACCAAATAAAAAAATGATTAAAATATATAGTTTAATGTGTATCAAAGAAAATTTTAGAGCTCCTGATTAAGGAAAATCATTATATTTTTAGTACCTAAATGTGAAAAGACTTTGGCAACGTCTTGTACACCTCTACTGCTACTTTTTTCGTGAATAGAAAATAATAACGAAATTATTATAATATATACAAATTTATTATATAGAAATTATTATAACAAACTGCCTCATTAGCCAAGTGGTCCTAAGCGCGACTGCTACGCTAGAGGTCCTGGGTTCGATTCCCAGGTCGAGCAAAGTGTTATTGGGTTTTTCTATGAAATTCCCAGTAGCAGCTCGGAGTTAGGAATTTGTGCCCGGTTAATGGCAATAGGCTCGCCCCCTATTACATGGGACCTAAACATACCGGCGAACTGTGGGTGTACATTAGTACGCCTCTACCTAACCCTTCGGGGAATACAGGCGTGATGGTATGTTATGTAACGAAATTATCGAAGTAAAAAGCTTTGCTATATTTCACGTACTTAGTAACTATCTGGGTAATGGATAGACCGGGCGCGCCGCGATTATTTTGATAAGTACTTGCTTGAAATTATTATTATGCCTAATTCATGCCTACGTGATGGTTGTTATCAGGTAGGCATGAGGTTAGTTTAAGCACCTAAGATAACTTATAAGATTCTTAATGGTTACTTAATCTCCCATGTCGATTTGTTGTATGTTTTCAGTCACCCTGTATATTAGGTATAATAGAGTTGCCAGCTACGTGGATATCAAATATTACATTGCAAAACATACGGGGCGTCAACTAAAATATAAATGTTTAGTTTTTTTTGGGGCTCCGGTATTCTCAACCCAACGTAAGCGTTGTTCTACGCCGGTTTTCTGTGAGGCCGTGGTATCACTCCGGTCGAGCTGGTCCATTCGTGCCGAAGCATGGCTCTCCCACGGTATAAAAAAATCATACATTATCCGCCCAACGCCGCCAACAAAAAATACAAAGCAGTACAGAAACTATAAAATTTAAAAGAGAATCCCTATAAATAAAAGATGGTTACATAGACAGACAGATACGTAGCGACTCCGTTTTAAAAGTTCCTCTTTGTTGTCGAGAGATAAACGGCGGTATCCCTTGGGATTTGTTCCACGCTTGGGCCACGGATCCTAAAGACATCTTTAATAAGAAAATTCAAAGACTTACGAATTTTCTGAGTAGATTCAGTATACGTTTCCCTTGATGCCAATTGTAGCTTTAAAAGGTATTATTAATAAGTAACTTTCTTTAGAGTGGACTTCTAATTTTTTAAAGGATAGTTCTCGCACTATTATTTAAAGCCTGTGTAGCTGGGGACTTCTTACTAACACTAACCAACCAAATTACATAAACCAGTCAGTTTTAGAGATAAATGAGAACATAATTATGCTGCATACACAAATAAATAAACATTCTGTCACCTTAAACGTACACTCCTTCTCCGTTTCGTCGTGGGTAATATTACGCAAAGTACAGACAGACAGACAAAATATTTGTATCACGTAGAAATCTATCCACTTAAATGTATTTCACCCTAGCCTTTACTGGATAGTACATCCCTACAGGGCCTTAGATGGAACACCCAATTCAAGTAAAAATTCGTATTCTAGAATTGGAGTTCAAATGGAAAGTGTACTACTTGAGCGATGTATTTGTAATTTCTGTAAATGGCAGGTAATCTCAAAAACTCAAAGCATATTTTGCTATACAAGTTGAAGGTAATAAATTAGGGGATAGAGATCATGCTATATGTCAAACTTTAGAAATCTAATCGGTATTGAGTTCGTCTACGCTGGTACAGTCCCGACACTACCGTACACCTATGTATCTATACTTACACTTGGCCAAACTTGAAAAAACGATTTTCTCTTAAATTATTATTATTGAAATTTTATGGTGTTATGATTATACAATTTTCAAACTGATACTTTAAATAAATAAAGAAATAAATATCATGGGACCTTTTTACACAGCACCATCTAGTCCCAAACTAAGCAGAGCTTGTACTATGGGTAGGTACTAGACAATGGATATAATACATATAAACTTTTTTTGTAAATACATACTTACAATACATAAGAAACACCCAGACAAACACAAACACTTATATACATCTTGTGTCCTGTGGGAATCGAACCCACGACCTCATGGTCAGCAGTACGGTACTCCAACCACTAAACCACAGAGGTCCTCAAACTATAATGATATTGGTGTTATCTCAATCATTCAATCTTTCTTTAAGTTACTGCAAATGGGACTTTACAACTGAGGTGTCAAGATAACAACGCCCGAGTGCTACCACTGATATTGCTGGCATCTACAGACTTCAATTGCCGCGTCGCGTAAGGTGGATTTTCAATAAAAAAACCTTTTTGGAACATAGTCTCAATTGTTTAAGTTAAAAGGTGGATGTAGCAATTTTCTCCAGACATGAGCAAGCTGCTGCATTGGTAATGAGAGGACGACATGACTAAAACGAATGTATTTTAATTAATGGAGAGGCCGTATTGCAAATCTGGCAACCGAATTATCTCCGCCTTGTCGTCGCCCTTATTTTACAAGCCAGCATGGCCTATGGCTTCGTGAACTCGAATCCAAGACAAATTGATTAGGGACCAACCTTGTAAACATCAAGTTTTCCAATCAGTTACTAAACAAATTCACTAGTATTATTAGCTATATTTATATACTTAGATCTTCATCTTAATGGGCTGGTATATAAAGCAACTTGATATGGTAAAAAAACTACCTTTAACCTATAACTAACTCAATCAAAGCTCAATTATCCCGCGTTACATATTCCATTAATCTTATATTTCTCGCGCAAATTATCAATAAACGAACGCCACATAAAAACGCATAATTCAACTGTAGGTACCTATTCCCTCAACTAGTTCAATGAGGTTATAAATATTCCTACAGTTAAATTTATCATCGTAATAAAACTCACAGCGTGAGAATTTTTGAATTAATTGTGCCAATCCACTATAAATCACCGGTATTCAATGCAAGCTCAGAATATTCGCAGTGCATGTTATGATATATGGCCAGTGAATACGTACTAGGTTTATTAACGACACTTTGTAGTAATTTACTCCCGGTATAAGGACTTATATTAAATTGTTCCCAGCGTTTAGTTTACAAACTTAGGCTTTCGAATACCTCTTGGGAGTAATATGGGAATATTCCTTCATGAATATAAAATTATTTACTCTAACTACATTGTTCTCAACGACTATGCAAATTTGTATAAAATAGGTTGAAACTCTTTGTAAGCATTTCACTAATAAGTAATTATATTTTGAACACATACCTACTTTTTCTACTATAATCATAAAAATATAAAACGTCTTACAAACTTTCCATAGCTATAATTCAGTCTATTATATAGTCTATATAGTCTTATTTTTCACGTCACAGCATATCACGTGCCAAAACAAGACAAAACACATATAGCCATGGAAAGTTTGTAAGACGTTTTACATTTTTATGAATAAAGGAATATAGTTAGTACGTAAGATAAGTGCCTATATATAAAGTAAGTAAGTAAGGTACATAAGAATATAAGTAAATAGTAGTGATATGACTCCTATCATGGTCGTGGCGAATGTCACAAATCCCACGCCCATTACTAGGTATAGATAGGGCAAAAAAAGGCTATTTTTTTTTAATCACTACGTCACAGGGTGTGTCGGACTACACACTCTGACACACCTTCCCGGGTGGCAGACGATCCATGAGGATTTTCTCTACCACAAAACTCTACTACTACTCTTGACTACTGGTGAAATGGACCTGGATGTCTTGATATAGAATCAAAAGAAGGCATCTCTGGTTTTTTTAAGTAATGTATTTAGTTAGTAACAATAATAAACGAACCGAATACCTGAAAGATTTCCTCTATGGCACGCGGGCTAAACCACATGTCACCTTGGGACAAGTCCCGTACCGAACCGAGGACGTTAAATGGGTTGATGATGATATTTATATTAGGTAAATTTTAAAATAATAAAAAGTATCACTCAATCCAAGACGATAAACGAAATTTGGAAAACTAATCAAACTAAAATGCTAGTACAAAATAATGTTCTTTGTATTAACTATTCTTGTTGTTCAATACATGCCGTTTTATTTATTATACCAACTTTTAATTAGCCAATTTAGGCTATAGGTATACTAGCATGTCACCACTTTACCCGAACATAACATGGCGGCAGTGAATGAAAGAAAAACAAGCCGGTCCTTCTTATCGCAGGGAAGTCGTGAGTGTCAAGAGAGGGAAACGGCTAACTTAATTATGCTTGTAGGACCATGGCAAACGACTTGACGACGTCATCGTGTTTAAATTTAGAATCTATTTTTAGTGTAAATATACGTCACCTTTAAGACGTAAGTTCAGAATGTGAAGGCAAATTTCGACATGGCAGGTCGGACTCGCGGTGGGTTAGAGGTCGTAGCATCTGGCGTACCTAGCCAGAAGACGCGGGTTCGAATCCTGCCTGCGAGTCGAATTTATCCTTCACTAAAATAATAATATAGATGTTCAGTCACGAGAACTAATGTACGAGTACCTACACATACACTGAAATTTAAAAGCAAAGTTATTCTAGAATCGATTCAAATGGTAATAAAATCATAATATCATGTGTTAAAATACCTGTTAACACAACATCTCATAGTTTGATTCTACTGATTCTAGAGAACTGATGTTGAATTTCACTGAATGTTGGTGCCCATGACTGCACCTTGAACTTTTTTCTTATTACACGACAATGCAATTTCTCTGTTCTGATTTGACGAGCACAAAATAGTAATTAGTAGTACCATAGAAAGGAATATGTAGGTTGTTTTACCTTCGTAATTTTTAAACTTAATCTCTAGAATAGCTTCCTATTATGATACATAATTAGTATACTTTGCGCCCGCTGGCCAGGTGGAGTGGCCATTTGCGGAAGGCAGCTGGCAGTGACTGGATGAGGAAAGCCGAAGATCGGGCTCTGTAGCGTTCACTGGGAGAGGCCTACGTCCAGCAGTGGACGAATATAGGCTGATGATGATAATATTTTTTTTTGATTATGCAGCATCTAACGCATGACTAAAAATTAACAAATAAAATAAGCATACCATTACATTCTGGGTATTTCAGTGCAGTCTTAAATGGTAAACGGCGGGTGTTGCCACTATTATTCTGAACAGGCTTAACCAGGTTTCCAGTATCTATAACATAACAAAACACTGAAAACGTATCATACTATAGAGAAACGGTACCATAAATAAATAAACAACGCGGTTCCAATGTTACAATACAGTCGAACTTACCTGCCGTGAGGAAGTACAATATTGACGGTATTCCGGATGTAAATTACGATATACTTGCTTTTCACTTTATTGTTTTAATATTTAACTTTACTACAGAAATATTTTCACTTGAATATTTTTTGACGTTTTTCCGACTCTACAAAAATGTCATTTTCACAGTAAGAAGTTTTGTTTTTAGTTCACAAGGTTCAATAAGGATTATTAGGAAAACTGGTAAGCCAAAAGGTTTTTGGCTTACCTAGATTTTTCTTCGCAATGATCCGTGTGGGGTGGTTACCCCACACGGATCATTGCGAAGAAAAATCTAACAGTTGCTACGACTAACAATATCTGCCTCCCTATAGGAAAAAAAATATCTGCGTGCAAGGAATATCCTCTTTGTTAGTCGTTGAATCTGTGATTTTCTTATGCAATACTTCTTAAAAAAATAGGTAATGCATGTGGAGCTCTCATAGACAATGTCTCATAGATCGTCCGCTGCCGTAGGCAGGAGGCGTCAGGAGGCTTATACAAAATTAGATAAAACGGCATTTGCCCTCTCTTGTCGTACCATGGACTTGATAATTACATTCGCCACATCCGAGAAAAAGCAATTACCTGACAGAACCCTAGTTTGAAGTATCAGCAAGCAAAGTAAAGTAATAGTAGTCATCTTCCGAGCCTTTACCCAAGTATGTTGGGGTCGAATTCCAGCTTACCCAGATGCGGCTGAATATCAGTATTTTACACGATGCGACTGCCATTAGACCTCCGCAACCCAATTTCTGGGCAATACCGATATTTGTCTATTATCTATTTATTTATCGAGGATAGACTGGTTGTCAAGCTTTTTTGGACTTCTGATTACCACTAACAATGTCATAGATGTTCGTATGACAACCGGGATCGACGGCTCTCCGAGGCACGGAGGTTTCTCGATGTTTTTAAGAAAAGTCATCCATCCACACACTGACCGCGGCGAGCGCAGCTTTACCTTGCAGATCGGTTGATCAGCTTAGTATTTTTTTTTACATTTAATTAACATAATTATTAGATTTAGGAACAGCTGTCTCCCAAACTAGGTTTAAAGCCTAGGTACTTAATTTTAGCAGAAAATGTTTGGTGGTCATTTAGCTACTTATGTAGTACTTAGCCATGAGCCCCTCAATGTAAAGTAGTAGTAGTAAAGAAAGCAATATTGACGAAAATATACGATAAATATTGTTGTTTTAGGTCTGACGTAACACATCCATATGAAACAGTGGGTAATAAATTATTACACATGAACCCTTCGCGGTTAAGGTTGGAGTATCGCACGTTAATGTATCGGCAACAGGCGGGGAGCCGGGTAGCCGGGACGGTTATCTGGTTTGCACAACTAAAATAGTGACCTCACCCACGCTTCCAACTATTCGCTTGTTCCCTAGAGAAATGTGTACGTTAGTCTGAACAGTTCACACGGAATTAGGATTGCTCCAAATGACTATTTGCGTATACTAAACAACTAGAAATAATACTTTACTCGTAATAACTACACGATTGCCGTAGTGGTTAAGGTAGTCATATATATCTTCAGTATCGTTGTGCTGTGTCGTGGGTTCAATTCCCAACCGAGGCAAACGTTTTACGAATATTTATTTTGAGTCTGGATGTACTTTGTGTCCGTTGTTCCTATAATGCCTTTACAAACAATGATTACATATTTTATTAGATTTTTTTTCTGAGTGGTTCAAAAAAGTTAACGAAAATCGTTTTTGTTTGAATATATAATTTTTTTTTAAACATTGCCCCGTACTAATATGGGCGTAGCCGAGCTGCCCTAAAGAACTACTTGTAGGTTAAACTTCATTTTGTGTGTTTTAAAATTCATTTTGTGTGGCGATCGAACCCGCAGTAGCCTTTAGATCGACCGCTGCCCAATCGAGTCATCAACTGGAAATAATTCTAATATTTATTTTAGTTAAAGTTAAAACAGAACTATTCAAATCTTTGGTACAATTCCGCAGAAAATAAAGCAGCTATAACAAACGACCGGTAACTAGGTAGATAACAAGATCAGGTTCACGCTACAGTTTTAATTTACAGAAATGTCTGGAGTTTTTCCGCGTAGTTCCACTGGCTCCATTCATCAGGCGACTGTCACTGTCCCCTGCCGAGCAATTACTGATGTCGCACTCGACTGCACCGTCGCAATTACTACCACCTACCTCTTCTATGCGAATACTTACCGCACCGCTGACTACGGCACAGCCAACATCTTTTACTGCAGCTACCTCACATAGGTATTATGGAACAAAAAAACTAGCTACAAAAAAAACCTCGTATGTACAGACGGCTGAAATAATTGGGCATTAGAAAAATATATAAAATGCGTGCTCTTTATGCTTCAACCACCGCCTTTGCCTACACTACAGTAGCCTAACATTGTTATTAACTATTAAATCCTATGAACAGTTCTAGTCGTTTCGTGGGTCATGTGTGATGGGTAGTAAATTAGCACAGCTGTCTGTACATAATTTAACAGACTACCCAAAATAACTATTCAAAAAATGTTTTAATAAAAATACTTCACCAAGCATTTCCAGGAGATCGGGAAGGCAAACCTGTGTTATTAGGAAATGCCTTTCCTTTCACGTCTCGCCTAAGGATTTTTCCCCGTTTGACGGAAGTTTACCTTAACGCACCTGCTTCTTTTATATGAACCGACAAAGAGCGGTCCTTTCTTTCATATACCACCCACAAGCTCCCCGATTCCAATCAAATTAACGATATTCAAATTACCTACAATACTCATACGAGGAAGGTGGAAATCAAATGCGTTCAAATAAAAAAATCTGTGGCGTCCCTTTTGTTACTTTACACAAAACTTGCCCCGAACGCTTATAACGAGCGAACACAAAACAAAATATATTTTTAACAAAAATTCACTTCGATAAATACGTCATTCAATTTTTGGAGAAATAAAAATGAGTCAACGCAGAGAGTCAACAATGCGGAACAAGTGAAATGCTCCAATAATAAAAAAGGTAAAACGGATCGCCTGCCCCGATTTTCAATATCGTTTTGCAGGTAAATGAGGGTGTTATTCGTATGTGTAAAGAGGGGTTTCCTATGTGTGTAGATGGCTATCAACATTTGTACCATAGGGACCTTTCTCCTTTATTAATAGGACGTCCTTATAATTACTTTATAATCAATATCACTTAGATTTTTTAAATAAACAAATCTAATAAATTGCTAGACGACGGACAAATTGATGTTGAATCTAGGAGCTTACAACGTCGCAATGTGTAGGAGCAGCTATTCTCATGGCACCGGCCATTCGAAGAGCCTGATGACTTGGATACACAGATTCCGATATCTGCAACTGTTCAAACTAGATTAGTTGCCGAGAGCCTTTGCAAATCGAACCAAATAACTGGAATGCATTCTCCCTATCTAGATTTCGTCTTCATCCCGTCATACACAAATGCTTTATTGAGTTGTTTAGTCCGCGTATTTCTTTCAAATCGCTAACCATGCACTTTGCAGCAAACGTACTACATTAGTGAAATAACTGGTCTTATAAAATAATCGTAAATATTTTAAAAGATACGGTATGTTGGACTTTAATGGAATTTAAACAATAAGAAAGCAAAAGGAAATATGTCCACTCATCTTATATCTATTAACACAACGTCAACTTTTATTAATGTGCAGGTTAACGTTACCGCAGTTACTTTCTTAACCTCAAATACACTTTTTGTCTTTTGATTGAGTTTAGGTATCAATTGTTCTACAAATGGAACACAACTCCAACAGCTACTCACAAAGAAGAAACAATTCTATTGTTATCCATCTAAGCAACAATATAAATATTAGAAGATCATGGCCTTAATACAAAGTTGCAATGTGTGCAGATGACTCACATTCGGCAATAACCGTTTCATTGGCAATCGCACAGTTCTCTTCCGAGGCAGATAACTGTCTGGCGCACTCGACTGTAACCGACCAGTAGTTATTAATACATAGTGTCTCCGTAACTAACAAACATGGACTAATCCTCTAAGGGTTAAGAGAAGTAGTGCACACTTACACGTAGATAAACGCGCTGTAATCCTAGAAGCGAGAATATTATTATCTGTTGTATTATGAAAACTCCTTAATTCCTAAAGGTCTCTTTATCATTGGCCTTCGAGATGACCTTTTCTCCCACTGTCACTATTATAAGAAACAGAAACGTTTAGTAATGGGCAGTAATGTAAAACCAAGACGATCACAGTAGAATTTTGGAAAGGAAAGTTAAAATAATTGTTGGTTTCCTATACTTACCTATAATGCAAATTAACGTAAGTCTACATAAACTATACAACTCTTTTGTATTCTATTATGGTGTCTTAATTGATATATCCAAGTACTAGCTTCTGCCCGCGACTTTGTCCGCATAGCGTGATGATATATATAGCCTATAGCCTTCCTCAATAAATGGGCTATCTAACACTGGAAGAATTTTAGCGCGTTCAAGCAAAAAACAAACAATCAAACAAACAAACAAACTCTTCAGCTTTATATATTAGTATAGATATAGATATATTGCATAAGAACTCTGATAAAAAAAACTTTTGTTCAACAAATATACCTATATTTCTATGATAGTCGTATGAAAACATTTTGTGGCAGATAAAAGGCCAAAAACCTGACAACCTATCCTCAGAATATCGGTTGCCCAAAAATTGGGTTGTTTCATATAAAATTATCATATTCAGCCATATTTGATTAGACTGGAAGCCTACCCCGACGTAATAGTTGTGAAACCTCGATTATGTTAAAAGACAGTTTCTACCCAAACACTTCGGGTAGGTATTCTCCTCTTAATCATGTTTAATACCACGCTCCCACTACTTTGAACGATGCTTCACAGTTACCGCACTTCTATTAGGTACCATACCTACTAGTTTTACCGCGTCATTGAAATACCAGCGAATAAAACCGCATTGAACTAAAATCGCCGCAGCTATAAAATCGGACTCCAAATTGTGTGCTCCTACTCTCCTAGTACTTCGTTGCATTTTATTCTTTCTCCAACTACGTATTAACCCAATTCAACAGAAAACTATTTTCTTGAAGATTCTGCCAACTTTTCAGGTCAAGTTCTACAAGATCGAAATTATTTTTTTATTCAGCTTCACTTGTTGGCTCAGATCGAATTTCTTTACGAACCAATTTGTATTATAACATTCAGAGTCAGATCTGCCAACGGTAAAATGTGTAGTTAGGATCGTAGTCAATGTATAATAAATTGATCTTAGAGCCCTTTCGTCAAATCAGTAATTCATGAATCAGTTAATATCGCCTTTAACATAAACTTCGCCTATTGTATTTGATTCGCAGCCGAAGAAACATGCGATTGACAGACAAAATGAGGATGTACCCGACAGGTCCCCTAAAATTCGCCCCTCTACCTGCTGCCGTGAGATATTGAAAACCGAGCCCCGGGCTATCCGTTTGACCTTTTTTATTGGCAACATTTCACTCGTTCCGCATTGTGAATCGTTTGACTGAAACGGGTTGCGTTGTCAAATTGCTCTGATATTTTAGGCGGTGCCTGTATAACCTTCATTTACATGCCACGCTACTTTCCTTTGTCATAATAGGGGTCTTATTTGTAGTTTCATAGTGTTTATTGAATGTCGGCACTTGATGGCATATGGTGCTTCTGGGCACTATTTTCTTGCTACCTACGAAAAATATTATTAAAAATGTCAGTCACAGTTTGTAATGAATGGGTGAATGAAAGTAGGTGTCTGCCTTACGACTGAAACTGTTCACTGCTCTATGCCTCATTCTATAAAATGTACTCTTTGTCTATGCCAACGAACTAGAACTTATACACAATAGCGACACCAAGTAAACTTCACACATATTCAAAAGCTTGGAACTTTGGCTCCGAACCCTTCGTACAAACTGTTGTTCTTTGTTAACATTGCGTAGGTATATGTAAAAATCTTTTATCCTTCTTCGTATGGTGGAAGTTGGTTACCGCAGTGACGTCACACAATCTTGATAAGATTTTCAAGTATTATTAGAAAAGTAATTCTTTTAATTTAGTTGCTTTAAGTGTTTCTTTTCAAATCGTTTCTTACTTTGATGGCGTACTACTTACACCGAAATTTATCAGCTCTCAATTCGTTGTGTCATGTCTAAACCAATCTTAAGAAGTCTTGAAACTTGTATATCACTAGGATAAGATAGATACTTACTATAGTATATCACTTACCAAAAGTCGTTTCATAACATTAAACAGGTTTCCTTATTTCTATGATTTGAAGGCACACATAACTGGCAGAGAGGGTGCAGCCGTCTTGGTTGGATATTACTTTAATCGCGCAAGGCCGTTATGGTCAAAGTTTGAAAGCGTTGCCACTGCCTCAACTCGCCCGCTTATTGCTCGCTCGCCTGTTATCGTTCTCATAACATTTCGTTTTTTATTACGAAGTGTACTGTTTTTTCTAAAATTCTGTTTCCAAATATTGCTGGAGTTGCGGCGATCTACGATGCTTGATTAATTTGCGGATGGACTTCACGGATCCGAAAAGAAAGAGTGTGAAAAATATAATAAAGCAGCTCTGACGAATTCTACGTTGCGTTATGGAGATGAAAAATCTAACTATTTAGTCCTCGCTTCTGGGAAAATTGATTTCACTGCAAAGCAATATGTAGCAATATTTAGCAATAAGACCGCCAATTGTACTAAGCAATTAACATGTTATCCATAGCTCTCTGTAATCTTTTTGGTGTACAATAAAGAGTATTCTATCTATCTATGTATAATTAACTTGTCCAAAATACCGATCCAGTTAGACGTTTTACACTTATCCTGAGCTGACTTTTAAAGCATAATATGTAAATAACATAAAAAATAAAGACTTCGAGACTCACAGGAAATGTTTTTCTTGCATTCAACCATGTTTAGTCTACCATACCAAGTACAACTATACACTACAGAAACTGTAACTGGAACTGGAAAGAAATTATTACAGAAGTTTTCAATAAAAATATGAATTAAAAAATATTGTATAATGGTGCAGTATAAATGTCTTTATTCGAATACGAAGGATTTAAGTCACCAGCTGTATTTATTATAGCCACTTCAGTAAGCGGAAGCAAGCTCTCAGCAGCATGAAGTAGTTTTAGGAACAGCGCCCACTGCCCTAGAGCACGGCAGAGCTTTGCTTCGGCAAATTAAAACGCACCTAATATAAATGACAGAAAAAATACATTTCATTGACAATAGTGGCTCGAAACTTTTGTCTGTAGTAACATAGCATAACATACCATCACGCCTGTATTCCCCGAAGGGTTAGGCAGAGGCGTACTAATGTACACCCACAGTTCGCTGGTATGTTTAGGTCCCATATAATAGGGGCGAGCCTATTGCCATTAACCGGGCACAAAGTCCTAACTCCGAGCTGCTACTGGGAATTTCATAGAAAAACCCAATAACACTTTACTCGACCTGGGAATCGAGCCCAGAACCTCTAGCGTAGCAGTCGCGCTCAGGACCACTTGGCTAATGAGGCAGTCTGTAGTACTAAGTATGTATAGCAATTTAAGTTTCATTCACTCATGCTTTAGGGTATTATGTATAAGAAATATAATGTTTTGGCATATTGTGTATTATTGGTGGATATGGGTCCTAAAGCGACTGTTCCGTAGCTATCGTTATTTACAGTGCCCGTAACTGAAGAAATACATGGAACTCAAAGTTTAAATACCAGTATAAAGTACCTATTTAAAGCTCAAAAAGAAATTTTACACTTTTCCAATTTAATATTTTATAGCTCGGTTTGTGGTTAGTTTGTTACAATTTCCAAATTTAAAAAAAAAAGTAGTAGATAATAAGTGAGAAAATACATAAAAACTACCTACACTAAAATCATAACTTGTATGGAATATTCAAATCACAAGTGTAAGCAGGTATAAACTCCTCGGTTATTTGTATTGGAGCAAAAACAACGTTTACAAAACTCGCAATATAAACTATGATCAATTCCCGAAATATGCTCAAGCCTATCAAAATAACCCACTAAACTGCCCCACATTACGTAAAAAGATCTTGCGTTGCTCCCTAAAAATGTTCAGTCAACATTTCTGCCCCGGGATATTACAATAAAAGGAAAGGAGACAACACTATAATGGAGCGAAATGGAAATGTGTCCAGGACGAAAATATGTATGTTAGATACGTATAATAAGATAAATAGGTATAACAACAAAGCTCATTTTAGTTCAAAGATGTAGCGTTGCATGCTGATTTCATACTTCATAGTGTCAACAAAGCTCCTTAATTTCGGGCAAAGTCCACAAAGAATTAATTGTTATTGACAATTCCCACAGTTGAATGTCTCTCAGCTTGATTAAACTGGAACGAGTCCACAAATTAGCCATCCCTACGGACGCTGTCGAGCAGCGAAGTGTAATGTGAAAATTCTCTGTATTACACGAACTGCATTGTTGATTATTTGTAAATTGGCATTCATAAATATTAATAGAGATTACGTATTACAGATTAGCATATACGATTACAGACAGAAATTAATTATAACTTTAGCGTTTGCTAAGATACTTTGTAAGCGCCGCGTAGAAGTCACGTATTCGTCGCGGCTACTTTACTGACACGCGATTGTGAAATCCAAACTCTAGGCTGCTCCTGAAGACTTTTTTCCGTGAGCAAAGCATCAATTCTAGGATCTCATACTTAGCAGATACCCTTGGTGATGTACCTACGTACCACTGTACAACACCAAGGCCAACTGGATAGTTGGCCTTGGTGTTGTACTTTTCGCATTTATAATATGTATTAGTAGAATCACTAACATTATATATGCGTATGGATGGATGCTTGTTACTCTTTCACGCCAGAACGGCTGAACGCATCTATATAAAATTTGGCACAGGGATAGATTATAGCCTGGAATAACACATAGGCTACTTTTTATCTAGGCCGGACCCAATTCTGCAGACGAAGTCGCGGGTAGAAGCTAGTAAAATATAAATCCTACTTAATTTTCGAAAAGTAGCCCCTAAATTTCAGTCAGTAAACATTTGTGTTACCATCCAAAGAGGTGAAAAAGCAAACAGTTGTGGTCGCAACCCGATTCCTCGGAGTTAATTGGGGTCATTAGTCATATGTCGGGCCGCTGCACACAGCCAGCACCTTATCTCCTGTGATTTGTAACCCTCCAGAAGTATTAATTATAGGCTTCAGGCAAAATTATAATTTAACGAAGGCCTTTATAGCTTTGTTGAGGTGACTATTGGCCGTGATAAGGACTTCAATTTATGATTATCTACAAATTTTTCAGTAGCTCCCGAACCTATTAAATAAACTTTTTGGTGATTGCAGTTTCTGTTTTTGGCTTTCAATGGCAATATCAATCATATCTATTGGGCTTTAAAGAGGACACAACTAAATTACACACTTATCGTTTTAATGTTTCAGACTCGACAGTGTTTATAGCAATTAAATATGGTAATCAAATCAAATCAAATCAAATGTATTTATTTGCTAAAATATGGTATGCGTAAAAATACAGGTGTTGGTCTTAATTTTAAAGTACGACATATTCTGCCTCATGAGGCGTGCAAATATATATAGGTAATTATAATAGTAAGACTGTTGTTATTAATAAAGAGAAAAATTCAACAAATATGAAATAATCTTTCTGTAACCTACTTAAATTTATGTTTTATAATATCTTATCTTCTAAATATTCATTAACGCTGTAGTATTTTTTCTGTAATAAAAAGGTGAAGAGTTTGTTTTTAAATTTCGTAAAAGGCAATTCTTTAATTATTTTTGGAAGGTGGTTATATATTTTTATTGACATACAATAGGCATTTTTCCTAAATATTTCTAGTCTTATTGCAGGTAATTTAAGTTTGTGTTTATTTCTTGAATTAATATCAAATGTTTCAAAAAGTTCAGGATGATGCTTCACTAATATACAAATCTCAAATATATAAAGGCATGGTACTGGAAGAATTTTATATTTAATAAATAATGGTTTGCGACTGTCTAGAAAGTCAGCGCCACACATTGCTCGAACACATTTTTTTTGTGCCCTGAGTACCCGATAAACATCAACAGAATTGCCCCATACCACAATACCATATCTGATTAAAGAGGACACATATGCATGGTATCCTATCAGTGCAGTGTTTATATCAACGGTCTGTCTGATCTTTTTTAATACATATACAAAGCGATCTAATTTATTAACTAATTTTTCTACGTGCGGTTTCCAATTACAATATTTGTCTACGGTGATACCTAAAAATACGCAATCGTTTACACAATTTATGTCATTTCTATTATATTGTATATTTAGTGGTGTTATGTGTTTTTGATAGGTCTGAAATTGAATTATATTTGTTTTTGACATATTTATTTTTAGGTTGTTTTGGTTAAGCCAGTTAATGGTATTATCTAGAGCTGTGTTAATGTCTGTTTCTAAGTTATTTTTATTTATATTTACAAAGCAAGTACAATCCAATATATATAAGAAACAGTGTATACTGTATAAGTGCGTTATCTTAGAAGAGTGTAAATCTTGAATAAAAAATATTACGTAGGTCCTTGTAGTCTCCTTCTTCTCTTCTCTATATCTCTACTATTATAAAATTGTAAAAAAGCTGTGTCTGTACATTGAAGATATTTAAAAAAAACACGTGGGTATATAACCATATCCGAATCCGAAAATGTGATTTTTAAAATTCTTGTCTGTTTCTTTGTTACGGGTTGGAGCAAAATCTACTGAATAGATTTTAACTTTGTTATCCCTGTTAGAAAGTAGGTATATCCTCAAACTTAAAAACTGGTTAACTACTTATCAGGATTCATTCATCGGATCCTGAGGTACAGCTTGACCTCTCTGATGTAAAGAGGCCCATACAAAGAAGAGATCTTCACTGTTAGTTTTTGTAATTATTTTTGGAATCGATTTCTAATCTTACTATAGCTTCAGGTGAGCAAAGCTGCGGGCAAAAGCTAGTGTAGTAATAAAACTATGAATTCATCTGAACCCTTAGAATTTAATTCGCACCATCTGTGTGAACAGGATCACATTTATTTTACTTCACATGTTTTCATGTTGTATTCGGGCCAACTCCAGCTTATGCCCCTACTTAGTAAAATTGAAACGTTGTACTACGCATCTAAACAGATGGCGCTAGTAATATGTTGGATTATTATTTAAAATCACAAACGAATTCAACGAGGAGTTAAGGGCCGGCTCGACCGGAGTGATACCACGGCCTCACAGAAAACCGGCATGAAACAACGCTTTCGTTGTCTTTCGCCGAGTGAGTGAGTTTACCGGAGGCCCAAACCCTTTTAAAAGGCGGACCGCACTCGTGACTCCTCTGGTGTTGCGGGTGTCCATGGGCGGCGGTTATCGCTTACCATCAGGTGATCCGTCTGCTCGTTTGCCCCCCTAGGTATCACTTTCTCATTAAATATGATCAATATGAAATAAATTATCTCAAAGCGACCAAGAGTTTTTCAGAACTAAAGGAATCTTAAGTATTTTTATCTAAATGCCTGTACTGGTTGGTAGCACAATTTTTTTGAATGGAGTTTTTTTAATAAGTGGAAGACAGGCGAGATTACGCATACAACATGGTTGTACATACAACAGAAATGATTTAATCAAGCACTATTTTGGGTCTTAGCTATAATTTTCGAGAGGTAAAGAAAATATCAAAGTCAGATATTTTCTTGCCTGTAACGAGATGCCTATCTGAATGGCAGTATTGTCATATAAATGATGAAGTAATAATTAGGTAAAGAATAACATAGAAAACGCAGATCAAAGTCAATATTCTTTTATTTTAATAAAAAAGACCATTTCAACATTCGTCTAACAAATCACTTTCTCCTTTGAACAAATACAGCTCATCACCCCTAAAATAGACATCACAGATAAAATATAGACACAAAATATCCTTTTTGCCACTAAAATTGTTACCAAATTGTCTATCAAACGCTGTTTAGCTATTAAAAAATTACGTAGTGCCTCAATATTTATATGTATATGTCATGGAGAAATATTTTACATTGAAGGTTTTACTGGTGCAATATGCACACAAAGCATTGAATTGTACAAATAATTAAATTTTGTTTTGCTTTTTAAAGGTCCATCGAATTGCGTCCAATAAGCCGTCGTGCACACAGCCTTGCATTTTCAGGGCTGCTACGGTATAATTTGGATTAGACCATGAACATAAAACACTATATATTTTAAAATCAGCTATCTAAAATCTATTTAACCGCCGTGTCTATCTACACACAGCCTTTCTTGACAATATGTTCTTGATTTGTCTACCTAACCTCATTATGATATACGCATACAAATATTATTTAAGTATGCATCGGAAACCAGCCAATTACGTAGGTATCTGACAAATGTTAATTATGTCTTTAACATTATTTCATAAACTAATTACAATATCTACTTAAATAATCATGCTAAATTAGGTACTCGTCATTTGAATGTTTTTTTTTGTTTTCAAACCACACAACCTATTTCCGTTATAAGGTTATTAAATTAGTAAGCAATACAGCAAAATATCTATGAAAGGATAACCCTCAAATGCTTCTTTGTTATTCCAATTACTATTTACCGGATTACATAGTTTATTATTAAAGATCTTATTTTTACTGTTCGTAAAAACATTTTAATACAAAAAAGATTAGAAAGAAGCAAGGAACAAAAATTCATAAGGGCACCCATGTACCTACACAAAAAAAATTACAACAAGAATAGGTTAATTGTGGTACCCAGGTTTAGCTTACAAATCGATTAGAATAAAGATATATAAAAAAAGCGGCTTGATTTCATATACATTCGTGATATGTTTCATAATGATGGAATGGGAATATGAAACGACCATTCATAGTTGTTACTTTATCATAACAATAAAAAGGTTTTATAACGATATCTCAATAATCATAACATAAAACATATTTTACAATTAACGACAACACTTTTTTTTGTTATATTATTATAATATATATATTTTGTGCTGTGAGGTGTCTAAAAACAAGACAGCACTATGTAACAAATAAAATGCATTTGAATGTCGACTGTGTTAATTTATAAACATAGCATTGAGTTATAAAAATCTAGTATACTTAGTAGATAGTGGTTAAGGGTAGGTAATAATATTTTTTAAAGTATGTCTAAAAACGTAATGCAGAGTAGCTAAACAACATTTCATAGTAAAAAATAATCACCTAAATTAGACATGTGCACTTAATTGTAAGATTAAGTACAATATTTACATGGCGATTACACGTATTTATGTACAGCTACTTGAATAAATTTAAATACTAAACCTTAACCCCTCGCCGTTAGTGATAAATCTGTTTTCTGATCTATGACAAATTATTTTAAAACAATATTTTTGGTAAAATTATGAAACCATTGAGAATATCTGCATTGGAAGTGAGTGTTCTACTGGAAAGACTATTTACATAAATTTCAAAACTTTTTTGTTATCAAACATCTGTTTTTGATTCTACGTTTAAACTCAACAGATTTGTGTTATGAGGACGCATTGCAAAACAGTTTTCGACTTTCTTATTTTCTAATGATCTCAATAATGTCCATTGCACACATTGTGAATTGGATAAACTAAATCTAAGAAGTTTAGATTTATTACAACAGCGATGCCGATAAAACAGTAACATATTCTCTGAGCGTCTGATATTATTAATACTGAAGAAGGTCGTCCAAACATTGAGCAAATTATTGATAGAACAATACTATACCGGAATGGCACAATCTTTCGTCTAAACATTACAAATAGTTCATTATTATAAGCATTTAATAGATTAACATTATTTAATTGTACTTCTTTTATAAAATTAATCGAAAAAACTTAATAGAAGTGGTCCATTGTTATTATTATGGGTATGATAATAATTACTTTACGCGGCTTATTATTGGGGCATTATATAGAATATCTACTATGAGGCCGTTTATCAAATAACTATTCATACTTGTGCAATGTAACATAATAAAGAATAATATGGTTACTTATTGTAATTATTTTTAACTTGTCATCAACGGGTTAAAATTTTACAGAGAAAATTCGAATTAAGAAATATGTTCTAAGGGTAAATAACAAAATATTTTAGTCTATCTTATCTTATCTTGTGTAGGGCCGAGGCAGCAAGGCCTCAGTGCACTTCGACCCAATGGGATCTTTTGTGCTTCCCCTAGATAATCTATTCCTCATCCCCTCCCAGTTCTACAAACAGCTCTTCCATGAGCTTTATAATGAGGCCTGGGGGTATGAGACTGTAGTCCTCCGGGCTTGGATAACCCTGACCCAAAAGGCACATTCGCTTTCCAGCGATCGATTGCATCGCATGTACACAGGTGTTCCATGCTCTCAATTTCCCTTTTGCAGGCCCTGCAGGCTGATGTATCCGTCAGACCCATCTTTTGTAGGAGAGCGTTAGTCCCGAAGTGTCCGGTCAGCGCCCCCATCAAAAGACGGGCCTGCCGCCTGCTTGAGTTCCAAATGGCATTTTGCCATTTCGATGAGGAACCTATGAATTTCTTGGAGTGAGCAAGTCCCGTGAGGCTCAACCACTCATCCATATTTTAGTCTAAATAATAAAAACATTTAGACTTAATATTTTAAATAATAAATAACATTTAGACTAAAATATTTTGTTATTTACCCTTATAGAACATTTTTCTTAATTTGATTTTTCTCTGTAAATTTAGTTTAATTATTATTCAACACATAAAATTAAATATTTTCTAAGATACAGTAGTTTAGAGTGGAGCACACTTTGGTAAATTTATCTCAACGTTAATGCCATAATAAGTTAAGCCGACTATTGTATGCAAAATATACCTAAATAATTATCATGTAATCAGGTATTATGAGGGTGGTTGTAGCACGGCATACACAACTGTTCCCAACTACCTATTTATGTAGACCAAGGACATTCAATTAAAATATTACGAGCGATAGCCGAGTCGTCATATACAACTTGTTGCAATAACTGTTATAACAAGTTAAGTAACTTGTTACCTATGTCCAGTTAGCGTGTCAAAAAGCAATAAAATAGGGATCATAGTTGTATTAAGGAGTCTGTCCGTGTGAACCGTATACATACATACTATGACTGTAGTAGGAACGTGTGAGACAAAAAAATAGATATTATTTGTATTACGAAGTATGCTACTATGCCAATAAGACTAATCACTCACCAACACCGTTGCGTACCATGCATGGAGACTGTTGGCACTGGCAAAATAATCTCGCAAAATGTTGAGCATGGCAGTCTCATAAAAAATGTACTGGAGAACAATATTTTTTTAATGGGAACCATACATACGGATATGCTACGCGGACGATACGCGGATGCTACGGTCACTAACACCCCTATACACGGATATGATACTATAAGTACGTTGTTGACACGTTTTAGTGGCAATAGTAGTTCATTTCGTGCTTGTTTCCGTACCTGATACGTTCATAGCACGGTCATAGTATGGGAAGGTGTAGTGGGCAAACTCCTTAAAACAGTTCCCAGTGCCCTGTGTTTAAGTTTAAATCTCTTTGTTCTCGGGTAATATGCATATGCCTATCTCAAATTAATGAGAATACAAAATTAACGACTTGCTGATCATTATGTGGCATCGGTGTGGTTTATAAGAATAATTATGAGGAATATACAATCTGTGGTAAGTATTTACAGCATGAGAACCATAAAAGTAAAATTATTTACGCTTGCGTATGCATCCACATTGGGAAATTGTTAGTTCAACGATTGATTTTTTTACATCAGTAATTTTCAATATCTAAAAATAAATGCATTAAAAATAAAGGAACTTTCTCAGCTAATGTATTTTAGCTGTAATGTGTTAGAGCTCTATTGATTATATTGGCTGCTCTGTTTGTTCCGTGTCTAAGTCTATGCGGACCTAGTGCATGTGGGATAATTACTCGTATGTAAATCCTCAAATGGTGTCCCATAACAAAAAATAGCGTAAATAATATTTCCCGAACCAAAAACCAAATAATGTTAAGTAACTATTTTTTAAGAATTCAAATGGGCGTTACACACTACATATGATTAAATTGTGTACCAGATTACTGTCTTATTCAAATGTTAACGCATTTAATGCAAATGTATGTTCACGCAGAGCATATTATGATAACATTTTTATATTTCTGTTAGGTTACCTACTGCTACTGAATCCTGAGCTGTATAATTAACATGTACTTCGAGCAAAGTAGTTCGTCTACAAGACAGTAACACAGGTGAGTGATTGATAACTAGGTATAATGAAATAAAGATCTATTACGAGTTCCAAATATAAATCCAGAGGAATTTCTCAATGTTGCATTTTAGCCTATTAATATGATATTTAATAGACTTTGACACTTGGCTAATTTAACATTTAGTCCAGAGTCCAGACATTTCACATGTTGTTATAATGTTAGTTAACTTCATAATTTTGTATAATTGCGTTTACGTAGTGCAGGTGGCGGCGAGTTGTTTGCGCTGAGCGGTGACGCGTTCTTGTAGCTCATCCTTCCAGCGATGCGACGTGCGGTCAATCGTCGATGGTACTGTTAGACACCCCATGCCTCCGAATTCGCAAGCGATCTGTAAAAAATACATAGGTATATATATTTTTTTTATATATAATACTTTATGCACCGTTGGTACAAAGGCGGTCTTAATGCCATTAGGCATTTTCTGCCAGACAACCTTAGGGTGATGCAGAGATAAA
This sequence comes from Acronicta leporina, assembly GCA_947256265.1. Taxonomy (NCBI): domain Eukaryota; kingdom Metazoa; phylum Arthropoda; class Insecta; order Lepidoptera; family Noctuidae; genus Acronicta; species Acronicta leporina. Next base: position 9,592,441 of record OX366521.1, read on the forward strand.
ATACATTTGTATAAAGGTCAAATTACATTTGTATAAAGTTCAAATGTTCCAAAAATCGAAACACCAGGGTGCTTTACGACATAATCGCGACTAGGGAACTATGGCGAGAGCTATTCTTGACATTTAACTACAACACCAAATCGGAAAATGTCTGTCTGATCTGGATCTGTCTGTTCTGATCTGGATCACCACGCTTGCTCAATGCGGGTTGGCAGGCGATCCGTATGCTCGTTTGCCCGCTATCCTTAAAAAAAATCATTATTTATATAATCTATTGCTAAAGTTACCCGGTAGTGGTGCAGTAGGGCCCTGTCTGTGGGGACTCCTACGGAGCTGGCCCCGGGCGCGAACTCCCACACAAAGTGGTTGCCGAGCTCGACGGCGTCCCGCGGTCGGAGCGCGTATTTGCTTCGGTTCTTCAGCGCGTGTGGCGTGGCCCACCGTCGCGTTTTGCGCGCTGTTACTAAAGGCTCCTTGGCTTCTGGGTCATCCTGAAACGTAGAAAGTATTGTAAAGTATTTCAACTTACCACTTGACTACCTTATTAGCCTAGTGATCCTAAACGAGACTGATTCGCTAGAGGTCCTGAGTTGGATTCCCAAGTCAGCAAAATGTTATTGGGATTTTCTAAAAAAATCTCTATTTCATGGGACCTAATCACACTGGTGGACTGAGGGTGTACATCTCTGTCCTTCCTTCGGAGTATACCGGTGTGATGGTATAATATTATTATGTTATTAACTTATCTACAATATTTGCTAGAGAGAGATGTGTTTAATTGGAAAACTTTGCTATCATTTGCATTGGTAGGTATCGTTCATAAAAAATATGCCTGTTTCAATGTCTTATTTGTCTATTTATTTAATATTTTGTCGAAGTTTTTAGTTTATAGCCAGCAGTGATAGCCTAATGATATGACCATTGGACTGCCAAGTCAAAGGTCTCGAGTTCTAATCCAAGCTCTGACTTTTCGAAGTCATGTGCGTATTAATAGTTAATTATCACGCGCTTAAATGGTGAAGGATAACATCGTGAGAAAGCCTGAGAGATTTTCTTGACGGCGTGTGGACCCGCATTGGCGGGTTGGTAGATAGTTTATGTTATACTATTTAATCTACTTCTGCCTTCCTTACCTCCCATTTGAGATAAAAGAACGCGTTTCTAAAAAGGAACGCGGAGGGCGCCTTGGAGGGCGGGTTGTAGGAGGCCCGCAGCGCCGTCAGCAACGCGGGCAGGGTGCGCTCCCTGCGTGGCAGCACCACCTCGTCCACGTCTATCACCAGCAGCCAGCCCGCGCCCGACATCGACCTGTATAGGCAGTCGTTGAACGCCGCGAACTGACCCTCTGTTCTGAAATATAAAAACACTTGATGATATATTTAAATAAAACAAGTTTCCGGATTCTATCGCGTTATATTACTACCTACACGAAGTCTTGGGGTCCGAAATATCGGGATTTTATTTGTACTCATCTAACGCGATAGAATCCTTAAAGATGTTTTATTTGAAATTTGTCTAATATTCGCGTAAGCTTTAGAAATCAATAAGCACTTGATGATATTCCAACCGCTGCACTTTGACGTAGCGGTTGAGTTGGACATCGGTTTTGTTGTATGCACAACCCTGCGCAATCTCCTGAGGTACTAAAATCGCCGTACTAAAATATGCCAGAGACAACAACATCATCGTTGCCTATGCTACTTACAGCTTTTTTATTTAATGAATTTCTACAAATAATAATACTCATACAACTTTTTACGCCTTATCTATTGAAATAAGAATATCCTTCATCTCGAGAATACTGTCTTCTGCTACAATCATAACTTGGCTAGCTGTCAACTTTACCTGATTTCAACTTTGGACAATATAGGCAGGTCCCAAGAGAGTAGCGTGACCAGGCCGGCCTTGCGGTAGTTGTTGAGGAGGCAGGCGACGGGCGGGCTCAGCGACTCGTTGTACATGTAGAAGTGGCTCGCGCCCAACAAACGGTTCAGCTCGAACCACTCCAGCAACCACTCCTCACGATCGTATGAGTAATGAAAAGGTTTAACGCAAATGTGTAGCGTCTCCTGTAATTAGAAGGTTTGATCATATTATAGTATTGTCGAACTGTTTATAAAGTTATAGCACCTACAAAATTATATCCTCGTCTTGTCCAGTGTTCTTACCGCTTTGGCTGTGTAAAAAAAGCTGTGTCTGGACATTGAAGATTATTTAAAAAAACAAGTGGGTTAGGGTATAAAAACGTCTCCGAACCCAAAAATGTGATTTTTTAAATGCTTGTCTGTTTGTCTGTTTGTTACGGGTTGGCGCAAAACCTACTAAATAGATTTTAATTTTGTTATCACTCTTATAAAGTATGTGCTTCAACTTAAAAACTGGTGAACTTTTTATCGCAATTAATTGAACGAATCCTGAGATACAGCTTGATTTCTCTGATGTATACAGCCCCATACAAAGAAGAGATCATCAATATTGGTTAAACCATTTTTACTCCTTATATACCTAGCTTCAAGTGAGCGAAGCCGCGGGCAGAGGCTAGTATGAATGAATAAAATCAGTGTTGACCATAGCGTCTGGTGTATTGAACCAGGAGACGCCGCCAGTTCGAGTCCTGCCCACATTCGAATTATTTCTCCACTAAAATAACTACACATTAAAGTATTTAACCCAATTTATGCACGCCACGATAAGTTAACAGCTGTTAAAAATGTTTGTAACTTCATGTGGAGCTCATAGCACCCACATAATTACTATGAACCGCATATTTTTTTGCACCTAGCGGGTAAATGCGGTTTTTGCTTTTTATTTGTAACTACGGGTGAAATACATTGATTTCCATTCTTTGTGAAGCTATTTTCTACACTATAGGTATATAGGTGACTCTCTTACATAATATGTATAGTTATTACCTAATCTTAGCATTGAACAAACGAGCTGATGAGCCACCTGATGATCTGATAGTAAGTAGTCATCGTCGCCCATGTCTAGACTTTAAAAGAGACCATGATTCTCTGAGTTTGATTCGCCGTTTCTTCTCAGAGGAGAAGGAAGTGCCGGCGCCGTTTATTACTTAAAAAATTTGTAGGCGTGTCTTTAAAGATTTATATGCAGAAAGAAATATAATTTACCATAGTTACCTACCTGAATCCCGGTTTTGGGTTCCGTGTCGAGAACTATGAGCAGGTTGGTAGCTGGTATGTTCGGCCAGTTGCTGGAGACCACTGATACCGAAGCCCCCACTGTCTCCTGGGGCTTCACGCCCGAGTCTCGCAGTAGACACAGCACGTATGTTGCACTGTATTTCAGGTTCCAGTTCTCACGGATAGCCTGGAAATTAGTGTACCTAAGTTATCTGATTACCCTCTTTTTTAAAGTATGTTTTTGCTGATGACATCTCAAAATGTTGCATATATTTTATGCCACTTTCTCTTACCGACTACTTCAGTAGTAGTGGCAAGCGACTGCTACGCTAGAGGTATTGGGTTTGATCCCCAGGTCGAGCAGTGCTATTGGATTTTTTATGAAATTCTCAGCTCGAGTAAGTGTGTGCCCGGTTAATGGCAGGCTCACCCTCTATTACATGAGATTTAAGCATCCCGGCGAACTGTAGGTAGGTTCATTAGTAAATCTCTGCCTTATTCTTCAAGGAATACAGACGTGATTAAGGTAAGTTTCCCTTATGATAAGAATCTATTGCTGACACAAGCTTTTCTTATACTAACCACTGTTCTATTGATTGCAACATTACTACCTACAATTACTACTTCTTAACCGTATTATCGGCTACTTAAATACTGGATTGAGACAACTTGGATGAGTGAAATGAATGGGACAGCACGATTATGTTATTGTGCCTCATATGATCAAACATATGACGAAGACATTGCTACCAATTAGCAGGTTTTACTTCTGCAGATAATCTTCAATGGCCTCGATATACCTACCTACGTAATCAATTATGATTATAATGAATAAATAGGGTTATTACAAAAACATACATAATACGTTAATACGTAGATGATTTCCTTATGATATACTTCGAGAGGAAAAATACTGTTTTGTTAGTTACGGGGCAATCGTTCATTTATAAATCTGCTGAGTTAATCTAATTTTAAACGCTCCAGCAGATCCAATTGTATAAAATTCAAATAAAAGATTGTCCATGAAAGCGTAACGCGTTGAAAACCCATAAAATTCCTACATACGAAGCACCCACGTATTAAATGAGGACATTGATAAAAACCTTTTTTTACATGAGCTCGTCAACATTTTATTTCCATCAGCTTTTTGCCAATCGTGCACACGTGTGACTTTCTTTCCCCACTAGAAATGGATTCCTGATATTTTATCGATCGATGCTTTTGTTACTGGAATTGCTTTGATGACATACAAAATTGCGGGCATTTGGTGAGATTGATAGGAAATCTGAGACGGGTTTTGAGTAAATGGTAAGGTTAAAATAATTAAGGTTTATTCAAAATAGAGCTATAGAAACAAACCTGACGAAGTGACTATATCTTGTCAAAATAGAAAGAGCAACGGTGTTCTTTTTACATATAAGCGAGACAAAGACAGCAAATGAGATCTATACGAGAGTAAACTTCTAACTTGAATTTTATACCATTCGAATAAGTATAAAATTGTGCAGCGCAATATCGAGAGCTTTAAAATTTTTATTTTCTACTCGTGATCGACGCTATAAAACGTCCATAAAATATGGAAACTTGGGAAAAACAAAAACATTAAGGAAACATAAAATTCACTCCTTTTTGCTCGCATTCTATATAGAAAGTATCAATATGCAACTATCGTAAAACTATGACAACATTATGAGCGTTTTTACATGTCATTTAGACCCATATACCTATGTATTTATAAAGTTTATATATATTTATTTAGTTATAATTCAGCCATAAAAAGTGTTCCTTATGCAGTGGTTACATAGGTAGATACTTGTTAATTATATAAAACAAATTTTATATCAGATAATTTCTCGAAGTAGTACCTAGTCTACCCTAAAACTTACTTATCAGAAAATTCATAAATGTAAGTAAAATAAACCTCAGAATATTAACTCAAATGACATAACAAAATCTCATTTCCTCGACAAACCCTTTTCGCTAATCGATGTTCATTTATCCTTTCCACGCGGTCGAACAACCAAAGCATACCTCTTTGCGTTGTCGTCGCTAAACCTTTTATAAGCCACAGAGGTGCCGTCATTTAGCTATTTATTATAAGTTGGGTATCTTTTACAAGTTTTACCTTGACCCTGGCATTTATTTTTGCAACATCATTTATTTCTATTTTTATCCTATCCTTGTGAAAATTCTTATGGCTAACCACTGTTTAGGGAATAATAGTAAGTACATACGAATCACGCTTGTTTCCCTAAAAAAATAGGCTACTAATAAAGGTACTTACAACTACAATTCGGTGGTATGGTCGCATGTAAATCATGTAGTAACTTTGCGTGTGTGAAGCGACACAATTCAAATCAAGTGTTAACTTAATTTTGTTTTGCAAAAATACCGATTTCAGTAAAGATAACAATCACGACTGTGAAACAATAACACCCCCAATTGTCTAACACTGATATTTTATATTAAAAACCACTACGAAACCACTTGTAGATAATTCAGACGCGCACAGTAGTTTTGACCGTATTGTAGTGGACATATTGTTAACTCGATTCATGGTGGACATTCCAAAAACCTGATCGAAACACTAACTCCACTTTTACCATGCGTACTGCTGAAATATGGAATGCACTTCCCGAGTTGGGTAGATATAATCTGGGTGTCTTTAAATCACGTGTGAATCGGTTTCTTCTAGGCAAGCGCGATCCATCATAGACATTGTCGCTTAACATCAGGCGAACCCGGTCAAGCGTAAGCCGAGATATACAAAAAGCTGATAACTACCTTGACTCTAGCTCGGAGCGTGAGTGTTCGGTTGTCGGGCAACCACATGCGGCACATGACAGCGTCAGCACCGCGCGTCTTGGTTGCTGCTATGATGCGCACTGCCGCAACCGTCCGTCGCTCTACATACGCTGAGTACACGTAGAATCTGTACCTGTAAATAAAAAACCGGTGTTTTTAGCTGGAAGCACGATTACAACGGTGGATCCAGGATTACGATTTTAGAAGGGGCTAATAATAAGGGTTCAGTGAAGCTTAAATTGCCCACAAAATGAATCGTAATCCAAAAAATATTTTATCAAATTGTTTATTTAGGATTGAGATACTGTTACTGTGTACTATTTCATCTACTAGAACTTCACTGGAAATTAACGACCGGAAAATCGTTTCTAACTTGGAAAAGTTATCCAGAATTTATTTCCAGTGAAGTATTTTGGTCGAAATCGTAGACCAGGAGCCTAGATTAACGGTAGAGTATCGAAATCCGATTAACAACAAACTTTGAGGTAATTGTGTTTGAAGTACGATTTATTTTGTTATTACGTTTAATTTTGTATTGGAAATTCGGTCCGCAGGACTCTTAAGACAATACAATATTATCAAGCTTCATTTAAGGTTTGTCAGGAGTGAACCCAAATGCTTTTGTGGGAGGGCTTGAGCCGCGTAGCTTGGCTCCATTACTGTGTGATTACCTATCACCAACGAGTGAGTGATTGATACCTATAAGGGTCATAGGCTAAGGTTATACATAACATAACATACCATCACGCCTGTATCCCCCGAAGGGTTAGGCAGAGGCGTACTAATGTACACCCACAGTTCGCCGGTATGTTTAGGTCCCATGTAATAGGGGGCGAGCCTATTGCCATGAACCGGGCACAAATTCCTAACTTCGAGCTTCTACTGGGAATTTCATAGAAAAAGGCTAAGGTTAATTGGCGAAGGCTATGGTTACTGCTAACTATTAAGCAACTCGTAAGTAAGGCAAGCGTAGTGTGGGAAGCTCTGTGACACGATGGACTAACGATTTAAAGAAGGCAGCGGATGGATGTGAGCTGCTCAAGACCAGAATGGTTGGCGCTCTTTGGAGGAGGCCTACGTTCAGCAGTGGACGGCATTATGCTGATAGGATGATGATTAAGCAACTCAAATGCTTGTTTGTCAAAATCTTTTTTTCATCGTAGACAGGTACCTACATAAACAAACTTGTTCTTAACCATCGCGGGTCACTGCTAATGAACTGAAATAATAATATTTGTTTGCACAAAATAGTTTTTCAATATGTAGTACGCAAACCCCAGACAAATACTAATAGTATTTTTTGATAAGGAAAATTAACTAATCTAACGGGCCTGTAATACCTACATACATACTAGAGTTCTGTAGTCTGACTTCAAACATTTGTATGTATGTTTAACCATTTTTAATGTAGAACCACGAGTAATTGGACCAAGTCACGCTTGAATTGTGATTTTCTTCCGCAGTCTACATAACTCGTGTTTAGTCTGTGGAACTGTAGGTAAGGAATTATTTCGCCTTTTTTTATTTTTACCAGAATGTATGTGGCATCGTTAATAGTTTCACATTTAAGAATTATTACAGCCTAGTGTTGCCTAATTATATAATACTAGCTTCTGCCCGCGACTTCGTCCACGTGGAATAGTTACTTGGTCTTAGCGTGATGATATATAACCTACCTCAATAAATGGGCTATCTAACACTGAAAGATTTTTTCTAATCGGACCAATAGTTCCTGAGATTATCGCGTTCAAGCAAACTTGGCAGGTGGCACTTGACAGGTGGTAAGAAGATGATGATCCCCTTCAGCGGCTTGTAGTATGTTTTGATTGAAGCTCACTTCAAGATATAGCCAATATTTTTAGTTGATAATTGAGTATTGAGTATCCGAGCGGAACTTTAGTAAAATATGTCACGGGAACAGGAATAATAAAAGAACGCTAAATGAGGATATGTCCTTTAGAGCGTTTGTTGGGTCCGAGCGGACCCAAGCTCGGTCCGCTCGGATACAAAACAAACGCCTAAAGGCTGATGAATAACGTATTTATTTGGATAAGGATTAATATCATGTTTATAAAAACACCTTCGCAAATAATGCATTTGGAATTTTAGAACAAAGTTAGCATAAAAAAGGTTATATTGAGCCAACCTTAAAAGATAGACATATGCTGTCGCGGACTTTTTTTTAGAACTTTTAAAGAGGAACAATTCTGTCATATATGATTTTTGCGAAACTTTAACCGTTTACGCAGCGCACGCATCGGTTTAAAAAACCCGATTTCGAAACATTCTTCATTGATGCTCCGCTCCTATTGGTCTTAGCGTGATGATATATAGCCTTCCTCGATAAATGAGCTATCTAACACTGAAAGATTTTTTTTAATCGAACCAGTAGTTCCTGAGATTAACGCGTTCAAGCAAACAAACAAACAAACAAACCAACAAACAAACAAACTCTTCAGCTTTATATATTAGTATAGATTTTAATAGTAATACTACCGTTATATTATTCTTACAGCCTTCTTCATGTATGGGTTTAATATAAAATGTTTAAAGGATAATATATAGGAGTTCATCTCCACCATTAGTATAAAACTAATAGTAGCTTAATTTAATTTTTTAACATGTATAAATATGTAGTAGCACAATTTCAAATAAATTCAATTATCATTTTAATATACAATAATGGTAGAAATAATAATAAATATGAGTGGGCCAAACCACAAATTACTTTAAAAAATGTATAAGTACAAACACAAACACGAAATTCCAGCCACGTATTAAATTAAAGCTCTGATTGGTTGAAACTCGCCAAATTTACCATTTTGTGCTGGCCCTACATTTTCCCAGTACAGCGGAATGAAAATGCTCATGTGTTTAAATCTTCGTTAGTAATTACTTCACAATTCACACGATATTTTTTTCTGCGGCAGCCCTAAATTTTCCCAACATACTGTTAGACTAGTTATTGCGTTGTAATACTCTCACGAGAATATCCGGCCGGAAGGGATCGTTCGTTTTGTTTGTAATTAACAATGGAAGAGGGGAAGGCATAAAGAAAAATCGTAACATCTATGCTATCGTGCCTCACTGCATCTTATATAGATACAATATGTATATAACATGTGTGTATATATAGGTATACCGTAATCATTGTAGCTGAAGGTATTTTTTTCTAAAGGGCTTAAACGTTCCAGCAATGGTTAAAAGTCGAATAGGTATCTCCAAGCAACTACAACGCATCAGACTCCTATGGTTAAATTGATTTTGAGAAACCGTTTGAGTTTTGCAAATGTATGCAGTACTTTGATGACGTCTCATTTAGGATTTATAAAATCTGTTAGTGCTTATGTCATTTGGTACCATTGGACAAATCTATATCTATATACTAATATATAAATCTGAAGAGTTTGTTTGTTTGTTTGCTTGAACGCGCTAATCTCAGGAACTACTGGTCCGATTTGAAAAAATCTTTCAGTGTTAGATAGCCCATTTATTGAGGAAGGCTATAGGCTATATATCATCACGCTACGCGGACGAAGTCGCGGGCAAAAGCTATATTTTGATACAACTGTAATAGCAAACTTGGATCACAGGCTTTGTGTCAAACGCTTAGGTATGGCTTTAAATTAAATTGTGCGGTGCTTTGACTATAATATCAGTTTATGAGCATGGCCTGTAGACACGTAACATTCTCTCACCTTTAAAATTTTAATGTTTTAGGATTGACATCTGACCTACGTTGTATTTCATCATATAGGTTAGTGAAAATCGCATACATTACAAATTTACTTTAATGGATAGCGAAGTAGTTAAATTGTTGAATAAATACAATAACAAGGAAATATGGCCCATATTACCTACACTATCATGCACGTATTCACCAAAGGTTTCCACAATTTGTAGATTTTAAGGCCCATATAATAAGGGACTATTACATGGGCGTGCTGATGTCCAATAGAGCACAATGTAATAGGTTTTTATCAAGGGCATTTACGATAGGTGGCTAATAATAGAGAACCCTCACCATTACCTTCACTTTGCTTTAGTAATGAATATTTTCAGAGGTTCGGTTACACACCTGTGTTTATTCAATAACGTAATTGAATCTTTAATTAGCCAGCTTGAAAAAACAGCTGTATTTTTTGATCATGTGACGTTGTAGTTCTGAGAAAATTGCTTTTTATTTAGTTTGAAGAATCTAATATTAACGTATATTAGGTTAACTATGTTAAGTTAGTTAGTGTATTGTGTATATCTTTGTGTTCTGTTATATTCACAATCTCTTGTCTGATTAGTCAGATAGTTATGTAAGTATGTGATAGTTATGTAAATTGACGAGCCCTTTATACAAAATAGCTATATCTGGACTAGATAACACCATCTGACCGATATACACCGCACAGTTTTGCATAGTGATTCCTAAAAAATTAAGAGCAACATATTATACTCTACATACATATTAAATTAATGTTTTCTCATAAAATTATTTGAATACTTATATGTTAATCTTCTCTACTATTATAAAATTGTAAAAAAGCTGTGTCTGTACATTGAAGACATTAAAAAAAAACAAGTGGGTTATGGTATATAAACGTCTCCGAACCCAAAAATGTGATTTTAAAAATTCTTGTCTGTTTGTCTGTTTGTTACGGGTTGTCGCAAAAACTACAGAGTAGATTTTAATTTTGTTATCACTGTTAGAAAGTATGTGCTCCGAATTATAAACTGATATACTTCTTATTTCAAATAATTAAACGGAACCTGAGATACAGCTTGACCTCTCTAATGTATAGAGACCCATACAAAGAAGAGATCATCACTGTGGGTTTTTGAGCTTCAAGTAAGCGAAGCCGCGGCAGAGGCTAGTATAATAATATAATTAATAGAATAAACAAAGTTGTGTTCTCTAAACTACGTGAATGGATTACCTTAATAATATATATTTAAAAACAAACTCATCGCAAACAAAAATAGAATTGGAATAGGAACGAAACCATGAATAAAAGAAGGAACGTACAGATGGGAGATGGAGTTCGTGTCTATTTGTGTAATGAATATATTATGGAATACCCAACACAGGGGTTAATAAATGTACTGCATCAATCCAACTAGCATTACATTGGAAATAATTCAACACTTTACGATTACGGTCTTAAATTGAGTTGCAGAGAGTTTGCGATTTGATTTCAAATGGCAGTCGCAGTGTATTAAATACCTTACCGATATTTAGCCTAGGTATCTGGTTAGACGCGGGGATGACGTAGGTAATCAACTGCCTCATTAGCCTAGTGGTCTCGAGCGCGACTGCTACGCTAGAGGTCCTGGGTTCGATTCCCAGGTTGAGCGCAGTGTTATTGGGTTTTTTTTATGAAATTCCCAGTAGCAGCTCGAAGTTTGTAATTTGTGCCCGGTTAATGGCAATAGGCTCGCCCCCTATTACATGGGACCTAAACATACCGGCGAACTGTGGGTGTACACTAGTACACCTCTGTCTAACCCTTCGGGGAATATAGGCGTGATGGTATGTTATGACGTAGGTATGTTTATATAGTTTCAACGGTTTTATACAACCTAATACAAAAACATTTTAATCGCTTCGTATCAGTAGGTAGGTACTTAATTCCGAGTTATTAACAGGATAACAAATTCACGACCGAAATATGGAATTGGGCCGACCTCAGTAATAAACAATGCCTACGAAAATGCAAATATTTGCCAACGACCTCCACTGATGCGAAACTAGTGGCTGTGACATTCAATTGTTTACTTAATACCTACAATTCATAGCAGTCATACTTGGATGCCATTGATCTGTCTGCCACGAAGCTGAAGGACATAACTGTCCTAATATCTATAGGTTGTTTTGTCCTAATAGCCTTACTATTTAGGTTTACTTTAGGCCTTCAGGATTCATGGCTCTTTTATATAATGAAAATAGCTAACTTTCCTTAATTTGCCTCATTTGATTTCCACAATTCAATCTCTACTATTATAAAATTGTAAAAAAGCTATAACTGTAGGTACATTGAAGATATTAAAAAAAAACAAGTAGGTTACGGTATATAAATTTCTCTGAACCTAAAAATGTGATTTTTTAAATTCTTGTCTGTTTGTTACGGGTTGGCGCAAAATCTACTGAATAGATTTTAATTTTGTTATTACTGTTAGAAAGTAGGTATATATATGCTCCAACTTAAAAACTGGTGTACTTCTTATCTCAATTAAAGAAACGGATCCTGAGATACAGCTTGACTTCTCTGATGTATACAGACATAGACAAAGAAGAGATCATAACTGTTGGTTTTTTATTAAATTATTTTTCGGCTCCATTCCTAATATAGCTTCACGTGAGCGAAGCCGCGGTCAATATAGTTAAATATATTTTTATTACAGACAATTTGCTTCAAAACTACTTGAACAGGAGTAGGTAATATTTTAGTCTTACATTTTATTCTTTATATTATAAGTATAGATAATTGTGTAAACTGCCTCATTAGCCAAGTGGTCCTGAGCGCGACTGCTACGCTAGAGGTCCTGGGTTCGATTCCCAGGTCGAGCAAAGTGTTATTGGGTTTTTCTATGAAATTCCCAGTAGCAGCTCGGAGTTAGGAATTTGTGCCCGGTTAATGGCAATAGGCTCGCCGCCTATTACATGGGATCTAAAACATACCGGCGAACTGTGGGTGTACATTAGTACGCCTCTGCCTAACCCGTCGGGGAATACAAGCGTGATGGTATGTATGTAGATAATTGTATTAATAATTTATGATTTTATTGCATAGATAATTAATTTTGTTTCAAAACCACTTTATCAAGAATGCTTTAGAGTTTCGAGGCTTTCTTCTCAAGCAGTTGAGAAAGTTAAATTGGTTAACCTGAGGGTCAAGATCGATTACTTCAAGTGTTGGTGAGAGCTAGGCTGGATTGTTGTATATTGTTACAACATAATTAACAGAATAGGCTAGCTGACTGTTTATATTATATGGTTTTACAAAAAAAAACACAAATAATACCTAATTATGTTTCATCATAATAAAAATTTCAATCATAATAACATAACCTGATGACACATTGGCGTATAGGCTGAGAGATCGGTGTCTGCGACATATTTTGAGGGTTCGATCCCCATACGATGTGTATGTGAAAATTTGTGGTTTTAAACACATCCATGATACAGAAGAAAACCTTGGTATGGGGCATTCTTAAAAAAAAACTATTTTTTTCATAGTAATAATATAAAGATAGAATATTAATATTATGATTGAATTATTCTTATTTATTTATTTAACTTAAATATTTAAATATTTTTACAAAATAATAATAATAATAATAATATACTCTTTATTGTACACCAAAGTAACATCATAAATAAAAACATAAATTTCAACCAAATAAAGTACAATAGGCGGCCTTATCGCAATCAGCGATTTCTACCAGGCAACCTTTGGATGGACTAAAATGGACAAAAAAACCGAAAAATGGGGTTGACGGTGCATTCAAATTAATAAATATATACCTAAAAATACAGATACATAATAATAATTTAATAAATACGTAATACATATTATATACCTATACAAATACATACTATACTATAAATGATATATACATAATATAAACAATAAATAATGCGACAGGAAAGATAAATAAATTGATAACAACAGCGAATAATAGAATTACAATGACAAATAGTGTTCCTTCACAAGTCTTTTAAAAACTGGGAGTGATTGGGCGCGCCTAATTGGTATTGGTAATGCATTCTAGAGACGAGCAGCCTGCACTGAAAACGACTTGTCAAAAAATGACGTGGAATGCATTGGCATCTTAAGTCTCAGATTGTCCGATGACCTTAAGAATCGGGAGTGGGAGTCACCAAGAAATTCGAAACGTTTTTTAAGATACAAAGGAGTAGAAGGCAGAAAGAGTACATTGTAAAGTAAAGAAAGAATATGAGCATTCCGGCGAAGATGAATAGGTAACCACTTATGCTTTGCACGAAATTCTGAGACATGGTCAAATTTGCGTAAGCCGAATATGAACCTAATAGAAAAATTTTGAAGGCGCTCTAGCTTATCAAGTTGTTCCTCTGTAAGGTCAAGATAGCTGACATCCGCATAATCAAGGATTGGAAGAAGGAGTGACTGAGCAAGCGCAACTTTGGTAGCAGTCGGTAGGAAGTTGCGAATTCTTTTTAGACTTGCAGCAGACGCAAACATCCTGCGACTAACTTCCTGCAGTTGAGCAGTCCAGGTAAAGTTTATATCCATAAAAATCCCCAAGTATAAATAATTATACACAAAAACATTTAAAAATATAAAAAATAGTAGTCCACCGGTATCGGGAACAATTTGATTTTTTTTATGATTATTAAAATATTGATATGAAACTGCTACAAATTCTACAATATTAATTGATTCCAGATGAATTGCTCAAAGTGGCCGTTTTAGCCTAAGGTAATTACGTAAGTAGAGCATATTCGGGCTTTCAAAGTTTCGAGCTCTAGTGTCGCTACATACGCCTCACATCTACACAAGCGGCGCGACGCGACGGGAAATGGAAAAAGCACTTCATTTTCCAACGTCGAAGAATGAGGGGAAATTGTTCGAGCGACAAATACGACAGGCGCCGACGTCAACGCCTAACTGCATTTATTTACGTTTCGTTTGCATTTCACGCTATTAGCGAATGTTATTCTACTTTTGTCTATTTAATATTCACACCTATCTCCGATCGAGGACGTAGGACGCCCTCCGACAAGATGGAGTGATAATTTGCAAAAGGTTGCTGGATGCAACAAGCCGAGGACAGGGAATTGGGGGAGACCTATGTCCAGCAGCGGACTACTATAGCTAGAATTATGATGATGATCCCCGACCGAGGAAGGGTACAGCTTCAATTCCCGCATAAAACAAATATGTTTAATATTAGGATATAGGACAAATACATAATATAATAACGTGTCCAAAAAGCCACCCAGAGATTTGTTTGACCTATCCTAGATTTCTTTGTATTCTTTAAGACCAACCTTCTTGAGAATCAAAATAATTAAACAGATACCTAATATTCAGAAAATAAATGAAAGTTTATTTATTTATGACTTGTTTGCATAAGTATACAGCTTAATGAATTCATTGAATGTGTTTCAAATATTCAAATCGACGTGGGAGAGTCCTACAAAGTTAGAGAAAATTATACACCATCACGCTCCTATTCCCCGAAGGATTTGGCTATTACCATTAACCGGGCACAAATCCCAACTCTGAACTGCTACTGAGATTTCATAAACAAACACCAAAGTGTTATTTCCTTTGCTCGACCTGAGAATTACACGCAGGACCTCTAGCGTAGCAATCGCGTTCAGGACCACTAGGACACTGAGGCATTTATAATGATAGGTAAGTATTACTTTAGATTACGTACTTAAGTATGTTTGCACAATTATATTCTTGTATTGCGTCTCTATACGTACATATGGCAAGGCAACGAGACGTGACGAATTCTAAAAGTCGGTTAACCACGTGTGTATATTTATTATTATTCTGTAGATAGCCCAGAAGATTATTTGTGTTCAAATAACTGCACGTGTTTAGGCGGGAAAATGTTAAGTATTGTCGATTTGATATTATTTTCCAAAACCTAAAATTCCCATAAACTAAACTTAAATTTAAATCTAATGGTAAACTTACCATTTTGCTGAAAATGCGAAAAGCCCGTTTTATGACCTTTGAACCCGAGTAAGTAAATTTTTTTCCAAGTGTCGGATCGATGAGGACTTTTTACATTTCATTTATAATGGTGTTTTGACGAATCCTACCAGTTTTCAGCTGGGTGCGAATTATTGTAACCTCACCCCTATTTTTTGCTCTAATTTGACCGGACTAGAAGTTAATGTGTAATTAACCATTTAGTGTTCGTAGCGTATGCGAGTGTAGGCAAATGATATAAAATTGAAATTGTGATGCAACTATATTCAAAATACTTCTTTCAGATATTGCGTCATATTTTACCCATTGTAGGCGTCTGAAGCGATATCAACAATCTATTATTAGAAACATTACATCGTTACTAATTAAAGACATTTTACTCAACATGTGTGCGTGTATTTTATCGTAAAAATATACAACACATCGACACGTCGTTCGCTTGATAAAATACCAGTATTTTAGTTAGGCAGCATTCGACCCAGTAGCAGACACTCGCCGAATAAATAAATGATACGGAAATTGTTTAAAAATAATTGACGATGAATTTAAGGTACCTAACGTACTCGGAAATGATTAAATGCGGTCTTATTTAGGTATTGATTGTAAGTAGGTATAAAATCCATTTATATTCTCCACGTTACCTGGTGATCCTTCTAATGATGATTTTATAAAATTTTCTTTAAGAAATAAAAACTATAAAAAATGTGTTTATTAGGTCGTATTAACTAGACACAAATCCAAACATCGAGCTACAACTGAGAATTTCACAGAAAAATCTCATTAACACTTTTCTCGACCTGGAAATTGAACTCCTATATAATATCGTAGCAGTCTCGCTTAGAACCACAAGACTAATGGAGCAGATTTCGCTCTAATCCATATTAACTGCGTAACAGAGAGAGTTCCGTGCAACTGACGCAAATGGTAATAATTAACCATCAGCCTCATCTCATGTCACGCTAAACAATGAACATCCTCATTTAACTGTAAACAGTAGAAAAAATAAATGTTGTTTTCCGGTAACTATAGTAGGACAACAATATTTTTGTTCAAAACTTCTATTATTTGTGGGAACAAAAACTAAAACGGGATTCGCATGTCAGCTGTTTCGATTTAACAGAGAAAATACGGGTTAACAACTGAAACGAAAACCGCAAATAACATGGATGGAAATGGTTAATAACATTGAATAAGCTAACTAACCATATATAGGTATATATAAACGAACGATAAAATATTAATTAGTTTTACCGCATACATTGTTAATATTAATTAGTTTTCGATAAACGAGTTAGCTTTTAATTTCTGGTCACGCAATTTAGTTAAAATACTATGGATAGGGGATAGCGTTATACGCTACAAAAAAATATACGCTATCAGGATATTTTATGTTGGCTCCTATTATTATTTTGTATAATTTATGTTTTGTAGCTCTGGATATTTTTTATCTATAGATGTAGACTTGCTCTTCCCTCCGGGGTCACTCGCGACCTAAAGTAGATGGAAAAGTTCACCCAGTAATTCAAATTTACGTGTTTCTAAATTTAAAGAAAGATGATGCTTACCTACGTTATAAAATAATCCTTTGCAAATTTCAGCTTTCTAGACTTAGTAGTTTTGGTTGTGCATTGAAAGATCAGTCAGTCAGTTAGTCAGGACAAACGAATTTAAACCGACTTCATATAATAATAGAATAACTACTAACTCAGAAAAAATAGTGACCATGAACATGATGTCCTAATCATATGAGGGTGAACTGCCAAGGTCTTATATATATATATAAAAGAAAGTCGTGTTAGTTCCACGATTTATAACTTAGGAACCCTATATGTATAATTTGCTTTATAGCTGACATTTGCATGTAGATTTATACGCCCTCGTATATAATAGGTATGTGTATATGCGTGAATGCAAACCACTAATTGTTCTAACACAATTAGTCGGTTCCGTTCGCAGTCAGGAGCTTAGGGATAACGCCACATTGCATAACAAGCTTCGACATTCATGTTTAAGCTGAGAATAATACAATATAATAGTAAGACTTACATACTCGCAGTACTAGGAACACATATATGTGTACCTAATATTAAACAGTTAGCGTCTCTGCAAAGACCGCAAGTGGCTGGGAGACGTGGCGCTAATGGACTTAAATATTTTGTGGGCTGAGACACAACTTCTCAGAAAATTCGTCTTTCAGCATGTCCCCGACCTAGCAATCCAGCACTTTAAAATTTATTTAACCTTCTCGTTTCTTCCATACTTCCATTCCACAGTAATCGAAGTAGTAGGTACCTAAGCTAAAGCTTAGTCTTTGTCCATGTTTAGATCTGTTTGTTAGACTCGCTGAAGAAATCGATACAATTTACAAGATAGTTTTTTTTTTTTTATGGGATGGGGGGCAAACGAGCAAACGGATCACCTGATGGTAAGTGATAACCGCCGCCCATGGACACCCGCAACACCAGAGGAGTCGCAAGTGCGCTGCCCGCCTTTAAAAGGGTTTGGGCCTCCGGTAACCTCAACTCACTCGGCGAAACACAACGCAAGCGTTGTTTCACGCCGGTTTTCTGTGAGGCCGTGGTATCACTCCGGTCGAGCCGGCCCATTCGTGCCGAAGCATGGCTCTCCCACGTGAAAAAGAGTGCATCCTATAGACACAACTAGTAATTATAATTAAATTTATGATTTATAAACATAATTTATGTTTATATAAGCCTATTAAGAACATTATTCAAGCTAATAATCACACCTATATCCATTCAAATACTAATTAATGATGTAATATCATTTGTGCCGCTTACAGCATTGTTGGTGCCAATAATAGCCAAATGATGGACATAGCATGATTATAACGAGTATCTGCATAAGCATCATGACAACGTATGTAGATGGAATATTAGTTTATATTTGTTAGTAGCATACAAATAGAACCAGTGCATTAGGTGGATAACTGATTTTCAGAACTGCCTTAATGATCTATTTTTGGATATGGAAATGAGTCTTAACACATTGTGCTACAATAGAATTTATGTGCATTGTTCGAGGCAATAATCGATCCTGCAATAATGGCCTATCTGTACACCTATATATACATTTTATATTATAGTCCTTGTTTTGTGACGAAAATAGCGCTTTATTTGTTTCAATAAAGTTTTAATCCGGAGTTAATCTATGTAAACTGTTTTTGTTGATTCATTTGTGAAACCATGCTTTGGCCTGATGAGAAAACAATGTTTTATATTGTATTTGCTTATTGTAATTGATAAGTGAAAACTTGGCGTACACCCAGAAAGTTTCATTGTTTGAATCTTGCCGAATAGAGTGTCCATATACTATGCCTCTATAAAGCTTTCTGACATAAAATAACTAACTGTATGCGACCATTCAAAACAGCATTAGAGGAGATCAATTACTTCATTGCACAGCAAGTATTGTAACAATCATATGTACCTGTGACTCACGATAACACTTCAAAATAGAGTTTGCCCTTTAGACCGCCCGTACATCACCATAATAGTAGAGATTTTTCTGTATAACTTGACGTGGTATCGTGTGTACAATAAAACCACACGGCAAAGCTTTGCAAAGCAAACCGCTAGACAAATACGTCACGGCCTTCAAAGAGCCTCACACCTAAAACTTAATGTGTGCTCAAACATAAGTTGTATGCGGTGTTAGTCCCCAATTTGCCTTATCACTGCATGTGGCAGTTTCAAATGAGTTTCACGGCTCAGCCCGGGGTTCCTGTGACAGACTGCGGTCAATACATTTCCCTGGGTTATAGCAAGCTACTTTTTGATGTTTTTCCGATTCGAGGTCAGTGAAAACATTGGTTGGGAGAATGTGGAAATCTGGCCGGCTTGCTATATATGTAATATTTTGCAGCAAAACATTTTATTTTTTTGCGAGTTTTTTATCAACGGTGAACCGCGATCAAAGATTAATTCATACTGCAACATTTCACATAAGCAGGATATATTACTTAACTCTATAAAAAAGCTAAAGCGGCAATATATAACTGATGAGGATACCGACTTGTTATTCTTGAAATAAAACAGATTGAGTTGTGGAGGTAGCTGGCTATCACTGGATATCCAGAATTAAAAATAATAAGCCCGTAGCAGTCTCGCTTCGACAATAGAGGGAAACAAAACGACCACTTTTAAATTTAGAACATTTATCCTTAGTCGGAATGCAGATGCAGCGTTGCTAGTACACACAACATTGCTCCCCACCTAATTATTCATGATCCTGACTTTCTCGTACAGTAGAAACAAAACATGACCTGCTTTTCAATGAAGAACATCAATTAAAATCAACGCTAACTGTATTCTTCTCCTTAATTTTTCTACTAATAAATACCTAACGTATTTGAAAATGTATTGCTGTTATATGTACTGCTAGGGCTGTACATATAACAGCAATACATAACGGCTGCTGTTTCTTTTGAAATACGAGTGATATTTTCAGGTCGTAGTAACAATGAAAATACACAGAAAAATAAAGGTGAAAATCGTAACAGATGCGTATGTTCCCAAACTATTGGACCATTTAGAAAAATAGGAGTTATAAAAATTACAAATATCTTAAAGAAGTGTGACTCATGGTATAGTCGTTGCAAACCATCTGCATTTCGGCCCTCAATTCTGATCTGGGAATCGAACAAAGTGGGCTTTGCATTAGAAAATTTTCTGTAGCATCTTGAAGTTTAGAATTGTGCCTTCATCCCATTATTTACTTCCTTCCCAGCTATTTCATTTCTCACTCAAAGAGGAATAAGATAGTCGAGAAATAATCCCAATATCGCAACATGTTTTGGTCAGTGGGAATTAACAAACATTTCTGTGTCGCAGATACAAGTAACAATTTTGTCTAAAGTCTATTTATAGCTTTCGTTTCGTAAAATGTAGGAGAGGGAAAAATACTTATCTTAAATGACAACTCCTACGGAGACAGGTAGCTACCTGAGCGAAGCTTACGAATAGGGTGCTCGACCTAATTTTGGACATAGCTTCTGTATCTGTATTGATTAAAGCGAGAGATTTTTTAGGGCTGCTCTTTCATCGTGGCACGTGTACAATTATTAATTTCAATATAAAAATCTGGGGGCGGAGTAGTGCCCCCGCCAAGACGAACCAACGCGCAAACAACCGAAGCAAAGCGCAAGCTACCTTTTCTTAAAGCCCTTCGTCGTTTTTTTAACCCTTATGACTTATGACAAACTTGGGTTTGGATTATACCAGATAAACAAAATTCTTAAAAAATATTGTTTCAGGCAACTTACAACAAGAAGTGAAATTTTCTGAAATAATGATGTGATAGGCGCAAGGTTATTGTTCCTATAACGGTTTTGTTGATATATTGGTGCTAGGTTGCTACACAATAGTTCTTTTACTAACGAAACGGTCAAGCCACATATTTTGACTAAGGTGTAGAGTTTGTGAAGTTAGGGCTTGGAGTACCAAGTTTGGCCTCTATATGAGATTTGATAACTTCTTGACAGTGCGAGCCATAATGGTCACTTCTTGGCAACATTTTACATGAAAATGTTTTTGGTGGGATATTAATTTCTAAAGACCTTCGCTTTTACCTGTAAACTGTAAGTAATTACTGTTTATTTGATTTTACTTATTGCACCTATCCGGTTTCATACTTTGCGGATTCTATCACATTATATTTAAAGACCGACGTTTCGGATCCTTTACGGAAATCGCTTGTGGTTTTATTTAAATATGTCCAATATTCGCGAAAGTCTCAGAACTCAATACAGGAGTACATGCATTATTGCAGCAAGTCATTTAATAACTGAAATCCAGTGAAACTATAAATAAAGATACTCAAGTGTTCAGAAAGCATTTTATTAATCAACAATGTGTTACCTTCCTTAATAAATGAACTGAGTGCATCGGAACGGTAGCACAGTTTAATTAATTTTCGGTTCCGTTGAGCACACTTATGGGACTTTGCTGTTTTCTCGTTAATGTATTGTTTCACACTTCAATAAATTCTCGTTTCATCGATTCTCGACCTGTATTGTCGCTGCATAAATATTTACAATTATAAAATCGTAAAAAAGCTGTTTAAGTGTGACAAGTGCGTTAAGGTATATATTTTTTTCTGATATCTGAAATTCTTGTCTATCTGTTACGGGTTGGCGCGAAAACTTCTGAATAGATTTTAATTTTGTTATCACTATTAGAAAGTATATGCTCCAACTTAAAAAATGGTGAACTTCTTATGTCAATTAATTAAACGGATCCTGTGATACAGCTTGACCTCTCAGATGTATACAGACCCGTACAAAGAAGAGATCATCACGGGCAAAAGCTAATAAATAATATTTTTTCCCGACAGGATACATTCTGCTATACTATAGTTGTAGATATTTATTCTCACACAAGACATTCCGACAAAAACATTTACCTACATCGTTATTTTTAATCAAATAAACATTTATCTGAATTCGAAAAAGGGTATATAAGATAAAGATATTAATTTTAATGAGTACCACTCTAGTATCTACTAAGATACTTAAATAACTATTGTACAAATAAATCATTCTGTGTATCTATGTAGATTAAATTTAAAAAATACTACATTATGAAACTGCAGTAGGTACTACTCAGCCGGCGTATCAATCATAGAATATTACCGTTTATAAAGGGGACATGCTTCCTATTCCCTTGGCGTTTTATAACAAAATAGCATCTAAGTAGAAAAGCATGTTATCGGTGTGAAATGAGGAGAGGGAATAAAGCAGATGGTGGTCTAGAACAGAGGTCGAATTTGTGGCGTGGGAGCCAAGCTGGATTGCGGTTTTGCAACACCGAGAGTGCGTCTTTGTGTTTGACTGGTCAGTGGTGTGTGCTGCGATGATATAAACCTTCCGTTACATACTGGCGATATTTATATTTAAAGGTTGGCCAAATTTTTTAAAATAAATATGCGTCTAATAAGTACATAGAGGTAATTTACTTAAAAGTAAACTCGTATTCGTACGTAAACAGCACTTTTTCAATGATGTAATATGGGTTATTTTTAATGCTTTGAACAGACCTTATATGTACCTCTCCTGTGTGTGTTCGTATGTGGGTTATTTGTAATACCGTGATTATTTATCCTATCTCAATAGCATAAAGATTTTTAATGGTCGTGTGAACAGCGTGATAGCAAAGCGGTAAAGAAAATAGCTGAGCGCTAAACTCCCGTGAGAACGAGGGCTTACAGACGTTAAAAACAATATTATAAGACGAAGGTCCGCTGCAATGCTCAATTAATTATTTAAATTCGGAACATTTCAAATCCAGCATCAACGACCATTTGCATAAATTCCACTCAACACAAAAAAAAACCTATATTAAAT
The DNA here is from genome assembly GCA_947256265.1 of Acronicta leporina. NCBI lineage: Eukaryota > Metazoa > Arthropoda > Insecta > Lepidoptera > Noctuidae > Acronicta > Acronicta leporina. The sequence continues at coordinate 9,615,456 of OX366521.1, forward strand.
AAAAAATTGAACAGTAACTCGTCATAAAATAAAACTGCTATTAAATTCAAAGAGGATACGGTATACTTTAAGTATTTAGCATGAATATTAATTATTAATAATTTACCTGATAAATCTACGACTCATTAATTGATTTACCAATATGAATGACACAATATGTTTAAATTTCAGTTCTTGTAGTTATATAAATAAATATATTCTGAACGGTTTGAACTGCCTCGTTAGTCTAATGGTCCCAAGTGCGACTGCTACGCTAGATAGAGGTCCTGGGTTCAATTCCGAGGTCGAGCAAAGTGTTATTGGATTTTTCTATAGAATTCTCAGTAGCAGCGGAGTTTGGAATTTGTACAAGGTTAATGGCAATAGGGTCTTTTTTTTTATTGGACCTAAAAAATACCAGCGAACTGTACCTTAGTCTGTATACCTCTGTCTAACCCATCGGGGAATACAGGCGTGATGGTATTTTATGTTATGGTTTACCGCTAATTTGTTTGGTACTATCTAGCATCCAATTTTGTACCTAATTGTGATAAGAAACCTATGTTTATTTAGCACTTCCTTCCTTGACCATAATACTGAACTGAACATATTAATGAGTATTCAAATCTATCTATACTAATATATAAAGCTGAAGAGTTTGTTTGTTTGTTTGCTTGAACGCGCTAATCTCAGGAACTACTGGTCCGATATGAAAAAAAATTCAGTGTTTGATAGCGCATTTATTGAGTAAGGCTATAGGCTTATCATCATGCTACGCGGACGAAGTCACGGGCAGAAGCTAGTAATACAATAATTTGATTGGTCAGTGATGCCACAGGCTGTAGAGCGTCTCAGTTAATATTTTCTTGAAAGTGCTTGCATTTTCAATGCAGTGGCCTTTATACAATAGGTACTAAAAATTCTTATGGAACATCTCCCACCTTTTGGCGAACTCCTACCAACTGAAATCTGTATCTGCCTTGCCTTGCCCTTTCGTCACGCCTAGAGGATTCGTGATAATTGCCAAGAATCACTAGAGTAGCCTAGGTACACGAGCACGTCATAATATCTCTACTTTAAAAAAATCGTAAAAGGCTATGGTTCTACATTGAAGATATTTTGAGGTATATAAATATCTCTGAACCCAAAAATGAGATTTTTTAAATTCTTGTCTGTTTCTTACGGGTTGGCGCAAATCTACTGAATAATTTGAATTCCAATATCACAAAACTACTTATAAACTTTAACTTAAACTCTAGCTCTAACTTAAAAACTGGTACAGCTTAACCTGTCTGATGTATACCCATACATAGAAGAGATCATCACTGTTGGTTTATATTAAATTATTTTTGGAATCAATTTTTCATGCTAATATAGCTTCACATGATCGAAACCTTGTGCAAAAGCTAGTTAAAAATAAATTCAAAAAATTCCAAATATTACGATCTTACAAGTTGATTAAATTTTCATGACAAAAACAAATAATAATTTAAGTCATGTACCTAAAAGGCTCACACGTGCCGTTGAATTGAAGTTCTCGCTCTGTTCGGAAATAGATGAGGTAAATGTGGAGTTCGTGGTACATAAATAGTGTGATCATAATTATCACACTATTTATGTACCACGAACTCCACATTTACCTCATCTATTTGATGTGCAATATATTGCACAAGTCTCTGTGTGTGGTTTTTACTTTTTATTTAAGTACTACCATGTGTCTCGGACACACACGTGACACAGACATGTCACAGGTTTCATGCGTTGCGTGGATTGATAAATGGATCCCATCAAATTTATTAGCAGTAACAACATACTAAATCACATCTATTGATCAATGCGGGAAATTATAATTTGATGCTTACATAACATCACGCCTGTATTCTCGAAGGCTTAAGCAGAAATGTACTAATGTAAATCTACAGTTCACCGGTATGTTATGCTCAATCAAGTGCATCATTTATGCCATAAATTGTGCCGTCAATCCCATGACCCATTCGTCATGAAAGAGATGTTAATGCTATTATATTAATGCATATATTGACGACCTCTGTGGTTTAGTGGTTCGAGTATCGGACTGCTGACCATGAGGTCGTGGGTTCGATTCCCACAGAACACAAAAAATTATGTGATGAATATAAGCGTTTGTGTTCGTCTGGGTATTATGTATTATAGGTATGTATTTACAAAAAAAAAGTATATAAGTATTATATCCATTATCTAGTACCCATATTACAAGCTCTGCTTAGTTTGGGACTAGATGGTGCTGTGTAAAAATGTCCTAGAATATTTATTATTTATTTATTACATGTTTTTGATGACTGATCACGTGGTTATTCGAATTATCAAATTACCATACAATCACGCCTGTATTTAGATGGTATATTTAAATTCTATGTAATAGGAACATGTTAATCGAACACAAACGCAAACACGCGAGCTGCAGCTGTGAATTTCCTAGAAAAATCCAATTAAACTGCCATGGGAATCGAACCATAGCAATAGTGTTCGGGACCACTAGAATAACGAGGATATTTCAATTACTTATATCTAGGTAGACTAAAATTGACCCCAATATAGTTAGGAAAATAATAGAAGTATATAATGATATTTAAACAAATATCAAATTAAACACCAACCGCGTTATACCGAATTAATGAGTTGTTTACAAGCCGGCAATGCGTTACCAAAATCTACAACAAAGCTACATTGTATTATATGTAATGTTGTGTAATGCTCTCATAACTATTTATTTGTAGTCCATTGATGTTATATTGCTATTAACATCCAGCAAATTATAATACCACCATTGTACGTGGATTATGCGAATAAAAGACACCGTTATATGGATATTGGTAACTTTATTTACTAGCTAGATGATCTAATAAGAATGAGAAAAACGTTTATAGATTGCAGATAATAAAAGCGGGGTAATATTGTTAGGATCGAAATCAATACCGCCTATCGCTTTTTATTAAAACTCGAGCTTCATCAGCGAGGTCATCAATCCGCAAACGTGACGAAATGAATTTACGGAATGAAATATCTCATGCGGGAAATTGGGCTGAGTAATTGATCCGCAGAGAGAAGGAGCAATTCCTTGACATCCCTAACATATTCGAGGTAGGCTTCATCATGAAGTTTAATCGACATTCCGAGACACTAATTAAATTCCTTTAAACTGGTGAGTGAGTCTTTTCAATTTAAAACAACTAGACAAACTTCTTACGAGCGGACGGGGTACGATGCGTGTTAACTGTTTTAACGCTGAAACTCGCTCGGTGATATGCTAAGTATAGCTTTTTATTATCATCTTGCCAATTCTGAATTTTCACTATTAGAAGAATTGGAATAAAGTTGGAATGGAATAATGAAAATAAAACTCGCTTATTACGTAATAGAGTGACAGCTAGCATTTGTAAAAGCTGTTACCGTGTTGAATAAAACATTATACGTAGGTATCTTACGTATCAACCCCTCTGGGCATTTCTTATGTAAATATGTTTATCATAATATTACCAATGACTTGGGATTGAATTGTTTACAGGCTGACTTACGTACTCGTAGGCTGTGGCGTAGTTTGCGTGAAAACAAAGTAAAAATCTCCATCCTCTTTTAAAACAACAAATGATGTCATTGACACGTGACCCGCCTCTGATTGAATTGTGGTCCGAATACATCTGTGGACTGATTTTGTTAAACTTACTTGAATCGAATTGAAAGAACCGATATTGAAATAAAACTACTTTTTATGGGTTTCATCGCGTTGTATCGAGGACTAATATTTTTTACCTGAGAGATTAAATTAGCGGGCGTACAAAGTCTGCCAACCTGCAATAAATTAGCGTAATCTGCACTTTACTCCTCTCACTTAGAACAGTCGGACAGGTAATGGTTTGATAATATTTTTTTTTACTGAACTAATAGAAAAAACTGGGTGCATAACATAGGGAGATATATCGTAATGAAAATTAAGTACAGCATCATCAAAGTACAAATAAGTATGCCACGTAATTGTTTTTCAATAGCATTGCAAATAACGCTTCACATGAAATATGGAAGAGTAAACGGCAGTTGCCTAGGCACGTAGCTAATATGTTAGTAAATACGAAACCCGTTTAAAATCGAACAATAGATTACAAACTTGTGTAGTTACGTTTAGATCGAAATATTGTTACCTCTTACGATTATGACTGACAAATGTAAAGAAGGTAAGGACAAAGACATAAGATACCTCAAAATAATTTGTAAATAAAAGCAAGATATTTTAATAGGGGCATTTGATAATTTTCCAAAAACATTTTTGATCAATACAATTCTAAGATAGAGATTGTTTGATGTTTGTCCTGTATGTGTTCTTAAACCATTCAACCAACCATCTGGTTACGATATAAAGTTTATGGCTTGTTTGTGCGTGCCTGTAAAAGCTAATGACAAAAAAAAACAAAAATGATAAATGAGCGATAGTTGATATTATAAAGAATATGGCTCTGACTTCATAACATTTTTTTAAACACATATGCCAAAGGGTTTTAACCCTAATTGTATATTTTTTAAACAAGCGGTCTGAAAACCACATATAAATAATTGATATAAGAACGTCTCTAAGAAAATAAAACATTTTTGATTTTGATTTAGATATATTTGATTTTTGACGTCTCGGGTCACTTCACAGACAGTCTCGCTATCACCATGCCGACTGGCAATTATTTTTGATACGGTACAAACTATTTGTCTAGCCCTAACCGACATAACAGAAAAGGAAATTTAAATACCTATGAAATATTGAAGGTATCTAGCCTGGAAACAACTATTAAAAACATAACATACCATCACGCCTGTATTCCCGGAAGGGTTAGGCAGAGACGTACTAATGTACACCCACAGTTCGCCGGTATGTTTAGGTCCCATGTAATAGGGGGCGAGACTATTAAACTATTAAAAAAAATCCATTTATTAAAACGAAAGTTAAAAATTATCGCTGAAAAGCATGAAAGAAGAAAATACCTACTTATTATTTTCTTTTCTTCTCTCTACTGACTTTGAATAGACTGTGGGTCCAAACTTAAGTAAGTATAATAATTGTGACTTGCTCTTACTAACGTTACAAAGCAAATAAACATCTTTCTTGATCTACAAACTCCTTCAAATAATGCAAAGTCGTGACGGTACGAAGCTACACGGCACCTTATCTTTAAATCCAATAAGTTATTCCTGAAGTGTCACGTATCGTCGTAGCTCGAAGTCGTTCGGATTCCTGGTCCTTACTAACATTGGATTCTTTACGGTTATACTGCGTTTAGGGATCTATAGAATCGTAATTTGTGGTCTGTGAAAGTCGCTCCAGAACTTGAAAATGCTTATAAATTCGCACGCTACAGTTTATGTTGTACTAATCGCATTTTTGTTATTTAGCAAACTAGTCACTAATTCATTAAATTCGAGTTTTAAAACTGCATATAACCGATTTCCTATGCGCGAGTAATGTTTCACGCATCCATAGGGTTCGGTAACCGTTTACCATCAGGCATGCAGCAGCAAGGATTCCAGAACATAAATTAAATGACAATGTTTCATGATAATGAAAATAATGTCTAGTTACTGTTTCGTTTAAACTTTATGTTCTCTGATGACTTTACGGATACTTAAACATCAGTCCATGAATTTTAATTCTGTTGAATATTTATTATCATCCAACGAAATTTGCTATTGACTAACAATAAACAGTTGACTTTTGGAAAGTTTTCGTTGCCTTTAAAGGTATCAAAAAGAAAAGCAATAAAAGCCTGCTACGACTTGAACCAGAATTCTTATAAAGTATATAAAAAAACTTCACTTTTATGAGAATTTCTTAAGTACCCAGTTTTAGCAAAAAAAAAAATACTTGACACATTTTTTAAACCTTATTACGGGGCATGACTCTGCATACAAAACGATATTAACATACCTATCAGCCTTCAGACATTATAAAATGTTACTTTCCTACTACATTAATTCTAAATAGTAATAAAGCCTCATTTATTCCTTAAATAATTTTGTTTTACGCGGACAATCAAAGGTTTTAATATTTACATACCCCTCTTTGGGTAAAGGCCAGAGGCGGCTCGTCCTAAGGAGCGCTGGAGCGCTGCACTCCCAAAAAATTTACTCAATAAAATGTATTTTTTTTATTTAAGTTTATATGTTGGTAAAAACACATTTTGTTGGAGTTATTAATTTACGTAAGAAATTACGGATCGATTTACTATTTACGCTCTGAACCCAACGCAGCAGAAAGCAGTATAGGTACAAAATTTGGCGTCAAGATGTACTGAGTGGATAGCGCGCGCGGTGCGCCGGTAGTCGGCGCTCATATGAAAACAAAGTTCAGTGCAACGGTTTGTACGAAATTCACTGAGTGCGAAAGAGAAAGTCCGCTCGGCGCTTGAAACGGAAGATTTGTATGAGAAATTAGGCAAATCTGGAGCGGCGCTCTTGCGCGACGTTGCCAAACCTCGATAAAGCGCGGCCCGCCGCGCCGCCGCCGGCGCCACGCGACGACATCGTGCGTTGTTGTCGATTTGATGTCAACTAATAAACGTCAGTACGAATACGAATTCACTTTATGAATGAACAACATCGTTGTGCAATTTTTGTGTAAAAATAAAAAGTATTTTGAATAAAATGGATCAATGCAGTGTAGGTATCTTTCTTTTAAAAAAAACTGAAATGACTTAAGAGGTACGTCTCGAACTGAAAGCAAGTGGGCCGAACATTGTTTTAATACAAAAACTAAAACCTACTCGTGTTTTTAAACCTGAACAATAGGTACCTATATCAAAACCCCGTGGTTGTGTGGTTGTGAAAAAACCAACTAATTGTTTTGTTTCCCGTGTCTTGTGTTTGGTTCCGGGTCCGGCGGCGGTGGAGGTGAGTCTGCATGATGTATTAAAACGGGTGTTGATGATTTAGCGCACCTTTCAATGAAAGTGAAGTGCATTGGCTACTATCGGGCGACAAGATATTCGTAGGTACTAGATTCCGGGTATCGAAAATCTATACAACTAATTAAAGCTGAAGAGTTTGTTTGTTTGTTTGCTTGAGCGCGCTAATCTCAGGAACTACTGGTCCGATTTGAAAAATTCTTTCAGTGTTAGACATAGCCCATTTATTGAGGAAGGCTATTGGCTATATATCATCACGCTACGCGGACGTAATCGCGGGCAGAAGCTAGTCTATTATAAAATTTAATGAACGAACCAAAGTTATGTACCTACCTACTACCTACCAATATAGCGCACAGATTAGCAAGTTGAAGTATATTTTTTAAGGGCCATATTTTTTGCGAACACCCATGAAAAATTTTCACGAGCCGCCACTGGTAAAGGCCTCCTTTCTAGGTAATAGGTAACGACAATAAACACAGCTCACGCTTTTTAAAATTGTGTAGACCATGAAGGCAGTTAATCAAAACGCTTCATGCCTTCAATTCGGATTAGCTAGCTGTACTTTACATATCTACATTTTTTGGTGTGCAATAAAGAATATTCTATTCTATTAGCGCTGATAATACAAAATGGCTGGCAATATTAAACTGCAAGTTGCAACTCTCATAATAAGTACCTGTCATTTAACGAATTTATATAAATTTTGGTAATGCATTGCTAAAAACTCACCAAACTAGCTTCCAATATTATAAACACACTACTTAGTGAAGTAGTGTGCTTATAATATTGGAAGCTAGTTTGAAAAATAATGTTGCCAGTGAAATTAGGGAACATAAAACATAAGTATCAAATGATGTAAGAACTATTTTGTACTTGTACGTACTTTACTATGGCATGAGCTATTGTTCGGCACGGGTGGGCCGGTTCGATCGGAGTGATTCCACAGCCTCACAGAAAACTGGCTTGAAACAACGCCGCGTTTAGCCGAGTTAGTGAGGATACCGGAGGCACAAACACTTTTCAAGGCTGGCAACACACTTGCGACTCCTCTAATGTTGCGGGTGTCCATGGGTGGCGGTAATCGCTTACCATAAGGCGATCCGTCTGCTTGTTTACCCCTTCATGCCGCATAAAAATGATACAGAAAAAGCTCATAAAAGGCCTGTAAGGCACTATTTTAAACCAATGTTTGTTTTACTCCAAAACCTGCCCTGACTACTCCTCCTGTTTGAACCCCGACCCCGTCTCCGTCCCTTTAAGGGGAAATATTATTTATATCCCACATAAAAAAATGGCATCAATAGAGTCAACTAATCCGACGACAATACTTTTAATTTTCGATTACTTGTAGCCTTCATAGATGTATTTTAAAGCGAATGCACATAAATATACGTTTATCTTTTCGCGTGAATAGCTTTGAATCATTGGCTTTGAATAATAATTGCCTTAAGAGTGAAAACATTATTATTTCTACTTGTGCCACCGTTATTTTATCGGCTACTCTACTACTTAAAATTCGCAGGAAACTAAATTCTTATAGAAACAAAATATATTATAATATAATATATTTTTTAAATATACACAGCGGAACTACGCCTATCCTAAATACAAGAAATATAGGTATATATAGGTATTTTAGTAAAAGATACTTTCCAACACGTCTAAAAAAGGAAAAGTTAAATTTTTAGCATTAATGGTAGAGCAAAAAGTTCTGGAGAGGGGCGTGCCCCCTGCACGTCGAGGGTGCTTGACTCCGACCGATGACACTCATCAAAGCCTCTCGACTCAACTTGTGTTGCAATTGCTTCCGTTCAAGTCATCTAGAATAACACTTGACGTTTTTCATTTTGTTTTAAACTTCTTTTTAATTTCATACTCATCTATATCTTGAAGAAAGTGGCATTCAAAGCTATGTTTTCGGGCAAAGTTTTATAACTTATTATTATATTCCTTAGAGGTAGATCAAGAACTGCCCAACTTTGACATTGTTCTTCAAAATAGTTTCATGACAATGTAAGATTGTACGAACCCCTTACTCTAGATTAACGAGTCAAAAAGTTTGACATTTCTTGAATTTCTTTTCTTAAAACTTTCCATAAAATATTTAAGGAACGTGAAAGTGCTTAAAGAATAAGAAAAAACTCATATTTTTCTAAAATCGCCGATTAGGAAATATGTTATTCGTGAAATGGTTTATGGGGACATTTAACAAAATCATATTTTAACAACACACGAACGAACACGGTTTTAACAAAAAGGTTAATTTATTAATTACAATTTTAATTAATTGATTCTATTTTTATTTTTAGCCCTGATATAATAATATGTCTACGCCAGTTATTCTCTTCCCACGATGCCCCGTGACGTCTGGTCCAGTGTTGCCTTTTATTGACATTGTCAACACAATTAAGAAGGTTTTTAAATTATGTCGAAAATTAAAACATTGATTACGCACAAGCTTATTTATATTTCATATAAAACGCATACAAAATTAATTCTTTATAAAAGCTTGTACCTATGTGAAAAAATAAACAAAACTGTCCTCGGCTTGTCGCATCCAGCTTCCGCCAGCAACCTTTCGCAAATCATTACTCCATATTGCCGAAGGGCGTCCATGATTGCCGAGTCGCAGTCTCCACTCAAGAACACGTATAGGTACCCCAGCGGTTATCGGCTCTTTTACAGATATGGCTTCTACTAATAATACCATGGTCTTAGCATTTTCTAGCAAAAACATTTCAACACTGCCTTAAAATCAAACCTATGTAAGTGTTAAATGAAAAATATATTTTGATCCCTGGCAACGCTTAACCATTTTCTAGTAGGTTGAATGGGGAACGTGATTCAGAAAAACATTTTCCAACTTGTCATAATATGAAGTTGTACAATGCGGGCCTACATTCCGACGGGCTAACAGATGGCGTTTAGAGGAATTAGGGTATAAAATGCTAAGACAATTGGGTATGAATAAGACAAGGTAAGAATGTGCTGCGATCTACATTTCATTTTCTGAAGGTACTTACTATGGCGATATTCCGTAACGACCACACCCGTTAGTCTAATGTAGTAATACATCTTTAAGAAGTCCATTAAAGAAGCACATGATATAATAATGAAGGAAACTTTTCTGCTAATACACACAAACAAAAACACCAAGAAATTTAGTTCCATTTATATTATTAATTTTATTTACTTAAATAAAATATTTCTTAAATATTGATCGTTAGTCTAGTGGTCCCAAGTGCGACTGCTACGCTAGAGGTTGGGTTTGATTTCCAGGTCGAGCAAACTGTTATTGGTTTTTTCTATGAAAATCTCATTTGGGGCGAACTGTGGATATCCCTTAGTACGCCTCTGACTAACCCTTCAGGAATACGTGAATAGGAAGGCGTGATGGTATGGATGGTTACCGGGAAAAAACGATAATTTACGTATGAATGAAAATGCAGTAAAATAGCAATAGCATATTTGTCTACTTGTTCTGGATTTGTCTACTTGCACTCTTCAGCTGGTCATATTCATACTCTAAGGATACAAAATGAGAGGCCTTCAAGAGAAGGCATTTCTATTTCCGTCCCGGTATTTAATGTGTCACAGCACTCACAACAAGTCTTTACTTTGCCTTACAATATTTTTATTACGTGACTCTGTAGGCTGAAGGTTCTTGTCTGGCTTTGAAATTCCGTTAATATGACTTACATAGATTAACGCCCTTCTCCCACAGGGGTAGGCAGAAATTATAGACTGCCACTTGCTACGATTCTAAAGAGGCATGCACGTCATTTGCTTCTGCGACATTCATACATCTTCTCATACATACGCGCCGGTTGCGAGTACTACGCACCTGACTTTTTTGAAGGACTTCGCCAATAAGATCGGTGTAGGTCCTTCTAGGACGACCTCTTCTGACGTTGCCGCTGATATTCGCCTTATAAATTCCTTTCGTTAATCGTCTTTCATTCATTCTCTCTACATGGCCAAACCATCTCAGCATATTCCTTTCAATACGTGTCACTACATCATCTTTCAGTCCGCAACGTTGTCTTATCACACTATCAGCATTGTAATATGACTTCGATGAATAAAACTTTGTTATTAACCTTCTCTCCCATAAAGTTCTCTGGTTTGGTCATATATTGGCAGATGTCGGCATTATCTAGTAGGTACCTATAATAATAATAAGAACAAAAATACATAATTATCTATTTTAGGATATCATGTCCAACTTAAAGGAGAATTTCAAGATTCTTTCACGGTACACTTGAATACACGATTTTAATATTCACCAAGTTTAAATTGTCCGGACGTTTTGCATATTCAAATTGGAGATTTTCCTGTGTTCTTATAACTTACAGGCTTTACAGCGAAATGTACCTATAGGATTAACATGAACCGAGCTTACTGTGACGTCGTTGGAAGAGATACTGAATATATATATTACTGAATCGGGAGCATATATTTTTAATTATTAATATCCGTGAAAGCTTTTTAGTATAACATTGTGTCGACATACGAAAGAAAGTCACTACCATGTAAGCAATTTCCACAATAAGTTGTTAGAATACCTACCGTACTCTAGGTAGGTACTAAAATAAATAGACAAGTAGGTACCTACTTGTCTATTCATTTTAATATACCATAGCAACTTTTGTTAAGTTTCGGACTTCTTTTATTTTTTTGAAGAGGGTCGACGATATCAGACAAGATTTCTCACTAAAACTTCGTGGCTTTTATAAGACGAGGTCAAATTGTAGAGAATCGGAAAGTTAGTAGTTTAAACAAAGAAAGCTGTCTCCACCAACATGGACCGAAGGATGGGGAGAGAAAGAATCATGTTATCTAATGACTTTCATAATATGTGGATAACGGTGAAAACAATGTAAGACGATTAAAAAACAATGAAAGACGATTAACGAAAGGAATTTATAAGGCGAATATCAGCGGCAACGTCAGAAGAGGTCGTCCTAGAAGGACCTACACCGATCTTATTGGCGAAGTGGTTCAAAAATGTCAGGTGCTTGTTACTCGCAACCGGCGCGTATGTATGAGAAGATGTATGAATGTCGCAGAAGTTTTGCTTTTGCAAGAGGCATGCAAGAATCGTAGCAAGTGGCTGTCTATAGTTTCTGCCTACCCCTGTGGGAGAAGGGCGTGAGTAGTATGTATGTATGAAAACAATGTTCCTGTCTAGGGCATGTATTTAAGTATAATGTAGGTATCTAAAAAAATCAGTTGACTTAATGACGAAATGTATGAGTAGTTATGTATATAGCAGGGTATGTCGGACTCGTACTGACCAAAAACAGCACTTGCTTTTCCTTATTCTATAGTTTTATGGCCATGGGTTTCGTGACATTGACCACGACTGTCTCGGACTATGGTTTTGCGGACCCGGTCAAAGATGAGGGGTCCGCTAAATCATTGCCTGCTGTATAAGTTTCTTGGAACGCCAAGATCTCTTATGTAGTTATACATCCGTTACTAAGTCTATAACAATGTCTGTAGCTGGAGTGTGAATAGATTCTTTACAATGCTTTTCTTCCCGCGTCGCTGTTGTTATTTTCGGAAACCTTTTCAGTCCGCGGCTTAATTGTGTCACTCGTAGAATTCGCCGCTTGCACAGACCTAGCGAGCCGCCGTCGGTTCAATCTTTATTTTTGTTGAAAGGGATAAGCTGAATCACGTCTCTTCAACATCATTACAGAGATCCAGGAGCGCGCAGAACGTAGTAAGAATATAATAATATTTGGCATTGCAGAACAACACTCAGATAATATGGAGAAAAAAAGGGAAGACGATAAAAACGATGTTAAAAATATCACATTAGCTATTAACCCCGTATGCCCTGAACCAGAAAAAATAATACGCTTAGGAAAATATAATGAGAACAAAACACGTCCTGTAAAAGTTTGCTTCTCAACTCAAGAAACGGCACAAACTATACTAAAGAAAAAAGCAACTCTTATGGACAACAATATCAAAATTTATTCTGATCAGACCCCAAATCAAAAGCAAGCAATGCTAAAACTAAGAGAAGAGCTACGACAACGTATAGAGAATGGAGAAAAGGACTTAACAATAAAATATCAAAAAGGAGTACCAAAAATTGTAAAACAAGACATTAATCAGCAACCACCAAAAAACTAAATGTAAGAGGAAATACGAGAGATAGTGCCTACAAAAACCAGTTAATAACCCATAAAATCTGTAACTCATATGATAATCTAATTATTAACAACAAATCACTGAAATTTCTATACGCAAATATTCGCAGTCTAGTAAAGCCCGGCAAACTGGATGAAATAAGGTGTGTAGTAGAATCATTTAAAAAAAAGCTTCACGTGATAGTCCTAACTGAGACTTGGATAAAAGACGAAGACGAAGCTCTAAGACTCAAATTACCAAACTACATGCATTATTTCAACTATAGAAAAAACTCACGAGGCGGTGGAGTATCCATATACATTCACACTGATTTAAAACATGAGCTAGTAGATGAGCACTGTGAAGACGGATGCCATTTCTTATGGGTACATTTGCACACTCTCGCTCTGGATATAGGCGCTATTTATAAACAGCCAGCAGCAAATACGTCCAAATTTCTCGAGAACTACAATAATATACTCTCAAAAAGAAAACGCTCTGTGATCTTCGGTGATCTAAACTTAAACCTTCTCAGTTCTGAAACACCTGTAAAGGAATATAAACAAATGCTGCAAGAAAATAATGTAAAAATATTAAATAAAATAACCTTAGAATTTTGTACACGTGAAACAGCTATTACCAAAACCATCATTGATCATGTGGTGACCAGCTTACAAGACAATACATTTCAAATGGCAGTTATTGATTCCTCAGTTTCTGACCATAAACAAATATATCTTGAGATAAATAGGTCTGAGCCCGAATGCTTACAACGAGTACAGTATGAGTGGGTGAACTTCCCAAAATTATATACAACCGTAAAATATGATATTGAAACTAAAAAAATAACTGACTATGATAACCTAGAAGCTACACTACTGAATGCAATATCCATAAATAAAACACGAAAATATAAGATATTAAACCCACCATCCAAGGATTGGATAAATAAAAACCTTATTGACCAGATAAATGAAAGAAACGACTTGTGGCAAAAACTAAAACAAACACCTGAAGATAATCTCCTAAGGCAACAATTTACAAATAAAAGGAATACTACATACATCAATATTCAAAATACCAAAAATAGTTATTATAATAAATCTTTTGAAAATTGTAAGAAAGATCCTCTAAAAATGTGGCAATTAATAAACAATTTGTCAAAAAACAAAACGGCACTCCAGCACACCAGTGGGCCGTCAAAGATTAATACTATCTCGGGTGAAACTACAGACATTAAAGAAATTTGCGAATGTTTTAATTATTTTTTCTCGACAATAGGAAGTGATTTAGCTAGCAAAATACCAAAAACAATTCAAAACCACGCTTTGTGGACTCCCAAATCTACTAAACTTAAAATAACCCACAATCAATTGTCAAATCTAAAACCAACAAATACAAACGAAGTTATTAAAATATTAAATCTGTTAAAAACAAACACTAGTTCTGGGTTAGATGGGATTAGCACAAAAGTTGTCAAATGTGTTAAAGATTTAATAGCTAAAGACCTAACAAATTGCATTAATAAATGCCTAAACGAAGGATATTTCCCTAATTCTCTTAAACTAGCAAAAGTAACTCCCATATTTAAATCCGGCAACAAAATGGATCCAAGCAACTATAGACCTATAAGCGTATTACCAGTATTGTCCAAAGTCTATGAAAAAGTTCTATATAATCGTCTGAACAAATTTCTTACAACCACTGACTTTATATTTAAAAAACAATACGGTTTCAGACCTAAGTCCAATACGATCTCTGCGACTGTTGATCTAGTGACAAACATAAGGCTTAATATTGATAATAGAAAGATAGGCTTGGGGATATTTATTGATCTAAAGAAGGCTTTCGATACCGTCAGCCATGAAATATTATTACAAAAACTTAAAGATTTAGGTGTTGTGGATACAGCATACAATATATTCAAATCATATCTTGCAAATAGAACCCAAACTGTTAAAATTGGTGACCATCAAAGCAAACCTAGGACTATTACCTGTGGCGTGCCTCAAGGCTCAATTTTGGGCCCATTACTGTTTCTAATATATATAAATAGTGTACACGAGATTGGGCTAAAGGGAGAAATTACTCTGTACGCGGATGATACTAGTTTGTTCTACTTTGGGAACTCTATAAATGTAGTTATGAATGAAGCACAGCATGATTTGAATATCTTACACTCCTGGCTCCAGGCAAACCTATTGACCATTAATGCGTCAAAAACTAATTATATTATATTCGCATCAAAAAACAAAAAAATCGGGACCTATAGTCCATTAAAAATTAACGGTGAAATAATACACAAAATTAATTCAGAAAAATATTTAGGATTACTGCTCGACAATAGGCTTACATGGAAACCGCATATCGAAAAGATTAGAAGCAAACTTTTATCCCTATCGGGCGCCCTAAAGCCCATATCTCGATGCTTGCCGAGATACGTACGGTACACAATATATAATTCTCTGGTCAGGCCTCATCTGGATTATCTTATAGAAATATGGGGATCAGCAGCTAAAAGTAACATGCATAAACTACAAAGGTCACAAAATAAATTAATCAAAACGTTATTTAGATATGATTACCGAACACCAACCATAAAAATCTACAAGGAAACTGGACTAATGAACTTATCGCAAAGCTATAAATACAACACCTGCATTTTGATTCGAAAAATTATTACAAAAGAAATTCATTCACAAATTACATTTACGAAAAATATAGACCACCACAAACGCAACACTAGACAAGCAAATAATCTCTATTTAAAACCATCCAAAACCAACTACGGAAAAAAGAGCATTCTGTACGAAGGAGCTCAGAACTATAATAAGTTACCTAAGAACATAAAAGAAACTAAAAACTTAACTACCTTCAAGAAACTATTGAAACGCCACTTTTTAAAGGATTTTTCATTATTAGAATGATCTGGATACATTTTTATAATAAATTACATTGGTGCCTTAGTTAACCACTAACTAAATAACTCACACAATAACATTTAAACACTACTCAAGGTTAGAGAAATTACTGAACATACACTAATAAATAAAAATAAAAAAAATCCTTGCATTTGTATAGTCCCTGTATCAGTCTATCGGTTAAAAGGAAGGAGAGAAGAAAAATATATACTTATATATATATATATATATTTAAATTAAATTTTAACTAATTACATTCTACAAACTAAGTATGAGAAAAAAAAAACAGGAAGCTAAAATATTGAAATAATCATTAAATTATGAAATAAGGAATAAGTAATAACAAACATATATAAATAAGTATATGATTGGTTGTTCTTATATTATTGATATTAATATTAATTTTATATTTAACAAAACGATTATTAAATTACTCCCAAATTAAGTATTAATAGTTTAATCCTCTAATATACCAATATTTATAAACAAACTAAGAAACTGTTTAAAAATCGCTATCTTAACGCACTGTGTCCTAGGCCTTAATAAACACGCATTGTTCTCACGGCGGAGCTACTCACTACACACAAAATCGTCAATTTTTTTTACATCTACCCTACTAACTGCACTAATTGGTTATCTTTTTTATATAGTAAAATATTCTTATTTTCTCTGTAAGTGATTCATGTAATCTTTTGAGAAAATAAATGTCTTTAAACGTAAACGTATCATATGTTTGCTCTGCACGGTTAGTAGGTGAAACTTGAATATTTAAACACCTTGTTTTTAGCAACGTCAACGTGGCTCAATTTGTACAAGAAGGCGGATCTCCTGTATCGTGTATGCATCTAATAGTAAATACAAATTTCATGTGCAACACCCAGGTACAACTGTTTAAAATCTTCAATAGAAGACAGCCAGCTCTCTAGCTAAGATCTCTCATTCTAGCTCTAAACGTTGGTATGTTTGACGTCCAATGTCATCACGTTCTTATAGCCAGGAATAGCCGGATTGTAGGTTTATTCCAGCATTGTCCGACTGATATGGCAGGGATTTTATGTATTAGGATCAAGATCAGACTGACTATAAATAAATATAAAGTAAAAGAATATAATAAATATTATTATACAAAGATAAAGGAAAGTAATAATATAATAGATATTTTTAATATTTTACATTTATATACACTGATTACTATAGATTAATAATTGAAAACTTAAGGAAATAAGAATTAAAGAGCTCCTCCTCTCTCCTACTTAGTTATTAATGTTGCTGTGCCCGACAGGGTCCATAATTGTTTCTTACTACTATACTTAACACCTGTATTAGGATTGCAAATAAAAATATGAATATGACTATAGCTGCCACCCTCATATGAACGACTCCAAAAAATTTTACAGTACTCAGTCGTGTGAGAGCCACAACCCGAAAGTGCCCATCTTCGCCCCTAAAACTTACCGGTAAACTGATAGTGTACTAAGGTACACCTCTAACCTTTTGAGGAATACAGGCTACTTCGTATATGATATGTAACGAAAGCCAAATTCATACCTTGTCATAATCGTACCTACATTTTACGTATAAGTACGTTATCATAATTCATAATAGTCATACTACTTCCATTATTGATTTTGATAAGACGCTGTTTTGATGGCCAAAGAAATTTATTACCATGAATAATTCAGTAGGTAGGTTTCTTAGGAAAATTACTTAGACATTAATCATACTTTTACTTTCCAAGACATCTAATTCATACTACATATCTACGACATTAAGGGCCACTTGCACCAAATTCATAAATATGTTTAAATTGTATTTAAACACAATTTTTCATATAAATTTTGTGTTTAAATACAATCTAAACACATTTAAGAAGTTGGTGCAAGTGGCTCTAAGTAATAATTGGTAAAGTATAACGTGAACACACATAATTATAGATTATTGCGTGAAAGAAATTATGGAAAGTTTTATAGGAATTTATGACTAGTTAATACCTAAGTACTTACTATTTTAATTTCTTCTTTTTTAATTTGGTTTCTCGAAGTTATATTTTATGTTATACTGAAAATATTTAGTACTACTCTGTCATTGAAATTAAAACCTAGTTTTTATAACTCTAATACGTTTTTCTTAACATAATACATCACATCCGTATTTCCGGTGGAAGTTGTAGGTACCTATATACACCCATTGAACCTAAACATTCCGTTTAGGTTTTTTCCATGTTTAGGTCCTATGTAGGTGATAGGGGCGAACCTACTGCCATTAACTTACTGTACTTACACAAATCCAAACTCAGAGATC
Organism: Acronicta leporina; assembly: GCA_947256265.1. Classification (NCBI taxonomy): domain Eukaryota; kingdom Metazoa; phylum Arthropoda; class Insecta; order Lepidoptera; family Noctuidae; genus Acronicta; species Acronicta leporina. Next base: position 9,633,724 of record OX366521.1, read on the forward strand.
CTACTGAGAATTTCATTGAAAAACTCAATATACTTTGCTGAAACCGGGAATTGAAGCCAAGACCTCAAGAACAGCAGTAGCGCTTACGACGTCTAGGCGTCTAGATGAATGAGGCATTCTAATTTTTACTCTTTTTCAAATGTTACACATTCCCTCTTATTACGAAAAATACTATCTCAAATATATTTCAGTCAGGGTTTAGCGTAATCTTAACTTAACCCTCCTTTTTTAATTAAGATTAGGATTGCAAATATATTTATTAAAGTGAAAAACGTCTACCTAATTGTCTAATTACAAAAACATGTTTGCAACAGCTGCGGGAAGTAATCCAAGTAGATAAATAGTTACATAGAAACAAACTTTTTAGCCACTTTATATAAATAATGTTTATAAATGAAATGGCTAATGTTCATAGCCTGGCTGCTGGCAGCTAGCCAACAGAGTCTCATATGGGACGGGAGATTTATTCGTGATATTTTGAGCCCTTCGCTGTTGTTCTCGACTAGTTCCATCGTCTATTCCATGAATGTCAAAATATAAGTATATACCTAAAGACATCATTAAATCATTCCTCGAAGGATGAGGCACTGATGTTCGTAAACCTTTTTCCGGAATTTTTTTAGGTCCTATGTAATAGGGGGCGAGCATACTGCCATTAACCAGGCGTAAATAAAAATTACGAGTCACTACTGATTATATCATAGAAAATGATAATAACACCCTACTCGACTTGACACCGTACCGGAATTGAACACAGCACCCTCATTTGGCTCCGCACTTGCGACCACTAAAGACAGTAACAAACTAACCTAAACTTCAAAGCTTCTAAGTTCAAAACCGCATTATATTGCGTTAAAGTATGTCTGTAAAAAGGTCTGCCCTTTTTATCTTTAATGTATCAGATTTATATACCTTCTTACTAGCATTGTGTGACTACAATGCTGTTTGCCAAAGTGGTGATTATCCCACAATCTGACTCTGGAGACCCTACGTTCAACATTGAACATTAACCACAAACTGGCATTGCCGTCATTAAAGTACTGCTTTATCTGTATCGATATATCGTTCACCGAATTCAATAATAGCACAATTCAAAATTTATAAACTAGCAAGGCGGTAAAATTAAGAACGAAATTTAGTACGAGAATATCAGATGGTTGACTAACTCAACCACTGCCACTATTGAATTCAGTTAACAATATTATAATACGTAATACCTACACATCATATATATTTATTTGTTTCCGTGTGAGCCTAAGTTGCGTGATTGTCGCTTGCTTTGTTCACGTCGGCTCATCAATAAAGCCCTGAGTGATAAAGCATGTACGTTACTTATCAGCAACAAATATTACTTTTTTTATCTAGAATAAACTGATCAAAGCCATTTTTGGGAAAACTAATATTTTACGTAAATACTATTATGCGGTCGCATGAAATTATTGAGTACAGTGTAAGTAGGTATACTTACACTGTACTCAATAATTTCATGCGACCGCATAATAGTATAAAATTATAACCCTCTCTAAGTCCACACGATAGTAGACTTTTCAAACACACAGACTAGGTACACGTCTATATTCAGCTTTATAAAGATTATTTGCCTCAAATACTTGACCAACATTTTGATTTTTTACATACACTAACACATTTATTTATATTAATAAAACTCAAAATTAAATAATATTTTCTAATCCTCCGACTAAATGAGTACCTGCACATATTTACTTAGCTACAGGAAAATCCGGCGGGGGCTGCCGTTCCCATTTTTATTCTGAACTTCTTAAAATGTAGTATGGAAATGCTATGATCTGTCTTGTAGATCTAAATGCAGGCTCCGCCGGATTTTCTTGTAGTTATTACATACATACATATAGTTATTAGGTACATGTATATTCCTTGTTACAAATATGTTTTTTTGATCTATCAGTTTTTTTACTTATTTTATCTTACTTAGGGTAGTGCAATTTAAATGTTAATATATGACGTTTTTATATTTTTCTAAGCCGTGCTAGTCTAGTACTGAAGTACTTAATAGGAAATTTACTCCAATGGTAACTTTTTCAATATGGCTAAATTCTTAAATGGCTAAAATTGTAATATGATATTTATGTTGTAAATGTGTGTTGTACCTATCCACGAACACCCGCTGACGAATTATGAACCCTTTACTAAAAACCGCGTCTCAATTGGTTTAACCGTTCTTGAGATAAATGGCAACATTCGTTGGCACACACACACAAATACTCTCTCTACCATTAATATTTTCTTTAATGGTTGACAGAATATATTTGTCATTTTAACTGTAACTAACTTTTCAAACTAGTCCTGAATTTTGCTATTTCTAAGTTGATAATGAGTTATAAAAACTTATGTCATAATTTTAAAAGCTTATCGAGTTTTGTGATGCACACTACAATATTAATATACCTAGTTTTATGTACAGACTTTTCCAATCGGACAGAAGTGAGTAAAATATTTATGTGTAGTACAAATAAGCTTTTTAAAAGTAATACTGCCCCATGGTTGTATTATAGTAATCCTGACGCGGCTCTCTTTTCAGACTCTGAGGGGTTAGGCCATACTGTATAGTCCAATCCGCGAGATAGGGCGGTATAACTCGGATGCCGTCCGTCACGAAAATGCCTCAACCGTGCAGGTTTTACTTCACCGTTTAAGCGAGTGATAAAATTATATTACACACATAATTGACACACGAGATTCTGATCTAAGCCTTGTACTGTATATTTGTCGTAGCGATAAAGGTCGTTACCACGCCACTACCGAGTCATCGATGGTCGTATGTTCGATACCCACCAGAGGCAAATATTTGTGATATCCACATAATTATATTTATTTCGAATCTTGGTGTACATTGTGTCCGTTGTTATTTTTGAAAAAAAAACTAATAATCATGTCACACAAGGCTAAGACTACATTTTACGTGATTCTATACATATTGTAAAGCTTAATACCTTGTTATTTAGTCATACTCCATCTGTAGTTATGTACCTACGCCTGTCTCTGCCGTGTAGCTCAATTGATACCTACCTTAATTATACCTCTGCAAACAATCAAACAACAATCAACTCCTACGCTACGAGTGCCTACGATACCAGCTACGAACACAAATACCTACAATGTTTCCATATAACACATTGACATAAGACTTCTATTCATTCTTAACTCATACATTACATATACGGTATTACAGTAAGACGTCTTTGTTAACATATGACGGTCCTTTAATTAAAACGACTAACCCAACATCTGAAGCTGAAACACAAAATTCATCGTTTGTTCAAACATAACTCGTTCAACGATGATTAAAGAGGTACTAAAATAAAACGGGCGTTGTAAACTCCTTAATCATTTTGTATGTACATATATTTGCATTTAATTAAAAGCCCGCAACAGTATATATTATTTTAATATTCAACACTTTTTACAAGCATGCATACTAATTAATTGGCTGCTTTAATTTTCCTTACCTGCGTTATCAAGCCCCTTCAGCGTGTGTGAAAGTTTGTTAATCAGTTAATGGGTCAGGAAGCATCGAACATTCCTCGACTCTATGCTTCACATATTCGCCTTTTATATTAGTTCGATGCTGGAACTTTGATATTGTTACATGGCTTAATATTGGTTGAGGAACAAAGAGTTTACAGGTTTCACTTGGACGAAGGATGTGTGTTACGAGTTGTGCGACGCTACGAAAGCGTAGCAACTCGCTACGTCAGAGTTATTATAATGAGATATTCTTTATTGGTAAAGCGCCTGGGCAAGCCGCCAAATTCAAATATTGTTTTTTTTTTGCCCATTGCTGGTCTCTAGTATTTTGTGTTTATAGAAAAAATCGTTAACTTTTACGTGTCGGTACCATAACAATGTTATGTTTTAAATATTATTATATTAATGTATAGTATCAATAGAAGTGGCCACGTTTATTTTGTACTTTTCAATTTTATTTATTAACTAGCTGACCTGAGAGACGTTGTCCTCTCCAAGTTTCAACTAACCACCTCGAAAAATTTGATTTCCCATATTTGTAATACACTTAGCGCCATGGACCTCTGAATACCGCATTTCTGACCTATAAATTACTTAATTTCAAAAATTTGCTCATGTGGTATTGACGTGAAGCATGGAAATATAAACAGACATACCTACATAGACAAAAATCTCAAATAACTGTTTCGGCGTCAGTAAATTAAGATTAACGCACGTTGCATTTTTTTTAATAATTATACGGAAACTCTTTAGTTACTTTCTCAAATAAAGTGTGCACACTGTATCTACACTATGGAGGTTTCAAATTATAAAATAAGTTACTATATGGCTGGATGCTATAAAGAAGAAATCAATAATTGTCAAAATTGTCAACTCAAAATGACACCTGTTATCGAATCAAATTTCATTGAGGTAATAACGATGTCATGTTAGTCCGCTAGAAAATAAGTTGTCATTCTTTGTTTACTTCTATAACCTACTCAAATATTTAGTTTTTACACCGGCTTGTGCTCGCTGGATAAATCCTATGTATGCCCCTTGATTCCCTGTGTAAGTAGAGTTAGAATAACTGTACTAATAATCGATTCCTGGTCACAATAATGGTTTCTGATTGATCTGCTTTATTTTCTTGTTTTATCTTATTTAGTCCCTTTAAGTGAATTTTTTAATTTTATTACTTGATTCTGTTATAATGTTTGATCCTTGCTAGTCTAATACAGAATTACTTGAAAAATAAATTGACTTCAATGGTTATTTTTAAAATTCAGCGTTTTCAATGGTTAAAATGTTAATAACTTTTGATAGAGAGAGCCGATTTGAATTAAAAATAGCCTAAATGTTAATCCGAGAATCAGGCTATGAATTCCTGCCCACTTCCTCCAAATCTCTTCAGTAGTTATCATTTGATGCGCGGTCAAACATACAGACAAACCGACAGACAAACCGACAGACAAACAGACAGACAAACCGACAGACAAACAGACAGACAAAAGTTCCAAAAATAATAGAAATGGATTGTGTTACCGATTCTGAGTCCCCCAAATTAGTTTTTTTGTAAATATAAGCAATGTACAGACACGGCTCACTTACATTCTTATTATATGTAAGATAAGATAAGATTATTATATGTAAGATAAGATAAGATGAGAATCTTATTATTAATTATCTTTAATTATTATATTTTTAACTTTATTTCACTAAAACAGAGGAGCCAACAAAATGACTACATAATAATCAAATAGGTTTACGTGGGTATAGTTTATTTCATATTTACATGAATTAAATCGTAAAAATTCAATACTCTTAAACGACGGAATCCCTCTGAAACCTCTGTTATGTTTGCGTATTTAGATCACAATATTTCCGCCCCTACAAAGTACAAAAAACAGCGTTAAAACGTCGAAGTCATTAGCACCACCCGTAAGTGCTTTTTACAATCCTAATAGTATTTTAATAGCTATGAAAAGTAAACAAAAAGTAACTTAATATCACGTAGGATAGGGGTGGCAGTAATCAGAAACTTTATGGGCAGACATATGAATATAATGGATATATTATTCGTTAAGTACCATCATTTGGTTCGTCCTTGAACCTACATTATACGAAATTGTTTGTACTTGGTAAAAGTCTATTTAATTTTAAATTAAAACTATTTAATAATAATATATTTATTATTTTGTTACCCCACAGTAACCTCGCGTTAATTAGTAGTAGTAACGTAGTAGTATTAGTAGTTAGCTATACCCTGTAAGGAACCTTCACTGCAAGTGGTGTTTTATGTGTTAAATCTAGTATAAGAATTAGAATAATATCCAGAAATTTTGATATTTCATGATAAATCAATGAGTTGGTATTTCCCTTTTATCAAAAACTTATACTATAAATGCGAAAGTAAGGAGTTCCTAAATAATAATAAATAAATAAATAAGTAACTCTGTCTTTTTGTCTGTTATGCTGAATAAATTTCAGATGTGAGTGAAACCGTGGGCAACGTCTAGTATAGTATAGTTAGGTAGGTATATAATATCTTTGATGGTGCGTATTTGCGTACAATGTTACACTTTATCATTATTTTGACATGTCAATCGATAAAACATTTTCGTGCCATCGAATCGATTACGCCTAATTATATTTAAGGTGTGCTGACGATTTAACAACGACAGCATTGACACGACTTTAGTGTATCCCATCGTTAAAAACATAACTCATAATATAAACATGTACTTACTAAATTGTTTTAGTAAGTACATGTTTAAGCCTATTTGGTTTAATTATACAGGTCATGACAATTTTTATATACGATCACGCCCGCATTCCCCGAAGGATTAAGGCGTACTAATGTGCACCCACAGTTCGCCGGTATTCTAAAGTCCCATGTAATAGGGGGCGAGCACAAACAATTTGTATAGAAAAAAAATAGCTATCCTCGTAGCCTGTTCCCAAGTATGTTAGGGTCGGCCTCCAATTTAACCAGATGTAGCTCAATAACAGTATTTTACATGAAGCGACTGATAACGGACCTCCAGAGCTCAATTTCTAGCCAATGCTTTAAAGGATTAAAAATACCATACTCTTCTAGATTTTTGTTTGGATTTTGTATTCACATACATACATATAATCATGCCCTTTTCCCGTAGGAGTAAGCAGAAACTACAGAACGCTATTTGCTACGATTCTTGTATAGCTCTTTTGGTTCATCCACATTCATACATCTTGTCATTTACGCCCGCCGATCGCGAGTACTATGCACCTGACCTTTTTCAAGGATCTCAGCGATAGTATGTCTTTCTTTTACAAATGCTTTATAAATCCCTTTCGTTAATCTCCTTTTCTACATCCTCTCGACATTTTGTATCTATGCCCGATAAATGGGAAAACATAATAGTTATTTTCAACATATCTGAATGTTACAACGGAACACTGTACCTCTTTTAAAGTAAATAGTGGTATTATTAAAAGATAATAGCCTGCCTGCAAACTGCCTCAATAGCCAACTGGTCCTGAGCGCGACTGCTACGCTAGAGGTCCTGGGTTCGATTCCCAGGTCGAGCAAAGTGTTATTGGGTTTTTCTATGAAATTCCCAGTAGCAGCTCGGAGTTAGGAATTTGTGCCCGGTTAATGGCAATAGGCTCGCCCCCTATTACATGGGACCTAAACATACCGGCGAACTGTGGGTGTACATTAGTACGACTCTGCCTAACCCTTCGGGGAATACAGGCGTGATGGTATGTTATGTTATTAAAAGATAATTACGAGTAATTTAACGACTTATAATGTCGTGCACATGTTGGCAGTTTTGCCGACTTCGCTCAAGTTACTTGGGAGATTATGCTATAATGTTGTGGTTTCCGCAACACATGGCGTCATAGCGATATTTATTACTGAAACTTTGACTATTATATCACTTGCTAATTATATGATCGTAATACACAGTAGCGAAGGTTGCAAATGAATATATTCCTACCGGCTTTTTTATAAAGGTACAGTAGTGAGTAGCTATTAAAAGGGAATTTTAATATTGAAAGTCTAATGTCTCTACTACCAAATAGAAATCGCGATTATTTTAGACCTTCTCGTATCAAAATTAACCCTATACTTTTGCATTCCAATTTTCTGTAATGTTATTATAGAAATAATTGAAATAAACTTTGTGCCTCTGTGTAAATAGATAAAATACAGAAGACACTACAATGATTCGATTACACTGAACTATAATGTTTTAACTTAACTTTTTTACTTTATTATTTTAGACTTACTGCTTATAACATCAGGCAGCAGTTGGTTAGGGTGTACGAGTACATACATACTTACATATTTACGTTCCTATCTCCCATTGGGGTAGGCAGTAACTATAGATTTCCACTTCTACGATCTTGCTACGATCCTGGCACACACTTCACTACGTTCATTAATAACCAATAGATCTCATACCATGGTACTGTAGAGTTGTAAGTTATTTATAGGATTCTAAGCTACTTCCTTTAAGTCAAAATGCACAATTAGAAAAAAGAACGTCTAATCACTTTCAAGCACTGAAAGCAAATTACTCACTTTTTGCTTCCAAACATTTATTCTTCACTTAATTCAAATAACTCTGACTGTTTGTTCGTTTCTGTACTTCTACAGTCCCTACATAGTCTGGTCTCTAAGGTAAACCAATAGTGTTTTGCAGCTTCATAATCTCTTCAGAAGATCAATTTTTACATAAGTACTCACCGAGTTCCGGCCACAGGTTGCCACACGGCGTCGAGGGGAGCTTGTGCAGGCTGAGGATCACCGTTTTCGCCACTGCCAGGCTCCATCTTGCCGTCCCATCCCTAGTAACAAGGAAAAATATATCTAAATATAATCACAATAGAATTGTTATAATTCAAGGTCGTTGCTAAGAAACTCCCGTACAAAATGAAGAAATAAATAAAAAGAAATTATTATTGTGATACTTATATTATTTATTTGATAATACCATACCCATACCTACTGTTATATATTAAAGTTTGTAATACACGTCCCGTTCCAACATAGTCGTGATTTTTTTTACACATTGGCCTCGATGCTGTTAGCAAACCCAAAATTATAAACTATCGTAATTGCGGTTTATGTTTTCTTTATTTACCAACGATTGGCTTAGGTACTGCGTCAGGATCGATCGTCATGCGTTATAAAGTGGCATTTACACAATACAACAATATTGATTTACAATAATACCATTGAAATTTGTAAACAATAGGTATGCTGAATTGTAAATGATTCAAATTAATTTAATATTAGTTGGTAGTTAACCATAATGTCATTGCCCTATTGGTTATACTTCATTAAATTTTTAACATAACATTTATCATACCATCACGCCTGTATTCCCCGAAGGGTTAGGCAGAGGCGTACTAATGTACACCCACAGTTCGCCGGTATGTTTAGGTCCCATGTAATAGGGGGCAAGCCTATTGCCATTAACCGGGCACAATTTCCTAACTCCGAGCTGCTACTGGGAATTTCATAGAAAAACCCAAAGACCTGGGAATCGAACCCAGGACCTCTAGCGTAGCAATCGCGCTCAGAACCACTTGGCTAATGAGGCAGTTTTTAGATTAATTTTTAATACGAAATAAAATAAGTGAATCACAAAGAAACGAAGCTTACCCTGCTCTAATATACCCCATTGATTACATTCGTAGCTAGGATATAAAAATAACAACATTATCAAAGTTAATCGTGGGTGAATGTCCGTGAGGCTAATTGACAGTCACCCCAGTTCTATCCCCGTAATTACAAGGTACACAACAAATAATAATAGTAATAGCGTAATTATTAAACTAATCAATATTATATAGGTCGCAGCCTCGGAAAAACAAACCAAACATGATGTGGGTATATTATATGCACTAATAGTAAATTAAATTGATAAGGATTGTTTAAATAAATACGATTTTGGAAAAATATATTTAGGTTAATCCGATGTGTAAATGCTGACTATTATTCGATATAATTACTTAGAAACATAGACTCCGGCTAGGAGTTTCATACCTAATAATCAAGAACTGATATGATTTCACTATTATGAGTATTTTAAATAATAAATATGTTTACGTCAATATTTGCATAAGGCACTGCAGTTTGCAAATGGAGTGTCGCATGTGCATATTGTATGAAAAACTACTCTAGTAAATTAATTACTAGGACCGGCCTATTTGATGACCTACGTTATTTTAGTCAACGAATGTAAATGTATCACAAACTTTAAATATATCCTTCAGCGTGAATAATAATAAATATTTTTATCGTGTAATCGTATTACAACACGCAGGCGTGAACGCTAGCATCCAAGCCTCTCTTCTAATAGAAACCGAGTCCAGTTACATCCCTTTTGACAGAAAGGATGGGAGCGAAGAATTTTTATTCGCCGCCCAAGCTTATTGAGAATGACGTCGACATTTTAGAAGTTTTTCATTGAACCTCTCCACTTCGGGATGATAGCCGAATTTTATCTTGCACCCTGACCTTTTGTCGGTTTTCGTTCCATAAACATTTCAATTTTGAGGATCTGTAGCTTTCATAGAAATAGAGTTCTATAAATATACGATGCGATGGGGAAATATATTATTTTATATAGTACTTACCAAAATAAACTCACAATATACTTATAGTACCTATACTTATACTACATAACATAACATCACGCCTGTATTCTCCGAAGGGTTAGGCAGAGGTGTACTAATGTACACCCACAGTTCGCCGGTATGTTTAGGTCCCATTGTAATAGGGGGCGAGCCTATTGCCATTAACCGGGGACAAATTCCTAACTCCGAGCTGCTACTGGGAATTTCATAGAAAAACCCAATAACACTTTGCTCTACCTGGGAATCGAACCTAGGACCTCAAGCGTAGTCGCACTTGGGACCACTAGACTAACGAGGCAGTTTATTATTTGGTATATGGATTGTTTTTTTTAAATACCTATGCTAAAAATTGCCACAGAAATAAAACTATTTCAACCATCTTCTGCATAACATAAAGCGCTATACAGATTTATGAATGAGAAACACAAAGCGTAAGACATCAATGTCACTTGCTCGACGATAGTGCTTGATAGTCGATAGTCTCGATGCTTGACTCGACGTGAATTCAGACTCCAAGCAACTTTACTTTTAAAATTTCCTAAATTCTTCGTTAACAACGTAATATCATAGAGACTAAAATTGTAATACGATATTTTTGTTGTAAATATTTAATTAAAGAACAATCTGATGAGTAAAGCCAAAAACATATGTATATAATAATCCACTTTTTTCTAAACACTATCGAAGTAGTTGTACTTGTTTTAGAACTATCCGACTAGTCACTCCAGTAAAAACTTGGAAGTTGAAATTTTACCGCACGATCTCGTGATCGTCACTCGAGAACGAAGTTTTCTCTCAAGACAAAATCAATTTCTTATGAAATCCACCATTATACGAGACTGCATCTACCATCTTCTAATAATAAAAAAATGTAAAAGAAAACCCTAATATCTACAAAACATATATCCAGTCACTAATCACGAAGCTTTGGTGATAGTGTAATACCGCGTCCGTAGCACTTTGCTTTAAGGTCTAACTTTGATTGATTTAAATAACATTGATAAATATTCCTTGTACAGCCATGTGTTTGTTACGTGGTACATATTACAGTATCACCGAGGTTATTGAACTAGCGAGATGCGTTAGTAGAATATTATGTCCTGACAGGCTGACACAAAACATTTTCACACATAGGTGCAAATAGGCGTAGTAACTCTATATCTATTTACTAGCCTCTGCCCGCGGCTTCGCTCACTTGAAGCTCAAAACCAACAATGATGATCCCTTCTTTGTATGTTGTGTCTATACATTAGATAGGTCAAGCTGTATCTCAGGTTCCGTTTAATTATTTGAGATAAGAAGTATACCAGTTTTTAATTTGGAGCACAGACTTACTATGGTGGTAGCCGTGTAACCGTGGTCACCCAATCCTAAAAGGAAAAACAAAAGAACCTAAGTAGTAATTCGCAAATAATAGAAAGTTTTATTGGTGATCTGTAACGGTTTCTCTAAAAAAGTTCACATAGGTATCTCCCCACCCATAAGCCTTGAATAACTTTCAATCGTTAAGTAGATCCCTAGGGTCTCCATTTGTATGATAAGTACCTAGAACCCTTTTGTATTCCGCATTTTTATTATGACATCATTTTTATCCGGAAAAATTTCATTAGCGTCCTCGCAAGATGTTGCAGGGGCCTAGATGAAAGATCGCTTGGTCGCTTTATTTACACTTTTTATATGAAATATGCAAAAGCAGTTAAAAGTATTATGTCAAGGAGAAATTGCAAACTCCAACGTTGACTATTTATTAATTACAAGTACTTTTTAAAGCCTTGTCAAGGGAAATTGATAAATATTGTTAACGACGCCGTCGGCGGCGTCGATAAGCTATTAAAGATTTAAGGTCGCTAATGTATCTGTATCATGATGATCGTATTTCGAAAGCAGCTACACTGATATTGTTTTTATATCAATAATGTAATAATCTAAAGTCGGATAAATAATAATTGTCTAGTTATTTTAGTAAAGGCAAAATTCTAAGCATGAAAATGCAAAAAAAAATCACAAAAAGATAATAATTGTCTGTTCCTCCTATACCCGTCCCCAGGCTACGGTAACCTCTTGCCATCAGGCGGGCCGTATGTTTGTTTGTCACTTTAGTGGTATAAAATAAGTTTTTATGCACATTCCCGCGACGGTTCTTGACAAAAAAAATACTTATTGAAATAAAAAGTTATTAGATGCTTGGCTTGGCTAATTCCAAGGATTAAAAGAAATACATAGCTTAACCATGGATTCGTTTTCTTTTATGCAGACGCCATTATAGAAGTGGTTGATTTCAGTTTTGTTTGGTAGGATTTTGGATTTCAGGTCTCCATTACAACCCACATTAACTCCCAAGTCTACTCACTACGTTACGTCTAAATCGTTCCTACAAGTACTTAGATGTAGTTGGTTCAACAAAAGTTTTCTCTTCAATTGCCGTAAAGCTTCCAAGCGCACCTACTCTCCGTCCTATTCCCGCTCGAGTAACGTGACCCCCTTGCCTACCTTAACATCATTAGCAAAGTTGTATACGTAGAAGTCTGTTGTTTATTCAGTGGTCAGCATCAAGTTCCGTAGGTTAGAGCAGGACAAAGGACACTAAAACTTCGTCTTTCATTTAGTTGCAAGCGATACTTACTCCAGAGAATTCATCTTCGAGGCTATAACGGAAATTATTCATGATCTTTCGTTGCATGTAAAGGTCCCAGATGTTCATGGTAGGTGGAAAGAGTATATATAAACTGGAGAACTAACTACACTTTTAATAAATATAAATTGTTGGTTTCCGAATCTTATACCACTAACCAATGAGGTAATTAAAACAAGATAGGACATATTTAAAATTGATTGCACTCAAGATTGTTGTTATACGAGAAAGCTTAGTTGCCTTACCTAACTAATAAAATTAATGAACGGCTGAGCTGCCAACCGCCACCCGGATGGAAACCCGAGCTCTTGGAATTTTCATCTAATGAAATGAAAAATACCAGTTTAAGTTTGCTTTGCTGCTTTTTGTTGTCATTTAATGTTGCTTTTATGAATATAGTGCAAGTTTGACTAGAATATGAAGTAATTTAAGTAATTTTCAAGTGTTCAAACTAAACCAACCAAGAGGTCTCCTAATCAGGTGGGTTATTACATAGCGAGCCGCGGTCAATACTACAGAAATGTTGCGTGTCATGCTAGTCGACTGCTTCACTGGTAGGTATCATTGCATGTTTATGTAAGCCCTTGTATTAATTTCCCCTTTAGTTTAAGTAACATCTTAACTCGTTCCTTCAGACCCTGCTATAATCTCCACTAGAGAACCATGCAGCTTTATTTCTTTTTTAATCAATCAGTGACAACATTTATTACAATTATAATTCTAGTTTAATGCTTTATTTTCAAAAACCACCAGCCTTCTTTATATGTCACAAGATTCAAACACGCGTCATTTACGAGAAATTGCATTTAAATCATATAATTAATCTTTGAACTCGGAATATGTCCCTCATCACCATAAAATTCATATTACATACGAAATAACTTTTTTATTGATGAAAAATTTAAAAAGATATATCTGTCCATTTCAGTAATATTACTTCTTATTCCCTTTTACGGCACCCAAGGGAAAAGATGACCTACTTATCAAGGGACCACACGACGAATTTGGATCTAAGGGATATGTTTATTGCCCTTTAGAGCATAGTAATAGAAGGGTTGTATATGACATAATACAATTTAATGAAACAAAAAATAAAGAAGTCCTTTTTATTGAGAATCGCTTTGCTAACTTGTGATTCATACATATTATGTCATCTTGTGCAGAGTTAGAATAGCCACTGCATACTACTGAAAGATGTTGCTGTTTTGCTCAACATTGAAGCGAAGCTTTAATACTTAAAAACAGAGTTTTAGCTGTTGATCTCAATATGTCTGAGTTCACTGGCATAAATATAAATTATACTTTACCTGCTTTCAAACAAATAACATACATACACACACGCCTTTCTCTCCCACAAGGGTAGGCAGAAGCTATAGTCCACCACTTGCTACGATTCTTGCATACTTCTTTTGCTTCCGCCACATTCATACATACGCGCTGGTTGCAACTAACCATTTTGTAGGAACTCGCCAATAACATCGGCGTATGTCCTTCTAGGACGACCTTATGGACGACCGAAACTGTCGCTGGCATTCGCATTCCTTAAAAAAGAATAGTGTTGAAAACAGAATCTAGGAGCAATGATGCATGACTTTAGTAGACAGAGGCCTCAAACTTATAACCACCCTATTCTTGCGTTAGAGGTTGAAAACATAAATTTATATATTCAGAGCGCATTAAGCGATATTGCCAGTCTACAGTAATAGGATAGCTAAGTACCCGTGCCCGCCCAATCTCGTATTTACAAAAGGCCGTTGCTTTTATTAAAGCTTACCCTAAACTCATATATTTTAAACATTCCTATAAAGTCTTTCATTATTTTGTATGTTTTTATATCTTTTATGATTGCATAAAATAATTTTCTGTTTGTTTGGAGCTTTTACAAAAGGAGAGAATTGAGAATTATAGCTTCATTTTCTGTAGGGAACGGAAAATATATAGACTGATTAAATATATTTTAAATAATTTCATATTTTGTATCTTGAAAGAATATAACATTTATATAATATTTTCGACCAATAAGCAACTAATTCTCTCTTCAATCAACTGAAATCAGTAATGGTAGCCGAGCAAGAAAATGCCGCTCAGTATACACCATTTCCTCCACAAGTGAACTATCCGTGAATAATAAAAAAGATTTGTAGGTATTAAGATTTCGATACCAACAAAATATACTGCCTTTGAAATAAAACTACTTATTACTTATTTCATCCCAGTGTATTGATATTATTTAATTCCCGACATAAGCATCCATGATTACGGGTAGACCGAGGTATTGGACGTCTTAATTTTGCTAGCTACTTTACATTTTTGTTAATTATTAGCCATTCGATTCACGCAGAATGAGCTCACCATGTCGTGCAGTTTTGGGCTTATATTTAGATTTTATATATCATGGATGGATGGATGCTTTATACTTTATAGGATCCAATACTTCGCCAAATAATATCAGTACAACGCTATAAAATCCAAAAATGTAGTTTTAGTATTATATTCGCCTAACTGTCAGAAACCAGTCAGTAAGTATAAACTTACTGAATTTACTAAAAATAAAGAAACTAAAGACATAACACACTAAGTACACACATTAAGTATGTAACTGAATGGTGTGTTATGTCCCGTCTAGACATTTGAAATAAGGCAGTAACTTTTATTTAAGTAAATTTATGATATAACGTTGAAATCTGGTGAAATTTCGGAAGAGGAGAACTGATACGATATTCCATCATGGAATGCCAGTGCCTATCTTCTGGCTTCATCATCAGACCTTGAAACCTAATCTTTTTAGACTTTAGACTTTTAAGACTTTTCTAACAAGTCTATGATACGATGTTCCATCATGAAGTTCCAGTTCATATCTTCCGGCTCCATCATCAGATCAGTTCGACAGTACCATATTATTGTATTGTCATCAGAACTACACACATCTGCCAATTTTCATGATGATAGAATCCTTGGAAGATGGTTAAATTAGTTACCTTAGAATCCCTTGCATAGTTAGTTACATACAGGTGAACCTAATATAGGCGTGTTAAAAAAAAGAAATGGTCCAACGATTTCTATTTCGTTACCAGTCTTATGTTTTTTTTTTTTAAAAAAAGCTTACTAGCAATGCGGGTCGCACATTACTAGTATTCTTGTTAACCCCTCGTGCTAAGCTAGATTGCTTGTGTTACGAGTGGGTTCAATGGGTGGGGTTCGACCCGGCAACCACATGATCGCAAGTCCGACGCCCTAGCCATTAGGCTACCGCCGCTTCAAATTTTTTTTGCTTTCAAATTATTGCAATAAACAAATACGGTTATTACAAATTGAGTACACTCATAGTGAGATGATTATGCACCATTGAAGTTGCGGTTGAAACTTGAACGCCGAAGGCTGAGTCAGATTGCGTTCAATGTCTCCGGACTTAAATTAAACCAACGTAATATTCTTGTCAATGAAACGGTAATAATATTAGTGTAGTGCTGGGTCTGAAGTCTAAAGGACTGATACGAGTTGATTATGAGGTACGAGGCAAGATTCATGTAAATCCTTTCTCTTGAATTCCAATAGTACACCTTTTATTTGGATAATTACTTATAACGAATTCATGCCACTTTTTTATAATAATAAGTAATATAGGTAGATACTTCAATAATGTCTACGTATAATATGTTTTCAGTATAATATCCGTTCCAATTTTTGATATTTTTATAGCATTTTTCTAAATCCGTTTTTCTCATGTCAAAGTATCTATAATTTTGATATCAATTCAGTCAATAACATCAAACTAGATATTATTTTCATCAATAAGTATAGTTATTTCCTGAAACCTGACACTAATTCATGTAACTGCTTCGTAGGTAGGTACCTACTTAGTTATTTTAGATCCGTCTCGATAAGCGATAAGTTAGTGAAAGCAGAAATAATAGTTAAACAATAATGAACATAATACTATACAGGTATGGCAATAAAAATTATCTTTCAATTTACTTTTCTCAGCAGTTTCATGCATACCTGACCGAATAATTGCTATTAAAATTTAAATGCTTTAGCAGAATCTGGTGAAGAAATCCTTTTGCTAGCAGAATAAATGTACATTCAGGCCCACTAGCACCAACTTCTTAAATGTGTTTAAATTGTATTTAAACACAATTTTTCATAGTAAATTTGTGTTTAAATGCAATTTAAACACATTGAAGAAGTCGGTGCAAGTGGCCCTTAAGCTTAATAATTAAGTTTTCAGATAAATACAAACCTTGTTTTATGACTGGGATGATCAAAAGTAGAAAAGAACCATAGACCACTAGTCACGTAGTACTTAGTCCTTTTAATAGTAATGTTTCAAAATGTTTTTTTTTGTATTATTAACAGTAAGTTTCTGAAATGTGTGAGAGATTAGCATTAATGTAATTATTAGAAAGTAATAAAATTATAGGTATCGATATATGTGATATTCACGCAAGCGACACACGTATGCATATTACATTATTACCTAAACACATAACTCATATGATAAATAATGCCATATGACATTAAGTCCGCCTTATGTGCTCCTGCTGTACAAATGAATAAATAAATATTTCGTGATAGTAGAATTGGAGCGCTAGTACTAAGACATACCTGCTATGAGACCTGAATTTATCGAAGAGTTAGGCAGAGGCGTACCTACTAATGTACAGCAACACTTCTCTGATATTTTTAGGTATCAAGTAATACAGGAAGAATTCCGAGTAATAGGAGGCGAGCTAGTTCTAGAACGGTAGTTCCTAACAAAGGTATGTCACGATTTATACGATACGATACGACACTAATCGTGTAACTTTTAGGGAAATCTAAGGCAGAACTTCAAAAAAGCTAACCACGAACAAAGCTTATTTCAAGGAAATGGATATATAAGTTCACATTTTGTTCCTAAACAGATATTCCATTAGGTAATGGTTATACTTTCTGCATTTTCCCGCTGCGTATAATCTGATAGCACAGGAAATGGAGTTGCGACAAAACTAGGAGGGTAGAAACGATGTATTGCAATAATATTATGTAGTTTATGCTTGTTTATTTGTACTTGCCAGGGCTGGATTAAACCAGATGCAAGTTTCGATTACCGGACCTCGAGATTTTATCACAATCATCAATAAATGACTTGAGAATTATTGTTTTTTGACAGTTTCCATTATGAAACCTTATTAACAGCCGATCCCAGTAACATATCAGTCAGTGAATTTTCTTACTAGAGATAGGATTTTGACATTAATGTTAGAATCCTACCAATACGTAAGCAAATCTATCGACGGATTTCTTTATTCGGACAGACCGTCAGTGCCATTGGACGACTATTCCGACCATTTTGCTATTTAAATAGCCGATTTGGACCGCTGTTGACGCCCAGACTCACACAGGCAACTTGCTTACCTACTCTACTTTTGGGTAACTCCGATACTAGTACCTAACATAATATAAGGTGTTGATTCCATGGAAATTTACGTATAAACCATGGGCTTCATTTTTTTTATTACAATAAGATTACATGTAAGCTTACTGGCCGCGGCTACCGCAGCCTATAGACACTAGCAACAGCCCAGCCTAGTAGTATCACTAGCGCATTGTCATCTTGAGATCTCAGTTGTCAAGTCTCAGATGTCCAATAATTTCACTGGCTACATTGCCCTACAAACTGAAAATTCCAGTACATTGGTTTGCAGATGGAGCAGTTCTAAA
The DNA here is from genome assembly GCA_947256265.1 of Acronicta leporina. NCBI lineage: Eukaryota > Metazoa > Arthropoda > Insecta > Lepidoptera > Noctuidae > Acronicta > Acronicta leporina. The sequence continues at coordinate 9,652,181 of OX366521.1, forward strand.
AATAAAATCAACAAAAGTCCATAATTTTTTTCGTTGTTGTTGCTCTAACCGTAAACGATAAGGAAGTAGCATCCGGAAGGCTTACTAAGCCATAACAGTATACAAACATCTATATAAACGTACCAACAAAACCCGAACACTATGATACCCTGCACTCAACAAAACGTATGTTTACTTTCCTAACTTTGCATATTTACCGTCACCGATAAGTGTAACCGCACCTTTATAGCTACCAATATTTGAGCAGGTTTGTTTTCATTATACTTTAACCCGATAAGTAACAAAATTATAGACACAAAAGAAAAACCATTGTTCTCTAGTGCAAGCGATTTCCGGCCTTTTTCCTTTAACAAAATCCAGTTTCCTTACACAAAAAGCGTAGTGTATTACGCGCAAACTGTGTTAGAGAAATAACATCAATTCTTCCAAGATTACTTTCTAACAGCCGGATACGGGAACGCCAATCAATTGTTGAGGGCGTGGTGTGTTTAGCTTGCGATATTTTCGGTTTTCCTTATAAAATATTGTTAGATTCTATAACTACATATTATTATGCATGTACTGAATAACACAAGACCTTTTACAGTTGGAAAAAAAAACTTAAAAACCAAAAAATATGTAGGTAGTTAGCGTAAGTTTCATAAAAATGTTATCAAATACAGAACGATTGAGAGAGCTCATTGAGTTTTTAGATTAGAAGGTAAGAAACCCAGTATTAGATAAAATTACGTCCATCGAAAATGATAATCATTCGTAAGAATTACCAGCAAATCGAGCAAACCAGCTTGTTTATACTTAACTAATATAAAGCAGAAAATGTGGAACTTACTAACCGCTTTATTGTTTTCTGTAACTAATAGGCCAACTTATTACTGTCAGCTGGGTGACATAAACGAGTTAATTAGTTTTGTCATCTCTTCTTATTTTAGTAGAATGAGCATCGATTTTCATACAAACGAAGTAGGTATTAGAAGGAAATCAATAAAAAGTGTTTATTGACTGACGGACATTGCTAATAACGTAAAAAGAAAACATAAAATAAACCAATAATAAAAAAAGAAGTACCCATCAATAAGTAGTCTACATCAGTATTTGCTCAGTAATTCTTGATTTTATGTAGTTCCTGGTGAAGATAAGAAATACCTGTTTTTTTTAAATTACGTCTTGAAAGTTATTAAAAGCAACTCCTTGTGCTTATAACGATCGGTGAAGCAAGCGTAATGCCATTAGTAGGTATGACATAAAAATGTAAATAAGTACACTAGAATAGATCTAAACCACAATCTTGTAAATCTGATGTAAAGCGATTTTTGATATCTGTCATGGAATGGAACGACTGCCATACCAAGACGATGAACCAAAGACATTGTTACACTTTAAGCAAAGGTTGTTAGTCACGAAATTGATCCAAAATAATTTATGTAACGGAAATAATTGAGTTTTATCCTTTTGGTATTCCATATTCAAATACAAATATAATAAAATGATAACGATATCAGTAAAATCCTTTTGATAGAGACGCCAATAAATTCAATTACAAAACAGTCGCAGGTGTCTAAAATGTATTCATTGTAATTTTTAACAGCATTTAATATTAATTGATGTACTTAAAGACAGGATAATAGACAAGAAGAAAAAAAGATAGCCCATCTGTGGGGAAATTTGCCTCTATATTTGGTGTAAGTGTTTTAAATCCATCCTGAATAAGCACATGTTTCTGACACTTACTAGAATATTAGACATTGGAATAAAACTACTTCCAACTCTGCCTAACCCTTCGGTGTAGTGATCATGCTATGTTATGCATGCTGTTATAATTTAATCTACCAGGGCCAATTAAACTCAATAAAGTTCTAGCTAGCTAGAAAATTACTGGAATATAAAATACCGTGACTTCGTTGGCGTTGACTTCAGGTTTGGGTCCAACTTAGATAAAAATAATCCAATATGTTATGCTGGACTATAATCTATCTCTGTGCCAAATCGTTCAGCCGTTTTGGAGTGAAAGAGTAATAGCCATCCATCAATCCATCGTCACAAACTTTCGCATTTATAATATTAGTAGAATGATATCGATTTCAACGCGCAGCAGCTGGCTTCTGATATACATAGGTAAGAGTCTTGCTCTAGAGAGCTATAAAGCTTAAAGGAAAAGTACCTATTACATAAAGCGTGCCTGATTAGTCTTCTGTTTCTTAGGGCGACTGCTACACGAGAGGTCTTGGGTTCAGTCGAGCAAAGTATTATTATTATTTTTTTATGAAATACAAAAAAATAGTATCAGCGGAGGCCGGATTTGGACACTGTTAAACAAATTAGATTCGCCCCCCCCAATACATAGGTCCTAATAATACCGGCGAACTTTACTGTACATTAGGACACATCTGCCTAATCCTGCGGGGAATACAGGCGTGATAGTACCTACGTGAAAAAATTACCTAATTTAATTTTGTATGAAAGTTAAACTAGACACGCAATGACAAATTGCTCTTTTCTTAAATGACTTTTGCCTTTTGTAGTTACTATCGGAATCTTTATTGTTTTATTCTCTTAAGCATCGGCCACTGTCAAAAACGATTATTGGCTGTAGGTACTCATAACACTCATCTAAATTGCTACAGTCTTAAGTAGAAAAACCTTATCTACCCTCACCTAACTTAACTGAACTCATACGATGGCCGTAGATACATACATATCTATGTCAAAATGTATCATACAAAGCAATTCTGGAGTGCCCAATTGCATTTTCCGTTACCTAGTAAATTGTGTTTTCAGCCAAAAAGGAGCAAAACCAACGTGGACATTGAAAATCGGATCAAAGGAAGAAATTCACTTAGCTACACACCACACACCGAGACTGCCTGGCAACAGGTGCTCAGCAAACTGTTATATAAAAATAACTTAGCCATATGGTAGGCACAAAAAAAAAACAAAAAACGTGGTGAAATTGAGCAAATACTTCTTACAACTACTTATAAAAGAGGATAAGAACAAACTTCACGTGACCTTGTTGTATAAGGGTAGGTGCGACACTAAATAATTCATATTATACATACTCAATATGACGTCAAACTACGAATACTATCGCCTCAAGCATCAATATGATTAACCCGAGTACCTCCTCAAGTTTATTGGCAAAAGTACTTGGTACAGTAAGTAATTTATATAAGAGTTTTCCAAAAAGCTTTTATTCCCCCAAGATTAGCAAAGATGCTTAAATCTAATGTCAGTCGCAAATACTCATTGCTTAATGTATTCCCTTGTAGCCCGCCATTTTGCTATAAACGATCCTCTTCGGACTCATTAATTGTCGTGTTGGTAATGAATCTAATGACAAACCTCGGCCATTTTATTCGGGTTAAAAGGACACGACACAAACATGCGACAAAATCAATGCTTATGGGCGATTCATCCAAACGACATTGGAATAAAATAATTTACCAAATGAACGTCATTCAATTTATCCGGAACAGGAATTCGAATATGATTAAAGAAAAGGAGATTACAATACCCAAACAGCTGTTGTGTAGCTGATGGCCCTTTGGCACAGACAGACATAAAGATCTTGTTTTGTATTAATTATTGTTATTAAATAGCACATAATTATTTATAATAATAATATTATTTAATTAAAGAAATTAAAGAAAATGTATTTATTGGCACACGCCAATAAATACATTTTCTTTCTTTATTTCTTTTGTTATATTTTATTTATTTATTCAAAGGAAAACAAACAGCATTCATGATAACATTTAAACAAGTTACATTACTGGGACACAAAAAGCCATTAAAGTTTTCACTAGTGTGTAAACATGGAATGAACATAATTATGTAAAAACAAAGGAAGACAAAATAGATAAAACACACTGAAGTGTTGACAATTTCTAAATTAAGAATACTGTTCATACACAAAAATATACTACTGGAGGGGTGAATCCGTGACTACCTTAAAGGAATTAATATAGGTGTTTTGATTGTTGCTAAATACATCGATGTGAATATATGATTTGTTATGATTAGGACATGCTCTTGCAAAGAATCGATTTTTAAAATAATTTGTTCTACATGTTGGGGTGTAAAATGTCGATTTATAGCATTAGTACGTGGGCTATTGAAAAAGATGTTACTTAATAGATAGGGGAGTCTACTATATTATTTAATTTTATACAAATATATATATATATCTGTTCTCTATGTTCTCTGCGATTTTCTAGAGATATGATTCCGATATTATTATTTATGCTTGAGATGAGCTACTTCAGTGTCAATCGTTTAACTTACTCCATTCTATACATATAAAGTAGGTGCAGTCTTTACAGTTATTTGTAAGGTAAGTACTTACTGTGTAATATAAAACGCATAAAAACGTAAGCATATTCTATTTGATCAACTTTTACGACTATTGGATGGAAATAATGATATCCATTAATATTTTTTACGATGTTCCTTCTACATTTTACTTTATTTTACTTATAAGTCTACTACATGTAATACATAATAATAAAGTATATATAATGTATACACTTTATTATTACATAGCATAATGTGTTGTCAACACGCTCTAGCACACAAGGTTAGAAGACGTCGTGGCTGGCCCAGGAAGAGAAGGGAAATCGAGCTAAGAAGAATGAGAATGGGAAGGATTGGCCGCAGAAAGAGAAAACTCTGGAAGAAAAGTAGCGAAGCCTTTGTCTTGCAGAGTAACTACAATGGCTGAATAAATCTTGAATTTTAGACGTTATAAAACGATTTTTTACGGACTTATCCAGCTGTGTTACTTATTTGCGTTTTGTAATTTGTTTTTTTTTTGGCTTTTTCCATGCTACGATTATAATGTTATGTAGTGCTATTATTTAATTCCCGACGTTTCGGATCCTTTACAGCTGCCATGGTCACAGATAGACTAAGGTGTTGGAACTCATAATGTAACAATTAGGTACAACTACCCTATCTACTACGAAACGTAGTGTACCGCTAGCCCTTCGACGTTTTGTATGGCTAGATAGACTATTTACCTAATCCTGCTAATATTATAAATGCGAAAGTTTGTGAGGATGGATGGATGTTTGTTACTCTTTCACTCCAGAACGGATGAACGGATCTGGATAAAATTTGGCACAGAGATAGATTATAGTCTGGAATAAAACATGGGAATAACCAAAAATGTGATTTTTAAAATTCTTGTTTGTTTGTCTGTTTGTTAGATATGGGTTGGCGCAAAAACTACTGAATAGATTTTAGTTTTGTTATCACTGTTAAAAAGTATGTGCTCCAACTTAAAAACTGGTATACTTCTTATCTCAAATAATTAAACGGAACCTTAGATACAGCTTGACCTCTCTAATGTATAGAGACCCATACAAAGAAGAGATCATCACTGTTGGTTTTTGAGCTTCAAGCTATCGAAGCCGCGGGCAGAAGCTAGTATTGATATAATAATTGTTTATAATAATTTTAGTCTCCAATTTTTTTTTTTTTCTTACTTTAATAAATGATTAAAAAAATATATTTATGTGTATCTAACACATAAATATTTTTTTTTAATCATTTATTCATATTAAAATACATGCATGTACACTTAAACTAATCATCGCCAAACTGTGCAACAGTTTGTTGGCGATAGTGGCGCTCTTTTATAATTTAGTATAGTAGGTGCACATTAAAGATAACACACACACAATATAATCTTATTCTAAATATTATTATACCTACTTCTTTTATTATTGTAATGGGATTATAGAATTTTATTATTTTAAATTATTTTACTAGTTATTTCTAATAATGAAAAATTACATAGAATATTTATTTATTTGAATCTCTAACAAGAAATACATTACGCAAGTTGGATGCACCAAAAACAAAAAGGTTCAATGCTTTCTCAATTTCTCAATCAAATGCTTTCTCACGTAAAAGAGATCACACCAATCTTTCCAAAGAATAACCAATCCAATACGTAAATAGCAACACGTACTAGAGCAGTCCTTGACAGTAGGATGGATTAACGACCTGCAACGAGACGTGGCAAAGTGTAAAATATATTACGGGAACATTTTAACCAAATTAAAACACTACAAAAAGAACTGAACCCCGCATAATTATTTACACTTATTATTGAGAAGTAGATGAGATGAAAGTAGCTGAAGTTTTGTTTAGCACGTTTCTTTTACAAGAAACATACGTATTATACCGTGAAGGAGATTTTCATGGAAATTTGGATAGAAACGGATTACGAATACGAATAGGATCTTAGTAATATTCTAGAAACTTTCGCGATTGTAAGACCAAGGTAGGAACTATCTCTATTCGTCCTGCGTACGCGCACTTTATTCCACATCGCATCACATTAATATGTTCATCATAGGTTAAAACTAAGAAAATCATGTTTAAAGAACATGATTTTTTTATAATGTTTGCATCGGTAGGGTAGGGTCATGGTCAAGTGTTCGTGAAAACCAGTTTTGAAGTCACCAACCCGTTTCAGTGTAGTGACACTGTTGTCACTACACAATGCCTGTGCATTGAATGGCAAACATCGTAATTTAATAAATGCTTCGGTAAATAAAAATGTATTGAAGGGCGGGAGTTTCGGAGGCTGTCTATAATGCAATAATGACGTTCAAAAAGTACTTACTAGCTAGTAAGTAGTAGTATATATATTACATAAATGATTTTGACATTGACCTAATTCTTAAACTCGTGACATTAAATTATTCTAGCAGAATCATAGTCAAAATAGAGTTTAGGCGGGAAAATGAAAAGTGCACATTGTCGATTTTATATTATTTTTCAAAACTTGAATTTCTCCGAAGTTTAATGTATAATTATGGTGGATAATTAACCATTAAGTGTTTGTGAACGTGTGAGAGTGTAGGCAAATGATATGAAATTGAAAATCGTGACTTTTTGGGTTCACTCCTAAACTCCATCGAAGCCTCAATAAAATTTCTACCGTTTTATTGGGGCAACAACTTATACTTGACACTGGCGAAAACAAAAAGTGTGGTGCCATATTACAATCCCTAGCAATCCCATAATGGGAAATATTATTTGATTACTTTATTACTTGACACTGGCAAATAAACAAAAAGTGTGGCGCCATGATTAAAAAAAAAATAGTCAAAATAATAAATAATGAAAACAATAAAACAATAATGTATCATAATGCTGTGTCCACAACGTATAGCATAATATCTAGACACGCGGCAGCGTGTCAAGCCATTATTCTATCGCCTATGGGGCAATAATATCAGGGCAGGTTTATATCTTATGAGCAGCCTCGAAACTGACTGTCTATCGATTATCCTTGGAATCTCATGCTATAATTTTCATGCTTGACAGCACGATTGACGCAGGTGCTGACCGATAGTTATTTGCCATGATTGCCATTTGATATTTACCATGTGTATGTACCACCTAATACTGTCAAAATGGTGAAAGGCTTTATTTAATCGATATAAATAGAGTTGCATCGAATTGATGTTCTAAAAACTAAAATCTAACGTATTCTTGCACACAATAACAGTCAGGCATAAAAAAATCAACTAATTCTACTAATACCTGTGGAGTTAATACCTATGTACGATGTTCGGACGACGACCCACAAGTCTAATTCCTGGACCTACTCAATGAAGTTTTGCCAGCAAGTTCACTTTCACGTAAATATTTGCTTTACTCCCAATCAAAACAAACTCTATTTAGGAAGCGTGTTGTCAAACAAAACTCTGAAGCTGCAAGCTTCTTTCATACTGGATGGACAATAATAAATATTTAAGTTTATCTCAGAACAAAGAGAGTGATCTAGCTAACAAATTATTAATCTCTACTATTATAAAATTGAAAAAAAGCTGTGCCTGTACATTGAAGATATTAAAAAAACAAGTGGGTTATGGTAATATAATCGTCTATATAATCCAAAAATGTGATTGCTTGCCTGTGTCTGTTTGTTACGGGTTGGAGCAAAAACTACTGAATAGATTTTAATTTTGTTATCACTGTTAGAAAGTATTTATACTCTAACTTAAAAACTGGTAAACTTATTATCTCAATTAATTTAACGAATCCTGAGCTACAGCTTAACCTCTCTAACGTATAGTATAGATACCCATACAAAGAAGAGATCATCACTGTTGGTTTTGAGCTTCAAATGACCGAAGCCTAGTAATCCTATAAAGGAAATACCTAATTGTGACCATACTGTTAGTCTCCTTCCTATTACTTATTAATATTATTTATTTGTTTTAGCCCGCCAGTTCTATTTTTAGCCTTTCCAACAGTTTGGTTTGCTTTACGTCATATCGGTATGTTCTTTATTTCGCCAGATGTGTACATTTCTAATAAGATTCTCACACAATAAGAACTGTTTCTTTCTTAGCTTCTGCGACCGTTTTATGTTACAAAACATTACTGTTTTGTCAACAAGGATCCTCTATTTTCTGTATTACCGGTATTCTTACAGTTTCTAAAATGATTTTTATGCATACATTTACATACATTTTCAGTTCATAATCTGGTTTCGTTAATAAAATATTTATTGTTTCATTGGACTATGGTGAGGTTCTAGTTGTCTAGCTAGATATAGAAAGAAAATTGCTGACCTGCAGATTTTCACTACGTGATCTGGAACTGGGCACATTGGGCCGTTCCAGCATCAGCAGTTCAGTGAGAACTATGACACCAAACACCGTGAAGAACATGATGAAGATGAAGAAACTGATATTGGCGCGCTCTTTGGCGCGGGAAGAGGCCGCATGCGCGCGCCACTTCATCGCGCCGGCACTGCACTCGCATGAGCACTAGGAAAACAGTGGCCGCTTACGCGCGCGCCACACGACTGAATCACCAGGGTCGAAGCGCCATACCGCCGCGCTCCGCAACCGCGTGCCGCGTCAAAACACAACACGACGCCTTCCCACACTAACGAAACACGCAATATGGTGGATTGACAGGACTTCGCTCAAACGGGTTGCAAGCTCAAGAAGAGCTTTCCGTACCCTTGAAAAGTTTGACACACTAAATTTAATTACCTCCTTTCCGAACAGTCTTAAAAGTTCACACTTTCATCCTATTTCAAATCGTAGAAAAGAAAAACACTGAAAGCTTTGAAGTTTTTCCTGAAAATTACTTTACGTAGCTTTATTATATAATTAACATTTTAAACTAAATGGAGGCTATCGCGCGACGTCTTAAAAAGTTGACCTTCGATAGATGATAGTCACATAAATAATGTAATGTATTCCACCACGAATGCATTTGGTGCCGTGAATAGCAACCCAAATTGGTAGGGATCAGTTACGCATGCGCGCCCCCGCCCTACGCTCAATGACTTGACGCTCAATGTACCTAAAGAGTCTAGCTATACAATGAGATTGTATTTGGCCTATCAGCTGTCGAATGCACCCTTACATCAGCCGCAATGTATGTAGGAATTTCCGTTATGTAGGTACACAAAATACTAGTGGAAATCATTTTCTTCACGTTATTCAAAAATTTCATGATTCATTAGTTAACCAAATAGGTTTAAATGTTAAAAGGACATTACTTCCTTGAGTGCCTTGGGGTATTTGTATTGTAAAGGTATAAGATAACAGAATTGATATTTCGGAAATATATAGTTAGTCCAATTATGAAACAAAATAACAAACCTAGACAAGTCGAGTGAAGAGTGTAGGCTCTGTACCTAATTTGCCATTTATGTGTTTACTGGTCATCGAGGCAGTGTTTGCATTGTACGAACCCTAATAGTCACTTATTATTTATTTAAGTGATTTCACCAACTCCTATTATCGCTAAAGACCTTTGATGCACGCTACTTCATACGTAAAATTTAAGCTTCAAGAGCTTATAGCTCGTAAGGTTTTTCAATTATGCATAGGCTCCTCTTTTACATTAGGCCTTATGGGCAAGTGCGCAGTGCCACGCGATGCAAAGCGGCCCCCTATTTCCCACTCCTTTTTATGTTTATAAAATAGTCTCCCGACATATCTTTGTCAGGGGAAGGTGGGGTAAGACGAGACCTCTAAGGTATTTCATGAATAAACCCTTGGTTTCAGATTGCACATTGTAGGAACTTTTATTAAGGAAATAATTAGTCTTTCTTCTTTTAAATTCCAATTAATCAAAATAAATAAATATATTTTTTCTTGTAGAAATATGAACTTAAAAAAATAACTATTTTTTCCCATCTTACCCCACCTATAGGGTAAGACGGTGTACCCCCTTAGGTAAGATGGGGTATACAGATTTAATCATCGTTATCTCCACAAACCGGGCAGATATGGACAGCTTCGTCATCGTTATCTTCCACTCCTGCACAGCTATAATGCGCTCACTTACCACAAATCTGATAAGTCATCCATCCTTCAGATAGGTTCGGAATACAAGCCGTGGCATTCCGGGCATTCTGTATCTACCACAGAACTCCCAGATCCTTCATCAGCTTCTTGGGTTCTTTAAGATCTTTTGCTTTTTTTAGTTTCTTTTAGTTTCGGTTTCTTTCGGTTGTTTTTTCTTGAACTCTGTTTTATACGGAGTCTCCGTAATAATAGCTGTCTTTCCTCTTCTTCTAACTTGTCTTTGCCTTATATTGGAAATTTGTGGATACAGCATTCACTATTTTGGGCTAACTAGATGGAATGTTGTGTTATCCAAAGAATCATGTGCTGTTTGTTGCTGTGCTGAAGGGAAGATTGCAGCAGTTGGTTGAGAACCAATCCAAGCAATATGAAATGTGGGTTAAGATGGGGTACCTACTGCCTACCCCGTCTTACCCGCAAATAGGTACCCCATCTTTCCCAAACTGGACTTCCAAGTTGTGTTATTTTTTTGACGTTACAAATCGAAGCAAACCGGACCGAGCTAATGTAAATTATAATAGTAAAATAAACATATATCAATAAAAAAATATGCGATACATCTTGTACATTATACATTTTGAACAGTAGCGCACTTTATATACGTCAATAATTAGATCAAACCACTTAAAATTAATAAAAGTACTTACAAAATCAAAACGTGCACACCTTCGACCAAACGATTTGTGCCACTAACAACTTCCCCTAAATACCGTCAGATGGCATTAGAAAAACATTTCTAGCTACATTGTATCATCATTTTTGTAGCGGTCCCCATCTTACCTCGCTACCCCGCCTTACCCCACCTTCCAGGCAGTGTTTGCATTGTACGAACCCTAATAGTCACTTATTATTTATTTAAGTGATTCCACCAACTCCTATTATCGCTAAAGACCTTTGATGCACGCTACTTCATACGTAAAATTTAAGCTTCAAGAGCTTATAGCTCGTAAGGTTTTTCAATTATGCATAGGCTCCTCTTTTACATTAGGCCTTATGGGCAAGTGCGCAGTGCCACGCGATGCAAAGCGGCCCCCTATTTCCCACTGCTTTTTATGTTTATAAAATAGTCTCCCGACATATCTTTGTCATAGGGCGGGCCTATTATCCTAAAGTACCCAAGGCCACAAGGTTATAGAGCCAAAACCATCCATGTAATATTTTCTATCCACAAAGTACATTGGCGTCAACTTCCAGTCTAAATGCCTCATTGGTCTAGTCACTAGACCGTAGGGATGTTCGATCCGATCCGATACTTAGGTGGATCGATACAATGGAATACGATCCACCCGATTTTTATATCGATACAATGGCTTTCGATCTGTTAGTGGATCGATACACGTACACGGAGGATCGGATCGAATGATATTAGTTTTAAATTTTGTATGAATTTAGAAATTTAGAGACCGTTTGGGATATACTGAGTAATATAGCCTGACGTTATTGCTCAGTGGTAGGAACGTCTGTGCCCTCCGAACATTTTTCTCGTTAACCAAACATACATTAACTGAAAGCCGTATTCGCCTGGATCCAGAACGGCTATACAAATTATTGTTTTTATGTATATTAAATTTTAAAGATAGACAAAGAGATAAAGTAAAATTTTGGTTTTGCTCCTTTAAATTAAACTTTGAAGCTATAAAAATACATCTTTAATTTTTTATAATATTTGATACGATACTGGATCGATCCAAAAAATCGTATCCCATTAATTGGATCGATACAGTGTATTACGATCCATTGCGATCCAGAATATCGATACAAACCACCTGGATCGAACATCCCTACTAGACCGTAGCAGTCAGCCAGTCACACTTAGAACCACTAGACTCTAGTGGTTCTAAGTGTGACTGGCTGACTGCTACGCTAGAGGTCCTGGGTTCAATCCTCAGGTTGAGCAAAGTGTTATTGGGTTTTTCTATGAAATTCTCAGTAGGAAGTTGGACTTTGGATTTGTCCCCGGTTAATTTTAATTTAACATATTTTGTGTAATAGGCCCGCAATCTATTATACGTGGCCTAAATAATATACCGCGAACTATGGGTGTTAGGGTGTACATAAGTATCCATACGTCTGCTTATTCCTTCAGAGAATAATGGCGTGAGAGTTCATTAGGGTGTTTTAACACCAATTTTGTAGGTACGAGTAATTAGGTTAGGTATCACTTATAGGATTTCATATTACAGAAATGGTGTTATGAGTCTTAGAATGCATATTATACTGCCCTAACTTAACCCTAACCTAACTAGGTACCTATAGTACCTACTTAATTAAGTTGGCACCAACAGTTCATAACGGCATGCGACTACGGCTATAATCTGGACACGACTGTAGGTACACTGTAGGTACCTATTAAGTAAATTGTGTAATGCGTATGCATCTCTTAGTAGTTTGTGATTGTGTATTAGGAAGGCGACACAGGAATATTTATTGTTTCTTTTTTTTCGTAGTTTTTCAGTTTTATTTCAATACAACGCACATTAGGTAGGTACTTAAATATTTATTTAAGTCAGAGGTTTGAATTAGAAATCGTGACCTAAGACTGCAACTGGAGGCAAACTGGAGAAAGACAATTTTTGGAAAATAATAATAAAGAGAGATTTTCCACAACGTGGCTGCATCTCGCTGCTTCTCTAGTGTCTGTTACTGGATGACCTGCTTGAGAAGCTAAGTAAGATGCATATAAACATACAAGCATACTCGGACGATGGAGTGCTACTAATTACTGGAAAAGTGATCAGCACCATCGGCGAAGTGATGAAGAAAGGAATTAATATTACTTTTGGATGGTGTAGGGAAAGAGGTCTGAATCTCAACCCCACTAAAACGAAATTAGTACTATTTACTAACAAAAAGAAATACACTGAGCTACCACCAATTTGCATCGATGGGGAACGAATTGAGTTGATCAAGGAAATCAAATATCTAGGTGTGGTCTTAGACAAAACTATTTCATACAAGACACACATAAATGAAACGTGCGAGAAAGTGAAAATTGCATTAATACAGTGCAAGAGAGCCGTAGGTAGAACCTGGGGAATGAAACCGGCAGTAGTAGCCTGGATCTACAACGCCATAATCATACCCAGAATCATACATGGAGCAATTGTCTGGTGGCACAAAACGCAAACCAAGACCAACAACATTTATTTTATTTTTATTTTATTAGGATCTCCAACAAAGAATACACCTTACATGGTATAAAAGTGTTTACATTAACAGATATTCCTTGTGTTTCCTCAATTACAGGAGACCACATCATGCAGTAATATTTAACGAACAGAAAGACAATAATATTGAACACTTAGGCCCACTTGCACCTCCCAAACGTGTCCAAATTGCATTAATACTGATTAATACTAACATAGAACTATCAAAGTTACAAAGATTGGCCGGACTTATGATAACAGGGGCAATGAGGACAACACCCTCAGCGGCCCTCAACGTCCTGCTAGGACTGCTACCACTTAGTCAACAGGTCAAGATAAAGGCTCTGGAGCAGTGGTCCAAACTGAGAAGCCTAAACCTTTGGAAAGGCAACTTCATGGACAAAGGGCACGCAACAATAGCAAATCGGTACGAAGACAATCTATCAATGATCATGGCCAATAATGACCTGATCAAGAAAGAGAAAATCTTCGACAAGAAAATATAGAATACACATCGGAACAAGAGCAGGATGGACAACCGAAAAAGAACCATCCACGGTTGTCTGCTATACAAAATTGTCCGGCTCCGGGGTTTTCATCCCCGAACTGAACATAAATAGCTCTTTCCCATTAAGCAGATGTGCGAGTGTATTCCAGACAGAGGTTCTTGCCATTATGGAATGCACTAGAATAGTCAAAGAAGCTCACAGACTGGAGGGCTCCAAGGTAGTCATATACAGTGATAGTCAACAACACTCAAAGCACTGGACGAAGTGGAGGTCACCTCTGCACTAGTGAAAGAGTGCAAAGAAGCACTCAATGAACTAGCGGAAACGGCAGAGGTGACAGTCGCATGGGTCCCTGGTCATCAAGGACACAAAGGAAACGAAAAAGCAGATGAACTGGCTAGGAAGGGAGCTGATGAACCCTTCTTGGGACCAGAACCTAGGTTACCGATCCCATACAATTTCTTCAAAGGAATCATCCATAGAATAATGGTAATAGACTCGAACAAAAGATGGCACATAATAGAAGGTTGTCGACAGTCGAAAATCTTCTAAAGTCATACGACGAAAGAAAGTCCCAAAAATTACTGAGGACGAGCACAGAAAACATAAAGATAAGCAGTAGGGATCGCAACGGGACACTGTGGACATAACAGACACCTGGCGATCATGAAAATAAAGGAGGACCCCATATGCCCAGCATGAACAGAAGAAACAAGCTTCCATCTAATAGCAAAATGCACAATGTATGCGCTACTTAGATGGGAAATACTAGGAACCGATGAGATCAATGAAGATCAGTTAGCAGAACTCTCCATCGGACAACTGGTGGGCTTCTACAAGGCTACGGGAAGATTTGCGACGCCGAGCGCCAGTAGCCCATGACGGGATCCACCAAAAATGGGGAACTGGGCGAAATAATCCCAACATGAGGACTGATCGCTCGTCTGGTGCCTGCCTGCCGGCGTCCCCAAATATAAATAGAATAAATAGATTAGGTAAAGAAGTTTTGGGGTTGACTTTTTTATTTTATGACCTGGTATTATATAGCTTTAAGTCCGTCTTTTTGTAACAAAGAATCAAGAACTTTTTAGTAACTTTATTAGGATGACCACAATTTCTAGTTCATTTCCACTGTTGTCAATAATTAGCCTTTTTGTACCAGGTTTGAATCTTTGTCGGTTTTTTTCCTTGGCATACATTTTAGTAACAGCAACATTTGCGGCTGTCAGTGTCAGTTTCTCCGAGACAGCTATCATAATGACAGACAACAAAGTGCCAAACCTTCAATGCTATCAAAATCGTAACATTTTTAGTTTCCACTTTTCCAGCGGTGGATTTTCAATAAAATACAATGGCTAAACCTAATAAAGAACATCCTAAAGATGACAATGTATTTAGAGCGTTCATGAGTGCCCTTTACAATACAATCGATGCCCCGGTAACACTTTTCCGAGGTAAAAATCATTACCGATTTTAAACGTTTATTGTTATGTAAGTGCGTATTCGAATTATTCTGTTGTTGTGCTACAGAGAAGATCGTGGAGCCCAATCAGACGAAGTACCCGTGGTACCACCAGAAATTCCGCCGCGTACCAACCATCGACCAATGCTACGACGATGATGTCGTCTGCGATTTTGAAGCGAACTCACAGTTCAAACGTGATAGGTTAGCTTTTATTTATATTTTTTATCAGGTTCCCGTATAGCCTAATAGTTGCAAAACAAGGGTATTGAGACCTCAAAAGTTATTTGGATTGGCATAAAATTTAAATGAATTAGTTTCAAAATCCACTAGCTTTCCAACCATTCACTAAATTATTATCTTCGTCTCAGACATTTCATTTATAATGTTATCTTCTAAGCAGAATTAATATATTAAATATGTTATATCAATCACCTTACAAAAATCATGTATTATTTCAAATGGCTTATTTTAAGTGATTAATGGATTTTCAACTCATTTCAGAGCTGTAGATTCTGAGATTCTAGGTATTCTCCGTAACCGTTATGAGGACTGTATGCTTTATGAAAACCCTGACCATCATGCTGCCTGCAAACCTCTCTGGGCTACATACAAGGATGCTGAAGAGGCCTGGTTTATCAAATGTAAGTTTAATATTGCTGTAAAATTCTAAATTTAGAAAAATACCTTAATTAATATTGACAAATTGATACATACTAAATTTATTATTTTGTACAAGAACTGTTTCCCTGCTCAGCCATTTGGAATACCTGACTTCAGAGGGGCAGGAATATGGCTCAAATTTTACTATTTATTATAGGTATGCTGTAACTGCCTTATTAGCCAAGTGGTCCTGAGTGCGACTGCTACGCTAGAGGTCCTGGGTTCAATTCCCAGGTCGAGCAGTGTTATTCGGTTTTTCTATGAAATTCCCAGTAGCAGCTCGGAGTTTGGAATTTGTGCCTGGTTAATGGCAATAGGCCCCTATTACATGGGAACTAAACATACCGGCGAACTGTGGGTGTACCTTAGTACACCTCTGCATAACCCTTCGGGGAATACAGGCATGATGGTATGTAATGTATTATAGGTATCATTTCCTTATAAAAATAGGTACCATGTCGATAATTAAACTCTGTATCAAGATAAAAAATATTATTAATTATAAGTTCCCATGGAACTGATATAATTTATTGTAGATAGCAGCATTTTTTTGTAGTCTCTAGGAATTAGAGATCTCTATCACATGCTAAGAAGGTCACAAGTACTGTGCAACAATACATTTACCATTGTGTCTTCTCCATATTATTCAAAAAAACTACATAATATTCAAAACAACAACATTTTATTATTATTATTATAACTTGTCTTTCAGATGGAGACCTTGGAGCATATGGTGATGCTCGTAAAGCATATATGAAACAAAAGCACCGCATGATCTGGGAGAGACGCCATGGGCCTCTCTCGAGCTTAACAGCCCAGTAACTTACCACCCACTTCACACAATACTTTGTCTTTATGCGAAACTAAGTAGATGTTTTATGCTGAGGCAATAAATAAATTAAATTATAGTACCTACACTTTTATTTTATTTTATTCCACACAATTTATAACTTTGATAGGAATATTTTTTTATTCATAATCATAACATAACATTATCAACCCATATACTGTCCCACTGCTGGGCACGGTTCTCCTCTCAGAATGAGAGGGATTAGGCTATAGTCCACCACACTTGCCTAATGCGGGTGTGCAGACTTCACACGCCGTCGAGAAAATCTCTCAGGCATGCAGGTTTCCTCACGATGTTTTCCTTCACCGTTTTAAAGCGAGTGATAATTAATTATTAAAACGCACATGACTCGCGCAGTGAGAGAAACCTTACAAACTTGATACTTTTTACCACTGAAGTTCGAGTTCCACTTCCTTATTAAATTTGAATTACGTACTATACAACAGCGCGGTTCCCTAAGTGGTGATAGGCACTCTTGAAAGGGCCCAGCCTAAAGTATTCTGATTGGTTACTTAGTTCAATAAAAACTAGTTATTACGAGCGACGAATTTCTATCTCACTTCCCGAACGGCTTATCGGGTGATATTATAGGGTGATTAGAGTGGTCAGTGCGCTCACCTCTCACCAATATACCACCCTCTGATTTTTAAATGGGGATATCTTAAATCCTCGGATACTACGAATCGTTCGGAAACCCTCAACGGTGGTGCCATCGCCAAGATCGACAAAATTGATTTCGACTCGCCCAATGTATTGAGCAGAACGGTGGCCACCTTCTAGATTATCTTCTTGAATAGCTACAGTGCCCCCGAAATATCATTACGCGTCTGAAGTTATCCGCAAGTGGTTTTCCGTGGTAAATTTTAATATAAAGAGCTGGGGTCGTAATATCGCATTCGTGTTGTCCGTATTTCAATATTTTCGCATAAGAACACTTATTTGATATAGCTGTTACCCGCGACTTCGTCCGCGTGTTATTTAAAAAAAAGTAGACTCAAGTAACTCGTTGGTACATCAGCTATCTGCCAGTGAAAGTGCCGTCAAAATCGGTCCAGCTATTTCAGAGATTAGGAATAACCAGACAGAAAGACACAAAAATTTTAAAAAAATTGTTTTTGTATATTTACCAAATGTATACATTCAAACGCACTTAGTAAAAAGTGGTTATTTTAATATTATAAACAGACACTCCAATTTTATTTAATTGTATAGATACGGCGCTGTTCGCAACGACTAATTTCAGACGCACGCTGTTATTTCAAGAGTACTCTTAGTTTTTTTATCATTGTTTTAAATAAGGGCCACGCCGCACCCTGTATGAAATGAAACAACAATAGAATTATGGAATCCACCGAATATTGTTCTAATGTTCAATTTGTAAAAGAAAAGTCATATTGAATCGACTACATACTTTGTTGTTCGAATAAATTAAAGTTGATTTTATAGGAAAAAGTTTAATTCAAATACCAATATATTATTGAAAAAATAACATTTATTTTCGGACACATTCATCATACATGCAATACTGAAACGACTCTAATTCCAATACATCGATTCACTAGTTAAAACTATAACAAATAATCACAGAATTTACAAGATGTAGGAAAAATTATATTATGTTACATCTTTCGTAATGATCCGAATGAGTAGGTACTTAATTCTATCTTACCGTTACAAAATACATAGTTATTGGTCAGAAAATAAAACAACAGCTTAAAAAGTACTTAAATGTATCTTCACTACAGTCTTAGAGAACTTTGTAATTAAATTATAAATCTTAAGTAACATTAATTTTACGGTGGACAGTACTCTGGCCATTATGTGAACGCAATCACATTCAGAACTTACATGACAATCATTTTAGTGGTCATTAAATTTAATAGATAGAAATCTTATAATATCTCATTTCGATAGATAGATCTGCTGGCCAATACTGATGTAAATGCGGACTGGCAGTGTAACAAATGTAAAATTAATTGCATTGAAAAAATATACTTTAACTATGCAAGATCCTGCTTACATAAAATATATAAAATAATTTCACAATTAAATATCATAGTTCCACATTAGTGTATAATTTATTACTAAAATGTTCATACTTTGTACCAGTTTTTAATAATTAAAATGTAATATTATGTACACTATATACATACCTACGAAAATATGTAGCTGACTTATGATTACAAAAAGTATCACGAACTAGAAAATATGTGATTAAATATTATATCGAGTTGGAACCATTATGGCATTTGGTACAGAAGTATCACAGTAGCAATGCCTTTGAAGAAATACTAAAATCACAAAATATGTATGTATTTACATTTTTATAATTAGCTCATAACACTTCCAATATTCATATAATTAAACTGATAATACTATTTAATATAATAACTATTATTTCAAATTATAATAACTAAACAAAGTGTCAATACCCCCTATTCCAAGTTGGCTGTCGTTTAAAACATATGTCAGACATACCAAACTCATTAGATTTCTTTTAGATCTATAAAAATAAAGGTACAAATAAGAACAGAGAAATATCTGTAAGTGTTGTTAGAAAGACAAAAGGAATTAATTCCCATTTACAAAATGATTTATACTAATGGAATATCTGTTAATTGTACTAACAATATTCAGTAAGGGCCACTTTGGCCCAATTTGATTTAAAACTAATGCTTTGGCAATATTTATAAAGATAATTAGCGGTTTTCATGTGCGTGATAACAACCAATAATTAACCAGCACTTTGTATTTTTTCCATAAATTTATTGTACTAAGGTAAATGGAACTCAAATCACTCCCTCTCTCTTTAAATGATGTGGAACTAAGAAATTTAATATTTGAAAAAACATAAACGACTGTCATAAATTAAAGCATCATCGCACTTCAGGCACGAGCATATTCTATCAAAGCAATAATATCACCTACATCTACATTCATTCAATACTCTTATAAAAACCTTTGAACGTTTTTAATTGACACGTTAAGGCCAGTTCGCAATAGTGAGATTCAACAAATAACTGGCAAACACATTACGTAATTCATTGTAGGATCCGAATCCTTAACCTGAATGTAAATGTTATCTAAAATTACATAAATTCGAATGTGATATACCTACAACGAGAAATTAAATTCGTCTGTACAATAACTTTACACAATATTCTGAAATTAATACACAAGGCAAGTTACATGCAAATAGATTTGTGGCCGAAATATATTAGAAGATAAAACTCTAGGACAAGAATCAACATATCGTATGATCATTGTACTTTTTGTGGGCATCCGAAAAATGTTACAAGTGCTCGAGGTGTTTATTTAATCAAACTTAGCAACTATTCTTAACATATTTTGAGCCTCAAATCATTGATATGTACATTTATTGTTTATTATTGTTTCAATCGTATAAACGGCAGTAACATCATCTACTTATAAAATACGTAGATAACATACTGTAGATCTTTCATAAACTTATTAGTACCTTATAGTATCATTTGAAGCTTGTTCAGTCCTTTGTTACATGAAGAGCCAAGATAAAATAAACCTAAGAAATATAATATATAAAATGTCAAAAGGTAAAATAAAATATAAAATTGATTAGAGTTATGCAATTATTATTATCATACTGTTCATAAATTCTAAACAATTTTATAAATAGTTCAACAAGTAACTGGAAAAGACTAAAACAACACACCACGAAACCGACTCAGTTGGATACATATAAAATAGCGTTAGTCAATTAAAATAAAACATTAATAGAATTTATACACTAAGATAAAATTAAAGAAGATTTCGGTCAAGTTGATTCTTAAAACTTACCTTTATATTGTACATGATGGGACATTAGTTTTAAATCGGCACTTTAAACATTTGACGAATGCTCCGTAAGATTTCTTAATCTAGATAAACACATAAAAATATAAACATCTAAAATATTATTGTTACAGACATCACAATTTATTGGACACTTATATAAGTCTAGTAGTTAAAATTCGTTGCGACCCTGATTCACATCACTCCATAGTTTCAGGTGCCGCGTTTGGAACACGAGTAATACTAATCTACCTCAAAAATATAAAGGAATGCATCTGCTTATACGACGCGGTGGGATTACGAACCATCGAAGTGTGCTGCCAAACGGATACGACCTGTTGAATAGACACAATTATTAATACTATTTAAATTATTACTGAAGACAAGTTTTTAACACTATAAGTGATACTTACGTCGGTTCTCATGGTTGAGTAAGGCTGTTGGTGTCGGCAATGCACTAGCCGGTGGGGAACACCAAATATTGGTCTTTGGCGATTCGAATACACGCGAACCCTAGAACGAGATTAATTAATTAGCTTAACAAACTCTAGACGATGCTCGTAACTATGCTGGTCCAATATGTAAGTTTAAGCTGGGCTTGTGGCGATCGATCGACGATGTGTGTGGTGGCCTTTCTTAACACATCAAGCCCCTCCTTGCCCTTAAGAGCGCGTAAAGTCGTCGATCGCAGGGTCATACCTATTATAACAATGGTTTATGATGGTCAGAAGCCCGAAAAGCCTAAGAGACGGTCCTGAGGATATCGGCGGTGCCAGGGAATTCCGCCACATCTGATTATACCAAAAGGCAAGCCAACATAGTCGGGGAAAAGGTAAGGAAACTGATGAGTAATATAAAATCTGTCTAAAATTGCAGATGAGGGTCCACTAATTGTACTTCGACAATACTTAATTTGTAAGCTTAATTGTTTTTATTGTCTATCATGATCCTAAGAATTGCATAATTACAAGAACCTGAGGTACTGTACCAAAATCTCACAGGAAAAATGAAGACATCGTACCTTCTGCCCAGGCGGTGTATCGTGAACAGAATAGTCTTCGTGAGTTGGTCCAGGCACCAATTCACGGCAGCGAGGCACAACTACGCCTGGACACAGCATCCAACGACCCGCCTCGGTTTCCAAAAATATCTCCATATATTGATGAAGGAAGTCCACTACGCCATCTGCACCTATTACAAGAAGAACCTTTTTACTTGTTGGGCTAAAATTTTATTATTATAGTAGCCATACGAAATTTGTACATGCTTTTATCAAAACGGAGAGTTCAGGTTTATATTATGTGTAGGTATATGGATACTCTTGAAAAGCTATACACAGATGCTCACCTGGCTCAGATTCCGGGAACACGGGTTCATACCGCCTCGCGTACTCCACGAACAGTTCATCGACGGGCGCAGGCGAGGTGCGGTCCGCTAATATCTGAGCCAGACGCCACACAGTACGCCAAGCGGGGGACAGTCGCAGCCTCTGGTCATTAGCGACGATAACACCAGCAGCAGCCAGCCGGGCTAGCTCGGGTTCTGTACCACGAAGACGGCGGAATGTCGCCGAGAAGTACTCGAGGGTAGAACCTCGAGCTATGCTGCGATCGCCGCTCAATGCAGCGCAGGCGGCCAGTAAAGACCCTGCCCAAGAAGGCGACCCTCCTGGAGGGACTACTACGTTGTTTTCTACGCAGCCGCCTACAGCGTAGACTAACCCCTCCAATGAATCAGCGTCCAGCATGTCGGGCTGAAAATGTTGCTTTGTGAGTATTGTTTATACGATTAGTCGATTATACTCTATGTGTGGTTTTTCAATGTGATAGATAATATCTCAAAGATAAAAGTCAGATTCTGATTATAGTTAAGATTGCCGTGTTCAATGCATATAGCAGAACTTCTAAATTTGGGTACATGCATGCATAAAATGCATGTATGAATGTCATCAATATGTGTGTTCGCGTACACACTTGCGTCCCTGATAAAGAGAGTGTGTTGTAGCACCAACAGTCTCCTGAATGTCATTGCAAGGAACTGGATTGTCCACTTATGCGTTATTTGAGTCTATTGCATGTGCCTTTTAATACTTACATCGTTTTTTATAAGTCTATATAGTTACTAACAAATTGTATATGGAATATTAAATCTGCAATAAATGATTTATTATTATTATAAAAATAAAACATATTTTTCGTAATGATGATCATGAAGCTAAAAAGATGAAAACAACGTGAGGCGAAATGTAGTAAAGAATGATCCTAAACTTGATCGATCTCCGAAAAACTCCGCGATGTTCCCCTCGACGGTGGCAGGCACGAAATGTGAGTAAGTTACCTGCGGCGGCGCGCCGAAGTGGTGCGCATAGTGCGCCTGCAAGTCGTGCAGCGGCAGCGGCGGCAGCGCGCGCAGGCGCAGCGCGAGCAGCGGGCGGGCGGCGCGCGCGGCCAGGCGCACCTCGCGCTCGCCGCCGCGCTCGCGCACG
Source organism: Acronicta leporina (assembly GCA_947256265.1). NCBI lineage: Eukaryota > Metazoa > Arthropoda > Insecta > Lepidoptera > Noctuidae > Acronicta > Acronicta leporina. The sequence goes on from OX366521.1 coordinate 9,675,458, forward strand.
CGCACGCCGCCCGGGATCAGCTCGAACAGCTCCGCCAGCTTCACGCAGCCGTAGTGCGCCACGCGCAGCTGCCGCCCGAAGTGCGCGTGGTACGCGGGCACGAACCGAGCGAACTCCATGCGGAAGTTCGGTGTGTGGCGGAGGAGTTCGATCGCCTACGTCAAGTTTATGGTGCTGACACACTTATAATCGTTTAGCGAATTTACGTGTTTTCGATATTAATTCATTCGGATTTAGACAAACTTTACACATATGTATTTATAACTAGTAATGTATTTATGCATATAATTTATACATTACTAGTAAAATTCCTGGAAAACCCCAACTGTGTTATTCTTATACTACGTTTAGAAACCTCCCAATAATAGCAGCAATATATTTCAAATTACATCACGAAAACACACATATTCGCTAAACGACAATAAATGACATCAAATGTTAACAGTAAAAATATTAAGAAAGATGTTATTACGCCGGAATAAACATATTCCCAAATATTTTTATGAAACTTTTAGAACCTCTATGCAGTCACCGCGATAAGACCGCCCTATCTTCACGTGCATGACATACAACCAAGAAATGACTTCGATGAGATGGATAAAATCGAATTAAAATATGCGCACGAAACACGAACCATAATTTGAGCAGGGTAAAACAAGAGTGGCATAGAAAGGAAGAGGCTTATGCTTAGTGTGTCGAAAAAAGCTGATGATGATGATGAATTAGTCTACTAGCAAAATGATCTCCTTACCTGCATGGCGAACTGTTGGGTGCGAGCCCTCTCTTCAGGCGTCGGGGTGCGACGAGGCAACGATAAAGTTCCATCGGCACCCAACGAAACTGATTGAGGGCTCAAGCGCTGCATCAATTCTCCGATTGTACAAACTCCGTAGTCGACCGGGGAGAATGCCCGGCCGAACATAGCTTGGTACAATTGAGGGAGATCGTGCAACTGCACCGTACGCCCCGGCTGCGCTTTAAGCAGCTTCACGAGATCAGACGTCCAGCGACGGCTTTGAGCCGAGGCTGATATCGTAATGATACGTGAAGACCCTGAACCGAGTACCTAAAATACAAATAAAACCTTTGATTTCTGCTATATAAAATCTAGTAGTGAAAAAGTGAGTAAATTATAAAAGTCAAAACTAGTTCCACGGTCTTGGAGAAATATGAATATTAAAGATTGTTGATAATTATGCAGTGAATTATAAGAATATGAAGATTTATTTAATATGTGTATGAAAAAAGGTTTGCCACGACGAATAACAGCTGTACGGTGAAGCCTCAACTATTCCCTTGTGGCGTTTGCAATTATATGAAACAGTTATTTGGCATTCTTTATTTGGTATAATAATATAATAGTAATGCCGTCATATTTCTTTGTGTAGGTTTCACTTACCACAATAGCATTTCCAAGAGCAGCGAGCAGATCCGGCAGCTTGGTAAAGCCATAGTCAGCCACACGACATTGTCGACCGAAGTGATGGTGAAAGGCGGGAATTAGTCTGAAAAAAATTATTGTGTAATTCACCGCTGAACTAATATACCTAGTCACTTGAAATATAACAGAAGATATACATATATTTAACTGTTATTTGGCTAACACAATCTTCACAGACAGCATATAGTCTTTCATTATCAATAGAGGATTATAATTTCCTAATATGCTTAGATAATTAATATTTTTCTCAGTCTCTTTCACATTTATAGTAAGTAGTGTGGATGAGATATTTAAGACAGTTGCAAAAATAGGTTGTATTGAAATGATGTAAGTACACTAATCATAAGATGTTATATAGAATAGAATAGAATATCCTAAATTGTACACCAAAAACGAATGTCAAGTATAAGTTATCATCAATACTTTATACTTATTTATACTAATATATAAAGTCATTTTAAGTTACTAATCTCGAGGACGATGCACAAGTATAATCTATAACTATACTTAATATATAAAGCTGAAGAGTTTGTTTGTTTGCTTGAACGCGCTAATCTCAGGAACTACTGGTCCGATTTGAAAAAATCTTTCAGTGTTAGATAGCCTATTTATTGAGGAAGGCTATAGGCTATATATCATCACGCTACGCGGACGAAGTCGCGGGCAGAAGCTAGTATGCTATATATTGGAAATACTGACTTGCTGAAGGGTATGGAGCATCTGGGTACCGTGCGCAGTAAATCAATAAGTTCTCGCTCGAACAAGGCCAGCATCGGCTCGAGAGCGGGCGCCGTGCGGGGCCTCTCACGATCGCCGCTTGAACGAGAGCATTCGCCTGAAGGAAAAACAACAATATAATATACGTGTGTTTGACAATGAATTGTGGACAAAGCAAAACATTAATAGTAGCGAGTGGCGTTCTGTAGTTTCTGTATGCATGCTGCCAATGGAAAAAGACGGTAGTATACGTATGTATATACAAAAGTAAATACATTTTTTTACAATAGATGAACGTTTATTTTTATATATTGAAAAAGGCCAATAGGTGAATTGAACAATTCTACTGCAACCCGTAAGTGACTTCTACTACGGCTTAGTGACTATACTGAATTTAGCGAAAGAAATAAATAATTTTATCTGCATTTGTTCTAGGAATTATAGGGTAATCCGTTACTACTTCTTAGGACTTCTTCCCAGAACCTTTAACACGGCTGAAGTAGAGGTTTTTTTATGAGATAAGGGGGGTAAAAGAGCAGACGGATTACCTGATGATAAGTGATTACCGCTACCTATGGACACCCGCAATAACAGGGAGTCACAAGTGCATTGCCCGACTTTTAAAAGGGTTTGGGCCTCCGGTATCCTCACCCAATATAATAATCGCGAAACACAATGTAAGTGTTGTTTCACGCTGGTTTTCTGTGAGGCTGTGGTGTAACTCCGCCCGAGTCGGCCCGTTCGTGCCGAAGCATGCTCTCTCATGATCAAAAATATCTACGCTGTTAATGGCAATAGGCTCGCCACCTATTCAATGGGAGCTAAACATACCGGCAAACCATGGGCGTAAACTGTGGCTAACCCTTGTTGTAATTCGAATGTTCTTACTGTTAGCGGTGTGTGCGAGAGGTGGCGTGAGTGTGAGAGGCGTATTCCTCCAGGCCAGGTGGCGCGAGGGCGCGTCGCGCACCTCTAGTCCGTCCGCGCTGCGCAGGAGCAGCTCTAGCGCCACGCCGTGTTGCGTGTCACACATTAGCGCGTCGAAACGAGCCTCATAGCATTCCATAAAACTATAACAAAACATTAAAAGAAATCCAATGAGGACATAAGTCAATAGTAATATAAATCTTAACACTAATTAATTAATGATATTCAGCCTATATAAGTTATATTACTACTTCCAATTAAAGTGCGATTGAGTGCAAACATTATTGCGAAATTGAAGGTCTATAGGATAGGTTCAAGTTCAAGTCCAAATGTTTCTATTTCAAATAAGCTTTAACAAGCGTTTATGAAACGTTATGATTCTAGTAGCACAGTTACAAAATTTTGATCCTATGGAGAAAATCCGGCTAATCCTATGGCAAAAACTCCATGGACGGTCTTTTAAAATCAATTATGTCATTACAATCTTCACTGGTACAGTATTACAACAAAAATATATGTGGATGTTAAAAGTCAATGTCCAAGTTTGACCGAGGTCGATAATATTAAATAAAGGTTCACATTATTTGAGAACATGGTGTCATTTTAAGAGAATAAGTAAACTATGTGGAGATAATGCGATGTGAATTGACAGTTGAAGATTGCTCTATTGAAATAAAAAGATTACTTCTATTAACTTTTGCCTAAAATGTAAAAATGATGAGAGGATAAATGATGTCAAATTAAAGTGTACATATTTACCTTAATAATGGTAAAATTCCTCCATGACTTTCCAACAACATGTGCACATTCTTAGCTAAAGTAGCAACCTCCATATAAACAGGTTGCAAGATACGGCTGCCGTCCTCTTGTCCCGTGTTCAAGGACGCGTGAATGTGGCACTTCCACGGAGCCTCCTCCATCTCAGTATTGGAGACCGGCGTCAAATCTACCAGCTGAACCATTCTGCCGAACCCCTCGTGTATGATAACGGTGTCTTTAAGCTTCGCTATATCTGATGTAGTCAGCGCGCAGCAATGACGACTCGCATAGGCATCCCTCAGCCTCAAGAGAGGCAATGTGTGGTTCTTTTGATCTAGTAGGATGGCTCTAAGGCGGGCTCTAAGTACTTCTAGGTTTGGCGCTGGTGAGGGTTTTCCTAGCGAAAGTTCAAGCCGACGGCCCGTCCACTGGTTGTCTAAGCGACGTTTGTGGATGCGGGCGATAGCGAGCCTTGCATCCCACTCAGAGCGAAGCACCACCGTTGCTAACGGACCTTCTCCTGCTGCCCACACTGAAACTCGGACGGTCTGCACGTACTGGTTGAATAGCTGCGTCAGCATCTCCTACACAACACAAAGCTTATATAAATAAAGTCGAGTTTTTCAAGCTTACAACATTTATAATGAAAAGAAAACCAGCTTCAAAATGAATAAGGATTTTAAAGGAATCGTGTATTTAAAAAAAGGAAGAAGTAAGCATAAAACACTTACGTAAAATGGCTCAACAATACATACGTTTACCGATTGTAAGACCTAGACAATTCGTATATTGCGTGTCAATGATAACAACAAACTGCTATGGCATGTGATGATGATATAATTCTGTCTACGGCCCTATCAAAAACAATTATCTTACTTGTAAGATCGACGGCTCATACGGTGGTAAATTCGAGACGGTGAGTTCAGCGTTGAACTCCTCAGCCTCGCTGTGTTCGCTGAAACTGGCTGAAGAGTTCCACGGAGACATCGCCCGGCTGGCGCTGTGCTCGCGTTGCCGACCCTCACCGCTATTACTTGATGAACAGCCGGAACGGTCCAGGTTTACAGAACCTATTGAAATATAAGTATTGAAATGTATGTGTAAAATTTTGCAACACTGATAAATGCCATTATCAATATTATAAATTTCCAAAATTTCCAATAGGTAGACCTATTGAAAATAATAATTTTGAAATACATCAATGTAATAAACATTGTTAAAAGCTCCTCTTACGGTTGTCGATAGAATCGTTATCTTAAATTCGGGTGGTTTTCTTAAAGCAAAACTGCCATTACAACCACCAACCTGCAAGTTAGCATTCGTTCACGTAAAACTAGGGAAAGAACAAAGAAAGACACACGCAGAAATTGCTGTTACCAAGGTCTGCAAAATTTCCCTTGGGTGTGAATCGACATTTTGGTTGTGAGGAAGTGAGGATCTTTCCACTACGCAAAACGTGCAGTCCTGTATTAGTATTTACAAACCATGAGTGCCCCTTATTTTCCTTGGTTTGGGTGCGGGCGGCGGACAGAAGTCATGCGGCGGCGGCGTGGGCGCAGGTAGTTGTTGCAGCGCCAGCGCCCACTCCTTGGAGATGCACGACGTGCCAAATGTATTAGCCTCGTGTGGTGATGAACATACCTATGTAGAACACGTTTGAGATGTAATTGACGAACTCTGTGGTTTAATGGTTCGAGGACCGGACTGCTGACCATGAGGTCGTGGGTTCGATTCCCAAAGGGCACAAAAATTTATATGATGAATATAAGTGTTTGTGTTCGTCTGGGTGTTTCTTATGTATTATAAGTATGTATTTTAAAAAAAGTATATTATTATAACTATTGTATCCATTGTCTAGTACCCATAGTACAAGCTCTGCTTAGTTTGGGACTAGATGGTGCTGTGAAAAAAATGTCCCAGAATATTTATTTATTATTTAATTTTATTGATCACTTAGCCATACAACTTAACAAAAAACATCCATACTTCCATATATTACTATCCAATATAAAATCATCACGCCTGTTTTCCCCGAAGGGTTAGGCTGAGGCGTACTAATGTACACCCACAGTTCGCCGGTATGTTTAGGTCCCATTTAATAGGGGGCGAGCCTATTGCCATTAACCGGGTAAAAATTCCAAACTCCGAGCTGTTATTGGGAATTTCATAGGAAAACCGAATAACACTGTCAATCGAACTGGGAATCGAACCTAGGACCTCAAACGTAGCAATCGCGCTCAGGACCACTAGGCTAATGAGACAGTTCAGTATCCAATATCCATACAAATAATATTATAAATGTTAATTTAACTCTGTATGTTAGATTTTCACGACTAAGCTGCTAAACCAATTTTGATACATTAGAAATATGTTACATTTTGTCTCAAAAAGTTCTTCGGGATGTGAGAGGAGAGTCGAGGAACTGCTAAAAATGAATAATATTCACACTTCACCTACCAAAAATTAATCTAGAAGGTAGCCATATCAGTTTCGGGTTTAAATAATATATAATATCTCTCCGGGAATTAATACGATTCTAACGACACCACAGTTCAAAAACCCTACATACTATGTATATACTGATATGTATAGGTACAGTGGGTAGGCTTCCTACCCAAAAAATAAATAGATAAACTAGTACATTTTGCCAAAGACATACTAGAGTTGATAATAATCAATCAGAAGAAAAAAGTTATCACCTAGAAGGAAAAAAATAAAATGGCATAATACCTGAGGCGGCGGTGGTATAAATGTAGGCTGTTGGTATGATGCTGGAGCGGTGCTGTAACCTTCGTCGCTGGAATAAGTCGGAGGCACCGCGCTTCGAGCGTACCTCGTGCTAATCTTACGTCCATACACATCCTCACCATCCATGCGCATCAGAGCTCTACAAACATATTCAATTTATTATTATTTTAGTTAAATAAATCTGATATTAGGCTAGCCTCTGCCGAGAAAATGCAAGAGAGTCTTGAAATATTAGCTATGTTTGAAAGGAAGGGGAATTAGAGAGTAAATACTAGTGTAGTGTATTTGATTGCAAAATGACTTTAGCAATGTTAGCGTTAGTTTAGCAGTATCACTAGCGTGTTATGAACTTGTGTTCTACGGGGTTGGAAATGCTTTATGCACTATCTACCACTCCGGGGAGAGCGGTGGGGTGTGTCAGACTCCGCTCTGAAAAGAGCGATCTACCGACTAAAACCAACCTCGGCGTTTCGCGTCACCACTTTGGTGCCGGGCCTACGGGAGCGCTGTAGCATTCGTCCGCGGGAGCCAGACCAGCTTAGCCTTTTTTTTTTGTTGACGGTGTTGGAAATGCTTTATGCACTATCCACCACTCCGGGGAGAGCGGTGGGGTGTGTCGGACTCCGCTCTGAAAAGAGCGATCTACCGACTAAAACCAACCTCGGCGTTTCGCGTCACCACTTTGGTGCCGGGCCTACGGGAGCGCTGTAGCATTCATCCGCGGACCCGGCAGACCAGCCTAGCCTAGCCTAACTCGTCACACACAAGCTCACGTCCAGAAGCGATATAATAAGAAGCTGAAGTACAACAGCAAATGGATCACCTGTACACCCTACTTTATTGACCCAAAAATAAGGTACCTTTCTTAAAACATTGATATTCTAAGATATAATAATATCAAGTAGGTCAAAATAGCAATAGTATGGAGTTTAAGTTATTCTAAAGAACTTTGAGTCAGCAGAAACAGAGCGCATCACATTCAAACGGTATCTGACAAGGCCATGTTATTATTATTGTCATTAAACTAAAACCAAGAACAAATTCAGTTAAAATCAAGTTGCAGGTACATAATAAGATTAATAAATTATTCAGTCACCTTCAACATTTTTTGCGTACTACAGTCAGCTTGATTAGCTCTTTTTTGCAGGCGTTAATGGTCAAAACGAAATAGCTGATCGGAAATTACATTATCAAGTCAATATACCTACCGTAGATGTTACATTACAATATTAGAAATTGAGGACCTGAATAATTGTATGACTAATAAATTGTTCAATAACTAGCATTATTCAGAACATCCATGTATTATTTTTATATAATTAAAATATGCTTATACTGGAAATACATTTCCAGCAAGACGGTACAGTCCCACGATGTATAACTAGTAATTCGTAAATCATATATTGATTCATTAAAAAGCGGCATGTTAGTCGCCAGGCTTTCATAGTGCCCCTAAGGCTACACACTGACCAAATTGTTGAGTTCCGTGGCTTACACCAATATGATTGTAGACGTAATTATTTCGAATTTAGCGTCCAGCTATTAGCCAAATTTATTGCGTGATAAAACAAATATTTGTAAGAACGGACGATTAAACTCTGTTCAATCTTCCGCACCGTTGAGGGTGAGATCGTAATCCAGCGTGACGTCGCTAACTAGCATTGAAATCAACCAATTATATAAATGAAGGATACATACTAAAATTAAAACAAAAAAAAATGTTGCGTCATTGCAATCAGCTGATTTGATTTACATCGGAAAATTACTAGGATCTGGTATTAATTCTGTACTTATACACACTTGATTCTAGAATGACTCAATATAGGTTTTGGCCCCCCAGGACACACCTCAATAAGGTTTGAATTACTTTAAGTAACGGTTTACAAAATGGTAGAATTGGAATTACCTTTAAAACTTTTTATAGTTTCCTCATAGTAATAATGTTCAACTATATCTATATTTCTACAGTAAAAGTACTATTACTTCGTTGAAGTTTGAATTTTAAATCACCCAACATAAGCAAAGCTAAATAACTTCCTAACGTTGTTTTGGAAATTCGGAATACGGAATAAGTAAGAACTAAATAAAGCTTACCCCGAAAGTAACATTGTGTGTCGATATCGCGCCAGGCGATCATTAAAAGTATAAAATACTAAATTAAAAAAACCTCGTTTAAAAATCGTTACACATTTAAATTTTGAGGTATAATTAAATTATCACTGTGTTCTGGCTCGTGCCTGACGATGCAATGACTGACGACTATTCAAAACGTAACTGATGAGATATCACCGTGATTGTGGGTACTTCGAAATAAATGAACAATTTTCGAACACAGGCATAAATTCATTTTAAATATTACCTACAATTTCATGGATATGTCTTGGTTCATGATTTAACTACATAATTATACTCCGTAAGCAACAAAAAATAAGACAGAAATAGGTACATGGTCTAAAATATAACTTAACTATTAAACGTGTTTAGCCGTCGTAAATATGAATTGACAGAATCAGCTGTTGTAATGTTTACTTTCTTGAAAAGTGTGTGTGCAGACAAGAGTGAATAGTCTTTGATGTAAATTCTAGTCTTACAACACATAAGGGTCATTAACGGAATGGGAGTGTATTTGTTACGATACTGCATTGACTTGGGGAGGGCAAGATGTGATGTCAAGTGTCAATTTGGTACCGGCTTGATCTGACCACTATAATAATTGTAGATAGATCCTACTAATTCCTACTAATATTATAAATGCGAAAGTTTGTGAGGATGGATGGATGGATGGATGTTTGTTACTCTTTCACGCCAGAACGGCGGAACGGATCTGGATGAAATTTAGCACAGAGATAGATTACAGTCTGGAATAACACATAGGCTACTTTTTATCTGAAGTCCACGCAAACGAAGTCGTGGTCAGAAGCTAGTAATAGATATATTTAACATATATGTTCACAAAATCATAAGTTCAGCATACGATTCTAAATAAAATCATTGTATTTCTTGTGAATAATAAGAGGCAAAGTTAACATGAAACCACGATATCCGTGATACAGTTACAAAAACATTTCACATTAAAATGCATTTCTAAGCTACAGATCCTATAAATCATACAACTGAATGAGTAAAAACCACATCGTTATACAGAAAATATAAATGGGAGCTGAAATAACAGCCACAAAGTAAAACATGACGCAGTAACAGCTGGCAAATGTATGCGAATGCTAATTTCCTACCGTCGAATGTTAGGGCCGCCGCATTGAGAAAGTGGATATTATATATTAAGGAAAGTAGAGAAACCTAGATTAAATTGACGTTTTTCTAATACTCTCGCTCAATGCTTCGTCACGATCGCAAACATACAGTGTAAGCATAATTATTATAACACCCACATCTAACGTTTCTGCACGCACTACCTTTGCATCGATATTGCATGGTTATAAGTAGAACGACAATAGACGCCAAACGACAACAGTTATGACGATTTCATGAAGAAATTTACCCTACTCTGCAAGCTCACAAGTTATTTGTGATGATTTACTTAAAAAAACCAACCAGTGAGGTTCTGGCTAATTGTTTAAACAATCGTAATAATTAAACATACTATAAAAGCTATTAATAAACTATCAGTGTCAATACTGTTATTTATTCTGCTATTATCAAGTACCTATAGTATGTATACGCATTCTACCCACGGTTATCAGTCAACAAACCGGAAAGATATAATAAACAAAACACTCAATATTATCATATAAATTGTATAGATTTGGAGAAATGTATACAATTTATATGGTAATGTTGTCACATTTTATCATATGGACATAGATGATTATATTAACATTTATGTCCACATTAAATTATGTATATAGGTAATAATAAAACATAGGAGTAGCATTTTTTTATTTTTTTTTAAAAAAGCTTACTAGCAATGCGATTCGCACATTACTAGTATTCTTGTTAACCCCTCGTGCTAAGCTAGATTGCTTGTGATTGCTTGTGTTTTGTCTGTCATTTATTACTTTAGAGTATATGTATAACCATTGTGCGTTGATATATGTATTTTATTTGTTATTGCCAACCCCATTATAATATCTGGTAAACTTACCGTACCTACAGCTATTATCGTCTGCTGTTTTCACACAATAAAAAACTTAAACATTGGTTCATTATTGAGAAGTGCCCGTTTTTGTAAGCTTTACAATTACCGTAGAAATAATTGAATGCTATAATGAATCAATACTCCATAAATAAAGTCTGTCTGTTCGCAATAAACTCAAAAACTACTAGACGGATTTTAATGCAGTCTTCACAAATAGACAGAGTGATTCATGAGGAAGGTTTCAAGGTAAAACTAGCTTAAACATCATGCTACGACCCTTAGGGACGGGACAACGTGAGTGAAACTACAGCGGGCCGCTAATCCTATATTATAATTTATGCGAAAGTTTGTAAGGACGGATGAATGGCAGAGAGATAGATTATAGTCTGGAATAAAATGGGGTACTTATTATCTAGGTCGGACACAATTCTTATGTCCACGCATACGAAGTCGCGGGCAGAAGCTAGTATATTATAAATGCGAAAGTAACTGTTTGGTTGTTACCTTTTCATGCCTAACCCACTGAACAAATTTCTATAAAATTTGTGAGGAAGTGCAGGAAGGTGCACTTCAGAAAGGTCATTTAATTTGCGAGTGAAACCGCGGGAAACAACCAGTGAATATGTAAATGGCTAAATGAAGATAACACCGGTGATGACTTACAGGACACGTGATTGATGATTAAGGCGCTTGGATGAAGGAGGTGGTATCAGATAAAACATCTAAATAGTTTAAGAGACTAAGTAAACCTATAGTTCGCCAGTATGTTTACATAACATACCATCACGCCTGTATTCCCCGAAGGGTTAGGCAGAGGCGTACTAATTAAATGTACACCCACAGTTCGCCGGTATGTTAAGGTCCCATGTAATAGGAAAAATAGGAAAAATCCTAACTCCAAGCTGCTACTGGGAATTTCATAGAAAAACCCAACAACATTTTGCTCGACCTGAGAATCGAACCCAGAACCTCTAGCGTAGCAGTCGCGCTCAGGACCACTTGGCTAATGAGGCAGAGGCCAGTATGTTTTAGGTCACAAATACAAACTCCGAGATGCTACTATGTATTTTATAGAACACCCAATAACACTGCTCGACCTGGGGATCGAACTAGAGTCTAGTTCAATCCCCAGGTCGAGTAGTGTTATTTCCTTAACTGCCTCAATGGGCTAGTTACTGACCATTGAGGCAGTTTAATCTATAATATAAAAATGAATCCCCAAATGTGTTGCTAAGCGCAAATCTCGAGAGCAGCTAAACCGATTTCGTTAATTCTTTATTTATAATATTTCTTGAAATACGAGGATGGTTCATACGGATAGATTTTTTAAAGAAATGTCTGTAAAAGTCTAAAAATAACATATTTTTATATTCCCATACCAAAGATTCGTAATAATACTTAAAAGTCAATTTGATCTTTAATACCATAAAGTTTAAGTGTTAGTGGAGGGGTTCCGGGAAGGCAAAGCAATTGAGTGACGTTAGTTTCAGAATCGATTGTTAGGCGGTATGAAGTTCGCTGGGTCAGCTAGTTTATATATAAAAACATCTTACCTAGAAGCATGGTCTGGTGTGCTAAACTTCAATACTGCAGTAGGAGCGGTGACCGATACCACTTTTCCGCCGCACTTCTTGGCAAGATGGCGGAGTCGAATGGACACCAGCTCTGGTGGTTCGTGTATGGGCAAGTTCATTACCTCCACCTCACATGTCGGTGTCTCCTCTTCACTTTTTGATACCTGTCATCACATAGGAACATGAAATGGATGTATGTAACGATTTGATCAAATTAGAGTAATTTGTGACTTGTCGAGTCATGTCTTCAAGCTCTAGAGGCACGACGTGCTATTGCGATCATTTTTCGATTGAGAGAGAGAGATGCCGCTCTACATATTAAATAACCAGATCCCTTTCTCACAATTTAAAAATGTCATGGTACAGTTGCAGAACAGAATAATAATTTATTATTTCTTATATGTTTACTATTTTACTAATAGTTGTTCCAAGGGGTAAAACTAAAGGCCACCTTATATGCCACGACGAATTCATAAAAAACCTCATAGAAAGAAAGATAACAGGAAGAAGAGTGCTGACACAGAGTTACGTCAGATTAGACACACGAATTAGAAGATGCTGCACCGACGAGAGCAAAGCATTTAAATTTGGAGAAGAATATAGTTTATATATTGAATATCTTTACAAATTTTATTAAGTATAAAAATGTAATAATAATATACTTAATTAATAATTCTGTGGCTTAAGAATAAATTAACTACGACCGGCTTTCCTATTCATTAGTTTAATTAGTTGCAAAATAGAACAACGCAATATTTTTTAAAAGTGTATTGGTGACATAATCATTCTCATTATATCAGCAAAAACATAAATTTACATTTCAAAAACAATCCAAAAATAACCTATAGTGGATTTTAATAGATACCCATTATCAAGTAAGTATGCAATTTTGTGAAACTATCGTAAATTCACGATCCAAGATCAGCATACTCACTGTTATACTTGCATAGCATCATTAATCACTAATTATGCTTCATCAACATTAATTAGTTAATTTCACAATATTGTTTTGTTTACATTGAAAATTCTATAAACATTGACTATAGGTACACACCTACACGTAATTCACCAAAGTTGTTACCGCATAGAAGTCAACGAAATGCATGGTTACAATTTCAATAGAAATTGTTGGCCCACGTAACTTTCTGATAACTTATCGCAACTCCATACATTTCGTCGCCGAAGCATGTACCAACAACTTCAGAAAAGACTTGTTTTCGGTGCTGTTTACCTTTCTAGGCAGAGTAGACGCTATCTCGTCAAAGCAATAATGAGACGAGGCACACGCAATTAAAGCTGCCGATGTGTTGTTTTTGTGCACCAATATCACTTCCATGTTTTTCCTGATAAATAATATATCAATATAATCAAGTTCCCCTTAATATAGACGGTAGAATTGACACAATACCGCACATGCTGTTTAAATCACATGCAATCTAAGATATTTTTTTGAAAAAGCAAGCGTAAATCTAAGAAAGCTATATAAAGAAGCAATAAATATGTATATTGAGAGAATATCAGTATATTATACACGTATATGACATTCAAGGGTACAAAACATAAAAATACTAATAACAATTACTGTATTTGATTTCGGGTAAGTATGTAATTGGCAGAATGGAATAAAAACTATTTGCAGTTATTTGAAAAACAAGTTTACTGTGTAAATCAACACAGTAAACAGTTTCATTGAACATTATGCTTTATAATATTTCTTGCAGGTGATTTATAGAACAGAGCCTATATTTAAATGGATTTATTATTAGCATAAAGACATACAGGTGACTTTTAAAACGCGATGTCATGAGAAAAGTAGCAATAATGGCACATGAGAGTCTGCCAAACTACCAAAAAAGTATAATTATGTGCTCTATCTATGTGCTCGTATCTATCAAACTTATAGATTATAGGGGTTTTTAATAAAATACTGGTGCAAATGAGTAACAATAGGTACATACCTATATCTGAAGTCGGTTAAATCGGCGGCAAAGTCAATATCTCCTGAGATCAATAGTATGGCGGCGGGTGATGAGTGGAGATCACCAAACCTCCTCATACACTGCCTAAGTTTATCGTCCGATGCATTCTTTTGTGTCCTACATACATGTATTAAGCTCACCTATAATAAAAGGAAAGTTTATTGTAGCAGTTACAGGATGAACATAACTGTCTATTGTTTTTGTCTATAAAGCTAGGCATAGAGAAAAATACATCAGGATAAATGATTTGCAAAAGCAAGGGTAAATAAACATTAGCATAGCTTGCTCTACAAGTACCCTGTATCATTAATAGTTTGTTCTACCCGACTTGAACACCCGGAGTTCATTTCGGCGGTCCTAACTCTAGGCTAGAGATTACATTTTACGAATATTTGCTTATACATACGTCGGGTCTCATATCATATTGATAGGTTGATATGGCAGTAGCTGACCCCTGTTTATAAAAGCTAGGTAGAAGGAAATATGAAGTAAGCTACTTGAAAATATAACAAGTCACTTGAATTTAACCACTTGGACAATGCAAAATCTATTATTCTTAGCTTTAAGGACCGTTATGCCATTTGCTGAACTAAAGGCATTTAGTCCTTAGGTGCCAGTACCCCTATGTAATGAATTAAGTTCATCTTAGACTACTTACTTGAGCATCATTTAGTTCTAAAAGTCTTGAAGTTGTCTCCTTTCTCACATCACAAACAACTACAAAATCTGCTTCTCTTCTTCCATCTCTTACGAACTTAGCTCGGATAGCAGCCACCAGCTCTATAGCAGAACAACCTCGCGGTATCTGAAATTTTGATTTGTTTTAAAATATTGTATACAACTATGTAGAATATTTATTTGGTAACGAAAAAGGAAATGGGGCAATGGTCCTTGCATTATGTATAGTGTCTACCTGGCAATTTTCAATATCCCAAAATATACCGATTGGTATGTTTGTCTGTCTTTGTTTATGGTGGCGGTAACGGCTCCTCATTCTGTGTCGCTCCATGGCTATCATGCCCTCTTCTCTTATAACACCATCTATATCATCTGATGAATCGTCTTCAGCATCTGCACCAAAAAGATCAATATTTATACAAATTTATCGACAAATCGTGCATAACTTTTAAATCAATGCCTATGCATTGATTTAAAAGTTTGTCTATACAAAGGAGAGTGCATTACTGCTGCAATGGTAAGGGGACAGTGAAACTATAGTAATAACAATGAGAAAATTATTTGCACATCCTTTTTGAGATTGGTTACCAACTTAAATTGGATAACTACTGTCCATCCAGTGATCCATTTGCATTCTAAAGTAGATATAGGATCCAATGTTTATAATAGAAAAATAATTTAGGTAAAATTATTCTCCTGAAGTTCTATATCATTGTTGATGGGGATTGTGAATATATGTATAATTTTATATGGCTATGTAATTAGTATCAATATAATCAGTTCTACAGTGAGTAGTATAGATAATACTAATATGAATTATATTATTAGTTTGTTTGGTTGAACATGGTAAACTCAGGAACTACTGGTTGGAATAAAAAAATATTCCTTTTGAGAGACAGACCAAATACGATGTGGGCGAAATCGTTGGCAGAAGGTAGTAAATAGTATGTAGCCTTCAAGAAAACTTTTACAATATAGGAAGTAATCAAAATACATTAGTGTTTACTTGCACAACATGTATTGGTAATATCAAATGCATATTTTTTATTATCCATCCATTCTAACAGTACCTGTTCTGAAATTAAAAATGTAACTCTGTCCATCTATCTATTTGCTATGTTTGCATGCTTAACCAACTACACCAATGTTGACAAATATTGGTAATACATATTATTATATTGCAACTTGGAAAAGGACATAGGCTATATTTTGTCTCTAAAAGTCCCATAGCAACAGTACCCATACTTGTAAGTTCACTATTTTAGAATCATATAGTGCCAGACCCATATAATGATGCTTAAACATAACATGAATATAAAAATAATTCATTATTATGCAATAAACACCAGTATGATTCTTCACTATTGACGTTGGCCCCAACATCAGGATTGAATTTTTGGTACCTATGTCTCTACTATTATAAAATTGTAAAATAGCTGTTTCTGTACATTGAAAATATTAAAAAAACAAGTGGGTTACAATATATAAATGTCTCTGAATCTAAAAATGTGATTTTGAAAATTCTTGTCTGTTTGTTACAGATTGGAGCAAAAACTACTGAATAGATTGTAATTTTGTTATAGACTGTTAGAAAGTATTTGCTCCATCTTAAAAACTTATCTCAATTAATTAAACTGATCCTGAGATACAGCTTGACCTCTCTGATGTATAGAGGCCCATACAAAGAAGAGATCATCACTGTTTAAATTATTTTTGGAATCCACTTCTAATCCTAATATAGCTTCAGAGAGTAAAGCCACAGGCAAAAGCTAGTAAGAAATAAAACTATGTTTATAAAACACCTTCATATTTCAATTAAACAATTTATGATGCGTATTAGTCACAATATTGCACAAGGAATAAAAAAATGAAGAATCATACATAAACCATTAATAAAATAATGTAGTTTTCCTGTTGATTTCCATTCTGTATATTTGTTTATATGTAAGATTGTATACCATTATAATTATGTATTATATGTATTGATAAGTCAATAGTATAACCTACTAATATTATAAATCTGAAAGTTTCTGAGGATGAATGGATGTTTGTTACTTTTTTATGCCAGAATGGCGGAACAAATCTAGATGCAAATTTGGCACAGAGATAGATTATATTCTGAAATAACACAAGATAATTATCCAGGTCGGTCCCACCTCTGGAGTCAATGCAGATAAAGTCGTGGGTAGAAGGTAGTACATTATAATATAAAATTATAAATGTTATAATGTAGCATTGACTTGGCCTGGTACAGGTGGAACACAAAGTTAATGGCTTGATGTCCACTGATAAGTCTGTTAAGGTATTAATTTCAGTGTCCCCAAGATACCCAAGACCCCTTTAAGTAAGCGTTTACTGAAAGAAACAATAATGACCATTTAAGTTTTTTATGTACATTTAAGTATTGGGATGTAATAATTTAGCTTTTTACATGTAACATCACAAAGCTGATGACCCCTCACACCCCTTGTCACACATCTCTCATGTAGGGAGTCCTACATGAGTGACATAATAAGGGATGGCTCCTTACAATTTGGTACAATCAACTAAAATAGAAGTTTATCATCTGGAGTTAATAAGCTATCTCATGATTGTGTACCCAACAAGAATCGTTTAAATTACATAGGAACTTCATTTAAAACAGTATTTTTAGTATAGAGCCCCGCAACCATCTTGCGGAAAGAAGAAAAGAGATGGTTAAAACATGATGACAGTGTGTACTATGATGAACTATCCATCTCTTTGATTCATAATGTGACTTATTTGCTGCTCATTTTAACTGAAAATTATTATTAAATATAGGAAAGTACATATTATGATTATGATAAAGGAAAGTAAATTGTTTCATTATACCTACCATTACACACACATTAATACTATCATATCATAAAAGTGTGTGTGTAATGTACTTAAAGTATTGTGACATATTTACATGTTATACAATGTCCTTCAAGACAAGGCCAGAAGCTTGTGAATAACAGAACATTATAAAATATTTATTATTAAAGCTCAATGCTCAGTAAATGTCATGAGATATAGGCAAGTATAGCTACTTAGAGCATTCAATAACAAACAAGAGAGGTATAGGTACTATACTATAGATATTATGTAGTACTGCAGAATGTTAGCAAAACAACAAAATAATATTACTCAAATTACAAAAAGAACGAATACGTGGAAATTGACCATCAGCTGCCAAGACCTAAATACTATAACTGCATAACAACTTTCACATAAATAAATTACAGCAAATTTGTGTTTCTTCCACAACAAACATCTTCATCTTCCGCGTAGTTAGTTTTGTATAATTACTTTTTTGCTACCGTAAAATACGTGTACCAAGATTATTTTGTAACATCGTGGTAATTATAAACAATAATAAATTTTACCTGTGATCCATGGACGGGGCGGTAACGGTATTTTCATGGCAGGACTAGACACGGAACTCGCCAGACCTTGAGAAGAATGACTTCTGGTTCCCTTACAACGGTTTGGTCCTAAGTTATCACAATTTGCTGTCGAAATCATTGTGCGCGTATACACAAATTTGTTGCGCCTAATTTGCAACGAACAAAAGTAGTCCAACATATGTTGGGCAAAAAAACAAAGAAATATTCGCAATCACCGAAGAATCACAACTTGCATTACACGTTCCTTACAATTAAATAATCAAATTAAATGCTGAAATCTCATACGAGATTAGCGTCATGAAGTAAAACTATTACATTACATATAAAATGTAAAAATAAATCAATCGACTCCTACAACGCCATTAATAGCTACCACCTTATCATTATCAATAGATAGAATGAAATATGAATGACAAAATGTCTATGAAATGAATATGAATTGGAATGAATGGATGTTACCGAGCTCTATATTACTCTATGCGAGTGTACGTACTATAAATTTATGATAGGATGTATGACAACGACCATGTGGATTCCCAGGAGTCGACGGGTGAGCTTAACTCGTACTACTGGGGTTGGATGCTGAAAACGTTAGAAATAAGATCATAGCATAGCAGAAGCATTTCACCGGGAAGAGTGAAAGAAGGAGAGGAGGACAGGCCATAAAAGGCAAAGGCCTCCGAGCCCTTTGCCTTTTATTATAATGGCTTACAATATAACTCAGACCTTATTGTAATTGTTCGGAGATGCGCTCTGCCTCAATAATGAAATGCTCTAAGGACATCATAGAAATATGACTATATCTGCTGCAGTCACTAATATAATCTGTATTGCAAACTGTCTTTGTCATAATTCAACGAGGCAAGGCCATAGAGTAAGAATATTGGCAAGGCAAATCATGAGTTTAGGCGGGAAAATGAAAAGTGCACATTATCGATTTTATATTATTTTTCAAAACTTGAATTTCTCCGAAGTTTAATATGTAATTATGGTGGATAATTAACCATTAAGTGTTCGTGAACGTGTGAGAGTGTAGGCAAATGATATAAAATTGAAAATCGTGACTTTTTGGGTTCACACCTAAACTCCATCGAAGCCTCAATAAAGTTTCTACCGTTTTATTGGGGCAACTGAACATTATACTTGACACTGGCGAACACAAAAAGTGTGGTGCCATAATACAATCCCATGATGGGAAATAATTATTACATACTTGATTATTCTAATACTTGACACTGGCAAATACACAAAAAGTGAGACGCCATAATAAAAAATAAAAAAAAAGTGCACATTATCGATTTTATATTATTTTTCAAAACTTTAATATCTCCGAAGTTTAATGTGTAATTATGGTGGATAATTAACCATTAAGTGTTCGTGAACGTGTGAGAGTGTAGGCAAATGATATAAAATTGAAAATCGTGACTTTTTGGGTTCACACCTAAACTCCATCGAAGCCTCAATAAAGTTTCTACCGTTTTATTGGGGCAACAGAACATTATACTTGACACTGGCGAACACAAAAAGTGTGGTGCCATAATACAATCCCATGATGGGAAATGTTACCTACTAGATTATTCTAATACTTGACACTGGCAAATACACAAAGTGTGGCGCCGTTATAAATAAAAAAGGCAAATCATTCAATTCAAGTGTCATATGTCAATGTCATTGATTGAATTGTCATAGAGTGGTGAGATTGCATTACCGAGCATTTTAGAAATCTAAACTAAAAGTCTCAGTACAGTGTTTACGGCATTTAATTATTTAGAAAACTCCAATTGTTAAAGTAATCGATTATTAAGAATATCAAGTGCTGTTTATTTCTCCGCAGAGTTTTTACTGACAGTATTTCTTTTCCAGTTGTAACAATGTCGACCAACGGCGATATCACTAGTCTAGATGCTAGCGGCAAAATTATTAAAATGGAAGTAAGGACCGATATATTTGTTATGCTCAGCTATCATACACTATCTAACTTTTTACACCTACCTTTGTTCTTTTAAGTTTGTCAGTGATTGAGATAAACATAAGTTTTAGATGTTCCCACTCCTTGGATATTTTTAACTAGTCTTTTATATATATATATATATATATATATATATATATATGTATATTGCTAAACATTTTAAATTTGCTGACTTGATTAACTGACATATCAGTTTTGTTCAGTGATGGTGTGTCTTTATATGATATTTCTTTGTTTCAGGTTGATTACAGTACCACCTGTGATGAAAAGATACCATTGTGGAAATCATGGGCTTCCAAAGGCAAGGTTCAGGAAGCCATTGACCAGCTTTTAGCCTTGGAAAAACAAACTAGAACTGTAAGTCACTGTGTCTCTATCAGCCGACTGGTGGTCAAGCATAGGCCTAGAATGAAAAAAATATAATTATATTGTCTATTATTATAGAATTAAAAGCCTTGAACTTTTGGATAGCTAACTTCTTTTATATTCTAGGGTGCTGATATGGCTTCCACTGCAAGGATCTTAGTAGCTATTGTGCAGATTTGTTATGAAGCAAAGAATTGGTCTGCACTTAATGACCAAATTGTTCTTCTATCTAAAAGAAGGTGAGTGTACTAAAGAAAATATTAGAGAATAGTATGTTTAGTTTAATATCAGCCACAATATACAAGGGCAAATACTTAGTACAGTTTATTTTCTTGACAAGGTACTGACATACTTCTTAAATCTTTGACCAAAAGGAGTATCAAGGGCAAGCACCTTCAATTAATTATCACACAGAATCATTACTCATGTATGTTCTAGAAAACAAGTTGCTGCAATTGTTTGCCATATAATTTATTTATTTTGAATTTTTAGATCCCAACTAAAACAAGCTGTAGTGAAAATGGTACAAGAATGTTGCACCTATGTAGACAAGACACCGGACAAAGAAACCAAAATTAAATTAATTGAAACATTGAGATCAATAACAGAGGGCAAAATTTATGTTGAAGTAGAAAGAGCTAGACTTACACACATCTTGGCAAAGATCAGGGAAGAAGAAGGCAATGCTACAGAAGCAGCGAAAATCATTCAAGAACTCCAAGTAGAGACATATGGCTCCATGGACAAGCGGGAGAAGGTTGAGCTGATTCTGGAGCAAATGAGACTGTGTCTCAATATCAAAGACTACATCCGCACACATATTATTTCCAAGAAGATTAACACCAAATTCTTTGAGGAGGATGAAACTCTGGTACCTCATTGATAACAATATACCTTATATCCCATTTTTAAGAAGAATGAAGAAATCAAATCAAAACTGCCTCATTAGCCTAGTCGTCCTGAGAGCGACTGCTACACTAGAGGTCTTGGGTTCGATTCCCAGGTTGAGCAGTGTTAATGGGATTTATTGTGAAATTACCAGTAGCAGCTCGGAATGTGGAATTTAATTAATATTTATATAATATATATTATATAAATATTAATTAAATTCCACATTCATTCAAATATTTATATAATATTTATATAATAATTACCAGTTTGGAATGTGTGCCCGGTTAATGGCAATAGGACCTAAAAATACCGGCGAACTGTGGGTGGACATTAGTATGCCTTTGCCTAACCCTTCAGGAAATACAGGTGTGATGGTATGTTATGAAGAAATCAAGAAGGAATACAATTACAGATTAGTTTTATAATTACTCTATATTTACTGTTGCTCACAGTTTTGCTAGCATTTTTACAAGTTACTCATTATAACATTACTATCAGCCAGTGAAAGTCCCACCAAAATCGATCCAGCCGATTTGGGAATATGAGAATAACCTAGACAATTATTTTAAAAATAGTAATTTTATAGTGTATCTATTTATCAATTTCAGGAACTCAAAGAAAAGTTCTACAGACTGATGATAGCGGTAGACCAACACAATGGGCAGTACCTGTCAGTGTGTCGTCACTTCCGAGCCCTCGGCCAGTCCGCCGGCTCTGACGCACTTGTGGGCAGTGTTGTATTCTTGATCTTGGCACCTTATGACAATGAGCAGGCCGATTTAACGCATAGGGTCAATGAGGATAAGGATTTAGATAAGCTGCCAGAATACAAGTATGATGTTTTTTTTACTCTATAATAATGCACCAGTCCCATCCAACTAATCAACAAGATTTCCTTACTAAATTCACATACATCCTAAATGCAAGAGGTCATTCTTCCACTTGTGTGTGTGGTTGTACTTTGTGTCCATTATTGGAATTTTCATAATGCCCACATGCAAAGGGTTTATGTTGTCTTTATAAAAAAGAAGAAACACATACAATTTTATAAAACTACCTCGACTACCCATGTTTATGTATAGGAAAAAAGTTTATTTGATGCTCTATGTTGTTATCATAAAGAAAAATATTATTTCTCAATTTACAGACAGTTGCTTGGCCTCTTTATCAATCCTGAAATCATCAGATGGAACACTTTGTGCTCGAGTTACGAGAAGATGCTACGAGGCACGCCATACTTCGATTCATCTGATGAAAAGGGTCAGGAGCGTTGGAATGACCTTAAGAACAGAGTTGTTGAACATGTATGTTTTTTAATTTTATCAAATAATTTTTAAATGCCTTGATTGGGGTCTAGTTTTCCTAAGCATGACTGCTATGAGAGATGTCCAGGGTTCGATACCCAGGTTGAGCAATATTATTGGGTTTTTCTATGAAATTATTCGGAATTTGGATTTATGCCCAGTTAATGGCAATATGCTCGCCCCCTTACTACACATAAAAACACCTCTGCCTAAGGCATCGGGAAAAATGGATGTGATGAGATTGAATAATTTATTTTTTAAAATAAATAATAATTTATTTTATCCAAGCCAGTATGTTATGTTATCTGTGTATTGACCTGACCTTTAGATTTATGGCGCAAGTACTTTGAAGGTATATAATTATTTATCAAGACAGTGTTGCACCCATCGACGTAATTAATTTTAGTAATGACAATATACCTCAACATACGCCTCATACCACTCGAATGTATTATATATACTTATACCATCACACCATACCTCCTACATATACGCCTCTAATTCGAAATTTTTATTAGAAGTATACAGCTGTAGACAGTTTGCCGGTATATTACCACATTTGTTCCAGAATATCCGTATAATGTCGATGTATTACACCCGCATCACTCTGAAGCGCATGAGCGAACTACTTGGGCTGAGTGAAACGGAGACAGAAGAGGCGCTCAGTCAGCTTGTCGTCAGTGGCGTTGTACGGGCCAAGATCGACCGTCCCGCTGGTGTAGTTCATTTCAGGTGAGATTTAACACATTCAATGCCACTACGATTTTCATGATGTCTTTCCGTATGCCGCATAATTTCACATTAAACATTCCACATGTACACATCAGTCGCAAGCACTGGAATAAAATTTACGTGAACTCGCAGGGCGAGTCGGTGGCACTGAACGTGTTAACCTAAACATTTACGGAAAAAATCCCAAATTAATAATGACTAATTGCAAAATTTAATGTTATTATAATTGTTATTATTATGGGTAATCCTAGTAATCCCTTTAGTTTTTTATCATAAAATTATTACTGTTTACAATTCAATTAAGGAACGACGACTTAAGTAAAGGAGGAGGACAGGACAGGGCGAAATGGCGCACATTGGGGAAGGGCCTTCTACACTATAGGCTGATGATAATGATGACTAATGTAAAATTTAATGGTTAGGGCAACATTTTAGTACATACTATACTAGCTGTTGTACACTGTTTCACTCTCCTATCTATGTTTTTCTACAAGGTCTATTCTTGCTCCATACCGAAATTCACCAAAATTGTTACAGGTGTGAAAAGTAAAAAAACCCACAGACAGTGTTAGTTTCGTACTAAAATATTACTATGGATTTAGATAGCTTTATTATATTACAATTATAAACATTTACTTTATTACATCGAAGAAAGATAAGTCGTTATAGTTCTTTGTCAATTCAAAATAGTGAAGATATTAATTTTATTTTTCCAGCTTGAACATGGACGCGTCCGACCGCCTCAACGAGTGGTCGAACAATTTGAATACTTTGATGCAACTCGTAAACAAGACGACGCATCTAATTAACAAAGAAGAGTGTGTGCACAAACATCTTTTAGCGACGGCCGAATAATATTCCCATTATATCAAACCTCCGCCGATGTATTTAAAGTTATCTTAGAATAAACTTTGTATACTGTGTATATGCTAGTATCCTAACTAAACATCCTTTAGTAAGTATTAGAAAAAAAAAACAATAATTAGCGTACACAGTTGTTGCAATGTTTACTCGTAAGTCTTTTACATAATATCTTTCAATGTGTGAAGTAAGTATCATAGTAGAATCGTCTAATAAAATAATATCTTTGTTTCTTTTATGTTCGCATCTGTTGGCGGAGATTTTTGAAAAATAAATCTAGGATTTAATTTAATTTACTATAAATTGTGCATTTTATTACAAAACTGTCTAAATTTAAATATGGTTGGAATAAATACTTGCTCCACATTTATGTTTTTAGTTCCAAACACAATATAACATACATACCATCACACCTGTATTCCCCGAAGGGTTAGGCAGAAGCGTACTAATGTAATACCCACAGTTCGTCGGTATGTTTAGGTCCCATGTAATAGAGGGCGAACCTATTGAATTCTAAACTCGGACCTGCTACTGAGAATTTTATCGAAAAACTCAACTGGTCGACCTGGGAAGCTAACCTCTAGCGTAACAGTCACGCTCGGACCACTAGTCTAATGAGGCAGTTTGCAGTTGATACCATTGCTCTCAATAAGCTTTGTCGCTACGTTATCTTTGACCATACCGCATAGGTACCGTATAGACCGCCCATTGTACCATATTCTATGATTGATAACTTATACTTGACATTAGTTTTTGTACATTATAGGATATTCTATTCAATTCTATCTTTTGTGGTATCAATCATAAACCCAGTGAAGATGATCGATCGTTTTGCGTAATCTTCTGTGAATTAAAATCGTAAATTTTTGTCTGACCTACCCAATAATTATCAGGCAGTTAGTTATCTGATAAGATTTGTTGAAACTTGTGAAATTAATCATTTAGTCGCATTTAGTATTCAACATTATATAGTATTGCATTAGAAGTAATAATAACTTTATAAAATGGTGTGCGCTGCCTGCTTTTTACCGTTGTTAATCCCTGTGGGACTAGTGTTACTTTTTAGGTCACTCAATCAACCAAATAAGCCGGCAATATTTGGTGTATATCAACAGAAGAATAAATTTTATTGGATCAAATTTGCAGTGATATACACCATTGCGAAAGTTAGACAGGTATGTAAAATATTATTAGTTTTTTTTTTTTCATTTAAGAATTTCGCCCACTACCTATGGTATGGTATGGTATAGCGGGCTATTTTCCACGACAAAGCGCGTATTTTGCGTGCGGGTGGGAAGAATTATCTACTCGAGCCACCCTAAGTCCTCAATAAAGACCAGCAAGCGGTTCATGTTGCTGACGATCTCTCGGAGAGTACTCGGTAATAATAATAATACCACTACCTAATATTCTGTTTTTGTTTTGACCTGGAATTTATTGCGTGGGCTCCATGCAACGCGCTACCCAGATTGGTCAGTTATTAGTGTTATTCCGCTAGCAGAGCCTTAGAACTGCTTACCCTTTTTTTTCTAGGTACCGGACCTAGACTTAGAATAATACAGGTAGGTAAACGTTGTGGCGGTATGTAGTTACAAAACAAAAAAAAAAACTTTCTCACGAATGGCTCTGTTTTTTATCCCGGCTTGGATGCCTATTACCTAAGTCTTGACAGGGTACAGGTATAGGCTACAAATATGACAGAGCCTTATATCTTAATGTAAATATCTTACCCGGCTTCCACTCTCACATTAAACATGTACGGTGGAATATAGCAGAACTGTTGTTTAGCGCTGGTTTTACACGTGAGGGTGAGAGTTACAAATCATTAGTTTCTGTCTCAGATAATATACCTGTCCGTTTATTTGTTTCAGTTGTACAAACATTTAAATCGTCAATTCGCCGTTGAAGTAGGAAAGAGCTGTGATGGCACAATACACGTGCATAAACAAGATGAAACTTTAGAGAACAAATATTATCTGGGAGATAATTTACAGGTAGGTAATTCAGTGACCATCGCTTAGATAGGACCTAATCTCGACCTTATCTACACTGATGTTATAAAATGAATGGATAAAGTCCACTAATGAGATATCTAAGTAATATTTTCAGGCTATCGACGCGGTGTACTTCAATGGAACGACTAATAAAGGCACAGCTGTTATCTGCGGGATTGCAAGAAGGCCGAAGAATATTGTTGACGCTTTCTTGTATTTAAAGGTTGGATTTTACTTTTTTTTAGATAACGTCCTATCTGTCGTCCAAGCGACTGCCATCAGACCACCGCAAAACTGCAACCAATGACGTTAAAAAGTATATCATTGACAATACTGAGGATAGACGGATCGTCGGGCTTTTTTACTTTTGACTACCAATATTGGTGTCGCTTTGGCGCTACAAAAAGTTATACGCACTGGGGCCTTAGACAAGTTACAAAATAATAAATAATAATAATAATAAATACTAAGGGACATTTTTACACAGCACCATCTAGTCCCAAACTAAGCAGAGCTTGTACTATGGGTACTAGACAATGGATATAATACTTATATACTTTTTTTTTGTAAATGCATACTTATAATACATAAGAAACACCCAGACGAATACAAACACTTATATTCATCACATACATTTTTGTGTCCTGTGGGAATCGAACTCACGACCTCATGGTCAGCAGTCCGGTACTCGAACCACTAAACCACAGAGGTCGTCAAAAAATATGTGAATGTCAGTATTGTCACACCTTTTAATGACTTTTAGGTCAAAGGCGAAGATCTCCTCTTATCTCCTGAGCTACCAGACACATATCAAGAGCAAACGACAACTGAAGAAGGACAATATAAAGTAAAAGGACTAGAAGTCGCCAATTTTATACCGATGCGCACTTGGAAGTTGTATTATAATGGTGACATGAAGTAAGAAGGTGTTTAGATATCTAAGGTTTCTCTAATCTTGCATTACGAGGATATAGATTGGGAGATAGTTTTACAGATATTTATATCCACTGCTATCATTAAATTCTATGTACCTAAGTAAGTAATAATAAAGCATTATTAAAAAGATTCGGTAACACGGTTTAATATCTTCAATTAGGTAGGTATGGTTAATCAAGTCAGACCTGTGGTTGGTAGGTTACAAGCCCGGCTGCTGACTGTATGTTCCTGGGTTAGATTTCCAAGTCGGGCAAAATTTAATTATGATGTTCTATTACGAAATTCGCAGTCAGTAACAGTCCAGAGTCAGCCAAACGTCTATGATTGCAATATGATAAAAATGAATCGGCATAATAAAGTGATATAAGTATTTAGCCTGCATATATGTATGTAATCAAACTGAAGTTAGAGTGCATAAATAGGCGAAATTGTTACGTTTCAATTTATATTTCTTTTGTTTTTTTTAACACAAAGAGATACATAAACACGGTAGTACACAAAATAATTGTTACAGACCTAAAAATGCTCCAGAGAAGACGGTGAAAGTCGAAATGGCATTGACATGGAGTGCGGTGTTCTCACCATTCAACTATAACACACAGATGGCGCCAAAGTGTTTCGCTAGAGATATAGCCAGAGAGAAATGGTCCAGAGGCTACTTCGAATTACTTCAAAAGTGAGGAATAATTCATCTCATGATCTTAGCCTTTCTCGACTATAGTGGGGTCCGCGGTCCTTGCAGTCTAATTACACTAAATTGATTATGCTGATGTTAGGGGTTAGATGGCAGTAACTCTGTACCAAATAGGTACTGATACTCAGCCGTAACTGGTTAGATAGGACATGGTATTTAACATGACCATTATCTCTACTATTATAAAATTGAAGAAAAGCTGTGTATGTACATTGAAGATATAAAAAAAAAACAAGTGGGTTTAGGAGGGTATATAAACGTCTCCGAAACCAAAAATGTGATTTTTAAAATTCTTGTCTGTTTGTTACGGATTGGCACAAAAACTACTGAATAGATTTTAATTTTGTCATCACTGTTGAAATCACTGAAACTGTGCTCCAATTTAAAAACTGGTATACCTACTTCTTATCTTAAATAATTAAACGGGACCTGAGATACAGCTTGACCTCTCTAATGTATAGAGACCCATACAAAGAAGAGATCATCACTTTTTTGGTTTGTTGGTTTTTGAGCTTCAAGTGAGCGAAATCGCGGGCAGAAGCTAGTACTTATATAAAAAGATATATTTATTTTTTCTAACATCCACCTACCATGATTTTACTTCAGATTACACCAAACACATTATGAGCAGATGGGTGTCTTAGAAGGAACAGTAACGATTGACGGCAAGGAACATGTTATAACTATTCCATGTGTCAGGGATCACAGTTTCGGTAAATATAAAAAAATATCATAAAATATCAACACGCCTTTCTCCCTGAAGGGTTTAGTAGTGGCGCACTTATCGCACCTACACTAATTTGTCGGTATGTTTCCCGCTTCTATAATATAGGAGGCGAGCCTATTGCCGGGTAGAAGTCCAAACTGACATGCTACTAATAATTTCATGGAAAACCCCCAATCACTTTACTCTTTAGGTACTCTACTTGGGAATCGTATTTGATGTCTTTGTTTATGTTATATTTTTCAGGGCCGTTCCGTGACTGGCGTACTTTCCACCGCTATGTTTATCATTTTATGTTCCTCGAGAATGGAGATTGTTTGGCTATTGGTAGTATATGCCAACCAGCTATTTTATCACAGTAAGTAATTTTGCGACTTACTAGCCAATTAAAAAATACAGGAGACCACACTGATTTAATCAGCTGCAACCGCTAAGTCGGGAAAAGTATCATACATCATCATCTGTATCTTCATTACAGTATGACGGGTATCACCGCAGAAGAAAGAATACAGTATCACCCCTGACTATACATACTCGAGAACTGTGGGTGTACGTATGGTGTAGTACTAATTTAAACATATATATATCCCATGATCCAAACTCCGAGCTGCCAATGAGAATTTCATAGAAAAATTCAGCTCAACCCCAGACCACGTATCTAACCTTTGACATTCTCATCAACCAACTGATTTCCTTCTAATCATAATGTTTAATTTCAGTCTTACAATCGGTTATCTCTGCCGTCAATCAGACCAAGCTGTTCTTCCAGTAGAGTTCTGTGACTTCCAGTTGTACCAACATGGAGAAAATCAAGTTTTGCCTAAAGACTATGGATTCATTTTTGAAGCTGGTAAGGATTCTTGGCCATTATTCTTATTCCTAGCCAGTAACAACAACCCCTTGACAGGAAAAGACGGATTCTGTCTTTGTTCTTTCTGTTATTATTGAAGGGCATACCTAGTCTACCTCTATGCTCTATTCTAATCTTTGCAATTTTTGTATATTATCAGGAGGCCAATCATATGCGGTTCGCGTGCAAGTAGAGAGTGAAGAAACATTCTACATTGGCAAGTCCAGGGAAGCTAAATTTTACGAGCGATGGTGTAGTGTTGACGTTAACGGTGTTAAGGGGTCGGCGTGTGCTGAGTGGCATTATAATAATGTTCAGTCCCAGACCAAAAAGGTTGAATAACTATTTTAATTCTTTAAAAGTAGAGTTTAATCTTATGATTTTGTCAAAATCGTTAATATGATGTATATTTTCGTGCAAATTCTTGGTCGTAGGCATACCAAAGATCTTTGTATTTTGTTACTATGTGTGGCATAGTAACATAAATACATAATAAGTAGATAAGGCATGTCAAAAAATATATTCTAAGACTTTGTCTTCATGATAAGGGCGATAATTAATTAATAATAGGCCACTAGGCAAACGATAATAACAACATAAATGAAAACAAAATTAGCGGAGAAAGTTAACTATATTTAGCATAACATTTGTTTAACTTAAGTAGGTATACTTATCTATACAATATGGACTAGCAATATAATTCACATAATGACAATACATTTTAATTCATTAAATGAAAATCATAATCATTTCAATTCTTATTTAAAACTAGACAACTGCGACAAAAATCTACAGACTACTGCACTAGCGAATAGGCATGATGTTGTACTTCATTGCTCAACTAGGAAGCAATCATAAGCAAGATATTATTTAATAAAAAAATATATTCTTAGGCAATAGATGGAGCCTATGCCTATGTTCACCTTATATTTAAGATGTTGGATAAATAAGTATGTTTGAGAATTCTTTCTTGTAAATATTCTGTCGCAGTCATCTCCCCTCTCAGGACCTATCCAAAGTAAAAATCAACATTATAACTAATTTGTCCAACTATTTATTTACTATTATCGAATAAACCTTGTACAAAATAAAAAATGTTAGCAATATGTATAACATCTCTGTTTATCTCTTATAC
This sequence comes from Acronicta leporina, assembly GCA_947256265.1. Classification (NCBI taxonomy): domain Eukaryota; kingdom Metazoa; phylum Arthropoda; class Insecta; order Lepidoptera; family Noctuidae; genus Acronicta; species Acronicta leporina. The sequence goes on from OX366521.1 coordinate 9,706,243, forward strand.
ACATTTGACATACATACACTACTCGGAAGGTACATTCGTATACAACAATATTTAGGATATCAGGTTTTGAAAGTTATCAGATTTCCAGCTTGAATCTTGAATCTTTGTAGATCAAACGTGTATATTAGAAAAATAATACTTTGTATGTTGATATAAAATCCTTATAAAACATTGTACTTTTATTTATCGAGCATCAAGAATTAACCAGCGTCGTACTTAGATAACTAAAGTGTAAATATCAATAATTAAAGAAGTGCGAACGGAAGATAAACGTGAATTTGATTATTTGTGCGATGATAAATTTTATAAACTACAGCATAGAAGATTAAATTAGTTTAGGTATATGTAGCAAAAAGCGGGTACTAATATGAAACTAATATGATGTTATCATGACAATGATTTTCGACTCTGCGAATTTAAACATTGCAATAAAATGCTACCCAGCCAGACTGCAAGTCTACTAACAATTCCATAAAATTAATTGTATTTTCAAATACAGTAATGATAGATGATCAAAAAGATAACATACTGAATGATACTCAACAATACGAGACGTACAGTTGCAAACTCAATCATAATTTTGTTGATTTAATCCCTTCATAGAAGGCAATGGCTAGCGCGATGCTTTGAACTGAGTTGGCGACTGTACTTATGGAGTTAGGTGCAATTCTTGTATTGTAAAATACAATGATGCCTACATCATATTCCTGATTTCAATTGTATATTAACACGTTACGTACAAGTTATGGAAGACAGACTGATTTACTTAGAATTTCTGACTTTCAAATGGAATTATGACTTATATAAAAGAAATAAAGAATTAATTGAATATTGTACAGAAGATATGTGTGACAAATAATATTTATAATTTTGAAATGGGACATGAATTATTTCTTAAGGACTGGTTGTATATATAGACAATTTCTATTCCAAGTTCATAATCGTAATTTGGATGTTGATTTACCTAGACAGTCAGACAATGGACAATACGAATTCTACCTCTAGGCCTACACAGTCAAGTTTTAATCTTCATCTATCAGACTAACTGCCGAAAAGTTCTGAAAAAATAGTTTTGAACACCAACTTTTTATTTATTATTTAATCCCATATTAATACATAACATCAAACCTGCTACAATTTTCTAAACTCATTTTTTTGTTTGTCACACCGATCTTTGGTCGGGACATTTTATAAGTTATTTAAAAATCGATTTTTTATGATTGGTCAGTGCAAATTTTGTAATTATACGAAATTTTCGATACTAGATTTGGCAGCATCATACACTGGCACCCAAAGATACCTACAATAGTTGATTTATTATAATTCCTAAACAACACCATTTTCACAAATAGTTTACGAAACAGATGGATCCCAAACATCGAAGTTTTATAATTAGGTATTTTAATTTATAAATTGTGCTGCTTTACAAACACACATTCAGATGTAACAGCTATAATGTTCCATTTATAGAATTCACATAATTATATCAAATACGAAGTCATATCATACATAACTAAAAATTCCCATTAGATCTCAATAATGTAATACAAATCGAAGGACGAAATGTTGGACGTGATATTATGCCTTATAGTGATGTCCTGGTATCGATTAATATCGAACGAGTGTTTGTATTTATTTGCAGCGATATCTCAGATCACTGTATAACTATAATAGGTATAAACAAATCTAGACTATTGCGACCCTAACTGGAATGGACATCAGACTAGACAAATACTAATCACAGCACCTAATTAACATAGTTTTATAAAGTTTTTAGAAATGTTTACAACATTTCTTAAGACAGTATAACACAGTGATATAAGGCATGAAATATTTTTATTAAGTACTGTTTCAGAAACTCCACATACCTACGTTTACGGTAATAATAAAAAGCTCAATTTTCTAAACAGGATTTAGATAAACACTACACATCGAAATAATACTCTATGTTTAATTTATTGTTAAGCAATTATTATGCTTGAACGTAACGAAGAATATTATATTTTACTAAATAATTTATAAGTTCTACATGAAACTGTTCAAAACTAATTAATATAGATAATAAAATTATTATAAAACTGTATATTCACACAAATATTATTGTTAGGAATACTGCTGTTATATCATTATACTGACTAGATTTGTCTTTTTTGTTTTCAGAATGAGCACTTTTGCAAAAAATTAACTAAATTAGGTATAATTTAAAATATAATAATCACATTTAAATCGTTTTTTTTAACATTGCACTCCTGTCCACTTACGCTAACTTAGGACATAATAAAAAAAATATACAAATAAAACATTTTGAAAAATGTAAATCAATAAATATAACAACAAAAATATAAACCTCTTTGGTAAACGCAATACTTTTTAGTGCAATGGCACAATAAAGCCATTTGGTCAAGATAAAGACAATAAAAAAATAACTTTTTGCGTGATTGAGCTACGCTTTCCCTTTTTTAATACATTGGGTTCAATAGATTTTTAATCAAACATTTTAGTAGCGAGACGTTAAAACAATTTCGGTAACAGAATAGTTACAGTGATTTCAGTCAATGTTATTGGAGGTTACATACCGCGGATGTCCCAGGTGCGTGGTCGAGCAGCGCTCTTCGACGCTTGATCCCTTCGACGTACACTTCACGGTTGAACAAGCCCGCGGCGAGGGGCACTCTGTGACGAGATACAATTTGTTTTTATTTCACGAAAAATACTTGTAAGCTTTTGGCAGTTGTCAGCTAAGCTCATTAGTCGTGCTTCCAAGCGCGACTGCTACGCTAGGTATATTGTCCTAGGTTCGATTCCCGAATCGAGCAGTGTTATTGGGTTATTCTATAACATTCCCAGTAGCAGCTCGGAGTTTAGCTTTGTTTGATGACAACAAACTTATCCATTCCGGTGAACTGTGGGTGTACATTAGTACGACTCTCTCTAACTCTTCGGGGAATACAGACGTGATGGTTTTAGAAATATGAAAACGGAAGTTTCATCATACAAATAAATCATGATGATTTTTATGAACCTCATAATATGAAAATCTGTCAAACTATTTTTCAGTTTAATTGCTGTAAATAAGAGCTATCACAGAATCAAGGCCATAGCCAGGAATTTATTTCGAGGGATTCCATTCGGTCCAGAGACAATCAGTTAAACAAGCAGGTAGTTGTTTGAGTTCAACCCTCAAAACACACATATAACATGTATAACATTTATTTATGCTTACACGTCAGTTCCTGGACGTAACATAGTCGAGAACAACCCCCACACCGGCTTATGGTCGCTGGTGCACACAGACTGTACGGAGTTGTATGCTAAGCATTTGACACCTGACGTCACCGGCACAGAACTGATGCGACGCAGCCCTGAAACAACTTGTGTGTGAAAAGCAAACAATGATTTATTAAGAGCGGGGTAGAGTAACATTTAAGGTCCTTATTCCGTAACGCTTAGTAAATGAACTAATGTCAGTTTGATGTCAATAGGGTATAGACAGAACTAGACATAATATCATTTGCGGATCCAAGATTTCGGTTTGGGAAACCAAGTCTTGGTTGACCAAGAGGTAAAGTAGGATAATATACATTTTAAGATTTGTCAGAGGTGTACTCAGAATATTTCAACTAATTAGCGTTTTAGAATAAAGGGAGTTAGATTTTAATGGACATGGTATGTTAGTGACAAACAGTGCAACTTTTATGGAAACAGAGAGAATGGTAGTGGCAAGAGCAATTTCTGGGAAATGTTGGCCAATTTATCTGGTTATTGTAAAATCTACCTTAAAGTAAACTATTTAGTCTTCAAATTTGTGATGTAAAATATATTATTATGTGTGTGACTCACCAGAAAAAGCAGACGATGAGTTCGTGGTCATTGACCTCGCTTTGTATAATATTCTGTCTGTGTACGCAGGCGCTCTTTGTTTGCTAGACGTGTCGAACTGTTGACTGCCTGGGTCATACTGAAACAAGGCAAATTGGAGTATTATAGCCATCAGGGGGAATAAAAGGGCAACACTTGAAGAACCACTACAAAGTATTGGCTGTCGGAGCATACTTTTCATACCACGGTGAAATTCTGACATACAAGCGCCATGGGAGGTGCAGTGTTAAACGAGCAAACTGAATTCATTGATAAAATGATGAATGATATGTGCGATTTTTAGTCGTATTCCTACCGACAAAAAATCGCACTTGCATTTTATATAATCGGGGCCATAAGATTTGAGATCACATTCGGTAATACTTACCTTGTAAGTTGGTGGAAACGTGATTGGTGCTTCTCTGAAGTCCCGGAAGGCGGCTCCATCTTCTAGCACAACGGTCAACTGGTCAGCGTGAAGCAAGCCGTGCGGTAGGTGGTGAGGTAACGGGAACTATAACATATTAAAAAGTTGGTGTTAGGACTTTCAAGTATAATCTTACCTCCTTATTCCAACGTTATTTAACGAGGTAGATATTATTTCCAGTTCCGTCTCACTCTATTTATATTAAAATGATAAAGACGAGTCAATGTAATTATTAATACATTAGGAAAGGAATTTGCATTGTTATTTATTGCCCGACTACATTTTTTCAGTACAAAATCGCGTAATGAAGACCGTACTTGAGTTTGTTCAATCCACCGCAGAACGGCAGCTCTTGGTTCACCCAATCTGAAGTTAAGATCACCGCACCAGAACACGTAATCGAAGTTATTGGTTACATCTGGAAGAAAGTAAATTGCGATAGTCAGGTTTTAAAAAAAAATGTTTACATTACTCTTAAATTTTCTTTATAACCCATCTTGACAAAATATTGTCTGAAATCTTACATAAGTAGGTATATCTTTTATTGATTATAATTTTCATAAAAAATAACAACACCCAGAAATGAAACATCGACCTGCAGTTTATGTTTGTTACGCTTAGGGATTCGAACCTCGTAGGTAATGTAGACGCCAACTGTACAACATAAGTTGTAAGTAGACATATGTAAACAAAGTTAATCAGAAAGGAAATTGATAATATATCTTTCTGTATAAATATTTGCTTAGTATAGTTGCTTTAATGAGTATTAACAGTTTCCGCAGAAGAGAGTTATTGCTATTTCCACAATATGTTTGATTTGCATTTCACATCTTTGGTTAACAAACGTTAGGAGAGCTTCTGAGGGGCATAGAATCCTAAAATCAGGCTGAGTTAAATTCGACAGAGTTATGTAATTCGAGGTTTTATACTCATTTTATGTCTCCGTAGATACACAGTTCCATAATTGAAGGGGATCTTGTAACAAATCAGACAAGTATGAGTCTGATTTAGGAACCGAAACATAGGTGCGCTTATCGAAGTATGAGGCAAAATCACCGTATTTTGTATTGCATTGACTTAGAAGCTTAATTTTTTTACAGTTCCAAGGGCTCATAGCCCTATGTATTCATTTCAACTTGATTCTTCCACGCCTTTCTCGAGAGACCAATAGACAGATAGACGGACGGACAATAAAGTAATCTATAAAGGTAAAAAGTCGCATCGTATTTTTCATAAATAAATGTTTAACTAATTACTCATTGTGCTTATTAGACAATTAACAGATGCAATTTAATCATCTTCCATTTGCATACTTCTCTGTAGCTTCAACATTGCTTTGGAACTTTGCCAATATGACTACAAATCGTGACCTAAGTTATGACATATAATACAATACATACCTTTACTTTTATGCCTGCATGGCAAATTCTTTGGCAAATCAATAGCTCTAATTATTCTCTTGATATCAGACACTCGTTCTTTCACCTTCTCTTGATGTGCAGTCAAATGGGCCGTCACAAATAAAAATGTGGAGCCAAATAAAGCAAAGGATATAGCCACTGCTCCCTTGGTACGAAACGCCGTACCAGGTCTGACGGATAGACTCGCGTCTTCGGGGAGAGAGCAGAACCAAATAAGATCTCTTCTTATAAATATCATTAAGTGTATTGTTCCTGAAATAAAGAAGGAATAATTTACAATTATCTGGTAAAAGATTCGATCATAATACCTGGAAAGGAGTGTTGATTTTAAAATTATTGAATGCAAAAATGTGTATGTATTTTATAAAATAATAGCTTTTCACCCACGGATTCATCCGTGTTGCTCCATTCCTAAGGGTTGTAGCGTGATGTGTAATAGCTTGAAACATTCCCCAAGAATCACTTGTACTGTTGAAAACCGCATGAAAATCCGTTCAGTAATTTATCGCAAACGGACTATACAGACAGGCGCGGCGGAGGACTTTTTTTATAATAAAAGAAGCACACACATATGTCGTATTTTATAAAATAACCATGAATCCAATAATAACACATTGTTAAGTTTCTATGTAATAATTAGATATGCTATAATAACAAATATAAGTACTTTGATCTTAACAATGTAACACTAGTACAATACCTAGTATTTGAACTATATTGACTCAAAATGCTAATGTTATTTACTTTCTCAAACTCTGTTTCTATAGAGTCAAGTAAATAACAAAAGAGTTATTCCTTTCTTCTCTTTACATCCATGTTAAATTATTCCATAGACATTCTGTTAACAACTATTGCTAATTAATCGTTTTATTGTCGAAAAGCCAAAATAGCCAGTGAAATCACAATGCAAATAAAAGTTACAATGCAGGAGTTACAATGAGTGGATACTTTTGAAAAATCTGTAAGTACTTTTGAATAAGTCTGAATACCGGCTTAAATTCAATGTCTTCTAGTATAAATAAATAATTATACCAACCTAAATAGTAAGAATGTAATAACAGATGAGATGGTCCCAAAACTTCTTGTATAGTTATCTCCCATTCTGTCCGCTCAGAGTATGACTCTTGTGTGCCAATCGCAAATATGTCTGGTACATGTTTCACTTGATTTGGGAATATAAAATCGGCTAATTCCCTGTAAAATAATTTTTGCTATCAAGGTATAAACAGAACAATAATAATGTGTTATGGAGTGTTATCATTGTTTTTTGAACATGAACATTAAATATTATGATATTTGTAGACTGGAATGAAAGTTTAATATAAAAAACTGTAATAGGTATTTAAAGTACATAAAAACCATTCATAAATGTTATTTAGAAGGTTGTTACTGCTACAAAACAATAAGAAATTCTCAATATCTGCTCAGAGTTATGATTTCTGCCTTGTTAGTGGTAATAAGCTTAATTACTAATACATGGGTAACAATTAGAGCATAATATGCTCTAATTGTTACCCTATATATGACCAATGATGACCAACCTTGACCAATGATGAGGCAGATATTATCTGCCTCATCATTGGTCAAGGCTTGATGTTATGTAGACAACACTAGATAATAATAATGTTCTTACTTTGGTGGTGGTTGTCCATTCATATTCCATGTTCCCACAAATATCTTAACCTCCCTGTCTGGGAATACATGTTCTAACTCTGCAGCTCCTAGAAGGGAATGAGATGCTAGGCGTCCATAAAGATAGTTTCTGAAATAAAACATTTACTTTGCTTTGATATAATGTGTAGGTATATTAATAATTCACTAATCACCAATCCAAAGTTTATATACAATAAGCATCTAAGAGATTGTATGCATGGCTACATATCAAGCTATTCATTTTCAGAATAAGCTGAACTATCATTGCATGGAAAGAATACAATGGGAGCTCATCTTATACTGGATATAATTATATAACTTCATAAATAGCCACATATACCATTGCCAGTCAACAGCAGTATCCAAAACTATCAAATTCCTTCAATTGATTTTCAATTTAACCTCCAAACAAAAGAATTTATTATACATTGGGAACTTTGACGGGGACCACATGTATTTCCATGCCCGCTCATGGGAAGATAATGAACTGGATTATTGTTATGATGTAAGAATGAGTTTGTTACAAAACATTTTTAACAACAGATGCAATGAATAACCTTTCACGGGCCTCCTGTGTGGGAATGAGACGCAGCACCTGTGCAGCAAGCAGCGAGTTGCGAGCTAAGCTGTCAGTGCTTCCCGCACGCGAAGCTGAGCGAGCAATAGTTGACTTGGTCCTAGTGCAGACAGTTACAAAATACAAAAATTTGCCAACACCACTATCAAGACTTATATAACAATTTAAAATGTAAACCTTACCTTCTTTTCCGGTCTAAGGAGCTACTCCTATCACTTTCAGGTGATGACGCACGATACAAAGGCTTTGACTCATTCGAAATCAAATGATCAGCTGATAATCTCTTAATAAATAATTTACTCTTTGGTTTAATTCCTTCAAATGACCCTGAATGTTCAAAACATTTCTTGATATCGTCGTTTTTAGGAAACTTCACAGTAGCTTTAGGTATTTCTTCCGATTTAGTTTGTGAACATATTGTTTGGTCACTTATACTGTTTGAATTATTCTCTGGACTACCCGACATCGATCGTGCCTCTTCTTTAGAAGTCTGGTTATCTACCAGGCTTTTAGGGCGCGACCGTCTAAAGAAAGTCCTACAGCACTTCGGATTACTGTCCTCTTCATTTTGGTTAAGGATTGCGGTATGACTTACGTTGTTACAAAGAGGTTCGGTGGAAGAATTTTGTTGGATCGGGGCTTGTATGCTGTGGTCCGCATTATGAGCACTTTGCGCTAAGAAGGGATCAGCGGGAGATATTGGTCGCGATGAAGACTGTGCAAATTCATCATTGGAATCAGTATCGACGAAGCAACCAACTTTCGGTGATTTTTTAACAAATAGGCGTTTTCGCAGTGATAATTTTTGTTTCGTTTTTGTAGGTGAAGTTGTCATGTTTGGTTATTAGCCCACGGAACGATAAATTTATGTTACTAATTACATTTTTACTAAATATAGACAACATAACCTATAACATTCCTAAACAACTGACATTTTCCTTTACGGAAACTGTCAAATCAAATTCACCAGTCAAGTCAAAGTCAAATCAAATAGAAGATACGTTCAAAACACCTTTTAGTTTTAGCTAAAAACTAATCTTTACAATATAATTATAACATTTAGTAGGTAATAATTTGATTCCGTAATAAGGATATAATAATAAAATTAACGCTTCAATGAAGTTGTCATGACAACAGTTTACACATGCACACATACCACTTGTAAATAATTTATCTAATTTGAGCTTTAAGACAACGGTGGCAGGTACAAATTGCTTTACGTACCTACTTGATTGAAACAATATTTATTTGTAGTCCATATTTTTTTTTCTGTCGGGATTCAAACCAAGTCCATACCCGCGTCTTTAGACTCCAAGAAATTACACTTTTGGAGTAACCAATAAGTACTTATCTATACTTAATTATACTGTTGGTACTAGTATTCTATTATCTGTGTCTGTGCTGTTGATTAGATGGTCGAAGACATCATATAGAGGATCACGATCACACTACACTCAGGTGTATGTTTGTTAATCGGTAACATATAAGAAAAAAAGTCATTGAAAGATTATATTGTGTAGATACCTACATAAATTAAAGATACTTAATTATTATTCATGATTTATACACTTGAACATGAACTAAGTTTACATTATATTAATAGTAAAAATGCAGAGGATTATCATAAATAAGCTTATTTTTATAACGGCAGCCCCACCGCCTGTCCCAGGGACGAGTAAGTTCTGTCCATTATACAAGGGAGTTGGAGATAAACTGCCTCCGACTATAGACTGGATGCCGTTACCTGGAAATTAAAGTAAGGTAACCTTTTAAGCCATGTTCCATGAAGTTACCTTTTATACTTATAGGCCTGGTAGAATAAAATTTTGCTTACGCGGAAGGTATTTTCTTTCCGCGATGGAACTTATTTTAGTCGACGATCAATGTTTCCGTTAATGACAGCCTCGATACCAATAAACATAACATACCATCATGCCTGTATTCCCCGAAGGGTTAGGCAGAGGCGTACTAATGTAGGTACACCCACAGTTCACCGGTATGGTAAGGTCCCATGTAATATGGGCGAGCCTATTGCCTATTGCCGGGCACAAATTCATACTGGGAATTTCATAGAAAAACCCGATAACACTTTGCTCGACCTGGGAATCGAACCCAGGACCTCTAGCGTAGCAGTCGCGTTCATGACCACTTAGCTAATGAGACAGGCTAATTATACCAATAAAGTTTATTTTTATTCATCATTTTTATAAATAAATTGCTTACCTATAATTAGTTAAAAAACTAAACTGTAGGTACATTACAGTTGGCGCAAAAATACCTTCTTGTACATCTACCATGCTTATAAGTAGACTAGCTTCTGCCCGCGACTTCGTCCGCGTAGCGTGATGATATATAACCTATATAGCCTTCCTCAATACATGGGCTATCTAACACTGAAATATTTTTTCAAATCGGACCAGTAGTTCCTGAGATTAGCGCATTCAAGCAAAAAAACAAACAAACTCTTCAGCTTTATAATTATTTGTATTGATACCTACCGATATTACAGAGGTCACTTGTACAAGCTCTATAGTATGTTTTGAAGGTGTAATCAATAATTTCATGATTAAGATAATCTGGTTGACTCTCACAGCCTCGGGTAAAGCTAGCCACTACGCCAGGTGGGTCCTGAAAAATTAATTAGAGGGATATAAATGTACGTCTTTTTACTCTTTTCCAGTTATGGTGCTATGATCTGTCATAGCTTATCTATTATTGAAATACATAGGTACCTAGTGTCTTTAGTCATATTGTGAAATATCCTTAAATGAAAGAAACACATTGTGGACTATCTATTCTACTCTACCTAGTTATCCACAGTACAAGATATATCAACTAATAGGAATTTATTAGGCTTGTTATGTATCCCATAGAATTTAAACATAACATACCACACGCTGGAATTATTCCCTGAAGAGTTAAGCAAAGGTGTACTAAATGTACCTACCTATACACCCCTATGTTCGCCGGTTTGTTTAGGTCCCATGTTAGCGAGCCTATTGCCACTAACCGGACACTCCTAGATGTTACTGAAAATTTCATAAAACTCCGAATAACACTGCTTGACCCGGCAATCGAACCCTGGACCTCTAGCGTAACAATTGCGCTTACGGCTACTAAGCTAAAGAGACATAATTTTGTCGTTTCAATAACTCGTCTGCGACGTTAAATTTTTTTCGTGGCGCGCATGTTTGCTTAGCTGGGGGGAACTTAAAAAAATTCGTCTCCAGGTACAAAACAGCTGGCCAGTAAGTAAGTAATATGTATTTACTTACCATGAATTCCTGTCGGAAAATGGTACAGTATGGATGAGGGCATTCAACTGTGCGAGTATCGTTTGTGATCGTAAGACATGCCTGGTCCGAATCTACCGATGAGAAGCTACAAGTGTAGCACCGTAATTGTCCTAAAATCAACGATTTTTATACATCATTTTGTTTATTCAAGGCTGATTGATTAAACTTTGCCCGATGAGAAGCTAAGTACATGTGTACGATAGATCTTTATTTATAAGATCTTATGCACAATATCAGATCCAACTTCAAGAAAATTATCATGAAAAATAATGCAAAAAGCACACCACATGGATATGTATGAAATAATAGCAAGAACTCACCAATAGATTTTCCTAAAACACAAGTAAGAACAAACAACACTATTTTGAAATCCATTTTGTGCAAACAAACATTCCTTTGTCACTGAATCGGACGTGTTAAAGCACCAGTTGGTGTCTTTGGTATCACTCATTATCATTATCGATGAACAACGTTAACTGCTTATCTTATCGGTTCCTATTATTAATTCGAATTAAATCACAGATCGCTACACCGGGTACTATTTATTTCTTTTGATCGAAATCGGTGATAATGTATCGAATTGGTAGGTACCTGAAGGTTCTTTAATTGGAAACTAGCTTCTACCCGCGACTTCGTCCGCGTAGCGTGATGATATATAGCCTATAGCCTTCCTCAATAAATGGGCTATCTAACACTGAAAGAATTTTTCAAATCGGACCAGTAGTTCCTGAGATTAGCGCGTTCAAGTAAACAAACAAACAATCTCTTCAGCATTATATATTAGTACTAGCTTCCGCCCGCGACTTCGTCCGCGTGGAATAGTTAGAGACAAAACAAACGCTCTAAAGGCTGATGAATAACGTATTTATTTGAATAAGGATTAGCTAATATCATGTTTATAAAAACACCTACGCGAATAATTCATTTGGAATTTTAGAACAAAGTTAGCATAAAAAAGGTTATAGTGAGCCAACCTTAAAAGATAGACATATCGACGGTCCCTACGTACAATCCCCGAAGTGGTAGATACGTGATTTGCATGTTTTATTACCGGGACCATCAGGACCCTCTACTCTATCGTTTAGTTTAACAAAAGTCAGTAAAAGTTGTCAAATTCATTCTTAAATCCACACACGACATTTCCCATAACTACAAAATTCACTTCAATTTCCATCGAAGAACAACAATAGTGGTAGTACGGTAAGTTTACGTTGGATATTCTATCGTAGTCCCCCGCGCCTCCCCTTTGTATTTGGTAGTTACGTTGTTTTACATTGGATAAATTAAAAGTAAAATGCAATGAATGGTAACTATGTGATTTTACGCCGGAACATAAAAATAGATTTCATTCTTAACTACTACTTACATATGTGTACTTCGGAATATTATTTTGATCCCGTCAGTTACGAGATACCACTTGATAATTTATGGTATTTAAGTTAATCATGTTTTATTTTTTAGCACCGCATCGAAGGGATTCTACTGACGAAGAACACCATGATCATAACAATGGGTTGAATGAGAGAGGGCGTCATCTACTACTACTATTTATCTTATCTTATCTTGTGTAGGGCCGAGGCAGCAAGGCCTCAGTGCACTTCGACCCAATGGGATCTTTTGTGCTTCCCCTAGATAACTTATTCCTCATCCCCCATCAAAAGACGGGCCTGCCGCCTGCTTGAGTTCCAAATGGCATTTTGTCATGTCGATGAGGAACCTGTGAATTTCTTGGAGTGAGCAAGTCCCGTGAGGCTCAACCACTCATCCATGTGCCTCGCCCTTGCGTACTCCCGAAATACCGTTTTGACTGTGCTTGGGGCCAGTCCTACAAATGGTTCCGGTCCAATTAGTGAGGTTCCAGAACCTTCCCTAGCCAGCTCATCAGCATGCTCGTTGCCCACAATACCCCTGTGACCAGGGACCCAAACAAGCCTGACCCTGTTTCGCTTTCCCAGCTCATTAAGAGTTCGGGCAGCGTCCATGATCAGCCTTGAATCGATCCTGTAGGAGGTCAGGGCCATGAGTGCCGCTTGGCTGTCACTAAGAATGTAGATGGACCTACCTGTGATACCGCTACTTTCCATCTGTTGTGCACAGGCAAGAATAGTATGTTTCCGTTTGGAAAACTGTAGCTAATTTGCCCATGCTTTGACTGACCTTATGGTCCCTTGCATATATGTTCGCCCCTGTACCCGACTCTGTTTTCGAACCGTCAGTGTACCATATCAGACTGGTAGGTCGAGTCCATTGTTCCCTTGACGGTAGATGAACCTTGTAAGATCTCTTGAACCAAAAAATGGGCTGCATTTTGTCGCAGTGCATGTTCGTTAGTTCGTCAAGGCCTTCCTGTATTTTAAGCTTTGTGTGTCTAGTTCTAGGCTTTGAACTATCCCACAGGCCATTTATTGCCAGTCTGTAGTGCAAGACGGGCCTCAGTCTCTATGACAATATGTAGCGGTGCAAGGTTGAGTACCTTCTCCATCGCCGCTGTTGGAGTGGTTTTGAACGCCTGTGATAGCTAGGCATGCCGTTCGCTGTAGTTTAGCGAGGGCTTCCCTGCATATCCCTAGTTGCGTCCTGGGCCACCAAACAATGCTGCCATATGTGATGATTGGTCTAACCATGATGGTGTACAGCCACTGCGTAACCTTTGGTTTAAGTCCCCAGGTTTTGCCATACGCTGAGCGACACATACCCAAGTACCTACTACTCTACTACTACTACTATTATGTTTTTATTTTCTTTAATTGACGACGAGCACTCAATCGTTCTTGCTATTGTTACTATTAGAAAGAATATAAGTTCTTACTTTATTATATTTTGATATAAGTATTTACTTGTCGTACTGAAACATTAGTACATTTCAAAAAGCGGCGGTAGCCTAATGGTTAGGGCGTCGGACTTGCGATCATGTGGTTGCCGGTTCGAACCCCACCCATTGCACTACCGACGTGAACCCACTCGTAACACAAGCATTTAGCTTAGCACGAGGGGTTAACAAGAATACTAGTAATGTGTGACCCACATTGCTAGTAAGCTTTTAAAAAAAAAAAAAAAAAACCTAGACTGATTATTTATTAATAAAAGACAAAAGACTGTCTCAAACTGTTGATTACCTAATAATAAAATTTATATTTTGAAAAACAATTATTGTTTTTATCCTGTTTTAAAATACCCGTAATATTGTCTTATAAATTGCACTGCTGACCATGAGGTCGTGGGTTCAATTCCCACAGAACACAAAAAATTATGTGATGAATTAAGATGTAATTAAGATGAATTGTTTGTGTTCGTCTGGGTGTTTCTTATGTATTATAAGTATGTATTTACAAAAAAAAAAACAGTATATAAGTATTATATCCATTATCTAGTACCCATAGTACAAGCTCTGCTTAGTTTGGGACTAGATGGTGCTGTGTAGAAATGTCCCAGAATATTTATTTATTATTATTTATTTATAGACTGAGTACGTCAACAACTTAAATACTGCTTACAATACGTCATATATCCCACGTAAAATATCATAAATGGCAATTACGACTCTAATTCATTAAAATACTACAACGTAAAAGTTATTAAGTACCACTTAAGCTATTTGCTATAGGGATGATTCCGATGTATAAGTAAGTAAGTGATAATTAATACACTAAAAAGGACTTTCACATCCTAATTATTTAATTTTTACAAAATATCTATTACAATAAACCGACATACAAAATTTCATGACTCTACCTTAAATAGAATTCATTATACACGCGTTTGAAACTTTAAAACGCTCTCCTGTAAAATTTGTCATTTGCAGATATGGGTTTATACGTAGGGACCGTCGATATGCTGTCGCTGACTTTTTTTTAGAACTTTTAAAGAGGAACAAATCTGTCATATATGATTTTTGCGAAACTTTAACCGTTTACACAGCGCACGCATCGGAAGCTCTCAAAAGGAAAAAAAAAACGAATTTTAGAACAAAGTTAGCATGAAAACGGTTATAGTGAGCCAACCTTAAAAGATAGACATATACTGTCGCGGACTTTTTTTTAGAACTTTTAAAGAGCAACAATTCTGTCATATATGATTTTTGCGTAACTTTAATCGTTTACGCAGCGCATGCATCGGAAGCTCTCAAAAGGAAAAAGCCCCGATTTTGAAACATTCCTCATTTATGCTCCGCTCCTATTGGTCTTAGCGTGATGATATTTATAGCCTATAGCCTTCCTCGATAAATGAGCTATCTAACACTGAAAGAATTTTTCAAATCGAACCAGTAGTTCCTGAGATTAGCGCGTTCAAGCAAACAAACAAACAAACAAACTGTTCAGCTTTATATATTAGTATAGATATAGAAGTATAGATATACGCAATGGTAAAGATTAAAAGATGAAACAGAAATCTTTATACCTACGTTACTTCAATAAAAGGGTGTTATATTGCAAAGAAAACCAGGCGTGATTGAGCTTCGGTTTTACTGAAAATCCTAGATTTTATGACTCTACGGAACTTACGATCTTGCAGCGAGAAGGCTGCATCTAGGACGATTCCGACGATTTAACCAAATCGTCATGCTGAACAAGCAGAATTACATAACACAATGCCATCACGAATGTATTAATGTAAATTCCTTATAAGTATTATTATGTATAAACCCAATAACACTCTACTCGTCCTACGAGTACCAGTCGTGCTTGTGATAAGGTTATTCTTATTGTTGCTATTTCTTCCTCTGACAAAAGTTATTCCTAGTACTTAATGTACCAAACGTACCTAATCGTATTAGTTAAGCTGCTAGTTCTTTAGAAGCTTCTGAACAATATTATGCGCATGATCTTTTTAGGTAGGTACTAGAGATCATCATAGAAAAGTATGTGTCACTTATAGGTGATGTTATTGTTTAATATAAGCACCTCACGGTTGAATAACCGAAAAGATTAAAGTTCGTTTATGTAATAGTAATTAAGTCATTTTATAAATTATATTATAATACGTACCTACACATTTATTTATTTTACTGATAATGGTAAATTACCTACCCAGTCTATCAACCGCAATTGACATGCAAATAATTCATATCATCTGGAACAGGAACCCAGTTAGCCACGCCACAGACGGCCGGGGCAGTGGCCGGTGGTTATCTTAATTGCTATTTCACTGCCCGTACATCAGGCGCGAGATCCAGCTGCTGTGAGTAATCGATTCCCACGTAATTACCGGTTTCACGGCAACAGATAACGGAGCAGTAATGTAGGTGCGACAGACTGCCTGGCTGCCTTTGAAATGTTTCAATCAGAGTAGGTTAGGATGCGAGAGGTTTAAGAGAACTAATTCAATTTAATAATTTAATTATTTATTTGCGTATAAGTAATGGGGTTTTCACAAGATGTTATAGGCGCTTATAAAAAAAATCAGCGCGTTCAAGTTAAAAGCTTTGTATTGTTTATTTTAGGGCGAAATAAGTTTAGATAAAAAAAAACATCATCAAACATAATTTATAGTTCTTTTATATGGGATATGGGGCAAATACGGATGTGTAATGATGTGTGGGGCTATGGCGGATGGTAAGCGATTACCGCCGCCCATGGACATCCGCAACACCAGAGGAGTCGCAACGCAAGTGCATGTCCAGCCTTTGACAAGCGTTTGGGCCTCCGGTATCCTCACTCACTGCGCAAAGCATGTAATCCTACGTACCTGTTTCAACAATTACCTTCATAAGTACCTATCTTCTTGAATTATAAGTACCCATAAACTCACATATTGCTAGGATCAATTACTCCATCTTATTTATTTTATGTAATCAAGGTACATTTTGAATTTTTGATGCAACATTTTAAATTCCTAAAAATAAACAGCGTGTATTTAAAAAGCTAAATTTTCAAACAAAACAAAGTAGCAAACAATATAATTGCTCCTGATCCAAAAAGCTGAAGCTGAAATTAATATTATTAAAGATTCGAATTCAATTTTATTCTATCGATGTCTTCATCTTCTGTCGACGATGTACCAAAATTTCGACCCCGAGCAGGACAAAGGCGATGATCATTCCATACAGCAGCATGAGACACACGGGGTAGAAGTCCACCATGTTGACTGAACCGAAGCTGCCTCCCATTACTGAGCACACCGGTTTCTTAGCGTACAATAAGCGGTTTCCTCTGTCACTCAAGCCGTGCTCTAGAATCCTAGAATACCTGTGATAAGTAAAGTGTAAATGAAAGAAATAGATATTCATTATTAGAACTTTATAATATACATATTTAGAAGCCTCTCGAGCAGCTAGATTATAAATATTGTCATCAAATCAAATCATCAAATCTTTTGATTCCTTTGCTTTATCATAAGATTGAAATAGATCATTATAAAACAACTTTTATAATCGATTTTGAAGTGAGTTTGTGTATTTACCCGGCTTTAAACATCTCCGTATAAGGCGAGTTTTTCCGGCAACATAGCCATGGTTTAGTAGTCTGAATGAAATCGATTTCTTGGAGTCCACATTTTTCATGTTCTTGGAAAAACGCTGAAACGATTTTATATCCAGTACCAATATTCATGTTGAAAGCAAACGGTTTCTGTAACAGAAAATAATAATAATGTTTTTGCATTAAACAAATTAATACGTAGTTTTTATAGAAGGTTTTCAAAATTTCCTACCTTTTGCAGAGCTTTGACTCCATCTTCGATGCTCATAAAGTTTGGCTTTCCCCTTGGTGCGATTTTCGTTTCGAAGATTGCTTTTCTGATAGGATCGCCAGCAATGTAAACTGTCTGTAAGAAGTAAATATGTCAGAGGTGAAAATAAAGAATAAACTACAAATTAAAGTAAAAAGGTGAATAAATTAAAAATATATTACTGAAAAGTAATATCTATTATATGCAACATCTTCCACTCCTAGTTCGAGCTTCGAGTTCAGCAAGTCAGAAAGTGTTCGAATTTGATTGGAGGTTGACTGAAGTAATGCGACAATATTCGCGGAGTAGGACGTGTATAGAAACAGGAATGCCAGAAATACTGTAAACATCACGAGACGTCCGAGAGTTCCTGAAATAAAAGCATAAGTATAGTCGGTGGTGGATAAAATATTTGAATTAACTAATTATCAATGAACCCACCTTTTAATTCATTAGAGCTTCCCTGTTGAGAAATAGCACTAAGCACAAATATTGTAATATCACTCCATGTTGGCGGCAAACATGTCTGATCTATCTTTTGCTGAAACCAAATTAAAAATTGGATCGCGGAACTTTATTTTCCAATTAAGTATTTGTGTTATTGTTTCTTTTGCATAATTTTTTTACCTCGTTAAATTCTTCGTATTTCTTGATATCCCATTTTGTATTTATGTATAATATAATCGTCATTATAATGACGAATGCTCCAGTACTGTACCATACACCAGTGGTGAAAGGTAACAAAAACAAATTGTTTTGATATGACAAAGGTGGTTGTCTAAACACAAATTTTGCTGTAATCGGAGTCGGGTGTGTTAAGTATTCCAAAACGGGCAGGCGTTCTGTTGTTAAGAATGTCACGGTTCCTGATTACATACAAAGGATTATAATAACAATGAAATTCAATATAATTTAAGCAATAAATATTAGGCACTGTTGTTGTTTTTTTGTCCATCGTGTTTAGGACAAGTGCCTATTGAATTTGATAAAATTTTAGCAGTTACGTAACTTGTTTCATGTATATTCTGTAAAAAAAACCAGTTACCACACAATTCAGCCTTTTTACGAATCAATTCTCCAATCATTCCGTTCCAAGTTCCATTTATAAGGTAACCCCAAGTATCAGTGAAGATAAGAGACCTCGATGCATTCAAAAAGTCATAAAGAGGATGTATGTTGCGATAGCTGCTTTTGGAAAGAGTGTCAACCAGAATGTTGCTGTAAAGTGGAATAAAAGTAAGAGTTGTAGTGTTTAAGTGCTTTTAAATAATGTTATTCTTTGGGAAATGACTACCTACCCAAGTCCAAGTAAATCAGTTTTAGTTCTATTATCCGAAATCACAATAGTAGTAGTCAAGGATTCTCCTCTGAAATCTTTTCTTCTCATCACATTTGATTCCCTCCTATCTTCTGATTTATTCAGACCAAAATTTGCAGACCAAGTTCCGAAGTACTCTGTATTCCATTCACTGGTAGCTTTTATTCTATATACTGGAAGAACATTTTCGTCAGGTAACATAAAAAGATTGTCATCATAATAACAACATGTTGGTGTACTTAAAAAGCTGTTTTGGAAGAGACTCACTTGCATGTAATATAACGTCCATATTTTCTTGTTCTTGCGCAATAATTACTTCAGAATCAACAGAAATATTCAGATCCTCAAATTCGGAAGTAATGACTTCGTTGGAACTAATGGATTTGCTTAGAAGTAGCCATCGGTAGGACTTGCTAAACATTTTGTTAGCGTTGGCCTTGAAAATGATAATTGAAAAAATTGTAACAGCAAGCCAGAAATGTTACATTTTCTATAAAATTACGCACTTACCTGGCTGAGTAAACGTTTTGTATCTTCACAATTTATGTCTACTATGAATAGTAAATAATGATCTAGTTCAGAATTTCCAATTGTATCAATGTCTCGTAAATAACGAACACCAATTGGTTTGTCTTGATTTGCTAACATTCTTGCTAATTTTATTTTTATTGTCACTGAAAATATTTAGCCATGATTATATATTATAAGACATAGGTTACTTAATTATTGGTGAATTGTTAACAATACTTACATGATTTCCAGCACAATTTCGCTACAACTGTAGTAGGTCTATCATAAGATTTGACGACATCGACGATCATTTGCAGTTCATTATTCGGGTAAGTTAATAAAACAAAGGAATTAAGATATAATATATTTAAGAGCAAAATAAATATCTTCATTTTGAAAGCAGAAGTGACAAAGACTAGATGCGTCTAAGAAGCGAATGTGCCTCAGTATGTAGAGAACCAATAATTTACGTGTCTATTTCATCCATGCAGTCATTGTTAATGTCCTTCGATAATTGGGTATAATACACAGTTAGCCTGTAAATCATTAGTCCTTTCCTACCACTTAAGTGTTTATAGAAGTTATTATTCATGTTTCACTGTCGACTGTTGGTTTACCTTTAATTTGACTAACAATCGTTTTGTTTTGACCTGAGTATCTTTATGTGTAATTAACAGTCAATATATCTACTAAAGTGTGTTCTACATATGATTTACTCGTAGTTTTCTTGTTTCATACAACTTAGCTTATGCAATATTCTTTGTCTTTTGTGTGCTAATATTTCTAAACCAAGAAGTAACAAAGCAACAATAATTCCATAGGATAATATTAAAACGGCTGGATAACAGTCAACCATGCTGACTGATACAAAATTCGATCCTCCTCCGGTACACCTTGGTAGTTTTTCGTACATTAGACGATTTTCACGATATTGCAGGCCGTGCTCTTGAATGCGTTTGGTTCTGAAAATAAAAAGGTAGAGAAGTATAAAATATAGAAACTCCAAAAAATCTAGATAGCAGAAATTCTATTGCTATAATAATATATTATGTTTCCACCAACCCAATTTTGAACATCTCCCTATAAGGTGTGTTTTTTCTTACAGCTAGCCATGGATCAATCACTTGCAAATACTGTATCTCGCGAAGCCCACACTTTTCGCCTTCATTAAAATATTTTCCAACAAACTTGTATCCAACTCCAGTTTCCATATGAAAGGCAAATAGACCCTGGAAAAGATATTTCCAGGACATTATTAGCCCGAAAATAGGGTAAGTAGCTAGACGCCAAATTTTAAACCTTTCTCATTTGAATAACTCCTTCGTCCATTGTCATGAAACGAGGTTTAGTACCCGGTGGAGCAACCTTCTTTTCATATATCGCTTTTCGCACTGGTTCAGTTGCAGTCTGAAATATTTCATTTATAAATCAAGTTAAAATTACTACCAAGCAGGAAACGAAAGATGAATAAACAACTATTACTTGCCGAGAAATAATATCTGTTGAAAACAGTATCATGAACACCGAATTTGATCCTAGAGTGGAGTAGGTCTTCCAGAGTCTTAATGTGTGACGAACTGGATTGTAGAAGAGCAACGATATTAGCTGAGTAAGAAGTATAAAGGAACATCAGTGCTAGGAACAGTACCAGCATCACCACTCGACCCAAAGACCCTAGAAAATATGGTAATTATCATTTTATTTCTTTTTATTGCAGTTTTTCAATTTAATATCATCAGCTCCTAATCTTCTAAAACAAACGAGTTTGAGTTATTATTAGGAGAGAAAATTATAACCGCAAACCAGCAGACGGATCGCCTGATCGTAAGCGATCACCGCCGCCCTTGGACACCCCCAACATCACGGGAGTCACAGGTGCGTTGCCGGTCTCTAAAAGGGTTTGGGTCACAATCACGTCATCTTTGATATCAACTATAACTGGAGAAAGTGATATTTTGCCAGGACCCAACATATTCGAGTGACAGTTACATAAAGAGAGTAACCGAATACATTTTTGCCGGACCATAGGTACTTAGATAATTCAAATTACTACCTGTGACTAAACAAATTACCTACCCTTTTTTACAAACAAGTTATACAATTATCTTATTATTGTACCTTTTAGCTCACAAGGACTTCCTTGTTGACACGCAGCTCCAAATATTAAAATGATAACGTCTACGACATTGGCCCTTAGAACGCCAGCATCTTTTTCCCGCTGAAATAATAGATACTAAGTATATCAATTTACGTACTAACGTACGTAGTAGGTAACTATATTATTACTCATTGGAGGAAGTAACTGCGTTTTAAAATATTCTTTTATTTAAAAATATATACCTGATATGATTAGATAAGATACTGATTTGATAACAGTGCATGAAACCATTCAAACGAATTATCTCAACAAAGGCTTTGTGAAGTTGTTAGGATGTTATAAGTATTTACTTGTTTTCGCTAGTTCGTTTTTATTTGATACTTTGCTTCACAAGAATTTACTCCACAGCTCGATCACTACGCCAACAAGCCATCGACGTTTTTTTTATTATCAAGCGCTTTTGCTGTGTTCCAAATTTCTGTCAAAACTAAATTGTTATGCTATCAACTGTCTTTTATTAAAAAGTATCATACTTACTGACTCTATCATATGATGGTATTTATTCCACTCCCACTTTGTGACGATAAGAAGCACCAAATAAATACTAAACACCAATGCTAAAGTACTGTACCAGACTGTAGTATTGAAGGGTAGTAAAAATAAATTGTTTTCGTACGACAGTTTAGGCTGTTGAAACACAAACTTTGAGCGGGTTGGCGTTGGACTTGCAATGTAGTCCACTATGGACACACGTTCAAATGTGAAGAACATTGGTGATCCTGTGGATGATGCAACGTCGAAAATTAATGTATTACGAGTCCCTTATATGGCAAACTGTGGAGGACATCAACCGCTATTCAGCCTGTTTGAGTAACCATCATCACCAAACTTGCCAAAGACAAAGTAATAAACATACAACAGATGTTGTTTTTTTTTTAAGTAATCTTTTACGCAATGTTTTTACCAACTAGATATACTTATGTATAAACTAAGTTTCAAGTTATTCTGTTTACGAGTTTTGCATGATAAGATTTATAGATGGATACTTCTACAATAGGATTACAATTTTAGCCCTAAATTCGTCCGTCCGTACAAAACCAAAAATAGACCTAGTTCATGAACCGTTTAATCATAACCATGCCTTCCTGTTGCACCTAATTCCTTAATATGTCAGCGACGAAAACTTTTGTCTAATTCCAAGTCCATTTAAAATTGAGTTTCAAGGCTGACTAGTCTAGAGAAGCATTTAGTCCTTATGTCATAGTCACCTTTAAATAGATACACATTACATTATTTCTTAGAATAATGATGTCTTAAATATCTACCTCCAACCTCAACTTCCCCTCTAACCAAGTAGCCAGTCATCCCATTCCAAGTGCCATTGACCCGGTAACCCCAAGTGTCGGCAAAAATATACTTCCTTTTAGCGTTAAGGAAATCCAGCAAATGGTTGGTCGTGGGGAAATTCACCTTCGTAATCGTATCAATGTGATCGTCACTGAAATTGTGAAACCGTTATAAAATAGAATACAAAGATTAGTTGGTTTGCTAATGGACTTGTGCTTATTTTTCGATAAGTACATATTGTATAACAAAATATGCTCAATGTCTTCAATCAAAATCTTTGCTCTTAGATGCTCTAGTTCATTATAATATGAAATTTGATATACTGTTAGATTTACCATTGTGCGACTATGATTGATGTGTCTCGAGGAAGCTAAAACTAGTTGCTTAATCACTAACATTTGTATCGTTCAATATGATCTTAGATAACTTTTTTTAATGACATGTGTTTAGGTAACGGTGTAAAGCTTACAGGCCATCAGATAGGTGGTTGATGCTCTCGTTATTTGTAAGCACGTAACAAATACTTATTTCGAATCCTTCTATATCGAGACGTCGTAAAGATGTCGGTTCGAAAAATTTATCAGATTTCTGGAATTTATTCTTATGGTCCCACATCCCGTAATATTCAATTTTCCAAGTGTTGTTAGGACTTATTTTGTATACTGGAAAATAAATGGGATATAATTGAAAGTTGATTGCAATTCGATTACTCAAAAATCGATAGGTTATTTCAATAGACCCGTCTAAAAAAATTAATTATTTTTTAGTTACATGTTATATTGGTAGTCGAGGTCAAAACAACATGTTTCTCTATTGTTTTTGGTAATTTATTTTGCATGAGAAGAAACGAAAAGTGTTTAAACTATTAAAAAAATAGTAGATAATAATCTTACTGAAGTGCATATCATACATGTCGCTGATGTTTCTAATGACGAGTACTTCTGAGTCAAGTAGCACATCGATGTTAGCCACAGCCTCCGGTACAATGTCAACGTTGTTACTGCTTATGAGAATCCACCGAAATGGTGCCCGGAAGAAGTTTCTTGCGCTATTCTGTTTATTTAATTAATATAAAAAAATATATTCACATTAAGCCTTAAAAGGTAGTTAAACTTCTAAGACAGAGACGTGACTCCGATATTGATAAGTGGGAACTATGTAAGTGGACGGAAAAGGTAATTTTTCATGTGAAAGTATACCTTGGCAGTTGAATTGGTGAACACAGATTTATTTGTTAGTATCATAAAGAAACAATCAGGAGAATTGTATGAAATCCACTGCTGCAGTGGATTTTAGCAAAGGATATATCAGCTCCCATACATAATTTTGTAAACCGACCGTATCGAAGAATTTCCAGATATCTGGACAGTCCAGGTCAGCCAGGAACACAACGTGTTGTTCTTCATCATAGAATTCAGCGCCATCCCCGTTGATTACCCCTCCCGTACTGAATTGAGTGTTTTGTGCGGCAAGAACTGAGTGCAGCTGAATTATTTTAACTGAAACAACAATGAGGACTTATGGAACAGATCAGGTTTACGACGAGAGATTGTATTAATGTAGTTTTTCGGTACCATATAGGTAGGAATATAATTGAGCATTATTGAGCATATTGAGTTGATATTGAGCATAATTATAATCTCGTCTCAGCTTTGCTCTGCGAAAGGGGTACCTAAATAAGGTTTAAGGTTCATCTTCTTACGAATCTCACTAGAAGGACAACGGATATTAATTAAGTTTATGATCTTTCCTTTTCTTTATGAATCCGAATTTGCAATTTTTTTGTGATTCTCAATATTAAAATTTTGATACGCAGAAAATATATCAGGATTTCGCAGGTAGTGCTGGTAATAGGTAACATAACTTATTTTAACATAGGTACTTAAATGAGCTTTTGACGTAAATCTTTTCCCGTTATGGTTAGGTTAGGGAAAGATTTAAATTAAAAATACTGGAAAGTACCCATCTAAAATTACACATTATCTTTTCTCGTATGAGCGTCAGTGCAAAAGACGTAAAAGGTAAAACAATTATTTCTCCTGTTGTGTTTTTATTGAGTTAGACCACCATTTAATTGCGGTCCACAATGGAGTATTACAGCAGTTGCTAGCAGCATACAATAATACTGATATATTTTTTAATAAATATTCAGTCAGTAATTTATCTCGATAATATGAAAATAGAAACATTATCTCATTCTATGGTATCCTACGCTGGGATCTACTACCGATTTAGTCACTAATTGGCATTAATTGGGATAATTCTGGTGATTCTACTCTTTATACTGACCACTTTCTCTATGAAATCCTTAACGGATACGTAAAAAAAGACGACTTTTCATACATGACCAAGGGTTGTCTAGTTAAATGTATTTATTTTTCAGGAATAGTGTATGGGTTTCGTGGAAGAAATTAATTGTTGAGTAGAACGGGAATATACATACATGAATGCATCCTGTATAGTCCTTTATGCGGCAAGGATA
The DNA here is from genome assembly GCA_947256265.1 of Acronicta leporina. Classification (NCBI taxonomy): domain Eukaryota; kingdom Metazoa; phylum Arthropoda; class Insecta; order Lepidoptera; family Noctuidae; genus Acronicta; species Acronicta leporina. The sequence continues at coordinate 9,731,896 of OX366521.1, forward strand.
TACAATTCCTTATGACAGTTTTATTTATTTAGATCGTCTTACATTGTAACCTAGCCCTCATGGCTCGGACTACCATGAGTCCGCAACAGGTTCAATTTCTAGGCGATATCGATATATTAAGGATAGGTACTGACTAGTTGTTACGCATTTTGGGCTCCCGACAACCACTCACAACGGTACTGACGGCTCTCCAAGATACGGCGGGGTTATCACCCATCCATAAACAGACCGCAGCCGATACAGCTAACCTTACAAATCGGTTGATCAGCGAAAGTCAGTGTAGTGAAGTTTATGTATTAAATCACTCACATGGGGTCCAGCAAAGCTTAGCAAAAACTGATGACGGTCTACCAGCAGCTTGAATGACGTCAACAATCAAGGATTGCATTTCTTTTCCATGACTTAGAGAAAGGAATATTACAGTTAGTAATATAGTCTTCATCTTTGCCGTGGGGCAAAAAGAATGAAATTATTCTGAATAAAATGGGTTAGGCTAGAGCAGAACATGTTTGATTTGCAAATCGGTCTTTGTTTGCAATGTGATTTTCTTTAGAACTATTCCTTGCTTAGAGAGCACCGCAATTTCGATAACTATATTTGCGAATCGTGTTTCACTTGAATTGCATTAGAAGAAATCATGTGCTTTCAAAATTAGTTTAAATCAAAAAACCAATGCAACCCTAATATCGTAGTTTATTGTATAACCATAATATAAATGTGAGACACTTTTCTGTTAAAACTTTTTTCAATATTTTTAACAAAGCTTACATATCTACCGTCACGTCTGTATTCCCCGAAAGGTTAGGCAGAGGCGTACTAATGTTCACCCACAGTTCGCCAGTATGTTTAGGTCCCATGTAATACATGGCCTATTGCCATTAACCGGGCACACATCCCAAACTCTTAGCTGATACTGGGAATTTCTTAGAAACACCCAACACACACGTTGCTCGACCTGGGAATCGAATCCAGGACCTCTAGCGTAGCAGTGGCGCTCAGGACTACTATAATACATGAAACTGTATTTCTATTTTATTTACTCTTCTCTGTTCGATTCTTCTGTGGAATGGTATGAGCTACATAATAATAACTAATAAAAAATAGGCCTCTGCTAAGAGAGCTTATAGTGCTCGAGTGGTCTCGAGTCTAAATCGAAGGCAGGCGTATTATTATTTAATTAAAAATAAACTGTGATTTTCTCGACGACATAATTATTATGAAGTCTGCCAACCCGCATTAGCGTGGAGCTAAACCAGCGTGGAGGACTATAGCCTAATCCCTCTAATTCCGAGAGGAGACCCTTGCCCAGCAGTGGGACAGAATAATGAGTTGATTATGTTATGTACGTTATATAGACTCTTAGGAATGTAGATAAGGGGAAGATACTAATTTATTAGACGACAGACGATTTATAGACGATCCATAACTACGACCACTCCGCCAGGAGTGTACGACTAAGAAGAATAACAAATTTATTCAGTAGGGAAGGGACCGGTAATATTCCAGTGCAGAGTTCAATGTTTGAACTTGTGAACTTACAGTGAAGTTCAGTTTTGTTCTACAATAGGTAATTACGGCAAAGGTATTTGTTGTAGATAACGCTAATCATGTATATATCTGTGTCAAGTTTATCCGTATTGTTTGTTTACAAGTGATAGGGAATAGTATTTTTCCGTAACAAACACAAGTTGGCTTCTATAAAGGGTGATTCTAAGATATTACTACATACCTCGGTATTTTTGTTATTCGTATTTTTGTGATGAGTATTTATTTTTTCTATTTGCCATAGAAATAACCACTAAGTATTTCAAAGGACTATATTATATACTATACTATACTCCATAATACTAAATGTAATATCTAGTACTCACTTGTGTTTTGTCTCATATGTTCATATTTATTTTTAATTTTGATCCCACAGTCAAACTGTTTATACAGTTTTGTGGGACACTGTTTTAGATCATAAGTTTTGACATGTACCTACCTTTCAAATTTAATAAATAAAATAATAGGACTTTTAGGCTAACAGTTTCTTTTTGTGCTAAGACTATTTTACCAAAACAATATAGGTACTAATGGCACACAAATAGTAGGTATATACCTGTTAAATACTAATCCATAGAAAAAAAACCAAAGGGAACAAAAATCAATCTTCATAGTAGTTTTTAAATTCGAAATTCAAAATACTATGAACAAATAAACTACCTACCCTCATTTTGTAATGTTGTTTACGATGCGTTCGGACATGGAGCTAAATTTTTAAAAACAATGATTAGTGACGTGGGAATAACCCTATTAATAGTTTAGTACTTTGTGTGTGTTATCATTATCAGTACTACACAGTAATATTAATTAATAAATTGCATAATGTGAAAGGACGTGGTCAGTACTTCACGAGACATTAACGGGTGTGTACATTTCAAGTGGGACTTTGCACTCCCCAGGATTAATAAAAAATACGTGCCCCTAATTCCAGTCGAGAGAAAGTGATCACGAGTTATTGAAAATTAAAATGTTAAATACTAATTTGTTTTCTAAATTGCTGGTGACGAGATGTTCATTAGATTCAGTGTCATTGAGTAAGCAGGGCGTATCTGCATCCGAATGGACACCTTTGTTGAGAAAACCTTCCGATGTGCCGCTTTCTACAAGAGGTGGGTTCTGGCTTTTGTTTTATTTATTTTGAACATTCCTACCGTTATGTGTGACCGACGTAAATGTGGGTTTCTCCGAATTGGATTATGAAGCCAGAAAAATAACGTAACATAAAATTCTACGCAATCAACTACATACGTCGTAAATTATATAACTTTGTAAAGAATAAGTACAATTGATTTTATCTTTTTCGTTTTTGGTACCTTGACTATGAAGTAATAATCTCGTGGCCTCAATACACATAAAATCGGCAGTATATAAAACTAATATAAAATTTGTAATTTATTTGAAGTTTCCTTTTTCATTGTTTTTTTTAGTTTGAAGTGTCTGGTTTTATTTTTCGCACGTATCTTGTAGTTTAAACCAATGTTTGATTCTAAATTTCTATCGTATTTTCATAACGGCTGGATGGATTTCGATAGTCAAGGTATCGATACCCAAGGGTCCTTATAGGTGCCTGAAACCAAAAAATAATGGCGGTTTTTTTGCGCGAAGTACTAATACTTTATAGAAGAACTAGTGGCAACAAAAAGCTGTTGCGAACAACATCGAAATGGGTAAGTAAACTCAATTAAAAGCATGATCACGAGTTGATAAACAAACATTGATTTGTTGTCGCGGAAAATATTTCGCTCAGCAAAAGGTGATAATGTCAAGTTAATATTTTGGGTGAGCTTAAGTAGTTAACAGGCTACAGTGCGTGCGTAAAATGATCACATACGCCTCTATTAGTAACAGGGAACTTTAAAGTAAATTTAGAAACCGTAAATTTCCTCTATGTTATCTATCTATCTCTAAACATTCATTTCGTTTCGTGTTTGCGATCTTTAATTATTGTATTTTTACCATGGGAGAGCCTTGGTTCGGCACGAATGGGTTGGCTCACCCGGAGTGGTATCACGGCCTCACAGAAAACCGGTGTGCTTACGTTGTGTTTTGCCGAGTGAGTGAGGATACCAGAGGCCTAAACCCTTTTAAAAGGCCAGCAATGCACTTGCGATTCCTCTGGTGTTGCCGGTGTCCATGGGCGGCGGTAATCACTTAAATTACCATCAGGCGATACGTCTGCTCGTTTGCCCCTATCCCATAAAATATGTATATTGTACCTTTAAAGTTAAAAAAATAAAATCTCGATAATTGATTTTGTGTGTCTTGAAAGTGTGTAAGTACTTAGGTATATATTTTAATATTTTATAGAAAAATAGTTTAAATTAATCGGCTTGAGAATCCGAAATAAGCATGATTTATCCAAATGTTTCGTTTTCGCAAGCTAATCCTAAACCTAAAATCATCGATAAGTTATTAAAGGATTTAATGCTTGAAATAGGTGCGACTTATCTGATAGGGATACCTACTTACTAGTTTACGTAAATGGGCACAAAATGTCCAATGGACGGAAGTAGGCCGCGCGAAAAGTTCCACTCTTAAGGGGTAGATAAGTTCGTCCATACATTTCAATAAATGAAAATAAAACAGTAAAAACAGTTGAACTGTTTTGAAAGATGATCTCAAAAATTGTACGTATTGCCTATTGCGTTAATATGATATTAAAATATAGACGCGAGGGTACTTTGTTGTCATGAAGAAATGATATGCATTTATGTAAGTAGGCAAAATCATGGTATCTTTCTACAAGAAATGCCTATTATGCTATTCTAAAATAACAGTAAATCCTTTGTTTATTTTAGCTTTACAGATTATTTGCATCTTAGATATATTTATTCATAAGGCAAAGTCAATGTAGGGACTGTAAACCGTCGATGTCGATTAATTAATGTGGAAAACACCATAATTTTTAGATCATAATTGGTGAGAGTACAGTTTATTACCTATTGTTACTGTCATTACTAAAGAAAGAAAGAAAATACTTTTATATGCGCCGACATGACGCACGGTAAAATGAAGATGACAACAAAATGAATATGAAATAAGCCTATGGAAAACATACGTCACACCCACGCAAAAACGGCCATCGCTCAGCAAAATGCAGTGTCTCGACATGCACGAGGCAGAGCCACCCACGGCTCCTCACGGCTACTTCTGAAATATTTTTTCATATGTGGAAACCCCATGTCGCTTGTCAACGAGTTAAGAACACAAGCGTATTTTGTTTTACCTAAACTCTTCGGTTCTGTTATAATTTGTGGGGCAGTAGGATTCACCAAAAGCCACTATCTTATAGTAGAGTACAATTTGCAAACTAGTCTAAGTCACAAACTAGGTATCTATGTACAAATTTTAATCAAAACCGTGAAGTCCTTCTCCAAAAGCCATCCCTGATCAAAATTCGTTATTATAACTCAATAATAATTAATGCTGTGCCTTGTGAGAGCCATGCTTTGGCACGAATGGGCTGGGTCAAGCGGAGCGATACCACGGCCTCACAGAAAACCGGTGTGAAACTACGCTTACGTTGTGTTGAGGATGTGATGTTGAGAGAGTGACCCTTTTAAAAGGCCGGCAACGTAGTACTCCTCTAGTGTTGCGGGTGTCCATGGACGGCGGTAATATAGCTTACCTTAAGGCGATCCTGCAGCTAGATTGCCTCCCAATCCCATAAAAAAATAGACATAAATAATCTGTAATTGGAACGGCAATTTTTGGAGTCAGAATCCATTCTGTCTAAAATTAAAGAAGTGCGTACATTACCTACACGTGTTATAACTGTGCCTTAACACTGAGATAAAAACGTGCCGCGATAAGTTAATGTTAATGCACTTTCATCACGTGTCGTTACTACAACTCCTGACTTAAGAATGTTTATTTATTGATTTTAAACTCGATTATATTATCTAAGTACTTAGTAAGAATAGACAAGTCGTGTGTGAGTAGAATTATGAATTTTATATGTGGAATATTCGTTATTTTATTTGCGCCGCTCGCGTCGTAGTTAAATTTGACATTTATTAAACTATTAAAGAGAAAACTCAAGGAAATAACTAAATATTATGAAGAAAAAAACAATTATTCATTACCATTGTCATTTTTACTGAAAGAAAAATTAATTTGAGTAGATTAAGATATATATACAAATGGAATAATTATTTAAATTACACTCAGTATTTATATACGAATAAAAAAAAATTAACGAGTATATACAAATGTAAAATATTTAAGGCCACCTGGGGGCAGATTTTTTTTAAAGCAAACCAATAACTTCTTTTGTTTCTGTGCCACAAATTCCATAACACATTGAAATTATCGTTCAAAAATTCTTGTTGAACTCTATTTGCAATAATACGTCCGGAAATACCTGCCGGCAGTTTTCGTGTTGTCTCCACGTTTATCTACATCATCAAGAGAATCGTTTGGGTAACTGAGACAACATTCCTAGACGTTGATAGTAGTGGACATGCTAGTCATGTTCTTATAACAGGAAAATAGATAAAACAGCATTTCCGTTTTCCCGGTGCGAATGCCCCACGTCTATGAAAAAGGTTCTTCAACTCTGCATTTTAAGCCCTATTATATTCATGCGAAAGTAACTTTGTCTGTTAATCCGTTACCTTTTCATGCCGGGGTCTGCATTTAGTTCTGCAAGACATCATAGCATTTCTATACTCACTCAATTTAATTTTAATTCAGAACAAAAAATGCGTATGGCAGCCACAACGGATTTTCTTGTAGTAAGTGAATGTGTGTCAAGTCAATCAAGTCAATAAGCCCTCTATCCTGAACTTCCGTCTGTTTGTTTTCCTCATTTAGAGGATATCTCTAAGTTCAGTGTTCCTTTTGGCAAAGGCCTCCTTTAACATTTTCCATTGAGTTCTATCTTTGGCAACCCTTCTCCAGTTAGGGCCCGCTGTAAGCTTTAACTCATCTGCCCATCACTTAAGTTGCCTTCCCGGCTTCCTTTTTCCATCTCTCGGATACCATCCTGTCACAATTTTACTCCACTGAATGTGTGTAGCTATAGTCATTTATTCGGGAGTTTTGAAAATGTTATTTAATCCTTTTACGATTACAATCGTCTTTGTTCTTTTTTTACCTTAAAAAGTCCTCTGAAATGCGAATGAAACTGCTTTTGATTTCTGAAGCTTACGCGAATATCAGACATATTGAAATAAAACAACTTTACGGATTATATCGCGTTATATTAGTATCAAATACAATACAAATCCCGACGTTTCGGACCCTTTACAGCGTCCATGGTCACGGGCATTGTATTTGAACTAATATATAAAGCTGAAGAGTTTGTTTGCTTGAACGCGCTAATCTCAGGAACTACTGGTCCGATTTGAAAAATTCTTTCAGTGTTAGGTTAGGTTAGCCATAATATAACGCGATATAATCCGTAAAGTTGTTTTATTTCAATATGAAACTGCTATTTTTAACAAAGTGAAAAAAAAAACTTAGTAAGCGGGACTGACTGACCTGCCGGATGAGCATTTAGGTATATATTTTACGACTGTATTATGGGCTTCACAATGATATGATAACTTTGAAGATAATGGTTAGACTAGGTACCTTGGGCAATAAACACTAAGTTATTTAACTGAAGACCTAATCCCTCCCATTCTAAGAGGTCAGAGATCAGTGCTGAGCAGTGACTGTGGGATGATGATGATGATAATGGCGAGGAAGAGCAAATATATGAGTAAAAGGGCTGTCATTGTCAGATCGATATCTCAGCAGAGAAACTACAAGCTCAGAGAATCGGATATTAATATATTGCATTCTCTAACATATCCTAACATATCATACGGATTCTTTTTCATACACAAGAGCAAAAACAGTTTAACATGAAATAATTAAAATCGGACCTTATTTACCTGAGAATTAGTCGCAAAATAATAAAACTTCATTATTTACAATAAATTCGACACTATTGATTGCTGTTATCAAAAAAAAATGTTATCGTAATGTTACCACTTGTTTTCTACAATTAGTTTAGAACGCAATACAATTAATTCAACTAAAAGACCATTGACACACATTTATATTTCGAATCAGATAAGTGTATGTAGTTTGACGATTTCAGCAATAAAATAATACCTATGTATGTGTATATATAAGCGAAGACTCCATCACATGCAAATGCAACATAATCATCCGTCAAGAGTTCTAGAGGTGGTACTTAGCTCTGCTTTTAATGGTTCTGACTTCTGACTCAGTTTTCTGGTAACCTTAACCAGAGACTAGCTCTAAGTATTATTAAAAACTCAAACTCTAAATTAAACTCTTCTACAGCGAATTATACATATGGCTGATAAAAAACACTTAGGTTATGTTTATATAGGAACCAATAAATATTTCACAAAGACATTAATTTTAGTTATAGTTAACTCGCAAATGTCGCCGTGTATTTAAACTAAGCGTATTTAGGCCCACTTGCACCAACTTCTGAAATGTGTTTAAATTGTATTTAAACACGAAATTTCTATGAAAAATTGTGTTTAAATATGACTTAAACACATTTAAGAATTTGGTGCAAGTGGGCCTTAGTATTCAACAATTTTAATGAAATATGCCACGGTAAAGCATCAGAAAACCTTCATTCGTTAATAAAATTGGCACAAGACGTGAATATTTGAACAGCGGTTAAGTAAATCGTTGCCCACAAGTTGCGCCCGCGACGAAACGATTTGACATGGATTGCGGATCTCTTGCAAGATATCCGTATTTTTGTTTTATCTGCATCTACATCTCTATAATAGATTTTTAATAAATTGTTAACTGATCCTGCCGTCATACTTGAGAAAAGCTTCCTTGAGGGAATCACAACTCAACTAAGAGTAAGATTTTTCTAAGATAAATAATAAAAAAATTGAAAAAAAACAATCCTCCACAATATTTATAGACGGGGTTATTTGTTAAAAAATCTATTTTATTAACAATGACAACGTTGGTGTCACGATGACGGTAGTAACGAAAAACAAGTGGTTATTTATTGAATTAAAGCATTTTTTCAATCTCTACTACAGCGTGACGAGGGACGATAGCGCAGTTTTAAATTTAGAATGAGGAAATAGTTTTTATAATGGTACTACAAATCACCACATTGTTACAATCGTAAAAAAAATACATTTATTGAAATGGTATCTTTTAGTTTTTTTTTAATGCTTACTAACCATGTGGGTCGCATATTACTAGTATTCTTGTTAACCCCTTAGTTTATTAGGGGAGAGAAGGATACGGTTAGTAATATAAGATAACATTTAAAAGAGGTAAAAGATGTTACTAGTGCTAGATTTTCATCTGTTAAATATTAGCATAATCCCGCAACGTATGACGATCCGGATATAATACAAACACTAAGGCCTAGGCTCACAAGGTTGTTTAAAATAGTTTTCATTGACAAACAAACTTATTTTGATTAAATATAAGGTTTTCCTCTGACATCGACATTTATTTGATTTAATGACTCTAGATTAGCTTGACAAAGAGACATTATTATATGAATATGTTACAGTCAAAACTCATAACCAGTCAAAACCACTTTTTGTAGTTGACTGTTTTTTGCAGTTAAATGTACTTTTGACCAACGTCCTTAATTAAAAACACTTTTGACTGCGAAAATCAGTCAAAAGTGGTTTTGATGACAACATGAAATATGTTTATAAATATTGGTTAGGTTAGGCGAAAAACCCGTGTGGTTTTAGTGGTAGGTCACCCACTCTGGGTGGAGTCCGACACACCCCACCGCCTTCCCCGGGCGGCGGATGTCCATGAGGATTTCCACACGCAAAAAAAACAAAAAAATAAAAAAAGGTTAGAACTGTGACCAAACGATGCCAGAACCGAAATGTAGGATATTTTCTCAACTTTTCCGTTATAGTTAAAAAAACATACAATCCTTTTCCTAATGATTTACGAACAACAAAAAATAAACAGCCAAATGGGTCGGACCGTTCTGAAGTGATTATCTTTCATACATACGGTAATTAAGGTATTTAAAGTTTTTATTTATATTGGTACGAGTAGAATGCCGCAAGGGAACATTTTAGGGTCCACCAATTATTATTAATCAAACTAGAATAGGTACTATAATTCATTAACAGCTAAAGTGCAGTGATAGTCTAGTGATATGACCATTTGACTGCCAAATCAAAGGTCTCGAGTTCGAAATGACTTCTGGAAGTCATGTGCGTAAATTATCACGCGCTTAAAAGGTTAAGGAATCGGTATTGTGAGGAAACCTGCATGTCTGCGAGATTTTCTCGACGGCGCAGGCGTGTGAAGTCTGCCAACCCGCATTAGGCTAGCGTAGTGGACTATAATAAATAAATAAATCTTTATTTCAGACCAAGTTACAAGTCTATACTTATTAAAAGATTAACAAAACTATTGTAAAATGTGTGTCCGAATAAATGTTTTCAGGATATTTGAGTCCTGTTTACTTGCAATGACCTGTAGGATGCTGTTAGTGCTAGCCCGGACTCTGCTTATTAAGGATGCGAGCCGCTTGCGCATGATGGCATGGAAGCCGTCCAATTCCTCTCATTTTGCGAGGAGCCTCGTTCCCAGCAGTGGGACAGAATTTATAATTGGTTGATTGATTATGTATATTAATAGTTGGTTGAAATGAGAATCTCATTTTACTTATTACTTAGCGTTTAGCGTTGGGGTGTGTAGTGCTAAGGATTAAGTTTGATGTATCATCTTCGAGATAATTCTTAGATGAGCCTTCTAGATATGTCGGGGAAGAGAAGTAAAACATCTTATGTAGATTACGTACGTACACGTACATTCTAATCCAACCCTACCGGAAAAAAACATCTTTGTTTTATATTTCCATGTGAACGTTTGTAGTATGTTTAGACACAAGAATACAACCGTCCGTCTGTTATAATTGAATCGTTTAAAGAATAAAACTGATACGAGAAATTTGTATTCTTTATGTTTGTTGAACGTAAGGAAGTTATAACAAGGAAAAATATTATTATTACATTACGCAATGTTTACGTTACAGTTGCAGGTATGTTCCTCGATCTTTTGCTATTGGGAGTCATGAAGAGGGTTCCGGCTCTGGATTAGTAGCCATGTTCTTCTATTAAATTTTGTCTTCCTACCAAAAAAATCTGTGACACGGACACAAGGCAGCTGTCTATTATGCCTTTGCTTTAGGTTCCTTCTGTTGTCTGTTTTGTTCGTAACCTTTAACAAACTCTTTGCAATGTGACTTTAGAAGGGATAGAACGGCCACATTTTGATGTGGACGTTCTATTTCAAATTCTCTGGGATCAATTCATATTTAGAATTCGAATTTTAGAACTCCATATATTCGAATCAGACATTAAATAGGGTATGTAACCAATGCCTTTTTTTCTATGTTATGAGATACCTACCTATGTTCGCCGATCGTGAACCCATTAGGTACAATGTTTCTAATATTGCCTGATAGAGTATAGTACCTGATTAGGCTCAAATAAGTTTCGTTGGTGTCAGGCCATAACCATTTATCTGTAATAGTGATCGAGTGTATTAACTGTTCACAAATTCAAAACTTCAAGTCTTGCTCGACCTGGAAATGCAACCTATGACTAATGAGGCATCTGTTCTGAAGCACCACAAAATGCTTGAAGTATTAACCCAGAAGGTTACGTTTAGATCTGCTCTTAAAAGACAGTTAGTGACTGCTCGTTAATGCTTGCTTACTACATTAAAAAAAAACGTTATTAGCATAAAAAGATATAGCCATACAATTCCAGGTATCGTCTTCTTCGCTCAGAATTAGCACTACATTATCGATTTTCTTGGATAAAACTAACTATATCATAAACATCATCTTCATCATTATCCTGTCAGGACCCTGTCATACCAGTCGACCTGATTGAGTAAAATCTTTTTGCACAGGCACACATTCAAGTTACAAGAACCCGTTCGTACGTACCTACGTGCACACTTACTTTGATGTTTATACGTGCAGTAGCCAGGCAGTCTGCCGCGCCTATCATTACTACCTACTGCAGCACACAGCGGTAGCCAGCGAACCCTTCAATTATACAACATCAATTATGGTGACGATAGAACTGCGGTCGGTGGCACCGATGAATCTTGAGTTGTTTTTCCATTGTCATAGTATCGTTGAAATTGCAAATTCCTACATTTTATACGAAAGTTAAACTCGATTCTCTTCATCGTCATGTTTATCTAAAAATAAATGTTATTTTTTCGATACTTAAGCAGGTACTGAAGCGTATTATTTGTTTTAGAATTTGTTTCGCAATGCTATTATAAGTTTGGGCAGTTTTCGTTTCAGTCAATTTTGAAGTTACAATGTTGGTTTTACATTTGTTTAAAATTTATTTTGTGTTTTCCCAAACTATTTAGAAGTAAAATTAGCTCAGGTATATCATCTATTCATAAGCTTTAGCTGTATGATGGTCCAAAAAACAAAAATATTATCTACCTAAGTACCTATTAATAAACCAAGAACGATACGGAGACAGACTCCAGTTTTTAGAGCCTCACAAGTGAAGCAAAACCCTAAAGTAAGAAATTTATAGAAAATAATTGCGTTATTAGTCTACGATGGACCTTGTTCATGTTTGTCACCTTACGACCCGGTGCGAAAAACAAATCTATTAGATAATAAGAAGATTCACATTATTGGCTTTTTTTTTTTTTTTTGATTTCCAATGGAGTTTATTCATTTGTACACACCTATAAAGGTAAAACATTTTGGACTACATTTACTAATTGAACATCAAAAAAATTGTAAGTAGCATTGTATTATCACCCGTCTTTGACACAAATAGGTAAAATGATTTGATTTGATTCACTTATTATAGCTACGATTTTGACACAAGGCCTATCCAAGTACCTTATGTCAAAAAACGAATTCCTATCTCTTTCCATTCTCTAGTACAATAATTGATAAACCTCAACAAGTCTACAAACGGTGACACAGACCGCAGAAATTGGGTGGTACACTCTAGTGGTCAAGCGAGTGAAAGCAGCTTCAATCATAGAACATTGACACAGCACAGGTCTTATAAATATCACAGTTTTTGCCTTTTACCTTAAGCTTATGGGAAATTAATAGACATTAGTGCATCTAAGTATATCCCGGTATCAATTATTGTTTGTACCCTCTAGGTGCAGAACGCCAACTTTCCACAACCTTCCTTACTTTAAATATAGGGTAGGTATTATTTAATTAAAGTAAGGGATGGGACAACCGCTAATGAGATGGACACCCGACCTAAATGTTAGTTGCAAGTGTTGCAACTATTCCTTATTCGCAAGTGTTGCAACTATTCCTGGTGGAAGTCTATGAGGCCTTTGTTTAGGCAATGTGATCTCTTTTGGCTGAAATAATGATGAAAGTCCCCAGTCTCCCTGACTTTGTTTGTTCGCTGTTTTTAAAACAAGAGTAACGAAGGAGGAACGCGAAGCCAAATAATATCTTAAGTACATATAGGTATAATTTGTAGTAACAAGTTTCCGGGATGGAAAACTGAAACATGTGACATGCGTACCATGAAATAATTTTTCCGTCTCTTATCTCGTGCCGAAACTATGGCTAGAGACGAACATAATGTGGTGATTAAATTATGTCGCGATATACATGTTAGCCCATCCTTAATATTGAAGGCTGGCCCTGAAGGTGTAATAACATGTTTGTTGACTTGAGTGTAAGTACCATGTATATGTAAAATTGTACATATATTGCACAAAAGTACTCGTATAACAATTTGGAAACAAGTAACAATAAAAAACAGTAAAACAAGTAATAATCAACATCTTATGATAAATATAAAAATTTAAAAGATATCTACTTAGTCATACCTTTTACATAGTTAAGTTTAGGCACGTATTATGTTCATTTAGGCTATTGAAATTGTAACAAAGAAAAACCGTGCCTAAATTCCTTTACAATTACATACTAATTTTTCGTATCCATTGAGGATGTCCCTTCATTGTCGTAGTCATGAAGGAACATCAACGTTTTAACAAATAGAAGTAGGTAAATAAGAATATTTATGATTTATTTAAATTTTTACCACAACATGGTAAATACTGGCGATATTTCTAAGAACGGCAAACGGATCTAGAACTCTTATAAGTAAGTAAACATAAAGTTGTTTTGAAGCTGTAGGTAGCTTTAAATATGATATTTAAAAGTACCTACCTAATTTGTTGATTCAGGTATTACTTACGGTACAAATACGAACACTCCATTTAGTTTTAGTCAGTGCAAAGAATATAATAATATAGTTGTACAGTCTGTGAGACCGACACAAGCATGAAGTAAGTAAATACGACCAAAATGACGTCTCAGAGCAGAAAATAATTGTGAATATCGCTTGCATAAGTACGAGTAATTTCCACAAGTTAAAAATAAGTTTCTGTATCTTCAAATGGTTCCGATAGGGGGAGGGAGGGTCTGTTGGCAAAGCTTGATGTGCTGCAAGTTTCGATGTAATTTTCCTGAGTGCACTCAACAAGATCACCCGGATGATGTCGATTCAGATGAACCATCGTCGTGGTCTACGTCTCTTATTATGGTCAAACCCTTCAATCTTTAAGTTATAGGGTCGAGACTCAAGACGCAGACTTGGCAATAGTCTAACCTAAATAGCTTATTGCTTCATTCAACTAGAGGGAGATTGTCAGACAAATATCAATGTTAGCGATAAGAGCGCCATTGTACATTAGAAAAAAGTGGTATTATAGTATAATATATCTGGGGGGTAAGAAACTGCTGTCGGTTCTCAAAATAATTCTACATGCTTAGGGTAAGCTGTTTAGGGGAAATGGCTGTTAGTTTGTTTGTGTGTATTAATGTTGCCATTTATCACCAAAACGATTAGACCGATTTAGAGACAGGTTTCTATAAAGACTGATGTGGGAGAGCCATGCTTCAGCACGAATGAGCCGGCTCGACCGGAGTGATACCACGGCCTCACAGAAAATCGGCGTGAAACAACGCTTACGTTGTGTTTCGCCGAGAGAATGAGGTTACCGGAGGCCCAAACCCTTTCAAAAGACGGGCAACACACTTGTGACTCCTCTGGTGTTGCAGGTGTCCATGGGCGGCGGTTATCGCTTACCATCAGGTGATCCGTCTGCTCGTTTGCTCTCCTATCCCATAAAAAAAGGGTTTGTGATTTATCAGAGATAGTTCTTAGGTAGGTTAATTTAAGTTAGTATGTAAGGATAGTTCTTAGGTGTATTTTGACGATTCCTTTTAGGAGCCGATGGAAACAAAATTGCTAGGTAAGAAACATCGGGTGCTCTTCTGACCGTGATCCTGCAGAGGGTAGAAACAATTGTTTTTCTATTGAATTCTTGACAGGTTAATTAATTTTTTTAATAACAATAGATTACGAGCTCAGAGGGACACTTGATTAAATAAGTAAGATGAATAACTTCTATGTTATTCAACCAGCTGTTACCTGTAGTCCGCGTGTTTTATTTCTGTACCTACCTACTTTTTGCTCGTAGTGATGCAACAAATGTAACGCTGAATGAATGAAATGTATCGCTGGCTCTTTACTTTATACACCAAAAGTGAAACAAATATTAGTGTGTTACAAAAATATGGACAATTGGACATTTGGCACAACGAGAAAATGTGGAAATATGTACCTACCTACACATATTCACCAAATATATGGCTATTATATATTTGGTGGTATTAGGCAAATATTATTCGTATTCGTAAGTGGAATTCGTTGCTTTCATTTTCTCTCAACAACTTCGGACGTAAAACAATGCTTACGTTGTGTTTCGCCGAGTGAGTGAAGATACCGAAGGCTCAAACCCTTTTAAAAGGCCGTGAACACACTTACGACTCCTCCGGTGTTGCGGGTGTCCATGGGAGGCGGTCCATAAGCTTGTTTGCCCCAATACCTACTATTATCTAGGTGGCATTATTTGCTGTAATTAAAAATTCAATATGTACTTATTTCTATTAGCAATACCTATTTTATATTGTGATAATAATACAAAGTAATATAAAAAAAAGAGATTTTATGTGCAAGCAATTCCGAACAGTTCAATACCCTCCTCTTGGAACTACAGTATCACAGCATTCACAGCACATAAAATCAACGTTCGCCCCAATCTCACACAACCTAATCGCATGAACCCAATGGTAGGAAAGAAATATGGGTCGGCGAAAAGTTACATAATTATAATTAAATAAAAGTTATTGTTGCCCAAACTCACTGTCAACTGTTTATTGGAAGCACCTAGTGAAGAAACCATCATAACATAATTGAATTATGATTATATAAAATGGAATTTATAGGTCTATTCTTAGATTAAGACAAGGAACATATTTTATTTATCGACCTTGTTGCGAATAAAACAAATGTATCTACACTTTCCGCACATATAAATATTATTTAACTACCCAGTTGCCTTACCAACAACTTCCTCATTAGCCAAGTGGTCCTAAGCGCGACTGCTACGCTAGAGGTCCTGGGTTCGATTCCCAGGTCGAGCAAAGTGTTATTGGGTTTTTCTATGAAATTCCCAGTAGCAGCTCGGAGTTAAGAATTTGTGCCCGGTTAATGGCAATAGGCTCGACCCCTATTACATGGGACCTAAACATACCGGCGAACTGTAGGTGTACATTAGTACGCCACTGCCTAACCCTTCGAGGAATACAGGCGTGATGGTATGTATGTAACTACCCAGTAGCATAGAATTTGAGCTATTATCACGTTATAAAACTTATATTTGATAACAGTTATTTTATATTAACTGTTACAATCCGAAACGCAAGCGAAAAGAGGTTATAATCCACTTGACACAGATTAAATAACTTTTTTAAATGATATCTGTGATAGGCCACAATCAAATTATTTGACCAATTCAATTTTTTGCGAAGTGTGATTGTATTTGTAACGATTATACGAATTTTGCAACCGTTGTGACACAACAATAAGTGGAATGGATGATTGTCTCTTGGTTTCCTTTCAGTAGCAACACTGCAAGGTCGCAGCATCGACCCTGGAGTCTCTAATTCTACTAGATTTACTTTAACATAGGGAAAATATTTCGTAGTGCACAAGTAACAAAGAGCAAGCCCGGTAGTGCCTTTAGATTCTACCGGTTAGTTCCGGAAAGATACGTGTCCTGTGTGTACTAGTTGTCGAATAAAACAGATATCTAGTTTCGAGTTCAGAATAATCTATTGTTAAGGCTGATCGCTTACCGCATACGCTGACAACCTAAACAATATTTTTCTCAAATTATAGCTTTTTAACACATTCGAGCCCAGGACTGGTAGTAGTCACGCCATTAACTATACTAGGACTTACAAGTGAGAACTAAAATCTTCGCTCAATAATAAGCGAGGAACTCGCCAATATGAAAATTTTCAATTAAGGCAACTTCAAGCTACATCTTTTAAGCAAAAAAGCTATGATTTTTAAGCAAACAATTTAGTAGGCAGTTGTGAATATTGTATATATTATGTAGTTAATGTCGCAAACACTACTGCCAACAATCTACAAGACTTACGAACTGCGAAAAAATCAATTGAAATTTTAATTTGTTGGTCCAAGCGAACGCCTTCACCTTAAATAGTCGGTCTATTTTTGGTATTATGTTTAAATGGCATTGATTTGCTGATCGATTTGGAAACTAATCTAGTATGCGTCCGGTTCATTTGTAGTCATCTCATTTTGTTCATTGAACACTAATTCGTTGTCAGTAAGCATACAAGTGGTTAAATTATAAACACTATGCTTTTGACAAGTCTTTAAATACATAATCTATTATTATAAGTAGGTAGATACTGTAAACATGCTTTCGTGTATATAAGTATTTACTTAGCAGCCAGTCATTATTTATTTTGCAGTATCGGTTATACTGAAGTGTATTAGCTAGGTCGTGATAATATCTTCCGGTATAAGCACTTCTTGAGTTGAATCAACAAGGCAGATAATAAATAACATTTTCATTCGTTTTCATACAAATACTTAGATGATTTTTAAAAATGGAATTTCCAAACTGCATATCTTAATTTTAACCGCCTTTTTCCACTAGAACCGGCAAACGGCCGCCATCTGGTGATAAGTAGTATATTTAGTGGTTTTGGCTTGAAAATTTGTTCATTTTGCATTTATAATCTATATCCTATAGAAGAGAACTCTTAAACGTTTCAAGTTGGATTAATCAGAAAACAATGTAAAAATGATTAATAGGTATGTAAAAGAATTTTATAATCATACTTTGAAAAAAAAAACCCCGAGTTAAGAATATGAGTTCACCTACCACTCCTGATACAGGATGTTAAACAATATTGTAGTTAATACATTATTGTCATCATGTTAATATTAGTACAGCGTGTGGCAGTTGTTCGACATTTGTATAAAGGTTTGTTTAGACTACAGATTTCGAGTACCTATCACGGTCAGGAATTACGTGACAATAAAGTAAAAAATTAATGTAATTAAATATTAATTGTCCTTGTGACCCAGGAAAAACAAATAATTTGGACAACAATAAGGCCCACTTGCACCAACTTCTTAAATGTGTTTAAATTGTATTTAAATACAAATTTCTATGAAAAATCGTGTTTAAATACAATTTAAATAGAATTATGAAGTTGGTGCAAGTGGCCCTTAGAGACACACTTACATAATAATTATAGTATCAACTACTACTGATTGGTGCTTGTGACTGCATAATGCAATAAAAATATGTAACAAATAAAAGGTTAAAAAAATAAAATAACATAAACAAGCCATCCATACCGAAACAGCTACCCACCTATACTATATGAATTAATAAATTATTTTAATAAAATATAAATATTTAAATAAATTATTAATCAATTAGGTAATGGTCTTCATCAGTCACTCACTGTAGGTACAGTCAGGATAATATTTTTCCACCTGCTGAGTAATTATATCATACCAATAGGTACGTATCTATATCTATGCACTGTTTTACAAAACAGCTTAACATCAATCTGATAACTGTAATACAGTTTTTATTAGTACCTACGGTTGTCATCGTTAGCCTTATTGTCATATAAATATAAAATTACAGTGTACAATATCTTGTCTAGATTATAAGGTATATTTTGTTACTCTCTTTCTGTTCCAATAAATTATTATTTATTTATTTATTTATAATCCGCTACATTAATGAACGCAAAACGTGTTGAAGGTCACCAATTATGCAAAAGTGCTGAACGTATTTCAGCTATTTTACATAACAGAGCTATTTTGTAAAGCAGCTAGCAGTTAAATAAAATAGCGAATTATACAATTCTACTACAACATAGATATACAGTACTAAAATGACAGTTCCTGTGTCACTCGTTTTCATCTAGTTTCTTTTCAATCTAGCGCGGATTTCCAAACATCCTTGCTCCAATCTAAGCTGCTGCCAACCTCAATTCAAACCTAAAAACCTATACCGCAAATTTCTAGGCCTTACAGTTTCTGAGATTTGGTATTTTGCTTAGATAGATTGCGCTAGTAAAGCAATTTTTACAGCAAAATGATCTCCAGCTTACACACACCCTTATACCTACAATCTATGTATAAGGGTGTACCGTAGGTGTATGTAATAGTGTAATGGGTACTTACTTACTTTCTAAGAATATTAAACAAAAAAATAAGTTACTAGCATAGTTTATTTAGTTATAGTGTGATTTTTTATAATCGTGAGAAAACTGTTTGTTGATTGAGAATAAACGAATATTTAAATACAATAAAATGTTAAAATATTATAGTGGCAATAAGTACACTATCTATATAGATATATTTATGAAGAAACAGAATCCTGTTTCTTCTAACCTCTAAAAGTAAACCGAGAAAAAATATGCTAAAGTATATTTTGTAGTGGTTTTGTAGTTTGAAGACCAGAAGACTTAAAAAATCAAAAATCTCAGAATATACTTAAATTGTCGAATTGTAGTTTTCTGAATTATTAATCAACACCTAACATGAACGAATGAACGTGTCATTAATATATTGTAATAATAATAAATTTATTTACTATTAAACCTTTTTACAAAATTGTGTAAGTGTGTGTGCAAGTATGTAGCTTTCTTGCCCGCTATGGGAAATGGGGCTGCGCAAGTTCATATTTCTAAAATATATAATATCGTTTAAATAGTACTTTATAAAAAAAAAACATCTTGAATTAAAAAAGAACATCCTCCTGATCCCCAAGGTACAAGCTATGCTTAGTTTGAGGCTCACCATAAATCGTGTTCTCTGTTTGTTAGTTTTCTGGCAATAAACTATTTGTATTTGTATCTTAACGCGTACTTGCACAAAATAACTGGTGAGTCAAGGTAATACGGTTACAGCGTGAAAATATTTGACAAAAAATATTGTAGTTAACGTAATACTTGGTTGCGGCATAGGACCTTTGGAATAGGAAAACTAACAGAAAGTGTAATGGATACTATAGACAAGTTTCATTTCCTTTCAGAATGATTTTCATATAAAAACACTTCACGCCTGTATTCCCCGAAGGATTAGGCAGAGTGAACGATGTTTTTTACCCATGTATTATAGGCAATCAATGGCAATAGGCTCTCTATTGCCGAACTCCGAGCAGTTGCTGAAAATAAAAGATATAAAATATTGATGTATCTTTGCTTGACCCGTTTATCGAACTGAGCACCTCAAGCTTAGCGGCCGCGCTTGCGACCAATCGATCAATGACTAAGAAAGTGCACCATTGATCACTGTGTTTTAAGCAGCCATTATCAAATAGAACCGGTTGTTATTTAATACGGGCGGCAGACCATTATCTCAATAAGAATTAAGTTATTAATTAAATTATGGCTAATAGACACTATTGTTACCATAACCACTTTCATTTTTCTATATCTTAGTCATAGTTTACGTAACAAACCTTAAACACATTAGTTAAAGATTGACGAAATAAACATGTAATGAGTTAATGAGTGATTGTAATGTGGACCGGTAGCAATCTCGTAAGACTAACGTAACCGGCAGTCGCATGATTGAATTACTTTATGACTATTAGGTCTAAGTGCCTCATTAGTCTAGTACTCACTAGAGTTGTCCACTAGAGGGGTTCTGCGGGGGCGATTCCCAGCCAGATTAATTGGGCTTTTAAAATTATAAAATTCTCAGTGACTGCTCGGAGATTACATTTATACTCCGTTAATAGCTAGAGCTCGCGCCTCATTATATAGGACCTAAACTTTTTTTTAAGGTTAATAACAATGTGGGTCGCACATTACTAGTATTCTTGTTAACCCCTCGTGCTTGTAAACTAAATGCTTGTGTTACGAGTGGGTTCACGTTGGTAGTGTAATAGGTGGGTTTTGAACCGGCAGCTACATGATCGCAAGTCCAACGCCCTAGCCATTAGGCTACCGCCGCTTTTTTAACATACCGGCTAACAGTGGTCGCCTCTGCCTAACCCCTCTTTTAAATGCCATTTACCAATACATTAGTGAAACAAAGCGCCTTGTCTGAGAAGCTACATCGGTATGACTCATTTCACAGGTAATTTTTCCGGGACTGGTTGATTTCGTTTATAAACACACACCAAAGTTTGACAGGTTTGGGCCAACAAATTTTTTAAATGTCGTACAACGCACCGACGACGTCGACGTAAGAGAAATCGTAGTGTAAACAACGTACAAATTGTTCAAAAAGATAATATACGGTACCTACCGGAGGCCCAAACTCTTTTAAAAGGCCAGCATCACACATGCGAATTCTTTGGTGTTGCGGGTGTCCATGAGCGGCGGGATCGCTTACCATCAGGCGATCCATCTGCTCGTTTGCCCCCCTATGCCATAAAAAGGTGATATTTTAGACATGAGTTTTATTCCCATAAAAATTAAGATAACGTTCTTTTTCAATGTGTTATGATAAGTATGTAGAGGTAGTAAAGAAAAACTGCCAAAAATTCGAATTTATTACTTCGACAAAGTTATCTGGCGATAGAAAAATCGGCACTTAATATTTAAATGTGTCATCCATATATCTATCTATATCATATTAAAGCTGCGTCCAACCATCCACTCTTTTCAGCTATACTTATACTAGGTAATTGTTTACATCTAGAAAACTGCGTCTGTTAATTACTGGTAGTCCAGTAGTTTTAGTCTCTCTGCTTTCTCTTTTCCACCAGATCTACGCTACGCAAAGCTAGGAAAATGAAGTAAATCGTTCATAAAGTGACATTTCCTCCCGCACCACCGTACGCATCTTTGTAGTTGCTGGCAGTACGTGGATGTTCATACTGTCACATTTTTCAGTGGCTTCTTGCAATCAATCAATTTGGAGGTGTGTTTTTTACGCACTGACGTTCCATCATTTAAATTCAATTGGCAAATATGTTGAAGTGGCTCATAATATAAAATGTGCTTGTTTATTCGCCTATCAATTGAATTGCGACCTCTTTTACAGACGTCCGTATTGATCTACGTCATTTTTTAATGGTTGCGTTTGCGTCTTTCTTAGTGCGCATGATCGTACCTATATCTTGCAGATTTGTTGTGGTCATTGAAGTTGTTTTTCCTTCTAATGTAATGTTATATTACTGTTCAATAATATCGGAATTGCAAACCGTTATCATTTATCTCAGTTCAGTGATGACGACATTAGGTCACTTATACGCGTCGCTCGATATTGACACACCCTCAAATGCTCACGTTGCTATTTACTATCTGTGCTGTGATCAGTCGTTTGCTAGGTAAAGACGAGGCGTAGAAATGATTGCTGCTTTTTATTCGTTTTAATTTGATGTAATTATGATTATTTTTCACAGCGATTCCACATGCGAAATTTCGCAGCCTTCCACTTTCCGCCCGCCGTTTTCACTCAATATCATTTATAGCCACACTTTCTGTTTTGCTAATTACAATGAAAATGCGATGCAGGCTGTGTGAAAAAAAGTCGCTGGTGTGACGTATGAAACAATGTTTCATGCGATTTTTCACATGCTATCCGCGAAATATTCCATGCCTAGTATAGTTCAAGTTCAAGTTCAAATGTTTTTATTTCAAATAAGCTTTTACAAGCGTTTATGAAACGTTGTGATTCTAGTTGCACGGTTCCAAAAGGTCGATCCTATGGAGAAGAATCCGGCAAGAAACTCCATGGACACTCTTTTAAAATAAATGAATTACAAACTTCACTGGTACAATATTGCGATAACAAGATGTGAGGACGTTGAAGGATGTCCAAGTTTGACCGAGGTCGACTATACTAAACGAAGATTCACGTTATTTGAGAACCCGATGTCATTTCTAAATAAAAAACTGTGTGGTAAAAACGCACACCATCAAAGCGACAAATAAAACTAGATGTATAAAATAACATAGTACAAATAGCATAGTGTATTCCCCGAATGGTTACGCAGAGGCGAAGTTACTAATGTATACCCATAGTTCGCTAGTATATTTAAGTCCCATGTAATGCGGAGCCTATTGCCATTAAGCGGGCACAAATCCCAATCTCCGAGCTGTTACTGAGAATTTCACAAAAAATCCATTAACACCGCTCGACCTGGGAATCGAAATCGGAACCTCTAGTGCACCAGTCGCGCTCAGGACAACTAGGCTAATGAAGCAGTTCGAGTAGATTTTACCCACGTTTATTATCCTAATGGCTTTAAACTACCTAGTTAGGTATATTACTTTGACGTCATAACCATTGACGATTATAACCGAGAGTGTCTACACTGACGTACTAAACATTTTGCAACCACAAGACGTCCAGTGATAGGATAGGTACCTATCTAATCAATTTGTCGTTTCATTTCAAATTCTTTATACATTTTTATAATTCGTATGTGTATTTAATTGTGTAACGCTGCAGAATCTAAAGTAAGAAATCGATTATCATGCGTAGATCATACATGTCACAATATAGATAAGTAAGGAAGTCTAACTCATAGATAGCGTCGCAACGAGTTTACGTGTTACTGAGGAAGTTTATCTTTTAAGGGCTTGCCAAGCCGATCGCAAGATGAAAAATAGCATGATTTGCCACGTCTGGGCCCACAGTTTCTTAGGGCAGAACTGTAGTCCTGTAGAACGATCTCGTTAGTGCAGGCCTGACGTTTACCTTAATATTCCATGTATTCAGTCTCCCATCCTTCAACCATCATCACCTCCCCCGTTCCCTTCTCATCCTCTATTTGTTTGGCTACGTCTGACACCATTGTTCATCTTTGGATCTCGAGTATGGAGTCGACGTTTTACGTTTCTCGACGTTTCCATTTACAAGATCTTATCTATCATACACATAGGTACTTGATAAATTTCATCATCAGGTCAGTTACCTCTTCAACAAGGCCTTTGGTCCATTTGGAGGTAAATCTACCATTATGAGGGAAACCGAAAACAATACACAAGTTGATGTAGACTGGCGAAAAACTTAAGTATGCATTTTGTTTACCAAAACTTATACTTTAAGGTTTGGCGGAGTCGATAGGAGATAGATTTCTGTATTTTGTTATTGTACCATTTTCATGTGATCATGTCTTACTAGGACAAAGGTACTAAGTTACTTAATGTTCTATCTAACGCAATTTACATGTTTTATTTATATGTTACGTAGATATCATTAGAGGTATGTTGACACACTTACTTGTCCGCGTTTTAATTATTCATTAAAGACTTGATCAACTACTTGATACTAATATTGACTGCTAAATTAAAAGAAAATTTTCTTTGTCAACTAAGTACTTATATGAAGATGTTTCCGAATACGCCATAATATACCAGTATAAGAAACGAACAAAAAATCAAGTATTGCACTAATCGATCTTCATTGTAGAATGTGATATTATATAATAAGCTTATAGTGTTGTGGTCAGCTTCAAGTAGATTTGTTTGTCACTTTCCATCTCATCATAAGAAGCAGCTTGGGTAGCCGTGAGCCGTGACCAAGTGTCGTGCATAATTAAAAGTAGCGGATAACCACAATGACTTTTAACAGTGATATTAAAAGGCCTATTGTTTACATACCCATAGTATGAGTTGAACAGGCAGTATGAAACAAATGTAGGCATTGCATTCAACTTCAGTGCATCAATTGTAACGCACGTGTCCACAACAGAAAGTAAATACGCGTAACTGATACATTGCACGTTGAATCTGGATTATTTTGAAATTGTGACATGTGTACTATCGTGTCGGCATCAGTTATATCTTATAGATCCTACAGTAGTAAAATGATTCCTCAGTCAGCAGATTGATAGCGTCTCTAGCAGGCGGGCAGCACTCGTGTGTGTCACACGTTCATCTACGATTAGGGTACGATGCAAGGCCTCCTTTCAATTGATGGACCATGCCTACCAGAGCCTGTCATGATCGTGGTAAATGTTTTGAATCCCATAGCCGTGAGTCTAAGCAAGGGAAGGCAAGTGCGGTTTATGAAGACAAACGAATTATGAAGGCTTAACGCACGTAATTTTTTTTTATAGCGAGGCTGATTTTAGGATCGGTGTGCCGGTACATCTTCTATCAGTTTTATCAGTAGCAGAGATCAAAAAAATAATGCACCTCTAAAAAAAGAAACTTGAACAGTTATTATTATGTATAGGAGGAAATTACGCATTAGGTCCGACGATTGCGATTTTGACAACTGATTCGTACCGCGTGTGTTACTGAACTTGACCGCTCCGCTATTGCGTAAAGCAACTGGTTTTGTGAATTTTTATATTGCGTGCCGCACGTGTTACACTTTTTTACATGGAGAATTAAGAGTAAGGAGGTTAAATAATAATCGAATCTAGTCTAGGCACGCTTTAGGTGGACTATAAATTGTACAGTTATATTCATGGTAAACATTGTAAAATAATTTAATTTGATATCCAAATTGCTACGAAAACTTTATGACCTTTCATCAAAATGTGGTCCTGTCGAGAAATGAATTCCATTCGATTCCAATAAGGATTCTTCATTCAATTACTAAGCTACATAATATTTGAAGCTCCGTGCCTGTGTCTTATTAAAAACATCAGGTAACATCATATTACTTTCAGTTTAACTACATACACATCTGATACTAGATTCGTATCTAACACTAGTTGCTACTTACAAAATAATGATTTCCTCAATTCCGAATAAGAAAAAAAAACAAATTAGATTTATATCAACAGGATAATTGATTATGGAAAAGTGTAGTATATAGCTTTACGCTGGTCTGGCTATCGACAGTGACTGCGGTATATAGAGTCGAGGCTTCTGCGCGGGCGCCTAATTGTAGGCTGTGCGTTGCGCATGACGGTTCAGTGCATCGACGCGCGACTCCTGCGCACACTTCGCGCCTTCGACGATACTCGTACATTCCTTTGCTTGTGATAAATGGTTCCTATGGATATTGTCAAATAACATCCAGTGAAAAACTATAGAATATTTAGTGTATTTTTTTTGTGCAGTTTCTTTATTTCAAACATTAAAAATGTTGACCGGCTGGCAGCTGATTTTGTCTAAACGTAAGTTAATATTTTACGATTTTTACGGTTTGATTTATAACAATATAGGCCGCAATCCGTGACATATTATTTTTATTAAATACTATGTAGATACTGGCGGCTGAACATTTCAATGAACACCTATATGGTTGTTTATAAGGTTTGATTTATGTAACAAAAATGGTACTTACCAAAATTTATTACGATTGTAATAAAAAAAAAACTGTCCAAATGACCAGAAATATACATATATTATATACAAAAATATGAAAACTATACAAAAATACCCATTTCTTGAATTTTTCCGGTTAACTTTTCTAATCTTTCTTTCTCTAAAAATCATTTTTAGACTAATACGTATCTACATTAAGAATTAGCCAAATCAAGTAACAGGATTTCATTTATGTAATTTTTATTTATATAAATTTGGAATTTGTTTACTTTTATATATTACATATAATTAGTTGTTATATGTATCTATAGTATAGGAAAGTAAATTTTCAAACAGTTGCTTGTTTCTAAGAAATTATAATAGTCCAGTACTACTGTTAAATATCGCCTAAGTATCGGTTTGAAAGCTTAATTCATTGTATTTTATGCAAAACTGCACAGTAATTCCTTGTAAAACTTCTGCCGTTTAGATTTACGACAGAAAACCTTTTTTTCCTTTCATTAAAATTTAATTTGTAAAATGCTGTAGGTACCTTCTTAATGAAATTGTATTTACAAATACGATAGGTTTGAATTTTTGATTGAATGTTTTGTATAATCGAAGAATAAAAAGTTATTGTGATGGCAAATGCGGCCATATTTTCGTAAACTTTTGGTCTAAAACCAGTGTGAAACGTTTAGACCGTAAGACTCTAGGATTTCTGTACCAACTAGGTAAAATACGCAACAACAAAAAAAAATTAACTTGACGCCTCTTACTCTAAGCACGGTAATATTATCTATAGAGATAATTATTATTATTACCGTGTTCTAAGAGAGATCCGTGTGAAGTTGGACAACAAATGGGTGGATGATAATGATGCATCTAAGAAAAAAAATTAGGTAACAGTTTATCAAAGGAGATCGTGGATCATTTGGAATGTTGATGTGCTAAAATTTCTATCCATTTGCTCCCTCTGGGGCTGATAGAGTTTCAGGCTCTAGTATCACGCGCACTTAACACATCAATGCGTGATGTCCTTTCAAACAAACGAACTGACATCGCATCTGGTGACCTCATCAATGTTATTCTTTTGACTTACACATACTTCAAGCTTTCTTTCGAAAATTTCTAGGCGATAGTTACTATTCTTATCTTATGTAAAGAAGCTATGATTTTATTATGATAGTATCTACATATGATAGATGTACTTGTAGAATAAAAAATAATGTAAGTAAGTACTTTAAACTAAACTACTAAACTAAGGCAAAAATATATTTTAATCTATATAAGTAGATTAAAATATAATGAATCCCTATTCCCGTTGGTCACGGCATCACGCGTGATCAACAGGACCACTTTCGTTAATTGTTTCTTTTTTGTTGTGTTGGTTATTGTAAGTTGCACGGATCACTAGAAACTTGAAGTTTTTTTTTTTAAATTAACCAATTCGTAGATATTAAATATTCATAGTTAAGGCAGGACGTCTGTCGGGTCAGCTGGTAATGAAATTAGATAATCGTTGTTAATGGCCACAGCAGCTAAGTGTGTGTGTTATTTTTTTCATTTGGAATTTTGAGAGCAGCATTTTAAATACCTATGTCAATAGGCTTTATTATTGTATTATTACGGCCTTTCGCCTAGCCTATTCTAGTGCAAGCTTTCGATCAATCAATCGAAAACTACTAGACTAATAAAAATAAGAAATATACCTATTTACTTATCATAAATAAGAACTGGTCTGTTTACATTCAATAAATTAACTTTGGTTAATTTATTTAATTCAATGCAAAATTAATAAGTGTACAATGAGTATAAGTTTAAGAATAATTGTACAATGTATGCCAAATGCAATTTGCATATTACGTGTTCTAGCACAAGAAAAAAATGCATAGTAATAATATTAGGTAACCGTCAATCAAATACTGAGTCAATCGTTGTTATGAATTCATTACTCAGGGTTCCGTGTAACAAGTATTGTTGAACTACTTTTTCTAAGTTTTTTTAATAATAGAAGAAGCCATGATGTACAGTCAGCGCCAAAAGTCGCTGAACACGATGCAATCTTCAAAACGTTTTTACATCATTACTAACCAAAAAATTCTGTCCTGAGAAGTTAGTACCAGTTTTCTTATATGCAGAAAACTGGTACTAACTTCTCAGGTCAGAATTTTTGAAAAAAAACTTTTTGAAGATTGCATCGTGTTCAGCGACTTTTGGCGCTGACTGTACATAAGTAGTAACTTATGTACATCACGGCTTCTCCACACGTACATAGGAATGTACCAGAGCGAATGTTGAAATAACATAGGTACTTGGCATAAGGAGTGCCTGAAAATAAATGGAATGACCTCTTCTTATTCTCCTTCTTTTCACCTTCTCGTACCAAATAAGAGTAAGGATATATATCAAAATTGACGGTACGTATCTTCGATAGTAACTACAACAAATCTTAATTTTTGCCTAACTTTTTTGGCCTAACTCCGCAATGTCATCAAAAATATTATGATGGATCGAGGAAATTATAAAAGGATCGGTCCATGTTCAGGAAAGGAATGTCGAAATCGCCTAAACAGGGGATTTTGGGACAACAATGCATTATTACTTCATCAAACCATACTTCTGAGTTACTATCCAAATATTGTTAAATAATGTGTGTGGTGGTTGGGTGATCTTAACACATCTAGAGCCCTCCGAGCCTCCCAGTTGTCATAAGAACATCTTTGACAATTGTTACTGGTAGTCAGAATGCCAAAAAATCATGACAACCAGTCCTCCGAATATCGGTATTGCCCAAAAATTGGGTAGCGGAGGTCTGATGGCAGTCGCTTCGTGTAAAATGCTGATATTCAGCCGCATCTGGTTAGACTGGAAGCCGACCCCAACATGGTTGGAAAAGGCTCGGAGAATGATGATGACGATGTTTATGTGAATACAAACTGAACGATTTAGGGCTTAACCTATTGGTAAGCCTTAGATTGTTCAATTTGTATACGTCAAACATTACAAATTATACATAACATAATTTTTTAACTACTTTACGAGTTTATTTTGAATACAGGAAGAGATGTGATTGTATAAATAAATTAAAAGGAAGGCCACGTTACGAAAGTTGCCGGCTTAGGTGATGAACTATCAATAATTCGCTACCTAAGTTTATCTAGCTTCCTACACCTTACTTACTAGTGTCGAAATATTATTATTTTCAGACTATCCTTGGCATAAAAAACCATGCTGTTTAGTATGTAGTTTCTCGTAATTGTAGATTATTTTCTTACTTATCAATTTCGAGGTCCTGTACCTGTCAGCCAATTAGAATTTAATTATTTTATATCTGGGACAAACATTTATTCTATGTATTCTAGATTAGGTATATGTATGAGTACTTGAAATTCACTTTCGTTTTGTTATTGTACTCTTATCTAGCATCTTGGCATACCTGACTGTCAGTTTTATAGAAAGTGGTTCTTTATTTGCAGAATTTAAGGTTCTTGTCCGCTCGACCTTCAAAACTTGGCAATATTTTACATAAATTTACAGATACATACCTACAAGTCCTCGATTATGTAAGTTTAAATCTGCAACACTTGCGGCATTGAATTGTGGGATTAATACATTGCTTCATAGGGCAGGGTAACCTTAAATATTCTTTTTTTGGTAACACTTGGCCGTCTTGATGACACAAGTATTATTTGGCTTAAATTTTTCCATTCGGATCACCAAATGTTATCAAACTTTTGAAATGTCAAAGGACGATATTTTTTATTTTTCAAAGCTTATGGAGTTTATTTAATAGATATTTTTTTTATTTATTAGCTTATCTGATTTAAGTACATAACAGATTTGTTATACCTACATTTTATATTCGCCAAACGCAATCGTTTAACGGCGAGACGCGCTCTTAGTTATCATAACATATAACTTACCTTAAGTTCTGTTATCTGTGCCTTAAGTATACCTACATTATTAAAGCAACATCAGATTAACAACTTGGTATTATAATGATAGCAAAAGATATGATATATATATATATATATTTTAAAGCTCACTAGCAATGTGGATCGCACATTACTAGTATTCTTGTCAACCCCTCGTGCTAAGCTAAAATGCTTGTGTTACGAGTGGGTTCACGTCGGTAGTGCAATGGGTGGGTTTCGAACCGGCAACCACATGATTGCAAGTCCGGCGCCCTAGCCATTAGGCTACCGCCGCTATATGAAGATATATGAATCATGCCAGACATGTATTATTCTAGAAGTCCAGAAACTACCTAAGTAGGATCACCGGAGCAGTTCGTAATCACATAGGTAGGTACCTACCTTATTATGCTAAATTTTGTGTTATTATTATTTAAATAATTCACAGAAATGAAATTATTACACAGTTAGAAATTATGAACTCTAAGACCCGGGTTCACTCGACCTGTTTATAATTAATATAATTATGTACTCATAATATATGCTAAATTTAGCTGGTTTTTGTATACTTATACATTTACATACGGTAGATACATGTAGTAGGTAATATAGAAAAGGATTTGGTAAAAAAGTACATAACTAGGATCACAATTTATGATATACATATATGTAGGTAGGTACATAATATAATTAATTACTTATTTAGGACTAATCCAAGAATCGTAAATCGTAATTACAAGATAAAAATAAACGCTAATCTTTAATTAAGTATATAAACAAAAAACATAGTATTATAGTCATTTATATAGATGTTTCAATAGATAACGCACAATTATTTCCCTAATTTATAGACAAACTCATACATAACATAACTACTATCACGCCTGTTTTCTCTCAAGGGTAGATGTGTGCTAATGTAGAGGTACAGTTGACCAGTAAGTACACTTAGTTCACATGTGATAAAGGGCGAACCGATAGCGATTTAAATGAACACAAATCCGAATTCCAACCTTCTACAGAAATCTTCATAATACTGCTTGACGTAGGATTCAAACTCAGGTGCACCTAATGTATGAATCGGAAACTAAGGTTTTCAACAGCACCTTTTCAAAAATACTTTTGATAATAACCGGATTAATTCTGTATTTGAGTAGGTACGTAACCCATTAAAGAATGTTAGATAATCACAAAGCTACACGGGAGGCCACTTACCTTTAAATTACCATTTGCAAGAAATGTGTATCAGTACTCTAGCACTAAGTACCACGAGTAACTCAGTAATGTGGTATGACGATCCAATCCGTAAAAGCGGGGTAAATGCTGAACCAGTCTTAATAGCCTGGCGTACTACCAGTGTGGTCCCTGGTATTTTTCCACACATAAATATTAATTCGCACGCATAATAAACAAGAAATAACTCAGAAATGGTTAGACTGGAGACTTACTCGTAAAACAAAATAACATAACATAAAAACAATTCTCTATGTTATCCATTGTCATATTTGGTTTTTTACCCAGCTGCTACAGGAAGACAGTATTGTTTTTGGGGAAGTGCCGTAGCAGTGTGGTCCTAGGGTCGTCTTTTAAGAGATCATAGGGCTCCTGTGCTGATGGTGACCATCGGGGTGGGTTTAATGGATAAGAATCCCACACTCCCAGGTCTTATCAATACGTAAACAAAAAATACAATAAAAAGGAGTTTTTGTATTCGATTACTATTTTTTTCGATTAATTTGCAATTCACGTGCGAAATCTAGTTTTCTTTTGTTGTGTTTCGATCTAGTATTTAAATAATTATTTCCGATCCTGTACGACACGGGAAGATAGGCTCGCTTCCCCTTTTCGTAAAGGCCCATAACGTACTTGCAACCCCTCTGGTGTTGTGGGTGTCAACGGGGGCGTTCATTGACCTGGCTTGCCTCCCTTGTCTATAAAAAAATATAAGAAATATCATATTTTGGTCAATTTTGGATCTCATTATATTAACATCTCTCTTGAGTAAGAGGACGTGCTTGGGACCACTAATAATTATCAATAAGCAGGCAGATGCATTTTAGAACAATACAATATAACGTTTGTATTAGGTATTTGAATTAGTTAGTTTAATAGAAATATTGACATTCACTTATGAATCTGTAAATGATAATAATTATTTTAACCTATATTTTGGATATTTTTAATTACCTGCGTCACAGCCTGCATTAAACATTTTGGTATAATTCCATGAAAAACTTATTATACATAATTATCTATCGTGGATATGATATGGTAACGTTATGCATTCACGGCATATCAGTAGGGGATATAAATTGCAAATTGTCACTCAATATACAATTATGTTAGAGGTAGCTAGGCGGTCATTACTGTCACGTTTCAGTTGCTTGAGTGGTTCTACACGTGATTGGATGGACAAGTCTTTGTTCAGATACATACTCTAGTATTTATTATAAATATTAATAAAAATAATTTGTGCTGTAATTTGTCATTGAAACATGATTTACTTTTTAATAACAGCAAAATACCCTAATACCGAATAAAAATACACAAATGTATTCCTTTTTTTAAACCAATGAAAAAGAGAAACTAATTATACAGACAACTTGATAACCTAAAAACAAAAAAAGTATTTAATAACATATTTATTTTTACTGTAAACAAGCATTATTTTCATGCTTTCTTGATTTACTTTGAAAATAATAACTTTGAAAAAACTCCATCAACTAAAATCTGTCAATAATGGAAAAAACGTGCAAATTTAACATACGACTCCTTTAATTTATGGGAAAACGTGTCTGTATAATAAATAGGTATGTAGAATATAGGTATAATTGAATTCAATAATATGAGAAGAAGTTTTTACATAATAATAGAAACAGATGGTTTCTCACGTATTTAAATGTAAAATAAGTTACACTTGACAATGAAAATTCTGTGCCTAATATTATTATTGTAGGTACTATTGAAATATTATGAATACATTTTCTGTTATTTTACATGATACTTAATACTTTTTTTGATACCACAAAGCAACTCCAGGATGTATTGATCCACCTAGCTAGTTACACCTGGCAAAAAATATGTATTCCGCCGTTTGTATGTGAAAGCGATAGGGAAAGTACCCTTTCGGGCCCTGGAACTCATACATACGGCATTTTATCCACTATCTTAGACCCTTTGTGCTCTCTATGAAGCTACAAAAGAAATCTTGAGTCATCTTTCTTTTCTAAAAGCTAAGTATTTTATTTAGCGATTTCATAACATTTATATAATAATTTATTTATACAATAACACACAATTTTGTTTATAATGAAACAGTTATTCGTAATAGTAGTTTACACGGGTTCCTTTCTGAAGCACCATAGTCATTCTATATAAGAATTTTCACACACTTTGCCATTGTATATCTAAGCACATAAACATGACAGTTTCAGGAAAAAGTATTGTGCGAGAAATAATGTATTTAGAAGTGAAAATAGGCTTGTAGGAGATTAATACCTAGGTATTTGTATGAATTAGGAAAGATTCTTTTATAAATTGCTGAAAAGAAAGGTTAGGCACGAACTACGGGTAAGAGGTGTAAGTAGCGCAGATATAAGTTTTGTCTTATGTAATATGGGGCACCGTTGTTGTCATTAGGTTATGCGGTACAAGCCGTAATAGAACATTGTTGGACCTGAGAATCGAACACAGGACCACGCTATGAGACGGTTGTCAGTAGTTTTACTAATATAATTATTTATTACCTACATAGATAGTAATTTCGATTTCAGTTATCGAAAATCTTTCAAATAGTAATTGAAAGTGCTGGGCACGGGTCACCTCTCAGGATGATGCTACAGTCTGAGGATCTCTCTGAGATCTCTCGGATCTCTCTGAGATCTCTCTGAGATCTCTCGGATCTCTCTGAGGATCAGGCTATAGTCCACCACGCTAGCCCAATGCGCAGACTTCACTTGCCGCCGAGAAAATCTCTCAAGCATGCAGGTTTCCTCACTATGTTTTTCTGCACCTTTAAATTACTATTAATACGCACATGACTTCGAAAAGTCAGACGTGCCTTGGATTAGACCTCGATACCTTTGACTTGGTAGTCCTATGATCATATCACTAGGCTATCAATGCTATTTAACTCCGTATCTCATAAGAAACCGGGTCATACTAAATCCTTTTGGGAAACTAGTGAAACCGCGGGCAGCAGCTAGTCTCACATAAAAATACTTTAAAAATGGCTACCGTAGGTCAATAGAACCACCTGTTTCGTTTAATTTCTAATTCGATTCGCAACAACGAAACTGCGAAACTTTATTGAAGCATTGTATTTTCACATAGTAAAAAAAAACAATTTGCGTTTTGTAACTATCCATTAATTAGGCGTAACATTTTAGCTCACCGTAAAATTAGTTTGTGTTGCGATTGCGAATGAATTCGCATGATAAAAATAATAATTACTTTTTTTGGTAATTTGTTTTCCACCAGAGTAATTTAAGTTTCTTCTCAAAGATCGTCAGACAGGAATAAACACATATTTTTTTCTCTTGTTTAACATAACAAATCATACCATCACGCCTGTATGAAGGGTTAGGCAGAGGCGTACTAATGTAAACCCACAGTTCGCCGGTATGTTTAGGTCCCATGTAATAGGGGGCGAGCCTATTGCCATTTACCGGGCATAAATTCCAAACTCCGAGCTGCTACTGGGAATTCCATAGAAAAATCCAATAACACTGCTCGACCTGGGAATCGAACCCAGGACCTCTAGCGTAGCAGTCGCACTCAGGACCACTAGGCTAATGAGGCAGTTCTGTTGTTTAAAAGTAAAAAATGTATTATTTGAGCCTATAAATTAGAATTTTAATTCTTTTTGCTTATAAATGTAATTTTATGTTTAACGTCTATGCTTATATCAACTGGATTCGAATCAATCTTTCATGTTACATTTACATAATCTAATGGTCTAGATATCTTTTTTTCAAATCACGCCACGGACTTTCAAATCTTGTTGATTCTTCATAAGATCTACTTTTTGGCTAGTAGGTATGTGTAAATTCATTATCGTTTCATAAGTGCTTTTAGCATCCTATCTATAATACTAATATACAGCTGAAGAGTTTGTTTGTTTGTTTGCTTGCTTGAACGCGCTAATCTCAGGAACTACTGGTCCGATTTGAATTCAGTGTTAGATAGCCCATTTATTGAGGAAGGCTATAGGCTATATAATATCATCATGCTACGCGGACGAAATCGCGGGCTGAAGCTAGTTTGGAATAAAAAAACTTTGAACTTGAACTGCCTTCGGTAATTCGGTTCCGATTCTGTCCACAGACACACCTTGAATGGTTCTCATCTACAAATAATGGACCTATACTGCTGCTATGAATAAATAACTTCCTTAAGGGTGAAAACTAATTAATCTTAGATTTCTACAATTACCCAACGCGGGATAGCTTTTGGAAAATCTATTATGCCGCCCACTCGGCACTTAGCTAGATGTCGTTTGATTTACAGCATCAAGGTGAAAGGGACTTGACTCGCCAAACGACTCTCTTGTCGCTAATAAGTACCAATTGGACTCGAATGGGTTCCCGTCGACTTCCCGCACGATTCTAATTTAAATCGCAAACTACCTTCTTTTGTTTTAATGCATGTACGTACCGAAAGGGAAAGTATTAGAGTATAAATATTGCAAATAACAACACGTGGTCGACAGCTGATCTGAGAATGGTAGATACAGGATGTGTTTTGCGATTTCAATACGAGTATAACCAGTTGTAACTAGTACTGTAATAATTTACTTACCAACCTATAGTTTAGCCGCTGTTATAGTTTCATTCTGCATTTGTTCGTGACTCAACCTTGAATTGTGCTGGGTGGAGAGTTATACAAGACACTTATGTATGCACTTATGGTTCGTTGTTGATCTTACTTCAGAGTAAATAGGTTAGGATTCCTAGTTCATATTTACTCTGGTGTACTTAGTTACTAATTAAAATATTAATTCAGCAAATCACTTAGGTCGCCCAAAAACAATGAATTTTACATTATGTCTGTAATTTGTTACTCGATGGGTTAACGACCACGGCCCTACCTTACCTATGTGTACATACAAATAGCTAGTGGTGGTAATGCCCCTATAAATCGCGGCCCAACTTACCTACTGCTTCTTGGAAAGTTACGATTTATTGCGTTTAAATTACAATGTGTCCCAAGCCGCGAAACCACCGCCAGCCCGTCTGGCAACGCCGACCAGTTCAGCGCAGCCATTGGCCGGCGGGATCGTACGACGGAATAATCCGCTCGTCCACTTTGATAGAAACTTTTTCGCGGATCGATATAAAAACTACCACTTCTAACGAGTTTCTCGATACCAATGCCAAATTAGGTACGAGACTCGTCGGGAACGTGGTTTTTAGCTCCATATCGGATCAGTTTTAATGATGCTGCTTGAGGACAATGTTGTGTACGTCACTGCAATTCGGTGTTAGGCCGTCAACGGGAATTTTAACGGGCGCTCTTTGATCTGTATTCTACGAGCGACGGAGGAGCGGAAATAATAAAACCGTTTTCGTTTGACTGTGTGACGTCGTTTGAACTCACGTTCGAAATGTTCCATTGTGATGGGCCTGTTTTTTTAATAATGCCCGCAAATGCAATGCATGTCATCTACCATGAAGGTGCATGACGTGAAGAGTGATGGTCAACCTTTGTGTTTTCACAATTGCCTAGGACAAATCCAACATGACACATGACCTATTGTTAGAGGATGTCTAGGTATTGTACTTGGGGTTTCCTGACAAATGGTAGTTAAAGTGACTTCATATATGAATTCCGTGAACATAACATTGGATGCTGTAGCCTCTGTCGTAAAAACAAGCATAACTGATGATCCTTCGTGATCAGACATGCTGGTTTTTTTTTGAGTTTGTTCCGGTTATTGATTCCTGTTTGGAAGTTTCAAGTTTTTATAACTTCTTCTTGTTCGCTTTAACATCAGTTGGTGAGCAGACAGCGTTGCCGACTACACAGATTGCATTGGGCGATTTTTTTTTTATAAATTATCAGTAATGGGGTCCTTTTACCCGCATTATCATCGTCATCAGCCTAGGCATACCTAATCATCTCTACCCACATGATGCTTAAATGGAATTTGGATTTAAAAAATCATTAGGTCTTGTTTTTGTGTAGGTATTTAATTAA
This sequence comes from Acronicta leporina, assembly GCA_947256265.1. NCBI lineage: Eukaryota > Metazoa > Arthropoda > Insecta > Lepidoptera > Noctuidae > Acronicta > Acronicta leporina. Next base: position 9,769,150 of record OX366521.1, read on the forward strand.
ATGTACTCGTAGATATGATATTACGTATTCATTAAACTTTACTAGGTTTAAAATGTTGGTGCCATTATTTACGTACATTAAAATTCTGATATTTCTTCACTGTTTGGCCAACTTTCTTATGCTTTTGCCATCAAATAGAACATTCTTTAGTCTTTTTCTTTTAATTAAGCTTACTAGCCATGTGGGTCGTTACTAGTATTCTTGTTCAGCCCTCGTGCTAAGCTAAATGCTTGTGTTATTACGAGTAGGTTCACGTCAGTAGTGAAATGGGTGGGTTCGAACCGGCAACCACATGATGCCGCTTCCTCTTTGAATGACTTATGCTTAGCCAGATATAAAGACATGAAAATTTACAAATCACACTATCGTTTCCATGAACACAATGGAAATGCGATAGACCAATTAGTATTCGCGTGGAAAGTGCATGTCAGAGTTACGTGTTAGTTTATTCTAGACAGGCACGAGTTAACGCCTAGTTAAGTCGCCGCTGCTCGTTAACAATTAGTGTGTCAATAGAAGCACTTGGTTAACAAACGGATAATTACTGGCACTTAGACGCCCATTACACGAAGCGGAAACTAATCTTATCTTGAACACTTTTTAATAAAAATGTATTTTGTGCAACAGTTTGTTTCTTGTAGATATGTAGGTTACTTATATTTAGTGATTTCCAACGCAAATCAATGAATTAAAACAATTTACACAATTAAATGACTATGTCAATGATTTTCGATCATAAATCTACGCTAGAAATTCTGGGTTCTATTCCCTTAGCTTAGCAATAGCTCTTTGAAAGGGCTTTTGGGTTTTTCTACGAAATACATAATAAAGCAACTTGGAGGTTGGATTTGAGCAGGTTACATACGTTTTTCCAATTGGAAGCAAACGTCATAAAACAAGCCCCTGTATTATGTCTGCCTAAAAAGAGAAAAATCAAATCAAACCGGAATTTTTCTATGAAAATATGTTCCGAATGTCCACTCTACACTTACCCTTTTATATCTCAATGGCATCCCATGATTGTGATGTGTTGATAATTTAAAATTCATATTTTTGACTACACCACTGTAGACAGTGCTTGCAAGGCAGCATTATTGTGTACACCGGTTTTTAATTTGCAAATGTACCGCTATAACGGAGACAATACTTCTTTTGATTTTTGATTACCTATGTTTTTAATCGAAGCTAGCACTTTATGCGCACTAATTACGTCACGAATTATAATAATATCACTTTCCTACATTATTCCTAAACGCCCACAGAATTTACAAATAATTTAGAATCTTGGTGCACAGGAAGTTCCGCGTGTTGAAGTGTTCATTGTTATTAAATATTTGTTGAAATGTTAAGGTCGAAAATGCTTTACGAATTAATTTAATTTCTACTTCTATGAGTCCGTTGTTGTGTATTAGAAATTTCAATAGTTGAAATCCGTATTAACCTCACACATGTAGGTACACGATTCTCTTTCTCCAATTAATATTCAGAAATTAACTTCAGTAAATTGTCTTATATTGAAAATTATTAAAAATAGTTTTATTTCAATATAACAATAAGTATTGGAAATTGTTTATAATAGAGATTATACTAAAAAAGTCATATTCTCATTTATTATTTTAACTTACTTAATAAATACATTTTTAAATATTTTTATAAAAAATTGAAAAACATTTATAAATATAAAAAATAGTAGCCCACCGGTATCGGGAGCAGGGTCCAAGCTACCGGTGGTCAGGGCCCAGAGAGAGGAACCTCCTAACAATGCGGGCCGTGTCCAGAAGCACTGCCTTCTGCATCAAGCCCTTGATCCAGCCATCCAATGAGAGCCTCCTTAGGTGTTGGTCGAGGCTCTTGGCTATTAAGCTCATATTATTATTATTAATACCTGAACGAAGACAGAGAGAGAGGGATAAGAAAGAGTCGTCGTATCGCCTCCTATAGCATTTGGAGCGTCGCCCTGAATCTACTGACATACCTACCTACCTCTAAATGGGGTTAACCCAAATGACGATAGCCCGCACTCTTTCCTCGAATGAGATTTAATAACAGCCACACCGAAACCGCGAAATCAATTTGAATGGACTTTTGATTTACAATCCGGACATAGGCGATAAGTATGCATAGCAATTTAGCATGTACCTCCGTATAGCTTGGTTGGAATAATGCATTACCTACCTAGTCAATAATATTCAGTATATAACCAGTTGATAATGCTTTTAACTAAGGCCTCTATTTCAATACATTTCTGGTAATCTGAAATATTTTGATACAAATACTAGTACATCCTTAAATATTCTAAAACAAAGTCATCTCACTGTGTGTCTGCACGAGTTAAACTCAAAAACTAATGAACAGATTTTCAAGCGGTTTTCACAAATGGACGTAGTGATTCATGAGGAAGGTTCATCACGCTACGACTCTTAGAAACGGAGCAACACGAGTGAAACCGCGTGCGGGTCGCTAGTTTTATAATAATACTCCATGTTTTCTATACTCTTCGGTCGATAACCCCGAAATCCGTTGGGTGGAGTTTGTTAATCAAACTGAGTTCAACTCTACATTGTGTGCGAAGTCTGACGTCAAGCATTCAGTCGCGGTTCATTTCTCTAACGAGATTGCGGTCTGGCGACAACGACATTGACTACAAAACTGAGTTTCCGTTCTATTTTCAAATGTAGGTTACCTCTATATAAGAATCAACCTATTATACTTAGGTACTGTCTCACTGCTGGGCACGGGTCTCCTCTCAGAATGAAAGGGATTAAAGTTATAGTCCACCACGCTAGCCTAATGCGAGTTGGCAGACTTCACACGCTATCGAGAAAATATCTCAGGTATGCAGGTTTCCTCACGATGTTTTCCTTCACCGACGCCCATGACTTCGAAAAGTCAGAGGTGTGACCTTTAACTTGGTAGTGCAATGGTCATATCACTAGGCATCACGGCACAAACCCTAACAATAGCACAAAAATATGCTATTTGCATTCTAGACGGGAATGGAATAACCAAACGGCGTACATAACACCACTAGGGCAAACGACGACAATCGCCGTAATAGTAGTCATATAATCATTTCGAACTCTATTTGTTGCACCGTAAAGTGTCTTTTGTCCTGGTTTCCATAACAAAAACAGTGTAAAATGCGGTTGTTTATTTTCGCGCAGCTGGTTATGTATGACCAATTGCAACCACTAGCAATACAGTGATATCGATTACTTAATGGAACTTGAATGACAATATTGGACCTAATAGGTATGCTATAATGTCTGTAATTTTTACTTAAGTATAAGTAAGAAATATCTCGTTCTAATATCAAGGTCGAAGGCATTTAGTTCTAACTTTGTAGTCACCAGTAAAACAAATATCAAATCTAGATTCCAAGGTGAAATTTCATCGAGTACTAGCTGTTGTCTGCGATTTTACTCGCATCACAAAGAAATTTTCTAGACAAATGGTAGCGCCGCCCGTATAGCCTTCTTCAAGGTCCAATCAACCATAATATTCATTCATATAATTCATAAAACATAGGTACATGCTACTCACACCTGTATTCCTCGAAGGATTAGGCAGTTCGGTAGTATGTTAAGGTCCCTACTAATAAGGGGAGAGCCTATCGCCAATTCCCAATAAAAACAAGCGGCGGTCACCAAATGGCTAAGGCGTTGGACTTGCGATCATGTGTGGTGCTAGTAGTCTTTATTAAAAAACCTTCTAGCTGCTACTGAGAATTTCATAGAAAAACCCAATAATACTTTGCTTGACCTCGGGAATCGAACCCAGCACCTCTAGTGTAGCAGTCCCGTTCATGATCAATAGGCAATTCATTAAAAGTGAGTTTAAATTAGGTTCAAGGTGACAACGCGCTACTGATGCTCTAAGTTGCTGGCGTCTATACTTCTATAGGCTACAGTTGCCACTTTTTTTATGGGATAGGGGGCAAACGAGCAAACGGTTCACCTGATGGTAGGTAAGCGATAACAGCCGCCCAGCCGAACACCCGCAACACCAGAGGAGTCACAAGTGCGTTGCCCGCCTTTTAAAAGTCCTTCAGGTGGCGGTTTCTTTTTCTATATCTACTCAAGCTTATTATCGTTTGCTGGGAAATATTTATAGGTTCCGTAATTAATACTTTAGTTGTCTATGTGATTGTTACTGTCCGATATTGGTACTAATACCGAATGGTTCCGTGCTGTCATAGCATCTCAGCTGATCATCATCAGCGTACCAACTCAGTCGGCTAGCAGTTTGACCAAATGCAGCTGAATATTACACGAGACAAAATATTTTATATGCCAATTTCTTGGCAACACTAATTCCCTATGGATAACGGTTACCTATCAAGCTTTTCGCGCCTACTACTATCACGATTCTTATAGGAATTTGTATGACTACTGAAGGCTTAACGTGTTCTCCGACGCACGGAAGGTTTTCATATAGGTACTTATCTTTAGAATGGCCATCCATATCTGACCGCGGTTAGTGCAGTTTAACTTTTCAAATCGGTTGACGAGCGTGGTAATTTCTGTTAATACTAAGTAATGTATAATACAGACTAACAATATGTAGTTGCTAATTAATACTTCTTGTTGTTTGTGGTTTTCAAATTAAAATTCTGTGTCATAACGTTCTAGAATAAAACAAGAGAGTTTTTACAAAACCTGCTATTTTAACTTACCTAATATCCAAGAACCTCTCAATTTCATCAATAGATGATCAAATTGATCAATGTGCGAAGTTATGAGCCATTAATGAAGGTATGAAAACGATGACAAAACTAGAAGCTAAATAGGATTAAACAAATGACTAAACAACATTACAAAATCATGTCCATTAAAATTACATAAACCCTAATATGGTTTTGCATAACCCAGCGTTCGGTGGGCACTGTTATCAAAAAACGTATAAAAAATGACGTAAACTTTCTAGTCATTAGTGAGTGTGAGCAGCTAAGACCTACTTTTTACGAGATAGGTATTAAAATGTATAAGTCATCAACATTTTACTGTTTAGCACTAACGCCGAGTAATTTAGCGGGCTTGAATTCCTTTGTACTACCTATTCATTACTAATTAATTTAGATCTAATTATTATCGTCGTTTTTGTGCTCTTAACGATCGACCACTTATTAATACTTAAGTTATTTAGTGCTTCTAGTTAAATCTACTACAATGTGGGTCGCACATTACTCTAGTATTATTGTTAACCCCTTGTGGTAAGGTAAATACTTTACGAGTGGGTTCACGCCGGTAGTGCAATGGGCAGCCCAAGCCATTAGGCTACCGGTTGAAAAAAATTGTTTGTTTTATATGAAATAAATATCTTAAACCTTAGCAATAAAATAGTATCATGGTAGAGCAGTGATATGAATATTGGACTGCCAAGTCAAAGGTCTCTAGTATTCAGCTTTGGATTCGCCAAAGCTGACTTACCTCTGACTGTTCGAAGTCATGTGCGTATAATTAACTAGCTTCTGCCCGCGACTTCGTCCGCGTAGCGTGATGATATATAGCCTATAGCCTTCCTCAGTAAATGGGCTATCTAACACTGAAAGAATTTTTCAAATCGGACCAGTAGTTCCTGAGATTAGCGCGTTCAAGCAAACAAACAAACAAACAAACTCTTCAGCTTTATATATTAGTATATAGATTATCACGCGCTTAAGATGAAGGTTTTTTTTAAAAAAAAACCCTCATATCTGAGAGATTTACTCGACGGCGTGTGAAGTCTGTCAACCCGCAATAAGGCTAGCGTGGTGGAGTGTAGCCTAATCTGTCTCATTCTGAGATCTGTCCAGTGGGACAGTGGCATAATGGGTCGATTGTGATATGTTATATTAGTACATAATTATCACGTTTCAAGATCTAAGAACTGTGTTATTCACCACGCATCTTGTACAACAATGTCAAGGTCAAGTGAATGCGTAAATATTTCAATTTACAATCTTCAAGTAACAAGATAATTATGACATATGAATGTATGTCTGAACATCTGTAATTTACCTAAAAATCTTAATCGCAATACGATTAAAAATGTTCGTAATCAAATTGTTTGGCTTTGTTTATGCAATCGAGTGTAATTAGCGTTGATTGATTGATATTATAGACCGAAATAATGTTCACGGTGCACGATTTTAGAATAAAAAACTCTTAGGATAATTCGGTTCAGAAGGAAAATGTGTGTAAATCTGAACAAACTACAAACGGTTCAAAATTCTAAAAAAATAATTATTTCCTACTTAGAACTCGTAACATTCCACGTTGAATTCTGTGGATTGTAAATATGAATGAATAAGTATATTGAGCTCCCGAGCTACCATATTTAAAATCAATTCATACTTGGAACCCGTAAAATGTTTTAGCCCTGCGGATCGGCCTCCTCCTTGACTCGTTCTCCTCATTACTGAGGGTCGTGATCTCTATGTCGTGATCTAAACAGTTTTGTATAGACTATGTTACGCCATTTCGCTCTATCCTCTGCGGCATAGATGGCGTCGCATGTCGGTCGGACCAACGCATTGGGCTCCTTCTTCCTTCGATCTCGCCTGTTATGAGTAGTTTTTCAAGGTTATCACCAAGTTTTTTGGCTATGTGACCAAAGAAGTCAAGAATTTTCCGAAGATATGTTGTAAAGAGCCTGGTAGTAATTTTAAGCCCCTATTTTTTTTTTTTAATTTTCCTCTCGGGGGTAAATCCGCCCCGAAAGGTAGTTTATTGCGGTGTGGTACACCTTGCTATTTGATACAAGGATAAGTTAGACTAGTATATTAATTATTTTAAATTGTTTGATTTTGTGTGGCTAGGCGGTGCATTTGTTTTCGGTGTGTGTTAAGTGTTATTGAATTTCTTGAGTGTTTCTATTATGTGCGTGAGGTGTGTCATGAATGTGTCGGTTGCGGTGTTGTTGTTGATGATGGTGTCTAGGTCGTAGGGGCTTAGCTGTTTTAGGTGGCAGTACTGTTCGTGTGTGAGTCTTGTGCGAGTGTATCGGGGACATTGGGTGATGAGGTGTGTGAGTGTTTGGATTGTGGTATTATCGCAGGGGCATGTGTCACTATTGATGATGTGGAAGCGGTGTAAGTATTGTTTGTGATAGCCGTGTCCTGTGAGTAACTGGGTGAGTGCAAAGGTGTGTCCTGTGGTTGCTATGAGTTTGTGTAGTTGAGGGAGTGTAGGGCACCAGGTTTTTATTATTGTGCCTTTAGTGTTGCTGTTATAGACTGCCGCAGCCATATCGCAGCTGTTATCTTTGGCAACCTTTTTGATATAGCTGAGTGGGAAGTGTGCAAATGTCGGTTTAACTTGTGTCGTTGCTGCGACTTTGGCGGCGATATCGGCGACTTCGTTGCCAGATATCCCCGCATGAGCCTTGACCCACATGAGTTTGATGTGAATGTGTGTGGTGGATAAGAATTTTTGTATGAAGGTGGTGATTTGATGTGTACTGTAGACATTTTGTATGTCTTCCAGTGCTGACCGGGAGTCGGACAGGATGACGGCTGCCGTGACCTGCGTTTGCTCAGCAAGCCATCTACAGGCTTGGTCGATTGCGACCAACTCGGCCTGGAAGACGGTGCACGAGGAGTGAAGTTTATGTGATTTTGTGATAATGGTGTTTTGTGGAGTGTGTATGACGAAGGCAGCGCCCACACTGCCGTCGTGTTTACTGCCATCAGTGTAGATGTGGTGCGCGTGTAGTAGGTTGGTGAGTGCGGCATCGAGTTCAGTTTGTGTGTTGATGGTGTCAAACGTGTGTGGTGTTCTGTTTGCAGGGTGTATAAGGTTTGATGGGTGTGTGGGTGTATCAAGTGTTATGTCGCCCGGGAGGTAATCGGTTAAGCCTGTGATTTTGGTGGTTTCTATGAGTGCGGATTCCTTAATTTTTATGTCTATGGGTGTCAATGTGGAGATGGCTATGGCATTCGTGGTATTTATAGTTTTAAAACCTTTAATAATTTTAAGAGCGAACCCTCTTTGTGTGGAAAGCAGTTTGTTGCGGTTGGTTTTGTGTTCGAGTGCGTTGTGCCAGATGCTGGATGCGTAGCAAATGATGGGCTCGATTACCCCCCGGTAGAGCGTGTGTACGTTTTGAGAGTGTAGACCCCATGTTGGACGTACGAATGTAGCGAGTTTGTTATGAAGTGTGCGTGCTTTTGTAGTTATATAGTCGATGTGTTGTGTGAATCGTAAATTGTCGTCAATGATTACTCCAAGCACTCTCGCGCTTCGGCTGAAGGCGATGTGTGTGTTGTTCATTTGTATGTGGAGCATTTTGGTTTTGCGTGTGAATGCGAGTGCTACAGTTTTCTCGGGGGCAAAAGTGAGTTTGGCTCTGTTCCCCCATTGGAAAATGGTCTGTAGACTGGTGTTTATATTGTCTTGGAGTGTGGTGAGTTTAGAGTGTGAAGCAACCAATGTGATATCATCAGCAAAGGCTCGCAGCAGACATCCCTCCGGAAGTCTCCCTCCACCAGGCGAGTCGCTAGACATATCTAGTAGCTCGTCCAGGATCAGGTTCCAGAAGGCCGGCCCACATACAGATCCTTGGACGCATCCCCTGGTTAGTGTTTTCGTGGCTCTGGTGTCGGAGTAGTATATAGAAGCTGTGCGGTGAGTAAGGTAATTTTGTATGATAGTGTAGATGTTTTTAGGACAGCGAGTGTGGTGTAGTCTGGCTAATATTGAGGGCCACCAGGCGTTATCAAATGCGGCTTTTATGTCGAGTGAAATCATGGCAACGTGGAGACCATTTCTTTTGTGCTGTGTAATTGTGTCGGTGATGTTCTTAAGTGCGTGTATAGTGGATGTTTGTTGCTTAAAACCGAACTGCCTGGTGTTGGATGTGTGTGTGATGTTGAGGTGGTGTGTGAGGCGTTGGGTGACGAGCTTTTCCAGTGTTTTACCAAGTATGGGTAGAAGCCCAATGGGCCGGAAGGAGGATAATTTTGAGTAATCGGTTTTGTTTGGTTTAGGTATGATTTTAACAATGGCATGTTTCCAGGATTTGGGAAAAATGGATAGGAATAGGCATCGGTTCATGAGGTCTGTGATTATATGGGGTAGGGAGAGAGTAAAATGATAAATTATATCGGATGTCAAATTGTCGGCGCCTGGGGATTTGGTGGGGTTCATGTTTTTAAGGATGGTGAGGATTTCATTTTGGGTAAAAGGGGGTTCATCGTTGGTGTCAGGTGGGTGTTGGGTTTGTGATCGTAAAGAGTGTTGTGAGGATGTATCGGCTATGTCGTCGGGGAAGAATTTGTTGAGGAAAGTCATGGCCGTCTCATATGTGGATGTGGAGTATGTGCCGGGTGAGGTTTCTATTGTCGAAGGTGGCCGAGCGGGGGGTCTAGTTTTAATTAGCCGATTTGTAATTGACCAGGCGTCCTCTTTTCCCTGTTTGGAGCAGAATTCCCTGAAGTGTTTGGTGGATGTGTTCTTTATCTTGGTGGCGTATTCACTTTTGAGCGCATCTCTTGTGGCGAGAGCATCTTCGATGGGGAGATTTCTGCGCTTTAATTTAATAATGTCATGGTGATTGTTAATTATTTGCTTCTTAAGGGAGCTCAGCTCATCCGTCCACCAGGGTGGGCGAGAGGGGCGCCGGCCGACTCTGGGTAAGTGGGTGTCGCAGGTGCGTTGTATGAATTGAGTGACTTTGCATGTGTAGGTGTCGATGTCCTGTTGAGTGTGTAGTGAGTTAATGTCAATATTAGGTATGTCAGTGTTGTTTATTTCAGTGGCGAATGTATCTCTTACTTCTTGCCAGTTTTTAAAACCTGTGGTGTTGTATTTGAATGTGGATGTGATGGAATTGCGATTGAATGGTTGAGTGGAGTGTAGTGTGAATGTAATGGCGTGGTGGTCAGATGAGGGGCAGATGGATATGTCCACTTTCCAATCGCTAACATTGTGAGCAATATTATCAGATGCGATCGAGAGGTCGACCACAGAACCCCGGATCCTGCCTCCAGCCATGGTTTCGTAAGTGTGTGCTGTGCCAGTGTTGATTTTGTAATAGATTTTGTTTAGGTGTTGAACATACCGGCGAACAGTGTCATTTTTTCTTTGTTTCCAGTATTTCTGATACCTCAACGATGGGTGATGGCCATCATGGGTTTCCTGGCGGTCGCCAACGCGTACACGATGAGGGTGTGTCTGAACATCGCCATCACGCAGATGGTGCACAGACGGGCGCATTCTGCTGGCAACGATGGATCCTGTCCTGCTGGAGACGCCGAGGATATCGGCGGGGAAGCCTCCGATCCTACTGTAAATAGCTTATAGTTTTTTATAATATGAACTAAAGTGAGAAATTAGCATGCCTCCACCTAATGGTCCACAGCCTATTAGACTACGCACGATAGCAACATAAAGGGTACCTACCTACTCTCGCCTGATCCTACCCTGGGAATGCAGTTTTTTTTAATGTACTTTTTTTATTTATTGCTCTCTTCAATGGTTTTTTAACACAGACTTTCACACGCACTAACAACCAGAGACCCGCAAAATTTACTTGTAGAATTGCCCAGTATTTTCACTGAGTACATTATTATCCTTTAAACTGCAATAAAGTGCTAGTATTATAACATCTCGAGAACATAATATAATTTCTCACTTTAGTATCCACAAAATTGCATAGTAGCGGAATCTTTGACATGCAATGGAGTTCATTCCACAGTCCACACAGAAAAAAAAAATCGCCGCAATTGTCAATCAGATGCATGACGCAGAAGCTCTGTACCACTACGCCAAACGTGCAGCCAGAATATTACTACAACCAAAATATCCTAAAACCTATGTCCATTTCAGGAGCTTACCGGCTTCGACTGGGATGAAGCGACGCAAGGCATGATCCTGAGTGCCTTTTACTATGGGTACATTGTCACTCATTTGCCGGGCGGGATGCTTGCCGAGCGGTTCGGAGGGAAGTACTCTCTCGGCTTCGGAGTACTGAGTACCGCTGTCTTCACGCTATTCACGCCATGGACTGTGAGCGCAGGAGGTGCTACTGGTCTTATCATATTAAGAGTTCTGGAAGGTCTTGGAGAGGTAAATTTATTTATTGTTTTGTGGGTATTCACACTTATTTCCAGTAAAATAGAATACCTTAAGTACCAAGTAACAGTATATAATGTGAAAAAATTTCAAAATTTTAGTATGAACAAAAGAGTAATTACTTGATTTGCGTGTTCCATCTTAGACCTTAGGTGGTTTTGCGTTCCGTTGCCAAAAGGTTCCAACGCATTACAGGCTATCTGAAACCAGCTAAGCAGGACAACTCATATCCAAGCTAAATTGAACCTTATTTTCAGGGTTTCACATTCCCCGCTTTAAACGCGATGCTAGCGCGGTGGGCGCCAGTATCGGAAAGAGGGAGAATGGGTTCTCTGGTATTTGGAGGTGCTCAGATCGGGAACATAGCTGGAACCTATCTCTCGGGACTGGTGATCAAGGAGACTGGAGAATGGCAGTCCGTCTTCTACCTGTTTGGCGCCATCGGAATACTTTGGTTCATTCTTTGGGTAAACCCATACTAATTTCATATTACCTTTAAGTTATAAACTGTCTCATTAGTCTAAGCGCGACTACTACAAAATTCCGCTAATAAATCCCTACTTAATATTATAAATGCGAAAGTAACTCTGTCTGTCTGTCTGTCTGTTGCGCTTTCCAGCTTAAACCTCTCAACCGATTTTGATGAAATTTGGCACAGACAATCTCTAGACCCTGAGAAAGGACATAGGCTACCTTTTATTGCGATTTTTACTAAGTAACAATTCCACGCGGACGAAGTCGCGGGCGGAAGCTAGTATTTTATAAACTACATTATTTATCCAGGGGTCCAAAGCGCGACTACTGCGCTAGAGGTCCTGGGTTCGATTCCCAGGTTGAGCAGTGTTGTGATTTGTGCCCGTTCACCCGGTCACCTATTCTACTGGTAACTGTGTGTGTAGGTATATTAGTACAGCTCTGACTAAACATTCGGGGAATACAGGCGTGATAATACGTTGTGTTAATAAACATGTTTTGTGCGGTTTTATCGAACCGAAATTGAAAAACACTTACCTAATCAAAATATTGACAGAAAAATTTTATCTACGGGTAAGAAAAATTTAGCTAACATAAAATTGTTTATTGTCACGTCCAATAAAATTAACTGGTGTTTACTGGTTTCTGACACTTACGCGAATATTAGACATTGAAATAAAACTATTTTTTACGGATTTTATCGCGTTGTATTAATTTTATTTAATTCCCGACGTATTCTTTTAACTGGTGTTTATTGTTGTTAGGCGTTGCTGTGTTACAACGACCCCGAGTCGCATCCGTTCATATCTGACAAGGAGAAGAAATATCTAGAAGAGGCTTTGGGCAGTCACCATAGCAGCCAACCTTCCGCCATTCCTTGGAAGGCCATCTTCATGTCCGTCCCACTGTGGGCTCTTGTTTGTGCTCAGGTATGTAATAATCTTCCACTGTGTTTAAATAATGATATAGCGTACTACTTGTAGTAAATGTATTATCTATTAATTATCAGGGCAAGGGATGACAAGTATAGGTTTTTAGTCGAAATTAATTACGTTTGGTAACATTATGTGTACTTGATTGATATTAAGTTTCGTTTTAGAAACATTGAATAATGCATATTCCACCCGCATCCTACTTAGTTCCTAATGCTTTAAAAAAAATTAAATTACATAAGTATTGTTGCCACATTTTTACAATAATTAAAATATGGTTGAATAATAATTAATAATTGAAGCAATAAACTAAAAACTTCTCTGGAACAAAGCTTGATGGTAAATTAGTTCTTAGATTTGTAATTAATTAGGTATACTATTAATATTAACTAAAATTAGCATTGATAATTATATAACTTCCCGATTAACTAGCGATTAAGTAATATAGAGAGAACATACAGCACCTAACAAAATGAAAAAAAAAACATTTTTCTCGCAATAATAATGATTGAAATATGGTTACAAAACTCATCTCATCGTTTAGTGTAAGTTACGAGTTTAGGATTAATAAATATGAAGTAAAATAATAAATCTTGTCACTAACATAATTATGTATTATTTTGTTTTACTATAATGATATTGAGTGTATCTAACAGTTGCAATAATTATTTAATTATAAAATCGTTTGCATTTTTTAATAAATGTAAGTATCTATACTTAGGCTGGTGACTGTACCTACCTAGGTATACAAAAATTACCTTGAGCGAATTTGCTAATCCATTTATCCAGTCTCCTCTAATGCAACACCAGTACTAACAGGTTAGGTACATTGTATATTAATATACTAATCTCTCTCACCTTGCAATTATTTCCTATATCACACAATTCAGGAACTAGCTTCAACGAGAATCATTAGTATTAGCTCAACGACGCGTAATCCATCAATATTCTGGTGAGGCAGCTAAGTACTTACCTAATTTGGAGGTCACTGTAAAATAATAGGCGTAAAATAAATTCCCGAGCAGTTCATTAATTGAAAACAATGGAAAGACGAAATAAATGATATAGCAGAAAACAAAGAAAAAAACATTAGCAAAATTAATTAAACTAAAACAAATAATTAAATAAAAGTGATAATCTAATAAATAAATAATATTATTTCAATTATAAATTTCATAATTCATAAATTTTATATCGTAGACGACACGTTTGGCGTAGCGGCTGAGCGATCGGCTTCTGCGACACGTTGTGGGTTCGATCCCGACACGGAGCAAATATTTGTATAATCTACAGGTAGTTGTTCCGGATCTGGGCCTATGTTTGTGAGAATTTGTGTTTGAAAACGCACCCACGCACGATACAGGCGAAAATCTTAGTGAGGCACGTCATTAAAAAAAAAACAAGTAATAAAAACATTAAGGACTTAATGAGTGGGTACTTACCAATATGACATGTGTCAAGTATTTTTATTATCCTCTAGTATAGGTAGGTACATATAAAACTAGTTTACCTAGCTTAATTAGTTAGTGACGGCATGTTTGTCGTAGTGTTTCTTTCGATCGAGTTCGTTGAACCCGTTAAGGGTTAAATTTGTAAGTACCTATGTATGTCCTACAAGTGTATATCCAACCTAAAAAACAAAAGAGAAAATCTCAGAGTGGGAAAATAATGTATACATTTTTAATTAATAATATGTTTGTTATTTAATATGCAATATTATTATTATTTTAGTTAAAACTGAGGCTGACGATAGCTGTTGTAATGCTTTGTTTTCGGTTAAAAAAGAACTTAATACCTAAGTGAATACGAACCATACTATAAAATATCATAATAATAAAGTTCATTGATGGACGAGTCCATTGAATTCGTGAAAAAATTTAAAAACAGGGTCATGTTATATTTAACAATATGTCGATAATTTACACTACCTTCCTATACAATTACATCGTTTGTCATAATCATTATATTATGAGGTGCTAAAACAAAGTGACAAGCGTTGGTTTGGTGTTTACCTAAGTACTTATATTTAAAATGCTGAATAACTTTTGCTGGGGTAACAATGACACAACACATATAGAAATATACAACCTGTAATAGAAGAAAGATAAAAGATAAAGATCATTTTATTTGTTGAGTATAATGAGTATACTCTCTCTATAATTTCTCTCTATAAGTATAAGATAAGTGCAAGACCTGAAAGCAGTTTGTTCAGAATCGATTATTGAATCGAAGACATTCGTTTTTAATAGCCTGTTATTTTTTCCCGAGAAGATAATTCCAATATCTGAAACTACGACCCCTGATCCATCAGTGGCTCGAGTTATGGAAATCTGAAACCTATTTACACAAATTGTTATTGGGTGCGTGTGCGCGCCGATATCGTAGTAGTTGTGGGTACGAATGTAGCCAGCTACGAGTTTTGCGTTTAGCTGGTGTAACTAATTTCTTTTGAAAAAATATGTTTGCGTGTCTCATAATGAGTTTAGAGTTTCGTTATTATTATTATGACTCAATATTCTAATTGACGTGTTTGAGGTCTTGCATTTATTCAATAACACGTTGTATGTATAGTAGATATCGCAATACATACATAACGGTAATAGATGAGTGAATTATTTTATTGTTTGGAAGCGATTTGTAGTAGTATGTAGGGTAACAACACGATAGGCAAGTTTTTCACCTACTGTGTACCTATGCTAATTTATTTGTATGAGTAACTTAGTAGCTCTTAGCGATTACCAGCATCTCAATAAGTATGTACCTACCAACTTGACAAGACATCGCATATACCTACCTACTTAGCCCATCATCAACATCTCATAATGAGTGAAAGCTAATAATCTTCAAGATATTATGATGCTTTTACGTGTAAGTGAGCTAAGTTAGCAGGTGAGATATAGGTAGGTATCACTCTCCTGAAGCGTGTGTATCTTAAAATTATGACATTAAGCTCATTAGCTTAGCATAATTGCTTATTGTATGATAAGTGCTAACGAAATTCGGTTGTTAAAACTTATTGTTTTCGGAGTATGGCATGAGACGTATATACTTAGCTACAATAATGCTACAGTTTGGTTACGCAAACCCATTTATTTAACATCTCTTTGAAAAGTTGTGCCCAGTCTCCCACTCCATCATTGGCTATAATACTAGAATCTAGCAATGGAAACATACCTAAGTACAGACTAGTATACCTACTTATTACCTAGGTATTGTGGCCAAACAGGCGTTGCACAGGGGGGTTCTGGGGTGGTCTTTTAAGAGGGCACAGTACTGATGGTGGCCACCGGGGTGATTTTAGTGGGTAAGAATCCCACACTCCTTGGTCTTAATCCCCAAAGACCGGCCGCCTTTTAAAGGTTTCCCCCCGTAAACAAAAAAAAAGTGATAACTTAACCTCTAAAGAATTAGGCCAAATACTATCAAGGTTCGTTTACTCCAACCTTTTTATTAATATACCTAAGCTAGATCCCTAAAAAGGAATCTAATTAGTGCAACACTAACAAAAACTGAATGTCAACAGATCGGTCACGACTACGGGTACTTCACGATGGTGACCGACCTTCCTAAGTACATGACAGGGGTGCTCAAGTTCGACATTCATCGCACGGGCACGCTTGCTGCCTTGCCTTACGCAGTTATGTGGCTGAGCTCCATCGCTTTCGGCTGGATTTGCGACAAGATCGTCAAGAGAAACTGGCTGACCGTCACTAACGCTAGAAAGACTTTCACCACCATCGGTATGTACCGCTAATGTAGATGCTAATTGTACACCATAACATTGTTTGCTTTATTCAATTAGGTAAAATTATTTGCTTTACTCCGTTGTATGATAATTGAGAATTTTGAAATGTTACAAGGACTGCCTATGCTGTTTAGATCCGGCGGCATAATAAATTAGTTTTTACACATTATATATTACAAGTATCTATTTATATGTTGCTTTGTAACGATCGCATACAATTATAACAATAATATTTCTCTATTGAAACCTCCGAACTCCAACACCGTCTATCTAATATCTACTTCTTCAATCATGAAATAAAGTTCAAGAACCAAACTTACACACTAAATTTTCTCTACAGCTTCCGTCGGTCCTGGCATTTGCATGATCCTCGCATCTTACTCCGGCTGCAACACAGAGGCTGTCGTCATCCTGTTCACAGCATCCATGGGTCTGATGGGCGCCTTCTATCCCGGCATGAAAGTGAACGCCCTCGACTTGAGTGGCAACTATGCTGGCACTATAATGGCTATCGTCAACGGTATAGGGGCTATAACCGGCATCATCGCGCCATACCTAGTCGGCTTGCTGACTCCTGACGTAAGTACCGGAACGAATTGCGTATTGTGTTGCAACGCAAGGTTACATTTGAAAATCGAACGCTCGGGTCTTTAGGATTGGTTTTGTCAACAAAAAGTCTTTGATAGCTATGGTAATGAATAATGCTTTAAGGAACATAATCCACCATTTAGCCGAATTTGGAGAGCGTAACTACTTTGTTTGTAGCTCATGGACAAGTATTAGCTTTGTTAGGGAGTGATTTAGGCCACAGTAGAGCTTCTTACGAAAACAGTACAACAATATTTTTCAACTATAGATATGGCGTACCTTTTTTATACTGGGAATTGGTTTCTGAATATTCGGGAATAATTGGCCCTAAAGTTGAGGTGTAAGTTGAGCTAATATTTTGACATTATTTTTTCAGAGCACTTTAGTACAATGGCGGCTGGTGTTCTGGATAGCTCTGGCCGTCTTCATCGTGACGAACTTAGTGTTCGTAGCATGGGCATCAGGCGACGAGCAATGGTGGAACAACACCACTCAAGACCCCAAGAAGCAGCTTGAATCAGAAGCAGGAACCAACCACTCCGTCAATGCCGAGGTCAAGTTGTAGAACATTACCCATAACATATTGGGTCAAATCAAGAATAAGAGGAAAATATTCGACATGAACTCAGGTTCAGGCCGTTTTCCTATCGTATCTCCCGGAAGAAAAATGTTAATAGACACAATTCATATTTATTTAGTCAGTGCCCAAGGCAATACCTGATAGCACTGGTTGAAAGAGTAAAAAAGTACTTAGGTCATCCGTTTTATGAAGGAGTTGTGCATATTTGACACGAGACATTTTTTTAGTATTAAAAGATTAATAGACTAGATGTGTGTAAAAATGTATAGTACAAACTGTAAGCGTTTTAAATTAAATTCGTTATATCATAATAAAAGGCGGTTCACTGAATCCACAGCCAGTTATATGTGATAGTAATAATAATTAAGATTCCGCTATAGCTAGATATCATTATATTATAGGTAATTAATTAGGTAAATGCGAATTATTGAATGACAGTAAACTAGAGTATCGAAAAATGACTTAGATATAAGATTAAATTAAAATTAAATATTTATTACAAGTATTATAATGACGTTGACGACTGTACTTTTATAATTATAAAATAAGTAGTCATTTACGAAGTATTAGAATTATCTCATGAATACTAATTGCCTGTTTATAAATATTCGAGCAGCACAGTTATTTGTCAAATTATTTTGTTCACCGTATTTCTGTGCGATGATACATTTTGCAAGAGGCTGTGAACAACTTCGTGATTTACGGAAATATATGGAAAACGTATCTGCCTCTGATAGGAGTCAGGCACGATATAAGAGATATATATAATGAAAGAAAATTTAATAATTATAGTTTATGTACCGTTCCGTAGTAAGTACACTGAATTGTTTCATAAATTAAAATTATAGTATGCATGCTTTAATTGTTTTCGAGAATACGGAAATAAGATTGGTTTCCAATTAACAATCTTCAATTAATAATGTTAGAAAGATCATCATAGAAATTGAAACCGTGTGAGCATACCAACGTGCTTTATTTGCTCACGTAGGACTAAAATAAATGAACAGATTTTGAAAAGTATAACTACTCATATTATTCTTATACGAGGTTGGTTTTTGTAACACGAATTTTGACCAGGCGTATAATTTTGACCAGGCGTATAATTTTCTAAGTACTGTAAATTACTGTTAAGGCCTGGAATACACATGCTCGAAGGTAAGCGTATTATATAAAATATGTACCTACCTACTAAGTATTTACTTAGGTGTTAGTTGCTGGTTACTTCCTATTTGGTCACACATGCTGGAAGCAGGAAAACATTGTGCTCCTTTTAAGCATGTGTTCTTTAGACCTAAATATTCGAGTACTTTATGCATTTAAGACAGGGTGCATTTTGTGCCATTTGAGAGATCTGTATATTAGGCTTTATATTAGATTAAATAATTTAATAATGGATATTCAATTGCTTGTTTAAACTATCTGAGATGAAGCTCGCAAGTTATTTTGTACAATATTCCTGTATTTTGTTAAAATAAAAACATTTCAAAACATTCAATATATTAATTTATTTATACGATATTACAATATTGATCAATTCAAAATACGCACCATCGCGTGAAATAAAAAATTCTACTTAGATATAGTTTATTAGACTCAGTCTAAGTGTTTTTAACACGTCTACTTATTCCACAAATATACATTTAATACGACGAAAATGGAGTAAGAAAATGGAGTAAAATGAAGTAAGTTTACACTGACTTTTTATATGAACCCTAAAATTAACAAAAATGCTTATTTATTAATTATGTACTACTACGACTCATTAACACAACAACAGAAATTCATGAATATTACCAAAAACACTGATAGTACATTAAAACTATAGTAAATTAGCTGCAATTTTTGCTAATTAACGCCGTACGATAATAGTAAGGGGGCTAAAGAGGCCACATTGAGCAATTCTTCTATAATTAATTCATTATTAAAACTCATAAAAAATGTTTAGCAATTTTCCATATGAGAATCATTATGATGATTCATGAAAAGAGACCATTTTGGACCTGCAGGTCCGACCAGCAATTATTACATTTCAATGTGAGTTATAGTAGTAAATTTTATAGTTAAATGTAAGTAGTGTGGCAAAAACCCCATGACAAAATAATAGTTCAAAAGTAAAGAGAAAAATAAAAAATTGAACAATAAAACACGCAACACCTAGTTTAACATTTAGATAACAAGACACCATCAAAAATATTATGATTTACATTAATTATTAGATAGTAAATTTACGTACTAACATTGACATTTAAATAAGTTACAATAACGCTAGTTACTCTAACATCAACATTGAATTTATTCACTTCATAACTTACTGATAAAATACAGTTGTTACTGTCTGAGGAACGTAACTGGCATAAACGTGAAATAAATAAATAAAAAGTACATCGCGCGTGACAAATAAGAAATATACTAATATTTCAAAATATGAAAGCTTGTAGACTATTAAAAAGCACAAAGCGGAATAATTCTTTTGGGAAAACAAATTTTTGAAAGTCCTAACAACTGTATTATGTGTGTACTATATTCTACAGTGATACATACAAGTTGACATTTATAATAATTTAACATTTAAATGTAAACAGCGAAAACACAACATATAAATACACAATTATTATTATCTATACTCAAATATTTTATCAGGAGGAGGCTATTCTTCGCTAAATCAACTCGCCGCTAGCTAATGCCGTTCAACCAAAGATGTGTTTCACTGCAGTGAAAACATTATAATAATGTTTAGTGTTGAAAAAAGCGTGACTTAATACATTTTAGTAATATCGGGAGATTAAGTCGATAACCATTTTAATCTTAGCGGTTCTATAAACTTCAATCTAACTTAGAGGTCCCCAGTCTTTTTATTTTTTGACCACTTAGCATAATTTTCAATTTAGGTAGATCAACCCATTTTCATCTCATGGACTTTATTTTTTCTCACTAAATCCTTGGAAGTCATCATCGAGCGCTGTCTGTTGTCTACTGAAAACATTTTCTACAAAAAATCTCCGTGACTTGATACCCTATTTTATTAAATCGAGCCATCAAGATATTATAAACGAACAAAAAGGAATGCTTAGAGCTTAATTAACCTTACCATTACACCGCAAACGACTTAACCGCCCATTATGTTCAAATATAATTGCTACGTGCGTGGCTTCTAAAAAATAAGATCGTTAAACAAATGTGAGAGGCATATTACAGATCATATGACGCGGAAGCATTAGGACACTTTCGAGTACTAAATACCTGCGACCTACAATTTCGTTGCCGCATTCAGATTTATATTCTAACTGTAATGTTAGGTATAAATATACTTAGACCCCCTGATTACAGAATACGATTACAGTTCATTCTAAACAAAATCAAGCCTTACAAACTGGTCCTTATAAAATCTATTTTTGTAGACCGTATTTTGTAATATGGGTGCTTATAGCAAAAACAGTGCAAAATATTTCTAATATTTTGTAAAAACCTATTTTACGAAATGTTGGCACCCTTGTATTTTTCTCCACTTACAATCGTACCAGAATTTAAAATTAAAATAATTATTTTCATTG
This sequence comes from Acronicta leporina, assembly GCA_947256265.1. Lineage (NCBI taxonomy): Eukaryota > Metazoa > Arthropoda > Insecta > Lepidoptera > Noctuidae > Acronicta > Acronicta leporina. The sequence goes on from OX366521.1 coordinate 9,790,074, forward strand.
TAATATGATCACTTTAAATATTTTACACAGTCTTTGTAAAAATAATATTTTAGTCAATATATATATAGGTCACAGGATTTTGATTGGTTAAAACCTTTTTAATATTGGCGGAAGAGGGTTCGGTATTCAAAACATGAGCACAAATTTATGGCCGCTACGAGTTATGCAAATTAATTAATTCAAATAGGAATTTGAAAGATGGTTGCCGCGTAACTATCAAGTTCAATCACCGACTTGACATGAATATGTTATTTTATTTGCTATGACTTCATCGGTCAAGCTTATTTATGGGTCTTACAACTGCAACTAGAATGATCAGGTTCTTTTAGAACTAAGCCTTTATTAGACTTAGAAAGCTACTCGATGTTTGCATCGAATTATGAATGGATATTAAAGACGATGTAGGACAGTGTTTCTCAGACTGGAAAGCAACACATCTGACAAAATTTGAATTTTGAATGAAGAACTCTGTCAGTATTTTTTTTTCAGCCCAACTGTGGATCGATCGTTTGGAAATGCTGATTAATAATTTTTGCATTGCGCCAATTCTTGAGCAGAGAAGACTGGGGCTCTGTTTCTAATATTAGTGTGGATTGATATTTTTTTGATAGTCAAGCTGTAACAACCACTGATAGTAATCGCATCGCGCTGATCAAGGACAAAGACACTTCATAGTTACACGACAGCATTTAGCCGGCCATTCAATCCATGCGATACTGATTCTTAACGAACCCTTTAAACGCCTCCTCCTTCGAAATTTCAGAATAACTCCATGACTGATGATGGACTGGTGGCATCACTGAGGTCGGTTCTCTGGTTGAGGATCTGCAGAGCTTGTGCCGGTTGTATGTAGCGGATGCGGTGGTTGGACAGCGCTTCGGCTGCCGCGGCCGGCTGTTTAGTGAGCAGCGCGCGAAGGCGACGGGCGTCGTCATAATCCATATTTAGAAGTTTACATGCTTCGAGAAGTCTGTTTGGTGAAAAATAATTTGTCACTACTGTGTAATACCAGTAAATTTTTCGCGCTTATATAAACAATCATGGTCAAGTTCAAATGTTTTTTTTATTGATGACTAGTTGCACGGTTCAAAAAGTTCATCTTATGGAGAAGAATCCGGCAAGAAATCATTGGATAATCCTTTTAAAATAAGAGGTGATAAATTCTTTACTAGTACGATAGTGCGATAATAAGATGTGAGGACATTACAGTTATTTTATTTTCCGACATCGAGCATTCCGGCATCGTATTCTTAATTGCTCAAGCGGTATTTGAGCAGCATTTATATATATTCTGAATTACTGTCATTGAATACTCAAACCTATACTTTAAAAGGTATCATTACTAGATTCATGATTTAAATAATTGCCTATGCATTTTACGATATATTTTATAGGAGAATTTCTTTTTTTAAGTTTAACATAGGTACTCAAATGTTTATTTTTAATTAACTTTAAAAAATTTAGGAATTTTATTTCGATTTTAGATTTCCTATAAATGTAACTCACCTAGGCAATTGGTTGACTTGTGAGGCAACTTTGTTGGGCGGTGCAAACGCAGGCACGAGATTACGTTTCACGTCGTGCGTGAACTGCATAGTACCCCCTGTGTTGAACCAGCTCTCCAGAACTATCTCCTACGAAATTAAGTTAATTGAGTTAATTTTACATACACGACATTCAGAATTAGACTTCGGCAACTTATGTCTATGTGCTCGATAAAACTTTAACAATAGACAGACAAATGTGCAAGGTTCTTTCCACTGTATAATGTAGTGAGATTTTAAATTCCACTGGTTTTCTTCGTAGAAAACTCGAGTAGTCCATAAGTAGTAACTTAACTCTATAATTTACCAACACAAATATCGAAGGTATAGCCATTACATGCAATTTTCTTGAGTATTTGTTACCTAGAAGGAAGAAAGGTGATGTCGTGGTACGCCATTATTTAAACTTCCTTTAAAAGCTGCGGCGGATTATTGCCTAATCCTTTTCATTAGAGGAAACCCATACCTAGCAGAAGGGAAGTAAAATAGCTAGAGTGTGTTTCCACTGACGCGGAGCTGGGCGGCTTCCGCTTCGTATAGAACAGATTCGAGCGGTGAGGAGCGGGGGCACCACTGTCCGCTCGACTCCATATTATTTTATTTGAAAGTCTCAGCTCCGCTAACACTGTTTCCACTGATGCGGAGTGGAGATATCGAGCATTGTGATTGGCCAATTCACACTCAGCTCCTCTCCACTCCGCCAAGCTGAAACGCACCCTTACAGATGATAACAATACAAACAACTTATCGCAAAGATACCTACATCTTCGCGATTAAATCCCATACACCCCGGCCTACCCCCCAGTAGTAGCCCGGCAGCCCTTCTGAAGGTTTCCTCCTTGCACAAATAAAAGGCGGGAGGCCTGTCAACCCTTGCCTAGCAGAGGGATAGCAAAATGGTTAAAGATAATGACGCTGCAAACATGTCTTACCTCAAAGATGTAGGTGTCAACGATTTCAGCGAGATGCGCGCGCAGCCTTGTAGTGAGGGTCGGCGCTAATCGCTGAGCGGCGACGGACAGGCGCGCGCATAATGCGGCCAGAGGTCGGCATAGAGAACCAGACACGCTTAGCGCCATCTCTTCTACTATGAGGAGGCCGTGCCATCTGATCGATAAAATGATTTGCTATACTTCAACTTATAATTGTATTCAGTAACTTGACATTTCGAAGAGAAATAATTATAACACACTACAACTAATAGTTTTGGTTACTAGTTTAATATTAATAGTGAATGATTTTGCGTCAAGAATGAATGATAAAAATGGTTTAATATAAAATACAACTAAAAATTCGTAAATAAGATATTATTATGAAATGTAAGAATTATTATTAATAATTAATAAAAGTCATTTCCCTTTTTATTTTCAATAGAAATTTCAATAGAATTTTAAAAGAAACAAACCAAAAATAAAAATCATGTAATTTTACTTTTATCATGTTTGTTTGTTTTTACTTCTACGTATTCTATTATCTGTGCTTCTACTGAGGAACAAATTCAACAATTTTTAATATTTTATATTGTGTTTTGATGACAAGTTATTACATTTAACATAAAAAGTTTGTTCACGTAAGTATATTATTTATATTCATTCAAATTCGTTCATTCTTACACCTCACACTATATTTTTTTGACAAAAACTGGTAACCCTTCAACTGTCAAGTTACCGAAGTATTATAGGTATTACGTAGAAAAATTATGAATGGAAGCCGTATCTGTGGTAATAATAAAGAAATTAAGGGAACGAGGAAGAAGGAACTTTAATTTTGATCCCACACTGTTTATACAGTTTTGTGGGACACTGTTTTAGATCATAAGTTTTGACATGTACCTTTCAAATTTAATAAATAAATAAGACTTGCAGTAACAATGAATTCTGTGCTCATATTCTTTGCAGACAGAAGTTCTCAAACTTATTTTGATTTACCCCACTTTGATATCCGAAGTGTCTAAAAAGGCGCTGCGGGCTGTAATTGGGGGAGTTTTGGCACCGATATTAATGTATGGTAGTGAAAGTTGAGTATGGCAGAAGAAACATGAAAGTAGAATATTTACTACCCACTTTGAGGAAGACTGTCCTGAGAGATACGATTTAGGTTTGTTCTCTCAATCTAGTGCTTATTTTTTTTTTCTTCACAATTTTTTTTCTAGATGTTTGGGATATTTTATGGTTCGAGATCCTCGCAGTCTATGCCTCGTAAGAGGATGAATAAGTCCGAGAAAGGAATATTAATAGCGAGATGGAACGAAATTATGTCTGTTAATTAAATAAAAACTGCGGCCAAACAATATTTTGTAATTATGTAAAAAATATGTAGAAGGAGAACTAGAAGAAGGGAAGAACTATATCTTCCCATGTATTTTTCCTCTTTTCAAAAATTTTAAAAAAAAGTGAGTAATTATAGATTTTTTTGAGAAATCTAACACTCACTTCTGACGTTTGTAGTCCTTCAACCCCGCCTTGAACTCGAGCAGTATATGTTCAGCCAACGAGGCGAGGCCGGCGTCCCTGAGCCTCGCCAGCAAGGCGGGTGCCTCAGCGAACACCCCCGCCTCCTCCGCCTCGTCCTCACCTGACAGCGGATCCGTCACCGCTAAGTTCACTATTGGAGATGTCTGAAGACAATATGTTAGTTAGGCGAGACATAATAATGTGAAAATAAATGAAACCATAACGAAAAAAAAAGGTTTCAAGTGTCTTATCTCATCAGTTAACCAAAAAATCTACATTTTATACAAAGTATGTATGAAAAAATAAGCAATGATATAGCCCAGTGATATGTGATAGTGTTAGTGATATGATATGACCATTGGACTGCCAAGTCAAAGGTCTCGAGTTCAAATCCAAGTCACGTAGAAGTGCGTATTAATAATTAAATATCACGCGCTTAAGAGCCATTTCACAAAATGTAAGCGCTCGAGTTTAGGTAAAAGACGGCAGCATTGTGTATGTGTGCGTAGCTACCAACACATACCCAATGCAAACAGCGTAGCGCGAGTGTCGAGACGGACTGTACAATCTTGAGCCATCGCGTTATAATTCTAATCCTTGGTTTATGAGAGATTTATCAAATGAATTATTTTATTTGTTCAGTCTATTAGTTTTGTAGACGAGACGAATGAAAAGAACACAACGTTGTATTATGTAAATTAAATAATAAAATATACTCATACATTAATATATACTTTACATAATACAACTTTGTGTTTTTTTCATACGTCTACAAAACCTCGTAAATTGCAATTATTTACAATTAATTAAAAGAGACAACAGACAACATTATATTGATAATACTATTCAGTACCGTCAATAGATGTCTGTTGTCTCTTTTAACTAAGTACCGGGTTACGGTAACATAAACATAATACCTAAATTAATAAAAGTAAATATAATTTTCTTTTATTTTATTAAACAAAAATATACAGATTACTGTCCTAAAACATATAACATACATAACATACCATCACGCCAGTATTCCCCAAGGGGTTACAAAACATATTTTAAGAATGATGTAATAATAAGTAAGTTCTAAAAGTATTTACGATCGAGTCCGATAGTTCCAATGATTCGTGAAGGTCAGCGTCTAATGCAAAGGGATCATTTTCCTATAAAATAAAAGAAATTATTATTATAATACCTACTACTGAATAAACTTCTGTTTTAAGTTCTACTATCTTTTTGTTATATAATAAAACTTACCATTTGGCTGAAAAACGCAAAAAAACCCATATTAGCAAACTTTGACCATGAAAAGTATTTTTTTGCAATAATTGTCAGATCGATGGGGACTTTCCACATTTCATTTATAATGGTGTTCCGAACATACGTACAAAATTCATCTCTATGCGAATTTTAGTAACCTTACCACTATTTTCTGGGCTAACTTGACCGGACTATTAGATACATATAAATAATATATGTAACTACTATGTCACCGATTACTGTGTTTATGAATCAAACAAAAATAAATATTTAGTACCTCGCTTCTGTTGCTTTCTATAAGGCTGCAAAATGTTTATTTTTCCTTTTTTTGATACAATGGTAAACGGAACCCTTACGCCCCATTGCTATAACGAATAAAACATAAATATATAAAATAACATAACATACCATCACGCCTGTATTCCCCGAAGGCAGAGGCGTACTCATGTACACCCACAGTTCGCCGGTATGTTTAGGTACCATGTAATAGGGGGCGAGCCTATTGCCATTAACCCGGCACAAATTCCAAACTCCGAGCTGCTACTGGGAATTTCATAGAAAAACCCAATAACACTTTGCTCGACCTGGGAATCGAACCCAGGACCTCTAGCGTAGCAGTCGCGCACAGGACCACTTGGCTAATGAGGCAGTTACATATAAAATAGGTATTATAGTTATTGTATAAACTAATAAAATAATACTTTACTACATGTTGATAAAAAAAACTTACCTAATAATAAAAAAATACGAAGTGTATCAAAACTTTGCAGTCGTAGTATAATCATGCGTTCACGATACGTAAGCTCATAAATCGGGACGCGGAAAAAAATGACACAGGTCCTTCCTCGACGGGCTCTCGAGCCGTACTAATCGGTGCCTGCTTGTGCATCGTAATTTATCTAATATTAGAGTGATTTTAATAACGTTATAACTTCTAATTAAATAAAGGGATTTTAATGAAACTTTGGAATTAGATTTGTTAAAAGACATAGTTTATTTTGTCATAATTTTTTAAATGTAATAACGCTTTATTCTATCCAAAAAATCGGGATAAAATAACAATAATAACGTAAAAATTGGCTTAGCACTTTATTTTTTTTCTAATTTATGTTCTAAATTTTCGAAATTCTATGACTATATGTGACGACAAGATTATATCGGCTAATGCTTTGTGTATTTTTTCTGTCTTATTTATTAGTATTAATGATAGATATTGGAGTCCGAAATATACTCTGCGATGATTTTTCAGTAAACTAGTTGTGGGAGATTAATTACCACAAAATAAACAAACTAGTTTTTCTAAATCTGTTTCTATATGTGTCAATACGAAAGGTTGGTTTAGTTGAATACATTTCAACAATCAAGCAAAGTATTTCCTAACATGGTAAACTAAGCGACTGAAATGTTAGATATTCTCGCGAAAATGTAAAATGGCTCTAAATTGTGAGGAAACCTGCACGTGAGAGATTTTCTCGACGGTGTGTGAAGTCTGCCAACCCGCATGGCTAGTGTGGTGGACTATAGGCTAATCCCTCTCATTGTGGGAGGAGACCCGTGCCCAACAAAGGGAACAGGGTTGATTATGTTATGTATTAAAATCTGTTTTTTTTTTTGCTATATTGCTATAATTATTAATAATCCCTGACGCAAAAAGAGGCGTGTTACATGTTTAACGTGTACATCTGTGCGTCTCTCCGTTGCACCGTAGCTTCCAAACGAATGGGTTGATTTTTATTAATTTTGTTTGAAAGGTGACTTCAAAGGTGATCGAGCGTGTTCTTAGCTATGATTTAAGAAAACCGGCCAGCCCTTTGAAGACTATCAGCTCTTTTCTAGGTCATGAAGGGATGTGTGTCACTTCCACAGCTCTGATCGATTTGAAACTACTTGTAAGTCTTTTTCCTATCAGACGTTTTGTTATTATGAATAAGGGAGTAATGTGTTTACGCATAAAATCCGTTTTAATTGTGATTGTTTCGTGTCGTATCAGTCATACGCTTAGCAATACTGAATATCGGTAAATACAATGGTGTAACATAATTATCATAAATTAATTAGGACCAAGTACTTAATGCGCTTGATTTAATCAATCACTCAACAGATGTTTTGATTATACTCACAATATCATATTGGTTCAAATCAGGAACAAGTGAATTTTGCCTCGATACCTCACTAAGAGCCAAGTTCTTAGCTCGGAGTTCCACTTCCATTAAGGACAACGCTTCGGCAGTTACGTCTGTAAAATCAATCATGTGTCAGTTTGTATAGAACAATATTTTTTATACTCCACCTAAGTTGGAAATTGACCCCTTACTAACCTTATCCTAGGGTAGAAAGTAGCAAAGTAACATTATAGTATTATATATTATTTTTTATGGTTTTTGGTTTGTAGTGCGTCATACGGACGAAAATAAAAGCTTTGTCGTTCTTTCTTCTTTCAATATAGTTTCTAGTTGTATGAAAATTCATTATTGACCTGTTTTGAGTTTTTTATACGGATAAAATATTGAATTTCGAACAAAATGTAGGTAGTGGCATTTATCCAGTGGATAAATGCATTTTGTTGAAATTATGATAACAGACCTCCATAGTGACAAAGCTGGGGCAGTAGGGAGTTGATTAATTCAACATTAGAATGTGTTGATTCGCGGTTGAGCGCGATGTTGCGGATTTTGCTTCACTTGAGGGAAATCAAATGCACGCTTATTTAATGTATTATTTCTCCCCTTGGTGAACAATCTACTAAATAATTGAACACCAATACATAATCTTACAATCGGAGCTCTTATCACTAAAAGCGATCTCTTACAGACAATCTTTGGATGGACCCGAGACAAATTAAGGCGGTAACTATATCTAATTACCGTCTGTTTTACCTCAGTTTTGATTTTTTTTTTAGCAAAAGAAATCAAACTTCAGAACTGAAGGTTTATTTCCAATAGGCGTAGACAGAAACCTCCTTTCAAAGGCTCCTTTTTAAACTCGTTTAAAATAGGTGATAAAATAGTGTATTCGACCTTTATGCCTTTTCACCGGTGTATCATCAGACTCGCTGTACTCATCGCTGTCGGAGCTGTCCTCACTGAACTCCTCGTCGTGGTGCTGCTGCTGCGTGAAGTTTTGGAACTGACGACGGTAGTAATGTAGCTGGAGATAGTGCTATGAGAAAAAAGTTAAACGACCTTTGTTATAAAGAAGATTAATAGATGATAGATTTTGCCCGCGACTTCGTCCGCGTAGCGTGATGAAATATAGCCTACAGCCTTCCTCAAGTTGACTGCCTCATTAGCCAAGTGGTCCTGAAGGCGACAGCTACGCTAGAGGTCCTGGGTTCGATTCCCAGGTCGAGCAGTGTTTTTGGGTTTTTCTATGAAATTCCCAGTAGCAGCTCGGAGTTAGGAATTTGTGCCCGGTTAATGGCAATAGGCTCGCCCTATTACATGGGACCTAAACATACCGGCGAACTGTGGGTGTACTTAAGTACGCCTCTGCCTAACCCTTCGGGGAATACAGGCGTGATGGTATGTTAGCCTTCCTCAATAAAAGGGCTATCTAACACTGAAATATTTTTTCAAATTGGACTAGTAGTTCCTGAGATTAGCGCGTTCAAGCAAACAAACAAAATGGGATAGGCGGGCAAACGAGCAGACGGATTGCCTGATGGTAAGCGATTACTGCCGCACATGGACACCCGTCAAACCAGTCTCGAGTGCGTTGCCCGCCTTTTAAAAGGATTTCGGTTTCCGGTATCCTCTCTCACTCAGCGAAACGCAACGTAAGTGTTATTTCACGCTGCTGAAGCATGGCTCTCCCATGGAATAAACTAAAATAACATATACACACACGCCTCTTGGCACATATTTTTTATTACAGTACATTTTTAAAAAAGTATAAATTTCACTTACCAATGAATGCGCCCACTGCAGCAATACAGTCCTAGTGTGATGGGCGGCATTAATAACAGCTGTCAATGGATGTGACTTGGCATCTGGGGTCAGGAACGAGTCCACCTGGAGCGAGTCCAGCGCCGCACTCAGCAGTTGTGTGAGTCGGATGCGCCACTCTTCTACCAGCTCTAGTTGCAACTCCAAAAATTGTAATCTAGCCGTGGCGGAAAAATTAAAGATTGGTAATAGGTAATATTGTCATAATGACACAAAGCTTACGGAAAGACAGACCTATATCGTATACTGAAATTGGTACTTACACACATTTGAACTTACGCTAGGCATAATTATTTTTAAAAAGAAATAAGTGTCAGGCCACACACATACAGTAGTATTTATGACAGTTGCCAGGTAAAAGGCTGCGCTATACGCTATTTTGTCAATGCTTGCAATGCAGTGCTAAAGTCTCGAAGAGATAATATCATTTAAGGTTAATAAAACCTATCACCTTAATTTGTCATGAGCTCACAATAATAGATATTTAATAACAATAATGATTAGGTGGCTAAAATGGCCAATGATGAACCACAATATGATTCACAGACACTGTACGGCTACACTTCGTGCTACATATTCCGGTATCAGCTGATCTTGTATTGTATTTGCGTGCAATGAGAGGTCAGATTATACTGGCTATTTATTTATTTCAAGAATCCAGAGCGCGGCAACAGCAACCGATTCTTGTCCTGCTTAAATAAATTATGAATTTGTAGCGTTCACACACCTATGCCCCGGCTGTGGTAGAAGCGTATATCTGTCTTCAATAGTCCGCAGTAACGTGACGAACCAATCAGCGGCCCTCGGGATCCAAAGCGCGGAACCAGTGGCTGCTCCTGCGCCCGACCCTACTCCCTCGCTCCATTGAGGACATTCTAAACTCTCGTCCATTTTCGCTAGAGCATCTGTTGTGGAATTGACATTTATGTAGATATATAATAAAAAATATAGTTTTCTTCTTCTTTGTCAAGTTTCTTTGTCAGCGTTTTATTGACATAAAATTATTTGTTACAACATATTGAAACCCTGACTCCTTAGCTGATAATAAATAAATAATAACCTGTGTTGCAGGAGTGGAGTCAGTGTCTTCATCGATAATTATTTTACGTACCATTATCAACTTTATTCAAAATATATAAGGATAATTTTTAAATGCTCAAGCAGCTCTGCCTTGTTTGCGCTGACCCTAATGTTGCAAGTTTGTTACGCTAAGAGGGCGAATAAGTGTAGAATAATGGGCTCAATATTCTTAATAACTCATTGCAAACAATGACGAGACAGAAAATATTACAAAGAACTTACATTTCTTTTCTACAGCCAGCCATCTTACAAACGTCTCTGCTTTAGTTAAGACAGAGAGTACACTATTGATATCTTTTCCTGTAACTTCAACGAGTTCTCTCTGAAAGCCTAAAGTTTCATCGACGGCGTGGGCGAAGGCTGCGTCAACATCGACTATTTCGCCTTTACTTCCCTGTGTGTGATACAATGCTAGCACAGTATGGAGCCTCTCTGCTGATAGTGCTATTAAACCGGCATTGAATTCGTCCTGAAATGGATAACATACAGTGACGTCTGTATTCTCGGAGAGATAAAGACTATTATTTAGGAAAGTATAATTACTGTACAATCATACTTATAAGTTTGTACGTAGGGAAAAATGGAAGAATTATTTTTTTGATACATCACACAAAAACTACAGCCCAAAATTGGATAAGGTTTTGAGTTATTGCTGGAGGTGTATCTATACTAATATTATAAAACTGAAGAGTTTGTTTATTTGGTTGAACGCGCTAGTCTCAGAGACAGAAACTACTAGTTCCGTTTCGTCGAGTGAGTGAGGATACCGGAGGCCCAAACCCTTTTAAAAGGCGGTCAATGCACTTGCGACACCTCTGATGTTGTGAGTGTCCATGGGCGGCGGTAATCGCTTACCATCAGGTGATCCGTCTGCTCGTTTGCCCCTCTATCACATAAAAAAAGTTCTCCACGTGGAGGAAGCCACGGACGTGGCTTCCGCCCGTGACTTAAAGTTTTAAAATATGGTTCATTTCATCTAGATACACAACCCAGAAGATGAGTTCTGGCAAGTAAGTCCTATTGGAACGCGGGTCAAAACGAGGCCAACATCTAGTAACATCCTAAATTAAAGAATACATACCACTGCTCTCACATGCTTCAGCTCAAGTTTATCGGCAATAGGCTGGACATTAGCCTTCACGAAACCTTGATGATGTTTGATCCAAGTGAGTGTCTGAGTGAGGAACCACTCAGGCCGATCAATGCGAGCCGTTTGACGTGAGCCCGTGAAGTGGAACTGAAACCTCTTTTTGATAGGCCTTAATAGTATTCTTACTGGAAGGCACGGGCCTTTTTCTGTTGGAAAATATATATTAGTTGGATATTAAATAATATCGATATAATATGATAACATCCGTAAAAAGTAATTTTATTTCAATGATTCTAGGAAAAAGGAACAAAAGGTTACAAAATTCGAAATAACAAATTAAAAACTTCTTATCATCATAACTTATTGAAATAATCTTATTAAACAAAGTTTATCACTAAAATAAGATTAAGATGAGAAACTATGCCCAGTTGCTATTACCTTCTTGTGATTCATCTGTAATGCTGCTATTGGCAAGGTCTTCAGGTTCTTCAATGAGAAACAGGTATTTAGTGAGATTTGTGAATTTCACCATCACCTCTTTAGGTGCTGGTGAGCTTTCTGCTTGACTGGTAAATGGCCATTTGAGCAATTTTAAAACATCTTCGTAATGTCTGAAAAATTTATAGATTTGGAATTTTTCAAGTATTGACTACACAATATATAAAATATGTATAAAAGAGAGAATTAAAATAATATTTGATTTCTTTCCATCCGAATTGAATATCTTTTTTTATTTTAACTTTGGACTGCCGCTATGGAATATTTTGAATCATTGGAACAAATTAAATTGTTCAATTCTAAATTTAATCTTTTGACTGGCAGTCATGTATCTAGAAGATAAACCAAATGTGCCCAGCACGCCACGGTCGCGACTGGGTGACAGATTTATAAGGATAAATTTGAAGCTTTGCGCCGAGGGCACGATTTACTATTCTGACGTGGCTGTCAAAAGATTAAAGACCTTGAATGTGGTACAGTCGCCAATGTTACAGTAAAAACCTTCTCAAGAAAACAAAGTATTTTAATACATACTTGGTAAGTTTATCCTTGAGGACATTATGCCAGTAATGTGTATACTCCTTTACATAACTAGCTCTGTGTCCTTTTTGGTATTTGCTACACATCTTTCTGAGCTCACTGTATAGTAAAACCATTTGTTCTTCATCATTGGTCTGTTTTATTTGCCGACTGAAAATGAACCATGTATTTAAATTAATAAAGCTTGCTTGTTGGTTCACAAAATATCTGTTGTGTTATTGAATTGTGGACCACTACATCATACCAATGCTGCTGATTAAAACTGTATAAAAAGGAAAATAATCTATAGCTATACGAAACCAAAACATTAAATTTTTGACTTGACTCATATTAATGAATAATAGTTCAATAAAAAATGAAAATACATTTTTAAGTGGTTAATTAAATTAATTTATAATTGACCTGAGGAACATAAATTGCAAGCAAGACCTACATAATTATTCCTAACAATATTTCTAGCTCTGCACCTGAAAATCACCCCTACTGCCACATAATATAGGTTGGCCAAAGCATAAACTATTAATCTTTGTATGCCTCATCAGCCTAGTGGTCCAAGCAGGACTGCTACCCCTAGAGGTCTTGGATTCCTTTCCTAGGACCCTTTTTAGACTTTTGATAGACTTATGCTTCACCATGAAAAACATCAGGCCACATGGCAGTGGCCTGATGTTTTTCCTAATGTTTTGTTCATCGATGAAACTAAGTAGTCGCTCAGAGTTTTGTTACACAAAATATGTGTTTGGTTTTGTGCCTGGTTAATGGCAAATGGCACGCCCCATAATATATGGGGAGCTTAACAGCACAATGTGAATGTACATTAGTATGCCTCTGGGTAAACTTTCAGGGAATATGGGCATGGTGATGGTATGTGTGTATGCTCAATAGATTATGAGTTACTACATTATGTTATACAACTAACCTCAAGTCCTCAATTTTCTCAAAAGATCTCAAGTAGACCAAAACATCCTCCAATTTGTTGATGGCAACAAATCTTCTGTCAATCTCATATCTCAATGGTTCAGTTTTATTCAGGAATGTTTCAACTTTCTTCTTTAGCTCTTCACTTCGTGTTCTCAGTTTGTCTATGTTATTTGAGTTTAATTCTGCTTTTTTCAAAGCTGATGATACTTTTGTTGGCACTTCATTATTGGCTGATTTTAACTGAAAATCGATCAAGGCATTAAATCAATTTATTTACTTACTTACTTATTTAATTCTTTCCACAATTTTGATGAATCAAAAATCGAAACATGTCATAATCAAACACAATAATATGAAAACAAATGGTATAGTAATAAAGGATTAAGCACATTTTTTCTATGGTTGCATATTTTCTGTACCAATTTTAAATATAAATTATAAAGTAGTAGATATTAAATTCCTGTATGATAAATAACAATCTATACTAATATATAAAGCTGAAGAGTTTGTTTGTTTGTTTGTTTACTTGAACGCGCTAATCTAAGGAACTACTGGTCCGATTTGAAAAATTCTTTCAGTGTTAGATAGTCCATTTATTGAGGAAGGCTATAGGCTATATATCATCACGCTACGCGCACGAAGTCGCGGGCAGAAGCTAGTCATATAATAGACTAAGTATGCCCAGAAGTGGAGTAATATATTATGATAATGACTATGTAAGTATAGATATTTGTATTTCTGTTTAGTAAATAATTGACAGAATAAATTACTGAACTTAAGTTGATTCATCTTGGCAAAAAGGTACCTTGAAATAAGAAAAACCTAGATAAGTCTTCACTCGGACTGTGGGTAATTTCCAATTTTAAAAGTACATAGACCTCACGCGGAATAAACGACGAATATGTTACTAGTTATTTTGATAGTAGATACTTACATTACTTTGAAGTTTATCCCGTTTTATTATTAATTCTGTTTCTAATTCTATTGCACCTGCCAAATCATTTATGTCTCCACCAAGCCTCAAATTAAGGCTTTGAAGTAGAGCCTTTTTCTTTTCTTCATTCATGTTAGCTAGTTACTTTTCGAAACATGCATTCTGTAATTATGAAAAATCATGAATGCGCTCGATCCGAAGTATTGAATTCAAAAGTAGGGATACAAAATGTAGTAATCAATAAATTCGACGCCGACAAGCGACAATGAACAGACGACAGCCAGCTGTGAGTTGACATTGTCATTGACAATTTTGATAAAGGACAATTGACACGACGACAAGTGTCAGGGGTGTCACGCACAAAAGGGCTGCCATGCAAGGGCCAGATTGGTTCACCACATCATTTATTTAATTAAATTAATTAGCTCCATCCATCCTACTTTACTATTTTACGTTTACTTGACTGAGGATGTAATTTTTTTATTAAATACAGTGTGACCATAATGGTGTCACGTTGAGTGGTGGAAAAATTTAAAGTTCATATTGTTGTAATTATTTTCCAAATACTTGTTTCTCCAAAGTTTAATGTGTAAAGGTGCATAATTAACAATGTTCGTGAGCGTGTGCAAGTGTGGACACGCTCGTGAACTGTATCATATATCGATATATTGAAAAAAACCATACCACAAAATTATTAAATTGCTTTAAAAATCAAACTTATTAAAATACGTTTATAAACGTTGCGTAACAGTTCTTTGTTAGTAGGTATAAGTATAAATTTATCCCTTATTTCTTAAAATTTCATTGATATATTGTGATTTGAGGTGTACAGTTGCCGCAAAATAACTTGAACCAAAATGGTGGTTTCATTGGTAGATGCGCAGTAGCATTTTTAGTACATTTTGCACGCAAATGCACTGCGCAAACTTTCGCCCTCTCCTTTAGATTTGGGTCAAGTTATTTTGCGCGAACTATATTTTTATTTACTGTAATTCTGCTGTATTTGGCTTTAATATTTACTGTATTTTGGTACCAAACTACTGTAATTTTTCATTAAAAACACTGTATATTTTAAAATATGACCTGGCGACACCAAGTGTACTGTCAGTAAGACAGCGTTCTTCGACTTAAAATTGAATAATGTATAGCTTCCGCCCGCGACTTCGTCCGCGTGGAATTAATAGTTACTTAGTCTTAGCGTAATGATATATAGCCTTTAGCCTTCCTGAATAAATGGGATTACTAACACTGAAAGATTTTTTCAAATCGGACCAGTAGTACCTGAGATTAGCGCGTTCAAGCAAACAAACAAACAAACTCTTCTCCTTTATATCTATATACTATAATAATATAAAGCTGAAGAGTTTGTTTGTTTTTTTGCTTGAATCTCAGGAACTGCTGGTCCGATTTGAAAAAGTCTTTCAGTGTTAGATAGCCCATTTATTGAGGAAGGCTTACCAGTTTTTGACAAAAAAAAAGATAGTGAGGTGGTGTAAGAATGAACGACATTGAATGAACTTAGATAATGTACTTACATGATCAAACTTTTTTTTTAAATACCTAATTATATTTTATAATGTCTTCAAAACACAATATAAACTTATTATCGTGAAGAAAAAATTTGACTCGCAGGCAGGATTCGAACCTGCGTCTTCTGGCTGGGTACGCCAGACGCTATGACCACTAAGCCACCAGGAGTCCCACCTGCCATGTCGAAATTTGCCTTCACATTCTGAACTTACGTCTTAAAGGTGACGTCAGTAACCTCTATTGAAAAGCAAGTTACTTTGCCTCTCAATAGATGTCTCTGGCTTAGAGGTCAGAGCGTCGAATTTTTCCTTCACTAAAATAACTTTAAAATCTTAGCATGAAAAATGCAGAAAAATCACAAAAAAAAGACAATATAAACTATTGAAAATTGTAGAATTTGTTTCTTAGTAGTAGTAGTAATCTATTAAAAATGGCAAAAGTAAAAAATCGAAAACACGTGATTTTTATTTTTGGTTTGTTTCTCTTAGAAGAAAATAAAAACGGAAATTACTTTTATTAATTATTCTTACATTTTGTATCTTAATTACTAATTTTTTATTATTTTTTTAATGAACCATTTTTATCATTTATTCTTTACGCAAAATCATTCACTACCCCCTTTGACTATCTATCTATAAGGACCCGCCTCTCATGATCATTCCCCTCTGTCAAGGTAGTGGATTAAAAAATCTAACGCGTTTATCAAAACTGTTTCCGAAATCGATTTTTCATTAACAGAATCGTTTCCGCTCAGTAAGGTCATCATAAATGCTCCGTGTAAATACCGATATACGCGCAGTTAATGTATGCAAAAAAATATCTAATATCTTATTTAGATAAAGATGGAGTTATTTTCCGCATGTAAGTATTAAAGTTCATTTATTTCTATTTAAATCACATAATACAATTTATTAATAAAGATCGAGGACGTTACCGATTCAATAATCGAGTATAAAATAATCGTTTAGTTCAAGCATGCACTCCCCACGAGACTACCCGCACTCCCCACGAGACTATCCGCACTCCCCACGAGACTAGCAAATTTTTTTTACTTACAATATCAGCCTTCTGCTAATACACGTAAGATTTAAATTTGAAATATCCATCAAAATGTCATTTTTTGATTTCAATTATATATCATCCAATAGGATGTCACCATTTATGATTTCCAATTATAGGTCTTAATGCAGAATTACCGTGTTTTGGCAATTATAGGCCTTATATATATTATGAAATAATGCATAAAACTCGAATTTTAAAAAGTGTAGCGAGACTATGTCCCTCTTTTGTTTTGTCATTTTAATTAATGATGTGATAGTGTTTGTTTACGATTTCGAATCGATATCGATATTATTTTCGTGTTCAATGTAAGACCAATTTATAATAATTGCTAAAGATCACTAAAGATGTATATCATGAATTTATGATATCACTATATCACTATATTTTTATAAAATTTAATAAAATAACATTTTTGGAAATGACGTAACTAAGATTATTGATTATTTTTGATATCCAGTGCTATTAGATATTTTATTTGTTACTTTTCAGATCTACAAAAGACCTTCATTTAAAATGAAGTAGGTGTGATTGAGAAATAATAGCTTAAGCCGTTGCAGATAAATGTGTTGACAAAAGAATTTCTAAATTAACATATTTAAATCGTATTTTAAAAATAATTCAAAATGATTTCTGAGATACGGTACGGTTTGAAGGTCTGGGGTTTCTTTTACCGCTTAGGTGGAAAACCAGCACATGGCCTGCCTGATGGTAAGTGGTTACCGTAGCCTATTATATGAACGCTTGCAACATCTGGGGTATCACTCGCCCATTGCCGACCCTGTAAAAATCTTTTCACACCCGGTAGACAACCCACAACACCGGTACCCCCCACTGCCAACATAACGCTTCCTCGCGGAGCTCTGGCGATCTTGCTCACCGTTAGGAACACAACATAGTACAGTGCTATGTTATTTGGCTACTATTTTCTGCAAAGTGTAGGTATTTCCCCAGTTGGGCAGCTCCAATTGTAAGTAGAGTTATTCAATTCCACTATGCCCTGCCTCTCGGGGTGTTTCTTCAAACACATTATTTTCTTTTTTCGATATCCGGCTCAAAGAAATAACGAGAGTACGGAACACGACATACCATCACCTCTTTATTCCCCGAAGGGTAAGACAGATGCGTACTTAGGGGGCGAGCCTATTGCCATTAATCGGGCATCAACCCTTAATTTTATAGAAAAACTCCAATAACACATTGCTCGACCGGGGAATCGAACCCAGGACCTCTAGCGTAGCGCTTCTGTTCATATTATCGCGCGACATAATGAACAAAATCGTATTTACTCCTACTTATATCTCGTGGGAAACAAAACGCTCTGTCTAGTGTCATTCCTAATATATCAGCCTGGCAAAGAATAGAAAAAATCAAAATCAAAGAATCAAACTAATTGGTATCAAAGTATTTGTAACAAAACGTCCCCAATATCCGCTCTATCTATACTAATATTATAAAGAGGAAAGATTTGTATGTATCAATGTATGTAACAAATAAAATCAAAAACTACTAGGCCGATTTCGAAAATTCTTTCACCATTTGAATGCTACATTATTCAAGATTAACATAACAACATAACATAACATACCATCACGCCTGTATTCCCCGAAGAGTTAGGCAGAGGCGTACTAATGTACATCCACAGTTCGCCGGTATGTTTAGGTCCCATGTAATAGGGGGCGAGCCTATTGCCATTAACCGGGCACAAATTCCTAACTCCGAGCTGGGAAAAACCCAATAACACTTTGCTCGACCTGGGAATCGAACCCAGGACCTCTAGCGTAGCAGTCGCGGTCCGGACCACTTGGCTATTGAGGCAGTTAACAAGTAACAAGATTAACATAGGCTATAGAATATGTATTTCGAAAAGGTTAGCGATTTCTCTCACCCGTGCGTTTATTTTCCAATTACATAGTATGTACCTATTTATCTATACCTAAATAGTTTCTTTGTTTTGTATTTCATTAGCATGCAATGAGAGCATTGCATTGAAAATAATTATGACGCAAGATATTAAAAAGGTGTGTATGGATGATTTTAATTTTGCAAATAAATAATTACATATAAAAATAATTTGTAATCGTTGTTACGTTTTTATCCATTCTTCCTAAAATAATCTATCGATATAAAATATCGACATAGTAGCTTCCTAATTATTTTTATTGTATTATACGTTCGTATTGTCGTCAATTCTTGTATGTTGACGTATTTGACCTCTATGTGTGCGTAAATTGTGTTAGTGGTGAAGATTTTAATATGTGTGAGTTCGTAGCGATACAAAATGATTTTGAGTATGTGTGCAGCAATGTCTATGTAGTGTTTCCTCCCCCCGCACCAAAAGTGACAGACTTTTTTGTTCATAGAATTAAGCGCGTCACTTGTCCAGGGATAGATAGTCAAAGACTACCCCAACACTATTAGTTGTAGTGTGGTATCAACCGTATCATACCATACTACTATTACTACTACTAGTATTTCTTTCTCATAATAGTCTGTGGCAAAGAGTATAATAATATAGTTGTACGTCTGTGGTGGTTGGTGGTATCATTATTTCTCTTCGAATTCGAACTGTGTTTTAATATGAATTTCATAGTAATTGTGTCAATTTTTTATGCTTGCAGCTTGTCATTGCACTCATACGTTTGTAATTTCGTGATTGTGAAAAGGGAAGATGTTGTCCTTTCTTACCAAAAACAAAAATGATATCATATATTTATCGTTGCTCTTATTTAGCGTAGGAATAGGTCCGCGGTACCGGTCTTTACAGACGGTGCGAGCTAAGAAATGGGTCGGCAGCATAGTCGGCCTTATGCTTATTATCATTGTATCAGGATATAGTGCTATCCATCCCATTTTGTCTGCAATCCTGGGTATAATTGCTATAAAACTAGCTACAGTTAGGTAAGTTTTTTTAAAAGGCTGTTTACCTTCATTAGTTGTTTAATTTATACAACAGTTGCATAAACCTTCTTGTTTATGTGTACAGTAACTATTTTACACCTGCCTCAATTACCCAATTATGTTAAATCTAATTAAGTTTAAACCAATACTTACTTATTAAGTAAGTATTTAAAAGTTTTACACAGGTTATAAATAAGTCAGATGGCCAAGATTTATTTTTGTTTCAGATACTGTCATGTAGTAACTTTCTTTTTAATGTTTGGTTATTTATTCTTCTTCCGGCTGGCTGATAAGTTTGGCCTACCCCTTTCTTCAGGACAGACCAATCTCATCGAAATGATAATAGTCCTCCGAGTGGTGGGTGTTGCATTTGAAATCAATGGCTCATGGCTGGCCATAGGAAAAGCTAAAAAAGATGAAAATAAGGCACCAAAAGATGTTAAGGCTAAGGATGATGATTTTCTGGAAATAATAAACCCTGACTTACAAGACCTATTCCATTATTCTTTCAATTATGTTGGACTACTGACAGGTAAAGCTATCAAATCTATACAAATAAATTAAATTGAAGTGTCTGTTTGTAATATTAAAATAACCACATTTTACTAAGTGCATTTGGATGTATACACTGTACATATGCCAAAACAATTTTTTTACAATTTTTGTCTGTCTGTCTGTTTGTTCCGGCTAATCTAACTTAAGCTACTTTTAGTAAGTACCTACTACTTTAAGTAACTTAGGCTACTTTTATTTAAGTCTTAGGCATCTGCTTATTTATGTTCATACACAATATGCCATGGCAGCAGTTTTAGCAGTTGCCAGTTTGCATTTGGGACAACCTACCTATATTCCATTTCATTAGGGGTGATTTTTCAGTGCATCTGCATAGCTTGAAGTATTATGAAACAATGGTGTAAATTTGGTGTTTGATGACCCTGTATGTTTTATTTTATCTATAATAATTTTGTACTTACTTTATTGGTTTACCTTCCTAAAGGATTTCTTGGATGTGCAAACTGGTGGAAGGAATAACAATATTTTGAATTGCCATAATTGAATTCTGTAAATATTGTAATTTATTAAAGCGGCCAAACAAGAAGATATAATTTACGCTATTTGTTAATATTGTCTTCTTCCGGTCCTTGTCCCAATTTATTAGACGTCGGCACAGCATGTCATTTTCTTCCATTCATCCCTGTCTGCTGCCATCTCATCATTCACTCCCTTTCCCATCATAGCAGGCTTAACACAATCTATCCATCTTTTCTTTGGTCTCCCTCTATCCCTCTGTCTCTGCATGTTCATATTCACCACTCTTTTAGTCACATGTGTTTCATCCCTCCTCATCACATGCCCATACCAAGACTGATGATTCTCTTCTAACTTTTCTGTCGCTGGTGCCACTTTCAGACTTCCTTGACTTGTTCCATATTTTGTCCATTCTAGGAGTTTCATTAATTAATATTGTACTCGTACATACCTGTTAAACAGTAGATAACTTTGTACAAACAGTTATTATTAACTGTGACTGTAGGTCAAATGCTATTGTATGCATATCAATAATTTATTTGCTTCCATTGTTTAGAATCCGGAAAAAATGTAATGCTAATGGATATTTTGTTTCTAAAAGATTGTTTGGATATTTTGACTGACAAATTGACTAAGGTTTATTTTATTATCTAGGTTGTTGCTGTGTATAAAATTTTATTGATAATTATAACTCAACTAGCTTCCGCCAGCGACTTCGTCCGCGTGGAATAGTTTCTTAGTCTTAGCGTGATGATATATGTATAGCCTATAGCCTTCTTCAATAAATGGGTCAATCTAACTGACTGACACTGAAATAATTTTCAAATCGGACCACTAGTAAGTTCCTGAGATTATCGCGTTCAAGCAAAAAAACAAACTTTAGTTTTATATATTAGTATAGAAGTATAGATTAGTATAGATGAGCCATCACCTCAGTTTTGTAATTTCTAACCATATCATCTTTTATATACCTACCTAATACTATATTCATTTCTTTAATAGGGGAGACTATTAAAGAAATGAATATAGTATTAGGTTCTCTCTCATTGGGCATGTTGACAGATTAGTTTTAATGGTCTTTAAAAAAGATGGCCATAAATAGAACTGAAAGATAAAAACAAAATTAAAATCCGTATTGAATTTAAGAAGCATTCCAATTTTATGCTAGACGGAGAGCATACAAAGTATTATAGCATATTGTGACGTAAAACTGCACTGCACCATACAATTTCTATACTCATATTTGTTTTGCAGGAAAGGGACAGAACATTCCTATCCCCAAATAGCATTTCAATCCACACCAAAAACTTTAAAAACTTATACCTTTAGACCCTAATTAGTTGATTTAAATTTCAATTATTTTTCAGTTTATTTATTTACTTTTTTCAATAGGTCTGGTCTATACTCTATACTAACATATAAAGCTGAAGAGTTTGTTTGTTTACTTGAACGCGCTAATCTCAGGAACTACGGGTCGGATTTGAAAAATTCTCTCAGTGTTAGATAGCCCATTTATTGAAGAAGGCTATAGGCTATAGGAAGTCGTGGGCAGAAGCTAATTTATAATAAATTAAACGTCAATCAAATACCCTATTCCATGAAATTTTATGCATTTCGTTTATATTTCAGGCCCCTACTACAGATATAGAACTTATGATGACTACTTTCACCTGCCATACAGCAAGTATGTGGACTGTTTTGGTTTCACCATCAACACACTGATAATGGTTCCTGTTTACATCTCACTGTATTTAGCTTTCTCTAATATTTGGCCCTTAGAGGTAAGCCCATTTGTATCTATTTGTATGGCTGGAGCTAAAACATACCATTGCTTGTCTGGAGAAAAAAAGCACATTTTCATAAAAACTTCGCAGTTATTATAATCTAAAGATAAATTTGGTGCATCATAAGGTTATTAAAACTAAGTAAAAGTATAATAAAAGTAATTTGGTTGTAAAATACTTTACCCAATACTAAGATTTTCTTTTGTATTCTGGGTGCTTTTACAAACACTAATTATCACACGCAAAAACCAGACCTGGAAGTACTTATATGTAGTCATACAAATATTAATTCCGTGCGGGGATTGAACCCACAACACGTGGCATAGAAGTTCACACACGTTTACGTTTACAAACACAAATGATCACACACAAAAACCAGACCTGGAACTACTTGTATGTAGTCATACAAATATTTGTTCCGTGCGGGGATTGAACCCACAACACGTGGCATAGAAGGCGAAGTGAACACACGTAGCCAATACGCCATTCATCATCATCGGTCATTTGTTTTTCTTTGTTTTTTTTTACTACTTGATCATCCAAACTTTATTAATATTTTCCAGTATATTCTGACAGAGGAGCACAATAATAGGAACTTTTTGTACCGCATGCTTTACCCATGGGTACTATTCGCTGCGTTCCGCCAGCGTATATACGCTGGAATGACTCTAGCAGAGAGTGTATGTACCTCAGCTGGTCTTGGAGCATATCCAGTTCAAGGCAGAAATAGAACAGGACATGGACCTACTGTAGGATATTTGAAGTTAAAACAAATGTAAGAATTTGAAGGAATTACTTTGATGTACCTACTTTTCATTAGTTTCAAGACTTGAAACTGCTTTACAGTTCCCCGTTTTTCTATACCTGATTCTTTGTTTCTTGCTTTTATCGTGATCTGCCTCGATTCTCATTAAATATTAGTAGTGGAGTAATGTTGATGTTAATTGGAAGGCTAATAAGATGCACAATGCAAATTGTTCCATAAAATATCCCTGAATCTGGTTACTGAAGTAGCTGTAGCCGAAATGCAGTCTGTACCGCTCTAAAAACGATGCTCTCCGAATAATCACGCAGGTCGCAGGCAATCGCATAAAATTATTTTTATGTTGGAAGATTACATAACTTAAATCAGTAGGTCTTCTACGCCGAGAGAACTAACGAACTATGTAACTTAAAAGATTGAGTGAGATGCGCATGTGACAATTGCATGTATACACAGAAACTTGCATACAAAAAATATGAGATTTTTTTTAGTATTGCCCCACAGTAGAATTTTCTCCTGTATAGTGGGTGCGGTTACAACCACAAATTCTCACATACACAAGATTCAGTTATATTACGCGTAATTCGTTGGAAAATATAGAAAAATATATTTCAGGACGGAGGACGAAGCAAAGAGGTGTCAGTACGACTTTAGTACAGTAGAATCCATGGATGTGTGGGGTTGCGAGACGGTGGTCACTTTACGTGATTCTATGAAGGTGTGGAATAAAGCTGTGCAGTATTGGGTGGCCATGGTTGTGTACAAGAGGTTCCCTGTCAAGCCTTTGAAGTAAGATTATGTTGTTGATTAATTATGTAATTGATTATTGGATAGTCTACCAGCTGACGTTCGATAATGTTTAAGCATAGCTAGGCTTTCACAAAATCACAGAAGTAATTCCACTTATCAGTTATAAATTGGGGCTGATTGTTTAATATACCCCAATAATGTTCCTCAGCGCAATAATTTTGACGATGAAAATTTTTTGAGGAACTTTTTGATATCTTATTTTCTCTAATAAATGTTGATGATTTCATTCAGCTCCTAGATGAAAATTTCGGGCTTTGATCTACGGCTATGCCTGCTTGGAGTGTAGCTAAACGACATGCAGCTCTCGTATTTCGGTAGAACTTCCGTATAAGTAGGTACATACTTACTGTTTTTTTTTATATTTCAGGATCCATGCTGCTCTGTTTGTGTCAGTGATCTGGCATGGTTTCCACGCTGGATATTTCTTCTGTATATACTTCTGTCCATTTTATTTGATGGCCGAAGACATTTATTACAAGCTTTACTATAAAGACGCCACAGGATACGTAAGTACTAATCTTACTTTTAACTTAAACTGCTCTAAAATTTTACGATGATAATTGAATAGCGTCCTTATGTAGCTCTAGCTAGAGTTGAAAATATGAGAAACCGGAGCAAGTAATTTTCTCGTACTTCGGATCGCGAAGTTGGCGATAAGTCTTGCCTTAAGGCTCATTTTTATTGGTCGCTAACTTGTTATACAGCATGCGGGGAGTTCTCGAATACAGGCTATTGACTAATGAATGTAGGCTATCTTTGTCTCAGTGGATATACGGCATGCGGGCATTCCCCGCATACGGCCTAACAACCATTAAATTCATCGGTTGGTCTAAAGCAAGGGTGGCCCTGGGATTACTAAATAAATATTTTAATTGACATAAATATGTTGCATAATTATAACACTGGCTCATGGGCTATTATAAACAAATTACTGAGTGTTATTGGTGAACAATCCGCAAGCGGGCCCTGTCGACTAATGAAAACGGTTATCACATGATGTATAACGAATTGTAGATAGTTACAATTTAATCTGTTTCCCTTTTCCAGAAAAAGAAAATCGTCGGCTTCATAATGTGGTTCCTGCGTTCGCATTCAGAGTCGTACCAGGCCGCTGCATTCCTTCTTCTCACATTCGATCGTATTTGGATATACTATTCCTCAGTATACCATTATTGGTACGGTGTTTGGTTCGCATTCCTCATACTAGGCTTGGTTTCAAACCAACTGTACAGAAGTAACCGGCCAAATGTGAAAAGTGATAGTCAAATAAAACATGAAGTTGTAAATAATTAATTTAATAAATTAATCTCAAGTAACGGTTATCTCAATTCGAATGTAAGTGATATCTTAAGAATATTTCTCAACAAATGTTATGTAATCAAACACTTATATCATACATATTACTATCATAGCATTGTGACATCTCAATGACATTACTTATCTGAATATTCTGCGGGGAGATAAAAACGTACAACGCATTCTATTAGCGATAATGACGCGTTGGTCTCGACTAGGCTGTTTCAGACAACGATGCCATCCATAAATGACATCACACGAATTTCAAAATGTTTACTCCCTCCCATTCGTATCACTTGTGAGACCGCGTCTATAGAGTGAATGTTACATATTTAAAAATTTTAGATCTAGAAATAATTAAATCAAAACAGCAATTCCAAAAACACATTAATTCTAAAACTTCAACCTTGGGCATAGAAAAGGTAGTGTATTTTCAATTATTTAGTTTAAATTTTAAGTTTCAGGACTTAAATTTTTTTTACAAGCGGCATCACAAATGCCTATCACTCCTTACGCTTCTTGACACACTTCTCCGCTCCTCTGTGGTCGATTTTACAATAGTCTGACAACTTATTTTACAATTTGATATTTAAACTACAAAAGCTGTTGGCGTCAAATTTATTTCTCTGATAAGTTGTAGACATTAAAAATAGCCCCAACCTTTTTTTTCTCGTTTGCCATACTTTATAGAATAATCAATATCGAGATTCGTCCTGTAATAAACATTTACAAGTAAATAAGCCCCTTAGTAATAAACATTGTATATGATGTTAAATAGTTGGTCTTGTTTCGATAGAATACTTTACAGTCTAAAGAAAGAGACCAATGTGTGTTACTATGAAAAGCTTATTTCAATTTTAATTAATAAGATCGTAAGAATCTGTGGAATTGACAATAGCCAAATTTATTATGGAAAGTAAGTACACTGTACCAGTTGCTTAGATAGACCGGAGACATTGATCACCGCCAATATTTATACGGTGACGTTCGTTTATTATTCACATCACAGGCTTTCTTATGTCAGTCATGCATGCGGCGTGAGGTCCCAACAACAGTCAATGTCTTGGTAAAAACAAGAGGAATTGAACCTCGCTATCAACCGGCAGATTATGGCCGTGTACAGTTGGCGCAAAATAACTTGAACCAAAATGGTGGATGCGCAGTCGTCGTTTTTTAGTACATTTTGCACGCAAATGCACTGCGCACTTTCCCCCCCCCTTTAATTCCCCTCCTTTAATTTTGGGTCAAGTTATTTTGCGCGAACTATACGCCGTGTACTTCAAACCAAAGGTTTATTTTTAAGAACGTTTACTGACTGATGCTGTGTGAACGAGTTTTTATGAGTATAATTTTTTACCAGCACATTTTTTATTTTATTCTAGGTGGGATTAAAATGAGGCAATCTATTTTTCAGAGATTTTTATAGCACTTTGTGTAAGTTAACATTACATAATATATTATATAATAACTGGTAACTTCTTGAATAGTCTTATAGCGAAAGGTAAAGCTGTGGGTTTTCCACATATAGCATTGAAGCGCTGATTCACATATATTTTTTAAATGATATTCTTAAAAAACATACAAAAACATAGTTAAATGTTTAACATAATAAATAATTATATAAAAATATAAATTGGAATGGGTAATTTTTACTGTAGATACTCCCTTAATTTTAATAAAGTGCAATACAAATGGGGTGTAGGTTATTCTTTATATTAAGATTTTGTAGAGTACATAATCATTATGACATTCCTTGGGTTTACAATGGGTTGATTTTAGAATATAAATGCATATAGGCATAGGTATACCATGTCAATAATTAATATAAATACATAATATACAGTAGTTATCAACCAATACAAATTACAAATAGAAAAAATAACATTGTTATAACTAAGTATATTGTAAATGATTGCTATATTTCGATTCCAGGCTATATAGTCTTTTAGTTTAGTTTGTAGTCTAATTGTATCAACTGACTGAATAAATTATATTATTGAAATTTAATTTTTTTCGTTTTACATAATATCACTGCGGTACATAAAGATTATCACGATAATTTAACCTGCTGATCACCACAACGTAGGTATCTCGTTAATTACGTTGTTATTTAAAATTAATGTTGTAGAATGCGCTTATCAAGACTTACTTGCGTGATCGATTGCTCAACATTTTTGAACGGTTAGGTGTATCAAACCTTATACTTTTGAGATAGAGTAAAAAATACAATGAAATATTAGACATCGCCGCTTTTGATGGCGTTCAATTTTACTTTTCAACTTTATTTAAATGAAGTTGGATGATATTTGAAAAATGTTCGAGCGACAAGCGTATCACGGAAACTATGGAAAAAGGTTGACTCGACATTTCAATAAAAAAATCATTCGGCGCAGTCATGCTGTTCTCCACTCAAAATGAGCTGCACGTTGTGTTTTGACGCTTTGTGCAAGAATTTTAAAGAATAAAGTGGTATTTATTTATTTGGTACCAACGTCTGTGCCAATCAGAAGGTTAAATATAGAAAATGAAACATTTAATGTTGACTTAAAGCTTAACAACAACGGTAAAATATGAATTCATATTACAACACACCATTATACTTAAAGTTAAATAAAAAAAATATTAGGTACGAATTATACTCTGGATATATTGTTGTATCAGGTACGTCAAGACCACTGTCACACTGAAAGGAAAATACAATATAACAAGATTAGATATGGCACAAGGATTTTTTGTTCCCCATAATGGCTAGGTTTAGTAGTAAGTGATTTGGTAGTGTCAATATAAAGTAAAGAAAAATGAATATTAACTCTTATTATTTGGTACTTGTGCAGGACACAGCGCCATTACATTTTGGCAGTCTCTCTAACTGTACAAATAACTAATTATATGCTTAAATTTATTGAAATAAGTCTTTTAAACCTTTAACATTCACAGTTATAATAGTATTTGGCATTAACACAATATGCAATTTTTTTATAAAAATATACATTTAGGCGAGAGAAAATGTCTTAGTTTTAACATTCATTTTAAACCGCTACCTACTAAATTACTTACCCGTAAACTAGCCATTAAGTATACATGAGTCGAGTATTCTTATAATAGCCATAACAAGTCAGGTCATACAGCAAAATGCAGCTGTGCATACATTCTAAGACGATAAAAAGCTTCATATTATGGGTACAACTATACCTCAGGAAGAATCCAGTCATTAATTTCATGCAAAGTTTAGTTAACAGGTTTACTGGAGTATAACCCTGGCGTTCCTGTCAATCATAAGAAGTTAGCCTCCACCTTATTTACAAGTTTACAACATAAAATTTATTTGAAAAAATTTAGGTTTGTGAGATTCTTTGTGTATATTATATTACAATATCAGTGGAATTGTCATGGAAGCACAAAAATTAAACATGAGAAATAACATACCATCACGCCTGTATTCCCCGAAGGGTTAGGCAGAGGCGTAGGTACTAATATTGCTAATTGTATTTTGCTTTTTTCTAAGTTTATTAAATACTAGCTGATGATTGCGGTTTAACTGACACTTTAAAGTAGGTTTTGAGACAACAGATAGCCTATTTCCTACTTCAAGGCACAAAAACGATGTCTATACCAAAATCAAAAAAATCAAAATTGGTTCAGTGGTTTAGGTGTGAAAGTAACCATATCGATAGTTACTTTCGCATTTAGGATATTAGTATGGATTACCCACAATGATATAGGCGGCATTATATACCTTATTACGTATACAACTTTAGTTTTGATATATGCGAAACCCGAGACGATGAGATGTTAAGAATCTTTGTACAACATTTCAGAACAGTATCACGAAAAATCACAAAGTTATAAGCTTGTTTTGTTATCTGGTTGTCTGTACAAAAATATGCTTACCACGTCTTATTACTCCGCCCGCTGTGCGCCCGCGCCTAGTGCCGCTATGATCTACTACCGTGCGCGTATAATAGCGGAAAGATACTTAGCGTCCCTCGGTGTCCCACATGTACCTAACATTTTAATTTTTTTTTGTGACATAATATAACATGGGGTAAAAATAATTGGAATCGATTTAGTTACTTCTGAACAAACCGTATTCAGGTTTCGCATATACTAGAAATAATGTTGTTGATAGTGCTAAGCTATGATGATATGATAAGTTATAAAACACCAATTTAAAAAACTACACTAGCGTGAAACAGGATTTATCGGCAAAGTGAGTTAGTAACATCTAATTAAAGCCAAAGGATGTCGAAATATAAAAAAAGGTACAAAATCAAAGGTATAGTAAGCATAGCTTGTGCGAGGAAAAGAATAAAAGAACCAGTGGCGCCACTCAATAGCTTACTACAATAATTCTGAAGTAGATTTACCTAACATTCCATCCATAGTGGACGGGCTTGCGCGTGGTTGCTGCATTACGGTGCGCATAACTTTGCCCGTAATTCTTGTTTTGGTTTGGTGGTTGATTATATGTCTGCTGATATCCTGATGGGTAAGATTGGGGGTTAGAGCTCCTCGAATTGGAACTGTATGAGGAGTGATTCGGATTTTCCATAATAGGCCTAGTGTTGAAGAAGTTGTTTAAGCCCCCACTCTTGGATAAATTTCCGAGAATGTTTCCAAAGACGTTGGAGAGGCCGCTGCCTCCACTACTTCCAGCGCTTCCACCTCCTCCATTAGCGTATTTATTCAAAGTATTAAAAATACTGTCGATAGGGCTGCCACCGGAGCTAGAGTGCGTACCGCCATAGGGAGAATTACCTCCGTATGGTTTGTTGCCCCCAATGTTAGAGGAACCGCCGTATGGTGAGTTTCCACCGTAGGGTGAGCTTCCACCGTACGGCGAGCTGCCGCCATACGGGGAACCACCTCCAGGATTACTTGCTCCTCCGTAGGGAGAACTGCCTCCGTATGGTGAGTTTCCACCATATGGTGAGCCTCCTCCATAAGGCGAGTTTCCACCGGTGTGCGAGTTCCCGCCGTAGGGCGAATTGCCTCCGTATGGTGAATGACCACCGCTGGACGTGTCACTGGGCGGGGCAGGTGGATTGTAGTTAGGAGGAGAGTCGAAGTCCCTTGTGGGTATTTGAGGTTTCGGTGTAGGTGGCTTAGCAGGCTCCGCGTTGGATCCTCCTGAAATATTTTTTATTATGCGATGCTTTAGTTTAAACCAAAAACAACGAATTACCTACTAAAATTAGTTGTTATTTCGAAAGTTAGGAGTAAACTAATCTACATGAGCATACTGACACCTTTCTCCCAATAGGTGTAGGCAGAAACTACAGACCGCTACTTGCTATGATTCTTGCATACATATTTTATTATTATATTATTTATTTATTACTAGCTGACCTGACAGACGTTGCCCTCTCACTAACCACCTCGAAAAATTTGGTTTTCCATATTTGTAATACACTTAGCGCCATTGACCTCTGAATACTTTATTGCTGACCGATAAATTACTTAATTTCAAAAAATTGTTCACATGGTATTGACGTGAAGCATGGAAATATAAACAGACATACCTACATAGATAAAAATCACAAATAACTGTTTCGGTATCAGTTAAGATTAACGCACGTACAATTTTTTTTTATTATACATGCATACGTGATAAATTCTTTGGGTATCATTATTTAATTATTGGATTAGATGGAAATTCTTTAGTTTCTCAAATAAAGTGTGCGCACTGTATCTACACTAAGGAGGTTTCACATTATAAAATTAGTTACTATATGGCTGGATTCTTAGAAGAAAACAATAATCGTCAAAATTTTCAACTCAAAATGACACCTGTTATCGAATCAAATTTCATTGAGGTAATAACGATGTCGTGTTAGTCCGCTAGAAAATAAGTTGTCATTCTTTGTTTACTTCTTTACCCTACTCAAATATTTAGTTTTTACACCTGCTGGTGTTCGCTGGATAAGTCCTATGTATGTCCCGTGATGCCCTGTATAAGTAGAGTTAGAATAACTGTACTAATAATCAATTCCTGATCAAAATAATGGTTTCTGATTGATCTGCTTTATTTTCTTGTTTTATCTTATTTAGTCCCTGTAAGTGTATTTTATAATTTTATTACTTGATTCTGTTATAATTTTTGACCCGTGCTAGTCTAGTACAGAAATACTTGAAAAAGAAATTTACTTTAATGGCTATTTTTCAAATTCTACGTTTTCAATAGTTATAATGTTAATAACTTTTGATAGAGTGAACCGATTTGAATTAAAAATAGCCTAAATGTTAATCCAAGAAACAGGCTATGAATTCCTGTCCACTTCCTCCAAATCCATTCAGTAGTTATCATTTGATGCGTGGTCAAACACACAGACAAACCAACAGACAAACAGACCGACAAAAGTTCCAAAAATAATAGAAATGGATTGTCTTACTGATTCTGAGCCCCCAAATTAGTTTTTTTTGTAAATATTAGCAATGTACAGACACGGCTCACTTACATTCTTATTATATGTAAGATTGTTAATTCTTATTACCTTCGACGAGAGACTTCTTCTTGCAAGTAGGGTATGTGCCGCAGTTGGAAGTGTGTCCGATGCTGCAAGGATCTTCAGCAAGAACGCACACCTCACTGTTGAGACATCCTATGTCTTTGCAGGTACGACCATATTCTGCAAAATAACCGATATATAAAGTTAGGCTGTGTATACAATTGGCCGTGGTAAATGTTACATACGTCAAAAGGGACTATAAGGCAAAGAAATGCAGTCACGGTTTTTAGGCGGGAAAGTCCGACGTTCCCGTGCAGAAGATCCATCCAGGGGGATTTTCCGTACTATAAGAAACTGCGTGTATAAAATAACTGTAGGTATTTTAAAGGCCGCACTGAACAAGTATTTGTATGGCCTACGGATAGTTGTTCAGAGCCCTTTCGTCTGCAACTTGGGGAGGCCGCAGGGTATGTTGGGCTCGTACCGACTTAAAACCGCACTCGTTCCCACGACCAGTTGTTCTGGGCCTGAGTGCACGAGAGCTGTTTCGTGTGTCATCGTGTGTATTGATATAGGAGGAAATCTTAGCGCGGGAAACGGATTTTTTTAAAGAAAAGTCTTTGTTGGCGTTAAGTCTGTGACAAGCTAATATTAAGTTATTCATCATGATAAACCGTCTTTTACATTTGCAACTATGACACACGTAGGTCTAATTACCAAGTGCACTAACTATCTTGTGTGTGGTTATGCGATTGTATGGTGTATGGTCGTATTGCAACTATGACACACGTACATAGGTCTACTATTACCAAGTACACTAACTACCTTGTTTGTGGTTATGCGATTGTATGGTGTATGGTCGTACAGGGCAAAGTGCAATGGCTGCGATTAAGTAGTCCGATTCAAGGAAACAAATACTGAGTAACGGGAAAGTTTCAATATAAAATTGTAATTTGACTTAGCTACTTATATCATTCTGCGCGAACGAGAGCTGTAGATTAGTAGCAATCCAACAAATAGAAAAAAAAATACCCACTGTAACCTATGTATATATAAAGCTGAAGAGTTTGTTTGTTTGTTTGCTTGAACGCGCTAATCTCAGGAACTACTGGTCCGATTTGAAAAATTCTTTCAGTGTTAGATAGCTCATTTATTGAGGAAGTCTATGGGATTGTCTATGTATTGAGAAGTCTATCATCCATCACGCTACGCGGACGAAGTCGCGGGCAGAAGCTTCATCCAAATGGATGTCACTTTTATTCTTTTTTTCTCACTTTTGTCCTCTTTATGTAATTTTTGATTAGAAGCACCTACTCTCCTACTCCATTTATGCGAATGAAAATTACTAATACTTCGAAATAAATTCCAAAAAGTCCGAAGTGAGAATTGATTCAAACTTGAGACCGGTGACTTAACAGTTAATGGTCATAGAACTATGCCATTTTCTGAAGGTCCATTTACTACATAGTAATCCAATGTAAGAATCGTATCATGCTCTTTTACAGGAATAATAAAAGGGATTTGAATAGGTGAAACGTGTTTCAAAATGGAAAAAAAAACTCCATATAATACCGCATGAATATATTATTATTTTATTCCGCTGTGTCTACGAGAATTTCGCCCTTTTTATAACCCAAAAGGCGTGACCGGGTAAAGAATTCGGTTGTAAGGGAATAGGGATCATTTGCATATACAAGATTATATACTTAGATTGGACTTGCCGTCGTCTTCGAGAGTCAATATCACACGTAATAAAAGCCTACCGAACCGAAAACTTTGCCGCCGAATTGTTTTCCACTATGTAGGTTTTATGTGCTTTGTTATAATACGTTTTCGTAGTACAGGTACTTTACCGACATTGCAGAAGGGTACGGAAATTCCAGACTACAAATTCTTACCTTTTCAGTATAGGAATATTTACAACGCATTTTTTAACTAAAACGGGATGGTAATATTCATACCCCTAAAGTTATCTTCAAACGTTTTCTTGCCTTTCTCCAAATGACTAACTGAACAAGTAACGTGTTATTAGAAACTACTTTAAACTTTGCAATCCTAACTCCCAAGTTTCCTGAATTCCCGGACGCGACTTTAATCACTTGAAAACGGGACAACTGCAGTTCTCTTAAAACGGATTCTAAAAGCAGAAGTTCTAGTCTTTCTAGATCCATATCAAATTCTCTGTGAAAGGAAAGCCGGGTGCGGATTATAAAGCCGAGTAATGATGAAGTTCAACGTTGGTTGTTAACTGTGTGCTCTGCACTTTACGTCTTAATATTTCACTACAATTGTTATTACAAAACATTTACGACTTGAGCAGCCGCGTTCCGACTCTTGGCATAACTGCTACGAGTGTATTGTGAAGATATTGATATTGGAATACAGGAACCCAAGCCGATAATGTAAGTATTTGTGTATTCAACTGTAGATTTTAATAGTGTTTGTCAGGCTGTTTTGAGTAGAGGTATTAACTACACTAATAGCTGACACGCTAATTAACACCATGAATATTTCTATAATTTTTCGGTCTTTTAATCTTATAGTACCTACTAGACATTTATCTATTAATAAATACTTTAAAAATAAGTTACTACTACTACTACCTACTGCTAATATAGGTACTATCAGTGATTTTACAGACCTAAATAATGTAGTGTATCATAATAACCATGTTTACATTTCCGAAACTAGTATGAATATCTTATTCAAAACAAAACCGCGATAATACTAGAGAAACATTTCAAGTTAACGAGCATAATGTAAATAACATTTTCGAGTCATACTTTGGATGCAATATGAAATAAAAAGGTCATCACAGTAGCATCATAACTCATTGTTTTGTAGCTTAGAGCCGGATCCTCAGTTTACGGGAGCATTAGGTAATGGAATTGAGCCATATCTTGGCAATTCACGGCTTGCGCGTACGTGCTCCAAGAAAAAGTGCTTGCTGTCAAATATTGTGAGATGAAGAGGAGGACCGTTTAAAATGAGATATAATATCAAGTGACAGCTCGCTACGTTGGCGTGAAGGTTGAAGGTCGAATGGACTGCGCACATGTACTAACAGGAAATGTTTATATAATGGCTATTGGTCTGATTGAACGGAAGCCTAAGATAAACAATATTTAGATCAAATTTCTCGAGTTCTTTGAAGAATGAGACCATTCGTTATCACGCCTGTATTCCCGAAGGGTTAGGCAGAGGCCGGTAAGTTTAGGTCCCATGTAATAGGGGGCGAGCCTATTGCCATTAACCGGGCACAAATTCCAAACTCCACGCTGCTACGGGAAATTTCATAGAAAAACACTGCTTGACCTGGGAATCGAACCCACGACCTCTAGCGTAGCAGTCGCGCTCAGGAACACTGGGGTAATGAGGTAGTTTTGGACAGTCGTTTTAGGAGGATTGAAAATATAAAATGTAAACCGAATCTTACTAGAGAATCCATCAGCACAATACACCAATGCGAAAGCACACAGCAACGTTCTCCAATCCATGATCGACCTGAAATTCAAAAATAAAAATTGGTTTAGATATCACATACCCAAGGAGAACAAAGTAATAAGCGAAAACGTGACGCTCCTAGTTTCTATTTGGAAACTCACAGTGAAATCTTTAACTAAACCTATTGGAACCTCAAAATACTTAATTAGCCGAACACTTAGTACCGTTGGCGGGGCGGGAGTCTAACAAAGTTGAAGTATAAGTAAGATGAAATAGCCAACACGTGTATTTCAACGCTGCACACGTCTGTCCGACAGCGTTGCTGAAACTTTATGACACCTAGCTACATTCCCTGAGCAATTTCGCCCGAAACTGTTTCGTATAACCTCGTTACCAACTACTGCGCTCCACTCCACTATGTAAGTAAACGTTTTGCGGATATGACACAAGTTGTTTCTCTTTATTGAAAACAGGAGAAGCGGATCCAGTTAGTGGGAGCTTCGCTTCTGTGTACTTTGTAGATCGACTTGGAATATTTAATTCCTTTCAGGGCCGAATAGTTCACGTGCAGCGTATGTTGTGCAAATTGAATTTGAATTGCTTTTTGCACATTGTAAACTTTGTGAACAAACACTTTGCAGCAACGCGTTTAGTGTTACTGAATGTGCCGCTGACTGATAAAATGAAGTGCTTATTTCTTCAAAGAAACGATCGATTAAATGCTGCCGTTCGTTTCTATATTAAGTTTGTGTCAAAATAGAAATAAACGCTACAAAATGACCCAGACGTCACTTGCGATAGAAGATTATCCCAATTACACAATAGTCTTATTGGGGAGCTATCAAATGATTTGACCAACCTCGTCCGACTAACAGAGTAGTTAGGTACACAATGCCCGTATTTGATACAATCATTAACATCAATACAACTTTAAAATATAGTAGGTACTTCATCCGATGTAGGAAGTAACTTAACAAAAAGATTTCTTATAACTTCATTTAATACGTTCCAATTTTAAGTTCCTTTTTAAAAGGCCACTTATTCTTAATCAAACGCTCTATTAATCTCGTAACTTTTTATAATGCTCACTAAAAGAACTTGCGGTTGAAATAAATCCGTAAGTAAAGTGAATAGGGATGGAGTTGTAGGGTGCGCCTCGATGTCGTAGGTCAATGAAGGTTAGAGGTCGGGGGTCGGAGCAGTCACGCAACTTAAACTTCAGCTTATCAACGGAAAGTACAGGTTGAATAAACTATAGGGAAAATCTATTTTAGACTTTACGGGAAGTTCAGTAGTGCGTTCTCTTGTTCAAAAGTTCTGTTGCATAAAACTAATACTAATCGCAGTTTTTTTCTGTCAAAATCGTACCCTACACGTGTACCTACCCTCAACTTTATAGTGTTGTTTATTAGAGTTCTGCGAATAGCGGATATAATTTTAGTACCTACTAACACTAGTCAAACACAGAATATAACCTATATGCATTATTCTTATTATTTAAGAAGTATGCAAGAATCGTAGCAAGTGACGGTCTATAGTTTCTGCCTACCCCTGTGGGAGAAAGGCCTGAGTGTATGTATATAATATGTACGCACATTATTCTAGTTTGATGAATCAAAGTTTTCCCAAGTGCTGTTACGCATATTTATATTGTAATGGGAACAAGAGGCTGTGAAGGCTTACTAAGCTGAGGTTAAAATGAATGGTGCTGATTAAAAAGGAGTTTCAAATTAAAAGGATCCCTTGGGGGATATTACATGCCATAGAGCAGAAATTGGATAGCGATACGAGAGATATATTGCCCGACATAAAGCCGCGCTCGGTAACTTTCTGCCCATTTCCGGCAGCCCACTTGTGAATCGTATTTCGGAATCCTTTTTATCTTTTTGCCAGTGGGAAGCGCCGCGGAACGCGAAGTGACAGCGGCACCAAGCCACTTTGCAGCTCATATATCACTTGAGCCTGTAACGGCCATGTTAACGGCCCGCCTGTCACCTCCGTGTTTCAGCCGTCCACTAGTGCTCCTCTTACTGACTATTGTCTATTTAATAGCTTTCTAATCTTTCACGTCACATACAGATCACAAAGATGTAACATAAACATCGAAAAGGGCCAGAAAAATGTTACCCAAGAAAATGTTTTGTCGCGTAATCGAATTTTAAATGTAGATGTCGAGGTAAGGTAAATTGGCGGACAAAGGAAGTAACCGAATCAAAGTCAAGACAGAAACAAGGAAAACGTGAGGTGGCTAGCGGTGTCAAGCCCGTGAATACATAGACAAAGTACGTGACGGTTCTCGCTTAGTTCGACGTTGTTGGTAGCAAGACCTGGCGCGTTCAAATTCTAGATGCGATGCACCGCAGGCAGCTTCCACTTCACAAATTTACGGATTGCACCGAGGATGCGACGGCGTAAAGTAAGGGTGTCGCGTACCGGGATTTATATCGGCGGAAATCTCCGGTGTGTTCACACTTCATGCCTTGGGCGACGACGACGCCAGATAAAAATGCTCCCGAGTTGGTATCACGTGCGGTTTGAGCAGATTTTCGTTCTCGCAACCCAAGCTTACACGACACATCGATTTATACTCGCCATACGAATTTAAAGTTTTCAGCACTGTCGGTGCCTGAGATTAAATGTGACAATTGAAAATCTAGAACTTACAAACACATGTAGACAAATTCAAGATATAGTATTGCGCACAAAACGGACCAATGATAACAAAAGTTAAACCGCTACTGAGAAACAAAGCTGTTTACTCTTTATTACGTGTATTAGCTGATAAGACAGGGTAATTCGTAAATGAGATCATTTGTATTTATTGCTAACACTTAAACCGGTCATCGGTTAAACAACACAGATTGTTGACAAACAGGCAAGGGAACGTTGAATAGGTTCTCTCTCTTTAGTTGACATATTTACCATCATCAGCTTTTATATTCCCCGAAGGGTAGTAATAGCAGGAGAGCCTATTGCCATTTACCGGACACAAACCCATTCTGAGCTACAATATATTGGCATTCCACTATTCAGTGAAAATATATCGCAAACGTGTTCTAATTTGAGTTGTAAACAAATATAGTTTTTTTGTTTATTCGATGTTAATTAATACAAATGCATAATTTTATTAGAACAACAAAATATATTATGTTTAATTACATGTACAATGGGTTATAGCTGTTACCTGACCCACCTTAAAAATTTACGAATTTGAACCCTCTGCTTGTGATATTACGGGTTATTCAATTTGTATGAGGTAATCAGACTAGCGCTACTCGATGACAAATAAAATAATAATACAGACTACCTACTAAGCAATTTTGATCTTTAAAACAACGACCTAGGTCGTTGTTTTAAAGCGACTTGTTCAAGATAGGCAAATATTATAAACTACAGTTGTGCCAATTTGATTTTTAACACGTAACGTTAGGGTAGGTAATCTTTGAATATTGTTTTGTCACATGATTGAGGAGTTGTTAATTTCAATAATACTTGTTAAGGTGATTTGGTCTGGTGGTTGCAACAGTGTATCTATGTTAGCATGGTTATGAGTTCAAAACTAGCCCTGCGCTTCTTTTAGCTTTTTATGTTTACAATATTCAAATATATTGTTTTTTGAATTCCAAATGTTTTTATATGATATTTAAATACTATTTAAATAAAAATAACAACAGAAATGAAAAACATTAATTATTATGATAACGATTTTATTAAATATAGAATACACAATTACTTGTCATAGTTATATAATTATATATATTATATAATATATATACTTATATTAAAAAGCAAAAACGTAAAAAGAAGTTTTAATACTTATGAAAGCTTGATTTTTTTGATTAAAGTTGTTACTTACTAAATATTTTCTTTGTTTTGAAGTTGCCTATAAAATACCCATTTTTATTTTTAAAGTAGGTAATTAATCTAATACATACCTACTTTAAAAAGTAGTCAATGTAGTGAATCAACATGTTAAATGTTTAGAAATATAATATAATATTTCTATTTTTATAACAATAACATCACCACATAAACTATTATACCTACTTTAAAACTTATGTGACAATAGCACTATACTTTGACCTACTTTATAGGTTTTTTAAATATTTATATAATAATAATTATGATCGCAAAAGGACATGCTTAATCACTGTAAGAAACACTTCCTTAGAAATTGTGATAACAACAATTGATTTGACACACTGACACATAAGTATTGTTAACTCCAGTGGAGCACCATCTCTTTCTATAATTTGTTGCAAGGGGCTTCGCATGCCGCACATCATGTTTCAGCAAGCATTACTTCCTCTCATCAGTTCCCATGTTGAAGTCACAAGTTGTGCCAAGTTTTCTTTTGTCCTGACTTCTAATGAATCCCAATTTAAAATCATTTGACCCCACAAATTTTCTATTGGGTTTAGGTCAGGCAGGGCTTTTAGATGGCCAATTTATTGTCTTGACACCTTCTTGACTGGCCAGCCAATTTTGCACCACAGCAGCTCGGTGTATGGCGCAATTATCTTTCATGAAGAAAATATCCGTGTTGTCACGTAATATTTCCAAATATTAGTGACTATTAAATCGGCCATTTCCCGTTTCTTCAAAACGTCTCAACCACAATCTGACGGTATTTCTCTGAAACAAAGAAGGCATATAAAAATAGGTTTGATTAAAGCAATAGCTAGGTATAATAATGAAATTTAAAATTATAAAAATACACTTACTGCTATATAAGTCTCCTAGCAATTTCTCTGATGCCAACATTCTCATCGTGTAAATAGTTTATTTTGTATTTTAAATAATCACAGACAATGACATGATAATAAAACTACTACAAAACATAAATAAAAAAATTGGAAAAATACGTTGTTTTTCACAATTTAGTAAGGCAAGGTAAAAAGTGTTCGCGCGTAGTCACTGCAATTGTGCGTAGACTGGCTTTAGCTTTGTTGTCACGGTTTATTTTTATTTTCCTACCCTAAAACTTAGTAACATTTGAATACCAGTTTTATAATGAACGCGTATTTGTCTTTCATCTACCCACTTATTACAAGTTAAGTGAAAATATAACCAAGTTAGAAACTTTATATTTGGAGAATGTGTCCGTCTATAGTTCTTTACAATAATGTAAGAAATACTTCTTGAATAAATTCTAAATTGAAAACAAAATAATATACGCCATGCAGGATTTGAACTCGCATCTTGCTCGTCTCAGTCTTACACACGAACCACAAGACCAGATCTACTTGTGTGTATTAATTAAAATAAGCTATTAGTAGCAATGACACTAATTATATTATCGAAGATAAACCTTTAGTCTTACAGCATAAAAATCTAAATTGAATAACAAGTAGTTATAAATATCCTAACGCAAACGTTTTGCGTATCTGTATTATTATTGTATTCGTTCATCGAGTAGCGCTAGTCTGATAAACTCATACAAATTGAATAACTCTTGTAATGTAACAAGCAGAGGGTTCAAATTCGTCCGTTTTTAGGGTGGGTCAGGTAACAGCTATAACCCATTGTACTTAAGGAATTCTCATATATGTAAATTCCGGTCCATTGTTTCTATTATGTGTTGATTACTTTTGGAATTATGGCAATTATTGTCAAAACTTCGCCAATTTATTAATGGAGAAAATAAACGAGTTATTGATGGCCGCCACATGGATGCATTATTGGCTGCGTGAATAAGATTTTATTTTTGTATTTGTTAGTCAATAATGGATAGCTAATTAATTTTCCTGTTTTTTTTCTAAGTTATTGACTGTGTGAGATAAATTACAATGACGACATGTTGCGGGTTCGACCACACGGAGCAAATACTTGTATGAGATGTGAGAATTCGTTTTTTTTAAAAGCACCCATGATAAAATACGAAATCCTAGTTTTTTTTATGCGATAGCGGGCAAACGTGAAGACGGATCGCCTGATGGTATGAATGAAACACTAGGTATTCTGTATTCATTTGCCCGACGGATCCTAGCTGGCAGGATCGGGCAAGATCTCTCCCTGCCAGCAGTGGTGGGGGCCATGCTGGCGGAACCAGCTAATTGGACCGAAATGGCTTCCTTTTGTGAGGCTGTGATAGTCCAAAAGGAGGCTGCCGAGCGGGATCGGGAGGGAGCTGATCCTGCTCGGAGAAGAAGGCGCCGAGGGAGGTAATCGCCTCAGCGCCTAACACGCCGAAACCCCGCCTGCATTACGCAAGGTAGGCGGACCTTAGGAGATGCAGTTGCGCAGAGAGGGGACTCTGTTCGACCATTGTGACTCCAGAGAAGACGATAGCACAGTGGTCCCGTGTTACCGTACACAATGAGGTTCAGGGGAGACCCCTTTACAGTCTAACAGGCGTTGCACAGAGGGGGGTTCTGGGGTGGTCTTTTAAGAGGGCACAGTGCCCCCCGTTTTGTGCTGATGGTGGCCACCGGGGTGATTTTAGTGGGTAAAAATCCCACACTCCCGGTCTTAATCCCCGAAGACCGGCAGCCTTTTGAAGGTTTCCCCCCGTAAACAAAAAAAAAGGGTAAGTATTCATTTGCGACCATTCTTTTAGGAACAAAGAAACTTAAGCTGCTGTTAATACGCCACACATCGTATCGATCTTTATTATGGTAAGGTTTAAAAAACACAAGAAGAAATTCGAGACTGAAAATTTGATTTAGGTCGTCTATCTAATCTAATTTGGACGTAATGCTGCGGGTAAGAGCTTCTGAGCCATAAATCAAAAACGGGTGAAAACGCTCAGACAAACGTATTTAGAAAAGTGCGAATTACTAGAATCCTTCGAATGGGATGAAGCTGTGAGATTATATTGTTGGAGTAAAGCCAAATGTGAATCGGGGATATTGAGGAACCACCATAATTCACTTATCACCCATAAACGTTCTATTTTTATGGGTGTCCGCACCATTCGTTATTAGATAAGTTTTATACGTGTAATAGGAGGATAATTATTACATAACAAACCATCACGTCTGTATTCTCCGAAGGGTTAGACAGAGGTGTACTAAGATACACCCACAGTTCGCCGGTATGTTTAGGTCCCATGTAATAGGGAGCGAGCCTATTGCCATTAACCGGACACAAATTCCAAACTCCCGAGCTGCTACTGAGAATTTCATAGAAAAACCCAATAACACTGCTCGACCTGGGAATCGAACCCAGGACCGACGAGATAACGAGGTAGATAATTATTACATTTAGTTGTATATCATAATAGCTCATTGTAGTCGTGAAATACAACCAACAAAAACCACTGTATTAGATAGTTTATAAAAAATCAATTTATCACGTGGGAGAGCCATGCTTCAGCACGAATGGGTCGGCTCGACCGGTGTGATACCACGGCCTCACAGAAAACCGGCGTGAAACAACGCTTGCGTTGTGTTTCGCCGAGTGAGTGAGGTTACCACAGGCCCAAACCCTTTTAAAAAGCGGGCAACGCACTTGTGACTCCTCTGGTGTTGCGAGTGTCCATGGGCGGCGGTTATCGCTTACCATCAGGTGATCGGTCTGCTCTTTTGCTATCCTATCCCATAAAAAAAAAATAGTAAATAGGTATTGTGGTTTAACTGGCTCATTGATCTAGAGTGGTCCCAAGCACGATTCCTACGCTAGATATTATTGTTTCTATAAAATTTTCAGTAGCAGCTCAGATTCCATATCTATCCTCGGTAAATGGCAATAGGCTCGCCCTCTACTACATGGGTCCTAAACATACCGGCGACTGGTGGGTGTACATTAGTACAACACTACCTAACCCTTCGGGGAATACAGGCGTGATGGTATGTTATGGTATGTGATTTGACTCTCAAAATAAACGAGGATTTATAGGTGGAACTCTAGGTTATGTATGATTGTGGGGAATGCATGTCACGAAGGCTGTATGGTAAGAAAAGTTTGATGATGATCAGATGCGTTCTACGTCAACGCAAATGTGTTGTTACGAATGCGTTCGTAACACTCTAGGCCGATTGAAATCGTTCTAGGAGGAACACCGTATGCATTCAGCCTGAATCTATTTTTTTGCGTTATTTTTAGGGACTTTTGTCAATCGGAGAATTCGATGCGATGGAGACACAGGCGTGTGGGAATTCACGACCAGTTACCATGGCTAGTAGGGATCGGGAAGTGTCTAGTAAAACAAGTCTTCTTTCTCCGGGCGTCTAAAATATCTAGCTGATTTATCTCGTAGGTACTAAATTAAAGCAATCAATATATCGGCTTTTAGTTTTTATATGTCATGATTTCATGAATAATAATTTTCGCTTCTTTATCAATTAAGTAGATATT
The DNA here is from genome assembly GCA_947256265.1 of Acronicta leporina. Classification (NCBI taxonomy): domain Eukaryota; kingdom Metazoa; phylum Arthropoda; class Insecta; order Lepidoptera; family Noctuidae; genus Acronicta; species Acronicta leporina. Next base: position 9,833,692 of record OX366521.1, read on the forward strand.
ATTGTTGTTTTTCCATTTGCGTGAGAAGAAACCGGTTGTGTGTAGAAGTTTGATGATGCAAATATCCTTGAGACGGGTCATTCTAACTGTGATAAAGCGCGATTGTTCTACTTAGGGCCCATTAGATTCTGTCTGCTACAATCTTATTTTGTATCAGTTTACGTGTTGTGGTCATTATCAGACGTGGTGTTTTACTGTGTTAATTATATGGACACTATTAATGTCAGTTTCCGTGTGTTCTATATCGAGCGATATTGCTTTAATAAGTTGGCTTTGATTAAAGTTTTGAGGACGATAATTCCGGCTTGACGCTACGTTACGGAAACGATCTTGATAAGAGTTCATGCGAAGGTCGCTTTGGTGGAATACGTAGTTGTGTTCTGGGTATGACCGAGGACGGCCATTAATTGACATTAAAATAAAAGAGGACATATGAGATATGATGCTGATGATAACATAGAGGCATGGCATTTGGTTTACCTAGTTCATGAACCCATGGATTCGTCTTGAGCTGACCGTTATTATGGGGGACACTACACTACTAAAACGTTCTTTATATTCTAAAGAGTAGAATATTAAGAACGTTTATATTCAATTGACAAATACAAATAAGTACAAAACCTGTTTCTTTCTAAAATTAGAAAAAAGCAAAAGATTATTACGATACAGGATTTTGCACCACGATTCGGCAGATAGTCTGTGTCAAGTCAATTCAGTCCAGCATAGAGTTGCCAACTTTTTGTCGGTCAAAAATAGTAGTTCTAAAATTATTACCCATAAAAATATAGTAGATAAATAAAATATGAAAAAAAAATAGTAGGTCCCAGTACGTAGGTAGGTACTGAATATTTCGTTTTGTTTTACGCTCACACATTTTGAATTGATATTATTGTTTTGAGTTTGATGCCTTTAAAATATAGTAGTTTCGCCTACTATATATTTTTTTCAGAAAAATAGTAGTCGGGCCTCTGATATAGTAGGATACTATATTATATAGTAGGGTTGGCAACCCTAGTCCAGCATTGAATAAAATATATTAAAAAGTTTAAAAAAAATTGAATTGGACATGTTGAGAGAATGAATGAAAGATGATTAACGAAAGGATTGTATAAGGCGAATATCAGCGGCAAAGTCGGAAGAACATACGCCGATCTTTTTGGCGAGGTCCGGCAAAAAGGTCAGTGGTGTTGTGGCGCGAAAGTGGTGTGCCAGGATCGTATCAAGTGTAGTCTCTGCCTACCCCAATGGGAGACAGATGTGAAAATATGTATGTATGTAGGTATGTATGAGATTTGTAGCAGAAAAAAAACTCATTCGTTTACGATACGAATTCGATAGTAGTTCGTGCTTGGGCTACCAGTAGGTGTGTAGTACTCGCAACTCGCAACCGTATAGGTATACGAAAATATACTTTAATGTGGCAGAAGCCAAAAGAAGTACCTATGCAAGAATCGTAGCAAGTGGCGGTCTATATTTCCTGCTTCTCCCTGTGGGAGAAAGGCGTGATAATACTGACGTTCGACACCAATAACATTTCTTAGTGCGCATTGTGCACTTGAGTACCTTCTAAGAATTATGTAGGTACGACTCCAAACAGTAATGTTGTTGCTATAAAGTACAAACTTCCGCAATTGTCCCACAGCTATCGTTTCAACCCATTGTAGAATATTGCAGTAGATTTTGTACATTTTAGTAAAACGTGACTTATACCCATTAGACTCTACGCTGATATTAGCAAGCTGACGTTGGCATAACGCCATAATTGTACCGCCGGGCGTGTGCAGCTCCCGGCCTAGTAGACTAGAGAGAGGAAGTGTTCCCTCACACAAACTAGACATTTTTATGGTCACAAATAAATCATACTATGATAGATATTTCGGGATTATTAACCCTTTCATTTGTGCCTCAACGAACAGAATTGTGCACTATTATTCAACAATGTTATAATTTATTATCCTTACCTACAATTTGTAGGTACTTAATGGCACTGGTTAATTAGTATGAAATAAGATAAATCTTATTGTAATTATTTATTGGATGAATTTATTAATAGGTATATAATTGTGGTTATACTGCATAACTACTTTTGTGGAAATAATATTTAACCAACATGGTGTTGTTTTCTTAGAAGAGGATTACCTACTATTACTGTAAATCAGACGTGACTCAGTCATTAATTAATTATCAGAATAATTAAAATGTATAATGGCCCATCAAAGCCTCAAGCCATAAGTAAGTATCAAGCAAGTACCTAGTACATATTCCACACTTGCACACAGAGTTTTTCATATAATAGTATGTGTTGCCACCTCTAAAATCTGGTGGCTTGGACAAGAACTGGCTAGGCCCTAGGGGACGTGGCTCGCCGCGCGTGTCTCAGGGCTGCACAGCGACGAAAGGTGACTTAAAAAAACCTTTAAATCTGGATTACAAATGAAACATCATCTGGACGCTCCCTGGACACTCAAAACTTGGGCAAATGGCAACTCTAGTTAATAGGGTGCTGTGCTAAGGCTAACTTGGCAAAAAAATCAGAATAATACTGCATTATTATCTTAACCTGTCAATGCCTATATTATAGACACAATGCAAAATCTATTGTCTTGGCCTCCGTGGGTCAGTATTGCTGAATTATTAAAAGAGTTAGGAGAAACAAAAAGGTCAGGGCTGGTTTTCAAGTCTAGATATAATGGCACATAGAATAAAAAAAATACAATAGACATCCTATCTATTATAAATAGCTATAAGTAATGGACAGGATGTCTCAATTTATATTGTGCTTCAGGAATGTGCACGGATTTCCTTGTTAGACTCAAATGATACCTGTATAATGTTTGTAAACTATACATATACAATCCATATTTGATTTGAAATATCTTTTAAATGTATGGCATTTACTACACTACTGTTTAAGGGTTATGTCTGATAGGTATAAGTTTCAAATATATTATAAATATTCCATAGCCAAAAGACAATTAGTGTGCAAAATTCCACAGCACAGCCCAGTAGGCATGCAACCATGCCAAACTTAATATCTCTCTGGCCAAGAGTTAAGTGCCATGTAGCTAATAATATTGTCGTGTGAATGTTACAATTTGGATAAAAATATTATTAGGTAGGTACAGGTGCTGTGGGAAATTTTTGTTATAAATAAATGATGTTGTGATGCTACAAGATTCTGTTTTTTTCTTTTAATATATTTTTACTTTACTTTATAGGTTTTACTTGAAAATATTATTACCTACCTATGTTTTTTTTTGTAGTTTTCCTCGGAATCTAATATCTACTAGCATTTTGACCACTAACAGATATGATTAAGTACGGCCAATACACAAATAAAATAAACTTTTTTAAACTTTTTACTTTGTACCAATTCACTATCAATGTAAAATAATGAATTTGACATAAAATAGACATAATTGAAGACCAGTCTAGGGACAAAAACATATACTTAATGTAAATACTATTGCTACCATCATGTTTATAATAACCTAAATATTATACTCTCAGTTCACCAATTGTATTGCCATTATCAAACTAAAAATAGTGTTGCATGGATAAACAAGAGCATATTTTTGCCATATGCTTAGTTTACTACAAATTACCAAGTAGTTATTGGGATTTAATTTTATGAGGCAAGGTAAACAGGATGTATTGATTGGTCATGTTAGAAAAGAAATAAATATCTTGAATTATAGGTCAATCTTCAATCACAGTAAACACATACCAAAGCATTTTTTTTATGACTAACACTAAATTGAGTCATTTACATTCTACAGACTACTGATCTTAAGCATTTATGGTCATTTAAATAACTAAAATTTAACTAATTTTGTAGCTATATCAGTAGCAGTAAAAAGTTTAAATGCGTCACATCTTCACTCTTTGTGAACTAAGTTTTATTTCTATATCCGTGATGAGCGCTATACAGGACCAGAAACGTGGGTATTTATCCAAATAAAATACTTACGACAAGACAAATTGAAAGTTATTAGTAAATATAAAAGTATGGTACATACCTTACTTTGTAGCCTGTCTTAGAAAGGGAATCCCTGTCTGACTGAGGTCAACTGTTTGGAACAGAAATAACTATCAATAAATCTCTTTTTTTAACATAACACAAACCAGTCCGTGTTCTGCGAACATCAACAAGGTCAATATTAATGATTCGCTCGTACTCAGAGATTTTTTTTTTCGAAATTACATACTTTGACAGAACGTTTCAATATATAAGTTTGTACTTTTTACATTAACATTTTACAGTGAGACGGATAGTTGTTTCAAATGAAAGAGGTCGGTAAAGGTACACGATAAGTTATGCATGCTTATGCTTAGAAAAATAAGTATTCGGAACGCTCTCTTCTAAATGTCATAATCGTCTGCTGACTTAGAGCGGCACGTCATTTTTGATAGATAAACCATTACATGACAGTGGGGTGTGTTGCCAGCATTTGCAGCCTTAGCTTAATAAAAAAATTGAATTTGTAGTCATTTTTCTGAAGTCCGTGAAAAATCTAGCAGAATGTATATCTCGTTAGATAATATAATATAACATTCCTGATGTCATTCACAGTATAGTAGCGTTTTATTTATACTAAGCTTTTCGACCCACGTTCTCCGGTCTACAACAAACAATGATTACTTGACAAGTTCTTATTTTTCACAAATTCGGATTAGGCATGGTATCGTGATAAGGTGTAGGTACCTACATATCAATATTTTTGATGCACAGTCATAAAAAAGGTGAGAATAAAAAACGCTAGGTACCGGAATACCGGAATATTAATAATCTAGGGTAGTCTCTAATATCTGTACTGATAATTTAAAGGGGAAAGATTTTTATATAGGTATCTAGATATAACGAATAAACTCAAAAATACTAGGCCGATTTCAAAAATTCTTTCACCATTTAAATGGTACATAATTCCAGATTAACATAGACTATAGAATATTTTGAAAATCAAATAGGGATTTCTCCACCCGTGCAAAGCCGGGGCGGGCCGCTCAAGTCTGAAATAAAGTTGCGTTCCAACTGTTACAGTTTGTTTGCACATCAGAATATCACATCTAGACTCAAACTACTGAACCGATTTTAATGAAACTTTTATCGCTTCAAAGTACCTACGTATATCAGATTTAAAAGCTGGTAATGGTACAATACCTAATTATAAGTTTTATAATGATTGAAATCAATAAAATTAGGGTTGCAACGGTGAATCCGCACTTGTCTCGAAGGATTCCTACAAGCTGCAAACCTGTAAATGAAAATGTAAAGTGCACGAAGTCGATTTTTATCTTCAAAACAAAATTTTTCCAAAGTTTAATAAACTGCCTCATTAGCCAAGTGGTCCTGAGCGCGACTGCTACGCTAGAGGTCCTGGGTTGGATGCCCAGGTCGAGCAAAGTGTTATTGGGTTTTTCTATGAAATTCCCAGTAGCAGTTCGGAGTTAGGAATTTGTACCCGGTTAATGGCAATAGGCTCGCCCCCTATTACATGGGACCTAAACGTACCGGCGAACTGTGGGTGTACCTACATAAGTACGCCTCTGCCTACCCTTCGCGGAATACAGGCGTGATGGTATGTTATGTTATTTCTATATCTATACTAATATATAAAGCTGAAGAGCTTGTTTGTTTGTTTGCTTGTTTTCTTGAACGCGCTAATCTCAGGAACTACTGGTCCGATTTGAAAAATTCTTTTGGTGTTAGATAGCCCATTTATTGAGGAAGGCTATAAGCTATATATCATCACGCTACGCGGACGAAGTCGCGGGCAGAAGCTAGTTAATATTATAAAGCTGAAGAGTTTCTTTGTTTATTTGCTTGAACGCGCTAATCTCAGGAACTACTGGTCCGATTTGAAAAATTCTTTCAGTGTTAGATAGCCCATTTATTGACGAAGAAGACCAAGTAAATATTCCACGTGGACGAAGTCGCGGGCAGAAGCTAGTGTTTAATAAAGTGTTGGTGAATGTGTGCGAGTGTAGGCAAATGTTATAAAATCGAAAATAGTGGCTTTTTGGTTTCACTTCTAAGCTCCATCAAGCCTCAATAGGTAAAGTTTCCACAATTGAACAACTGATATTTGTCACCACAGGCGAAAACAAAAAGTGTGGTGCAATATTATAATCCCATGATGGGAACTATTTATTACTTGTTTACTCCTTAAACTTGACACTGGGAAATAAACAAAAAGTGTGGCGCCATATTTAAAAAAAGTATTTTAGGTACTGACTTTTTCAGAAAGAAAAGTGCACTGGCTTAAGAAAACTCGTACGGCTCTCAACTCTTGCTTCCTTTGAGTGGGTAAACAAGTTAGGCGGTGTAGCGAACTTCTGTTTTGTGTCAAGTGAAGCGTAGAATTTAAATTCGCGTAACCTGAAGATGGTGCACTGCGGTTGGCCCGATGTGTATTTATTTTGAACATCTCATTGCATTGGTGTGGCTTTGGTCTTATTTGGCTGCACTGCACTGTATCTACGATATAATTTCATTGGTGCTTTTTGTATAACACATTGCTTTGCTTTATTTTCATGATGAAACTCATTTTAATTTTAAGTTTCGAAATATTAGTTAGTTACCTAAACGAGTGCATTGGGTACCCTGCCCACTACGTAAATGTGAGTAGATACCTACGTAAGTAGGTAAGTAGGTACTTACTTACTTACTTTAATTTTTTTCAACATGATTAATACAATTATTTTCAGCAAATGAAAAATGGTATTATTATTAACTTAATTTAAGTCAGATTATTTTATAGAGATAAAACTTTTACGAATAAAAGCGCAGATAGGCAACACTAGGTAACATTATAGCCGATTTAGTGATACCTTTGCCTTCTCGGGATCAAGAAAAGTCAAGAAAAGCTATAAAATGTGGGACGTATCTACGTAATTATTTTTATTATTATGTTGGCAAGTTCTATTTATCATCACGCATGTTATTTATGGCTGACTCACGCTTGGTGGCCCGTTCGTACCGTCAGTGTATTTTTCTCTATTACTCTCCGCCAGAAGATAAAACTATGATGACATTCATTTGTAAAGCTTAACACTGTGTTTTCGAGCATTTGTTTAGGTTTATAGATATTTTATATGCTTTTACTATAATTATTTCTGATTTAGAAACCTCGAAATTGATTTTTATAACATAATTCAAGATTAGGGCCTGTGTCCCACGTGGCGCGTTGTCTGTAGCACGCGAGTCAGACGCAACCTGTAAACCTTTCCACAACTGTTAACTGTACCTACCTATAAATTCAAACACGCGTTTGGATCAATACAAACGCGATGCTAACGTGCGTGTGTATCTATATAAAGTTTTGTTACCAGATATAGAAACAAGCCCTTTTAAGTAGGTAAATAATTATTCGCGACCACTGATACTAGGGCACAAGAACAATACCTAGATTTTGAATAACATTGCTCGTCTGAAGATAGCCATTGCAAACAAATGCGCAGGTCGAATAACTTAATTAAGAGTTATGTAAAAATATCGAAATCAGTTAGGACAATATGCAATGACGAATGCGAAACATTTAGGTACAACCCCAACTCTCTTTACACCGAGTTTTTATATCATAATGACCACTGCAAAACTACTTGCGGATAACTTCACACACGCACAGTTATTTCGGGGGCACTGTAGAGACACAATTCAAAATCTATTCTTCATAATATGCCCCGGGCCCTTACAATTTGATAAAATAACGAATGATTACTCAGTTATTATAAATACTAACTGCCTCATTAGCCAAGTAGTCCTGAGCGCGACTGCTACGCTAGAGGTCCTGGGTTCGATTCCCAGGTCGAGCAAAGTGTTATTGGGTTTTTCTATGAAATTCCCAGTAGCAGCTCGGAGTTAGGAATTTGTGCCCGGTTAATGGAAATAGGCTCGCCTCCTATTACATGGGACCTAAAAACACCGGCGAACTGTGGGTGTACATTAGTAGGTAGTACGCCTCTGCCTAACCCTTCGGGGAATACAAGCGTGATGGTATGTTATGTTACAAAAATTTTGGAGCGTGTCTATGAGAAGATGTATGAATGTAGGAGAATCAAGAAGTATAATAATAGTAGCTTGAGGCGGTCTATAAGTTTCTGCTTACACTGTGGGAGTGTGGTGTGTGTGTGGGATGTACAAATATTTTACGAGCCTCTGTGGTGGTAAATGTAAGGCGAAATAGTGCCAGAATTGTAGTTGGGACAAGACCAAAAGCATCTATCAAACTGTACTTGTGATGAATAGAAGACTCTTCTTCAAATGGTGAGACCGACTGGTGTATCAAATCAGAAGACGCAGGTCCGAATCCTGCCTGCGAGTTCAATTTTTCCTTCACTAAAATTACTTTATAATCTTAGCACGAAAAATGCAAATAAATCACAAAAAGAAAGAGAAAGAGAAGTCATACCTTTGTTCTAGTAATGGATGCTATTACAGATATATTATTCACTAAAACAATGAGTTCATTGCCAGAAAAGTAACAAACAGAGAACACGAGTTATTGTGAGCCTCAAACAAAGCATAGCTTGAATTTTGGAGCTCGCCAATACAACTTTTGCAGCTCTCAAATAAATTATTACTAATATTTTCAAAGGAAAATTACCAATAAGCACAATCACACAGGCATAAATAATAATAGGTATATTATATAGAATTTCATACAATGATATATGAACATCATGTGCGCGCAATCAAAGAAAGAACTTATACGTGTAAGTAATATTAAACCGATAAGTAAATGGGATTTCCTTAACTCCTCAAATATTAATATATTTAGAAAGAATATTGCATTGTCAGGAACGGTTATTGTAGATCTGTGAATAGATATTAATATCTGTGTAATGGATCTGTATGTGATGATTTATTTTCCTCAATATGTAACCTATATATTCGTGTTTTTCCGAGCATTTACAGCGTTGGTTAATGTATTCATTGGGGATCGCACTTAATGTACATATGTGCTTTATTTTGTTTAAAGGTTCCTTACAAATAGTTTGTGACCCATGCCAGACAAGGCGATTTATGGACATCCATTGTATTATATGTATAGGTGATGATCAGTAAAGGCGTTGCACAAATGCACATTTTTTTATGGGATTGGGGAGCAAACGAGCAGACGGACACCTGATGGTAAGCGATAACCGCCGCCCATGGACACCCGCAACACCAGAGGAGTCACAAGTGAGTTGCCCGCCTTTTAAAAGGGTTTGTCCTCCGGTAACCTCATTCACTCGGCGAAACACAACGCAAGCGTTTTTTCACGCCGGTTTTCTGTAAGTAATGTTTTCTATGGATGTGGTGGGAATGTTTCTATGGAATGGGTTTTCTATAAATAAATATGAATAGAGTCACTATAGCGACCGTCTATTGTTTACGTGTTGGTTAAGATATTAATTATAGCAGTGATAGCCTAGTGATATGACCATTGGACTGCCAAGTCAAAGGTCTCGAGTTCGAATCCAAGACCTCTGACTTTTCGAAGTCATGTGCGTATTAATACATAGTTAATTATCACGCGCATTAACGGTGAAGGAAAACATGCATGGGCATGCAGGAAACCCGCATGCCTTAAAGATTTTCTTGATGGCGTGTGAAGTCTGCCAACTCGCACTAGGCCAGCGTACCTATAATAGGTTGATTATAATTATTAGTTGTTTGTAAGAATGCGGGGACAGTTACATCATGACAAGAAAAATCCTATAGTTACTTGAACACCGTGGTTCAAGTGAGAACCTAAGCTCACAGATAATACCGAAGGTTTCATCGCTGAGTTGTGCGAAAAGAAGGAAAAAACAAAACGTTTCTCTTCCTACCATTAAGTATAATATCCCAGATTTACGCCGACAACGGATGACGTTTGCATAAACATTTCACAGTTAATAAAAAACAACTGTCGAGTGCGAATCTCAAACTGGGAGCAACAGAATCAGTAGGGCGGAGTTCGCTAGCTTTATCCTCATGAGAAATTAACCGTTCCATTAGTTTTAATTCACTCGACGCCCGCGCGGTCCGTTATTTCTGCTATATTCAGTACAAAAGTGCGTTAAAACATTGCTATTGCGCTGAAATGCTGAATAAAATGAGATATGGAGTGTATAGCACAATAATTCTGGCGAAGTTGTATCTTGTTACGCATAATTATGATATATAGACATTTCTGAACTGAGTTTTACCTCTACACTAGGTCATATTAAAAAGGAAGATTTCGTACCTTCCTTTGAGATTTGTTAGATTGTAACTAAATGTGTACATAATACTTCGGTATTGCCCACACCATTACCCCATGGAGGTCAAACTACAGAACACTTAGGTAGGTACTGTGGAGTACCAGGGTCATTGGCGATGGGGGGTTTATGATTTTAATTAAAATAATGCACAATAAGAGCAATCGCGACTTGTTTATTTGCTCAAGGGAAAACTCTTAATCGAATGACAATAATAAAATTCTTTTCTAGACATTTCAAAACTACTTACTTTTTTGTTCCAATGCGTACCTGTACCTGTAACCTACGTACCTGTGCGCACAATAAAAACTCCTTATTCTAAACTCTTACAGTACCTACTTCATACTTCAAATCTTTTTACAATCTATTTCTACTGTATCCTGTAATGAGATAAATTAATACTTAGAAAGAATCTTTGATTGACTTAGTTATCTTAATAGAGTCATTTATATACAATTCCAGCGAACTATGGGTGTACATTCTGCTTTAACTCTGACGGAATATACAATTTAATGTAGGGACTGAGCTACGTTTACTTATCAAGTCAATGGTTTTCAAACTACATGGGTTCAGCGGCTGTTACGTGGGAACGAGAGCAGTGACATGGGACATGACCGTAGGTGTGTATACATTTATACAATGTATATTGGCATACGTTTGAAGGCATGTTAGAGAATTTCGTGCGTAAAATTGAGCGTCAGGTATGGAGAACATGGTTCTTGTAAACCTTGTAAACAGAGCCTATTTTTTTTAATTAATGACATCCTTATGTGTAGTGCCTAACTAAAAAGTTTTGTTATCGTTGAGCGTACCTACTGAATAGGGATGAATTAAACGTTGTCGTAAATTGTACAATTACCATAAATCGATCAATCAGCATATTTTAAAACTATTCAAAACTGGCTATTAGGTATTCATAAATGCCTACATTTGACATGATATTCTGCAAAGACAAAAATCTGTGGCATTTATACCTATTGCAATCGCCAATCTATTTGGCAATCTAAGTGCGACACCTTTCATGGAACAGGGAAGCATTTTTCTGAATACTTGAAACAAAACAAACACGTATAGTATGCATTAGTTGTAAGATAAATATAATAGTTTTCGTGGAGTACCAGCGAGCGATCTATTTATGGGTCAATGTAGTTCTTCAATTCAATTTGCTTTTGCACAAAGGCTTCAAACGATATATTGGACGGAGCAGTGTCATAAAGCAATATTGTTTATTCCCGAAAGGTTAGGCAGAGGCGTACTCACGTAGCTACACCTACAGATCGCCAGTATGTTGAGGTCCACTGTAATACAGGAGGCGCGCCTATTGCCACTAATCGGGCACAAATCCCCAACTACGAACTGTTACTGAGAATTTCATAGGAAAATCTAATAACACAGCTTAAACTGTCAATCAAACCTAGGATCGCTAATAGATCCTATAGTATCTAGAAGTCGCGCTCATGCATCGTCATTATTGATAGAAAATCAATCATCAAGGTTAAATATATTGTTGTTATTACAACTCATAGAAATGTAAAACACTAAATAATGCTCCCTCTAAAATAAAGAAATTATATACGCTATAACAATATCAAATTACGGAGAACCTAACAGCACATCTAAACAATAAGACAGAGATCGTCGCACAGTAAAATATGTGCTTTATCAACAACTAATTAAAGACGGTACAATCCAACAACGCTAAAATATAACCCTTAAACTTTCGCATATTGTTTCCATCCTGTAATTGCGTCTGTCTACGAAACATGCGTAAGCGAGTTCTCTTGTTTCATTAAAGGTATAATTTTTCCTAAGTCTCATTACTTCGGCGAATGGACGTAAGGGGTAACAAAGACTAGCCGACCACCTCAGAAAGTTTACGAGCAGCCTGCAATATTGTGCGTGGAAACTTAATGAAAAGGAAACACCAGTATTGGCTACGTACATACTTTCTAGACCCTCGGTTGGGGCAGAAAGTATGCAATATTGCCTAATAAAGAAAAGAAATAGACGAACTGAGTAGGATTGATGTATTTTTGCTTCCTTGGCCTTGATTTTCTGTGAGGTACCTATTTTATAAAATGAATGGTTTTGTAAGGAAAATAAGAATATCTGTGCTGACTACCAAATTTCTTCTCTATTATAATGAGAAGCAAATAATGGAACTCTTAGAAAATATAATTAAATAACAGTTTACATTTTATCTCATCTGTCTCGCATTAGGAGTATTAGGATTATCCTACTACCTATATTATTTTAAACATTTCCACTAACTACGGCCCTGCACACCATTTCCGCTTCATTTACGTTCATTAGCCTGCATTAAGCAAGATCCATTTAGAATGCTCTTAACCTGGCTTTTTTACAACGTCATTTTCACTGTAGTACTTATTGAAGTGATGTTATTGTTGCGATTTTATTCAAAACTAGCTGACCTGAGAGACGTTGTCCTCTCCAAGTTTCAACTAACCACCTCGAAAAATTTGAATTTCCATATTTGTAATACACATAGCGCCATGGACCTCTGAATACCGTATTTCTGACCTATAAATTACTTAATTTAAAAAATTTGTTCACGTGGTATTGACATGAAGCATGGAAATATAAACAGACATACCTACATAGACAAAAATCTCAAATAACTGTTTCGGCGTCAGTAAATTAAGATTAACGCACGTTGCATTTCTTTTAAAATTAATATAATACATATGTGGTATATTCTTAGGGTATATTATTTAATTATTTGAATAAATGCAAAACTCTTTAGTTACTTTCTCAAATAAAGTGTGCGCACTGTATCTACACTATTGAGGTTTCAAATTATAAAATAAGTTACTATATGGCTGGATGCTTTAAAGAAGAAAACAAAAATTGTCAACTCAAAATGACACCTGTTATCGAATCAAATTTCATTGAGGTATTAACGATGTCGTGTTAGTCCGCTAGAAAATAAGTTGTCATTCTTTGTTTACTTCTATAATCTACTCAAATATTTAGTTTTTACACCGGCTTGTGCTCGCTGGATAAATCCTATGTACGCCCCGTGATTCCCTGTGTAAGTAGAGTTAGAATAACTGTACTAATAATCAATTCCTGGTCACAATAATGGTTTCTGATTGATCTACGTTATTTTCTTGTTTTATCTTATTTAGTCCCTATAAGTGTATTTTTTAATTTTATTATTTGATTCTGTTATAATGTTTGATCCGTGCTAGTCTAATACAGAATAACTTGAAAAATAAATTGACTTCAATGGTTATTTTTAAAATTCAGCGTTTTCAATGGTTAAAATTTTAATAACTTTTGATAGAGAGAACCGATTTGAATTAAAAATAGCCTAAATGTTAATCCAAGAAACAGGCTATGAATTCGTGCTTACTTCCTCCAAATCTCTTCAGCAGTTATCATTTGATGCGCGGTCAAACATACAGACAAACCGACAGACAAACTGACAGACAAACCGACAGACAAACAGACAGACAAACCGACAGACAAACAGACAGACAAAAGTTCCAAAAATAATAGAAATGGATTGTGTTACCGATTCTGAGTCCCCCAAATTAGTTTTTTTGTAAATATAAGCAATGTACAGACACGGCTCACTTACATTCTTATTATATTTAAGATTATAGGTAAAATCAAATTAACATAGAATTTTATAGTTGGTATGCTTTTGTTTTGTCTTTACTTACCCATGTTAGCGAGTTTTGTTGTAACTTATTCAGGGTTCCTTTACCGCATACAGTCTATATTATGCGCTACCTTCTCCAGGTTTTCTGTAGAGTGGTGTTTACACATTGTCCACATGATTAATTCGCCACCTTTATTGTAATAAAAAGGTACAAAGTTGTGGTATTACGTGTGCCCCTGTTTATCTTTAAATTGTGCCAGGGTATTAAGCTACTGCTTGGGAATGCTTAAGTGCCTTCATTTATATTTTGGCTATTTGACATTTATAACTCGCGTAGGTTGACAGGAATGAAAATGGAACATTGTTTTTCCGTATGTCATTACTCTGAGGTATTTCCTTGTAGTCCAATGGGTAGGTATAGAGTGGTACAGTCAAGGTACAGTAGTATTAATAGTAGTAGCAGATGGAGATTCCAACACTGTATACATAGTGTTTTTTATTAGATATAGATAGGTAGAGCAGGAGTATTAAGAGATTCTGAATAAACAGTAAATACAGACCGTTAGAGTAGTAGTAGTTCTAAAACTCCTTTGTAAATCCTGTAGATGAAAACCAAGCGAGTAGTAGAAGACTTACTATTCAGTATCTGTTCAAAAAAGGCATCAAAAGATAGGATAAAGTCAGCAACAATATTTTTAAGTAAAATTATTATATTAGATATCACTCTATCAACTAAATAATACCATTAACCCTTGGAGATTGATATAGATACACGTAGAATGTACGAAACTAACTTAAATTCCTTGATCAAGTTAACAAGAGTACCTACAACCGAGTAAGGGTACGGGACCACAAAATGGTTTACTGTAGGTATATTTTAGTAGTCAATTTAGCTTTGGAATGTGTCTACAGTTATATTTATATCTACAGTTAGTTTCAAAGCCTACATACTTCATTTAAGAATGTTCAGTTATATTAGAAAATTTATACTCAATCGTTTACACTTCCAATATTCGATCATTATTTTTCCTATAACCGGTCTCTATTTCAATACGGATCTACTTTGATAAAATACCGAGAAAAAAGTGTATTGAAAATTGCATTGTGTATAAAAGCAACAGTGTCAACCGTATTGTGAGCTCAATATCAATCGATAGTAATCGCATCACTGGAGATTAAACCTCATCGATATTTTTTATGTATCGATATACATCACCGAATATATTTGCAGCTACAATTATTTTAGTATTCGAAATATTATCGATAGTGCATGACATCCCATATCACCAATTGTTAAAAGGTAAAACCCAATGTCACAAATAATACTGTGAAAGATAATGTTGTAATAGCATTTTACTGGATATTACTCAGTGAATTTAACTATAGAGAAAGGATTTCTATCTGAATAGAAAAAAAAACAGCGGGTTGCACTCCAGGAGTGCCGGCAGAAGTGAAAACTTGAACATTAACGTAGTGCATTTTTGATATTTTGGAATGGTTAGGAATAATTTCGCACGAATTGCTTTAATTATCAGTATAAAAGTAGGTACTATCATTTATGTGGTTAATTTATTGCGCTATCGTATGTAAACATGACAATTTATATTACATAAAAAAATTAACAGAGGTCACGTGTCCTGACGAGAGTTTAAAATTTTTTAATCATCCCAAAAAGTGCACAACGCCGCCAAAGTTTTCACTTCAAAAACATTCACATAATATCGTTTAAATAAATGGAGACGGGCGTTAGCCAAGTTGAATGAAGGGGATAATATAAACGCAAGCATAAATGCCTTATGCAAGAAAAAAATATGCCTTATTTTCCAGATATTGCGCGCAATCGTACACTCAAAGAAATCGCGGTGCCGCACGCCTGTCTATCAAAAGTGTTGTCAACTTACTTTCAAATGCTCTTATTTCACACGTCAAATGAATAGAAATCGACTTACTATTATCAATTTATATCAATAAAATATGAACCGTAAAACGTGAAAAACGTTTTTGTGGCAAAGTAGGTAAACAGAAATCTCCTGGAGGCGAAATCGTTTTATAAAATAAAGTAAGTCCAATAATTCAACACTTCGTCGCTCCTTAGAGGGTGAGAGATATAAAATGGAGAAAAACGTTCCTAATTCAGTTTGCTCCGACGAACGGTGTACTCCGCAGCCACTAGGTCTTTACATCGAGTGGAAGCGGAAATAATATCTATCGATAGATGGCGATTCTCTACAGTTGCCTTTGAAAACGACGACTTCGCTTACTCAATGTAATGGTAGTGATCGTAGCACCGTATTTTAAACTAAGAACAGACTTTTTCTTCCAATGATAGTACTTAGGTACTATTCCATCCTAAGATCGTCTGCGGAGGCGTAAAATTAAGTCGCTTCCTCGTCTGTCGGCGACGTAGCGAGTAGATTAATCCTTCTTATGGTAGCAAGGAAATAAATAATGTATAACTGCTTAAGAACGAACAATTGAAGTGTGAATAAACAAAGAGCGTAATGTACACGTAGTTTATTTAATGCATTAAGAGTAAACCGGCGACGCTCCGCTCTGAATCCAGCGGTTGAATACAAGACGAATTGAGTACATTATCTGCAGTAACATTCCCGGGCTAGTTAGCTCCTTGTTCACAGAGGAAACTTGTCTACGTCGCCTTCAGAAAGGCGGGCTATAGGAGTGGCTTTTATGCAACCACCGTCACGCAAATTGTAGCGGAATGCCACGCTTCTAGACTGATTGCAGGGTCCGTATATAAGTATACATTCTTAGTTCGTAGGTATCTCTGGCTATGTGAATAACCGTGCGATGTCGAGTATTATACAAAATAAACTCTTCAATAATTCAAGCTATAATAACTGAGTGAACGCAACCGGGACTGAACGTCATGTTTATAATATCTACTTAGTTTGAATTTTGTTGGTCACATGCTGTTTACAATTTTATATCATTCGTGTTCCACTTTGACAATTTGTGTTCAATGGAACGTAATTTTAGTAATTAATATCTATATCTACATGTGAATACCAGGTATATATTATGAAGTGTATCAATGATACTTAATACTTTATTGAATTCCATAATGTATACAGATGTAAGGATTTAAAATTATATTATCAATTATGGACCCTGTCGGGCTCTGCAAAGTTTATACAAATTTGTAGAAGAGAGGAGTGTTTTTTTTTGAGAATTGTTAATATAATTTATAGTTCGCTACAGGATATTTGATTTAATAATTTATTATGTACTGATGACAAGTGTGTCTGCTGAGTATGGTAGTTATATGTTAGATTTCCAGGTCGACTCAAGATTTTTCTATGAAATCTTTTGTAGCATCTCGGGGTTCTAGTAGAAATTCTACTCAGTTTACAGTGATAGGCTCATTCCTTATTAGGATAATGCCTTATTAGACACAAGACCTCACAACATACCAGTGAACTATGAGTACCACCTACCTACATTAGTATTCTTCTCCTTAACCCTTCGGGAAGTAATGGCGTAGTTGTATGCTATCTTATGATTATACTACAAAATTCTCTAGAAAATAATGTTACTATACCAAGCCATCAGGTTTGCAACACCATATAACACCTTGTGTATCTTATGAAATTGGCAGCTTTCCTATGATAATATGCGATACCTAATGCTTTTCTTATTAACCTGGGCGCTTCCTAAGCTCGTGTTAGGCTTTCACAACAGACTCCAGCGTTGGAAAAGTTTTAAGCTCGTTCCTCCGTAATCTTTGGTCTCCTACAGTATCGGTTGAGATTACTTTTACAACAACATACAGGTACATAGTGGTTTTCGCGATTATTACGTACATTATTATCTTGCTTTAAGTATACAAGAATATGACTGTAATGTAGGGATATTGTTTTTTATTTTACTCGACGAGGTATACAAAGTTAGGCAAGGTTTTATATAAGGTCTGCACTACGTAGACCTACTTATATCATTGGGAATAAAGATGGATTAACATATACATTGAAATAAATTAGTTATACACTATGTTAAAAAACCCTATCCGATCCGAAAGGGACATATAAGTATCCCAATCATATCCCCAAATAAAATAAGAAATATTAATGAAAGTAAACATAATGAAGTTTAAATTTCACGATGGTCGTACCCCGCAACTAACCCAAATACTAGGAAATTTTCAAAATTTGGGGAATTTATTTACTCGTAATGTGAAAACGATTAGGTATTTAGATGGAATCGAATTTCGATACCTAACAATACCTTCACGGATCTATACAAAATGAAATCATCAAAAATACAAAACAGCATTAGGTACTACCTACTAACAGCCATGATAACTTGATACAATAACTGTTAAACTAATTGAAAATATATAGGTAGGTAAGTACTTTTGTGTTGAATGGTTTC
Source organism: Acronicta leporina (assembly GCA_947256265.1). NCBI lineage: Eukaryota > Metazoa > Arthropoda > Insecta > Lepidoptera > Noctuidae > Acronicta > Acronicta leporina. The sequence continues at coordinate 9,851,936 of OX366521.1, forward strand.
CTAAGTTTTCCTGATCAGCAGTCTGACGCTTGAGGCGCAATTGGACTTTATAAGCTCACTTACTTATAGATAAATTATGAATTACTTATCACAACTTTGTTTCAACTTTGAATGGCAATAATAATGGAAAATATTTTGATAATTTGTACCAGCCAACCTTTTACCGTTTGGGATCAAAAGCAATATGTTATTTATGCATGTAGTTTTAACGAAGTCATGAAAGAATTTACATAATTTCCAGTTTTCATGTAACTGGGGTGGCGTTTAGGTTATATTTAGGTACACTACGGACTAAAGTTAGTTCGCAGTTTCCATTATAGTTGGTCCTCTAGTATCCCAGAATGCTGTCCACGGTCATCTCTCTTAATTTTGTACAACTTTTGTAATTACCGTAATCAAGTGTTGTTGCTAGCTTGATATAAATTACTAAGAAAATGCAAGTCTTTTTTAAAATAACTAAACGAGGTTGTATTATATAATTGTATTTTTTTGTATAATGTCTGATTTTAAGATGAATAGATGGTGAATGCATCGTAAATCGATGTCGCTTTTTTGTGTTTCTGGTCGTCCGGTAGTAGAAAGGACAAGGGGAATAAGATCGTGGAGATCTGATGCACACTCTCCGAATTACGTATTGTGATTGAAGTTTAGGGATAGTCCCAAGTTGGGTGCCAAAATTAGTTCATTTACTTACTTTACCTACTACCTACCTAGCTTGGCGGAAAGCCTTCAGTCGGTTACCAAAAAATTTGTCGCAGATATGTTATTTTGTTTTAATCATATCCATATTCATACGTCCTGGGTCCTGCACATCCAACTTTTACCCCAAATAATGATAAAATTCACACGATAAGAACATACCTACGCGTGTCTTAGACATATGTGCCTATTTCAGTATGTACATTAAATATAAGTAAACCTATTTATTACACTTAGGTACCTACCTGGCACCAAAACCAATGGAGTAAAACTTTTGATAAACACGATTCTAACGAAGTACACGCAAGTTACCTTTAGGCGTAAAATATCTTCCTAACTTTCAAAGTAACTTCGAATTTAGTTTAATGAAACGAAGCCTATAACATGACTTCATAATAACAAAGAAAGCATAAACTTTCATAATCTAATGATTAAGTTCAGACAGGTTTTAGAATTTTGTTGGTATATGAGGAACTAGGGAAGCTCTAATGTTTCTAAAATAAGGGTTAATTTTCCCTGAACATGTAAATCTGCTACAGAATTAAGCATTGGCACCTAGTTAAAAGTCGAGGAGAATTGGTACAAAGTATCCTCATAATCATCATTATCCTAGCCATATGATTTCCACATTCATAACTGTACGTTGGAGTCTGTTCTTAGTCTAACCAGATCTCAGGACCGGATTATTCATAATGAAATATGTCACCTGGATATTCCTTGTCGTAATCGTCGGTGGTGCTGTATTGTCATCCTTTGGAATGCGATGGAAGAACGCGGGTAAAAGTTTGTGAAGCTCAAAGGATAAAATTGGATTTTCGTAAACAAAATATTTCCCCGATACAGGAATAACGTAGGGTCTATTGACATAGTTAGGTCCAGATGCAGCTCAATATTACTTTTTAAGCTTATTATTATACAAGACATGGTTCAAAACTGATTGCTGTACAGAATGTTCTGTTTTTAGCAACTAATTTTTAATCAGTTTAAAAAAATATTAGCTCCTGCAGCACAGTTTTAAATTTTTTAATAGTGCAGGAGTTAGGGAATTCTTTTCTATTTACAATCTATGTTTGTGTCCAATTAAGAATTTATAATTTTATTAGCGAATTTATCTTAATTTATTCCGAATATGTCATGTACCTATCATTGGTACATAAACCAAATAAATTTTTCGTTATTTATACAAAGTATTTATGTAACCACACCGCAATTCTGTTGTTTGCACGCGTGTTTCAAGTGTTGTTTTAGATTAAGCACGTTGGTGTTTTCACACCGCAGGAGACGCAAGTCAAATAAAAGAGTTCGCAGTATTTACATTATAAGTTAAATTTGTGACATAGCCGTTCCATCCGTTGTGGTTGAATATAGGGCTTATTACAAACATACCGATACCTATTATCGATAAGATGTCTACAATTAGATGTCTTACAGTCATTTTGCAAGTCAATGTTATAGATTTTTAATACTAGAGAGGTAAGATGTTCATTAAAAAGCTTCATATACATTTAAAGCTTTAGTTACCAATAGATATGTAAAAACCAAACACTACCATCAACCTCCATAAACACTAAACTTCCTTTTATCCTCGACAGCACTTTTCAAAGCGGGAAATTTATTTAGACAGCTGCTGTATTGATAGCAAGACTTGTATGCTAGGCTAGAATACGCTAGGCTAACATTTTAGCGCGTCGATAAACAACTCAGGAAGATCGAAACGAGTTATTTATTTGCATCCACTTCGAACAACGATTGGTATTTTTACGTACTATGGAAGTTTCGTAGTCAGAGAGCTTAGGAAAAAATTTAAGTGACTTATGTCTTATGGCGGCCTCGTGGCTAACTAATAACTATGATAATATCATAGTTATTAGTTGGTTGGTTGGTTATTACTAATAACTATGATAATATCATAGTTATTAGTTATTCAATCGATTTGTAAGGTTAAATTCAGCTTGCGGTCAATCTATGGAACGGTGACCATTCAGAACACATAGAAACATTTTCGTAAAGCTGTTTGTAATTAAAAACAGAAATCATCCGGTACCAATTTTCTTTTCACACCCAATTGTAAAATTTGTGAAATGTGACAGTCGCGCGACCAAAATACCTGCTATGTGACTATGTAAAATAAGTAACTAGTTATTAGTCCCTAAATCGCGCCTAAATAGTTCCGAGACACTGATTCAGTATTACCTAAGGAAGTCAGCCGGGTGACTAGACTATCTAAGCTGGCGACCGGTGAAAATTATGAAATCCCTCTTTCTAAGTAGTCACACTGGAACTTCAGACACGTAAAGTGAGTAGGGCAAATATTACTAGTAAAGGGGCTTAGTTGTCTATTACCAGATAACGAGCAGTTTATCTCTACAACTCCTCAACTATCAGGTCTCCTGTAACGTAAACAATGCGGCGTTTTTTAAATGTTTTTTTTGCCGTTTTCCTTATGCTATTTTCGTGCAAAAGGATACTTAAAACATTGTTTGTTTTTTGTTTTGCGAATTTCAGCCGTGTTGATATTTCGTAACGAATTTTTTTATACGGGATTTGGTTAAAGCTGACGTGAGGGAAAATTAAAATCTGAGGTGCTCTTATTTATGATCGATGAAGAGTAATGGTTGTAGCTTGGTTACGGTTTCTGAAACATGCTATTAGTCCAATAAGGTTATTAAAAAGTGATTGGTGTGGGTGCTGGTAGTGATGGCTTACACAACAATTAAGATATAACATGCCATCACGCCTGAATTCTCTAAAGGGTTAGGCAGAAGCGTACCTATTGCGGTACATTCACAATTCGCCGTTGTGTAAGTTCCATGTAATAGAATCCAACTTATTACCACTTACCACAAATCCAAATTTCGAGCTGCTACTGCTTTGTTATTTTGTTGTGATTTTTTTGCATTATTCATGCTAAGATTATAAAGTTACTTTAGTGAAACAAAAATTCGATTTGCACGCAGGATTCAAACCTGCGTCTTCTGGTTAGTTACATCAGACTTTATGACCGCTAAGCCACCGCGAGTCCCACCACCAAAATTTTTCTAATAGAATTTGGTTCGACTTGGTATCGAACCCAAGACATTTTTTCCAGTAGTCGAAGATTAAGATATTATACTATCACGGAAGACAAAAGTGGGCTGCTGTAAGTACTGCTGTACATCCACAGTTCGCCGTCATGATAAGGTCCCATGCAAACTCTGAGCTTCTGCTGAGATTTTCCTAGAAAAACCCAATATACACCTTTGCTCGACCTAATAATCGAAATCAAGAAAATTGTTCAGCAGTCGTAATTTAAGAAATTATTTTACAAAAACAATGATGTCCGATTTACAAACGAGACGGTTAACCACACTACAAATGTATAGCTAATCATTGTTACGTTTATATTGGACTATTTACTATGGGCTAATACCAAGAGACGATTAATTGTCATCTACTACTAATCTATCCTTAGCTAGCAATTAGTGCTCATTAGAATAACATAGCAGTAATGGCCACTTTTACTAACGATGTAAACATACTATTACTTAACATACCATCACCCCTGTATTTCCCGTAAGGTTAGGCAGAGGCTTACCTACTCTATAATCTATATTAAAGTATGCTCCCATTTCGCCGGTAAGATTGTTTAATGCTTATTGCCGTTAACCGAGCACAAGACGAAACTTCGAGCTGTTACAGAGGATTCCATAGAAAAACTAACTTTAACTTTTTAACGTGGGAGAGCCATGCTTCGGTACGAATGGGCCGGCTCGACCGGAGTGATACCACGGCCTCACAGCAAACCGGCGTGAAACAACACTTGCGTTGTGTTTCGCCGAGTGAATGAGGTTACCGGAGGCCCAAACCCTTTTAAAAGGCGGGCAACGCACTTGTGACTCCTCTGGTGTTGCGGGTGTCCATAGGCGGCGGTTATCGCTTACCATCAGGTGATCCTTCTGCTCGTTTGCTCCCCTATCCTATAAAAAAAAACTCCATAGCACTTTCGTCCACCTGGAAATTAAATCCAAGAAGTCCAGCGAAGCAGTTGCACTAACAATCGCAAGAATAATGCGGAAGTTAGTCTATCATATCAATTATAAGAAATCTTTACTTAATGTTTTCCCCTATCCGCGTTTATATAAAAAATTCATGCATACACATAATTGAATTATATGTTTGAGGAAGGACAAGGCGGAATGAACGTTAAAATAACCCCTCTAAATTGGTCCCATAGTCCCTAAACATATACCACTGAATGAAGTAGTGATGCGGTTGGCTGTCATCGGGACTGGCCTTAGGTTTTAACCTAATCTATATATAAAAATCAATTGCTGTTCTTTAGTCCCGCTAAAACTCAAGAACGGCTGGGCCGATTTAGCTGATTTTGGTTTTGAAATGTTTGTAGAAGTCCAGGGAAGGTTTAAAAGGTGAGAAAATGTTTTTCTGATGCGATACGCAGTTCGCCAGGTCAGCTAGTTTAATAATAATTTATTTAATTAATATATCTATATTATTTAATTTTAGTCCATACTGCATACCGTTTTCACTGAATAAAACAGAGTAGTTGTAATATATTACAGCGTTACTGTTTCATGTTTAGCTATTGCGCAAGGCAAAATGTTCGGACGGCCATATCTTTATCAATGATACAAATACTTTAGAACTAAGTACAAACATAATTTGACTTTGTTTGGAATGAAACGCGCTACCCGGAATTTAACAAGCCGGCTTGGCTTGTTAAATTGAATCAAATCATCAATATTAAAATACAAACGAAAACATTGTTCAATACACCGCTTCAGTTTGTTTACAAAACTGATCAAGGGCCTTTTGAGCTTAAAACATTGTTGAACAAACTGTAGTATGACGTCACAGCTGTAGATACTGACCGACCGAAGGTAAAGAATGACGTAATTGAAATTCCATTTAAAGCAGAGCAATTAAAATACCAAGGTAAGACTGGAATTAGATCGAACGCCTCATTAGGAAATAATGACGTCACTTGCTAAAGACTATTAGATGTCGTCATAATGTTGAGGTTGGTTTCAGGCTAACCAATACGCCTGAATATCGGATATTTTACCCGAAGCGACTACCATTAGACTTTCGCAGCCCAATTTCTGAATAATACCTACCGAATAGATATGATACGTTTTAAGTTTAACTAACAAAAACCGAGTCTGCTTACATAATACGAATGTTACCGCAATGCTATGCTGTAAAGGAATCAAGACTCCGGGGTTTAATCTATATGTATACTAATATGAAGCTGAAGGGTTTGTTTGTTTGTTTGTGAGAACGCGCTAATCTGAGGAACTACTCCTCCGATTTGAAAAAATCTTTCAGTGTTAGATAGCCTATTTATTGAGGAAGGCTATAGGCTATATATCATCACGCTAAGACTAAGTACTTAACTATTCCACGCGGACGAAGTCGCGAGCGGAAGCTAGTAAATTAATAAAATCTTACTGCTCAGCCTATTAAAATATTATATGTTCTAGATAGTAAACAGGTAAAGTAAAATATTATTAATCGATTCATTCTTCTTATCGAAAAAAGTCGATCTTAGGCAAGTATCTTTACAGATGTTTAGTAGGATGCGTTAATTTCAGATATAATAAAAAAAACGGTTGCACTCTGGTAGTGCCGGCGTGAAAACTTGAATATTAACGAAGATTTCACTTCAATGCATCTTACGGTCACGATATTATCTGAGTGATATGATCTGACGCGAGTATAACATTTTTTCCCCATCACAAAAAGTACACAGCGCCTCATTTAATAACTGGATTAATCTAAATTTTCGGCAATAAAGTCCGTAATATCGACTATTACCCAGATGCAGTATACCCAGAATATTACTGAGTAAAATCTGCGAGCAAGTACAGCGTCCGTACCTACAATAATTTCGCCATATGAGTTCCGGCCGCGGCGCCGTCAGTTCGTGTGCAAGTTAAAAGCCGCTAATCCATTTGCCTTTTATCTCGCTATGGAAAATGCACCGAAATGTTTCATGCCAGGAAAATGTTGAAGGAAACCCAGCTTTGATTATTTTTACCATTTTCACAAAATGTAACGTAGTTTAAAAAAAAAATCACTAGTACAAATGTGAACATATAGAATATAAGCACTTACTTAATAGGTATTGGTTAATGGTTATAGATTTCTATTTTATTTTAGTCTTCGGCTATTTTGTTTTAGTTTGAGATCTAGGTAGGTATTCGAACTGCAAAGACTTTTTTCTAAATCATTGGTGTTATGTAAGTGATTTATTATTTGGAAAGAATGAAGTTGTTAGATAAAACAATGATAGCTAAGTGCTAATAATCATTAGACTACAAAGTCAGTTCAAATCAAAGCTACGCACCAAAACATCGCGATGAAACCTACCGGAGAGATTTTCTCGAAAGCGACGTGTGAAGTTTGCCATTGTGGTATTTACAGTGTAAATAGGTTGGCGAAGATAATGATGAAGTGGTTTTTGAAATTATTTGATTCTGTTGCATTTATGTTTTTTTTTATGGGATAGGGGGGCAAATGAGCTGAGGGATCGCCTGGTGGTAAGCGATTACCGTCGCCCATGGACAACACTAGAGGAGTCTCGAGTGCTTTGCCCGCCTGATTACCGTCGCCCATGGACAACACTAGAGGAGTCTCGAGTGCTTTGCCCGCCTGATTACCGTCGCCCATGGACAACACTAGAGGAGTCTCGAGTGCTTTGCCCGCCTGATTACCGTCGCCCATGGACAACACTAGAGGAGTCTCGAGTGCTTTGCCCGCCTGATTACCGTCGCCCATGGACAACACTAGAGGAGTCTCGAGTGCTTTGCCCGCCTGATTACCGTCGCCCATGGACAACACTAGAGGAGTCTCGAGTGCTTTGCCCGCCTGATTACCGTCGCCCATGGACAACACTAGAGGAGTCTCGAGTGCTTTGCCCGCCTGATTACCGTCGCCCATGGACAACACTAGAGGAGTCTCGAGTGCTTTGCCCGCCTGATTACCGTCGCCCATGGACAACACTAGAGGAGTCTCGAGTGCTTTGCCCGCCTGATTACCGTCGCCCATGGACAACACCAGAGGAGTCTCGAGTGCTTTGCCCGCCTTTTAGGTGTTTGGGCCTCCGGTATCCTCACTCTCTCGGCGCAATATTATGCCTATTATGCGTTGTTTCACGCTGGTTTTCTGCTTATTATAATATATGACAAAGTAAGCAAAGATTAATTGATTTGTGATTTATATTAATAAAAAATAAGAGTTCTTGTCACCTATACCTGTCTAGGTAATATTTGGTTGCTTATATACTATAATACAACTAGATACGATATTTTAACAACCTTGGATACAAATTAAATGACACTCCCACTTAGATACGGTATACTAACTCAGAGGTCACTGGAAAGGTAAATAAACTTTTGCGAATACCTAAAGTCTAGGTTTTATAATTTGTAAAAGTTTTATCTAGCTCATGCAATAAATTAGGTACCTAATCGTAACACGTCGCGAATTCCCAGCGCAATATTCCAGAGTTATATATAACACTAGCTTCTGCCCCCGACTTCGTCAGCGTAGCGTGATGATATATAGCCTATAGCCTTCCTTAATAAATGGGCTATCTAACATTAAAGAATTTTTCGAATCGTAGTTCCTGAGATTAGCGCGTTCAAGCAAACAAACAAACAAACTCTTCAGCTTTATATATTAGTATATATAGAAGTATAGATAAAAAGAATCAAAATTTAAAGCTTGTTTTATTCGCGGGTCTGATCCACTTACGATGAAACCAAAATGGAGACAGAAACGGGATCCAATATAGAAAGCATTTATTATTCAGAGCCGCTCTTCATATCTTTCACGATTCTTCTCAGTTAACTTAAAATGAGTGAAAGATGCGAGCAATAATGGTGGGCGCACAACATGCAACAGAAAGTTGTTAAATAGTTGCGTAACATTTTGAATATATTATATTTAACTAGCCCCGCCCGCGACTTCGTCTGCGTGGACTTCAGATAAAAAGTAGCCCATGTGTTATTCCAGACTATAATCTATCTCTGTGCCAAATTTTATCCAGATCCGTTCAGCCGTTCTGGCGTGAAAGAGTAACAAACATCTATCCATCCAACCTCACAAACTTTCACATTTATAAGTAGGATAAATGCTTGAACTCTGGTGAAGCAGCAATAGCTTAGTGATATTGACTATTGGACTATCAAGTTGTGGAAGGTCCCGACTTCTAATTCAAAGCACGCACCTCTGACTTTTAGCAATAATATGCGTATTAAAATTAATTCAGTCATCCGCTTAAATAATGAAAGAAAACATTGTCCGGCAACTTTTTGTTTCTAGTACGGAAAATCCTGATGGATCGTCCGCCACTTTTATCTCAGACTTGTACCGACTAAAAAAACAGCCACGGTCATGGGATCCGTGACATGCACCACGACCGTGACAACTTGTCCGGCAACCTGCTTGAGAGATTTTTTCGATGGCATATGAAGTCTGCCAACTCGCGCTAGGCCATCATGATGGGGCTCCGGGCCAAAAACACTGCTCCGGGGCCCGATGGTGTGCCGGGCCGCGCTCTCGTCCTCGCTCTGGAGGAGCTAGAGCCCCAACTGAGAGGACTCTTCTCGGCGTGCCTAGAGCGGGGCCAGTTTCCCGCTCCGTGGAAAACGGGCCGTCTGGTCCTGCTCCGAAAGGCCGGGCGCCCTGCCGACTCACCGTCCGCATACCGGCCCATAGTGCTGCTGGACGAGGTGGGCAAGCTGTTCGAGCGGATCATTGCAGACCGCCTCGCCAGCCACTTGTTCACAGAAGGGCCGGACTTGGACGACAGCCAGTTCGGCTTTCGGCGTGGGCGCTCTACCATCGACGCCATACTCCGAGTGAGAGTCCTGGCGGAGGAAGCGGTGTCCCGGGGTGGGGTGGTGTTGGCGGTGTCCTTGGACATCACCAACGCCTTCAACACCCTGCCCTGGAGTTGTATTAGGGAGGCCCTGCGATACCATAGGGTTCCTCCCTACCTCCGCCGCATTGTTGGGGCCTATCTGGCAGACAGGTGTGTCACCTACAGGGGACGCGACGGCACAGGCCAGCGCGAGATGTCGTGCGGTGTTCCACAGGGCTCGGTTCTGGGCCCTCTCCTGTGGAACATCGGGTACGACTGGGTGCTGAGGGGCGAGCTGTCGCCGGGGGTGAACCTGACGTGTTACGCAGACAACACGCAGGTCACCGCTCGGGGCAGCTCGCACAGGGAAGCGGCGTTGCTAGCTACGGGTGCGGTCTCACAGGTGGTGGGCCGCATACGGCGCCTCGGCCTGGAGGTGGCCCTCAACAAGTCGGAGGCCATCGCTTTTTATGGCCCCCGACGGGCGCCGCCGCCGGGATCACACATCGTGGTGGGAGGGGCCCGAATCGCTGTCGAGTCCACCATGAAGTACCTAGGATTGGTGCTCGACAGCCGGTGGGACTTCGGCCTCCACTTCCTGCGGCTGGCGCCAAAGTTGATGGGCGCGGCGGGCGCGCTTTCAACGCTGCTTCCCAATCTTGGAGGCCCGAGCACCGCCTGTAGGCGGTTGTACGTGGGGATCGTGCGATCCATGGCCCTTTACGGGGCCCCGGTGTGGGCGGCCGACCTGACGGCCCGCAGTATCGCGGTGCTGCGAAGACCGCAGAGAGCGATGGCCGTCAGGGTCATTCGCGGTTATCGCACGATATCCTACGAGGCGGCTTGTGCACTGGCCGGATCCCCGCCCTGGGACCTGGAGGCGAAAGTCCTCGCGACACTCCATCTGTGGCGCGAGGAGGAGCGGACGCGAGGTGCGGGGCCGGTGCAGCGGCAGTTATCGCTGCGCCGGCAGGAGCTCCAACGGGTCCTAGTGGCGGAATGGCGGGACAGGCTTTCGCGCCCTACCGTACTACCGCCTCGTCACCATCGAGGCGGTCCGGCCAGTGCTCGAGCGCTGGCTCGGGAGGAGGCACGGCTCCCTCACGTTTCGGGCGACGCAGGTGCTCTCGGGGCACGGCTGCTTCGGGAAGTACCTGTGTCGCATAGGGAGGGAGCCGGACGCCCGGTGCCATCACTGCGTCCATTGTCGGGAGGACACGGCGCTGCACACGCTCGTAGAGTGTGCGGCATGGGAGGAGCCGCGCCGTGCCCTCGTCGCTGAGGTGGGAGACGACCTGTCGCTGCCGGCCGTCGTTCGATCTATGGTCGGCAGCGCGGCGTCTTGGGATGCAGTGATCGCCTTCTGCGAAACAGTCATCTCGCAGAAGGAAGCTGCGGAACGGGAGAGGGAGTGTGTCAGCACTAACCCGATCCGCAGCCGGCGCGCCGGGCGTCGGAGGAGGGCCGACAATGCCCTCTTCCGGCCTCCATAAATGGGTCCGGGGGTGGCGGACGCGGGGACGTCCGCCACGCCCCCCTTATAGGACCCGAGGCGGTGGCGCGTAGTGTTCCACGCGCGCCCCTCTAAGGCGATGGGGGGGAGTCCAACGCCTCACCCCCCCCCCTACACAATCAGACGGGACCCGCTGCGGCGGGCCGACACCAGTCGGGGGCCGCGGACGAATTCTCTGTTTCCCGTAGCCCCCGACGCAAACGTGCAGGAAGGAACACCGTGTGGTTTTTAGTCGGTAGGTCACCCACTCTGGGTGGAGTCCGACACGCCCCGCCGCCTCCCCGGGCGGCGGAAGTCCATGAGGATTTTCCACACGCACAAAAAAAAAAGAAAAAAAAAGGCCATCATGATGGACCATAGTATGCAGCTAATCTTAGAACTAATATCGTAAAGTACAAGATCAGAATGAGACACACGCCCGTGTAACTTTTCATTACACGTACCGCACCGCTCTGTAAACACCGTATTTATTACCGACTGTGTACATACTATGTACTTTCATTTTGTTCATCTAGTTTAATTTTCTATTGTAACTATTTACTAGGTAAGTGTAAATTTCGATGTCCTGTCCAAACGACATGATTCATGCGCGGAAAAGCTCGCCCTAAGCTTTTTTAATGTTCAAACAACGTCGGCTAGCTCCTAACTCATTCCATGATATCGTGGTTGCATTAGAAGATTGCTCTTTCATCTAATACGGGATGCATTTCGCTTTTATCGTTCATTTATATTAAACTTCCTCCGCATAATGAAAAGTTTTACGTGATCAGAATCTCTGTCGTTTCAACGTTATGGGAGAGCTCCTAATTGCCAGTAATTGTAAATCTTCTGGGGGTAACACCACTTACGACTGTCAATACATCACGTCGGATATGCGTGGGGCTGTTCGGGTGGGGGTCGCGTGCGTTACGAGCGACAATTAATTCAAAACGGTTGTGAATAGCCACAAAAATGATAAATTTGTACACGCGACACGTCCGCACCATCCCCGCCGTCTCGTCTGAACAAAACGCCGCTATGGTCCTAATTGCAGTAATTATGAAACTCTTCGCTCGTTGATGAAAGTAATTTTTCTGTAGCGACTACCAATTAGGCGTTACCAATTAGTGGGAAGAGGCGCAATTTGTAACATGAACCCAAATTATGAGGGATAATATTTGCTTTCTATAGTTCAAATGTGGTCTGCAGCCCATTGCTTAAAATTATTTGTCTCTATGAATAAGAAACAAGTGAGTTTGATTAATAATACAATTTCATCTCCACCAATGATGCTGTTTAAAATTATTTATCTGTACATATCAATGTGATAATGCACAGCAGATTTAAATACAATTGTTTTTCAGTGCAAACAAAAAGGTTGTCCAATAAAACGCTGCTTAAACTCAAAAAAACAAATCTGTTTTGTTAGGTCAAACTCGCCCTCAAAAAGAAAATATTGTTTAGAGAAACATTTATTATAAATGGCTTGTAACTTAATTCAGAAGTCATTAAATATTATGCCAGTACCCAGCTTTTTACGAAATAGGTCTTTGTATTGTTTGTTATTCGTAAATATTGTTGCCTTGTTTAAAACAAAGAGTAATTACAATAATAAAACTTAGTTTTATAATACTAATAACAACGAAGTTTCCTATTGTTTAGGTTAGAATTAACTTAATCTGTCGTAGATTCAATCGAGGTAAGCCGCAAGAATGTTTCAAAGGTCATTAAGTTATATTGATAAACTGTCTCATTAGCCAAGTGGTCCTGAGCGCGACTGCTACGCTAGAGGTCCTGGGTTCGATTCCCATGTCGAGCAAATTTTTAATTTTAATTTCTTTTTCTGTGAAATTCCCAGTAGCAGCTCGGAGTTAGGAATTTGCGCCCGGTTAATGGCAATAGGCTCGCCCCCTATTACATGGGACCTAAACATACCGGCGAACTGTGGGTGTACATTAGTACGCCTCTGCCTAACCCTTCGGGGAATACAGGCGTGATGTATGTTATGTTAAGTTATATTTTGTTCCGTCTAGTAATATCTACATAAAAATATTATTTTATTTAAGCTCCATAGTTTTAGTTGAACTTAAAATGTTTGCTTGTAACATGTAACGTGATGAATGAAAATGCACAAAGTTAAAACTGTCAACCATATCGGAAAAGCACACACATTTTATTTGTAATTTTACGACGTATAACATATTTAATTAATTATTATTTATGCCTTTTACCTTTATAAGTATACAACTTCAATCAATTTAGCTATTTAAAACCAACTTAAAAAAATGAGAAGCTTCTCAATTCAGCTTTGTTCACAATTTTTTTATCTGAAAGTGAAATAATTTGTGAAAATACTACAGTACTAGAAGTAGGTTTTCTTTGTCTGTAATTAGTTGCTTGAAGAATTAATGAAGGCCTATTAGTGTAATAGTTGAAGTTATTAATGACCAAGCAATCAAGCAATAGTTCACTTGCTTACCATAATTGAATAAATTAAATCGCAGGTCGCTATCTAGCATCTAGACTACATTAATTTCGCCGGAGCGGCCCGAAGACTGCCTGAATTAACTCAGGGGTAATAAATCTTTTTGAGTCACGTATTCTATCTCACGAAATGCACTTCCAAGCTATTAAGTAAGCGATTGAGAAGTCTAAACTAGGTAATTTAAGCTTGTTAATTTGAAACGCGGTGCACTGCTGGCTAGATTTCTTATGTGAATAAATCTAGGTAAGTGGAAAAGCTTGTCCGACTTAGTTAATTAAATTGCTCGTTTTTTTTAACATTTAGCAATAAGATAGCCCTCAGTCATTCGATTTAATTGTTATTAATTTAATTTTACATAACCATTACCATTGCTCTCTTTTATAATATGCCACAATAAAAGCGTCGAGTAAAGTTTCTACAAAATACCCATTACGGCTACGCAAACTATGCATTGTATGCATAACTAACGCCTCTGCGTTCTCTCTCCAACACACACATTACTCGACCTGACGGCCCATCCGCATTGTAAAGACAGTCTTATCTAACATTGATTCATAGGATATTCAGCCTTTCAGTTCGGCTGTGTCCGAACTAGGCCGGCGGACATGGCCGAACAAAACCGAACATCTGGACAATGAATATTCATGCGCCTTCTCAATAATCGTGCTTCTGATCGTTTGCCAAACAACCCTCTTGTTATTGTTATCAACATAATCAATTGTTTCGGATAGGATCTCCTTGGTTCTCCAGATAATTATCGAATAGCTGAATAGGTACATTAAACTTGTTTAACACAACATTCACGATGTGAGACGCGGTATTTATCGAGAATTTATAAATACCACAGAAATACTGATTTCTGACACTTACGCGAATATTAGACATTGAAATGAAACTACTTTTTACTTCTCCGCGATAAAATCCGTAAAAAGTAGTTTCATTTCAATACCACAGAAATGTTTATGACTCCTGTGATGAAACATTTTTAATTTTCGAATGGTACGTTCTTTTGAGGTTTTAAAAAGTGTTCTATGACAATGTCATATGAATTGTCAAAGAAAGAGGGATTATTAATAAACCCTTTGATCAATTAAGGTGCATACTTCGTTCTTCGCTAGGCAAGCCCATTGAAAAATAGCATTTATGAGATATGAGTTCACAGCAATCGTATTTAAGACAGTAACTTTACCTTATATTAACTTTTGCCTACAAACGTCATTATATAATTTAATAATTATTAAAACAATCTCTGTGCCAAAAGGCCATCAGCTCAGCATTATCTCAAGCGGCAGTTCTAAGTACTGCTACCAGACGCTGGTTTTCAGCTGCAAGCCCACGAGTGCGCTATATACGCTCGAAAGGCAACTAAAATAACCTTAACTTAAAACTTCAATTTAAATTAACTAAAATAACGTTTTTTAAATAAGATATATTACTTAAAGGACACTTTTAACTTTTCTATATAGTGAACTACCAGCTGACAATAATTATATTTTAAACTAAATAATGTCTTTGCCAGCTGAAACAAAACACATGACATACCACTCAAATAAAAAAATAAAAGATAAAAATTATGCAGTAGACAAATTTGTGTTTTTTTTATTATGTGCAGCGATGTGGGCTCGGACATTACTAGTATTCTTGTTAACCCCTCGTGCTAAGTTACATGCGTGTGTTACGAATGGGTTCACGTCGGTAGTGCAATGGATGGGTTTCGAACCTGCATTTACATGATTGCAAGTCCGACGCCTAGCCACGGTTCGTTATATGGTATAAATATCTATTTAGCAAATAATTTATTGCGTGATTTTGGAGCTTAGTCAATTTTGTCGTCACGGTTCGACCAATAAAGACATTATCACAGTAAAGAGGGGATTTCCCTATATATTATAAAACTCTATGGAGGGGACTTTAAAAACGTTATTGGATAGGGAAAAATGTTGAAAGCACCATTCTCCGATTATTAAATTGGATCCGTGCTCGGTGTTTGCATATTCGTACAAACATTGTCACCATTCCATGGCGTTCAGTCGATGAGATTAAGGTGTTGAAAACATTGATGTTTAAACACACCGGATTATTTCATTTGGTTTTGTTTATCTACCAGGTTTGTTTCATGGAATTTTCGTGAAAAGTCTATCAAAATGTGTTTGTAAACTAACCGTTTTATGGTAAAGTATCGTTTAAAAGTTGAAATAAATAGGGTAAATAAGGTAAATTAATATATCTAAAAGATGAATAGCATTGACTATGTATATTGAGTCTAAAATAGGGAATTGCGATTTACCGTTTATAAAATAATAATGTAATGTAAAGAAATTGTAATGATAGTGTTAGGTAATTACGGGGTAACTAATTGAAAAACTGGATTCTTGAAATGAATTACCATAGTTTTACTGTAACGTTATACAACGTGTACAGAATAAGGGTAAGACCTAAAACACATCAATTAGAATATTGAGTCATAATAAAATATTATAATAACGAAACCCTAAGCTCATTTCAACTGCCTCATTAGCCTAGTGCTCCTGAGCGCGACTGCTACACTAGAGGTTCTGGGTTCGATTCCCAGGTCAAGCAAAGTGTTATTGGGTTTTTCGATGAAAGTCCCAGTAGCAGCTCAGAGTTTGGAATTTGTGCCCGGTTAATGGCTCACCCCCTATTACGTTGGACCTAAACATACCGGCGAACTGTACGTCTCTGCCTAACTCTTCGGGGGGAATACAGGCGTGATGGTATGTATGTAAACTCATTTCAAGGCACAATAATAATTTGTGCAAATAGGTAGGTTACAGTTTTCCATAACTCGAGCTTCTGATGGATCAGGGAGCCATAGCTACAGGTATTGTATCTAATAATCTTTTCAGGAAAAAATAACACATAATTACACACAATAAATACAATAAATTTTTCACGTGGGAGAGCCATGCTTCGGCACGAATGGGCCGGCTCGACCGGAGTGATACCACGGCCTCACAGAAAACCGGCGTGAAACAACGCTTGCGTTGTGTTTCGCCGAGTGAGTTGAGGTTACCGGAGGCCCAAACCCTTTTAAAGGCGGGCAGCGCACTTGCGACTCCTCTGGTGTTGCGGGTGTCCATGGGCGGCGGTTATCACTTACCATCAGGTGATCCGTTTGCTCGTTTGCCCCCCTATCAAATAAAAAAAAATATATAAAAACCACTGTAGTTGATTCAGTAATCGATTCTACTTTCAGGTCATGCGCTTATTCCGTTACAAGTTGTATATAACGGTCTTAATTTTTCAAATTCATCCTACTTACCCATTTTTATAACCGTATAAGCATAAAAGGATTCCGTAGCGTAATGATGACCCATAAATGTGTTTTATCTTCCTCTCTGTACATAGAGTAGGTACTGGTGTTTTACGTGCTTGTCATTTAGGGACTTCCTGCTATGCAACATATTTAAGACGTTAGCATTCCGAGGCGTCACTCATCACACTCACATCCCAACTTATGCAGGCAACTTTGCCTCCAATAAAAATAAAACAAGAAATACTTTTAGTGTTGTCTCCCAAAGACTTGCGAAAATATTGATACTATCTCCACTATACATAATTCAAAGGATTTCCCATCTAAAAGGATAAAAAAACTATCTGGCAGTGGATCGTATAATGTGTGTGCGGTTTGCATGTTCGAGCCAGAGTTGGCGAGTTGGCGAATGGTCTACATTTTCTTTTATTGAGCGGCGACTCGTGGCTAAGTGACGACAAGGGAATCCGAGGGCTGGCCATTAAGTTAAAACGCTCGTCGCCCGTCCTCTTCGCTGTTAATGTAATTTCTCGCAAACTTCTCCTTAATTCGATAAGGACTACGAAATAAACAATGGATGGCAAGGATAAGTGTTTAACAGTTTACCATTGACAGTTTCTTCTGACTTTCTTTTAGGTGGAGGATTACCGATATATTTTTACTTTTTTCTGTTTCATTATTCGTAGAGCAATAATGGAATATACGATTTTGCTTTGTTACTGTATAGTAGTATTTTAAAACTGTAAGAAACTCGTCGAACCTTGTGCTTTTACCAATCCTGTATACTTAGGTGTTGAGATATCAACTTTTCAATTAATTTTTGATTGTGAAAGTATTAAAAATGTCACTAAAAGGACAAAATTTGTGTTCAGTACCACGTGGAGTGTACTTTTGTTCGCATTCAAGTAATTTTCAGAAACGTGATTTAATTTCCAGTGGTGTCTCCATTGAGTGAGAAAGCTGTGATAGAGTAGTGATAGTACTACAAAGTATGACGTCATAAGTTTCGAGTTTGGATTTTTTGATCAACGAGTCGACCGTGCGTTCTAGATTCCTGAGCTAATTAATTTATCCTTCGCTTAAACGGAGAAGTCAGATATTTTTTAGATGGCAATTGTGAGGTCTGTCAACTTGCACTAGTATAGGGATCAGACTATGCAAGGGACACATTCTGAGAAAATAATTAGTACAGTAGTGGGATAGTAAATGAGTTCGTAATTAGCGAGAAATAATCCTCCAAGTAGTATTAGGATAATTAGTATGCCTCTAAACAACTTTACTGATTGTCATTGATTGTTATTTATTTTTATTTTTTTTATTTATTATATTCCACAAAAATATAGTACAATTTGTTCAGTAATTACAATTTCGCCAAACTGCTTGATACAGTTTGTTGGCGGAAGAGGCGCTCTGTTTTATCTAGTAACTAGTCTTAGGTTTAATTATAATATTCTTATGATCTAATATACATAGAACTTTTTAACTACCTACTGTAACACCCTAACGCCCTTTAAAGCGCAACATGCCGTTTTAGCAGGCTGCCCTTCAAAACGCGCTTCAATGCAAAAGTATTGGTTTTTTCCGGATTAAGTTTTCTTAAGCTATCTATATTATTGTATATTACAATATTTATGAGAAAGGATAGTGAGCAATTCTCCAACTTATGAAAATCCATTGTCGATATAGCATTGATAAAGTTACGATTGTGCTACAGTAGCGATTCAATAGGACATCTAAAGTTTTGACACTCGCTTGAGACACAGACAGCCTATTGTAACTGCACTGAAATGTTGAGTGAAATGAGCTAAGTTGTTGTTGTGCAGGTATTCATAAACTATAGACTACTGACAGTCTTTGACTTAAGGTTAGCCTCCACGTGCGAACATGCTCGACGGTTTTAAGTAAGTAAGTTTTAAGATTCGACTAAATTCGAACGTGTCAACTAGTCAAGTTTAAGCTTTAATGTTCAGAATCAAACAAATAACAAAAGGGCAAGGTTTTTTTTAGGGAAACCAAAAATGATCACGGACTCTGAAGATTGAAGACTGTATGATTTTGGTACAAATGTAATTTATTGAAAATAAGGAATCCGGTTGGTACACAATAACTTATATATTTCATGAAAGAATTCTCTTTAGGAGTTCGTGGGTTCAGAACCTATACAACGTGTTATTGATCATTTTTAGGTTGTGAGAAAGAGTGATAAGCTGCTTTGTAGCTTAAATAACACCATCTCTCTCACACAACCTACAAATGAACGTAATTACCCGATGCGGTACGGTCTCTGTTAATAAACATCTGTATACAACATCTTACGTATCTCAATAGATTATTATCTGGTAACGATAAATGCGAAGATTCTATAAAGCATAGCACATTATGAATAGCCTAGATTCACAGTGAAATATAGCTTAATTTCCGACCTGAACCCACTGAAAGTAATTTCGAAAACCCTTCAACCCTTTTAGACTTATAACATTTGAATGAAAAGTAAGGGTTGTTTTTGAAGCGTAAATGTGGATCATAAATAAGTTGAATTTCAACTTTAATGGGAAAATTAAGGTTACGTATTTTTGATATAAAATTGAGAAAATAATGGATATTGCTGAAAGTCACCAAGTGGTTTTACGTAGGTAAGTAAATACTTACCTACGTAAAACCACGAGGTGACTTTTATGTTATGTTATTTAGTTTATTTCAAAGAGTAGACTGATATAGACTATTACTAGGCAGTTTAGTAGCTTTTGTCTTTCAAGATTATGTTAGACAACCTTTTCGTCTCTTCCAAGATGTCTGTCTGAGTAGCAGTAAAAAACGGTAGGTACTCGTCCCCATAAGTGAAAACGTATACAATAATTATGTATTTAAATATATTACCTGTTAATAAAATTTCAAAGGCTCACTTCCATTAACAATTTCAAAGTAAAGCGTTTTTATTACATTAATGTAATGTAAAATTTCAGCCTTTGACTAAAATATGTTACGGTGAAATATTCCACTGCTAACATTAAAGTCAATATAGACACGGAAACGATATAAAATGTAGATATTTTTATAGTAACGTAGTGTTCCGTTCCACAGTTTACCGTGGAGGTAATAAATTGCATTGGCTTCGAAGAGTCGCTATGACTCCAATAAAAGTCCAAGTGTCCGCGGCGCGGCGGAGTGCACATAAAAGAGACTGGCCATCTGTGTCCAGCACATGTTGATGCATAATGTTATGTTGAAGTGGCTAGTTGAAATGTTGACGGTGAATGGCGAACTGTGTTTAAACCCGACCGAAATTCTGGCGCAATTCTTTTTTGGTCTAAAACGTGGTCTATGTGAGTTTTTAGTTGGACAGTCTGCGGTTTCCGGCCTTTTTTTATTTACGTAAACGTCGGTTCTTCTGTGCTTTTTTAAGTAAGTGATATTGGGTTTACGCGAATATTGACATTGAGATGAAACTTAATTTTACGGAGTATATCTTGTAGTCATCGATATAATTTAATTCTCAGTGTTTCGGATTCTTTACAGCATCTACTGAGATATTACAATTCAGGTTGCCGGTTTCCTCTCTAAATTATTAAAAACACTGTAAAAACATTGAGTATTAATCTTGAAAAATTAATATTTTCAGACTATTTTGAAGTTTATCTAATTCTATACGATCACAAAAGAGCTACTTGTAATTTTAACTCATAACTTTTTTAATGAGCCTTAAAAAAAATAACAGCGTTTGCTCTTGGAATAAAAACAATATGTGTGTTTAATCATCCGAATAATTTTATACCTACATTCTGTTAAAATGTAGTACCTATCATCGTGGAGCACACTAGCTGCTTCATTCAAGAGTTGTTGCGGTTATACTGAGAGTACCTTCGCGAGATGTATCGAGTACGTGAGCGCAATCTGTGTGCGAGGATTTAGAGGGAGTTAGATACAAACATTTTATATTAGTCCCCATTCATTCATTCGGGAGTCATATTGATCGACTCTTAGAACGAATGTGATTCTGAACGAACAGAAAATGTTTTGAATACGAGTACGGATTATTTTCTTTTTTATTCTATCGGATATACTTAGCGTCTGTTATTATAAAAACCTGGTTCTTACTAATATAATTGAAAACTGATTTCTTAGTTGTTATCAATTGGTACGTAGTCGGCCAACATTCAGACGAATTTTATGTTATTGGACCGTTTCGGAAAACCTAAGTAATTTAAACAAAACCTAAATTAATGATTTATTTAAGAAATTCATATGAGAATGGAAATACCATGTGAAAAGCCTGCTACTTTTTTCACAGCCTGCTATAGATTACATTTCGTAGATAGTTGGATTATAATATCCATCCATCCATGTAAGATTTAAACTGCTACATTTTTAATAATGTAGCATTAATTTATAATTCATATTTCACTGTACCTAAGTAGGTAGCAAATTAGAAACTATGAATATGAAATTTCAGAAATTAAATCACAGTGCTAAAAAATATCTATTAAATGACACGATTTAAAAGAAGCTATTAGTTACATGCTGAACTCTAGGGGAGGCTTGATCTTATAAGATACGAAAAGCCTTCATAAGGAAAGTTCAGCTTATACTGCTTATTTATGTAAAGCCTTGTGTCTGTGACTCATAATAGTCATCAAAAGTGGTAGTTATATTTCCTTCACAATTTTTTCACAAATTTTGTGTAACCCTTACGTTTTCTACAATAATAAAGATTGTAGAAAACTTACATCTGGATGGATTGTTTGCTTGTTGTTTACAAGTATAGCATAGCTTTTCAATCCATCTGCTTTTACGATTCTGTCCTAGAACGAACGCTTGACGAATTGCATGTTATCCATTTATTTTTCGTTCTAGCTTGATCTCTCAGATTTGTAACAATAGATTTTGTACCCTACGTTAAATACATAAGGCGCTTACTTTTCCCTCAAAGAAAAGAATTACGGAAGGACGTTCATCCGTATCAAAATAGAGCATGTTATTGTTTTGTTTTAGTAATGTAAACCTGATATTATATTTCCTCATTAGATGGCACGTGTTAACTCCACGTGCATGGAGTCCGAGGTTTATACCGGACCACAGCCTGTCATGGTGGTGCCGAATTTCACAAATCCCATAGCCGCTATGTAAAATTCTGATATACAGCCGCATCTAGGGGACTAATATGTATGGCTACTTAGTTTGGAAATCAGCCTCAATAGAAATGAGAATAGGCTAAGATTATGACCGTTTTGTTTATTCGTCAAAATGCATTGACATTCTTACATGCGATACATTTGCGCCCCACTCTAAAACTATAATAAAATGCAACACTGCTAAGTGAAATATTTGAAGACTAGAAAAAATTCTAGAAGTTGGTAATGGCAATAGGCTCGCCCCTTATTACATGGGACCTAAACATACCGGCGAACTGTGGGTGTACATTAGTACGCCTCGGCCTTACCCTTCGGGGAATACAGGCGTGATGGTATGTTATGTTATGTAAGAATTTGGTGCAAGTGGCCCTTATTCCTTTTGCAAAATCCAATCCATCTCTATACCAAAATTTATTAAAATCATAACAGACAGACTGACCGGCATAATTATTTTCACAGTACGGATAATTATGTATCTACTGACTAGTTGTTTGAACGTTTCTAGTCCACGCATAAAGTCGAGGTCAAGGCGCTGTTTCTCTGAAGCAAGAAAGGAACCGCCATCATTATCCTCATGTCAGTTTCCTTAAATGTCAGACGGCTGACAGATGATAAAAGGCCTTCTTACCTGAACATAACTGGAACATTTTAACAAAGATTTTCATCGAAAACACCGTAATTAATTACATTTCCCACCTCTATAAATAATATTCTGAACTAGCTTCTGCCCGCGACTTCATTCACGTAGCGTGATGATATATAGCCTATAGCCTTCCTCAATAAATGGGCTATCTAACACTGAAAGAATTTTTAAATCGGACCGGTAGTTCCTGAGATTAGTGCGTTCAAGTAAACAAACAAACAAACAAACTCTTCAGCTTTATATACATATTAGTATAGATATGACTGCACGTTAGGGAAGTATGCTTACCAATACACGAGTATGACTATACTTACGAAAACGAATACGAATACTACCCAAGCATGAACACTTTCGAAAACGTATTCGTATCAAAATCGAGAATAATTTGTATGAGAAGTAGGTGAATGAACGTAGATGATCGAAAGTGGTGTGCCAGGAACGTAGCAAGTGTAGCCACTGCCTACCCAAATGGGATACAGATATGAATATATTTATGTATGTATAAGATTTGTAGCAGAAAAAAACCCCATTCGTTTACGATACGAATTCGATAGTTGTTCGTGCTTGAACATAACATACCATCACGCCTATATTCCCCGAAGGGTTAGGCAGAGGCATACTAGTGTACACCCACAGTTCGCCGGTATGTTTAGGTCCCATGTAATAAGGGGCGAGCCTATTGCCATTAACCGGGCACAAATTCCAAACTTCGAGCTGCTACTGGGAATTTCATAGAAAAACCCAATAACACTTCGCTCGACCTGGGAATCGAACCCAGGACCCCTAGCGTAGCAGTCGCGCTCTGGACCACTAGGCTAATGAGGCAGTTTTGAGCTACTGTTTATGGATGCTTTAACATTTTACATGCTCTATATCGAGATGGACGAATGCCTTGATGAAGGTCGTTGGGAGTGGTTGGATGCAGGCGACATATAATCGATCGTTGTGAATGCCTTTGTTCAGCAGAGGTCGTCTTATGGCTGATATGTTGATGATGACGTGCTTTCAAAGCCACGTAGGAGTCTTAATGAGTTAAGAACGGTCACCCATTCATGGATTGACCGAGCGATGTAGGGTTAGAATACTTATTGCCATTAAGATAGGCAACTCGTAAGAGCCGAGAAGACAATTATCTTACCTACTTGCTCGGTTGTACTTCTTGGGGGTCTGACTGGCTGGCGACCACCGTTACATCAAACAACATACCATCACGCCTGTATTCCCCGAAGGGTTAGGCAGAGGCGTACTAATGTACACCCACAGTTCGCCGGTATGTTTAGGTACCGTGCAATAGGGGGCGAGCCTATTGCCATTGACCGGACACAAATTCCTAACTCCGAGCTGCTACTGGGAATTTCATAGAAAACACCCAATAACACTTTGCTCGACCTGGGAATCGAACCCAGGACCTCTAGCGTAGCAGTCGCGCTAAGGACCACTTGGCTAATGAGGCAGTTACATCAAAGACTGCCGTAAAGCACCTTAGTGTGTGTTTCGACTCAATTACTGAGAGTCAGTTCCATCTCGGTTGCTGCGGCTCTGGCAATCTACAGTCCGTAGGGGCTCTTATGACTCTGCGACACTTCAGCTCCTCTGGTGTTGCAGTTGTCCATGGACGGCGATGACCACTTACCATCAAGAATGTAGTTTATCCTACAGATTAATATTTATAATGTGATTCATCAAAATATGCGGTCCTTTTACCTCTTCTTCTTTTATCATGGTACAGAATACTTGGCAGGTTCCCTGAAGCCAAACTGTATTTATTGTATCAGATCAAAGTAGCTATGTAGTTATAATCTTGTACTTGCCAAGCATCTTAATTAAGTAAGTATTATAATATATGAAGGCTTTAATTAAACACTGGAAACGTGGTAACAAAGGGTAAATAACATAGGAATTGATGATAGTAATCGGGCTTGCTATTAATTAATCTTTTTGGTATATTATTACTACATCTATGTATTGCCGTGCGATAAAGTTAAATTGGGTGACATTATTCGATAGTCTTAATAACTTGGATGGCATTATCACGGAGTCTTGTCTTGTGATCATCAAAATGAGACAAGGGGGTCTACTACTGAATTTCAAAGCCTTGTATCGAAACGAAACTATGACGCACGGTTATCGTATTTTAAAATAATTTTATTCATATTCATATTCATATTCATTTATTGCGTTCCATAATGTACAAAAATATATAAAACAGATGGTAGGCTTAAATCTAGGAATCAATTATGGACCCTGTTGGGCACAGCACAGCTTAGTAGGAGAGAGGGAGACGTGTCTATTTATTATATTTTACAAGTTGAAGTCAATATTGTTTAATATTATACATTTTATTTATTATATTTACGTATTATTTACAATTTTAACTATAATATTTTATTGCACTATTTATTTTTTATTTATCACAATGAGTAGGTTACATTTATTTTCTAACCACCTCTATTGAGTAGGTACATACATATTTTTTATTATGTCTCATTCATAATCTAATTAACGCAATTAGTGAGAATTTATTTATGTGTTTTTCCCATTATAGCTAAATTCTGTTTTATTTTGTTTTTAATTTTTGGTGTTAATGGTACTTATTTTTTTTTTGTTTTATTTCTCAATATAAGTAGTAAGTATGTTTATTTTTATTTTATTTTATTTGGAATATTTATTTAATATATAATGAATAATATTAAAGTATTTATTTTTAATTAAATTTAGTTATGTCTGTATTGTTAGCAATATTATATCATATTTATTTTAATGGGTTATTGTAGTTTATCGTCAAGGTATTCTTTTATACTGTAGTAGGTTTTTCTTATTAGGAAGTGTTTTAATTTATTGACAAAGATATTAAACCTATTTTCATTTTTAATGTTGTTTGGTAGTTTGTTGTATATTTTTATAGACATGACCAGTGGGCCTGATGAGTGCATTTCTAGTCGAGATGTTGGTAGGTTTAACCTGTTTTTATGTCTAAGTATAATTTTGGTTTGTATGTGTTCGCGTTTGTTATAGAATTCAGGGTATTTACGGACAAATTTACATAGTTCTAGAATATAAATGCACGGTAGGGTTAACATTTTTAGGTTCTGGAAATGCGGTTTACAAGAGTCAGTTTCCTCAATATTGACCAAAATACGAATTAATTTTTTTTGTAGGATAAAGAGAGTAGATGCGTCTGTACTATTTCCCCATAGTATTACACCATAACTGATCCAAGAGTAGGCGTATGCGTAATAGGTAATAAGTGCTGTTTGTTGGTCTGTGGTTTTTTTTATTTCGTATACCATATGCCCATATGAAAAACTTGATATTTTTGCTCTCAACTTCTTTATGTGTGGTTTCCAATTAATATGAGTGTCTATTGTCAGTCCCAATAAGTTAAATTCGTTCACTACTTCTAATTTTATACCTTTGAAAATGAAGTTTATATTTAGGGGTATTTTTTGTCGGGGGTGGAAGGATATTATTTTTGTTTTTGAGAAATTTATTTCAAGGTTATGGTCATTCATCCAATCAACTTTTTTTTTTTTTTGAAAAAATATTATTGTCAAATTATATTATTTTGGAAGCAGTTCCAATGTAAAACAAGAAGTTCAAATTATGTTGGCGTCAACAGTGCCACCTAATGAGTGTAATAACGTGATAATAATAATTTGTTTTTACTTCAATTATTTTTTTAAATAAATTACTTCATACGAGCAAGTAGGGTGTAAGTATAAATGTAAGTTTTTCCCTGAAAATCAGAATATCTAACGAAAAATCGAAGTTTACCGGAGTACCGATGAAAGTTTAATGTTTGATTTCTACCGTCGATAGTCTAGGTAAGTAGTAAGTTGATAGAAATAGATCTTATTTTTTCTTTTGATGTAGGTAGTTCAGACGAATCTAGTTTCTAAGAATTTCTAAAGAGGTTAGGCATCTCTTTACTTAAGATAATGAACTATTTCTTTTAAAGTACTTTATTAAATAAAATATAAAAAGTATTTTTTTAAGTATTTATCGTCATGCGAGAGCCATGCTTCGGCACGATGGGCCGGTTTGACTGAAGTAATATTGCATGTTTATTGTATCTTTTTCTTTTTTTGTTTAGTATTATATTCAAACACATTAACAAATAAGTGGATTATTAGCTCGCACGTTATTTTTAATAGCTATTTTTGATGTATGCACATTTTTTGAGTTGCAATCTATCTCTAGAATAGTAATAAGTTTTGTAACTTTGATACTTCAAGGATTGTAACTTGTTATGTGCATCAAATAAATAAAATAAAATAAAATAAAATAAAATACCACGACCTCACAAAAAACCGGCGCGAAACAACACTTACACACGTTGTTTCGCCGAGTGAGTGAAGACACCGGAGGCCCAAACCTTTTTAAAAGGCGGGCAACGCACTTGCGATTCCTCTGATGTTGCGGGTGTCCACGGGCGGCAGTAATCGCTTACCATCAGGTGATACGTCTGTTCGTTTGACCACTATCCCATAAAAAACTTATAAAGTTCGGTAAGTATGCATGAATAACGTTAAAATATTAACTTAATTAAAAGGTATGATAGATGAATATTAATTTAATCTGAATATTGCAAGGCATTTAAAGCCAGATTTATCTGTTAGATTTATTGCTGTATGTAAATATTGTTCATTAATGATCTCGCATATACGCTTCACGTATGTGAATAACGATAGAATTAATAGCCAAAGGGTTAGATTAAGTTAGTTTATACTTAACTAAATATCTGTTCTTTGAGCGATTGCGATATATATATCTGCTTTTTTAGTCTTATGTGCGTCTATGTGCCCTAGGAATCTCGGTTTCGATTCCAAGGTCGAGGGAAGTATTATTGGATTTTCCTATGAAATTCTCAGTAGCCCCTTGATTTGTGCCTGGTCAAATAGGCTGTTAGATATTTGCAAACTCCTTTATATCTTTTGTTCGAATATAATTTAGTTTGGATTTAGTTATCTTGGTTGAAAGGCTGAAATCAGATCAACCATTACAGCGTGCTATTCAATTTACGCCTTTATAATTGAAGGGTTTACTTATCAACCAATCATTGAAGTGTCACTAACATGGGCCATTGTGTAAACAAACCTTTCTCTTACATTAATATGATACGTGACGTCATTTGTTATCAATACACATCTAATGCTTACATTCCCTTACCCAGTAGGGTCAATGACACTACTTTAGTTAATCTAAACTGTTCCCTTTGAGTTTGAATAATTATTGTCAATTGATGCAATCCTAATAGCGTTTCAAAATGCTAATACATATACGTTTTGAAGAGAGATTCGCTTCGTGATGATTAATTCAAAGCGTGTCTGTTAATTAACGAGCAGTATTTGGTTCTCCACAATAATGAATAATATAGGTTCAGTCGGGGTTTAAGTAGAATTCTGTAATAAAACAAAAGGGACACACAATTTGGATTTTTCTTAGAATTATAGTCTCGGTATCTTATTATGTCTTTATTCAAGACTAGCTTCTGCCCGTGACTTCGTCCGCGTAGCGTGATGATATATAGCTATAGCCTTCCTCAATAAATGGGCTATCTAACACTGAAAGAATTTTTCAAATCGGACCAGTAGTTTCACGTTCAAGCAAACAAACAAACAAACTCTTCAGCTTTATATATTAGTATAGATTCACGGCTAACATACCTACTAACACAATGCCAAGTAATACCGTCACCCATTTACTGGGCACGGGTCTCCTCTCAGAATTTAAGTTCACCACACTGACTTAGTGCGGGTTGGCAGACTTCAAATCATTCTTATAGATTGTCTGCAGATTTCCAATCTATTTTTATCTATTTTCCTTTTTTCTTTTTCATTTAAGTGATAGATCTATTTTCCTTTTTCATTTAAGTGATCGATAATGCACGTGATTACGACCTATTACTTGGCACTCTAATTGTAGCGGCGGTAGCCTAATGGCTAGGGCGTACTTGCGATCACGTGGTTGTCGGTTCGAAACCCACCCATTGTGATACCAACGTGAACCCACTCGTAACACAAGCATTTAGATTAGCACCAGGGGTTAACAAGAATACTAGTAATGTGCGACCCACATTGCTAGTAAGCTTTTTTTATAAAAAAAAAATGTATTACAAAAAGAATTACTCCTAAAGTTAGTCCATAAAGTTTTGATAGAAAGAAATATAACACTACATACCATCACGCCTGTATTCTCCGCAGGGTTTGCTAGAGGTGTACCTACTAATATGTACACCCACAATTCGCCGGTATATTTAAGTCCCATGTAATACAGGGCGAGTCCATTGCCATTATCTAGGCTTAAATCCTAAACTCCGAGCTTCTACTGTGAATATCACAGAATAACCCAAAAACACTTTGCTCGACCTGGTCTGTAAGCAACGACCTCTAGGGTAGCAGTCGCGCTTGGGACCATTAAGCTAATGAGGCAGTTAGACGGTCAGAAAGAACCATTCCAAAAAATATCACACAACAACACCACCACCAACACCATAAATACCTCCCTTAATTATGGTTGAGCTACGTTGAGCTCCCTTAATTATGGTTGAGCTACACGATGACTGAAGCATACTTGCCATCAGTTAGGACTGGTCTACTCAAAGCTGCTATGGTTCTTTCCTCAAAAGGCCATTTCAGATATAAAGAGACCATGATTCTCTGAGTTTGTTTCGGTGTATCTTCTTAGAGGTCGTCATTTAGGAAATGCCAAAGTCATCTAGCTTTAAAAAAAACACCATTGACTTGTAAAAGTGTCTCTAAAGATCTACTTACAGAAATAAATATAATTTCATCATTTCATTACCATTAAACAAATTTGAAAAAGCACAAACGTTGTTGACAGTAACAAGTGGTTTGTTTACGAAGCCGTCGAGCCTCATTCATACACAATTGATCGTATGAAGTGTCTGATCCCGCGGGAGCACTTACACTTCTGTTTCCCCTACATATTATTGACATGCACTTGTGCGATACATAAACACTTATGGGAAGTATTCAGATAATAGCGACGTATTTATGTTCCCTGAGTCATCATCCTCTGTGCCTTCTCCCAAATATAGACTAGACTGAAAGCCGACCTCAACGGTCGGCTTTCAGTCTACCCACCCAATTGGTTGGTGGGCTTTTTTGGGCATCTGACTACCACTAACGACTGTCATAAATGTTTGTATGGCAACCGGAACGGGCCTCTCATTTATGTTCCTTGAGTATAAATTTGTTTCATTTTCATGCCGAAGTAAGATCTCTTTCTTGTTTAAAATTAATAGGTAATGAGAAAACTGTGACTTGTTTTTATTTTTACATATTACGTAGTCTGTATGTATGATATCAATGTAAATGCCTCATTTGTTGGTCGTTAAGTATGTGTGTATAAACATTGAAATTAATAAGAAACTTTTTCTTTTTGTAAAATAATATCAAGTTAGTTTAGCGAGGTTCCAAATATATTAAACAAAAAGTCACTCCAGAGATCAAAAACTTGCTTTTCATTATTTCGAACCAGAAACTTACTTTAAAAGCTAATCAGTATCAAGATATATTTGCTTGATTTTTTTGGATTTATATTTGAAAGAAAAAAAATTAAACTGGTGAGCGAATCATTCACAAATGAAACGACCGCTCATCAGTGCTAGTGCTTTGAGCAATTATCGCTTCCAAATTACTCAAAGTGAATTTTGTACAATGAAAATGAAACCTATTTTGCTGGTAAACTTTGCTGCCGACTTCATCTTGGGTTCACCATCGCATTGATAAATATTCTACAGCAAATATTATTCCATTCATATTTGAAGGGTAATTCATTCATCTTCCGAGTCTTCGGCTTCCAGTCTAACCAGATGCAGCTGAATATCAGTAATTTACTCGAAGGGACTGCCGCGATCTCTGCAACCCAATTTCTGGGCAATACCGATTCGGAGGATAGACTGGTTATCAGGCTTTTTTGGCCTTCTGACTTCTTCTTCTTCAGCATAATTGCATCCACTGTTGGATGTATGCCTCTTGCATGGTTCTCCAACGGGATCTAGATGCGGCGATTGTCGTCCAGGTCGGCCCTGCCGTCTTTTTTATATCGTCCGACCACCTGGCTGCTGGTCTGCCTACATTTCTATTTCCTGTTCGTGGTCTCCAAAACAGGACTCTATGGCTCCATCTGTCATCGTTCCTGCGGCAGGTATGTCCGGCCCATTGCCATTTTAATTGCGCAACTCTTTTGCCTATGTCAATGACTTTGGCGTATGTCCTCATTTCTGACCTTGTCACGCAGAGATGCCGAGCATGGCTCTCTCTATCGCTCTCTGTGTTACTTTCAGGCGATGTATAAGCCCTGCCTTAAGAGTCCATGTTTCGCAAGCGTATGTCATGACGGGAAGGATACATTGGTTGAAGATCCTTGTCTTGAGTGTCAACGGGGTCTTGGACTTGAGCACGTCTTTGAGTTTACCGAAGGCTCCCCATCCTAACTGTATTCGCCTTTTGACTATCACTAACAATTGTCATAGATGTTCGTATGACAACCGAGACCGACGGCTTCACCCATCCACACGCTAACCGCGGCGAGTGCAGCTTAACCTTGCAGATCAGTTGATCAGCTTATTATTACTTAGCCACGAGCCCCTCTATCAAAATTACCCTTCAAGGAAATTAATAGGCAAATGAGAATTACCTAATAACTTTCAAGATTAATGTGCACGAATGGGCGTTACAGGTGTCTGAAGGCAGCGGTTGCCGCTTAGC
Source organism: Acronicta leporina (assembly GCA_947256265.1). Lineage (NCBI taxonomy): Eukaryota > Metazoa > Arthropoda > Insecta > Lepidoptera > Noctuidae > Acronicta > Acronicta leporina. Next base: position 9,883,259 of record OX366521.1, read on the forward strand.
ATCACACGGCCCATTAGTTTGTCATCTTAGAAAAAAAACTTTGTTTCGGGGTTTCTGCTCAGAGGTCGTCAGTCAGGAAATGCCGACACTATCTAGTACTTAAAAAAATAAAACATTGACTTGGTAAAATTTCATTGACTTTCATTGAATTTCACGACTTACTTGTAAATGAATAAAAAATTAAAACCTATAGAAAAGACGCGTTTTTATGTGTTGCTAGGTCCAATTAACAACAGCTGTGTATCGCACACATATATCAAAGTGTAACCAACAATATTGCAACACTGCCGATCGATGCTATCGCCTAATGAAATGCAAACGCACAGAGGCTTCCTTATTGGCTCTCATTAATCTTTGGTGGCTTCACTTTTTCAACGGCTCCTACAATTTGTCCGGGCATTTGTCATGATTCTCCAGTTTTTCCTTGTTTGCGAGACTCTGTATTATTAAGGCAATGACGTGAGAAACTGGCATGCGTATGAATAATACGATGAAGAACATGTTTGTAAAGATAAATATATTAACACATAATATATAAGGAATGTACATTACAAAGTGAAAGAAAGTATTGCGATCGAGTCGTATCAAGAGGTAAAACGGAAAGCGGAAGATAAAGAACAGTGGCGTTTACTCCACCGACAAGAGCTGAGCTCTTAAATTAAAGAAGAATACATTACATAGGTAGAGTACATACATCGCAAGGACAAGAGTAGTAGTTAGTTTTAAATTACACTAGCTTCTGCCCGCGGCTTCACCCCCGTGGAATAAAAAGTATCGGGAACGGGATAAAAAGTATCCTATGTCCGTTTCCTGGTTCTAAGCTACCTCTCCACCAATTTTCAGCCGAATCAGTTCAGCCGTTCTTGAGTTATAAATGGAGTAACTAACACGACTTTCTTTTATATATATAGATAGATTATCGTCATAGAGCATGGGTCTCCACTCAGCATGAGAGAAATTAGGCTATAGTCCACCACGCTAGCCTACTGCGGATTGGCAGAAGTTACATGCCATTGAGAAAACCTCTCAGGCATGCAGGTTTCATTACGATGATTGCCTTCACCGTTTATCAAGGACTTCGAAAAGTTTGAGGCCTTCCCACCACTCACAAGGCTAACTGCATATATTTCAATGCAGATATAGAATAATAATTAGAGGATAAAACATTATCTATGTGTTTGATATTTTAGCAAGGGAACTACATTTTTGCAGTGTTCTCCATCCATGAATGGCGCTCGCGTTTTGCTGTTGTTGAATTTGATTGGTTGCTACTCTAGTCAACGCCAGGGATTTTAAAGGCCGCAGTGTGTGGAGCTGCAAAACAAATCACGTAAAGTAAACAAAACACATTTACCGATCTTTGTTATTAAATTGGGGACATAGGTTTAAATATATTGACGACCGCCGATATTGGTATATTGACGACCTCTGTGGCTTAGTGGTTCGGGTACCGGACTGCTGACCATGAGGTCGTGGGTTCGATTCCCACAGGACACAAAAATGTATGTGATGAATATAAGTGTTTGTGTTCGTCTGGGTGTTTCTTATGTATTATAAGTATGTATTTACAAAAAAAAAGTATATAAGTATTATATCCATTGTCTAGTACCCATAGTACAAGCTCTGCTCAGTTTGGGACTAGATGGTGCTGTGTAAAGAATGTCCCAGAATATTAAAAAAAAAAAAAAAAAAACTCTCTAATTGTTTAGTTGGCGCAACGATCTCAATATATTTGCGAGGCATAGACGCCATAGTACCTAAGCATTACAGTTTTAATATCACCAGTGATTAAATAGTACTAAACTACCTCATTATGAACGAGGTTTTCAAAATTTGTCGTTGTGTTTTAAAGAAAATGTATTATACCTAGTTAGGCCTATTTTAATCTTTAAAACCAGCGTGTTAATATCCTTGGTGTTAAAGAATAGAATACACAAGCTACACTGATAAATAATAGGGAATATCCCATGGGATTGTAAAGCGAGATCAGACAGACAGGACAGAGCAGACAGGAAATACTGAAGGAAAACAGAGGAGGACGATCTGTAAGAACCTGCTTATACATCGATAAACTTGCAATTATGATCCAATATCCACAAAATAATTATAAAATCGTAAAAAGGGTACATCTATATATTAAAAGTACCTACCTACAAGATATAAAAAAAACACGTGGGTTAGGGTATATTAACATCTTCAAACCCAACAATGTGATCATCACTGTTGGTTTTTGATTTAATTATTTTCGGGAACCATTTATAATCCTAATATGAGATTTATAATCCTTCATGTGAGCGAAGCCGCGGGCAAAATCTAGTATTACAAAGTATTTGAGAACGCTTTTACATGGTGTAAATATACAAGTTTCATACTATTTTTAGCTTTAAATGTAGTTGAAGACAATAGTATGAAATATTATGCTTCCTTTAGCAACTTGCTGTCTTGAAAGGTATTTTATTACAAACTAGTTTCTACGTCGCCAAGAATATACCAGACATAAAAAAACAATAATAAACACTTGCTGTTTTATGTTTTCAGGAACAAAGCAATAAATATACCTACTAGTACCTACATATTTAAGTAAGATACAGTCCACTATGATGACGATCAAAATCATTTTTATGTGTCATTTACGCGTTTATATTAAGTGGATATTCTATTATCATCTCTATGAATATAACGGTAACTACACTACTTATAATACTAATATTATAAAGAGGAAAGATTTGTATTTTTTATGTTTGTAACGAACAAAGTGAAAAAAAAACTCGACCGATTAAAAAATCCTTTCGCCATTAGAGGCTACATTATCCTGAGTAACATAATTTGCCTATATTGTTAATTGAGTTAAAAATAACGTCACTTTAGGTGGCGGGTGTTACCGTGGGAAATTCTTCGTAATACACCAATATGCGTATACCTAATAACAGACATTCAAAGCCAGATTCCATTGTATATGCGCACGAGTAATTAAACATCAATCAAGCGGTGCAGTTCGAGCTCACATGTTGCGCACTACAAATGTGATGCTATTGGGATTGTTCTGTCTACTTGTAGTGTCTGAAGCTCCGCCCCTAGGGGGGATCCAGATAAATCAGGTAGTGTTCAGACGTGCTAAGATAAATGTCTTGAAAGAAGTTTGTCTTGAAAGTATTACAGTATTCTGTTTTCATATTGTTACGGAGTAGTAATAGATGGATACAATATTTTTTATTGCACATCAAAACTAACATGACTGCTACCCTGTCTTGCGTACTATTCCCAGGCCGAACAAAGTAGGGTTTTCTATGAAATTTTCATTAACAGCTGATACTTGATTGATACGTTGTTATTCACCAATATTTCAGACATTTTCCTGCTCTTATTTGTGCCCAATTTTGTTTTAAATCAGAAATGATACATTAAGGGCCACTTGCACCAACTTCTTAATACGTTTAAATTGTATTGAAACACAATTTTCCTATAAATTTCAGAAGTTGGTGTAAGTCGCCCTTAATGTATTATTTCTGATTTGAAATAAAATTGGGTAAAAATAAGAGCAGGAAAATGTCTGAAATGTTGGTGAAGAACAACGTCAAGTATCAAGTAAATATTTGTCTTGACGTAGACTGAAATGCCTGTTATTGTTTCAAAAACAAGCCTGAACATAGTATTTCCAGTATCAAAAGAACATTTGATCGAGTGCCTACTTTACATGCCGGCTGGAGGCGTCGTTGTAAGGGAAACAAATTGAATAATTATTCACGGCATTGTCCGCCCTGCGTCGATAATCGCACGCTGACCCGACGCTTTTGTGGGCACAAGTGCAAATAGCCCGGAAAACGAAACCAGACGGGCGATATATTGGTAATCACTGCTGTTGAAGTGATTCAGTGATTGGCATGATTTTACGAATATGTGCTAAAGTACTTTTTACGGATTTTATCGCGTAGACGGGATTTGGACGTTCAATTGTTTTCAGGTACTAGAAGCCAAAACTTTTTCGATGCAGACGGGGCCGCATGCCATTCATATATATGACGACATACTCCGGCGAATATATTCGTACTTCCTCCGGTACCTACTTATCTAAGTTTTTACGTTTAAGAGATGTATGTTTTATGTATGAGAGTAAGGAAAGTTACCAATTTCCTTCGACTTTCGTGTGCCCCTTTTTGTACGAACGATTTGGATTAAATCTTTGGTAATGTTGTAAAAATAATGTGATCCACTTCCAAATGTTTGGGCAGAATATATTTTTTGCTTTTTTTATTCGGTTTTAGGTCTGTATGAGGTTATGTCCTTTCTGGTGAGTCGACGATGGTTTATTAGAATTTGTGACACCGAAAACATAATGTATATATTATGTTTGTGTTATAGTAACACAAAATCTTAATTTATTATACAGCTGTGGTCGTACATATGCGGCAGTGGCACGAAAATAGAAATGCTTCATGTAAAACGCCACCTAATAAATAATCAATATCGAAAAGTGTCGTTTGGCACCATTCGTGCGAACCGAATTCATGCGAAACGACTACTAAGCCTTTTTAAATACTCGTACATAAGTAGGATTCTCTCGTGTGTAAATGATAAATGATATTTATTTCTGTAAATAGATCTTTTAAAGACACTTTTACAAGTCAATGTTTTACTTTTTTTTTATCTAGATGGCGCCGATGTGTAACAACAAGACACGGAAAAATTACCCGTATCCTACAAATATCTATTTCGTGCCGGGATTGAACTTACAAACCGTGGTACAGAAGCCAATACTTCAGCAACTACGCCAATTGAGCCGTCGTTTTTATATATTATATTCTTATATGGGTATTTTAAAAGCTCTTACACATATTCATCCAAAGTTACAGGTAATCCTAGTTTAGGAGGCAGGGTTTACAATATTTGTACGCCTTTCAAATTTTGTACCTTGATCTAGATTTAATGACATGTTGTAAGGTGTTTAGTTTCAATAAAGTTTTATTTATTTATATTCTCTTTACTTTGTACTAAAACAGACTTCAATATTATATGGCTATTTCATTTTAATCAAACATTTGAAAACATCTGAGCTCTGAAGCCTCGGAAACTGTATTTCAAGTTAAAACCGATGGTTTGCAGCACGCCACTTAAAATCCACTTCAGTTTTGAGTACTGATGAAAATGGTATACCCAGCCATCAGCGTGTTAGAAATATAAATAAAAAATCAATCATACAGTTATCAGAAACAGTGAAATCTATCATCTCTTGCCACGAATCCAATAATACATACCTATATCGTCTATAATACCTTTTCGAGTATTTATTTGATTATATTGCTGGTAACAGTAAATAACGATTATAGAAAAGCAATATATTTTTGTAATCTGCTTTACCAACACAATATAATTTAATGTTAAAATATATCTAAATGTAAATGAGCATTCCTTTTTGAACAGTCAGAACTTCTGGCTATAATTTACCTTTCGCTCTGCCTAACCTTTCGAGGATTACAGGCGTGATATGATATCTAAAATAAACATATAAGATACTCGAAATTATCTGTCTAACCAAACAGAAAGACCTGCTGCTGTACATAACAGGATTAAATGTGCTCGAAATATGGAAAATTGCATGCTAATTCAACTGCCACGCGCATGCACCGCATTCGACGTCCCATTTCATTAAACTAATCGCATTCGAGTATCTTTTGGCTTCGGGAAAGCCTCGTAAAAGATAACTTCAAAGGTTATCCAAGGAACCGTGACGTCAGACGTTCTTCGGATAGAAAGTATGATTGAAGCGCTTTAAGCACTCGAGATTTTAAAATGGCTAAAGTTTACGCTGCATTCACAAACAGTTGAAGAATTGTTTTAGATGCAGACACCTAGAGTATTTCTTTACCGCTGTCTATTAAAATTGATTACGTTATTTCGAGTCTTTTACCAGAGAAATTAAATTTTAAATTGGGATATTATAAAATTATTACTACATGTATAGGTACTGTAATATAAAGTTTGTTGCCTGGAAGAAGTTGTAGTTAGCGATAAGGCCGCCCATTATATGTTTTTTGTCACAATATGTCCTGTTCTATGTTTCATTTAGTGTACGATAAAGAATATAAAAACTGAGCTGAGACTTGAGATGATAAAAGAGATATATTTAAATAAGAAGAAGAAATGAAATAAAGCTAATTCTTTCTTCGTAATGTTTATATTTTTGTGAAGTTAATTGACTGCCTCTTAATTCTAGTGGTCCCAAACGCGATAGAGGTTCTGGGTTCGATTCTCAGGTCGAGTAATGTGTTATTGGGTTTTCGAAGTTTAGGATTTGTGCCCGGTTAACGGCCTTAAGATTACTGGCGAACTGTGGGTATGCATTAATACGCCTTTGCCTAATCGGGAATATAGGTGTGATGGTATTTTTTTATTTATGTTATTTAGATTATGAAGTTCATATTCAAGCGCTCTCCATCGTAGATCGCAATTTTGCTGAACATTTCAGGAGAACTGGTAGTCAAGCGTAAGCTTATCAAGAATAAAAAAAAAACAAGAAAGATACATTAGTCTTTCAATTTATCGTACCTTTTTCCTAATATATAAAAAAGTACGGTTATTTTTATTATCAGCCTGAATCTTTCAAAGACCCCGTGCCAAAGCTTTATATCCGTTGGAGATACAGACTTCGTTTGTCATAAAAATTTTCGCAATTTTCCTTATAACCGATGATCTGCTCTCGCTAAACGAAGTGTCAATCAATTTCTGTAATGGGATATGCCACTACATACCTATGTACTTGTACACATATTTACTGTCAACACTGAGAATAATTTATAATCTTGTATCATAAACACTTATCATAAACTCGAGTTGATACGATCGTATGTCGGAACAGGTAAAGTAAAAGTTATGAAGGCCGTTAAATTATAGAAATTTGAACTTTGTGTCAGTGGCATAAAGGTCATCATTAGATAGAAGACTAGACACTTTTGATGAATCATAACGTGATTAACGGATACACGGTAACACGACGTGCTTTATCTTAATGCCAGTATAAGCTGACCTTGCATTGTGGCTTTTCTTTATATCTTTGTGTCCATGAATCATAATACGATACATAAAAAACGCCATTTTAGCTCCACTATCTTTTAATATTTCTTTTTTAAATACCGGAAGTATTTTAACTTAAAAAAATGTCTATAAGTAATTATAACTAGTGTTCATTATTGACTCCTAATATTATTCTATTTTCGTGTTTAATCCAATACATCAAAATTCTATGAAATTATTTCATAATTAACGCAACCCCTAGGTGAACAGCTGATATTATGTCAGAAAATAAAACAGTGTATGAATACTATGGTAAGGTACGCAGTATTATATTTTAATAAAATTTATGTGCAATAATAAAGACGATGGTAAAATTTTCTTTAACGTATTTTAACGATCCAATATTTTACGAATTAATACAGCAATGACATGTTCCATATTTTGTATGCGAAGAAGTATGTTTCTCATAATTTCATCAGTTTCGTTCTCTGAAAGGTGTCGGGTTGAGTGACGTAGATATGAATATTAGATTAAACGCGTGCTCTTCAAATCCACGGTTTTTTTCCAAACACACGCAATAAACGACCGAGAAAATATATTACATGAATTGCAAGTGAGGTATAATAACCACTGTCACTGAAGTCTGAAGAACCTAGAGTGACGTACGTGAGAATAGCTACTTATCTGGCCGGGACCGTGTTGTTCTTTATAAAGAACAACGGTTAAAGTCAATAAAACATAATTTGATTAATAAAAATACAAAAAAGATAATTTGGGTCACCATAGATGAACAATATAGGTACTGCAAAATTTAAAATACATAATAACTCAATTATTCATTTCTCCATGAAAATAATGTCGAGTAAGACTTGCTTTACATTAATTTTAATAGTTTAAAATTTTGCTAATAATAATGTTCATATAAATTGTTATAGACCACACAACCAGCGTTTACTGCTCGGCAACATGTATAATGTTTGTACTGTGTTTCCAGTAAAACAGAAACATGTTGAACATGGTGCAACGGTTTCACACAGCATTTTTTAACTATCCACTAAAGGGAAGTAAAATAAAATAAATGATACATTCCCACATCTTCTTAAAACATACTTATTACTTAACCATCTTATGCAGTAATATGTATTTGCTGAAGTAAATACTTCTTGCGGATAACACTAGATAGCTTATGTTTCCAGCAAGACAGAAACATGTTGCTGCAACAGTATCGCTCGTCCACTATAAGGAAGTAAAGTAAAATGAATGATATATTAAATGATTAACCTTCTTATCCAGTTGTGAGTATTTGCCGAAGTAAATACCTTTTGTGGATTATAGCAGTTTATTTTTCCAGCAAGACGGAAACATATTGTTGCAACAATATTACTCAGCATTTGTTTAAATATCCACTTTATAGAAGTAAAATAAATGATACATTCTCACATCTTCTTCACAACCTAACTAGTTGTAAGCAAATACCTCTCGCGGATTACAGAAGTTGGCTTATTTAAAGTCCGGCTGGCGAGTAGTACGTTTTCATTTTGATTCCTGTCAACACTCGTGTCTTGCTGAGTGCTTCCATTAGCTTCGGCCACTACATCCCTGTTGCATTAAAGTTGCAATGCATCTATCAGGGCTTTTATGTAAGCACTGGATTCGTGCCTTTTTATCAGCTTCATTTTAATCCTCTAGCGAATGTCCATTTCAAATTTACGTTAACATAACGGTAGATATGATTTGTTTTTTTTTTTATTTAGCAAAGGTCGGTTTTTACTGTTAGGTAGTATTAGGTAGTACCTAGTACCTATTAGTAAAGATTTTGTTGTACTGCCTCATTGATCTAACAGGCGCAAGTACACGTTTGGCGTAGCGGTGGAGCGATCAGCTTCTGTGATACGTGTTGTGGGTTCGAGCCCCACACGGAGCAAGAATTTCTATGATCTACAGTGGTTCTGGGCGTTAGTGGGATTCAGGAGAAAATCCTAGTTAGAAAATCAAAGTTTGTTTTAAATAATCATTAATTTCAGCAGCGATCCTGGATTCGATGTGTTCCAGAGTTTTTTTGAGATTATTAGGAACTTATCACAATCATATTGCCTCATTAGCCAAGTGGTCCTGAGCGCGACTGCTACGCTAGAGGTCCTGGGTTCGATTCCCAGGTCGAGCAAAGTGTTATTGGGTTTAACTATGAAAGTCCCAGTAGCAGCTCGGAGTTAGGAATTTGTGCCCAGTTAATGGCAATAGGCTCGCCCCCTATTACAGTGGACCTAACCCTTCGGGGAATACAGGCGTGATGGTATGTTATGTTATCACAATCATATATAACATACTAAGTATAGATTATTCACTGTGTTTGTAATTTGTTACTTGACAGGTTAATATACTTGCCCCATATGATGGACCTGTAAATAAACCAGCGGTTTGCGTTCCGTTTTGCATCTTTGTCTAATCCTTAGAAGGTATATTAAATGCTGCTATATTTTGCAAGTAAAAATGTAAAAATCATGAATAATTTGTATTGAATATTTGTATTTGTATTGGAAAGAGCTTTATGTAACGTTGATTAATACTAGGTAAACACAGCCACGCTTTGCTGTGGCTCAGTCTGATATTAATGTACACATTTGTACAGTTAAACAGGAAATATGAAATCAGTTTTTTTTATATGAAGCTTTTACATAAATTTAGTTATAAGAATTTAAGTGGAATTGTTTTCATGAATTGAAATTGATAATACTGTTAAGACACGAAGGAATAACATCATTACTGTTAACGCGGTTCCTAAAACCAAATGCTGATCTCTATCGATAAAGTTCTTTACGATTGTTCAAATGAAGTCAGATATATTCGAATCACGGTTTTGGCCTTTTTGCCAAGAGCCTTAACCTAAGTACGCAACCTTCAAAATCATTACCCGATTTGGTTTCATTCGTTCTACTTATGTTTTCAATACACGAGGGTCTGACACGAGTGGAGTTTAGATTCTCAGAATTTGGCAAATTTTCATGCTACCGTGTTATTCAGTACATAAGGTTGGGGCCGAGTTTTATATAAAACTAGCTGACCCCGCGAACTACGTACCGCATCAGAAAATCATTTTTTTCATATTTACTCACCTTTTAAACCTTCCCTGGACTTCCACAAACATTTCAAAACCAAAATCAGCTAAATCAGCGCAGCCGTTCTTGAGTTTTAGCGAGACTAACGAACAGCAATTGGTTTTTATATATATAGATGTTCTTAGTAATTTTTTAGCTTTCACGGCGATTTTGTTGCGTATCTTTGTTGAAAGTTTTGTGCGTTGTACAGTTTGAATATCCTTACTTCCTATGAACATTCGTGGAATTATTATGTCAAAAAATATAGCCTTTATTGTTTTAAAGAGAACAATAACATTATGATCTAGGTTCTCTTTCTATAAAAAAAGACTCAAGTCCATAACATTTTTATATAGCCACGGCTAATAGTCCATAGTTCTCTTGTCTAAGTGAGGAATAGTTTATTAAAAAGTAAGCTATACTCTGCACCGTCAAAATTAATCCAATAACAAACGTAAACAATAACAAAACTATTTTGCTAAAATAGGATATAAGGCTGAAAAATCCATCACTATCTAAAAAGTCACTCCTAAAATCCCAGAATATATCAACCGGGCCATTTTAAACCCAATATTGACCGTGACAATATTCCATATCGAATCCTTTTTGGATTTGGATCATCTATCATGTTATGTCAACCTACATCAGGCGACGATCTTTCCATCTCAATCTAATAACGTGTTCAATGTTTACATAATATATATGATGAGGTACATATATATTATTCATTCATATTTCATGCACATCAAGATCTATTGAAAAGATTCAACCAAACCCTTCATGAATTTTGTGGTATATGTTCAGAATCGATGATGAACAATTGATATGGAATCTACAAAAAAAACCCGACTACGAATAAAATCATCTGAAAAAAAACCCGACTACGAATAAAATCAACTGAAAAGCATGGACAAGAAGATTTATATTTCAGCTTTACTAGATAATATTATACTCAATTCGGATCAATAGAAAGAGGTGTACACTCAGTACTGTCCAGTTTATTTCATGGCATTACAACCTGTTGCTAACTTAAGTATAATCACGTCTTGTGGCCACGGCTATAATGTGAACACTGTCCGATATGTGGTGATTTGAAGAGAAAAAATATCCGCCGGCCCAGGTATCACCATAAACTATCCCAGCTGTGAACGAAGAGCCGAATACCTATGACAAAAATTGACAGTACTAATCAGAAGCCGACATTTCTGATAGCCCATTTAGTGAGGATATCGGTATTGCTCAGTAATTGGGTTGCGTAGGTTAATGGCAGTCGTTTCATGGGAATATCACTATTTCAGCCATACATAGTTACACTGAAAGCCGACCCCAATATAGTTTGAGGAAAGAGTAGGATCCTAACGATTATAGTTATGCACATTTCATGAATATAACTATTAGATATATAATTTTATATTAAAGGAGATCGTAGCTAAATGACAAGCGAAAGGAATATCCGATATATCGGATATCGGTACTGCCAAGATATTGATTTGCGAAGGTGTGATGGCGCTTATATGAAGGCATTAGAAGCCAACCCCAGCTAGGAATGCTGGGGTTGGCTTCTAATGCTGTTGGGAAAAGGTTCGGATAATGATACCACGCAAACGACGAACATGGTTTAATTGTGATAGAAACAAAAGAAGATAGGTATGAGCTATAAGGCAGGTTATTGAAGAAATTATTATGTGACTATTATTATTATTATTAAAATGACTAAGGAAACATTTCGGGATGAAAATTGGAATTTAATTAGAGAAATTGCTGAAAGTGCCATTTTAGCTTCCAGGTCACACTTATGAATCCATTAATATTTATAATCCGTAGTAAATCCATAGCAGTTTCATAAGGTGAATTATATTATGATTTATCAAAAGCGGCCTTTTTTGGGTTATAAGCTAAAGATACTTGCCAGTACGTAAAACATTAATAATATTTTTTAATGGCTAAATATTCAAACGCTACTCAATTTGCACTTTAAGTCATACTAACTGTTTTTTATCTCTATAAGTCACACTAACTGTGACAGAACGAGATTTAACGGCATCTTAAAATTGACTAACATAACATAACATACCATCACGCCTGTATTCCCCGGAAGTGTTAGGCAGAGGCGTACTAATGTACAGCCACAGTTCGCCGGTATGGGTTTATGTAATAGGAGCGAGCCTATTGCTACTAACCAGGCACCCAAACTCCGAGCAGTTAATAAACTTCGACCTGGGAATCGAGCCCAGGACCTCTAGCGTAGCAGTCGCGCTAGGCTAATGAGGTAGTTTTAATTTAGTTAAAATTGAGTATATGTTAGCGATATCGTTAAGTCGTTAGCGTTTTTCGACATAGAATAGATACGGAGCATTTGCCACTTGTCTAAGCCCTCCCGCAAGGCTAATGGGGTAGTTTTAATTTAGTTAAAATTGAGTATTTGGCCTTAAGCCGATCAGTTCGAAAATTCCCTCTCGACAACAAAGATGATAAGTGTAATGTTTATACGCGGTGTCGGGTGGATCGCATGTAGTACGGGTGTCGGGCGGCTTGTACCTCGATCGTGGGTCGACTCGTAATAAACTTGCGATCATCGCCGCATATTACGCGAGCTGTATTAGATTATGCGCCGTGATGTTCGCAACGAGCCGAGACCAGCTGACTTCTGCAAACTGGATTAACTTGATGAAAATGTATTGCTTTTTGCTGATCCTTTCGAATATGTTCGGAGATCTATTGAATTGTTTACTTATATAGAAATAAAGAAAGAATAATGGCTGTTGGTTTTATAAAAGCAATTCTGTCGTTTTACAAAATAAATGTAATTACAATAATGAACATTATGATTTAAATTTAAGAAGCCTGACTCTAGCTTTGGCGGTTAAGCGAGATAGGTGAGTCGTTACCCGTCTGATTGTTCCATGGTAGCCACCTTTGCTCCGTCAGCGATTCATATGTTCTCATGGTTTTACACATCTCTTCACTGTAACTAAAATTTGTGCTCATAAAAGTACCCAGGATACAGGAGAAAATTCTAGTGTGGGGCAACATTTAAAATAATAATGATTTCTAACTCTCACAGAACACATATTTTGCACAATTTGATGACATCTGTGGTTTAGTGGTGTTCGATTCGGTTCGATTCCCACAGAACACAAATATTTATGTGATGAATATACGTGTTTGTGTTCGTCTGGGTGTTTCTTATGTATTATAAGTATGTATTTACAAAAAATATAAGTATATAAGTATTATATCCATTGTCTAGTACCCATAATACAAGCTCTGCTTAGTTTGGAACTAGATGGTGCTGTGTAAAAATGTCGCAGAATATTTATTATTATTTATTTATTATTATAATAAAGAATTATCGCAGTAATCCTGCACATTTATTTATATGGGGGAAATATTATGTCTCCGGTATGTTAGCCGTAGAAGAAATAAGTATAAAGTACACTCCTACTTTTACTATAACTTAGAAAAAAGGCTTTCGTAAATCACGGAGAAAAACCTTATTTAAATAACACCCCAACAATAGGGTGTAGAATCAGTTAACCTAACCCAGGTGCATCTTATTAACTTTCCGAACTTCGGAAGGAATGTGAGCAGTCGTTTTCACTCCGTGTTAGCTAACAATATCTGTGTAGAGAGCCAGTCTGTTGCCGTATTATGAAATAGTAGTTTGTTGATGAACAAACTTCGTAGCCAACCGCCTTGAAGCTTACACTTGTACGTAATATAGAGTTCTTGTTAGGAATTTGGGTCTAGAACTCGAAACGTTTCTGGGTTTACCAAACGGATTTGCGAGTTTTCTGTAACAATTGTACATAGATAAGCTGTATTACATTAAGTTTGGTAGTATCAAAAGGCTAATAGTATTCAATATAAAAACTATTTCGTCATCACGATGAAACCTTAACAATGGAGAGCCATCCTTTGGCACAAATGGGCCGGCTCGAGTGGAGTGATACCACGGCGGCACAGAAAACCGGCGTGAAACAACGCTTACGTTGCGTTTCGCCGAGTGAGTGGAGATATCGGGGGCTCAAACCCTTTTATAAGGCCGGCAACACACTTGCCAATCCTCTGGTGCTGCGGGTGTCCATGGGCGGCGGTATCACTGACCATCAGGCGATCCGTCTGTTCGTTTGCTATAAAATAAACAAACATTTCGCCGGTATGCATAATTTAATAATGTCTTATCGAGATAAAATCCGGAATAGGGTTATATTTCAAAACAATGTCTTACATAATAAGAAAACTGCCTTAACACAAGAATTATGATTATTCATCTAAAATATGAAATTCAATAAAACATAGAGGAAGAGAAATTTACTTAAATAAATATTGTATAAATAAAAAACCATAGAGCAAGAGTAACATTTGGTATTCCTGAGACATCACGGTTTTAATATCACTCCAAAGTTTTCCAATATCTGTTATATTGACGAAATACTCTCCCGTTGACACGATTCTGTCCTTTAAAGTTTTGGGATCATAGTAAGGTATATTTTACAGTAAAGTCCTGAAATTATCGTACCACTAGGCTTAGGCAGTTATTAGCCTAGTGGTCCTAAGCGCGACTACTACGCGAGGTTCAATTCCTGGGTCAAGCAGTGTTATTGGGTTTTTCTACGAAAATCTCAGAAGCAGCTCGGAGTTTGGAATTTGTGGGGACAAATCCCAAACTCCGAGCTGCTACTATTAGAGATTAGTGGCAATGGAGAGGTTAATGGCAATAGGCTCGCCCTCTATTAAATAGGACCTAAACATACCGGCGAATTGTGGGTTTTCATTAGTTTATCATTGCCTATCCCTTCAGGAAATACCGGCGTGAATGGTGTGTTAAATATTGAATTTGTTTTAAATATCTGAGTATTAATTCTAAAACAAACTTGTTTCCGAAGTAAAATCTGTTCCAGCAAAAAAAAGAAATTTGAAGTTTCTCCAATTCATATTACTAATTACACAGCCGTTTTCCCTTTTCAACGCCAAACGTTTTCTTGAAAATTTTTCTCTCGACCGACTCATTAGGTAGGTACGCTTAAATCTCTATCAAGAAATATTTGTGTTTACAATATTTTGTGGGTCGAGAGTTGCGAGAATTAAGATTTTTGTTAATAGAACTTAAAAATGTTCGAGTCAGTGAGTATTGATATTTTGTCTAAAAGATTTGAAAAATATTTCTCGAAACAAGGATTTTATTATAGAAATGTAAATGTTATATAAATGATCGTACCTTCTTCTCACTCTGCCTTTTGTTTTATCACCAGACTTTTATTGATGTTATACCTATCTACTTGTACCGACTAAAAAAAAACCCCACTTTCTCATAATCTATAGTCGGATAGAGCATGGAAAGGGAAGCGCGGTATTTCGAAGACGTGATTACATTGCCTATGACCTCGACAGCCTGTGGGCCAGCGCAATCAGTGGACCCCTTTAAGAAGTGACGCAACTAGGACAGTGCCAGTGCCCAGGAAGAGGGGAAGGAGTCCGCAGAAACGATCAAACTAAAACTTTTTTCAAGGGCGTTGTTATAGAAGCTCGTACAGGGCGCACTAGAGATACGGCACTGAATATAATTGAGATAATCCTACCAACTCGATTGAAGAAAGATCGCAACTCAAAGCTTGTTTATAAATTAGCACTGAGATATGGCTGGAAGCGGAATTTTATGACAGCCTTACAGTTATTCGACTTTAGCACCCGGGAAAATGTACCATCCATATATTTTACGAGCCATGTACATTATGTTCTCAGTTTAATATGCAAGAGTGGTTCCACATCATGTAACCACACATTACTGTGTCTTCGGAAAGCAGTAGGAAGTGTAGTTGAGTATCGTATCAGCATCGGGCGACGTCGTCTTGAATGGGAAAGCAGGTGAAACAGTGAATATCGACGATGCGACAACGTTGCATATTACGTTACAGCGTGCCGGGTGCCGCATGCATTCGAATGAACCCGCATTCAAATAATAGAATACTTTTCTATGGTACGATAAAAACTTGAAGTAGGCAATGGTTTTTATTAAAATTCCTTGCCATGTTGAAGCTACGAATTTGAATATGGAACGAGAAATATATTCTTGTGTTTTCTCGCTTGTAGATTTAATAGAATTGACATCAAATTGTGTTATAACGTTAAATAATAATCTATATATATAAAAGAAAGTCGTGTTAGTTACACCATTTATAACTCAAGAACGGCTGAACCAATTTCGCTGAAAATTGGTGGAGGTGGAGTAGAGAGGTAGCTTAGAACCAGGAAACGGACATAGGATACTTTTTATCCCGTTCCCGTGGGATGTGATGACAGACGGAATTCCACGGGGGCGAAGCCGCGGGTAGAAGCTAGTAGTTCATAAATAATGCTTACGAAAAAAAATGTGACCTGCATATAAGCACCTTTTTATGAATTATTTATTTTATTTTTTATTTACTTAATACCTACATAGTATAGGAGACGCCATGTCGAAATGCCTTTGCCCAGTAATGGAATAAAGTGAGCTAATCTTGACATCTTTTGGCTGGTATGGCTGCTACATTATAAAGATAAACATTATTTATTATATTAGAACCTATGTCACCTTACTAAAAGCTTTGATCTTCCACCTAAAGGCGCCAGGCATTTTTTTATGCGACTAAATCTATTACTGCTGTGGGAAACAAATGGAAAACGTTAAGCAAACATCAAAACAAGTCGAGGGAGGTACAAAGCAAAAATATATTTAACCTTAAGCACAGAGGGTAGGCGTATTTGAGCTTCGCATATCACATTATCGAGACTTCCGTCTGAACAGGAGGGTTTCTGGGCCATGGGTGGCAGCCCTAAGGAAATAAAGTTACTGGATAAACTTGCGTATAGATATTTAATGTGGAGAAGTTTTTGTTTACAAGGAAGATGCGGATTTGTGCCGGTGTTATGGTTTTTTTATGGTTTTATATAAGTTAGGTGATTTACGCAAGAAGTTGTGTTTTGTTTTGTCGTGGTGTTAAAGAATGGAAAGGAATCGATGCTTGGTCTAGTTTCCGTGAGTCTTGTGTATAAAGAAAAAGGTTAGTACGTATGTATATATTTACTACCTCAATGATCACAAGCTGAATGATCAGTAGCTACTGATCGTGTGAAATTTTGGTTTTAATCCCAGATCGATCAATGTGTTAAGTACTGGGATTTTTTAAAGAAATTATCAGACATCGCTCGGTACTTCGATTTGTATCCGGTTACTGACAATAGGCTCGCTTCCTTAGATGGGTCTCAAGCTAAAAAGCTACGCCGAGATTTTACAAAAAGTACAGGCAAAAGAATATTTAATTAAGCCTCTTATAAAACAATGGCTATAGGAGTGATACCACGGCCTCACAGAAAACCGGCGTGAAACAACGCTTGCGTTGTGTTTCGCCGAGAGAATGAGGTTAACGGAGGCCCAAACCTTTCTAAAAGGCGGGCAACGCACTTGTGACTCCTCTGTTGTTGCGGGTGTCCATGGGCGGCGGTTATCGCTTCCCATCAGGTGATCCGTCTGCTCGTTTGCTCCCCTATCCCATAAAATAAGAAAAAAAAAGAAGAAAAAATAAAAAGAATGCTGTAAACAGTCCCCATCACTATTTCCTAAAGAAACCACTATCCAACACAAAGACATCAGTAACAGTAGGTACAACCAAAATATTTACAATTTCTATTCACGTTCTGTTTTTGGGGGACATTGTTGTTCAACGAATAATCAACCAAACTCTTTGTCCAGACCTTTCTGGCTACATTTTCCATTTTGGGTATTCATTCGTGACCAAGTAGGACGGTAGCTTGGCCGTTGTCTGTTTTGTTTACGAGACCTTTCAGCTTTTACTTTGTGTGCAGGTAAAGTACCCTGGTAAGTAAATGATCTCTTAAACTTTAGACGACTTTTACGGACTTTGAAGTAAGTTTAAACTTGATTTTAAGTAATTAAATTGTAGGTATAGTGTAATTTAATTTTCTCCAAGTAAATTTTATAAGGACTATTTTGCCGTGGAACTGGTTTTAGAATGATGTTTACTTAACTGACTGTAGGTAAGTATACATTTTTTTTCTTGGGCATTTGCACCATTTATTTATACACATTTGGATCTGCATTTGTGCCATATTTAAGAAAATAACTATACCGTAGACACCGATCATAAAAATATTTTTTTAAATATTTAATTTAATATAAAAAAATAAATATTAACATTTCGAACACAACAAAAAACAAGATAAAAAATTAGAACTAAGTTTAACCAAAAATTCAATCAAGATCTTTTTTTCTTACTTATGTAGATACTAATATCTACATCCATCGTATGTAGATGAGATCCTTACTACCAAATTGCTACGTTTGCTCACTGTTCCGATTCTGAGATCAATTCTCAGCGTTCACCGTGACTCGGTGAATAAATGATTCGGTCTCAATGCAATTCACTGATAGCTTTGTAAAATATTGTTCCGGTGGGTATTCTGTTCAATCCTATAAGCTATGACCAAATAACCTTAAAAAAGATGAATGTATTAAAACCAGCAGCTCAAAAAGACCACGTGGATTAACCAACTTTCGAATCTAAGCTCGCTGCGGTCAGCCGTGCCTCAGAGAGCACGTTAAGCCGACGCTCTTACTTGTCATATGAATACAAAATGAGTTGTTACGAGCAGTAATACATTAATAAATGTAATGCTAGTCGAAACTACATTATTATTTTCTTACAAAGTAGTTTTGGATTTTTAAAGATAAATATTAGTGAAAAATTAGGATAGGATAAATAGGATTCAGACCGTGTCCCTTCATCTGTGATGTCGAATTCTTCTTCCACATTCTACGTCTCACATACATGTGGGGATATGCACTATTCAGGCTGGAATAAAACGATGGTGAAAGTTTCTTAAGCTTTTATTTTTCGTCTTCAAAATACAAATCAACGTCTTCCTATCTTTTCGATCGTCCTCTTACGCTCTTCGTCGTCTGTCACTCATCTGTCATTCAACTGTCATCTGTCAATCATCATTTAAATCATTCACATCTTCAAATCATACATTCTTATCATAATAAGTTATCTCACTCACACCTTACCTGTCATAATACTTCATCTCTTTCACTCATCACGTTCCAGTCCTACATACATGTATGACGTAGTTTTATCTTGACAAATTACTTGGAGGCCACTGTTAAAAGCTCGTCTTTTCTCGGTTTAGTTTTTCCTTATCTGATTGCATGGGAAATTATTGTGTTGCAAAGAACGAGCGCCCTAGTCTCCGCTACTTGACTCCAGAAATCAGGTTACCGAATCACATAATGTTTTTAATCAACACTGAACAAATACGTACCTACTATAGTATATTTACTTACTTGATTAACCGTAAAAAAACAGACAGGTGAAATCCTCCAAAACTATAAAAGTTCACCGATTAAAAAAGGTACAATATTAAAAAATACTGATTTATTTGCTCCGAAATACAAAATACCTTTAATGCCATTCATAGAAGCTATTCTATTGGTTATAGGTACCATTACATACAACGGTTTACCATTCAATGTTTTCCTTTGGCTTAAAAAAGTAAATTGATATTTTTTCAAATTCAATTAGAAAAAAATATTTAATTTTGCCTTACAAATTACAAACCATTACAAAAATGGGCACTGTTTGCCCCTATCAGAAAAATCATCATGATAATCTTTAGGCAACCTATAAATAGTAAGTTTTATAATAAGTACTTATTATTTTTTGTATTTTTCATAGGTATTTTTGGTTTGTTGTGCGTCATAAGGACGAAAATAAAAACTTTTTCTTTCTTTTCTTTTCTTTCATGAAATAATTTACAAATTCATAACTAGAAAACGGTTTTCGAATAGGTACTAATGTTCCACGAAGTTATTGCAACAAATCGATTATTTCTCTACTCACTCCCACTGCTTCACTACGTGAGATATTTATCGAAGCGAAAAACCGATAGATACACATTGAACGTCAAAGCCTGAGGCGTTATTTTTGTATTTTCTAGTGTAAGACTCCTCGACTCTGTCAATACCGAGTGGAAAATGGTAAGGGCTGAACCTCGTTACAAGCAGCAAAGACAATTTTCTCTAGCAACTTCCTCGACAAATGTGATTACCTACTACGGTTACAGGCTCCATGTTAAAACTTCTGTAATTGTGTTTTCAAAAGTTTTTGGTTATGTAAATCTTAATTTACAGTATTATAACCACGGACGCGATGGCGTACGATTTAAGGCTTTTAATAATCTTGTTAAACGAAAGTTCGGTAATGATCTAAATGAAATGCCGTAGGAATTCGACAATAAACCAGAAAATATCTCACAGTATATAATATACTAGCTGCCTAGCTCGGCTTCGCCCGTTTTCCCGTAGGAATGAAGCATTTTCCCGCGGTAAAAAGTAGCATATGTTCATCAGGGATAATGTCGGTTCTGGTTAAAGAATTTCAAATCGGTCCAGTAGTTTCGGAGTCTATTCAATACAAACAAACAATAAAATCTTTATACTTTATAATATTAGTGTAGATGTAGATTTCAGTTAAAATAATACAGTTAGCTAAATAAGCCGCATTTTATAAATAAAATATAATTCATTTTAGAAATGCCCAAAAGCTTTGTCATGATTTGGTGCCATAAATGTGGTATCATGTCAAACTTAATCAAAATCGGAGAAATCAATTATTATTAATGTTCTTTATCGAAATACAGAAACTAGATCTTCAGTAAAAGTGAAAGGCGTTGAGGATAATGTTGTTCGGATAATAGATTTACAGAAAGCTCAGATAGAGAATCTTCCGAATTGTCACTATCGTAATTTAATCAACAAAATAGTAAAATAAAAGATAAATAGCTTTCTATCAGCGAAACAATTTTTCTGTAGCGGGCCCTCTACAGAAATGCTATTAGGACCCTTTGGCCAACACCACTCCGCGTAGGCGACGTTTCAATCCAATTGAACGTGCTTCTCTCTTATACGCCCCGCTCTGAGACGAATGTCTTACAAAAGATAGATCCCTTTTTATGGTACTGTATATCGATTTTAACCAAAATGAGTTCAGAATAAAATGTTCTACGTATTTTATAAATGGGTGATGTTAAGTAGCCATGTTAATAATGACTTAAATATGTATGTGTGTAGGCGTAAACCCAAGAAGGGTCCTACGTGGGTGTCGGTAGATTAGTCTTGTTTCATCTGATCATTCGTTTTCATCCGATTTAAAGTGGACCGTTTTTATGTATATAAAATTAAATGGACCTAGTACACAGATGATGCCTATTTATAAGAAACAAGTGTTCAACTAAGGAGTTAATCAAGGGATTACATTACAAAATATGATAACTAGCTGATGATTCGCCTGTTCATAGATTTTTTTGTAATCATGCAACTTATTTTTTTTTACCGGAACTTCTAACAATTGAGGACGTTTTAATTAAATTGTACAATGTGGTGTAATCGTAGACAGTAAATATTTTTATAGGAACGCCTTGGCCATCTAATTAGTTTCTAAAAAAATAGGTATCTATTGTCTATACAAATAAAATAAATCTTTATCATTATAAGTAATAGTCATAGAATAAGAACTATAAAGAAATATTTATGATAATTTTATTATAATATCCTGCTGGCATGGTGCAGGATTTTAGTGTCGGTATTCTTACCGTTTGTTGCAATTCTGTAAAAAATGTCTTGAACACTTCTTTTGACCTGTCTAGGCAGTAGCCTGTCGATTTTCATAACTTTAATTGAATAAGTACTAAGCCAAAATGCTTATAAGGTTGTGAACATTGTTTCTAGTGCGGTCGACGACAAGGACCGGTATATTTTTAAGTATCATGCGAAAAGAAACTTAATAAGCGTTTGGCAATAAGGCTCTTTGTCCTCAATTATATTTGTTTACTGAAGCTTGTCGGACGGAATTTATATTTCTTTATAAAGAAATCTCTTCTACAAGCTAATCCCCATGTTTTCCTGTTAATAATACCTATTACAAAATTATATATTTTAAGTAGCATATTTTTTTATAAAAAAAGTAAGCAAAAATATTCTACCTCGTTAGTCTAGTGGTCTCGAATGTCATACTTTCCGTCATGGGTTTGATTCCAGGACAAGCAGTGTTACTTGTTGAAACTATTAAATTCTTTGTAGCAGTTTAGATTTGGTTACAGGAGTGTTGGTATATAATTATGTAGGTATTTTTCTTAAGCAAGTATTGTGTGAAGACAAAGCGACCACGAAGATAAAAACTTTCGGACGATTTTATTCCAATGCAGAGATGCTATATCTGAAAAGATACCTGAAAACTACACTGATACTCTTCAGATCTTAAACTAGGAGTACTTAACGAACTATCCGCTGAGTGAACGAGACGCTAAAATACTTGAAAATGGCAGGACATAAAGGAAGTAGTCCTCATTCACGCAATACGACCTTAAGTAGGTATTAGATCCCCCGTACTAGGTATTAGAAAAAGACAAATCCACTTTGACTTAGGTGAATTTTCTTCCGTATCTAACAAAGATAGTAACCGTAAACATAGAAGATTGTTTGTAAGAGATCGCTCTTATCGATATGTCTGCCTATGACCTATGCCTAAAATTTTATAAATCATAGAATGGTATATTCTATGATTTATAAAATTGTAGGCATTAGTTTTCAGTGCGCAATGAAGAATATTGTAGGTATTCTAAAAATAAGCTGAAAATAAAAGAAATGAACACAAACTATTAAGCCTCCTTTGTTTAACTAGGAACCTAACCTTTGTTTATTCTATTTTTACCGTTTCGTTGGTCAGTGAGTCTCGACTCTCGTGTAGTGGAGGTGTATCTTTGGTGAGTAGCAATCCCTTTTTTTGTCCAACATTAGGGAAATCCTCACAAGCCCTATTTAGGAAATTGCCTTCTTTATCGCGCCTGTGGTTAACACAGTTTGGCTCGGCCTGCATCTTCCGAAGTGGCCATTTATTTTTTTGAATTCTCCTTTGCTATACGTATAACGGAACGGACCAATAAAATTGTTTTATTTTATTTATGTAAACATATTGAATAGCAAGGGAAAAAATATTGTGCCTATGATGGTGGAAATTTGAATTGGTTATGGGACGCGGGGCGGGTTTCTATTCGCTACATTTTTTTACCGCGGTACTTACTTGCAGGAAGTCTGTTAGGGCTCTATGGAATCACAATCTGTTATATTTACGAGGGGAACGACTACTTAACTGTGATTGAAGGTTGAGAAAAGGGAAAGTATAACAAACGGAAGAAATTTTATACGTTTTCGTTTTATCTTGAATCAGTAACGTCAGGAACATCGGATTATTTCAAACTTGTTCAGCTTTATCAAAGTAAGGAAAGATATAAAGGTAGGTTATTTTGATCTTGATTTTATTATAGAGTACACATAAATACCTTAAGTTGAACAACCTGACCAAAAGTAGGTATTGGGTTACCGATAGATAGGTAATTGAATTTTACCGATGCGTTGCAAACACAAGCAATCCTAGTGGCACAAATATATTTTACCATCACTTAATAATATGAATAATAATAATCTGCTTTTTTGAAAACAATGTAAGTACACAATGACATAAAAGCACTGCCTCTTGAACTAGGTTGTTAGCCTGTATATCTCAGAAGGCGGTTCCCTTCCAGTTTACATAATTACAAAATTCTTATAGCGTTCTCAAATAATCGGAAGGAAACAGAAAAAGTAAACTAAACAAGAAAACAGAAAAAGTAACATAAATTTGAATAAAGTAAAGATACAATACAATACACAGTTAATTCAATTAAGTGCGCACGTGGTGTGGTGTTCATTTTTATTATGTCGAGTGTGTGTGAGGGAGTGCGATAATTGTTTACTTTTAAAAGTATTGCGACTTTTGGCGGTGCAGGTACGTAGGTACAACTGCTCATGCTTTTCCTTTGGGTCCTTACAGTCACGGCTATGGGATTCATAACATTCACCACGAAAATGACAGGCCAGTATTCGGTAACCTACTTTAAGTATAATTTTGCGATTTAATATTGTATAATGTATTGGAATATCCTCATAATAAACCCATCTGTTTGTATCAGCCGGAAATTACGGAAACTAAATCTAATTTATTATATTTTATTTTATAAAACACTGTTATATTTACCTATTCAATATCTGCTTAGCTGACATATTAAAAACAGTTTAATACTGACAATAATTTATTGAACCATTAATTTGTGGAAACAAAGTATTGTGCAATAATTTTCAGCTGTTTGCTTCTACGTCAGCGTGTTTTGTTTTCTGAAATATATTGTCGGCTTACTTACTATCGAGAGCCGACCAATATTTGCCAATATTAATCATGAGATGAGAAATATCTCACGTTTCGTCTACATTAGCTTTAGTAGAGTATAGAGTTATATATTTTGAGATAAATTGTTTGTCAATAAAGTAAGCAGATACGTTAAATTCTAATACAAAAGTAAATTACTAAATTGAGTTAATATAATTATGAACTGTTGCTACAAAATATAATAGCTTATAGTAGGTACAAATAAATGTACAATGTACTTATAACAACGTAATCATATTATATTATGACGATACTTTTGGCGTAGGGGCTGAGCGACCGGCTTCGGGTTATGGGTTCCATCCCCGCACGGAACAAATATTATTTGTATAACCTGGTTATCGTTGCGGGTCTGGGCAATTATGTATGTGAGAACTTATGTTTATAAAAGCACCCACCTAGTGGGTAGCAAAACCTAGTGTTTTTATAAAAATAATATCTCCGCTATGTCTCCGCTTTTGTTAAAATAAATAAATATGTATAATGTAGGCCTAAGTGCATTTAGTGCCCTAGAGTTCGGTGAATATCTCATAACCACAAGCAAAAGATTTGAGATGGCAAGGTAAGTGCAGTTTTAGTCGGTACCAGTCCAATATATCATTTCTACCGGAATATTTTTTATTCAGTGCGCAAACTTTGACAATTGATACTTAAACGACTTTTATTAAACACCAATTTGTTATTTTGATATGTCTTAGTACAAAATATCGAAGTTATCGTTAACGAAAGATGTTTACTTTGAAACTGATTTTATGGTTACTCGCTAGCGCACGGCAAAGCGCGCGCGCCTTAGTACCTACATCAGCTGTACACCGGCGCGTGAGTCGGCTGGCACACGTGCATATTGTTATTATTGCGAATAGATATTATGTGTCCATATTTTGCTGATTTCAAGCCGGCTAAAAATTAAAAAAAAAGTTTTGAACTAATAATGGGAATGTGTTCTATTACTGATACTGAACTACCAAATTTTGTTTGCGCACTGCTTAAAAAATAATCCTGTATAGGTAGCTTCCAGACGATCCATGAGGATTTTATTATGTTACTAGCTTCTGCCCGCGACTTCGTTCGCGTAGCGTGATGATATATAGCCTATAGCCTTCCTCAATAAATGGGCTATCTAACACTGAAAGAATTTTTCATATCGGACCAGTAGTTCCTGAGATTAGCGCGTTCAAGCAAACAAACAAACAAACTCTTCAGCTTTATATATTACTAGCGACCCGCCCACGGTTTCACCCGCGCTGCCCCGGTCCTAAGAGTCATAGCGAGATGTTAAATAGCTTAAAACCTTCCTCTTAAATCACTCTATCTATTAAAAAAAACCGCATCAAAATCCGTTGCGTAGTTTTAAAGATCTAAGCATACATAGGGACACAGAGCGGGAAACGACTTTGTTTTATAATAAGTAGTGATGATGATGATAGTATAGATACAATATAACATGGTGAAAATTATTGGAATCGATTCAGTTACTTATTCTGAACAAACTACATATATTCAGGTTTCGTATATACTAAAAATAATGTTGTATATAAAAAAGTAATGCCTAGAAATGATCTGTTTACCAAGTGGTAAGATCGCACCTCGTACTCTCGTACATTGGTGACCTTAAGAATTTTGAAAGATTTAGGATAATGACACACACATTCTTTATGCACATAACATTTTTTTCATTAAGGCACGATTGAAAGCCACAGAAGATATGGGGTGTCTATACAAAGTTCATCATTTGCTCGTTAACGCGGTCACTGCGGACCCCGGAATAAAGTCATAAAGCTTATTCGACCTCATCGAGATTTCACCTCCTTTGTTATGGTTATTTTATGTGGAAAAATATATTTATATAACGGTCTTTCAGCATGATGAAAACGCTTTTTTTTTTTGGTAAATGACTTTGAAATCAGTAATGCTAACATTGACCGAGTTTGGAGTGAACATGGGCCTTAATATTGTGGTACATTATAATTATTTTATTAAGTTCGGTGCAACTCTGACTCCCAAGATACAGACGTCCGTCTAGTTTGGGAGTCATCGCCTATTTAAATTAGCGACCTGTGTTTAGTTACAAGATGCATTTTATGTAAACCTAATTTAAGATATCGTAAACATGTAACGAAGGACTCAATAAATTGTTACTATACTTTACTTATTATAATTAAATGAGTGTATGCTACATTATTTAAAAAAAAAGAATTTACGTCTCTTGGCGGCCTTTGCTCAATATTGGGACGACTCGGGTTAAATAATAATAATGTGCCTTAGCAAGTATGAAATCAAGTGCGTTACGGCTACATTTCCACGACGCAGCGTCTATGCAGCGCATGCGTTTGATGAACAACTAAGCTTGTTCAACACATTATACAAGCGATTATGGTACCATAATAAACGTATTTTAAGTATTGTAAAAACTAGTAGCGATGGATTGGTGTTTGGTTATGTCGAGATTAAATATGAATTTACCATTATAATCCTCTAGTGTTCTATACATATAATATACACCTTCTAGATCAATAAATATTACCTCTCATACACATCACAATTTCCTAAAAAGAAACATCAATTAGGAAAAATTATGAGTTCTTGTTCATAACTTGAAATATTTTCTGCGGCACTGAAATGAAATGCTTCAGATTTATGCAAGACAGTTCATCTCAATCAGAATGTGAGAAATGACCTGACAAAGGCTCTTTTACGAATGCGAATGACGACTGTAACTTTGAAAAATTTTGCGTCAACTTTTCGAACATTTTATTATGTGATCCAGTGGAAATTTGATGAGTTAGTTCATGTTTTCGGAACGGATGGATATGATATGAGTGATAAGTATGAGCCATGAAAATTATTAGAAAATTATAGTTCACATAAATTATATTTAATGGTATTATTAAGGTGGTAGAATTCGGTTTTTAAGGTAATCTGAAGGCTACCAAAATATAGCATTGTCTAGAGAAAATATTCATATTGAAATTGAGTTCTCGAATGTTGGGATACTCTGACCAACTTGGACAATTGACCTGCAATTTCCGAACATCCTGATATCGCAATATTGTGCCAATGAAGAATTTAATGTATGTAACATAATTATTTGACGACACGTTTGGTGTAGCGGCTGAGCAATTGGCTTCTGCAACAGGTGTTGTGGGTTCGATCCCCACACGGAGCAAATATTTGTATAATCTACAGGTAGTTGTTCCGGGTCTTCGTGTTTGTGTATGTGAGAATTTGTGTTTGGATAAAAAATACGATACACGAGAAAATACTAGTGTACACACGTTTTTTTTTAAAAAGGTACCGATTGTAAAGGTAATGTAATGTAATTTTTAAGTTTAAGTTAATATTAGTTATATTGTTTTATGTTTAACATCAATGGAATTAGTCTACTTTCGTTTTAAGCTTTAATTAAACCATACTGTAATATACGTCACTGATATTTCTGAGCCCTGAAAAACATTACACTTCTCATTTCTATATCTGCAAAAAGTCAATTCACAAAAGCGGTTCCAACCTTACAGCTTGCAACAAATCGACAGTTGCAAGCCGGCCGTTCTTCATTTGTCGTTCCCAGATCCCGTGTTAATTAATGTTGGACGAGCCATAAAAACCGGTGTTTCGGCGCCAAATGCACACATCCCTTTATATATGGCTCGGCGGGGTATTTTTCATGACGTCACCTGCTGTACCTACGTGATCCGCATCGGGAAATATGTTGTCCAATTAATTAGGTACTTTGAATGGATTGTGTGGCCCTCCGTTATTGGCTGGAAAATTAAGGCGGCTGCGATTGATTGTTACGGTATAGGTAAACGATTAGTTAGCGAGGTCGCAATGCCTATGAAATCCAGTAATATATAGGTGGGATTTTTTCACTCCTATCTACAATTAGCCCTCATGCGTTGGATTGGCTGAGGTTGGTTGAATAGGGATTGTTTGCGGTCATTTGTGGTTCAGATTAATTTGTTTTTATGGTTTCAGGCTTGTTCAGTTTTATTGTTCGTTGAAGTAGGATAAAGGTAGGTAAGGTAATGGATAGCCGTGTTCGCTTGATAACATCGAAGCGTCGGCCATTGTAAGTATACGGTCGGCATGACATAATCCCTTAGTCGACGTATTTTTCATTACCGTACATAATCATAAAATATTGGGTCAGCTTACGCGATAAAGTACGACAAACAATATCGTTTACGCGCCACGCTCGCCGCCGCTAACAAACCATAAAAACTCAATAAAAATCACTAAAACCCTCAAAACAACGTAGGAACGAGGGTGCCGCTATCGTGCCAGTAAATCGACCTTGTACAACTCCATTTGACACCTAAATACTATAAGACGGGATCCTTCGGGCCGCGCCTAAGTCTGTAAACGCTATATAAATCGTATCGTACACTGCGTAATGGCTTTAAGGGGTACAACGAAAAACTTCCAGAGAGCTATTAACTTTATTTAAGGGTGTTATAAAGCGTTTTCTACGTTATCAGTATCCCTTGAGCCTAGTTTGGCATGTCCTTCGGCTATTGGTAGCGATTCTCTGGGGGCCAATAACTATGCCTTACGCAGGTGGCCATAAGTTATATTTGAAAAGTAATTAAAAAGTTTAGTTGTAAAAAGTATTGAAGAGGCTTAGGTGTTTATAAAGTTTTAACCAATCTTCGAGGGTGGTCCAACTTTTGGAATATTTATAAGTTCGTTATAGCGATTTGAAGCTTAATCATACATCAATAAGGAAAAGTTTACTTTACTGTCTGTGACGATGATGCATGATGACGTCATATGTCAGTCATAATACTTCATTATTAGCTTTTGAACTGTCAAAAACTAGTTGCATACATAGGTATAAGTTAAGCGGTGATCATAGTAGATCTTTGCCTACCGTTAAGGAAACGCAAGTAAAGATGTAAAACTTCCACATTGTGTTATTCCTGTAAGTTTTAATTCATTTATTGTTGTAATTCACACAAACAAGCAAACAACCTCTCACCCTAAACGCATACACCTCTTTCAATCTGTCGTGTGTAAAATTATCGACAAGCAGGCAACAGAGAAGAATTGAATTGAATTGAGAGTAAACAGAACAATCTGAACATTTTAAGTATCACATAAACGCTATTTCTTTAACTTTCACTATCTTTATAAACATAGAATCATCAAAACGGTACAGTACCTACAGTTACGGAAATGATTAGCTCCGAATTCCTATAACGAACGCACAAAGGTCAATGTGAGTGGACGACTCTTAATTCACTTTTGTCCTGAATACTGGAAGGTCGGACATACCCGGATGCGATACGATGGGACATAGAAGAAAATTTAATGCCTATGGGCCAAGCGACAACAAATAACGCGGAAATGAGGGACTTCCTAGTATCGGCACCTCGATTCAATTTGCTTTGTAGGACGTTGGGCTTTCATTATAGGTCCCTACTTGTTTATTTACATTGTGAATGGGAACGGGATGTATCGTTTGGATTCATTTATAGGTACTTTTTGAAACCCTCTTTCCTGTAAAACGTCAATCAGCGTGTTATGCTGGCTTATTAGTTGTGTTTTCCAGGCGAAACGGGCAAATAGACCTTTGAATTTTATTTTTTTGTCAATTTTGCTCTCCATTAAAAAATATCAGATATTTGATATTTGATACCACTGAAGCCAGAAGTAGTAGTAGGTAGTATAAAATGTAAGTAAAGTGAGACTTTAAAAGATATTAGGTATGTTTTTCTTTATTTCGGCGTTCCTTCACAGGAGGTCGTCAGCTAGGAAATGCCATCGAAATATTGACGTGTGTGTCTTTAATCTTCGAAATAAATGTATGGTAACTCCATACATTTATTTACATAAATTAATATCAATTGTTAAAATTACACATTTATAAAGCAGGCACAAGAATCAGCAAAGTACAAATTTATCTTATTCTACGATGCTGAAAAACTAATATTTAATATATTTAATCTCTGAAAATTCATATTAATTTTAACCATAAAATTAAATGTTTTTTTACTATTTTTTGGTTAATTTATAGAAAAAAGTTTAAATTTAAGCAATATACCAACAGAATAATATTGCCCGATACAAATATTTACATTTGTCAGCCCGTTTTCAAAAACTGATGGAGTAGGTAATTTTTTAATAACAATATCGTTCGTGGACCGTACCTTCGTAATACAAACAATTATTATCGACGCACCTGTTCGTGATTCTTTTTTTGAAAGATTGCAAAGAGAACATAATTGTTTTTTGTAGGTATGAACAAAGTTGTGTAATGAAAGTGTCGGTATGATGTATGGATCGTTAGACCAAAATAATATTTAGTAGTTCGTGGGCAACAAAAGTTAGACTGTATATATACCTGAGAAAACATATATTTAATTGAAATATATTGAATTTCTACTACTACTACTAAAAAGTTATACTTAGATACCTTATCGGTCCAGTCATCGCAAGCTCGTCTTTGAACTTGAGGTTCTAGGTCGAGCATTGTGGGGTTTTTTATGATATTCTTAGTACGGTTTGGAGTTTGGATTTGTACTCGGATAATGGCAATAGGCTCGCCCTCTATAAGCGATCAATTTATGTGGCTATTTTCTGAAAAAGCGAAGATGCTACCATAACTTCTGGTAAATACAGGCGTGATGGTATCTTGGTTTATAGCCAAGTTTTTCACCACTTAAGATTATAAAAATCTTATTATTTTTTGGAAAAATAACACACGATATCTTTTTGAGATTTTTCTGCATTTTACATGCTAAGATTTTAAAGTTAGTAGTTTAAAGTTAGTTAGAATGTGAAGGCAAATTTCGACATGGCAGGTGGGACTCGCGGTGGCTTAGAGGTCAGAGCGTCTGGCGTACCCAGCCAGAAGACGCAGGTTCAAATCCTGCCTGCGAGTCGAATTTTTCCTTCACTAAAATAGGTAACACACGATAAACAATATCTGGTAGTATCCCAAACAATACAACATAAATTAAGCAATGTTTACATGAAGATCAGAATTATATTAATTAAACACCTCTGAAGGGTCGTGTCGGGATCTCGGGAATGATAGGAAATGTTTGGGAATATTAAGCCGCAGGCTCTAATATTTGGGTACACATATTATAGGGAAGCGGCCGCGACAAGTGACGAATAAGGCTGGGACAGACTGAAGATAACAGCGACACAATTTATGAACACTATTTTGAGATAGCGCGTACTAGGCATGTCATCTGTCAAATAATAGTCGTCCTTGAAAGTGTTTTTTTCCAAAACTTGCATAAAAAATATTTGCTAGTTTATGGTAGCGAATATCACTCACTAAACTTTTGATTAGGCTATAGGACGGGAAAACATATTACAATCTAGCCTTCGACGTGTATAGAAATTACAAAAGCTTTCGATTAATCGAGCGTTCACAAATTTTATTGTATTGGTACTTACATACATACCAACCGAACGAAGGCGAACACGAACAAGTGCACGCACGTGAACGATTCATCTAAGGCGAATGAAACCCTGTGAGTGAAAAGTGTGATAATCTTGCCGTCGACGAGATAATGCGACAAAGTATGTCGCGGCATGGATGTTAGCCCTAGGTAGGAATCGTTTGTTGAGGGCAAAGTATACCTGATTCGTGTAGTTTATTGCGATGACGCAATAAACTACACGAATCGGGTATCGATAGTTTAATCGGTATGAACCGATTAAACTCATCGAAATAATTGATAGGTAGATTATAACTAGATAGGTACTGTGAAGGCACCGAGCTTATTAAGGATATGTTTAAGAAAAAATCCGCGATTAGAATTATTGCTTAAATTCAAGCAGAAAACCAATTGACGAATCACTTACAAATTGTATTTACTTCATTAAGTACTTCAAAACAGTTCTACCTTTTTCAATGGTTGTTTATTCTTTATTGATTTTCCATCCAGCCAACCCATAGTAATAGCACCTTTTTACAGCGATCTCTACAGTACTAATGGTGGTGATTAAAATGTTTTCTGCAATGGGTTTTGTTGAAATATCTGCGAAGACATATATTGCAGCGTAACAGTGAAGTACGGCCCTAATGCGGCTGTTGATCCTCACGAACCCGCAGAACTTGTCATATTACACCGACTCATTGTTTGAACAGGATGCCTCTGCAAGTCATGCAATCGGATTTTATGGTTTACTGACGTAGCTTTGGGAGAAACTGATTTTAGCGGTACCTACTTTTATAGCTAGACGTAAAATATCTACTAATTGGACCCAATAATCATTCATCGACATTTTGTTCAACATAGTTTTGATCTGAAAAATCGTATTAAGATTTTATCGTTGTTTTTTCTAAAACAATGGATTGACTGACTAGAAAATGATTTTGTTATCATTTAAGTACCTACATAGTCATTTTATACTCAATCAATCACTCTGACCAGGTAGGTTTTCTTTGCAATCAATCCATAATTTCAAAGGTAGACACTAATATGTATTATAAATTCTGCCTATTTGTTACGATTTCACGTCTAAACCTCTGCACCAATTTTGATGAATTTTAGTCTTGATATAAATTCAATCTTGGAGAATGACGAAGACGTTTATCTGAAAAATATTGAAGCGCGGAAGTGACTGAAACCACGCATAACCGATTGTAGGTACCTACAACATAAATTGGATACAACAACAAAATATATCGTCACTATCCTGTTATAATCCTAGGCTAGGTATACTCAGTGTTAACGTAAAATACGCTGCAAAACCGACGTAAACAAAGGAACATAAAACAAATAGGATTAAATCATTTTCCCTTGGGTTACTTGCTCAAATTAAACATACCTAGGTTACGCTCGGTGAAACTGTGAACCAACCTGCACCGAGTAATGAGTGCTAAATGAAATTTCAACGATGAAATATGGAGCATTTTATGATATTGCGAATCGTAACGTTGTTCTGTTACTATGTTATCGTTGAATTTCACCTTTGTTTCCGGTTTTGTATTTGGATTTTTTTTTTTTTTTTTTCAGCCGTTATCGTCCCACTGCAGGGCAAAGGCCTCCCTACCCTTCTTCCACTCCTCACGGTTTAGAGCCTTTGGATTTGGATTTGGATTGCTTCGAGAATATTGTTCCAATTTTTACTCTATTGTTTGCCTCTTTTTCTAAAATGTTATTCAGATAGGGTACACAAATTCGAAAGTTATAGAACCATTGTAATCAAAAAGAGTTAAATAATAAAGTAATATCTATACTAATATATAAAGCTGAAGAGTTTTTTTGTTTGTTTGTTTACTTGAACGCGCTAATCTCAGGAACTACTGGTCCGATTTGAAAAATTCTTTCAGTGTTAGTTAGGCCATTTATTGAGGAAGGCTATAGGCTATATATCATCACGCTACGCGGACGAAGTCGCGGGCAGAAGCTAGTAATATATAAAGCTGAAGAGTTTTTTTGTTTGTTTGTTTACTTGAACGCGCTAATCTCAGGAACTACTGGCCCGATTTGAAAAATTCTTTCAGTGTTAGATAGCCCATTTATTGAGGAAGGCTATAGGCTTATGAACACGCTACGCTACGCGGACGAAGTCGCGGGCAGAAGCTAGTAAAGTAATAATTCCAAAACTTTCTATAAAATGAACTTTCTTACAAAAACGGACAAGTTTGAGTGTCTTAGTGAGAATACGTACAAACTTAAAGTCCAAGGAAGGTGATTCTCTCATATATGGGTATAGATAATTAATTAAAAATAATAACATGAAAATCACACTTTATAGTGTTTCTCTATAAACTTTACTGCCTCAATAGCCAAGTGGTCCGGACCGCGACTGCTACGCTAGAGGTCCTGGGTTCGATTCCCAGGTCGAGCAAAGTGTTATTGGGTTTTTCTATGAAATTCCCAGTAGCAGCTCGGAGTTAGGAATTTGTGCCCGGTTAATGGCAATAGGCTCGCCCCCTATTACATGGGACCTAAACATACCGGCGAACTATGGGTGTACATTAGTACGCCTCTGCCTAACCCTTCGGGGAATACAGGCGTGATGGTATCTATAAACTTTATAAACAAAATGGGACACCCATTTTATTATGGTTATGATAGGAATCAAAAGAATCCTGTTGTGGAGGAGTCAAGACCCTCAACAGTGAGGAACTACAAACTCAACGAGTTATAGTCCATTGTGTATGGAAAGCAATTTTTTTGTTTCTCTGAATGTTGTTTATTTTGATGGTCTCTATAACTTTTCTAAATAACCGTGTATACATATTAATATTTTTTTTATTCAATTCAAATCTCTATTGCGTGGTAGTCAGGCTTCCGCTCTGCGGTCACGGATTTCATATAATAATAATTGGTTATTTATGTTTTTAAAATCACTCAAGATAAAAAGAAAATTCGCGTTTAAAATACTCCACTGATAAATACAAAATTTACATCTATTTTTTACAAAGGGTGATATTGAATGAGATTTAAATACAAAACGAGTAGGTTTCTAACTTATCACATTTTAAATGTAACTTTTGTAAGCCGTCTTGAACTTAGCTCTCAGAATTCAAGAGTCATGATTTATTACACTTTCAGAAAACCTAAATTAGTTTTCAGCCGCCTACAAGAGCTACAAGTAATCAATAAATCCATTATTCGTCCCTCAAAAGGTGATAAAACAGACACTACTAATATAAAATTCAATTTGATACAACCCAGGAGTGATAATGAGTGTTAAATGAAAGTTGTTCTGCGATGAAATATGAGTGTTTTCATGAGTTATGAGCTCGTCGCGTCGTGTCCCTACGTTATCAATTAATAAATTCTGTGCAAATCGTCGGTGATTATGTACCGTCGTACTTTCACCGCT
This sequence comes from Acronicta leporina, assembly GCA_947256265.1. Classification (NCBI taxonomy): domain Eukaryota; kingdom Metazoa; phylum Arthropoda; class Insecta; order Lepidoptera; family Noctuidae; genus Acronicta; species Acronicta leporina. Next base: position 9,918,477 of record OX366521.1, read on the forward strand.
GCTGTCGCCAAAATAGGGATAACCGCAAAACTCTCGTTTATCTGGGGATGCTTTATTACAACTTTCCCTGATATTAAATTTGGCGAGCGTACGTAAGTTTCTTATCCGTAATCTCTAGGCTAGTTCGTGTAAGTTTTATACGTAATATGTTTGGAGAATTTTGTTTTATGACTCGCTTGCGGTGTTTGAGTGTTATTGATATTATTATGTAACTCATTTGTCAATGCCTCATTTTGTGGTTGCGAGGTCATAGGTGAATTGAGGAAAATTTTCACTGGTAATACGTACGGGGTATGGGTATGATTACCTAAAAAAATATACTATAATACTGCAATAAAGTCTTCTCATAGAAAATATACGCGTGCGAAACTTACTCTCACTTAGAATTAATTATTACGGTCGCTGAAGAGACAGCGTGAAATAATTGATTAGTTTTGTTAACTTTTTTTTTACATTTACTTTCAGCTAGTAGAGAATTATGCAGATGATTCCATTACGTATTGAGTCACCAAAGACTTAAACTAGCGTCTTTTTAGTGTAGTGGGGCGTGCGCGTGGAACATATCGACACAAGCCATTAGGCAGCGCTCCTTTGAGTTGGGTCGGCGAGCCGGACTTGGTGTTCAAAGGGCCACTTCATCGTCTTTTCATCTTACCGCACACGTCATCACACAATTTAGCCACTCATCTCGGCCCATGATATGATAATAAATAATCTAACGCTAAAGTGCCTCGTGCCACCGAAAACTTTGAGATAAGTGCCCCCTGAACTTGCCGTTTTCAACTTTTACCGCAGTTTATATTGGATACGAAATTTAACGTGAACTTTTTGATATTATAAGCCAATATCAGATGATTCTTCCCGAGTTACGAAGTCCTCAGCCGTCCGGCACAAATATTTTTGTAATATTTCTTGATTTATACTTTTCGTGGAATTTTGTCGCTTATGTAAAAAAAACACAATCGTGATATGAATTATTAAGTTTACTGAATAATTTTAAATGTTGCTTCGTTTAGCAATTATTCGAGAAAAATAGAATCCATTTTAATAAGAACCAGCAGCCTTTTTCAAATATTATTTCGTTTTAAATATTCAATGAAAGTGGATTTACAATTTATGTAGAATACTTAATACTTTTTACCGCGATAAAAAGATTAATATAGAGTGGCATGCTATCTTCCTAGTAAAATTACACCACGGCACAAAAAAAATAGTCAAAATTTTATTTATAAATACTTTTAGAAATTAGTTTATTTCAAAATTACCACAAAGTTGAAACGACGAACATTAGGTATATAAACGAGGACAAGGAGTACCTAAGCCTAAACAGAAACTCATTTGGCAAGTTAATATGTAATTTGAATGACCCGGACAAATTCAAATTAATTCAGCTTTTCTGTTGGCATTGAGGGTCTTTGAAAGAAGCGATCGATATCAAATTCAGGGGTTAGTAGCAAAATTAGCAATTTAATTTCGATTCGCTGAAAGTTTCTTTAGTGTTGGGAAGAGCGGACGAGTAATTTGCAACCGAGAAGAAACGAAAGGGCCACGTTATTACCCAAACTTTTGTCAGTAGAAGATTGATTAAGTTTGCTTGCTTTCTTAGGTTTGTATTGTTTACGTCATCATGACCTGCTTATTTCTATTTAATTTTATGATATTTGCAATTTCTGATTGTATTTTTTATTAAATTACCTTTGAGGTATAGGAAATTGATATAAAATTATACACACTATAAATTTACATAATTTAAATTTATTTGTATACTTTTAGTATATGAATAAATATATTTTATACAAATAAATTTAGGATAAGAAGAATAAAAAAATATTCAGAAAAAGAATTCTAAAGCTTAGGCGAATATTAGACATCTATATACTAATACATGTAAAGCTGAAGAGTTTGTTTGTTTGCTTGAACGCGATAATCTCAGGAACTACTGGTCCGATTTCAAAAAATATTTCAGTGTTAGATAGCACATTTATTAAGGAAGGCTATAGGCTATATATTATCACGCTAAGACTAAGTAACTATTCCACGTGGACGAAGTCGTGGGCGGAAGCTATATTGAAATAAAACACCTTTACGAATTTTATCACGTTACTAGCTTCTGCCCGCGACTTCGTCCGCGTAGCGTGATGATATGTAGCCTATAGCCTTCCTCAATAAATGGGCTATCTAATACTGAAATAATTTTTCAAATCGGACCAGTAGTTTCTGAGATTAGCACGTTCAAGCAAACAAACAAACAAACAATCAAACAAACAAACTCTTCAGCTTTATATATTAGTATGTAGCCTATAGCCTTCCTCAATAAATGGGCTATCTAATACTGAAAGAATTTTTCAAATCGCACCAGTAGTTTCTGAGATTAGCGCGTTCAAGCAAACAAACAAATAAACAAACAAACTCTTCAGCTTTATATATTAAGTATAGATTAGTAAAATACTAGTAAAGTTGTTTCGTTGTCGCGTATATTAGTATAACGCTGTGATCCGTAAAGTTGTTTTATTTCAATAGATGATTTAAGAATCTTCTCCTTTTTGTAATCGTTTCAAAATATGAATCTGACGTTAATTAATTTATTTGATCAGAAATAAAAAAAAAAAAATTCCATACAGCAAAACGTTGTAGGTATACCTATGTTGTCCTGTGTTTAATGACGCGGTTCTCTTTCTTGCGGTTTAAACATGTTTCAAATTACCAATTAAAATATATTTTTTATTATTAATTCAATCTAAATATTGTAATGTTCAAGCTTTTTTCTGTAAGTAGGTAGTAGATGATAGCAAATCATTTTTCTACTATTGCGATTCTTCTGGATCTCTTTTCTCAATTGCAGTTATTGAGAAAACAGAAATTGAATTGAGTTTTACAACATTTTTTAGTCCAATACTAAAAAAGTCAAAGGTCGGGAACCTTTGACTGTTTCGAAATTTCCTCCTTCAATTCAAATGCGGTCCCTCATGCACAGCGGCCCAGCGCTTTAATTATGAGGTATTCGGTAGGTTTTCACAGAGTTATATTTTCATAAATTATGATGTAATAAAGTCAAGAAATAAAACACTGCAAATGCTTAAAAAGTATTTTTCTTTAACTTACTTTTGGTCCTTTGAACCATTAAAATGAGATCAGTTATGATCTGATACCTGGCTCCTTGCCGGCAGTGTGAAAAATCGGATTGCAGGATTCAACCCTCCCGCCCCTGGAGTGCGATTGTCGGCAGGTTTCACTGCATTAACCCTTTCATCGCGACTCTGGCTTTATCTGCTGATCTCAGCCATCTTTATTATTTTTAAAAAAGGTTCCAGTAAAAGCACTGTATATGAAATTTCTTTTACAGAAAGATAAAGTTGCGAATACATACATATATACACTCACGCCTTTCTCCCACAGGGGTAAGCAGAAACTGACTGCCACCTGCTATGATTCTTGCATACTTATTTAATTTGCGAATAAGCTGATTATAAATTAAAGTAATTTTTAAAATAACTAATTTAGCTACCTAAATAAGTTGTAATAGCTGATTTCTTTAACATAATTATTTGGACATTATTTTGATATCTAAATATTAATTCAACTTAAACAAACCTTATTATTTTATTAGTCTAGTCGTAGGTAAGCGCGACTGTTACCTTGGTCCTAAGTTCGAAGATTGGACAAATTGTTGTAGAGTTATTTCGGTGTAAAGTGTTTTTCAGGGTTATAGTATGTTAACGTTATTGTATATTTTGTTAAGGATTGGATCTTCTTGTGATATAGGCCAAAACCAATTTATGGATCTTTAAAATACTAAAAAATTAACTGCCTCATTGACCTAGTGCTCCTGATCGCGACTGGTACGCTAGGAGTTCAATTCCCAGGTCGAGCAACATGTTATTGGTTTTTATATGAAATTCTCAGTAGCAACTCGGAGCATGTGCCCGGTTAATGGCAATAGGTGCGCTCCCTATTATATGGGACCTATACATACCGATTTGTGAGTGTAAATTAGTAAACCTCTGCCTTCGGGGAATACAGGCGCAATGGTGTAATTGTAAGAAATACAAAATTCTCCAGAAACGCGGCGGGAAAGTTAATATATACATTTTTTAAAACAATAACCATAAAATCAAGAAATGAAGAACAAATAAAAACCAACACTTTATCTTTATAAAAATGGAAAAGAAATATCGATAAAACTGAAGTTCTTTACAGGCACTTCGGTTTATTACGTAAGTTTCTTTACTTATAACTAGAACTCTCTAATAAAGTTTGGCAAACACTATTATCAGCCCCAACTTCAAGCCTATAAGTACCCAATCGAATAAAACAAAAGAGTAACGAGATCACAATAAAACACTACCGTCTCATCCCTCGTGACACTAATCCTGGAACACTCATCGAAAGTGATCAAGAGATTGTTACTAGATACTCTACTCTTTTACGCCTTTAGTAACACAGAGAGCAGATAATCTAGTAATTTTGTCAAAAGAAAATATGTTTCAACATGGATCAGGTGTTATTTATAACACACGCGAATATTCACGGCACGGCCATACCGAAATAATAGATTTTTGGTGAGTGTTACTAAGATATACATAAGTACATACATACCATCGCACTTGTATTCCCCGAAGGGTTAGGCAGATGTGTTCTAAGGTACACTCAGCGATCTCCATTATGCTATGCCGTGCTATGCTATCCAAATAAAAAATCCGAGCTGTCACTGGGAATTTAATTAAAAAATCTAATAATATGATGCTCGTCCTGGAAATTGAACGCAGGAACTCTAGTATAGTTTATCACTAGTCTAATGAGGCAGTTTTTTGAAAATCTAGGCAATAAAAACAATCATACCATCACGCCTGTATTCCCCGAAGGGTTAGGCAGAGGCGTACTAATGTACACCACAGTTCGCCGGTATGTTTAGGTCCCATGTAAAAGGGGGCGAGCCTATTGCCATTAACCGGGCACAAATTCGTAAGTCCGAACTGGGAATTTCATAGAAAAACCCAATAACACTTTGCTCGACTTGGGAATCGGACCCTGGACCTCTAGCGTAGCAGTTGCGCTCAGGACCACTCAGCTAATGAGGCAGTTCTAAATTACATTTTTTTTCCCATAAAAATAATCGTTTGCCGTTATAAATAAATTAACTTCTCAGTACCTTTGTTGACGAACCGATTAAAAGCGATCTTCTTCGCCAAACTTATCGATTTTAGATCTGATAAATTCCGGTCACGATCGAGGTGTATAGAGATTTCTCGGCTTAGTGTACTTACATAACTCCTGATTGGGAGAAAAGTGTCGCGTTCTGTTGGTATTGAATACGTGTTGAAGTTTTCTTTGTCCTGCAAAATTTGTAAGTCGATAATGGTGCCACAAATTGAAGAGGAAAGAAGATAGACATATTGAGAAGAGACAGATGGTACGAGATTATTATAATGACCGCACGTTTAGAACTATTGTTTTTTTTTAAAAAAAAAGCTTACTAGCAATGTGGATCGCACAATACTAGTATTCTTGTTAACCCCTCGTGCTAAGCTAAAATGCTTGTGTTACGAGTGGGTTTACGTCGGTAGTGCAATGGGTGGGTTTCGAACCGGCAACCACATGATTGCAAGTCCGGCCCTAGCCATTAGGCTACTGCCGCTTCATATTACGAACTATCGTTTCACAGCATGATATGGGTGCGATTGCTACTTGAAGTAAATATTTTTGTGTTACACGGATCTGTTTCTAGTCTGTGTACTTTGTGTCCATTCATCGTATTTTCCTGAAGTTCCCCACAGCACAGGGCTTGGTCACTAGTGCATAGCTGTATTTTTAAATGAAAAAAAAAGACAATGTTTTTACAAATTACTTGTTCCAATGAAAGTGAATGTCATCTAAGCGGTCATATGCCAGACATTTAACCAATTATGATGAGTCCACACCATATCTAAGATGACAAAGGTACTTCTCCATCTCAGAGGTTTAATTAATATAGTTGGTTAATCTTAACTAAAAGGTTAAACCGTGCTTACCGCGCCGGCCGGTATATTATTATGACTTAGCAAGTTACTGGTAGGAGTTAGCATAACAACACAGAAAATTACATTTTGTCATATATTTACTTACTTTATAATTCATTACTGCCTCATTAGCCAAGCGGTCCTGAGCGCGACTGCTACGCTAGAGGTCCTGGGTTCGATTCCCAGGTCGAGCAAAGTGTTATTGGGTTTTTCTATGAAATTTCCAGTAGCAGCTCGGAGTTAGGAATTTGTGCCCGGTTAATGGCAATAGGCTCGCCCCCTATTACATGGGACCTAAACATACCGGCGAACTGTGAGTGTACATTAGTACGCCTCTGCTTAACCCTTCGGGGAATACAGGCGTGATGGTATGTATGTTTATAATTCATATCACTTATTCATACTATTCTGTCAACTGATTGGTTTATTAGTAAGTATCCAACTATCCATGCTAAGTTTACTGAACAATATAATTATAACACTATATTTACATAGGTAGGTACTATTATCCTCATCCTCTGAGCCCTTTCCCAACTATATTAGGGTCGGCTTCTAGTCTACCAGATGTGGCTGAATATCAGTATTTTACACGAAGTGACTGCCATCAGATCTCCGCGACTCAATTTCTGGGCAACACCAATATTCGGAGGATAGACTTTTTTTAGGTATCTGGTTACCACTAACAACTGTTATAGATATTCGTATGACAACCGGGACCGACGGCTTTACGTGCTCTCCGAGGCGCGGAGGCGTCTCGATGTGTTAAGAATGGTCACCCATAACACATATATAGGATGGGAGGTAGGTACAGTCGCCGTCAGATATATTGTAGCAGACAAGGTGACCAAATACTTCTGAACAATTTAAAATGTCAATAAGTTCCATACACTACAAGTTACCATTAATATCTGAACATTCATTACTTCATTAATATCTGAGCAAATGCTTGTCAATAATTTCTATACATATAACTAACCAAAAATATCTGAACACCTATAACGTCAAGTGTATCTACGCAGACAAACACTGAGTTTACCTAACTTGTGTTTTAGATAGGATGAACCAAACATTATCAGTGATTTAATACGATGGAAAGGGAATAAAAATTGTATAGAAAATCATTTGTATAGGATGCAAGTGATGCAACTGATATTATGTTAATAATGTCAAACCATCGAAAGAAAATAGATCTTGGTTTTGTAATAAAATTAAAAATTATGGTACTAAATATTTTACTTTTTTTCTATCTGACGGCGACTGTACTATTATCATCTTTTGCAAATAATGGGAAATCTTATCAACACACTGTATCTTTCCAGCTACTGGACACGAGTCCGCTTCCAACTTGCCCGCCCAAACATTATTGCCTACAACTTTCCTCCTATCTGTAACTGGATTACGCATAAATTGCCCGGACAAGCTTGTTAAACAAAATGTTTATATGGAAGTTGACAGTGTTTTACGCAACCCGTTCATATATAGTCCGAAATGGGATAGAAAAATATATTTTTATTACTTTAGAAAATGTTTTTTATCTTATAAGTACCACTTCATAAAACTGCCAGCAATTGCTAGAAAAAGTACCTACATAAATTGGTAGTATATTTTCACCATCATCATAACAACTAAAAGAGGTCCACTGCCTACCTTCCAGTATTTAGTCTTCACCCGAGAACCTTTGCCCCAGGGACCATCAGTTTCACAAACTATGAGACAAGTTAAAATATTCCTTTAAAATTAAAATAAGTCAGATAAAGAAAAAGTGCCACAGCTAGACATTTATCTAACAAAACATAAAAAAACAAGTTGGTACTTTGAAGAATTTTGCAAAAAAACTCCTGTTCTTTCAACCATCACGTCACAAGGCTTGTCCAAACATTTACTTAGGATAAGTTTAAAAATATTCACGAGCTTTTGAATTCACGAAGAGAGCGGTACTTTAATCAAACGAACGACCGAGGTACACGGAGTACTCGTCGAGTGGTTTTTTCACTATCACCGGTGTGCAGGGCGGCCTCCCGCGGCTTATTCTCGATTGGTCCCGAGGGAAAAATGTGTGTAGTTATTTATGATATGACTTTATATTCAACTCCCTTCGCGGTTCAAGAGTTTGACACCAGCGTAAATTGTGGTAGTCACCCATTTATCACTTAGTCTGTTTAACAATAAATTGTCTTACCTCTAACGACGTGTCAACGCCACGTAAGCCCGCCTGACTCGCACGTACGCTCCGCCTGCAAAAGAGATTGTTTGTAGTTATTAGAGTGAAATGATACATTGTGATATGTGAAGCCATGGGTATACTGTGTAAATTTGTAAAAGTGGATTGTCGAAATGACGTACACACATCAAAAAAAGTTTGCGATCACTAGCTTGAGCTGATATAATTTTTTAAATATAAATACCCTGTTAAAGAAAACACACAACAAAGAATTTTTCTTGATAAAGTTCAATTTAAAAAATTATATCAGCTCAAGCTCGCAAACTTTTTTTGATGTGTGTATTCGTAATTAATACTAGTGACAACACCGTAATAAATGAAACGAAAATGACGAGTCAATCTAAAGGTGGAAATATTTTAAAATAAATAGAATGTCAACGGTAAGAATACCAGAATTATCTAAAACATCAACAAACCACCCTTACCCAGAAAGTTATCGTGTTATTTTAGAATGCACCATCAACCACACAAGTGACTAACTGAACACCCTTCACCAAAAACTATGGCTGGCTTGTAACTAACACAAGTCACAAAACTATTGTTATTTAGCACTTAATTACAGAAATTGTTGAATGCGCACACGCGGACAGCGGGCAGTTGCCGCAAATAAGTTAAACTATAATTAAGCCCAAGTTACAGGGAACACTGTTTAGATAAATTAGCGACCCTTTTCTAAAATGTCAGCGCTCGCCATTAAGTTGGGCCCTTGAAAAGGGTTACAACACTCACACTCAACGCTATTACGTATCAAATGTTGATTAACTGGCACATCATTAAGTAAAAGAATGACATTTTCATCTTGTTTTAGCAGATTACACGTAATTAATGCTTGATACATACATTGATGATGTTACATAGATATTCTAGTTTTCTTTGTATATATTTTATGATGCATTGACGATCATGGATAATAATAAACATGCTGCTCAATTGATCTGTCGGGTTTAGCTGCGCGTCGAGGGATAAGTCTTAGGATGGATGACGCTTAACATAACACAACGATACCCCTCAAAACAACCTTAATTTTAGTTCATCGTAAAAAATCAGAGGCTGCCATTGTATTTATCATTATGAATAACTTTACTGCGGAGAAAACCCTGCAATCACGATAAACAGCTGTTTTGTACCTAAAAGTGCACTCAACCAAATAAAATGCATAGAATTAAAGTAAAAATTGTTCATAATAATAAGAGCCATAAAAAATAAAATAACATATTGCATATTATTATTATGTAGGTACCTACTGTGGTTTTTATACGAATACTATAATGACTTATAAACACGTGGTATTTTCCAGAAATTGTGTTGCGGAGATCTAATGCCAGTACTTTAGGTAAAACTACATGTAATATATTCAGCTGTATCTGGATCGACTAAATGCTGACCCCAACAGTTGGAAAAGGCTACGAGGATAACACAGTGGGTAAGTTGTTTGTAAATTCAGGGTGTCAGTTTAGCATTTATTTCTGAGCACAATGCAGTAGTGTAAATCTATAGGTACTAATAAAGAGAAAATATTTGTACTTTTATTAGTAATGAATAAAGTCAAAAACTAGTGCACCGATTTAAAAAAGTCTTTTACAATTAGAATAACCACTATATGATACTGAGTAACATAGGCATATTGATAATCAAGTTAAACATAAAGTCACTTTAGATCGCGAGTGAAATCGCGGGAAACAGCTGGTTCAAAATATTATCCTTCATTCAAATAAAACGGTGTATTAAAGTTTGATAAACAAATTAAACTGACACAACAGCAATAAATGTTTCTAAATTCAAAATTACTTAATAAAATTGCCGAACATTATTTTGAACTGTAACAAAACGGCATTCAGTGATTTGCATTTGCATTCACAATGCCAACAGTTGAACAAAATAGTTCATCAGACTTCTGGAATAGATAAAGAAAAACATTTTAACATTATTCCAAGAAATTTACCTCTAGTAGAGCCCAGAGATATCTAAGAATTAGTTAATATCACGTAAAGGGAAGGTGCTATCATATTTCACTGTATTCAGGCTTAAATTTTGTGTTAAGACGGGGCGTTAAAATGGCCACATATGATGAATTACAATACGATTCACGGACGCGTGGCTAAAAATGAGCCATATTTTCCAGTATAACTTGACCTCATATTCTTTAGGCATTTGATACAGTTATAGGTCGGCTAATACAAGTTTAAGGTACGTCGCGAAATCACATGTATGTGAATCATATTGTGATTCTTCAAGAGTGGCAATTTTAGTGGCCCTCCAGAGCAGGTACACAGTGTTTGACGGGCCGCCTTCGTTTGTAAGACAACAGAAACGTGACCGAATTGCCAAATAATATAGGTACGTTTATTATCAGTAACAAAATTGAGCAGCATAATTTTCTACGAAGAACTCGCCTTGTTACGTGAAATATCTGGTTTTTGTGAGGATCCGAAGGATAAAATGAAGTGTGAGAGTAAAGACCCGGCTTAATAATATATATATTTGTACATATAAATATACGTTACTAGAAAATCAAAATGTAGCCTTTAAATAAAATTGTAAATATCATAAACTAAGCTTTCAAAAAATCGATTATAAATATAATATCCATGCATTTTCATTTTGTTTGTTTATCGATTCCATTGTTATGTTGCAAATTCTCCGATTATTCAGATTATAAACTGTGGAAAAATTAAGGATGTTTTCATATTTGGAAAAATATTGTTCTCAATTTTGTATTAAATTTAAAGTTGTGTGCCAGGAGCGTAGCAAGTTGAAATCTATAGTTTCTGCCTACCCCAATGTTAGACAGACGTGAAAAATATGTATGTATGTACTACTTACATGAGTATTATACGTTGAAATAAAACTATTTTTTATAGATTTATCGAAATAATTCCTAGGGTTTCTAATAAATACATAATGCCTATTAATTAAAACTACATACAGAGCATAGTTTTCATTAGATTTGTTGCGTATACTCAGTTTTATCACATAGTTTATGGGACGATAATTCAATTAAGTTTCTAAATTCCCCACGGCTACAATTTTTCATAACCGCCAACAAAATTGCCTGTAATATACAAGCAATGTAATTTATAATACAAACTAGCAATTTATAGCCCCAAAGAGTAAACTGGAAGCCAGTGGAAATTAGACGGGGTAATCTCAACGCCTAGCCGTAATATTGCAGTAATGATAAGATATAGAGCGCATTTTTTGTGACTAGGAAAGATTCATTTAAGGGTTCGGCGGAACGTAAATTGCCCACAAAAACGTAAAACCAAAATAAATCGTAATATAAACCATTTTTTATTAAATTCTGTTAATTATAGATACTCCCTCGATATGGTCCCTTATAATTGTAGAAAATAATGTTGAGGTCGAAACGTTGTGACAGAAAATAAGTAATCCATGGAGAGAAAATTCAAGAATTATTCATTTCAACGTATTCATTGACGTTAGATACATGAAGAAGAATCTAAGCAGACTGATTTATGTTGACAAGGTTTTATAAACGATCTAGTCGGTCTAGTTCGTTTATAAAACATAATAGTTCCTTTTGGCTTTTTTTATGGGACCTATCCCATCTGGGGCAAACGAGCAGACGGATCACTTGATGGTAAGCGATAACCGCCGCCCATGGACACCTGTAACACCAGAGGAGTCACGAGTGCGTGGCCCGCCTTTTAAAAGGGTTTGGGCCTCTGGTAACCTCACTCACCCAGCGAAACACAACGCAAGCGCTGCTTCACGCCGGTTTGCCGTAGTCGGATAAATATAGCTTGTTTCATTCATACTGTCAGCTTGTAACTTATCCGAGTAATCCTTCATAGACCAAGCTGGTTCACAGCGTCATAAAAGTTAGTCCACGTTCAACTTTCGATTTAAAGACTATCTGTGTTGTAGGAATATAATTAAACTTCTCTATACGTAATTAAAGGTTCCAGTAAAAATGGTGTACCTATTTTATAACAGTGGGTACATTACAGCGGTTTTGAAAATAACATATATCACGTCTGTACACTGCGAAGGATTATGCAGAGGCATATTATTGTGCATAAACAGGTTTCCCATATGTTTGCGTCTCATGTAATAAGAGGGTGTGCCTATTGCCATGAACCGGTCACAAATCCCCAACTACGAGGTGCTACTCAGAATTTCATAGAAATACCCAATAATACTTCGTTCGACCAGGGAATCAAACCCAGTCTAAAGTAGCAGTAGCGCGAACACTAGACTAATGACGCAATAGTAAATAGCACCAGATTAATTAATGTGTGGTTATAATAATGGTAAATATTTGAGATCCATTGGAAATCTCAGAGTCTCCGCATGATCTGTTAATGTAGCTTCTACCGTTAGTGGAATTGAATAATTCCACTTACAATTGGAGCTGCCTGACTGGGGAAGTACCTTACAGAAAATCGTAGCCAAATAACATAGCTCCGTGCTCTGTTGTGTGCCTAATGGTGAGCAAGGTCGCCAGAGCTCCGCGAGGAAGCGTTGTGTTGGTAGCGGCTGGTGTCAAAAAGGTGTAAGTATCACACTTATAGTCTCTATATGCTGCTAGTCCAACTATTCCTTCTTAATCTTTAGCCCACCCTCTCAAAAAGGTTGTGAAAAGATTTTTACAGGATCGGTAATGCGCGAGTGGTGGGCGACACCCATGGTGTTGCAAGCGTCCATAGGCTACGGTAACTGTAACTGCTTACCATCAGGCGAGCTGTATGCTTGTCTGGTATAAAAAATATGATTATCATGAAGCATCAAAGAGCTTATACATACAGCTATCAACGTAATGTTTAAGAAAAATGTGGCGCTGTGACATCGTTTTATATTAAAATTGTTTTACAACAAGTACACAGAGCTGCCTCGTTAGGCTAGTGGTTTCAAGTGCGGCCGCTACGCTAGAGGTCTTGGGCTCGATTCCCAGGTCGAGCAAAGTGTTATTGGGTTTTTCTATGAAATACTCAGTAGCAGCTCGGAGTTTGGAATTTGTGCCCGGTTAATGGCAATAGGCTCGCCCCCTATTACATGGGGCCTAAACATACCGGCGAACTGTGGGTGTACCTTAGTACACCTCTGCCTAACCCTTCTGGGAATACAGGCGTGATGGTATGTACACAGAGAGTTTCATATACTTTGTCTCCACAACTTAAATAGTCTCTTTAATGCTAGCTTGCTTTAAGTAAATTAAACCTGAAAACTTCTTAGTCTTAAGTATTCTAAAGCGTTTTAGTCTAAGCAAACCAACTAACTGCCACATAATTTGTAATTGTTCTTCTCAAAAATTGTTACTTTATGTCGAATGTACGAATGAAGACTGACTTACATTAATTCTTCTTTCTGATCGGAAGCTGATTATTATAATACGGTAAACAGCCTTGATTTAAACAAATACTTTACTTCAGATGTAGCACGCAATGATTACCATATCAACGACGGTTAGCAATTGGTTAACGATATTCGAACTTATCAACAAATAATTCCTCGCATCTCTCACAACATTGATTGTTTTTTTTTCATGTCTTATTGCTTGTCAGCGATGGCGCAGTTTATGTTTTCATTATTATAGTTGTAGTTTTAAACATCTGCATACTTAACATTAGGATGACTTTAATGACGTTCTAATGTTTTTTCAAATATTCACCCAATTTATACAAACATTTATAGAACCTCTCGTCAATTAGCACATGCGGCGGCCATGTTGAGATCAGTGTTGCCAACAATCCGAATTTGGAGCAGAGTTCGAAACAGCCTTATTTCGAGAGTAAGGCGTTTAAAGCTGCAATTCTGCGGCTAAACCGCAATTCAATGGGTTAACGCTGCAAAGCTCAGCAGCACTTTGCAGTGCTAGTGTTGCAATGGGAATCCAGCGTTTATGAGCCGTATTGAAGTTATATTATGTGCGGTTGATCTTTGAAACTTTTAGTGTTGTGATAATATGAGGATTAGAACCATACATTTTATTAAGGTAAAGCTGAGTGTGCCACGTATAAAGAGACGCATGAAGACGGATGCTTAATAAAGTTCTCGGTTTGACGTTTTATGTGTTCGGGGATTTATGTTGGTTTCGTCGGAGTGCATGATCCTTTGGCGTTAAGTAGACACAGGCATAAGGTATGAATAGGTATTGCGACTTATGTTGGTACCTACTGTGTATAGATAAGGTTGTGTATTATTTCATGAAAGTATACGTTTAGGCCACAGAGCTGTGTGTCACAATAAATAGTACATCAATTGACATAAAAGTAGTACCTAGTCATTAAATAGCATACATAAAGAACTTTTAGATTAATGCAGGCAGAAATACATTTTTCAATGAAATGAAACTACTTTTTACGGATTTTATCGCGGTATATTGATATTATTTTGTTCCCGACGTTTCGGATCCTTTACAGCATCCATGGTCAAGGGCAGACTCTGTCTGACAGAGTCTGCCCGTGACCATGGATGCTAGAAAAGTAGTTTCATTTCAATGTCTAATATTCGCGTAAGTATCAGAAATCAGTACATTTTTCAAGCTATACAAGATTAAAAAAAAACACAGACCAACTAAATAAACTAGATTTAAACTTTAATATTAATTAGTTTTTGAGGAAGAGATTTAATGAAACAATAAACTGGGTGCTTGATATATGTAAACATAAAGACGTTTATATAGTATGTTCATGTAAATAGAGCTACTAACTAGTTTTCAATGAATATTAAACACAAGCACCCGAGGCTGACATGTTGAACTACTTAATTACTTTAGCTACATCCAATTTCCACAATAATTAATCTAGAAAGTTTATTTTAAATTTAATTTAAAAAGAATAACAAACTCTTTTCAATCTAAACAATATAGTTTATACGCTCATAACGCAAATTCCCTTCACTATTTTTCTTTTCTTTTCACTTGTCCTTTAGCAGAAATGAGGATTTATTGCGTCTGTAACCGGAGCGTCTTGGCTGACCACTAATGAAATGTTATATAGCTTCCAAGCTGAGCTCGGAGGAACTCAGTGATATTTTTTGCGTACAAACTTTGCAGTCACAGCCAGTGGAGACGTATTCCTTACAATTACTGTAGTCTTTGTACATAATGAGGAATAAAAAAAGAAAGAAGATGTGAAAAAATCGCGGGAAATTCACAGATAAGAAACCTTTTGACGTTTTAGTTATGTGCACCTATTCGAAAATTAAGGCATCTAAAAATGTATCTATCTATCTTGATAAACAGTGATTTATGAATTGATGGCCAATGATTATTTATTTATCATATTCTTTATTGTACACCAAATTGTAACTTTTATTTAAAGAACAGAAACTCCTCATGGATCATCACTAGGGGAGGTAACGAAGTATGTCGGACTCGAACTGAACTAAAAACCAAACTTACTTCCATTCCTTGTCGCCTAGACTTAGAGCTATGGGTATCGTTATCCTATCCAACACAACCCAGATATTTTGCAGATATTTATCGGAATATAATCATCAAATCATTTATAATATTATATAGATACACGAAAAAATAGAATCAAATATTTTTTCTCTTTTGTTTTAGAGACCTTAAAATACCATCACGCCTGTATTCCCCGAAGGGTTAGGCAGAGGCGTACTAATGTACACCCACAGTTCGCCGGTATGTTTAGGTCCCATGTAATAGGGGGCGAGCCTATTGCCATTAACCGGGCACAAATTCCTGACTCCGAGCTGCTACTGGGAATTTCATAGAAAAACCCAATAACACTTTGCTCGACCTGGGAATCGAACCCAGGACCTCTAGCGTAGCAGTCACGGTCAGGACCACTTGGCTATTGAGGCGGTTTTAGAGACCTTTATTCGGTTTATCCCAGATTAGCCATGAAAAAAGAAATTCCAAGAATTTGTATTAATAGGTATTACTGGATTTGTATAAATAAGCTTAGTATTGTAATCCCTTACCCTGGGTTTTTCTATACCTAGTTAAGTATATTAGTAGGTAGCATTTTTTTATTTAACAAAATGTATGTAACAACTTGATGTCCGGAATACTCTTATGTGCAAAGGTACATAGGTATTATTAAATGAATATAATAATGATGGTAAACGAACATAATATATGGTTCTTTACCATCCTATTATAAAATAATTAATTTATTAATTAATAATGATAATATACAAGTATACATGCGTATAAAATCAAGTGAGTATATATGCATACTCGGGATATATAAGAATTTGTCAAGCACTTTTTCATCAAGTGATTTTAAGAACCATAAATTTAATATAATAAATTATGTAACTTTTACAATGAATCAAAAGCTAAACAACAGGGTGTATCAAAAGAAATCTCAATGTGAATTACGATCGTTATCACGCTGAATATTTATTAGGTTTTGTGATTCGTCACAAACTTTGTTGAGTTTCTACATCGCTCACTCGCTTCCAGCCCTGGATGTTCGAAATAAGGTAGATATGGCAAGTCAGCACAGCTTCTGTGAATATACAGATATTCTAATATGTTGATATAGTACATCCATTAATTTCAAGTGTGTACAAACCCAATGGGTATTCCTACAATGGCACATTACTTTTGAGTTCAGAGTTTGGTAACTGCGATAGTAACGCGTTGCAGCTTTTCGTATGTGATTTGTTTAAAATGTATGTAACATGTAACATAAGTATGGACGCCGGAGACATATATATGTTATGTAATCTGTACTATATATATCATACACACTTACACATGCCAATTGATTGTGTTAAAGTAAAATATACACTTGTTATAGGTATTAGGTACGAACTTTCATTCACAACGCATCTAATTGTTTCTTAACTTTGTGTCTCAAACTGAAAGCTCATTACTTGCACAACTTGTTCGGAATCATTAAAATTTATACGTTCTACGACTTCACTTGATGAAAATACGAAAAGTTTTTATTCCAGTTCTCCATAACGTTTAAGTAGGAACTTAAAAATGTGTTGTGTTGGGAAAGGGAGAGAAACTGTGTCAAGTCGATTGTTATCAGGGTCTCACAGTTGGTACAAATTACGATAGATGAGTTTTGTAAAATTTCGTGTGATATGATAATTGTTAGTAAATTCAGAGGCTTTAGTAGAATGTTTTACTGTGATAATTTTTGTACTAAAGTGATAGAGCGACATCCTTCCTTCTCAATCACAAAACAATTACAAAAACACACTGTGGTATGAACCCCGAAGCCCGGACGGCCTGACAACTAGTCAAGTAGTAATTGAACCCAGGACCTCTAACGTAGCAGTCGCACTTGGGACCACTACACTAATTAGGCAATTACTATGGTTTAGTTGTTCTGTTAATTTTTTTTTACTAACAGTGAGCATTTGGATTGGAAGCCGATCCTAACATTGTAGGCAGGCTAGGAAGATGAGGAATTTATCAACTGTTTCGATTCCCACGTGACAATTACGTCCGAAGATTAAATGGATACTCCGAACGGCAGAGATTGGTGAGTGCGGATTTATTCTCGCCAACTCTATTTCGGTAATCTCGCCTCCTGGCGCGACTTAGTCGGGTCTTGTTTGAGATGCCACGTAAGCTGTGTGGCAACACTAATCCTTTTAAGCTACTCTTTTGATAATATCGTTAATTATTGCGTGTGTTCACAGTTTGTGGGACTATTACGTTTTTATTAAATTTTCAGTCTTTTTGTATTTTCTTCGCATTTCCCATGCTAAGATTAAAAAGTTATTTTAACCTGCCTCTTCTAGTTAGGTACACCAGACGCTATGACCACTTCAGTTTTAGTTCGAGTCAATAGGACTGAGGTTATTTTAGCAGAGTTAATTCCAAAACCATTAATGATATTTTTATATGTATTAAATTTTCTGTTTTATGATAAAATGCTGCCTCATTAGCTTAAGCGCGACTGCCACGCTAGAGATCCTAGGTTCGATTTCCATGTCGGGCAGTGTTATTGGGTTTTTCTATGGAATTCTCAGTAAAAACTTAGAATTTGGACTTGTGCCGGTTGCCAGTAGGAATAGTCACGTCTATTACATGAGATTCCTTAGTGGGCGTGCTTAAAGTAGACCTCTGCCTTACCCGTCAGAGGATACAAGCATGATGGTATGTTGTTTATGATAAAATAAAAATGACAGAAAAGACCAAACATTTTACAGGAATATAATAATGTGATGTTTTTCTATGAAATTCCCAGTAGCAGCTCGGAGTTAGGAATTTGTGCCCGGTTAATGGCAATAGGCTCGCCCCCTATTACATGGGACCTAAAAATACCGGCGAACTGTGGGTGTACATTAGTACGCCTCTGCCTAGCCCGTCGGGGAATACAGGCGTGATAGTATGTTATGTTAATAATGTGATCGATAGATACCTACTGAATTCAGAAAAAGCATCTTCGATAAAAATTTTGTTTGTTTCATAATCCGAATTCGATTTTATTTTCCTTTATTGTACACCAAAAACTAATGTCAAGTATAAGTTATCAATCATAGAATATGGTACAATGGGTGGTCTTATCTCTAAAAGCGATCTCTTACATTAACTAAGCTGCTGCGACATTCATGCTATCAAAATAATTTATAATGCACAAATTAAAAGCCTTCGAACTAGGTAATAGTTTTAACATTTTAATTTAATTTAACATAGCATTCAACGTCTTACGTACATTTTTATCATAGTTGCACTTATGCTACGCTATGCACGTAACTTCCTATGGGATGCGGAGAACTAAGCTTTGCCAATCTTTCCACTTCATTAACTCATAGTTTATGATCACAGCTTCCCATGCTAACACAGCTTGAATTCTAGCCATGCCTTTGTCCATGCCACCATAGTCAAAGGGAAGGCTGGTATTCTTAATTATTTGCGAATATTTGCGTATTAACAAGAAGTGTCAATTATGTTGCACTTTAGACATTGTTATAGCTAGATGGATTATTTTGCTTGAGGTGTAAAGAGTTTTAGCCCATTCATAGACAGATTACGTGGCTAAGTAATACTTGTAACTGTTCATTGCCAAATGTCAGTAATCATTGTCATGTCATGCCAGAAGTCAGTAGCAGTTCTACGTATACGTATGTTACGTTCTACCATAACGTAACATACGTTATGGTAGAACGTAACATACGTTATGTTAAATAGCTTAAAATCTTCCTTCTTTGTATTAAAAACGGTCAATTATATTGCACTTTAGACATTGTTATAACTATATGGATTATTTTCCTTGAGGTGCAAAGAGTTTTAGCCCATTCAAAGGCAGAATAGGTAGCTAAGTAATACTTGTAACTGTTCATTGCCAAATGTCAGTAATCATTGTAATGTCGTGCCAGTAGCAGTTCTACCATAACGTAACATACCATCACGCCTATATTCCCCAATGAGTAATATAGAGGTTTACAAAATAGTACAGATCACCGATATATTTAGGGCCCACGTAATAGGGGGTGAGCTTTTTGCTATTAACCGGGTATGAATCCACACTTTGAGCTACTACTAAGAATTTCATAGAACAACCCAATAAAACTGCCTCTGCCATATGGGAATTGAACTCAAGACCTCTGTAGCACCCTCTTAGGACCACTAGACCAAAGAGCCAGTTCTATGATGTTAAAAAATAGTTAAATAAATACAATAGTAATAATAGTTAGATACTCTTTATGTATAGAGCATCTAAGAGATAGAAATATTTTGCGTGAAATTTATATTATTAAATTCCTGATCGTTTCGGATCCTTTACAGCATCCATGATCACGGGCAGACTGAGGTGTTAGACGAGACCTACATTTTTTCATCATAAAAAGGAAGTTTATTTCAATGTCAAGTATTCGCGTTACTGTCAGTTACCAGTAAGTGCTACAGTGTGCTACAGTGCTACAGTGCTACACTCTATGTGTTAGCATCAGCAACATGTTGGTTAATAAAAATCACACATTGGTCCCAATTATCATCAAGTTTTCTATTCAAGCTCATAAATAATTCAAAGGCATCACAGTGCAATGGGATATCGCTGCAGGTTCATATTTCACGACACACTGCCGCTCGAGTTATTAATGTACCGGAGAACAACAGCTGGCCGCGTGGGTTTGGCATAGGCCCTCCCAGCGCGAAGCCGATCTCCGACGCATCTCGCATAAACTTTGATTTATTGCACTTTATTATTCCGCATACGAACGGGACTTGAAAACTCTTTATGAATTTATTTTGGGATTCTTTAATTAAAACCGCAGTTGCTACCCGCTAAATAAGCTTAACAACAATGTTTTGTTTTATATGGTCGTTAAGCGTGGATGCTGAATATGGATTCGATTACCAGACGGAGCAAACATAATGACTTTTTCTTTTCAATAACTCTGTTAGTTAGTAGCAGCTCAACTAATAGGTAATAAGGTCGCCCCTTTTAACATGGGGCCTAAAACCACACCGCCAATCTATAGGTCTATAACAATTTTTACGTTTGTTATTAGTTTATTAATGAAATCCACTTTAAAGGCAGGCACATTAAATTCGTTAATGTATTACGTTGTGTTTGTGTATATGTGTTATATATGTATTGTGTTTAGTTCTAGACTTGAGAATATTTGGGGGCAATCATAGTCTTAAAAAATTATTTGAAAAACAAAATGGCACGTACATGATAAAAGTTTACCATCTCCGGCCTAATGAAATATGTAATAGCACAAAATTAGTGAAATACATATTTTTTTCTGATATTGCTTAATTTTTCGATTCTTATCTTAATATTACATTTTACATAAAAAAAACGTATGGTTTCACTACGTCTTTATCCGTAGCTCATTGGCTACGAAGTTTCGTAGCACACAGCTTCGTGGCCGTCGTAGTCACTAGGCCAACTACAATGGCTGGTTGCTACGTGTTGAAGTGTTGATTGTATTTATTAAAATTAAAATGTGTAGTGGTTTTATTTTTGTACCTAATGTTGGTAACATTAATTAACTGAGAAATCAATCGATCTCTTTTCCGGAATAAAAAAATGTGTAAATTTTATTCTAACTCTAGCAGTAATTAACGGAGAATTGGGTCACAATCACCGTTTTTACCGTGGGAGAGCCATACTTCGGCACGAATAGGCCGGCTGCTCCGGAGTGATACCAAGGCCTCTAAGAAAAATGGCGTGAAATAATGCTTACCTACGTTGTGTGTGATACCCGATGCCCAAATCGTTTTAAAATTCAGGTAACGCACTTGAGACTCCTCTGATGTTGCGGGTGTTCATGGGCAGTAGTAATCGCTTACCACTAGGCGATCCATGTGTTCATTTGCCCGTCCCGCCCCCAAAAAAAACATCAAGATACCTAATAATCTATTCTCAGATTATTAATTCATTTCACATTACTACCTATTATAAAATTACCTGCATATTCAGAATCTCGTGAACGGGTAGTTACTTATTTTCAACTCAGTGTTTATTTTCTAGTTGTCCCATCACTTTAGTAGCTACGAAGTTTTTTTTTTGCTACGGCGTAGCTGACGTCATTACTACGCCAGGTACAACGACCGTTCGCGACTTGATACAAGTGATATTTAAAAAAAAATCTTTATCACCCCACTTGTGATAGTGGCGGACAAAGGCCTGCACCAAGTCTTCCCAAGTACTCTTTTCCTGCGCCTTCTCGAACCGATCCTCGCGCTACGCATACAAATCATCCCGCCACTTCTTTCTGGGCCGGCCTCGAGGTCGCCTTCCATCTTCAGGCACCCATTGAGTGGAGACTCTTGCCCAGCGGTCTCTATGCATGTAGCTGACATAACCCGTCCAGTCCCATAAAAGCGATAAATTTATAAGATATAATAAACTTATTCTGCGTAGTGGCTATTGTATATGTGAAATAAGATAGAAGATAAAAACCACACATAAGTACTATTACATCTGTATTCCCCGCAAGGTTAGGCAGAGGCGTACTAATGTACACCTACAGTTCGCCGGTATGTTTAGGTCTCATGTAGGTATCAGGAGGCGAGCCTGTAGCCATTACCCAAGCATAAATTCAAATCTATGAGCTGTTATTGGGATTTCAATAAAAAACGCAGTAACACTTTGCCCGACCTGGAAATCAAAACTAGGACCTCTAGCGTAGCAGTTGCGCTCAGGACCAGTAGGCTAATGAAGTGGCTAAGCTTAAAATAAAAAAAAACAATATTATCCTCCTAATCTGTTTCACAACTATGTTCAGATTGGCTTCCAATCTAACATCTGTTAAGACGAAAAGCGGCTGAATATTAGTATTTTTGCTCTGCAACCCAATTTCTGGGTATCACCGACTTCTTGAGGATAGACTGATTGTTAGCTTTTGGGTTCTTGGCTAACGATTGTCATAGATATTCGTATGACAACCGGGACCGACGGACCGCGGAAGGGCCATATAAAATATTATAAATAATAAATTGTTATTCTTCTTATCGTGTCAATGGTCAAACAATATCCGAGTATCTTTTTGCATTTTTCATGCTAAGATTATAAAGTTATTTTATTGAAGGAAAAATTCGACTCGCAGGCAGTATTCGAACTTGCGTCTTCTGGATACACCAGACGCTATGACCACTAACCACCGCGACTCCCACATGCCATGTCGAAATTTTTTATCCGAATACAAAACTCTGATAAATTGTAATATAACAAATGATCAGTACACGCATTAAGGTAACAACACTATCTCTTACTAAGCTACAGAGCTAATAGCCCAATATTTTGTATTAACTCTCGTCACGCCGATATTGCGCGGCTTTCTTCCTCACAAATAATGTTCCACATTAGCCGTAGTTACAGTGATTAAATGACTAGCGGCGAGGGAAAGTAATAATGTATTACAAACACAACACAGATTGTAATGGATATAGTTTACGTGCCTGTGTGTGGACATATGAACAATTTGTATGGAAAAGTCCGAGTTCAATGAACGCTTTTCATAATTGATTGCTGGCATTTGCTTTGTGTTATGGGAATTATTGTGATAGCACCAATATAATATGTATGTATACATATTTAGTACTCGGTAGGGATAGTCAAACACCTTTAGTTTTACGCTTAATGTTTTTTTAAAACCTTACTAGCAGTTTGGGTTGCACATTACTAGTATTCTTGTTGACTCCTCGTGCTAAGCTATATGCTTGTGTTACGAGTGGGTTCACGTCGGTAGTGCAATGGGTGGGTTTCGAACCAGCAACACATGATTGCAAATCCGACTTAGTCGTTACACTTCCGCCGCTTACATTTATCGGTATTTACATTCAATCCTCAGCAGAAAGTAAAGTCAGAGTTGTGAATTAAGAATTTAAGAAAAAAAATGCCAAATCGGTCCAGCCTTTCTTAATTGATGAGTTTACTAACGAACTGCTTCAATTGATTGATTTTTTCATGTATACAGTAATCAAAATAAGATTTTTAGGGAAAAAAACATTAGATAAGTTCGGAAACAACTAAAACGTATCTGTCTAGGTATGCTGTGTGTCCATTAATTGTATGATTATGAAGACCTACGGAACATAGGACTTATTACCTACCACAGGAGGCCTGTTTTTCAACAATCCATGAAATTATAAACAACCATTGTGGTATATATGGTTTTTGCGATGCGACGTATTAACACATTTAATAATATTCACCCTTACTCATTGATCGCCATTGTAACAGGCACCACAAACTAAATAAATCCAGTTTTAACAGCAGGAGCAAAAGCTGAGTTATGTTGTAAGCTCGGCTCACAAAATATCTTGAAAACGCAAACATCCTTTAGTCCATCAGGCTTAGCAATTCACACGACACATTTGCTACAACATGTGTGTGTAGGAAAGCATTAAAGGAGTTCTGAAGTTGGTCGTGCTAAGTTGCACGACAACTGTCTTGTTCGACACATGTCGGCTTGTTATAACGAATTTGTCGTAACAAAATAATAGGAGGGAGATTATTGTGTTAATTTAATGGAATATGGTAATGGAAGTTGTTAATTAATGAATTCGTCATACATCGTTATTTGTTGTGTGTTAGTATCTTTGTATTATTAGCATTTTATCACGTAATATATCATCTCGCCTGTGTATACTGAAGGGTTAGGCGAAGCTGTAGTAGTGTATCCACAGCTCGCCGTGTTAAGGCTTCCACGTAATATGAGGCAAGCCTATTGCCTCTAACCAGGTACACAATTAAACTCTAAAATGCTCCTGAGAACTGCATCCAAAAAAAAAAAGCTGTTTGGCACACCTTTGAGCAATTTGAGCAAAAAGTAGTCTATTGTTTAAATAGGCTCAACCTTAGGCTCAAGGGTGTGCCAAAAAGTATTTTTTTCCTCTTCCTCGAGAACTGGGCTATCAAATGCAGAATTTTTTTTGAAATCCTATTGGTAGTTTCATAGAATACCTAGTGCGTTTATAAAAACAAGCTCGTCAGCTTTATTATACTGGTACAGATAAAGAGACAAAATTTGGGAGATTTCATAAAAATAGTCTCCGCATTCCAAATCCATAATTTCCAAACGCACATAAAACATTACTTTCACAAAACATTTTTTTCAATACGGCACCATATTACGTCACCAATATTATTGTGAACTCTACCCGCGTTATCGGGTAGTAATATTTTTTCGCCCCTTATAAATCAGTGTATCGTGTATGAGCTACTTATCGTGGAGAAGTACGAGATGTATTGTCCCTGGGGTGATATATACGTTGCCAGCCCTGTGACTTGTGCCCCGAGGGACGACCGCCCTTAAATCTACGCGGAACTGTATATATTAAGTTTTGAAAATAAGGAAAGTGGAATATTTGTGGGTTTTGTATTTTATTCTCTTATGGTACGGAATAAGGTTATTTATTCACTTTGAACAGAAAAATACGATTTTGGAATATAGTGAACTGTTTGCGTTGATTTTTTATTATAATTATCTAACGTGTAGAAATGATGAAAGCCACCAAAATTTGTGTTTTGTGAATCATCCTATCATATACGTAGGTCCAAGTAATCTGAAACACAGGTTTAAAAAAAAATCCCTGAAACACAAATTTGATAAAAACTGGATGACAGATCGCTTCTTACGTTTTTAGATAGACGTTTTCTTCTTGCCCTTGCTTTAATATATTTTAGTTACACATATTTTTTCTTTAGGCTTTATTAAAACTAAACATAACTAAAATACTATCACGCCTGTATTCCCAGAAGGGTTAGGCAGAGGCGTACCTATTTGCACCCACAGCTCGCCTCCTATGCAGTAAGGGTACCTATTGCGATAGCAACTCAGAGTTTGTAATTTTGGTTGGCCGGTTGGCACAAATAGGTACCAAACTCTACGCTGCTTAGAAAAATCCAATTATAACTTTTGCTTGACCTGGGAATCAAAACCCTCACGACCGCTAGCCTAATGCGGCATATTAGTACTACATCTGTAAGTTATTCTTCTCGCAACTAATCTGTGTACTTTTCTAGAAAAAAAAATGTAAAAAGTTCAAATTTAATCAACATATTCTAAAATGGTTGCTTTCCAAAAGTTTTCTATCTACTAACCATGAGAAAGGATAAGATGTACCATTTAGGGCCACTTGCACCAACTTCTGAAATATGTTTAAATTGAATTTAAACACAATTTTTCATAGAAATTTCGTGTTTAAATACAATTTAAATACATTTAAGAAGTTGGTGCAAGTGGGCCTTAGTCCTTATAAGAAATAAAAGGTAATGGCGTACTCAATCTAAATCATTACGACAAGCGAAAAACTGTTTTATAAAAAATATGCAATCTTGTAAGCATATCCTTAAAGAATATTCACATGGTAAATATATTTAAATAAACACCAGTTATTTGTGAAATTCACACATTGGTAACATAAATAATAACGCTGAAATCTGAAAAGCGAGTTTCGGAAACAGGTGACGCAGTCAGCTGGAATGAAATATATAAGGGTATGATACTTCAAGGGTAGGAGGTGTCAATCATAAACAATTTATATTGCAAAACTTGGCTGTTAAGCGATAAAACTGTTGACTGGATTTTTTTCTCATTTTTTTGCCGACGATGCTTGGATTTTATCGGTAGAGAAAATGCTGACCTTAGTGAGTGGAAGTTTTTGCCCAGCACAGGAATAGAATAGAAACAACAGTTAAACAAACCACCACGCCTGTATTCCCCGAAACCTACCGTCAACCTGGCCCAGAGCAAAACTCCGAGCTGAGATATTTTTAATATCAACCAATACCTCACGCTGAGTAGTCTACTATATATTTTATAGTGCCAATATAGTCATTAAATGGCTTCAGAATTGTTTATTTTCGATAGTTTTGTCTTTGAAATATAACTTGAGTCATTAAGTGCCATCAGACGACCATTCCAATAAAATTGATATTGTAGTAGACAAAATTGTATAGCTCTCTGCCTCAAATGTCTGGGGCTAACTTCTTAACCCCAGATAAATAAGTCCGAGAGATATACAATTTAATTAGTTACGTTTTTAAGCTATTGCATAGCTTTTATCGCAGGCTTTGAGCGCGGCGACCGAATCAAGGAATTCCGTAACGAAAGTAAAACCTAACACGCCGTCGTTTCAGTTCGGCAGACTTCGGCACGGTGTTTGTGTGCGTGCGACTAGACGTATGCGTGTAGACTGTACGAAGCTTGCTTGTGCTTGCATCAAATGATAACTACTGAAGAGATTTGGAGGAAGTGGACAGGAATTCATAGCCTATTTCTTGGATTAACATTTAGGCTATTTTTAATTCAAATCGGTTCTCTTTATCAACAGTTATTAACATTTCAACCATTGAAAACGTTGAATTTGAAAAATAACCATTGAAGTGAATTTCTTTTTCAAGTATGTCTGTACTAGACTAGCACGAGTCAAAAATTATAACAGAATCAAGTAATAAAATTAAAAAAATATACTTACAGGGACTAAATAAGATAAAACAAGAAAATAAAGCAGATCGATCAGAAACCATAATTGTGACCAGGAATTGATTATTCGCACAGTAATTCTAACTGTACTTATACAGGGCATCACGGGACATACATAGGACTTATCCGTAACGTTAAAGCTAAATATTTGAGTAGGGTAGAGAAGTAAACACATAATGATAACTTATTCTCTAGACGACTAACACGACATCGTTATTACCTCAATGAAATTTGATTCCATAACAGGTGTCAAGGCCTACTGATGATGATGAATAATTGAGAAAGCAACTTTTTGATTGTGCCTATATTGAATTCAGTCAACGATATTTGAGAAACTAAAGAGTTTCCATCTAATCAAATCATAAAATAATATACAGCTTAAATATGTATAATAACTAAAAAAATGGGTCATTTAATAATAATAATTGCAACGTGTGTTAATCTTTACTGATGCCGAAACAGTTATTTGAGATTTTTATCTATGGAAGTCTGTTTATATTTCCAGGCTTCACGTTAATACCATGTGAACGCATTTTTGAAATTTATTTATATATAACTTTAGGAACACCAACAGCATTACAATAAATGTGCAACTATGTCTAAACAACAAATAGCCAATTATATACTTAGTGATATTAAGGTCAGAAATAAGGTATTCAGAGGTAAATGGCGCTAAGTGTATTAAAAATATGGAAAACCATTTTTTCTATGAGATTTTTCGAGGTAGTTAGTTGAAACTTGGAGAGGACAACGTCTGTCAGGTCAGCTAGTAATTGCATAAGTTGATAAAAAATGTTATGCAATAGCTTTACCGCGGCAGTCCCCGAGTGCCACACGTATTTTATATTCATATATTGACATTAACTCGTAGCACAGTGGTTTAAAACGGGTCAACTCAACGAAACATTTCCAGTGAAACTACAAACCAAAAACAAGAAAGTTCTCACTTTACATGTGTAACTTTGTTTTGTACCGTTTGACCTATGTCCGCAATAAATTATAAAGTCCAGTGATATATATCCGTTTCATTGGAGTGCGGGCGATCACCGGCTGACTACACTGCCCATATAGTTATAAATTACACTACCCAAGAGGGCCTTCTGCCAAGTATTTCCGTAACATGTCCTGTACCCCATGGGGTCACGATTTATGTCAACAGAAAAACTGTTGGAATGCATGTAAATCGGATGGCGGAATCTATCACTGTTAGGATGAAAACAAGGGCTTTAGCATTGCCAATTTTAAGTTACCTTGTTATTTCAGCTAACTACGCTTGAAATTGTAAATGCTCTTTGCACGGTTCTAATAGCGGGTCTTAAGAAGAAGAATCGGCCAGAAACTGTATGATATTATTTATAATAAGTAATGTTCTTACAGTATTAATCGCCGGTTAACAATTTCGTTGTTTAGTTGGGCATGTGCAAGCCCCAAGTCAGGTGCCAATATAGATAGTATAAGCACCATGTAGGCCGGAGATATATTAGAGCCATGTTGCTACTACATGCGGCGGCTTCCACTACTATCGAGCGAGCGTTTAATGCTTCTCTTTTCCGTCCAACCACTTCCTTTGCGCATAATTTCGCCAGTAATCACCCACACGCTGTCACTCCAGACCATGGATCAAATTTAATGCCAAATGCAAGAATTACCATATTGGTACCACAGAGGGTAGTGTAGCGACTAGATCAAAGATCCATTTAAACTCTGACACTAACATTAATAGAACAGTAGGTAATATAATAATATAGAGTTCGGTGAGCATTGTATCAATTGTTATGACAGCCAATGGGTTACTTTTCAAGAGCCTCGACCAACACCTAAGGTGGCTTTCATTGGATGGCTGGATCAAGGGCTTGATGCAGAAAGCAGTACTCCTGGACACGGCCCGCATTGTAAGGCGGTTCCTCTCTGGAAACCTGACTTAGCTTGGATCCTGCTCCCGGTAGGCTACATTTTTTTAAATTATATAATTTATTTTACATGTTTTTGATATTTCTATAAAAATATTTATAAATGTATCTATATAAACTAATACTGTAAATGTAATGTAACAATTAAATCAACATAAATAAAAATACTTTAAAGTATAATATAATTATTCGAGTTAAGTTAAGTTATGAAGTAATAACTATAGCAGCTACGTTTACTCTCACGATGTAAAATACTTAAGCCAATGCATTTCTAGAAGCGAACCATTTAAAATGTTAGGTTTAAATGCCGTAGAGAAGCTATTAGTGGGATGTAATTTCGCTTCAGTAATTGATTTCTTTCTGTTCAGTTCTGTGTAATAATTTCACCTTCATGTTACATTGAACGTCAAAAATAGATTGAAACAGTATTGAGTATCGTGAATCACAGCTTCTTATCAAGCACGGATAAGAACTAAATTTTCGTCTGTTTCGTCGATAGATAAATTCTAGGTAGGTAGAAATCACGTTCTTGATGCTATGTGAAGTCTGCCAACATGTGCTAGGCCATTTGATGAAGTAAAGTCTTCTTAATCCAAAAGGTCTATGGTCAGCATTGTAGCAGATTACTTGTACTGTTTTCGTGAAGGTAAATTGACAAAATGGGTTAGACCCGTGTCTTGCATTAAGCAAATCACAAATAGCGTTAATTCAAGTATCACGTATAAATAACTAAATGTTAGTAATTGTAATAACGCATTAGTCTAGTGTTTCTCACTGTGAATACTACGCTAGTGGTCCTGGGTTTAATTCCGTGGTTGAGCATTGTTATTTTCTAGAAAACTCTCAGAAGAATCTCGTCTCCTATTACATGAGACTTACACATACAGTCGTACCTACTTATCTGTTTAAACCTTTGCGGAATACAAGCATGATGGTATGTTACTAATAGTTAAATTGAACGGATTCGATCTAACATGTCATTAGAATGAGATAGATCGAACGACCAAGCAAATGACAATAATTATATTAGCGATGCTGTCGGTTCATAAGTTACTTAAATATAAATCAACTAGGACAGAAACCTTCAATGTAACAGCAAAATATCAAAATGTATTTTAATAGCAAAGTTTTGTTCCCGCCGGCACTTCTATGTTTTAGTTGGGGCCTTATTTTAAGGTATAATTAAAAAGTTTCGTAGTAGACTTCCCTTTGCAATCAGTAGATTATTATTTTGAATTAATATGATATTTTGTTATTTAAAGCTTCTCAGAAAACTTCATTAATTAGAAACAGCTTATTGACGGTTTGTTGGATAGGGTTCCTCGTAAGTTATACTTTTATTTGATATTTAATTAGAATGATAAAAAACACTTCTTTGCTTATTCTACGAAAGTAAATACCTTTAAAAATGTAATGAGTCTGAAATTAAAATCTTCACAACACAAGTTGTGAAGTAATTATTTATTTACTGTTTCAGAATAACATTGTTTGTTGAACTGATATAATATATCTATTAGTTCAACCTTTTTTGTGCTAGTTACTGTAATCACTTCGGATGTAAGTAATAAGATAAGACAGTAAGAGATAATAAGACTTATATAACTAAACAAGTTATACAAGTCTTACTAACTCTTGTATGGTAGCTAAATTGGCTTCTTTTCATGAATTCTATTATGATTCATATTAAAATATATATACATAATTGCTAAAGAATCCTATTGATTTTTAATATGAATTGGTTTAGAGGAATTGCTTAGATTTTATTTACCTATTATTATAATATATTAATTAATAAAATTAAATAAATAAATGAGATTGTGGGTGAGCCATGCTACGGAACGAATGGGCTGGCTCGACCGGAGTGATAACGAAGGACGGCCTCACAGAAAACTCGGCGAAACAACACTTATATTGTGTTTTGCCGTGTGAGTGAGGATAAAAAATGAATTAAAAGTGATCACTTTAGCCCCATTTTACGCATCAAACGCGTTCTGTGTGCCGATTGTTCAGCTCCGAGTCATACAAAATTGGAACGATGAACGCAGACGATGAGTAGAGATGGTCAAATGAAACCTACATTTGGCCATCGCGAGGCTAGGCAGGCTACATGTTGAACTCATATTTAGAATATATATCAGCTTCGTATAGCGAAGGTGAATCTTATGAAGCAGCTAACATAATTTACCTGTATCTCATGATACCAAGGTAAATCTAACTAAATCTTCAAGTGCTCATTAGACTAAAATCCCTGGGAGAGAGAGGCTGAGCCAACGAAAATTCTATGTGCATTACGATACTGCTTGCCAAAGTTGAATCTTACATCCTGCAAACTAGAAGCAACTATTCGAAACTGGTTTAGATCTAAATTGTTTGACTAATAACCTAAGTTTATGTAGATTGCGCATAACGTAAATTTCAACTATGACAATTAAACTTAAGATTTGATAGTTATATACAGTTCTAAGATTGAACCGAGATTAGGTACTCTTTGTAGAAACACAGTTGAAATGTATTTGTTTTTGTTGTACAAACAATATTTATTTTAATATTCAAAGTCAAAGTTAAAATATTTATTGCAAATTCTCAAGCCTACAAAATATAAAAGTCGTATCGTATCTAATATTCCATTATATTTTATGTTAACAATATAACGCATTAGATTTGGCTGTAATATTGTTGCTTATAAAAAAAAAAAACTCCTAGGAATTCTTGAGGAATTTCTTCAAGAGACTGTTAGGTCTATTTATATGATCTTGGCTAGTAAAACTACGCTGATTGACCGATTTGAAAGGTTAAACTGCGCTTGAAGCGGTCAGTCTGTAAATGGGGACCTTGAATTACGTAGCTCAACACTTAGACGGGACATAGATAAATTCCCACAGGATTGGAGTATCATTATTGGATAAAACAAATCATCGAGGAAAATACCACGTGAACACACTAGGTAGTCATAGAATAAATATTGCCAGTACGAGTACCTACATTACCTTACGCAGAGGTATATTAGACGATACTGAAAGTACTCATGTATTTGCTTTAGAGCTAACGATATTACTCGTACCTGCTCGTGCACTTCATATTTATAGCAGACGGTTCACCTGATGATAAACGATTACATGCGCCCACGGACACCCGCAATCACCAAAAGGAATCGCAAGTGCGTTGCCCGCCTTCTAAAAGGGTTTGGGCTTCCGGTATCCTCACTCACTCGGCGAAACATAACGTTAATGTTGTTTCACGCCGGTTTTCAGTGAGGCCGTGGTATCACTCCAGCCGAGCCGGTCCATTTGTGCTAAAACATCTCCCACGGTACATTACAGACATAACGATGAAAAAATGTCTATAGTATCAAATTTTTGTTATAGTCTAGGTTAGTTTCTTAGTAAAAGTTGTTTATAATATTGAGTTGAAAGGTTAAGGGTTAATTAAAAAAACACCGTGGGTAAATGGCCAAACATTGCCAGATACAGTTGTAAGTGACATTACCTACAACTTCCAGTATTATTCTAACCCTACAACTGCAAGTTGCAATGTGCATGTGCATACGTGTGTAACGTGTTCAAAGCTCGTTCCCTCTACATTCTCCACATGTTCCGGCTAACAAATCCTTTCTCCAATTTTATCGTGTACTCGATCTAGTCGCGTCCGTGTTATGTGGTTTTGTAAGGACGACGTGACTAACTATAACGCGAGAGGATTTTCTTACGATCTCTTATTCAGGTATTTGCCACCTCTTGCCGAGATAGCGTATATGAGATAGCGTAAATGTGTACTCTTTATTTGCGAGCTAATCCGGATGTGGAAGGAAAATAGTGCTTGGATTTAGAAGTCTTTGGTAAATCTCGACACGAATTATGATAATAGTGATTTTCATCCTCTATTGTTGAACAAGAAATATTTATTTTATTATTGTGGTCTCAGAAATCGCTCTAATGTTTTCAATGAAAATTACTACTTGTGAGTTAACAGGGGCGAACATCTAACTAGCACTAATTTCAAGAAATTAATGTTTTCTTCGTCTTTTCACACACAATACACCAAACTTTATACGTTTTTTTAGTAAGTTCTCACTTGGATGTAGCTAGCTATATCCTAGAACATAATTTTCATCGACTTCTGAATTTTCATTAAAAGATAAAACATAAAAGGCAAAGTTCATCATCATAATGCTTAGTAGACTGAAAAATTACCTATTAGCTATTTAAATTGATTTCGTAATAGTACCCAATTTCAATGTAGGTACCGAAATCTTTTTAAAATATAAATGATTGGTTAGTCTCACTTTTTTCCTCCTTTTCATTAAATTTTGTCAGAGAATACAAAATAAATAATATTAAACCGTAAATAATATAACGTTATATATACAAATACTTAGAAAATTCTTTTCGTGTTGACTTTTCCTAAGGGAGTTTTAAGATGGATGTCCGCCTTACCTCTCTAGAAATACTTTCTCGATATTATAATACACTTGCGACACTATGACATTATTCTGCTATATTGTTATAGCGTTTTCACAACTCTTTAAACTGAAAAGACTAAAGATCTGCTGTGGCATACATTTTGTATTCGTAAAATATAATCTTAGAAGCTTATTATGGTTTGGGCGAAGTAATTACTGCACTGATTAATCGATTTGTAAGGTTAAGTTGCATTTATCACGGTTATGATATATGGATTGGTGACGATTCTAAATATATTAAGACTAGTTATTTTTAAACACATCCAGATATGTAAATTATAATTAAAAAAATGTTTCGTGAGCCTGCGTTCTTCTGGTTAAATATATCGCTTCAGGTTCTTTGGCATGTAACTAGCTGACCCGGCAAACATTGTTCTGCTGGATAGGGGCACCCTAACTTAAAATCATAAAAATCGGTCGAGCCGTTTCAGAGGAGTGCGGCTACAAATACAGTGATACGAGATTTTATATAATAGAATAGAATAGAATATCCTTTATTGTACACCAAAACTAATGTCAAGTATAAGTTATCAATCATAGAGTATTATGATACAATGGGTGGTCTTATCGCTAAAAGTGATCTCTTACAGACAAAATTTTAAGAGTCCTCCGTGCCTTGGAGGGGACCTTACGTTGTCAAGTCAGTCTGTTGAGTATCAGTCTTGCATAGAATTTGGAATATGTTGCGAGGTCTGATGGCAGTCGCTTTGAGTTGCACTAGAAGCAGACCAATATTTTTAAACAGATAAGTAGGACAGAGGTGAAATTGATTATCTCAGGGAAAACGTTTAATTCAATTATCTATAACAAGATTGGTAAAATTACTCAGTTACGTATATTAAGTATAACGTGATGTATTTAACTAAGTTGTTTAGATTAACAAAGCTTTGACCCATTTAGAATCTAATAAACAGTAATTATTTTTCGTTTGAATCGTTGAATTAATTTATATATAAATAAAAAAATAATTGTTTCGACTTTGGAGAGGGTCACGGTTCCTTTGATGGAAACTTCAAAAATAACCGGTAACGCACTTGTGACTCCTCTGATGTTGCAGGTGTTCATCAGGCGATCGAACTCAAACTCAAACTCATTTATTTCTAACATAGGTATTGAGATCTCTTTATATAAGTGCGTATTTAAAAAATCATGGCTTCCAAAACGTGTATTTGTTTAGATACGAAAACATTACTTGTTATAACTATCTTAATAAACATATAATATGGTTAGGAACTTAAAGAATAACATTAAAATGTCTTGAAATTTAGTATTCGTGTCCAATAGGTCGGGGACGCTAATTTTCTTCATGAAAGTTGTAAATATTTCAAATGAATACCTCCCAACTTAAGCCACTACTTTCGAGACTGCCAAGCAGCATTTGCAACAAGATTGTCTGCGGAACTTGGTCTGTTTTGCAGTAGAAAAGCCGATATTCTTTCCGGGACACTTTACTTTTACTACCAAGAAAGTACCGTGGGAAAACTTGACGGTGTCTTTACTTTAATAAAAAATTATACGAGGTTGCACGGAGCGACTCTGTAATTTTCTTTTGCGAACTTATTTAGCTTTGAATGTCTGTAAATTATTGTTGTTGGGCTAATATACGCGTATAAAATACACGTGTAAAATTACATCACAGCAAGTAAGCTTTATGTAATTTTACACGTGTTTCTTGTGATTTGCTGGGTTTGTTCATTAGGTGTCGAAATTGAAGGTAATTTTGAACTATGTGTAAGATGAAAGAAAGCCAAAGGCCAATGTGTCAGTTAGGCACTACAATACTAACATAAACACAAATAAAAAAAACAAATTATTACATCTGATAACACTGGCAAGTGACAACCAAGTGCCAACACTGCCGACAAAAATAATAAATACAAAAACAATAACAAACACAAAGTCAGATGCATAAATTAGGAATTGATCGAAATCAAACAAATTTTTAGCATGAACTAAGGCTAAGTTTAAACAAAGAGAGAGATGTGCGTCGTATCAACGAAAAACGGTCAAAGTTCAGCATGTTGCTGCGGAGATGTAGTGTTACAGCACCGACAGCGCTGGTTTTCAGCGATGTACATAATTATGGTATTATTGTTTCCACATGAAGTGATGCATAGTCTACAGTTTGTAGGGGTTGTTGTAGTGAATAGTGTCACGCGTCCCATGGCACCAACCATAAAGCAAGGGAAACCATGTGCAACTTTTAGCCATAGCCCATAACCAAGCCAATCATGGTTGGCCAGAAAAGGAGGAAAAGCCTACGAGTAATTGTTTATTAAGCGAATCAGGAGTGATAATTTTTATAAGACAAACAAGGATTATACCAGTTAAAAGTAATACTTATAAGCAGTGAATAATTTATTTATTATTTTATTGTAACAGCTAATAATCAATAATAATGCAAATATCGAAAAAGAAAGATGTATATTAAAATAAATATATTAGCACAGGGGAAAATAAATTGGGGAAAATAAATAATCCCATCAAAAACATTCTGTAAAAAACTAGCCAAGTCTCGATGGAGCTGCTTGTTTATCTCTAAAAAGTAATGAAATCTAGACAAAGTCGTGCCTAGTCTAAGGTTCCTTACTGCGATTTCTTTATTATTTATAGTTAATGTTGTGTGACTTGGCCGTTGACTTGTACCCACTAACGTATCAATGTCATGGTGCCATTATATTATTAACTAGCTTATGCCCGCGACTACGTCTGCGTAGACTTACAGACAGTTAAAAAGTAGACCATGTGTTATTCCAGACTATAATCTATCTCTGTTTCAAATGTTATCCAGATCCGTTCAGCCGTTCTGGCGTGAAAGAGTAACAAGCATCCATCCATCCATCCATCCTCACAAACCTCTAACTGAATATCGAGATTAAAATTTTAGGCACTAGAGTACCTGTTTTTAATTCGATTAAGTACACCTTTACAATGTAAAGGCTACACTTATTTCGACTAAAGCTTTAATCCCAGCTCTTTAGTTCGTAGCTACATAAAATCTGAAATAAAAAAAACAAGTTGCACCAAGTCGCCAGCACTCGTTTTGAACGATGAGAGTTAAACTCGATTCTGGCAACAATTTTCATAGTTGCAAAAGTTTAAAACTGTAAATGTTATTATTCCGCCATCTACGTCTTTGGAGAACTTCAAATTACACCTATAAAGTTGAAAAATACAATTCAACTTCACAATACACTTAGGTGCTATAAACATTTTTTTAACCGAGACGAATGGTGGCCGGGATTCGGGAAGTTAAGAAAGTAATTATGACGGTCTCTAATCTGATTAAAATTTTGGGGATGTTAGTAACGAGATCGCATAATGAGTTATGATAGAAACACTGCCTCCGTTCGAACCTCAGCCGTTATAATTAATTTAATTTGGGAAACAAATCAGACGCCGCTTGGTAATGTTATCGGGAAAATTAGGACCATAGGTACCATAATATTTAGGAAATTCTATAAATTTTACATTATGTGTTTAGATTTTTTTCGTTAGTTATGGCATAGGGGAGCAAGAGAGCTAACGGATCACCTGATGGTAAGCGAATACCGCTACCCATGGACACCAGCAAAACCCAGAGGATTCACAAGTCCGTTGCCGGCCTTTTAAAGGGGTTTTGGGCCTCCAGTATCCTCACTCACTCGGTGAAACACAACCTAAGCGTTCTTTCACGCCGGTTTTCTATGAAGCCGTGGTTTGTGTTGTCTCTGTTGATTTACCATTATTAAATAAATCTGAAATAAAAAAATCTATTAGATTTTCAGTTATTATTTATATTTTTGTTTATGTTAATTTTTGATAGCGACAATATACTTATATAATATAATTGTCTAATATCCATGTAATATAATGTGATTTTTTTTTAGCATTGACAATGGTCACGGATCGTCTGGCGCCTGGAGAGACGGCAGGGTATGTCGGACTCTTTCCGACTAAATATCCCACTTATCTTCCCATGCCCTATGGTCACGACCATGGGATTCGTGATACTCGCTACAACCATGATGGGAATATAATGTGTATTATTTCGATTTTTCTTACACGTATCGTCAAAAAGAGGCGCAAAGAGTAAGATAATTCTTGTAGAATTTCACCTGGGGCTTATGATATTCACGAATATCCAGCAATTGTAACTCACACCCCTCGAGCCGCCGCAAGTGTATAGGAACATCAATTTACGAGTAATCGGGAACTCACATGACAGCTGTCATCCGGCTGGTTGCTTTATTTATACCCGAAGCAAAAAATACCAGCCATGTATTTCTTGTCTGTGAGACTTTTTTTGGGAATTTAGGGGAAGGTCCGCGTAGTGTAGTACCACTATAGAAAATTAAAAGGTTTAATTTTGTAAATGATCTGGGACATGGATAAGTTTTACGTTCAAACAATGACATTATATAATTGAAATAATAAATTGTGCGTAATAAAAAAATATATATAACATCAAGCCTGTATTTCCTCAAAGATTAGGAAGAGGTTTACTGGTACACAGTTCACCTTTATGCTTAAGGCCTAAATAATAGTTTTATGTTATTCTCTAATAGTTCGTATTCTATACTAGCCAAATATTTCTTACGGATATCGGAATACGTTGCTTAAGTTTCACTTATTGTGTTTCAGGAATAAAAAGGTAAATGGTATCTATATAAAAAAATCCTTTAAATATTTTACATTTATCTACATTGGGAACGTTTATAGAGATGTAAAATATTTAAAGGAATTTAGTAACTAAAGTGTAGAGAGATATAAGAGATCATTACAGTTATAGCTGACACTGTTATTCAAAGAAGGAAAAATATAAATGACACGGCGCCCTAACGTATATTTTCGACATGAGTCGTATTTCCTGTAAGTGGGCCTCTCTGCGGAGGAGGCAGACAGACACACTTCCGAACGTCGAGCCGTGAGGAGTAAGGACCGTTTTAATGACGTTACACACATACGCATCGTTTGCGGTTTATTGTCGAATGTAGGTACCTGTCTTATGACGGTGTTATAGAGAGGAAGATAAAATGTAAGAACGATAAACAACAACAATAACTTATTCATTAGAGTAGTGGTCCTAAGCACAACTACTACTCTAGAGCTCATGGGTGCGATTCACAGGTCGGTTTTTCTATAAAATCCTCAATAGCATCTCTGAAGATTTGTTCCTTTTTTTTTTTAAAAGCTTACTAGCAATGTGTGTCACGCATTACTAGTATTCTTGTTAACCCCTCGTGCTAAGCTAAAATGCTTGTGTTACGAGTGGGTTCGCGTCGGTAGTGCAATGGGTGGGGTTCGAACCGGCAACCACATGATCGCAAGTCCGATGCCCCAGCCATTAGGCTACCGCCGCTTTAGTAATAAGCCCTTCGGTATTATATCGGACATTAAACATACTGGAGAACTGTGGATGTGCGTAAATACACATCTGCCTTATCATTTGAGGAGTACCGACAAGCGTGATGATATATTACAAAGATTATAGTATTTTGATGCTTCGATTGAGACACCTAGGTATTTTCAACATGAGAACCTACAAACTGTGAACTCTTTTGTTCAAGTATAATTTCTAAATATATTTTTTTCTCACATTTAGGATTGTAGCAGATCACTGCTAGTGATATGAACATTGGACTGCCAAGTCAAGTCTCAGGTTTGAATCTAAGGCACGCACCTCTGAGTTTTTGAAGTCATGTGCGTATTAATAGTTAAATATCACGCTCTTACACGATGAAGGAAAACATCATAATGAAATTTGCATGTCTGAGATATTTTCTCAATGGCGTGTGAAGTCTAACCCTCATTAAGTCGCGTGGTGGACTATAGATTAATCTGTCTCATTCCGAGAGAAATCCCGTGCCCAGCAGTGGCACAGAATAATGAGTTCTTTATGTTTAATTAGCTTCTGCCCGCGACTTCGTCTGTGTAGCGTGATGATATAGATAGCCTATAGCCTTCCACAATAAATGGGCTATCTAACACTGAAAGAATTTTTCAAATCGGACAAGTAGTTCCCGAGATTAGCGCGTTCAAGCAAATAAACAAACTAACAAACAAACAAACTCTTCAACTTTATATATTAGTATAGATATTCCACTGCTGTACAAAGGTTTCCCCGGTTGTGCTCTTTCATAATCTTTTTTAATTCTGAAAAACACTTTATTTTGTAACAAACTCGAATAGGTGCCGATGAGTAATTAACCAAACAGGAAATTCTCTTTTACTCGAGGAGTAATCAATCTTTTCCTACATACCTAAAGCTTCGCGAAACTCAATTCTTTCTATAACATTGTACTAGTTTCCACGGGGACTCATCAGAGTGATCGATCGCACACCTGCCCCGATTTAATTCAATACAGTTGCCTAATTAGTGTTATTACTAGCGAATATTGAATTATTCTAGCAAAGAGCAAGTAAGCCTCTAAAATGGAGACAGGACTACTTAGCGATTAATTTATTAAAGCTGTTTCATGATTCAATTTCAGACACAAAGGGAGTTTCACGTGAGTTCGTTCTCTATATACTCTGGGTGGTAACTACCGAGAACATTTGTGAACATATTTCGTGCAAAGTAAAAGTGTTCATGCAGAGAAAAAGTATTCCTGGATAGTGTAATTAAAAAGTTTCATTTTGCATGGATTTCGATGTAAAAAAGTATGTTAAATTAATCTGCTTCAAAAAGGCCAAGCAACCTTTTTAGAGACTCGATATATTTTTTAATACTACGGAAAAATAGGTCACCCTTGTGTACCATACTATACAATAGGTATCTCTATACACAGCGGAGTTCCTAACAATTACCCAAGAACAATAGAACCTTTTAAAAAGACGTCTTCAGAATTATTTTCATAATTTTCACGGACTACAGAGATCGCTAATGGTCTCTTATTTAATTCGGAACCCAGAGTAATTACATCAAGTGCTATTAATTTCGCGTTCCATTCGATCTTAGGCCCTCAATATTGAAGGTATGCATACAATGCTATAGGCACACTAGAAGGTAGGGTTCGTGCAAACCCACGTTTTGGGTTTCGTGCTGGTGGAATCTCGACAATGTTTAATTTCGGAGCGAGTTAACATTGTATTATAGTTGTTCATTTTATTTTCAAAAGCAACCATATTAGATTTTTTTTGGCTGTCTGTATATATACAAGTTTCACGAAAAAATTACCGGACGAAATTGGATGCTGTTTTAAAATGCCGCCTATAGGAAGAGTCATAGTAAGTTAATTCTTATAACAGCAGCAACAGCTAAGTACTGTATAAACATTCTGATAAGTACTTAGTTCTGATAACAGCCAATTTGTTTCCAATGTTAAATTTTAAATGCATTAATCAGTATAACCAAAAACTCTGTCATGCAAAATTATTTTCACTGTCAATGCACCAGATGAGAAATCGAATTTAAATCAAACGTTTTAAATATATTAAGATTTAAATAATTTAGTTAAAATGATAAAACAATGAACATAGATGAAGCGAAAGTGGTATGCCAGGATCGTAGCAAGTGGAAATCTATAGTCTCTGCCTACCCCAATGGGAGACAGGCGTGAAAATATGTATGTATGTATGTATGATAAAACAATTTAGTTATTATTCTTTAAAATAATCATATTTAAAACTTTCATTTAGCGCACGAGTTTTTTAAATTGTATTATAATTTGGATGTAGGTATGTAATTTGTCGCACATTTAAGTCGCAAGTGTGCAGAAAACTACCCGTAGGTTCACAGATATTGCGTTCCTGTCGAAAGTGAATACAAGTAGTGCGCACACTGCTTCGGGGAAACGGAGCCCTAAAGTGGTTCGTCTGAGTGGACTCGTAATTAGGTTTCCGATACTTAAACTTCACGCCAATTTTACTTACGAAGGCTATGTTCCAAAAACATTGACTTTTAATTATACAGATAAGTTTTTCCATCACTTGTTAATTGCGGATCGGAAACTTTGTACTTAGTAAGTACACTAAGAAGTTTTTGAAGCCTTCATTTATATGAATTATTTACAAAGAAATCATGAAATCGGGATAATTTTTTTTCCTTCTTATAAAGGAGCATAGGAAAACCCTGTAAAAAATTACAATTACGTTATATTTTCTTTAATTTATATTATTTTATTCTCGACGTTTTGGATCGTAATGTTAAAATTACTAACAGTTACCCTACATTTTGATAATTTTTGCGATCCGTTTCACGCACCTCACTGTGTAAGAACTTTGTTCTTGCAATTTTTGGCTTGGATTAAGATTTAATAGCATCTATAATAGAGTTCCAATCGGGTGTTAAAACAAACCATTTTATTAGGAATTAAAATAATATCGGTACAACACGATAAAATCCATAAAAAGTAGTTTTAATATATTGTCTAATATTCGAGTAGGTAAGTGTTATAAATCAGTAGGTACGTTTTATCACCGAATATAAAAAAAGTTGAATTAAGTTCATGACCCATTAAATCCAATTTAAAAAAAGAGAACTGGTACTGGCATATTAGCTACCCCAAATTTTAATAGAACTGTTAAGAAAAATCTTCAAAAAGATGAAAAATTACTTACCACTTTTCATTTTTTATATTTCGACGTCATTCATACCACTTTGTTTTTACGTTTACTTTCAGAATCCACCACAGCCTTAAAACGTAATCCCTTTACGAAACGAGATCAAAAGCCATAATAAACAAAAGTACATTATTTTTATTTTAATCTCATTTACATTTGTATTCATTAAGAAGGCTTGTAATATTAAAGCTAAAA
Source organism: Acronicta leporina (assembly GCA_947256265.1). Lineage (NCBI taxonomy): Eukaryota > Metazoa > Arthropoda > Insecta > Lepidoptera > Noctuidae > Acronicta > Acronicta leporina. The sequence goes on from OX366521.1 coordinate 9,960,648, forward strand.
TCTAAATTAGATCTATTTTATACTTTTTCAATCACTTAAGTATGTACTTATCAGCCATAATCCATTTAAGCACTTAAGCTAGAGTTTAGATAAATAAAGGTTTTATTTATTTCAGCCCAAGTGTAATTCCACTCAAAGCATATTTTGTTTCTTTAAAAAAAACGTTGCTCCACTACAACTAGGATTTTCGCATGTATCGTGGGTGCTCTTACAAATTCCAAATTCGATCCCCACATGGTGCAATTTTTCTATTAGATCATAGAAATAATTGGACCATGTGGGGATCGAACCCGATAATAGAAGTAGAAGAAGAAGCCGATGGCTCAGCCTCTAGGCCAAACGTATCGTCAAAAATAAAAATGACATAATATTTTTCAATAATGTTTTCAGAAAGACTACGCTGGGTTTCACCTCCTTCTTGAATCCTTTTTTGCTTTTAATAAAACAGCAATATACTAAATATTATTATGTGTGTACAGAATACCGTATTTCTCCTTTCAGGGAATAAGCGTGATGCTATATTGTCAAAGGCAAAGGACACCCCTTTTTATCAATGCATTAAAATAAGCCGACCCTTTATGACGTGTAAGGTTGGAGGAGTGGCAGTGACGGGCATCTCAAGGGACGCACGACAAAATTGCCAAGGCGATTCGTTTTATTCGCTATTTTCTTATTGATAAAAAAGATTACACGTGGCCTTAAAACTTAACTTTGCCGGGAATAAAGTCATTTTATTGTACATTTTTCCTTTAGTAAATTCCCAATTTCTTATTTTGTAAAGAATAGGCGAAATTAACTTAATTTTTATCAATATTTGATAACGCAAAACAATGATACCAATAACTTGGATCGACAAGTTTGTAAAACATTACTTTTACAGTAGAAGCAAGCATGGCTCTCCCTCCTTCGATGCGAATGGGCTGGCTCGACCGGAGTGATACCACGGCCTCGCAGAACACCTATACCTAATCCTTTTGGTATAAGTATGATGGCTTAAAAATAAAATAAACAATTCGAAGAAACCATTTCTTGCATCAAAATTTCACAGAACTGGAAAAAGTAGCATTAAAACACGAAGAGTATTAGGTTGCAAATTTATTCCAAACGATCTGAAATTTAAATGCGAGCTCATCAAACTCCCTGCAAAGGAAGTTACTTGTAATATGTGAGCGTGTGATTGCTTTACATCTTAAAAAGAGCCTCGGGACACCAGAGGCGTGGCTTCAAGGGAAATTTACCCTAATTGCTTATTACCTTCTATTAACAAATGCTCAAATTTCATTCGACAGTTTTATATAATTTGACGTTATATTATAAGTCGACGTACCTAATGTATAGGTAAAACACTCTCTTCAATTTGACCTCGTTCAGAGATATTCGTAATATTGGTAATATTTACATTATGAAAATTACATGACGTACCAGTGTCTTCTAGCAATAACAAGCAACAGAGAAAAAATATAGTTTGACGAGGATAACAAAATTGTGTTTATCAATGTTTTTTTTCTAACAGAAAAAATATTCAATAATGTTGTGCTGTTAATGCCCCATGGTGTGTTCACCAGTCAGCAGGTGGATAGAAAATTGAATAGATAGTTGAAAAAAACAGTAGATAGACAGGTATGGTAGACAGGTGGTTAGACATTTCGATAGACACATCGATAGATCGATAATGAATAGACAGGTGGAAAGAGGTAGTTCTTTTAACGCACCTACGAACTTATTAACAAAAAGACCAGTTTGTCTCCTAATCCTTTGTAATAATTGTATAACTGAGCAGCATATTTAAATAAGAAGTAAAGAAAAACAAGCAACAACTCTGTAAAATCTATCACGGGATTTTGAACTCTATCAACGAAACCAAGTCGTTACTACGAGTAAGTTCTAGTAAGCCGTCACAATTGCAACCTTCGTAATTTGCTCCTTCCCATTCCTGCCATTCCTTTCTACCGCACAGGTTTCATTTCCGATTCATTCGCTCTCTGTAATCGAACACTGGAACGTGTTTCCTCTTAAAAAAAACTGTAGAAGTGAATTTACGTCCAAACAAAGCACAGGAATACTACTTATATTATTTGCTTTCCAAATAATCCTTATTACAACCATCCCTGTACTTATAATTAAGTCAAATTACTGATGACACACGTAGTGGCTGAGCGGTCGGCTTCACTGCAAATATTTGTATAAGCTACAGATAGTTGTTCCGAGTCTGGGCGTTTGTGTGTGTGAGAATTGGTGTTTTTACAAGCATCCACGACACAGGAGAAAATCCTAGTGTGCGTCAACGTTTCTTTCAGATTAAAAAAACATTTATTCAAGATAGACAACTCCGTTGTCCTTTTTGAACGTATTTTTTTATCAAATGTTCCAAAATGCCCCAAAACAATGCCCCGCCTCCTGGTGATTTGTAGGAAAGAAGAAACGAAAAATATTACTACCGTATTGGTATTGCGGTAATAAGGGGAGGAGGGGTGTTGAAGTTCTGGGATGAACTCACTAGTAAATTCACAGACACAGTGTTATTTGGTTTTCTGTAAGACAATTTTCATTAGTACCTAAAGCTACTGAACATGTAACAAATATGAAATTATAATAAGATTATTCATTGCCTTACAGAATTAAGTGGTTAGCATTTTATATCCTTATATTTCGAAGCATACAGCAAAGGTGTATTTTGTTGAACACCCACAGTTAATATGACACAAATTGAAACGCCGCGCTGCTTATGAGATTGTCTTAGAAAAAACAATACAGTGCTCAACCAAGCATTAAAAAACATAAACATACCATCATGCCTGTATTCCCCAAAGGTTTAGGCAGAGGCGTACACCCACAATTCGCCGGTATGTTTAGGTCCCATGTAATAGGGGGCGAGCCTATTGCCATTAACCGGGCACAAATTCCAAACCCCGAGCTGCTACTGGGAATTTCATAGAAAAACCCAATAACACGCCCGACCTGGGAATCGAACCCAAGACCTCTAGCGTAGCAGTCGCACTCAGGACGACTAGGCTAATGAGACAGTTAATTGACCAAGCATTAAAACTCAGTATTTATCACTCACGAGCCCCGCATGCGACCACTATTAAATATTATAAAACACCATTATAAATTTAAGTTTTCTATAAAACAATAAATATTCCCAAATACATAGTAATATTATCATCCATCCTCCTTTCTCATTCATCGTAGCGGAAATTGCTGTCGATTTTAATTAATCTTTTCGATACGCGCGGAATCATTTAATTAAAGCGTGTACATGAGCATCCTGGCAGGTATTAAAATATCTTTGTAAATATACACGAGGGTGTTTCGTTTTACACAACATCATATGGTAAAATCGATACAAACGCCAAATACGCTATGTGTTTACTAGGGTGGTAACATGTAAAAATTGTAAACCCTGGTATTCTGTTTCCATTGCCTAAAGAAAAAGTGCGAGTGTGTACTTCTGTTTTGATGATCGCAAATGAATAGGAGACATAGGTAGAAAAATATAGCAGATCAACCATCAGCCAAAGGGTATCTATCCATCCATTTCTGTTCAAACGCCATAGATCGCCATCCCTACCTACGATCTTATATATATACGACTAGCTTCTGCCCGCGACGTCGTCCGCGTAGCGTGATGATATATAGCCTGTAGCCTTCCTCATTAAATAAGCTATCTAACACTGAAAGAATTTTTCAAATCGGACCAGTAGTTCCCGAGATTAGCGCGTTCAAGCAAACAAACAAACTCTTCATATATTAGTATAGATAAATGGCAAGGGGGACCTTGCCATTTCTACTATTGGCGGCCAGAAGCACAAAAAAGCGACATCATTTCATGGTGGACATTCCAAAATCCCGAACGATACGCTTTTTCAAGAACTAAAAGAAAAATATTTTTTATGGACCGGTTACATACTTACCGTCTGTACTCAATGGTTCGAAGTTACCTTTAGCAGTCGTCCGTTCACTTTATTGCAGGCTTATCCAACGTAGCATTTTCCACAAATTTTCTTCACTCAAGAACCTTTTGGAAATAGATATTCATGGTAATACTTATATGAAGGGACGAGATGTGTTGTCTAAACCCTCCCCCAACCAAGTTCAAGACGACATGTTTGGCATAGTGTGAATTTAAGCTGGTGAAAGCACCCACGACACAGGAGAAAATCGTATTGGCGCAAAGCTTATATTTTTGAAATATAGGCGAGTTTTTATTCCAGGCGTTGATATACGCACCCTGCATGATTAATGTTGATAACGCGATTCAGGATTCACTTCGTGATTGATCATTTGTCATTGCTTTAAATACGTCAACTGATTTATTTTTTCTTTATTATTAAAGAAAGAAAGAAAAATAATTTATATTTATAATATGGAACACTGACAGCAAAACGACCCTACTTTGTATAAGTATACAATAAAATTATAAAGTGGATTTTTTTTAATGTATTTATATATTAACTAGCTTCTGCCCGCGGCTTCGCTCACGTGAAGCTATATCAGGAGTAAAAATGGAAAACCAACATTGATGACCTCTTTTTTGTATGGGCCTCTATACATCAGGGAGGTCAAGCTGTATCTCAGGATTCATTTAATTAATTGAGATAAGGAGCATATACTTTCTAACAGTGATAATAAAATTAAAATATATTCAGTAGTTTTTGCTCCAACCCGTAACAACCAGACAAACAGACAAGAATTTTAAAAATCATATTTTCGGATTCGGACACGTTTATATACCATAACCCACGTGTTTTTTTTTAAATATCTTCAATGTACAGACACAACTTTTTTACAATTTTATAATAGTAGAGAAGAAGAAGAAGAGATATGTGTATGTACGTAACAAATAAAATCAAAAACTACTGGGCTGATTTCAAAAATTCTTTCACCGTTGGAATGCTACATTATTCCAGATTAATATAGGCTATAGAATATTTTGAAAAAGTTAGGGTATTCTCCACCCGTGCGAAGCTAGAGCGGGTCGCTAGTCTTATGATAAATGTAGCCCATACCAAAAGAGCACCAACTTAGCATTTGCTGGACATACAACACCCAATGCTGATTTTCAGTCGGCACTTAGTAGCACACCGTCGCGAACAACAAATGAGTATATAAAAAATAATTACCTACTAAAAATACATACGCTCTCGAAAATACTCGAAAATTATAATATTTATTAGTAACATAACATAACATAACATACCATCACGCCTGTATTCCCCGAAGGGTTAGGCAGAGGCGTACTAATGTACACCCACAGTTCGCCGGTATGTTTAGGTCCCATGTAATAGGGGGCGAGCCTATTGCCATTAACCGGGCACAAATTCCTAACTCCGAGCTGCTACTGGGAATTTTATAGAAAAACCCAATAACACACTTTGCTCGACCTGGGAATCGAACCCAAGACCCCTAGCATAGCAGTCGCGCTCAGGACCACTTGGCTAATGATATTTATTAGTAGTCTAGTGTAATTACACGATGTACTACGTTACAAAGTCTAATTAAATCCAGAGGCGTGCATATCAAAGGCTTGTATTGTCTAGCGTTGCTCAATATGAGATATTCAAGAGACTGAAGACAAACAAATAATATATTTCATTCTATAATTAAATATTCGGAGTTGAATGTCTAATAATAAAACGGCCGAGGTGCGTAATTCAAAATTAACAATGCAGATTTTCAACTTAATTTAACACTGATGAATTTCTTGAGACTTTCAAACTTTTAATTTTATTGTTTTGCCAACAGTGGCTATTCTTCATCTTCCATTCTTTGAAGAAATTCGTTGATGAATTTTAACAGAAAAAGTGCATTGAACCGGTTTTTTTATAATTCGAGTGAATTCTTTTAAACCATAATTGAATCGAGGTTTGAAAACGCAGATAAAATGGACGTAGTTTTCTTGCATTTAATTTTAACTTCGATAAATTGTTAGCTCTAAGTACAGCTGCAAGAATATTTAATATTATTTATAGGAGGTATGTAAAGTGTATAGTTTTTTTATTAAAAATAAGTTCCGACATCAATACTTTTCTAATACCTATTTAAGTATATACATGTCTAGCTTCTGCCCGCGACATCGTACGCGTAGCGTGATCCTGAATCGCGTGATGATATATAGCCTATAGCCTTCCTCAATCAATAGGCTATCTAACAGTGAAATAATTTTTCAAACCAGTAGTTCCTGAGATTAGCGCGTTCAAGCAAATAAACAAGCAAACAAACTCTTCAGCTTTATATATTAGTATAGATATAGATTTAAGAATGATAAAATGTTACAAAGAATAAGAAGAAAAAGCGAATTGATCGTCATAAATCATTAAATCTTCTAAATAAGTAATTATTATGACATTAAGCACCAAAACTGTTCATTCTGAGTTATCCAAATAAACGTTTTAATAAAACTTTTGTATATTTAAATAAAACAACAAAATAACTTACAAACATCTCTCAGAAGCAAATTCAAGTTGTGATCGTTAATGGAGTAAAGTTTTGCAATTTGTGGCAGCTGCTTATTCGAAAATAATGGATTTTTAGCGGAAATTAGACACCCTTTCAATTCCAATCATTTCCCATCACGTGCGTGTCAAGGGCAGGCGTTTTTTCTTTAACAAGTTTTTATAATTATACTGGAATTCTATAGATTTTAAGTATCTTTGATGTTTTTATAAATATGTTACTTTGAAGACAACGTTTAAGTTAACATTTTTCTTTAGCACTAACACTATGTAATTTTTGACAGTTTTGTCTTCAAAATCTGTCAGTTTTTATGTCATTTAGAAACACTGGATGACAAATTGTAACACAATTGAAATAGTAGTCTTCGGCTCCTCTATGACCTTTGACTATCTATCCCTGGACAAGTGACGCGCTTATTTCTATGAACAAAAAACTCTGTCACTTTTGGTGCGGGGGGAGGAAACACTACATAGACATTGCTGCACACATACTCAAAATCATTTTGTATCGCCACGAACTCACACATATTAAATTCTTCACCACTAACACAATTTACGCACACATAGAGGTCAAATACGTCAACATACAAGAATTGACGACAATACGAACGTATAATACAATAAAAATAATTAGGAAGCTACTATGTCGATATTTTATATCGATAGATTATTTTAGGAAGAATGGAGAAAAACGTAACAACATTACAAATTATTTTTATATGTAATTATTTATTTGCAAAATTAAAATCATCCATACACACCTTTTTAATATCTTGCGTCATAATTATTTTCAATGCAATGCTCTCATTGCATGATAATGAAATACAAAACAAAGGAACTGTTTAGGTATAGATAAATAGATGTAACATACTATGTAATTGGAAAATAAACGCACGGGTGAGAGAAATCGCAAACTTTTCGAAATACATATTCTATAGCCTATGTTAATCTTGAATAATGTAGCATTCAAATGGTGAAAGAATTTTCGAAATCGGCCTAGTAGTTTTTGACTTTATTTGTTACATACATTGATACATACAAATCTTTCCTCTTTATAATATTAGTATAGATAGAGCGGATATTGGGGACGTTATGTTACAAATACTTTGATACCAATTAGTTTGATTCTTTCATTTTGATTTTTTCTTTTCTTTGCCAGGCTGATATATAAGGAATAACACTAGACAGAGCATTTTGTTTCCCACGAGATATAAGTAGGAGTAAATACGATTTTGTTCATTATGTCGCGCGTTAATATGAACAGAAGCGCTACGCTAGAGGTCCTGGGTTCGATTCCCCGGTCGAGCAATGTGTTATAGGAGTTTTTCTATAAAATTAAGGGTTGATGCCCGATTATATGGCAATAGGCTCGCCCCCTAAGTACGCATATTCTCACGTGGGAGAGCCATGCTTCGGCACGAATGGGCCGGCTCGACCGGAGTGATACCACGGCCTCACAGAAAACCGGCGTGAAACAACGCTTGCGTTGTGTTTCGCCGAGTGAAGGAGGTTACCGGAGGCCCAAACCCTTTTAAAAGGCGGGCAACGCACTTGCGACTCCTCTGGTGTTGCGGGTGCCCATGGGCGGCGGTTATCGCTTACCATCAGGTGATCCGTTTGCTCGTTTGCCCACTTATCTCATAAAAAAAAAAAACTGTCTAACCCTTCGGGGAATAAAGACGTGATGGTATGTCGTGTTCCGTACTCTCGTTATTTCTTTGAGCCGGATATCGAAAAAAGAAAATGATGTGTTTGAAGAAACACCCCGAGAGGCAGGGCATAGTGGAATTGAATAACTCACTTACAATTGGAGCTGCCCAACTGGGGAAACACCTACACTTTGCAGAAAATAGTAGCCAAATAACATAGCACTGTACTACTAGTATTCTATTATCTGTGACTGTACTATGTTGTGTTCCTAACGGTGAGCAAGATCGCCAGAGCTCCGCGAGGAAGCGTTATGTTGGCAGTGGGGGTACCGGTGTTGTGGGTTGTCTACCGGGTGTGAAAAGATCTTTACAGGTTCGGCAACGGGCGAGTGATACCCCAGGTGTTGCAAGCGTTCATATAATAGGGTACATTAACACTATATATACACTTACCATCAGGCGGGACATGTGCTGGTTTTCCACCTAAGCGGTAAAAGAGACCCCAGACCTTCTAAACATACCGTATCTTAGAAATCATTTTCAATTATTTTTGAAATACGATTTATATTAATTATATGTTAATGTTAATTTATAAATTCTTTTGTCAACAAATTTATCCGCAACGGCTTAAGCTATTATTTATCAATCACACCTATATCATTTTAAATGAAGGTCTTTTGTAGATCTGAAAAAGTAACAAATAAAATATCTAATACTGGATATCAAAAATAATCAATAATCTTAGTTACGTCATTTCCAAAAATGTTATTTTATTAAAATATAGTGATATCATAAATTCATGATATTCATCTTTAGTGATCTTTAGCAATTATTATAATTTGGTCTTACATTGAACACGAAAATAATATCGATATCGATTCGAAATCGTAAACAAACACTATCACATCATTAATTAAAATGACAAAACAAAAGAGGGACATAGTCTCGCTACACTTTTTAAAATTCGAGTTTTATGCATTATGTCATAATATATATAAGGCCTATAATTGCCAAAAAACGGTAATTCTGCATTAAGACCTATAATTGGAAATCATAAATGGTGACATCCTATTGGATGATATATAATTGAAATCAAAAAATGACATTTTGATGGATATTTCAAATTTAAATCTTACGTGTATAAGCAGAAGGCTGATATTGTTAGTAAAAAAAATTTGCTAGTCTCGTGGGGAGTGCGGATAGTCTCGTGGGGAGTGCGGGTAGTCTCGTGGGGAGTGCATGCTTGAACTAAACGATTATTTTATACTCGATTATTGAATCAGTAACGTCCTCGATCTTTATTAATAAATTGTATTATGTGATTTAAATAGAAATAAATGAACTATAATACTTACATACGGAAAATAACTCCATCTTTATCTAAATAAGATATTAGATATTTTTTGCATACATTAACTGCACGTATATCGGTATTTACACGGAGCATTTATGATGACCTTACTGAGCGGAAACGATTCTGTTAATGAAAAATCGATTTCGGAAACAGTTTTGATAAACGCGTTAGATTTTTTAATCCACTACCTTGCCAGAGGGGAATGATCATGAGAGGCGGGTCCTTATAGATAGATAGTCAAAGTCTATGACGAATGATTTGACAAGAATAACGGAAGAGCGTTTCCACTCGTACGTATTTTTCAGCTGTCATTTGTCACTACTCCCAAACTCAACTTCACCTGTCAATTCTCACAGGGCTTCTACACTTCAAAGGACTTGCCTTAATACCCATCTAAGCCTTGACTACACCACACAGCCTCTCTGTGCTGTACATGACATAAAAACTGAGTTCCACCATACATCCATCATCCTTCTAATTGGGAATTCTCTTCCGAGTCAAAACGGAGCAACTGTTCTTATGTAGTGTGTGACGCGCCTCCACCCAATATATTGTAACTAGCATGTAATTGATGCAGTATATTATAGACTACCATAAGAGATAGTTGTGTTTGACTCGTTCCACGGACTCCCCACATTACATGGCGACCCTGCCAGTGCTGCCTTCTGAGCAGCGCTGATGGGCATATCATGATGTGGAATCTGTGAAATGGCCTTGACTCGTTGAGTTTAATACGAGGAGTACTTATGCAGCTGTTTGAATTTGAACAACGATGTGAATATGATTAAGACATTGCGGGAGGCAAGTGACTTATTAAATGATAATCGGTGCTGATGGAAAGTGGCGAATTCGGCGCAATATGAAAAACCCGGGACCAGCAGTCTTCTGAGGCCAGGCGCCGGGAGCACATGATGTGGAGCGGCCAGAGTTCCGCCTTATCCTATCAGGATGAGTGTAGTGTTGTGTGTGATTACTAACTTGATCGAGATGTGATTGTTTTGGTGTGTTTAAGTATAATGCCGCGGACATTAAAATATGTTAGATAAGTATAATAGAAGATAGGTACCTTTTTAGTATGAGGTTGGTAATTAGGTTAATTAAAATAATGCGTGTTGATAATATCTGTCAAAAATGTTCTAAATGTCAAATTACTATAACTATGTTGAGTAAAATGATGATAAGAATGTTTAAATGAAATTTAAAATTTTTAGCTAAAAACAAATATTTAATTATATACGAATACTTCCTAAAAAAAATGTACATAATAGAAATTTTATTACTTTTTCAATTACTTTAACAGTAAAATTAATACTTATGCATTCCAACATGTAGTGTCCTGTATCATTGATGTATACTTAGAAGCTCAATTTCATTGTGTAGGTGACTGTTCTTGCCCGAGACTTCGCCAGTTAAATATTTTTGATTTATATAATGTCTCATATAAAATTCTTATTTGTGTGGAAACAGATAAATCATGTCATGTGTTAAGACTAGTTATATCAATTAAATATTTCTCTATTTAGTATTTATTGCGTCGATTCTGTTCAGTAATCAACTAAAACATTATGTGTATACCTAGGCATTCTACTTTCAAGTTTTAGGGACACAAAGTCAAAATTTGCTTTGTATCATTGAGTGTATTTTTAAATAAAGTATAAGTTTTATTACGATTGTAGATAGATACATGACTATGTTATGGACAATTCCATAAATGCATGATGCATACGCTGCATTCTTTAGGTGTTGGAATCGGACTCAAGTAACAAGTAGATTCATTGTTTTAAAATAACATAACATATTTAATAAAATGTAATCATGTTGTCTTAGGTGACTGAAATATGACTACTTACTTAGAAAGGCTAACGTGTTTTGTGAACATGTTTTGTTTAGATTCAATGTAATGGGAATAGTATTAAATATCTTTTGTCGCCTTTAGTGTGTCATTAGATACTTTCCCGTTTTAGGATTTTAGGAATTATAGATTGAAGTTTTATGTATGTTGTTGGATTACGATAGGTAAAATTGTATAAGATAGTTTGGTTTGTATGAAAGGAGAGTATAATTAGTAGCATGGAATCATTTGGTACATAAGGCTCTGGCATGCACCCGGACTGATCACCTGGGAGGCGACCGAGAACTTTTCTACCAAATTATTCAGTTGGATTAGTTAATTTAAGGTTGTGATTAGTATGAGAGTTAATATGTGGCACAAAATAAAGAGGTACTAAGGTCAAGGTCCTTCAATTTGATCATGGCTGCGAACGAGTTTCCTCCGTGAAAATAGTTGGAGACTAAAAGTCTTAAATCTTGGTCCTTATAGATATAATATATTAGTGAAGTGAGAAATAAGTCGACATATAAATAAAAAGAAGGTACCTCAAAATGTAAAAATAATATAATGACCGGCCGGTCCAAAATGATCAAATATGTGTTGTATAATAGCCACAAAGATAGGATGCTGAGTAAAAAGAAAATGAATGTAGTGACTAATTGATTAATGAATCATGGGAATATGAAATTGCGAAGAAGGTGAAGAAAAGAATGATTATATCAGGCTATTTTAGCATACTACGAGAATTCAACTTGTTGAAAGATTTTTTTTTAGATATTATGCCTATTTTTTTTTACTCAAACCGTTTATTTTAATTGGAAAGTAGAAAGTTAAAAATAGATTTTTATGAAAATGATGTAAAGAAGGAAATTGGACACTACAGACTGAGTGTGTATCTATATTTTGATTTTTCCCTTAAAGTAAATATAAAAAATTATAATTGGCTAATAAGATTAATAAGTTCCAATTGTATCTATTGAAATGAAAATAAATTATGTTATATAACAATAATCAGGTATTGTCAACAATGTCATTGTTAGTAGCTATAGTATATAAGTTAGTAGATACGAATAAACAGTTACCTACTGTTAAAAAAAAAAGTGTCGTGTTATCTGGTATGGGTTTACCGTTTACTTATTAAAGGCATATTAATTGCTAAATATTTGTTAGTTGATTTTTTTAATGTAATAATGTTTCATAAAAACAAAAAAAAATGTATTTGTTTTTCTTAAAAAAAAAAAACGGGGGAGGTGTAGTGTGTGACGCGCCTCCACCCAATATATTGTAACTAGCATGTAATTGATGCAGTATATTATAGACTACCATAAGAGATAGTTGTGTTTGACTCGTTCCACGGACTCCCCACATTACACTTAGAACACGTGAGAGTTTCGAGAGCGTTTGATTTATTACCGAAATATTTATATTGCGTTATTATGTAGTGTTGGCGGGCCTAAACAAACCTCACTAATACTAAGTAAACTAACTGTTCGGCCCCTTTGAGTATTACCTTTGCCCTTAAAGAAAACTTGGCGCACAGTTATTGCGTTTTTCCTTAGGAAGTCGATAGGGAAACAAAAAGGGGACATTTGTTTATAAAAGTTGAATATTACTTTTTATTTGTTATGAATATTTTGAAACAAAGTAAGTAGTTTTATGTATTGTATTTATGTAGTTTTATGTTTTATTATTTGTATGTTAATTTTATACATTTTATCATATGACATGTAATATAATTATTGTTATTTATTATTTATATGATCATAAATTGTCTGTAAAATGTGAGTATCAGGTAGGCTATGATGTTGCATTTATTTATTACCTGTCGTTTAAACGTATATCAAGCCTGTTGGTTGCATAGTAGTCAGAGCATGTCATGCTCACTAAGAAGTCTTGCTGATGGTGGCGTTGTGTGTCGGGTCGTTTTATTCCCTACAACATGGTTGAGTCAGACGACGCTGACACACACGTCATGCTCGTGAACGGGCGCCATCTGTCGGGACTGGTCGGCTCTTGACATGCTATGGTAATCACTTTTCTTTTCTTTGGAAGGCAATTGATCGTAGTTTATTAATTCAATTGTTATCAGCACATCAAGCTGCATGATTCTCACATTATAACAACTAAATTGTAAAATAAATCAATGTTATAATCTTTGTAGAAAGGAGTATCTATGGAGTTTCTTGCCGGTTCTTCTCCATAAGACCCACTATTTGGAACCGCGCACCTAGTTTTTGACATTTCAAAAGTACCTGTATTACTGGTTTATTTGAAATAAAACATTTGACTTTTGACTTTGACTTTAGTTTTCTGTATATGTGTTGTTTGATTTTACTACATAGAAATATTAGTACCTGCCTAATGATTTAAAACAGAGGACATTTTTTTATGTCTTACATTGTTTTTCTCCCGCATCGTGGATGCATTCACAAACACAAATTCTCAAATACACAAACACCCAGACCCGAAACAATTAACTACCAGTAAATCATACAAATATTTGCTCCGTGTGGGGATCGAACCCACAACACGTGTCGCAGAAGCAAATCGCTCAGCCGCTACGCAAAACGTGTCGTCGCATAATCTTACATTATACATATAATATGAATTTTAGTGACCTGTGTCTGTACATTGCTTGTATGCAAGAAAACTAATTTGTGGGACTAAGAATCAGTAAAACAATTCAATTCTATCATTTTTGAATTTTTTGTTGCCTGTTTGTCTGACGATTGGTCTGTCGGTTTGTCTGTCAGTTTTTCTGTGTGGTTGAACACGCATTAAATAATTACTACTGAATAGATTTGGACGAAGTGGAAAGAAATTCATAACCTGTTTCTTGGATTAACATTTAGGCTATATTTGATTCAAATCAGTTGACTCTATTAAAAGTTATTACTTAACATTTTAACCATTGAAAACGTTAACTTAAAAATAACCATTGAAGTAAATTTCCTTTCTATGTATTTCTGTACTAGACTAGCACAGGTAAAAAAAAACAGAATCAATTATTAAAACTGAATAATACACTTACAGGCAGGTAAATTAGATAAAACAAGAAAATAAAACAGAAAAATTAGAAGTCATTATTGTGACCAGGAATTGAGTATTTGTACAGTTATTTTAACTCTACTTATACAGGGCATCACGGGAAATATATACGATTTATCCAGCACACACCGGCCGGTGTTAAAACTAAGTATTTGAGTAGAGTAAATAAGTAAATTGAGAATGACAACTATTTCTCTAGAGGAATAATTCAACATCGTTACTACCTCGATGAAATTTGATTCCATTTCAGCTGTCATTTAAAGTTGAAAAGTTTGACAGCTTTTATATTGTCAACCTAGTTGGTTAAAAACAAGTCAATTTAATATAAAAATAAATAGTTACTCGGTATATACTTGTGAATTTAAGTGGATATAAGAGACGTACCAACAAAGAACTTATCAACATTATTAGCTAATCGACGTTAAGAAAAAATATATAAAACATTAGTTATAACAATGTTTTATTTCAATTTGAAAGGTGTCACGTAATTTCTACTTAATTTATGTCCCTATTGAACTAAGAAAACAGTCCATTACATTTTACACCGTTCATTTCAAACCTAATAAACATAAAAGTCGTGCAAAAATACCTTTTCCCCCAAAAATTCAAACATTTATTTAGCATCGCGAACTTTTCACGTTACATTTCATTACACGAACCATTCTGGTTGAAGGGTGCTGACGAGAGCAATGTACCCGTTTCTTGCTGTCTTTATGGCTATAGTAAATCACTTTTACCTACTTGACCCAAGCGACCGATAGTCGAACATTAAAAGGGTTTGATTTATACAGGAACTTAGGACATTGTCGCCATCTGTTGCTGCTCACGTTGCCAAGTTTATTATAAAGGTGGACTCGACTCGTTTGATGTAGTGCGTTTAGTTCGCTCTTGTTTTGTTCCTTGATCGCTGTTTGCCGGAATTGTTGTTAGAAACTGTTGTTATGGTCGATGTTACTTCATAGCATTTATATTTTTCAGACTAGTTGTGTCCTGCGGTTTCAATCACCTCCTAAGGGTCGTAGTGTGATGTTAAATTCTTCCTCAAGGATTGGGCTATCAAATACAAAAAGTTATTTTCAAAACTGACCAGCAGGTTCAGAGACTCTTCAGCTATATTATTTATAATTCAGTGAAGCCGGTAAGGATCCCAGGGTTAAGAACAACGTATTTCGCACAGTGTTTCTACTGTTACTAAGCAATAGCATCAATTAATATCAGAAAAGTATGGAAAATTAATGCAGGTTCCTTTGAAAATGTCAACATGGTATATTTTTCACGAAAGCGGAATTGAGAAAAAATGATTTATGAAAATTAATATGATCCTTTGCTGCATTTAATTTGCCTTTTTTTGGCACGAAATGTGTTAAATCATGTCTTTTTGTATTTTTTTAGCATTTTCCATGCTAAGATTATAAAGTTATTTTAGTGAAGGAGAAAGAAGTGTGCTACATTTTCATGAGAAAATATATCATGTAAAATAGAGCCAGACTGCTAGCCGCATTTACACTATCAGCTTAGATTTGTGCCCGGTTAATGGCAGTAGACTCACCCCCTAATGCATGGGACCTAAACATACCAGTAAATTTTCAGTTTATCTCTGTCTCACCATACAGGGAATACAGGCGTGATGGTATGCTATGTTTTTGTGTTATCCGCTCACTCTCTTCTATTCTCCTCTTCGCTCACCTCAGCGAATACAGAGCCAACTGACGTGATAAGAAGAATAATCAATATTCACAAACTCTATCTACCATTCACGGCGTTGAGTCACTATTAATAATAGCAGTGCAGCATTATAGATTAGTTTTCCAAAGGTCTTGTTCTCAAAGCTAAACAAGCTCAAGTCAGTGCAAGTCTTATATAAAGTAAAGGCAAACTTTATAAGGCGCCATGCGACAGAGCCAGCATTGTTTCCATATTGGCTTTGAAACTTGAAAATTCAAGACTACCCACACCATTATGTAACATTCCGAAGGCTTGGAGTCAAATGAGATCTTGGAAGTTCGAAATTAGTATACAGAAATGCCTTATTCTCGTTTTGCCAATACTCGTCTGTCAAGTTTGATGTATATTTGAACATGTTTTAGAGTTGAACACTATCTTTAAAAGCTTTGCGTATTAACATTGCTCACGTCAAGCTCGTGAAACTTTTAATGGAGGGCTTCAGTTACTTATTAAGTAGTTCTTAATATAAGATGAAGATTCCATTAAAACCTGTAAAGTACTAGTTGTAGTAGCTGAAAGACAGTGAAAGTCCATCTGACACCATCTCTAGTGTTGGCGAAAAGAAAAATATTCTGACAGGTGGGTATTTTTATTTGATTTTTTTATTGATCGTGTCAGCAAACGAGCAGACGAGCCACCTGGCGGTAAGTAGTCATCTTTGCCCATATACACCTGCAACACCCGAGGTAGTTCTGATACGTTGCCGACCCTTAAGAGCCACTACGGACGGAGGGGGAACTGGCTCTTAAGCGGATATGCACCATAGTGCTATAAGCAGAACCCGACGTAAGAGTGGTTGCCAGTCAGTCAGATCCCAAGAAGTCCAACCACCGAACAGGTCAGATATTTTCGCGCCTCTTACAAGATGCCTATTTGAGTGGCAGTGAGGAATAGTGTTCTAACCCGTCCCCACACGGGTTATAGTGTCATTAGGTAGATACTAACAGTTTTGAAATACAATATTAACAATATTACCTAAATAATTTGGATTATTCTCATACAGTGATGTGATTTTGTGATGTCAGAGTGGCGCTCACAAAGGTCACCGTTAAAAATACATTGAATTTTACAGCCCCATTTTCCTGAATTGAAAATTCCGCAAAAAATGTGCGGTATGCTGGTATACCCACAATTATATAAATAAATAGGTTCTCTGCCTTTTCGCCAAAAATTGTTTACCAGATTTTCACTTGCCAACCAACGTTTCGCAGAATTTTATTTCGCCGAATAATCATTTGCCAACTTATCATATAATTTAGTTTTATTTCCCAAGCTCACAGTTACCAACACTGTACGTTTGGTCTGCTTTTCATAATGACACTTTTAAAATGCCAAATTTTAAGTAGCAGAATGTTTTAGTTTGCGACATCCTAACCTAACCTAACTTAACTGTTTCCTTTTACAAAAGCGATTCGCTTTTGGCACATCGCCGGCCGCTGTCGCGGCATGCTCGCTTCACTCGCTCGGCTCGTGCGTTGTTTGTCATACTCTAACCTAACCTTACCTATCGTAACCTTAGACTTCTGTTGTATACTTATTTGTTTTAGGCAAGTTCAAGGGAACTGTTGCACTGACAAAACGTCATTCGTCTAATTTTGAAAAACAAAAAGGCAGGACACTATTTAATATGGAATCTAATACATATACGTACTATATTTAATATTTGCTATTTATTTAAAAGATAAACAGTAGTTCACTTATCTTTATAAGCCGTAAAATTCTGTTTCTCTACATTTCACTATAAAAAAGAAATAGATGATGACAGATGAGTTTTAATATTGACCTAAACTAAAATTGAAAAAGCTTGCGAATTATCAATCGCTCCGGGATCTAACCAATAAAATAGATGGTTTATTATGAATGATTTTGAAACCTTTTAGGATAATAATCCTAAATAATATGTCATGTTGCTCATATATTAATTTTATATTTAGAAGTCCTTCCATTTCATTGCTTAAAACAAAAGATCCAACCAAATCTTTTCTTCTGGACTTTAAAAGAGACCATGATTCTCTGAGTTTCTTTTGGTGTTTCTTCTCAGAGGTCGTCAGTTAGGAAATGCCGGCGCCATCTGGTTCAAAAAAGTGTAAAACATTGAGTTGTAAAAGTGTCTTTAAAAGATCTATTTACAGAAATAAATATCATTTATCAAATTCATGGCACCGACTTCCGAAACTGTTTCGCACATTCGCTTATTTTGTATTTGAAAACAGTTTCACTATTTGTCATAAGTTATTTTATAATGAAACAATAAAACTGAATAATGACTAGTTTAAAACTAGTTGAAACTTTTTTTGCTGTTACATGTTAACAGAAAAAAAAAGTTTCAGCTAGTTTTAAAATAAAGTGAACATAAAGCTTGCTTAATACCCTAACTTGTTGCTGAAGCGTCGCGCCGTGAAGATAGCGGATCAAAGTAAGCCGCTTACAGTAGCAGAAACTTGACCGAACCATACTGCAATGTCTTTGATTTACTCTCCGATAAACTCCCTTTGGCAAACATCTGTTTATTTATTATCTGTACAAAGAAATTTGATGATTTCGGTTCTTCTTCTCTCTTATATCCTTAATCTCTTTGCAGCCAATACAGTCTTAAAGTAACCAACTTCTTTTCGGTCCACCTTTTAAACAAAATTATTGGCACTGAACTAAGATTTCATTAATAAATCTCTTGTAATTTTATAATGTTTTGGCATGCATTGAATAAGTAGGTTTAATACATATTATAATATGTCATCAATGCAGAATAGCATTTTAAAAACACATTTTC
This sequence comes from Acronicta leporina, assembly GCA_947256265.1. Classification (NCBI taxonomy): domain Eukaryota; kingdom Metazoa; phylum Arthropoda; class Insecta; order Lepidoptera; family Noctuidae; genus Acronicta; species Acronicta leporina. Next base: position 9,979,480 of record OX366521.1, read on the forward strand.
AAATGTCGGTGATACATATCTACTCGTTCATGTATAGTTTAGCAAAGTTTCGTATATTTTGTTTAAAATAATGCCCGCACGACTATAATTAATTCGTTCTTCTATGTGGTGAGAATACGCAGTACTATTTTCAAGACCACACCGCACCACACCGCAACGCCCCAAAATGTGTAATTAGCAAAATTTTGCGTGTAGCCATTCATTTAGAAGAACATTGCAATTGTACTTAACAAATTGCCGAGTACTTACTGTTAGAAATTTACATTGCGGTAAAGTAGTACCAACAAGTACAAACGATTAATCCCGTGGAACAAGGACGGAGGTTTTGGCGTCTGCTCATTTTGGGGACCCTACATCCATAATGCTCATGTAACATTCATTATAAGCTCTGTTGTGCGTGTAAGTACATTCAGATATTACACCGGTGTTATGTCCTGCTTTACGAGTACACTTTGTCGCTTTTAACGACTTACGTTGATGTGAATGGGAATTTGGTGTATCTTGATGACTTTGTGAATTCTGAATACGGAAACCAGACACAAATGTACAGTGTACTTATTTGCTTTGACAGATCAATCACAAATTAAGCTCCTGAGATTTAACTATTCCTGTCTAAAGTATCTTCAAATGGCCTCGCTTTTCGCATACAAAAATATAATTTTTCAAACAAATTAATCTCGAATGTTATTATGTTGGCAAGATGATAGATGAGTCATCTGATGATAAGCAGACAATGCCGCTCACAAACAGCTGCAGCTCCAGAAGGTAAAAATGTACGAAATCACATAGTAAAAAACAGACAATGCCTTTTAATTGGATATTTACAATACCTAATACAAGATAATTTTGATGGAATTCAAAATAAAAAAAAGTATAAACAAAATGGAACGACATTGTTTTATGTCAGGAACAACAAAGTCTAACGGAGAATCCAATATGACATAATTCACACTTACACAATCTAGCAACGATTCACAAAACAATGTATGGAGATATAAAGCCGAAACGAATAAAAGATTGATATTGGATCCCTTGTGTGTTTTCTCTTTTTAATTAATCGCTTTTGTAAAGCTCAGAACTTCAAAGCAAAGGGTATCGGAGCATTCCCCGATACGTTTGAATCTGCCAAAATTGAAAAGCGATGTACGTAATTTGCTACAGCCATTTTTTAGACGGTTCTAATCTCTTTTTGTACCGGATTATAAATTAAACTCACGTTTGTTCCAATAAAAATTCATTCAGATACTTATTTTATTATAATATTATTATCAATGAATGGTAATAATATCTGAAATTATCGTTCTTAACTGAAATCTTATTAAATAGCTGTCTAAACTTTTCCACGTTGATAAATTTATGTGAGAATTTATAAAAGTCTGTTAAATTATTACGCGACGCCTCTTCGAGAAGGCGGAGACTAATAAAAATAAATAACGAATATCTTTTATTATAATGTCTATGGACGGAATAAATTTATTCGTGCCAGATTTTTAAATTAAGTTATAAGTGGGTGGTACCAACCTATCGTTTGTTTTGACTCTTGAAAAGCCAAACATTTAAATTGACGACGTCTGAATATAAATTTAGACATTCCGATTGCTCAAAATGATTACTTTTCTCCTTCGGGGGTCCAACGAGTGGCGAGTACGTGACAACAGAAAATTGTAAAATTGTTATTCTAAGCATGTTGAAGAACCCGTCCGGAATTACGAAAATTGTTTCGCAGATAAAAATATCCATTTTGTCAAAACTAGACGCGGAAATATGGCAAGTAGTGCTGAGTACGATCAGTTATCGTCAACTATTAGACGAATGTAGAAGGCAGAAACTTTATTCAATAGGTCCTATTTATTGTTTCGGTTACTAACTTATTGTTTTAAGAACTTGATTCAGAGTGTTCATCATTTTCGAGTAGCAGAACACTCGTTCTATTCAAAACAAATAACCTGTGATCAATTGCTATTATTATTATATTTATTCCAAAAACATATGGACTAACATATGTTATAAAACAGTGCTAAAATTAATTGCGACAGTATTTAAAATCCTTTGAAATGATCCCAAAACTCTTCGAAAAAATTCTTCTTCCAGCTTTGAAACAACAATTTATTTAGACATACACTTAGGGCCACTTGCACCAACTTTCTAAATGTGTTTAAATGGTATTTAAACACAATTTTTCATACAAATTTTGTATTTAAATACATTTAAGAAGTTGGTGCTAGTGGCCCTTAATGTATAATAGGTATAGCTTTCTCTGAACGACAGGGTGGACAAGGGATCCCCCTCCGCATCACATTTAGTTAGTCCTCTAATTTTATTCTCAACCTTGAAAATATAATACGCATAAATACCAAAGGCTGGGATAGGCGGATCGATAGTAATTCCACACCGCCATCTCGAAATCCTTTAGTTGGCTGTCAGCTATTTTTGGCTATAAATAAAATTGGTACCAAATTATATCATCGTGTAAGTGTGATGTACAATTCGTGCGTGAAAGATTACGGACGTGCCGAGGGGTTTGTTGGTCTTACGTCGATGGGCGCAATTTTACGCGGCTATTAAACGGAACAAACTCGCCTTCCTCACAATAAAACGCTCTGAATTTCCTCCGGTCGTGTTTTCAAATCGCGAAAACTCGCAAGGAATGTTCGTTTTCAAATATTTGGGACACCGTGTCCTGTCGTGAGGGCGCATTTTTTAGAAATTGTTAAAATGGGATCGTCATAGGTTTTTTGACATGGGCACTTGGCTGTGTCAGCACTGCGGGATATGTCTAATGTCATACTCCATTGATTGCTGTGTTAAACCCATACCGATTTTCAAGATATTGAAAATTATATAGAATACGTAGTATTAGGAAACTCCAAATTTAAATTACCATCTGTTTAAAATGTACTTTAAAATACTCGGTTAGTTGGATTCTTCTTTTAAGTATGTTTAGAGAATACAGTCCGACATAAATAATTAAAAAAGGTATTGATTTTCATCAATCTTTTATTTATTACATAACATACCATCACGCCTGTATTCCCCGAAGGGTTAGGCAGAGGCGTACTAATGTACACCCACAGTTCGCCGGTATGTTTAGGTCCCATGTAATAGGGGGCGAGCCTATTGCCATTAACCGGGCACAAATTCCTAACTCCGAGCTGCTACTGGGAATTTCATAGAAAAACCCAATAACACTGCTCGACCCGGGAATCGAACCCAGGACCTCTAGCGTAGCAGTCGCGGTCAGGACCACTTGGCTATTGAGGCAGTTAAATCTTTTATTTATTAAAAAATAAAAATTGCTATGTAACTAGAATTACATTAATTTATAGCGGTTTCCTCAAAGAAAATCTATGATAAATCTTAAACATTTTCTTTTGAATTACTTCAGCTAAACCACTTGCTTACACGTCGAGAAATGTTTCGTTATTTTCTCCAATCTAAGTAAATGCGGAAATGTAACTTGTGGAGATCAATCAAAAGTTTTCATAATACTCCATCAATATTAGAGTATTTGCATAGGTGACGTACCCTCGGCGTTTCTTAACAAACAAATCGTGTATAACATGTCAAAAATTTATAGACTCTCGCAAGATTTTCTGATGTATTATTTATCAATATTTGGAACTGTGTAAATATAGTACCTACCTACAATAATACCCAATGCGTTATTTTGATCCAATATAAACTCTGTAATTGGAAACAAAATAGCACAGTAAAGTCTAGAATTTAATATACCCTGCGCCAAAACTAGGCACTAAATAAAACTCCCTAAGCGCAGGATGTCTCTAGATTTACCATAAATCATAATAAAACTGCACGTGAGGGATTTGAACAATTTATTTTCAGATGAAACAGCTGAGAGCTGAACTAAAATGAAATAAAAACTTGCTGAATTTTTGTTCAGGTCGTAATAAAAGTCAGAACGAACGTCTAATGGATAGTTATCACGGGCGAGGCGAAGATTCTTTTTTTTCAGCTTTTCCTCAAGTACAGGTGACGTGCTAGGCGCCCTGGTGAAGGGCTTTCAGAGTAACTTTATTCAATTTTGTTGGCATGAGAGCACTTTGTTTGAACGCAATAACAATTACCAGAGAACGATAGTGAACGCTGCGCGAATGTAGCGAACTAGGTACTTTGTTCGGTGGTTGCAAATTTGGTGGGGATCCAAATAAGGACCAAGCTTGCTCAAGCAACAACAAAAAAAAAATTAAATTATTGGCATAAGTACCTATATGTAATACTAATCCTACAAAGTATTTGCCGTGATTAAATGCTAAATTATGAATATGGATACGTGTGGGTAAATACATATTATATGTACTTACTACTTACGTAATATAGTTTTGTTCCTTATAGGTTAACTTCTCGAAATAGTGAAAAACTAAGAATCAATACTTTGTTATGTTTTTTTATAACAAAACCGTGTTGCACGACGCTTTGTTGAAATATAGGTATAAATAGCAATACGTAGTAATACTTAATTCACTAATATTCCCCTTTTACAGTTAAATATTAATATTTAGATTCTAACAATCTGTTTTCTTCTCCCCTTTTCTTCTATATTCTTCTGCTAAATCATATAATAAGAATCCTACTACACTTTGCAACTCCTTGTAACTGTTTTTGTCTCTAATAAACAAAATAAAAATAAAACAAAATGTGTTAAATAAGAAAAGATGACACTGAAAAACCAAGGATTACCATTAGGAGAAATGGCAACACGCCTCGTTCGGTAATAGTACATAGTGTTAAACATAAATTTCAAAATGATTAACAATTAAATAACATCTTATGCCAATGGGCATAATGTAGGGCACTTTGAACTGTACGTTCAAACATCCGTAGGGATAAGTTAACACGTCGCTTACTATCGCGCCCTCCGGCTACCCCGCAATATAAATCATTTCGAACGCTCCTATAACTTTGTTGTTCTCGCTTGTAATTTGAATTGCGTGTTTGGAACGAACATGGAATTTAGGACCGCGGCATGAAAAAAAATAAACAGTATACACGAAGCCGAGGAATTTAATAAAGATTTCGTATTGAAATGAGATCTATTTTATTAGACCAGCATTGAAACTGTTTTTATAAGCGTAGTTATTTCTTTCGAATATTTTCACGATAAGATATATATTTATAATTATAAGATAAGGTTGGTTTCATATTCTGAATAAAGCTCTGTAAATAATCATGTTTTGTAAGCTTAGGTTGCAGAGTGGTCATTTTTTTCTTTCATGTTTCTTTTCAAACACAACCCTGTTCTTTCCAGCCCTGGTCTCTGGAAGAAAACCCGATGAAGCCAAAACAGTTGCTATTATTTTAGGCTTCATTCTCAACTATATAATTATTTTCCGTAGCTATAGGCAACTTAAAAGTAACCTTTAACGGGTGGCTTTCCACGGCAACAAAACCTCTCGCTTTTCATGAATAAGGGTAAGTAACTACAGAGTTGACTCTACCAACCGTTAATGGATCCAAAACAGTTGGAAACCAATTTTGGTAAATGTTAATTCAATTCCGAGTATTCTGGAAATATAGTTACCAAAATCATAGATCAACTTTTATGTAAGTACGTAGGGGCAAGCCGCAAAAGTTTATACTCTACCTATTATGGCTTGGGGGTAACAAAGCCATCTGGGCTAACCCTCGGCTTCTATTTACGTCGATTTTGTTGACGTCGCTTTTTGGTTAATAGAAATGCTGATTTAGGAATGGCAAGACAACTAACCTTTGTATATTTTGTTCTTGTTTACCTTATATTTGGATAAATTCGATACTAAAATTGTTGACATAAAAAATAGCAATATTATATAAAGCTTTGATACTATACAATATATTTCATTTAAGTTCGACAGAACTCTAGTTTGAAAACCGTCGGTAGAATTAACGCGTAATTAAATTATGACCGAAACCCAAAAACCAGAAGATTTACGATCCTAGTATTAGATTAAAGCGTTAATACATTGTTCAATTATATCGCGGAATTTTTATATCCATGATAAAGTATCAAAGTTTAGATAATAACGCCTATAACAATGTTCTCCACAATATTTTATTTTAGTCATAAAATATGGTATCAAGGATCTAATTGATCGTTGACACAAGTTTTTCAATCTGGCAAAATACTGGTGTTGTGATTCAATAGAATGTATATAATGTTTATTTATTAATATTTTATTTTATTTTTCTATTAATATATTATATACTAGCTTCTGCCCGCGACTTCGTCCGCGTAGCGTGATGATATATAGCCTATCGCCTTCCTCAATAAATGTCCTATCTAGCACTGAAATAAGTGCCATTCTATGATCTATGTAATTGTACTTTACATTTGTTTTGGTGTCCCATAAAGAATATTCTGTTCTATTCTTTTCTATATCAGGTAGTTATATGGAATATGTCAAGCTTTATAATTTCTCACTATAAATAATTTCTAGACAAACTAACATATCAGGAGAATATTTCTTTCTATTTGCTTTCGTTCATCCCTCAATATCTCATTATAGGCATAAGCCTTTTGTAAAACAGCCGATTAATCTCACAGCTTCCTTCCACCTCACCTATTCTGCCCAACTCCACGAGTTGAAACGGTGTTCAACATTTTAGCAATGTTTAAAAAATATGGATTATTATACTTAAAACTTTAGTAGCTTTATTACCGACTAGCTTCTGCCCGCGACGTCATCCGCGTAGCGTGATGTTATATAGCCTATAGCCTTCCTCAATAAATGGGCTATCTAACACTGAAAGAATTTTTCAAATCGGACCAGTAGTTCCTGAGAGTAGCGTGTTCAAGCAAACAAACAAACAAACTCTTCAGGTTTATATATAGCTTTATTACCGATGTATTTGTGGCCAAGATTTTACGTTATTGTTAGTGTTGCGATAAAAAGTCATTCAAGATGTAGTTTTTTGGGATTCAATTTACACGTGTTGATTGGGACTCAAATTGTATTGTTGTAATTGTAGTAGCCAAAAATAACGTGTGTACGGAATGCCGCGAGGAACTATATTGTCTCCTAGCATAATCAGAAGAAATGGAAAAACTCGACGGGAATTTAAAACATTTCTTATTAATTTATTTTTGTACTAGAAACCTTCAATAGCATCATCTGTACATACACAATTAATGACACTTTGCCTTTATGATTTACCTAAATATTTAGAAATTGCTTCTATTCTCGATGGAGGCGTAAAAAAGTCAAACAATTTTATTTTTTCTTTCGTCACACGTGAGAGTTTCCTTATTTATATTGAAGAAATTGTACTATGCGTCCCTTTGCATCGTATTCATCGTAAGCAGGTATTTTCCATAAATAAAAAGTTGGGAATCGAGAGTATGTAAGGATTGTCTTTGTTGAAGCTCTATATTATTGTTATCTTGTATAGTTGTAGTGATTGTGACCAATAGTATTTTGTAATATTCCACTGGATAATTGTTAACAAATACAAATCTGACCGGTTTAAATTTAAAATGTACATTCATTATTTTTTCAGGTTAACAATAGTGTCACTTTATTTCAAACGTCTGAGTTTCCAATACAAACGTAATACCAAAATAAATCGTAATTCAAACACAAAGTGTATTTATTAATCGTAATTCGGATTCCGGTGAAGAAAGTAGTGGCATTAAACGAAATAGTAGGTACGTTAGAAGCCTAGATTAATGGTATCTCAATCCGAATTTAAAACAATTTCATAAAATATTCTTTGGATTACGATTTATTTTGGTAATACGTTTTTGTGGACAATTCAATTAATATTTTAACACTGCAATGAGTGATAAATTCATTCAATAATGCTTTTAATATTATTAGATTTTATGTCCTAAAGGACATTTTCACCAAACCGAGGGCCAGTGATGTTGAAATTCTCGTCCGCCTTAAGGTGACGCAGCAATTTATTGAGGAAACATTATGTGTCATTCGTAGAGTAAATACTAATTAAGCATTAAACATCTCGTAAGGGACAAGAATATATCTGACTTGTGCAATTGTAGGACCTCTTGTCTGACAGGCCCCGTGTTGATTGATGTAATGTACCTTGGAGGGTGTTTTGAGAACGTGCAAAAATCGGAAATCGGTTGCTGCGGCTCTGGTGTTGCAGGTGTCTATGGGCGGCGATGATGAACACCATGTGACTCTTCAGTTTGTTAGCAGACATAATCCGTAAAAAAAGATTAGCAGAATTCACATCGTTTTCCTCTAGTGAGTTGAATATAAATTATTAATGACAGATAAATCAGCTTATAAAATAAAATGACATAATCAATAAATAATTTCTGCAATTAATATATGTGGATGTCAAGCTGATAATGGACGTATATTACATTGAAATAAAATTAATGCTGGCCTAAATTGGGCTGCATCTAATTTGACATGAGCGCCTGCATTATGTATACAACCAATTACGACTAACGACCCATCGAAAAGGCTTATAAAATGTAGCGAGCATTTAACATTCGATGGTACTTAACGCGATTTCAGCTGTTTTAACGGAACAATCTCATTTTGTTCAATGTATTGAACGAAAGCTAATTAACTAACGATGGCTTTTATACAATAGAGGTTAATTTGTTCAAAGATCTCTTTTTATATACAACCTTAGTTTTAGTATATGCGAAATTGGAGATACGTGTCTAATATTTCTATGTACAACATTTCAAAACTGTACCACGAAAAGTCACAAATTTATAAGCTTTTTATTTTACCTGATTGTCCGTACAAATACATGCTCACCACATCTTATTACCCGCCCCACTGTGCGGCCGCGCCTAGTGCTGCTATGACCTGCAAGTCACAACTTGTGTTGAGCCCTATCAAGCTAACAAGGGCAAATCGTTTGATGGCGTATAATTGCGGAAAGATACTTAGCCCCTTGTACGTAACGGCGACTCTTTGAGTCGTTGTCAAAAAACGCCTATCAGTAAGACGACTCAATGAGTCGTCTTACAGATAGGGGTTCCCCCCCCCCCCTATCTGTAAGACGACTCATTGAGTCGTCGGCGTTTCGGATCATATTTCACGTCCATTTATCAAATGTAATATGTTTTCTATCCTGTTCTTACTTATTTAAAGTGTACGGACAAGAAAAGGACAGTATCCTTCGGTGTCCTTTTTTAAATACTTTTGGTACAAAATAATTATATTAATGATGTAAAAATATTGGAATCGATTCAGTTACTTCTTCGCAACATAGGTATATATTCAAGTTTCGCTTATACTAATAATATATAGTAGGATATTTGCTTTGTCAGCGAATGAAATCTATACTTAATATTATAAAGCTGAAGAGTTTGTTTGTTTGCTTGAACGCGCTAATCTCAGGAACTAGGTAATGGTTCAATTTAAAAAATATTTCAGTCTTAGTTAGCTCATTTATCGAGGAAGTCTATAGGCTATATATATATATACGCTAAGACTAAGTAACTATTCCACGCGGACGAAGTCGTGGGCGGAAGCTTGTGATTAATATTGGGCCACCAAGATGCTTGAAGTTTTTTGCTTGAAGCTTGAAGTGAAGTTTGGGGCCCACGGTTCTTTCTGCTTTTGTATTGCTATAATGTATCATTGTGTTTTATGTCTGTATGTTACCTTGTGTACCTATGTGATAAATAAATTAAATTGTGTGTTGTATTGTGCACCGGAGGTACACATAATTTATTTAGCAAGCTAGATAAAATAAAAAAGCCTCAGCCATTATCAAAATCTCCGGCATTTTGAGATTTTTATAAGAAAACACTTTACACCTAGATTTAATTAGGTAAACCCGGTATGTTGTAGAGCCATGTAAGTAGTAAGCCTATTGCCATCATCCGGGCACATAACCAAACTCACAAGTCACAAGGATCTCAACAGAATTTTGCTCCACATGGAATGAACTCAGCATCTCACACTTAGCAGCCACGCTTGTGTGTCAATAGAAAAATGAAGACACAATTGTTTTGTTATTCAAGCATGTACTTATTGCAAGTAATAACTGTTATCGTTACTGTTAGAGTTTCAAAAAACTATTCAAACAAAATGGCAAACAACATATTCAAATTTGTACTCCATTACACGTAGGACTTGCATCCGAATGTGCCTAGCAGCTTTATGCGAGTGCAAACTTTTCAAATTTGGTTCGAGTTAATTTTTATTTATTTTTTTGCTGATGGTATTCACAGCAACTGAGCGGGGATTGAACAAGTGTTGCTAACTTCACGTAGCTACAAAAACTGGAACAACCTCCGTGATAGCATTAGAGTTAACAAACTGTAACGGTTCTGTCCTGGCAACTTATTAAACTTTTTGTGTAACTACATCTACCACTACATCGATACATACTTTGAAGGTAGCTACAATAATTTTACTCTCATTCTTTGCATTTCTTAATTAGTCTAGTGGTCTCAAGCGCGACTACTATGTTAGAGGCACTGGGTTCGATTCCCAGGCTGAGTAATGTGTTATAGGGATTGTCTATAGAATTCTCAAAAGGAGCTTGGAGTTTATGATTTATCCCGATCAATGGCAATGTAATAGGCTCGCCCCTATTACATGGGACCTAAATGTAACGGCAAACCGTGAGTGTCTAATAGTACCAGACTGCTTAACCTTTTGGAGAATTTCGATTCCAAGTAAAATCATTAAATAAGTATCGTGATTACCTATAGCGTAAGCAATTTTTTTTATGTCTACATCAGGTTGAGAATTATGTATGCTCTTATGAAAAAAAATTGATAAGAATTAATCTAATTGTTGGAATACAGCCAAAATCTGCTAAAGCAGTAATAGTAACACGTATTGAAGTAAATATAGGTGCTGAAATGGTTTGGACTTGTTGAGAGAATGAATGAAAGGCGATTAACTAATATAATTTTTAAGGTGTATACTGTACCTATATCAGCGGTAGCATCGGAAGAGGTCGTCCTAGAAGGACATACACCTTCAAAAAGGTCAGGTACTCGCAATCGGCGCGTATGTATGAGAAGATGTATGAATGTGGCAGAAGCAAAAGAAGCATGCAACATCGTAGCAAGAGACGGTCTATAGTTTCTGCCTATGGGTGAAAGACATATAATAGATTTGAATTTAAACTCTTTCAGAATATTAAAATGCTCACTGTGCAGTAAGAGGATTATAAAATATCATTTTATGTTTTGTTCAATGCCGAAATTGATTGTTAACATTTTCAATAGCCAATAGGTACCAATATTGAAAGCTAGTATCAAAAGCGAAGCAGATATTTTATTTATTAATGAATAGTGTCCGTTTTTTGCCTCCCAATCCATAGTGCCCTCTGAATTTGGAATACGACAACCAATTTAATCATGACCTCTACATTGCATGGAACTGCATAGAGATCGAGTGCCTAATGTGTACAATATCTATCGAGTGTAAATGTATACTGATATAAGGGTCTGGTGGAGCTTGATTTGCCCACAAAAACGTAATACCAAAATCTATACTATATACTAATATATAAAGCTGAAGAGTTTGTTTGTTTAATCTCCGATTTGAAAAATTCTTTCACTGTTAGATAGCCCATTTATTGAGGAAGGCTATAGGCTATATATTATCACGCTATGCGGACGAAGTCGCGGGCAGAAGCTAGTAAATCATAATCCAAACAAGATTTTATCAAATTGTGTTATTGTTCGGATTGAGATACCGATAATCTAGGTTCCTACCGTACCATTTCGTCTACTACTACTTCATTAGAAATAAACAACCGGAAAATCGTTTCAAACTTGGCAAAGGTACCAAGAATTGCATTCACTTACATTTATTTCCTGTAAAGTATTTTAGATGAAATGGTAGACCAGAAACCTTGATTAACGGTATCGGAATCCGTATAATAACTATATTTGATTAAATTATGTTTGTAATACGATTTTTAACTGCCTCATTAGCCAAGTGGTCCTAAGCGCGACTGCTACGCTAGAGATCCTGGGTTCGAATCCCAGGTCGAGCAAAGTGTTATTGGGTTTTTCTATGAAATTCCCAGTAGCAGCTCGGAGTTAGGAATTTGTGCCCGGTTAATGGCAATAGGCTCGCCCCCTATTACATGGGACCTAAACATACCGGCGAACTGTGGGTGTACATTACTACGCCTCTGCCTAACCCTTCGGGGAATACAGGCGTGATGGTATGTTGTTTATGTTATGTAATACGATTTATTTTGCTGAAGCATGCATATAATAACCAACCCATTATACTGTCCCACTGCTGGGTATGGGTAGGAAACCCTCAGAATGAGAGGGATTAGACATAGTCCACCACGCTAGCCTAATGCGGGATGGCAGACTTCACACTACGTCGCACTTCCTCGCGATGTTATCCTTTTAGTGCGTGATAATTAACTATTAATACGAACATGACTTTGAAAAGTCAGAAGTGCGTGCCTTAGATTTAAACTCGAGACATTTGACTTGGCAGTCCAAATGGTCATATCACTTGGCTATCACGGCGCCAAAGTAAGGGTAGCTTTATAAAATGTAATTTTATAAAACCTTGCAAGTTACATCTATAAATATTTATTTATTGAGGATAATAAAATTCTCCCCTTGCGAAATGAGATAAATAAGGGTTAAAGTCGTTAAAATACGGAGGAAGAGGTAAAATTACTAAATTATCGCCGAGTCTTTTATGGGGTAACAGAAAACACTGTCATTACCTACCGACATTCAGTGAACAAAAAACAAACTAATTTCAGAGTATGAGCAATAACATAACATACTATCACGCCTGTATTCCCCGAAAGGTTAAGCAAAAGTGTAGATACTAATATGTACACCCACAGTTCAATGGTATATTTAGGCCCCATGTAATGGGGAGCGAGCCTATTACCATTAACCAGGCACGAATGCCAATCTCCGAGCTGCTACTAAGAATTTCATAAATAAAAGCACAATAAGGCATTGCTCGACCTGAGAATAAACCGAGGACCTCTAGCGTAGCAGTAGCACTCAGGACCACTGGGCTAATGAGTCTATTTATCCTTATTGATGTACTGGCCATCGGAATCTGAGGACTCACCATCAATTATTAGGTATTTGTATAACAGCCGGGAGACCTGTGCCTTGGAGGTAAGGCACGGAAGTCTCACTTTGCTAATGGTGACCCATCTATATACTGACCGCAGCAAGTGCAGCTAAACCTTACAGATTGATCGATCGGTGAACAAATTTCTCTAGTTAGAATACGTGCAAAGTGTGGACGTAGCGCTTGATTTGTATTCAAACACAAATAAAAAGTTGTGGCGAAACACGAATATTTGGGGGTGTACCGACAAGTTTTTGAATTTATTTTTCCGCAGAACATTCCCGTGTGCCTCAAAAATCATTAATCAGGCTTCACTTTGGCAGTGACCCAACGTCCTTACCCCCTCATTTGTATTTACTGAAAGAGTTTCAGATCATAAATCATGCCATTTTGATGAATGAATCCATTGAGATTTTTTTTCTAAATCTCGGTAAGGTCGCGACTTGGTTTAAACTGAAATACGCTATTAAACGCGTTGAGTTATTCAACCGACAATATTTCAGATAAGTTAACGACGTCATTTATTTTGCTATTAAATTTATTACTGAGAGTTCCGCTTGAAAATTTCAGCTCTCGCTCTAACTTATCGGGAAGGTGGAGCGAAATGTTCCTAATTAATTTTACGAAGTGTAAGTACGCTATTCTTGGGATGGCTTAATGTGTTTTTATCTACACTAATATTATAAAGAGGAAATATTTGATTGTTTGTTTGTATTGAATAGGCGCCGAAACTACTGGACCGATCTGAAAAATTCTTTTACCGTTAGAAGTCGACATTATCCCTGATGAACATAGGCTACTTTTTACTGCGAGAAAATGCTTAATTCCTATGGGGAAACGGGCGAAACTGGGCTGGGCAGCTAGTTCGTGTTAAAGAAAGAAAGCCCAGCACAAAAATACTAATAATAGTGTGAAATTTTACCTGTACCTAACAAGTTATTGAACGACCAATTACCTAAAAAATATGTGAGAATCGACGTGCTTTAGAAGTGGCTTCGAAATGGCTTTCGAACGGTGTATTAGCTATCTTAGAACAGGAGACCAAATCTCCTATTTCAATTGTATCGCCACGTATTATTACGATCTTTTTGCGATTGAAATAGAGAGGGAGATGCCGCTCCATACCTAGATTAAAAAACACCTTCTCATTCTTGCAGCAACTCGTGGTGGTTTCTTTTTTTATCAATCAATTCGGCAAACGAGCTGACGACTCATCTGATAAGTATTCATCGTAGCTCAGGGACATCTGCAACACCAGAGAAGTTGCTGATGCGTTGCCGACCCTTGAGAGCCCCTACGGACTGCAGATTGCCAGAGCCGCAGCTGCCGAGGGGGAACTGGCTCTAACATGCAAAAGTCGTAACACACACCGAGGTGCTTTACTACAGACTCAAACGTAAGCCAGCAAGTCAGACCCCAAGAAGTCCTAGCACAGAGCAATTCAGATATTTTCTCACCTCCTACAAGATGCCCATTTGAAAGGCAGTGAGGAACCATCCCTACACAGGCTTCGGCTTCAGGTAGCTATTTGAAGTCTGGGCGTATGTATGTGAGCTACGTATTTGCAAACGATACAAGAGAATCTTGTGAAGAAAAATGGTAAAAAGTACAAAATATCTTGTAATCATTCTAATTAAATTACACAGAGTATTGTTCTATGTTCTCGAATCTCTCTGTAATTCTTCTTTGTGGAGTTTTATGGCCGTCTCCCTTATTTATAAAGCTCAAGCTTTCTCTCAATTAATTGAGAGCGACCGTAGTATCACTTTGCAGGCGGAAAAAGAAAAGCCTTTTGTTTATGTGTGTGTGTGCGTATGTGTTGATGGAATAACACCGTTGGGAATTTAGTTATCACTCTCCGATATACCGTTTCGTTACTTCAAGAACTATTGTATAACTGCCTCTTGCTTAGTGGTCTTGAGCGCGACTGCTAAGCTTGAGGTCTTAGGTTCGGTTCCCAGGTCGAGCAAAGTGTTATTGGGATTTTCTGTAAAATTCTCGGTAGTAGTTCGGAGTTTGGAATTTCTGCCCAGTTAATGGCAATAGGCTTGCCCCCTATTACATGGGACCTAAACAATGGGAACTGTGTGTATATAATATGCCTCTGCCTAACCCTTCGGGGAATACAGGCGTGATGGTATGTTATATTGAACATTAAACGACACGTTTGGCGTAGTGGCTGAGCGGGCAGCTTCTGCGCCATGTGTTGTTTGTGTATGTGAGAATTGGTGTTTGTAAAATCACCCATGAGACAGTGTAGGGTCATATTCTACAATGAGCAACATTTTATTAAAAAATAAATATATATATTAAACTAGCTTTTGCCCGCGGCTTCGCTCACTTAAAGCTCAAAAACCAACAGTGATGATCTCTTCATTGTTATGGGTCTCTATACATCAGAGAGGTCAAGCTGTATCTCAGGTTCCGTGTAAATATTTGAGATGATAAGTATACCAGTTTTTAAGTTGGAGCTCATACTTTCTAACAGTGATAACAAAATTAAATTCTATTTAGTAGTTTTTGCGCCAACCCGTAACAAACAGACAAGAATTTTAAAAATCACATGTTTGGGTTTGGAGACGTTTATACACCCTAACCCACTTGTTTTCTTTTATATCTTCAACAGACACAGATTTTTGACAATTTTATAGTAATAGAGAAAAAAAAAATTACAATTCTACAACAATAAACCAACTGTAACAAGCACAAAACCTCACCCACACCGTAGATCACATTGGAACAGATTCGACAGTATTCTGTTACGTATCATCCGAATAAAAACATATCGAGATATATTTCCGTCGCCCACAAAGCGAATGGTCGACGGGCATACACAGCACGTCGATAGCGGGATGAATAGCCCATCTCCGGGGTTCGGATAGTGCCGGAAGATTCCTCGCCGCCCACCGCATGGCCTTTTAACGAGAGCCGCCTTTTTTCAGCCGATGCTGCGAAGTTTCGTAATGTTTTTGTGGTTCGGGGATAAGTGCGTCTGTGGTTTTGCTTGCTTTTAGTGACTATGGATATGTTGTATGCTCAAAGAGTAAACAGAATTACATAGAGATTAAGTTATTTTTGCGAAGGAAAAATTTGACGGTGAGCAGGATTCCAACCTGCGTCTTCTGGTTAGATACACCAGACGCTATGACTACTAAGCCACCGCTGTCCGCACCGTAAAATAACTATAAAAACTTAGCATGGCAAATGCAAAAAAAAAACACAAAAAGTACAGAGAGATTATAAGTTAAGTAATAAAAACATGGATGCGAGCTGCCCAAGACCGGGATGGTTGGCGCTCTTTGGGGGAGGCCTACGTTCAGCAGTGGACGGCAATAGGCTGATATGATGATGATGATGAATAAAAACATATTTTTAAATTATTTGATTTTATGTCCTCATTAGTCTAGTGAATCTGAGGGCGACTGCTGTGCCAGAGGACGAGTTCGTTGCCAGGTCGAGTAAATATTTTTTTATAATTATGAAATTCTTAATAGAAGCCTTAACTTAAGATTTGTGCTCGGTCAATGGCAATAGGCTTTCTTCATTATGACCTTAACATAGTTAGGTACTAGCTAACTCTGTTTATTCCTTCAGGGAATATAGGCGCGATGGTATGTAATGTTATATTAAGTAATAATATAAAAGTGGCGACCGCAAGCCATCCTAATAAGAACAGTTAAATCCTTCATTTCCCCAATTAACCCGTATAATTGGGATACTAAGATAAACATCCGAGCAACAAGAGGAAAACAAATCTTTCGCCCTAAGTAGAACGTGGTTTTTTGTTCCGGGCCAAAATCGGAAAAACAGAGCACTCAGGAAATCACCTCTGTCTGCAACTTATGTTACTTTATTTTTCGACAATGTTTTGACGTCAAAAGTTTGCACTTGTGTGAAGTTAAAGCCCGTTTACACACACATAAAATAATTAGTGTAATAATAATGAAATATTATTTATCAACTCGTTGGATATCGTTTTTATTTTTATTTTTTATAGCTTCATAGCTTCTGTCCGTGACTTCGCCCGCGTAGCGTGATGATATATAGCCTATAGCCTTCCTCAATAAATGGGCTATCTAACACTGAAAGCATTTTTCAAATCGGACCCGTAGTTTCTGAGATTAGCGCGTTCAAGCGAACAAACAAACAAACTCTTCAGCTTTATATATTAGTATAGATAGGTTAAATATTTAGATTTAAATATAAAATATTTATAGGTTTAGTTTAGTTAGTATACTTTAAGAAAATAATTGATATGATGGCACGTTTGGCGTTTTTTCTGAGCGCTCGGCATCTACGCATCTGGTCGCGTCTGGCTTATGCTGAACCGTCTGGCTTATGCTGAACCAGCGCCGTTTCAGCGCAATTTATATTAGAGTATAAGTAATTATAGATAGTAGATATTTAAGGTAAAATTGTGCTGAATAAACCATTTTTCTTTCTTTCTTTTTTCTTTCTGGTCAAGGGTTCGATCCACAATGTGTTTTTTTTTATCTAGTAGTTAATCAGCTGTGGCACTGTTATTTTGAAGAACCCATAGTACACCGGGTCTAGTTATTTGAATATGTAAACATTTTGTATTCCTAGTGTGTGTAGGTATATTAAAAAATGAAAATATAGATTTAATTATTTTTTCTCTGATAATTGTGGAATTTTTTTATTATTATTACAATAAATAATGAAATGTATCTTCATTTGGAAATATATATTTTGCATGGTTTTAAGTTGACTTCCTAGATTAGGCCAGTAAGAGTTATAAAATTACTTACTGTGAAATGCTGTTTCTTTAAATGTATGATTATGATATGTTTCTTAAATCATGAAATAAAGATTATGAGTACGGCACATTATATTTTAATAATATCTCAATGTTTTCTCTATACACGAAAATGAAACGTTCTAAAACCGATTTCCACACCAACGCCAAACGATACTAAGCTACATTCACACAGGTCATGTTCTAGGATCTCGGTTGTGTGGGGTTACTCGTGGACGTCAAAATATAAGTTTACAAAGCCCCTAGTAACCACCTACCCTCATTTTGATTGGCGTTTGACCCTACAACCTGAAGCCTTTGAATAATGTTGCTCTATCTTTAGATAATTTTGTTTTAAATTAATATTCGTGCGTGTTGAAGAAATATATTGTACTTTTAAGGTTTGAAATATCAGTATAATTACGAGTATGTAGTTGTTATAACTACCTCATTGGTCTATGGCGCGACTGTTTCGCTTGAGGTCCTACATCCGATTCCGTGTTATTGGGTTTTTGTATGAAATCCTCAGTAGCAGCTTAAAGTTTGGATTAGTGCTTGGGTAATGAAAATAGGCTTGCCCCTTATTACATAGGATTCAAATATCTCAATGAACATTATGTATGGGTGAGCATTGTACGCCTCTGCTTCTCCAGCTTGAAATCACAAGCTTCGTCCCGCGACGTCGTTTGCACAGACTTCAGAATTTGGGTCCGACCTAGATAAAAAGTCTACAAAAGTCCACGTGTTATTCCAGACTATACTCTATCTCTGTGCAAAATTTTATCCATATCAGTTCAGCTGAAAAAGTAACAAACATCCATCCATCCTTACAAACTTTCGCACTTAATATGATAGTAGGATTCGAGCTAGAATGACGTGATAGTGTGTCATGTAGTTTTTAGATATATGCTAAACTATGGCTGAGCTTATTTTGCATTTTAATATTAATGTATCTACTGAGATTTTATGAACAAAATTGTCCGTCTACATCAAATGTATTGAGAACTATCGAGTCAGTACTTTCCTTGTATTATTAATATTAACTCATTGATAACAACTTTAAAATATTTAGGTCAAATTATAGCAGCTGAAAGCTTCTCCGAAAGAGATCTCTTCACAAAAATATTTTAATATTTTTTGTAAGTCCGTATAAATATTTGAGCTGTACAAAAATAAATAGACCGTCTTTTATACTCGCGAGCCCCGGAAGGCGGGCCGCGATCGCTGCATCCGCCACTCTGTCATGGCAGCGGTAAGTCTTCCCTTCTTATATACTACAACTTTCAAAAGTATCCCACAAAGGATTGAGTGTCGAACTTGTTTACCACAACTTTTCCAAACAAAAGACGAAACCCGAATGCATTTTAGTTGCAACTATATATTCATCCCACATTCGGCAGTTTAATAGAAGTTGGCCGGCTAACTTCTATTGTGAAATTTGAACCTTTTATTTGGATAGAAACTTTTATCTTTTGTTCTGTTTCTCTGTGAATTACTTTTGAAGTAGGGCTATATCTACTCGAGAATGCTTTCAATATTTATTTTATTATCTAATTTTTTGTAATGTTACTGAAGAAGAAGAACTGAAGAAGTTCCAAAAAAATAAAGTTAACAGACCTATGAAAAATTGTAATTAATATTTTTGAGTGCGATAAATTTGAGACTGCTAACAAAAATGCTAGAACAATATATTATTGTCACCGAAGCGAAAAAGACAACGAGCAGCTTACAATTTTGTACAAAAAGATACAGATATTGTAAGGTAGGTACTTGAATCTTCAATAACAGGAAACACTGTATTTACTGTAAGATAGGACTTTGTATAATATTAAAAATATTTACTAGTACTTAAGCATTCAAATTGTAGAACGTAAACCAAAAGTAAAGTTTTGCATACAATATTAATGCTCACGTCACTGTCTTTAATCTCTTACTTCTACTACTCTAAATATATGCAATCATCTTGAGTATTGGAATCGTTTCTTTCATGGTATATTTTCGAAAACACATTGTTGGAGAGACTGTAAAACGAATCTTAGCTAAATTATTAGTAAAAAGAAAATTATGATACTTATTGTTTATAATAAAAATCGTAATACATAATTTAAACAGATTATTTTTTTAACTAAATTGACGAAGAACATGAGACAAATACAGATAGTTGAGCTATTAAGCAATTCATTTTATATTTATCATGAATTAAAAAACTTCCTTATTTTTTTTCCTTTATCGATGCTGTCAATCAACGGCAACACTGATCGTGAAAGTCGTAAGTTTCGTGACGTCATTGAGAGCCATTTTCGGAAAAAGAATACTTGAGAGCAAGCAAATCTTATTCTGCCATGGTAAGACCCATCATCATAATCCTTCTCACCTTTTCCCAATTATGTTTGGGTTGGCTTCCAGTTTAACTGGATGCATCTGAAAACCAGTATATTACACGAAACACCTGTTATCCGCAACCCAATTTCTGAGTAATATCGATACCCTTAGGATTTGACTGGTTCCCAAGCTTTTTGGACTACCAACGTTATAGGTTCTCATATGTTAACCATACACGCTATCCGAGGCATCGAGGGGTCTCAATATGTTAAGGATAGACACCCATCCACAAACACTTATCAGCCTTATCGGCGATGTTCTTCAAAAAAGTCAAGTATGTAACACAAGATAATATTATGAACGCAAATATGAAGGCTGTCTGCGGGAAAAAGACGTAAGTAAGCGTAAGTATGTATTTATTACTTACGTATGTATTAGAGTCGAAGGAACATAAATTTCTGTAACCAATAGGTCGAAAATGGAACGCTTTCTTATTACACTTCAGAACCTTGAAAGGCATCACAAGTATTCACGAGGCTTTTTCTCGTAAGACGTTTCTCACTTATTCTTTTGGGGTTACACCGTCACTGGCGGAGGCTCGGCGCTCATCATTTGCATCCAAATAGCTCCTATAAATTCGCTACCCGAATTTTCACCATTCTCTCGGTTCCTTGGGGGCAATTAAATACTTTTTTCTTCTACAGTTCGGGCTTCGTGCGATTTTTCGGTGTGAATAAATTCAGTGGGCCAGATTGTAGTCAGCGCCAGCGAGCTTCATTAAGTAGATTATTTCGACACGCTTTTTTCGCAGTATAGATCTTTGTTCTGTTATGTAATGTGCGATGTTTTTACCAGGTCAAATAATTCGTAGGATTTCTTTTGAGTAATGACTTTCGCAAGTGTTTGCCGGCGAAAAATAAAAATTCTCACATTTATTGAATCTTCTTTGATTCTAAATTATAAATATTTATTATTGTTCATGTTGGAAAACCGACTGGGTAACTGGCTCTCACGCTTAATAGTCGAAGGTGCTTTATGATAGATGAGAGCGGTTCCCAGTTCGTCAGATACACTACTGTATCGAACATCATTGCCAAAATTGGTAGACACCTGCTATTACTGGCAATTAACCAAGATATTCTCAATGCGCTTTCAATGTTGATTAAAAACTTCTTGATTGAGCGTAAGTTGAATGAAATTTAATTTATTACAGTTATAGAGATAATGAGTCTACCTACTTCAGAACACACACAGATTCAACACCATAACATACCATCACGACTCTATTCCCGAAGTGTGAGGTCCACAGTTCGTTCGCATAATAACAAGGAAGCCTATTCATTATTGCCTAGCATCTTAATGGTTTCATGAAACCACATTAACCGGGTTGATGAACTTCCAAATGTTTTGTTTCCGCGCATTTATCTTATATTTGGCAATGGAATTATATCCCATCTATAGATGATTTCTTATAATGGCACGAGGTAAGAAGTCCGGCCACTCGCCTGTAATTCAATGGCTCGGAAATGATAAGCGTTTCGAATATTTGAGCTACTTGTATGGGCTCGAAGCGACGTGTACCGTTTTATTAGAGTTGTAAATTGTTGAAATGGAATTATTCGAGGAAACGTTTCACGAATTTATTTTATTACTTTTCGCGTTATACCGTTTGCATGTGTTGGTTGGAATTTAATTTTGGCAATTTATAGGTCATCGAAATTAATAATTGACGAAGGCTGGACAGATTGAAATAATGAGCGATATTAATTACGGTATTTAATATTGAAAAAAAAAATGACTTATAACATAACATACCATCACGCCTGTATTCCCCGAAGGGTTTGGCAGAGGCGGACTTAATGTACAGTCACAGTTCGCCGGTATGTTTAGGTCCCATGTAATAGGGAGCGAGCCTATTGCCACCGGGCTGCTACTGGGAATTTAATATATAAAATGCATAGAAAAACCCAATAACACTGCTCGACCTGGGAATCGAACCCAAGATTTCTAGCGTAGCAGTCGCGTTCAGGACCACGAGGCTAATGAGGCATTTCGAATGTTCAGAGGCGAAAAAACATCTTAGCGGTGGTAAAAGAAAATAGGTTGAACGGCTGGCGTCCACCCTTACATCAGTGTTTAAAAAAAAGTGTCTATGGTAAAGTGAAGGTGCTTTACCAACATGTAACACAATTTCCGCCAAATTTCCGCTTTTGGCTGCTGCGGATCTTACAGTCTGCAGTCCCTAGGGTCTTTAAGAATTGGCAATGAATGTATCAGGAACATGTCTAATGTTGCAGGTGTCCATGGGCGGCGATGGCTTGCGGTGGTTTAGCGACATGAACTACAAAAACGTTTAAGAACCACTATCAGATGATTTTTGCCCCGAAAAATTACAAGCAGCTTTAAATTAAAAACAATGACTTTCCAGACACAACATTGAATAAAATATATATACTGAGATGGCATAAATAAACAGAAGATATTTACTTAAACTACGTAGTTTATAATTAACGTACCGAGCACCCTTAATGAATAGTTTCAAGAAGATTAATTCCAGCATTTAAATATACCCAACGAAGTTAAGCAGAAACTCGCATAAAGTTAAAAGTGTCTTAACTGAAATAAAATTAAATCGCTCGCTAGAAGTGCATTAAGCTGAAATTTTCCCTCATTAAAGTGGACATAATTATGTTTTTTTGTTGTCTGAACTATTCGAGCCAACTTGTATAGTAAAACGTGACAGTACACAATGAAAATTCACTAAATACAATTCAGATGTCGTGTTAATCTCATTCCACATGAGTAAATTACAAGATCGAGGCGACGGGAGTTGGCCGCCCGCCAAATGGCCGGCCGCATCAGCAACCACGATTCAACACCGATAATTCTTTCATTCCACGTCTTTGCAGGAACGCCCTAAAAAATATATCGCAGCTTACGCCAGCAATGTAAGCGGTGTACAGCCAAATATTCGCTGAATTTGCAAAAAAAGCCGGGAATTCATTACGGCTCCCGTTTGAAATATCTTTTGGCGATTCTGTTACAAATGTGCATTCCAATTTAAATCGCAACAAAAGCAACGCTATAGTTGTTTGGGTGTCCTACACATACGGTTTTTACTATAAAAAAATCGGGAACAGAACTAACTTAAGCGGCGGTAGCCTAATGGCTAGGCCGGACTTGCAATCATGTGGTTGCCGGTTCGAAACCCACCCATTGCACTACCGACGTAAACCCACTCGTAACACAAGCATTTTAGCTTAGCACGAGGGGTTACCAAGAATACTAGTAATGTGCGATCCACATTGCTAGTAGTAGTAGTGCTACTAGTCACTAGTGTGCGTATCTTATGTGTGAGTATGTGTGCATCTTACAGTATAAAAATCCTCAGCTCTCAATAAAACGTGGTTATTTTAATTTGTAAAGGAAAAAACATAATTAATTACAACCTGGTAAACTACTATTGGTATTTAATATTTCGTATGTTAGAATAGTCATCTAAGCCATAATCTAGGAATAATTTTGCTTAACGTGCGCTACGTTAACTAAGGCGCCAGCCCTATTCCCTTATCGATTTTTCATCCATCCTACGCAAAAGAAGTACCGTCTGACCTTTGCAACCACATATTATACGGATATATAAACTCAAGAACGTATCTTAAACTAACAGGCGTTTAAGATACGTTCTTGAGTTTATATTATTATAGTATTGCAGAGACTGGTGCAAGAAGGTGGTATTACTACATAACATACCATCACGCCTGTATTCCCCGAAGGGTTAGGCAGAGGCGTACTAATGTACACCCACAGTTCGCCGGTATGTTTAGGTCCCATGTAATAGGGGGCGAGCCTATTGCCATTAACCGGGCACAAATTCCTAACTCCGAGCTGCTACTGGGAATTTCATAGAAAAACCCAATAACACTGCTCGACCTGGGAATCGAACCCAGGACCTCTAGCGTAGCAGTCGCGCTCAGGACCACTTAGCTAATGAGGCTGTATTACTACATAGCGATGAATAATTGACGTAACTCTAATTTTATTTTCGTCTCAGTTCTAGTTAAAGAGATAATAATGGACGATTTGCGCTTTGTGTCAAATCTATACTCTATACTAATATTATAAAGCTGAAGAGTTTGTTTATTTGTTTGCTTGAACGCGCTAATCTCAAAATTCTTTCAATGTTAAATAGCCCATTTATTGAGGAAAGCTATAGGCTCTATATAATCGCGCTAAGACTACGTAACGATTCCACGCGGACGAAATCGCGGGCGGAAGCTAGTATTAAAATAATTATATTGGAATTTAAACTGTAAGCTCTTATTTATTTGTAATTCTAGTTCAGTCCCTTCCTCTACCGGTTGATATGCCGCTCTCAGAAACGTCCATTAGTGTTAATAAATATTTTTCTTACGGTGAGTAAGTACCTACTATAATTATCTTGAACTTTTTCGATATTTGAGTTTGTTGTCTAATTACATGTTACTGATTACTATTAACTAATGATTCAATAACTTTATTGACTTCTATGAGTGCGGCAGTAAGACCAGTCTACTAAGTAAAACTTTTGGCTTGATACTATTGCAATCTGGACCTTCGCAATCCAATTATTGAGCAATAATATAGGATAGACTGTTTGTCTGATTCTCGGAATTCTGACTATCACTAACGACCATGTCAATTGGGAGCTTAATAAAATTTCCCAAATGTGGTTTATTCAGAGATGTGGCC
Source organism: Acronicta leporina (assembly GCA_947256265.1). Classification (NCBI taxonomy): domain Eukaryota; kingdom Metazoa; phylum Arthropoda; class Insecta; order Lepidoptera; family Noctuidae; genus Acronicta; species Acronicta leporina. Next base: position 10,004,308 of record OX366521.1, read on the forward strand.
TCAGTGAGTTAATGAAAGTAGAAAGTAAGTGAACTAACCTGTATAAGCGCAGATTTTCCTTTATTTGAATTAAATAAGATATATCTACATAGTTAACAAAAAGTATAAGAGATCAATTTCCTGCCTCAAAACGATATTATTTGCCTCCGGATTTAAATGTCTCATTAGTCAAGTGGTCCTAAGCGTGACTGCTTTGTTAGAGATCCTGGCTTCTATCCCAGGTCGAGCAGTGTTATGATGATTTTCAGTAGCAGCTTGGAGTTGGATTTGTGTCCAGTTAATGGCAATAGTAGGTATCGCCTCCTCTTACAAGGGATCTAAACATACCGGCGAAATATGGGTGCATTAGTACATATATGCCTAACCCTCTAACGCACTTGTGACTCCTCTGGTGTTGCGGGTGTCCATGGGCGGCGGTTATCGCTTACCATCAGGTGATCAGTCTGCTCGTTTGCTCCCCTATCCCAAAAAAAACCTTTATAATAAACTAAAGAATAATATACTCGATTGAATTGAGTCACAAAAAACCTTAGTCTAAAGTCAACATTGTTTAAGGTAGTATTTGTAACTGCAAACGCCAGTGGAGTGGTCAATCCATCATACTGAACAATTATTTGCTTTATAACCACATGGAAGCTCGCGTTCACATGTACCCATACCAATGAGATATATAGACAGATTATTCAATCAGATTTCCGAATGTGACTAGCAGCTGAATTGATTATCACTTACCTCATAGGATACGGATTTAAACTAAGTCGATCTCTGTCTAAAATATTGATATAGGTGTGTGTATGTATATTGAAATATTGATATTGAATAGTGTTGGGTGAAATCAATGCTAATTGGCATTACGGAGTCATGATTGAGATCATTGGGGTCACTTATATAAGCTGCTGTGATAGCCTAGTGATATGACCATTGGACTGCCAAGTCAAAGGTCTTGAGTTCAAATCCAAGGTACGCACCTCTGACTTTTCGAAGTTATGTGCATATTAATAGTCTATTATTACGCGCTTAAACGGTGAAGAAAAACATCGTGAGGAAACCTCCATGCACGAGAGATTTTCTCGACGGCGTGTGAAGTCTGCCAACCCGGATTAGGCTAGCGTGGTGGACACTCACTAAATGCTTGTGTTACGATTGGGTTTACGTCGGTAGCGCAATGGTTGGGTTTCGAAGCGGCACCCACATGATCGTAAGTCTGACGCCCTGTCCATTAGGCTAGCGCCGATATATCAGTAGGCTATTTTGGTATATGGTAGGTGGTATTTTGGTTATGTAAAATGGTAGGCCTCCATATTTCCAATAATCGTCTAACGTGAATAATATCGTAATTAAATGAAAAAGTTGACACTTAGGTTGAATTATTTTTTGTACAATATTTAATATTTTCGAATTACCCTTCAGCTTTTAGTAATTTAATCACCGATAGAGGTTTTTAACGAATACTAGACACATAATCGACTTAATGAGCTTCTTATATTTTTTTGTTTATACTGTACCAACGACTATAGTAAAACACTAAAAATACGAGAAAATATTTTTGGTGACGCTTCTTTGTCGCATACTCTTGACAAGTGACATATTTACTCCACTCTCCTAGCAACAAAACACAGCGAATTTTAAAGTGGTCCCGACTATAACAAAAGGCTAGTGTCAAGTCCGGAAGGACGGCATCCATCACAATCTGGCGACGTCACGTCCTCCACAGTAAGCTCATAGACACTAAAGTAGGAAGCTAAGCGGAAAAGACAACAACTCCAGGAAATCACGCGCAGGAAACAAGAAAAGTTCCTTTAATAAACGCGTTCAAAGGTGAAACAAAAGGTTGTACGATTTTAAGGGTTATTAGAAGCGAATTTGCCCTGACATGCTGTAAGCCCCTCCATACATACCTCATGCCACGTGTTAATAATGTTACTGTCAAACTGCTCCGTAGCTTTGATATGGGTCAAAAAGGTTTCAATAGCGTCTCCCTTGCGGAACCCGCACCACTATTTCACCTGAAATGTGTACGAGAAAACATCGGACCAATATGTTTTTTATGGCGAAAAAAAGTAAAACTGGAAGAATTGGTTTGGAGCGAGCAGTACGCATGCATGCTCGAGTACGATTTTTTTCGGACATAGCTTTTGTCGGGGATTACAGCATTTTTTTGTTATTTAAAAAAAAATACAGAAGTTGCTGTAATGTTGCTACATTTTCCTATAAATTATAGAAGTTATTTTTGAAGAACTTCTTTAACATACCATCACGCCTATATTCTCCGAAAGGTTTGGCAGAGGCGTTCTTAATATTCACAGTTCGCCGGTATGTTTAGGTCCCATATAATAGGGGGCGAGCCTATTGCCATTAACCGGGCACAACTTCCAAACTCCGAGCTGCTACTGGGAAATTTATAGAAAAACCCAACTACCCAATACACTTTGCTCGACCTGGGAATCGAACCCAAGACCATGAGCGTAGCAGTTGCGCTCAGGACCACTATGTTAATGAAGCAGTTCTATAATTCTTCAGTTTATTTCAAAAGAGTGAACTTTTGATAAAAAGAATGTTTTCTTTGTACAAAGGTAAATGATCTTCAATGGAACATTAACGTGTATGTAAAACCGTATAATGATTATAGTAAATCTATCAGAAAACAGGTTCAAATTCAAGTTTATAGTGTAACTACTATAAACTAATAACTACATAACGTACGTAATGTACCTACTAAGTACTACGTAGCGGAAGTAGTAGGAATATAAGTACTACACTGTTATTAAATAATAGAAATTAGTTTTATCATCAGTTGAAAAAATTCAAAGTTATTGAAGTCGGCTTTGCATCTGTTTTATAATCTAAAAGATACTCAATTAAACATACATAAAGGTTAATTTAGAAAAGTGTTGTGACGGTACATCAGACTTCTTTATAGTCACACTGGTTTCTTTTAACTCCTGAGATAAGATCTTTATGCTGCCTTACAATAAAAAGTCAAGTACACATATAAAATAGTTTTAACGACGACGTCTGCGAAAAATACTTTCTTTTGAGCTTTATTTGTTTATCTCTTACACTTTTAAAAGACTTTTGCAAAGATAACTTTTAAAAGGTTTTTTTGAACGAGCTTTTTAATTCTGCTCTAAGAACAAAATAATGGGATGAATAAAGTTAAAGTTAAAGCGTTTTCAAGCTTAGATTGGAAAGGAAAAAGATAATACAGAAATATTGTTATAATGAGACAAAAAATCTCCATAATAGACCATATTTTTTCTTACGACATATTGTAATTATTCGAATAATTCGAAAAACACATAAGATCTAGAATGTGTCTATACTGTTTATACCCATTAAGTAAGCAAATAATTTCCCATAAGGAATTTTCCATAAGAAATGACATTAGTTTTCGTTCTTGAAAATATTGAAAAAGTTAATGCATTGCGAATTTATTATTGTAAGGTAATTGATTTGGGTAGTTTAATCATAGTAAACATCAACGATAAAAAACTCAATTCTTTTATTGCACTCCACTATGTAAGCAGGTGTTAAAGGAAAAATAATAGTAGGTATCAACTATGGACCCCGTCGGGCACGGCAATGTAGGAGAGAGGAGTAAGTGTAATAAGTCATCTATTAAAACATTATTTTAATATAAGCTATATTTGTAGAAATACGAACTTCAAAATTTTTGAGGGGAATATTTTCAAACAACTTTTTTAAGAAAGAAGGAAGGTGTTCAAGAATATAATAGAGACAATATTGAAGCGTCCTTTCGTTCGTAATAAGAGCTTCGCTTTTGTCTTTCGAAACCACTGTGAAGTACACTTCTACCTTTGAATATTTTTACCGCTGCGGTAACTGGGTAAATATGAACCTCTTTATGCATTTTAGGTATTCAAAATACTGTTTCCTCAAATTGAGGGTACTTGATATAAAAAAGGTTTAACATGTTGGTAATATATCGGATGGAGACTGGTTCATTAAATAGAGGATTGGAGGTTCGCGGGCCCCGGGTTTTCAGTTTGAGTCCGAGCAATTGGTATTTTCTCTGAAATTCTCAGTAGTAGTTCGGAGTTAGGATTAGTGCTCGGTTAATGGTAATAGGCTCGCTCCTATTACATGAGAACTAAATATACACATAAACTGTGGGTGTACATTAGTACACTAGAACCTAACTCTCACCTCAACTTCTATAGGCAAGATGGTGTTAACAATTTTTTTTCTGGAATAATTTGTACACAGATTTATTTAATTCTGTTACACTTCTGCCTAATCCGTTAGGGATACAGGCGTGATGGTATATTCTTAGATACATAAACATTGTCATGTATATGAACTGTAAACTCTAGACATTGTTATAGAGGAGCAATATCATAAGCGAGACTGTTGACTTAGGAGCTTCTGACATACCACTAGTGGTTACCAATAAGGCGGAGAGGAGACAATGGAATGAATCTCGAATATTATACATTTTGCGTGTCTCTAATAGTGATTATACATTGAGAGGTCTTGTTTAAATTTAGAATTTTTTTAATGAATAATTTATACATTTCCTGAGCTAACTTAATAATGTCGTACATTTAATTTATGAATAATCTGTACGTACATTTACAGTTAAAAAAACTTAATGAATAATTTGTACATCGGAACTTCGGCAAATAAGCGAGTATTTTCATACATTAGGAGCTATAACTACTTGCATTGGTAGCTAAAATAAGCTTATCGGTGTATTTTATTGAAATCTTAAAGTGGCTCATTGGGCCAGTGGTCGCTAGAGTGGCTTGGATTCGATTCCCAAGTCAGGCAGTCATTGACTTTTTCTTTTTGTAAAATTCAGTCGTAAGCCAGAGTTGGAATAAGTTTCCGATTATTGGAGATGGGTTCGCCTTATAACTAACCTTGTAACCTATAATTAATCAAATATACCGACTAAATATGGGCGACGAACAATCAAATTAAGGTGAACGCTTGTATAAAGTAAATAATAATATTCTTAGTTAAATTGTTTAGTTAGTTTAGTTAGTTTAAAAAAGACTTTTTCTGAAAATTCACATTCTGTCCAAGTACCTACTCTTTTCCACGCTTAGCACTTAATCTAGCTATCTAAAAGAAAGCTTCATATGATAACACCTCAACATTTAACAACTTCCTTTTATAAGTTCCTACACAAAATTAAAAACCTAAAATACACTTTATTTTACCACCAGAGAAATGAGAAATGTATTTAAGAATCTTATAGACTTCTATATTTGTCAAGGTATAGAAGCTTCAAAGACCTCGAGCGATTTTAAAGGTATTAGACCTCATTCAGCTTTAAGCCAGTAAAGAATTTTTCCAGTAATTTGGATTCAATTCACAGCAAGCAATGGCCGGCAATAAATAAACTGCAACTCCAAATGAGGTTCCAACCCTGGAAATAATCCAACTGGGCGATATTGCCTTTTTTATTTAATTTTTGTTGCAATGCCGAGTCTTATATCATGTTGTTTCTAGATACTACTGTAATAATAACTTTTATGAAAAGATAATATTTTGTCCCATACAACTCTATCTCTATACTAGCTAGCTGTTGACTGTGGTTTCACTTGCATGTAGGCAAGAACTACTTACACACCACAACTTGTGGCGTGCAAGTATTTTTTTAAAGCTTACTAACAATGTGGGTCGCACATTACTAGTATTCTCGTTAACCCTTCGTGCTAAGCCAAATGCATGTTTTTTTTTATGAGCTAGAGCTTTTTTTTATACGAGCAAAAGGTAAGCGTTGCACCTGATGGTAAGCGATAACCGCCGCCCAGGGACACCCGCGACACCAGAGGAGTCGCAAGTGCGTTGCCCGCCTTTTAAAAGGGTTTGGGCCTCCGGTAACCTCACTCACTCGGCGAAACACAACGCAAGCGTTGTTTCACGCCGGTTTTCTGTGAGGTCGTGGTATCACTCCGGTCGAGCCAGCCCATTCGTGCCGAAGCATGGCTCTCCCACGTCAAAGTGTATTAATTTTAATTAATTCCCGACGTTTCGGATCCTTTACAGCATCCATGCTCACGGGCAGAGTGAGGTGTTGGACGTCTTAATGTTAAAATTACTAACAGCTTACATTTTTGTTAATTATTAGTAATCCGATTCACGCAGGACGAGCTCACCGTATCCTTTGGTCTTGCAGTTTTGGGCTTGGATTGGAATTAAATAAAATTAATACAACGCGATAAAATCCGTAAAAAAATGTTTTATTTCAATGTCTAATATTCGCGTAAGTGTCAGAAACCAGTATTTAAGGACCTTGCTAATAAGATTGGCATAAATGTCCGACTAAGGATACCTACCTCTCCCGATCATAAGTTTATATAAATAATTAAGTACCTACCTAGTTTGCCAATCAGCACAACATTACACAGAAACAAACGAGGACTGGGAATAAGTCGAGAAAACGCAAGGGACAAGGAGGAATAAAAAAATTATAACAAAAGATTGCAATCTCCTAACAACAAGTATTGTCTGCACCGTTTCCAATTGTTATTTGAAAGAAAATCCTGCCATTGGTTTATCTATTGCAGTTTCAATTTCTCAAGTTTGTTCTTCTCTTCAAACAATCACATAACGGTAATGTAACGTTAGATCGTCTAGAAAATGTCTTGTCTCACTTGTGCTGTTTTGCTTTCTTGCCTTTTCAGTAGACTTATAGACCACTTGATCAAGTCTGATTTTTGTAGATTCAATGTGGAAAATTCAGGTTTCTGGCCTTTGTCAATCTGTGTTAAAAAATATGTTTCTCGTGTGAAGTGTTCTCATATTGTGTTTACTACTACTTGTGGCCAATATTATACTTAGAGATGATTACCTACCTGCCTATACATGTTATATACCTATAATATTTATATTATTGATGTTAATATTTTCCTCCGTCAGAATTTTTATTACCATCCTCATCTATACTAATATATAATGCTGAGGAGTTTGATTGTTTCTTTGTTTACTGGAACGCGCTAATCTCAAGAACTAATGGGCCGATTTGAAAAAATCTTTCAGTGTTAGATAGCTCATTTATTGAGGAAGGCTATAGGCTATTTCTCATCATGCTAAGACTATGTCACTATTCCACGCGGACGAAGTCGCGGGCGGAAGCTAGTTATAAAAATACGATAGGCTATTCCCGGAAATTCAATTTTCCAAACACGTCGTTTCTCGTTAGTTTATAATAATGTGCACCGTTAAACGCGGCCGCCGCTAATAGCTTCATAACAAACAAAATTCCCACCCAATCCGGTTCAGGCCTGCATTTAACAACTACAATAAAATTCATAAACAAATTATTATTCTCACTAAACAATAAACAGAGTAGAATAGTGAAATGCGAAATTGAAGTTATAAATTACCTCGTGATCATAAAATGTTAATAAATAATTCACGGTTTAATCGGTGCGTTAATTGCGCCAGCCGCGTGGCACGGGTTAAGTTTATTTTTTCATTTAAAATATCATCGTGTGTCGTTTTTATTAATGTGAACCTGTTTCGCTCCTTCCGGCGAATAATCCCGATTGATGGCCGCTGGTGTATAAAACATAAATAAAAATTTTAATCATCGTCCCCAAAATAAAATTTGTTGGTTCGCTCGCCCGCTGTAATATCGATGCAGTTACCCAATTTTGATGAGTCTGTTGAGCTTGCTGTGATTTTTTATGTTTCACGTGAAAATCTGCTTCGGTTGGATTATTGAATTAGCTTTTTTGTGTCTGTGTTGAAAATGCAAATTGGAGGCTTTCGTTGCTATGTCAGCGTAAGCGGTGTTTTGTAGCAATCTGCGAGGGCCATGTCCGATAGTGCCGAATTGATTGAGTGGTTGAATTGTACGTTATTACATGAATTGAAATCCCATTGTAGGGACATACATTGTGTTATGATAAAATATTTCCATCCACGACTGTGTTGGAATGGGAATAGAAGCACGTTCATGAAACCCGACATTTATGAAAGATTCCACTCCTAGTGTTCACTTGGGAACATGAAGTTAAAACACTCTCTGTCAAATATTCAGCATGAAGAAAAGCAAGAAGAAAACAGTCACCTCACATCAACATTAACATACTTATGAGATCTCAAATAAAGAACACCACCCAGTGTATTATAAGTTGTTGTAAGTTTATTACAAACTAGCTTCTGCCCGCGGCTTCGCCCCCGTGGAATAAAAAGTATCGGGTACAGGATAAAAAGTATACTATGTCCGTTTCCTGGTTCTAAGCTACCTCTCCACCAATTTTCAGCCAAATCGGTTCAGCCGTTCTTGAGTTATAAATGGAGTAACTAACACGACTTTCTTTTATATATAAATATATAGATTAAAAAATATGTAGTATGTCTTTTATGGACCGGTATAAGGCTTAAATTCAAATAATTCACACATATCTACTTGTAGCATGCAAACGTAATAGGAATGCATCAAGAACAAACGTAAATAAAACAAGAAGTGAAGCCTATTGGTGGTTAGAGCTCTGGCCTGCAGAACACGGTAGGTACGGTACCGAAAATTGGGAATCTAAATTAACATCCAGGTTATGCTTTTCGAGATTTGTATGCGGATGAATTGTTTTTTCTCTTTTGGGAAACCTTCATCTACAAGAACTTCACTTTGACGATTTTTTCTAGATAACAGACTTCAGAATTTAATTATTCTTCACAATATCAGAAGTCTGTCAACCTGCTCTATGTTTGCATGTTTTGTGTGCTGGGCTATAGCCCATTTTAATTTTTTAAATACCTATAGTACCCAACTTTATGCAATAGGTACAAATCGAAGTAAAGAGCGATATTACAGCGTTGGCCATTTTTATGATGGATACAGTAACTGTATTGCAATATACTGAGCAGAGTCCTTTAGAATGCGCCACGCCAAATCTTGTAAATTTTCAACTACCTTAAAATGAATCACGCTTCACGCGACCGAGAACAAATTACGCATTCACATGTTTATAAAATCCAACCCTAGCTCGCTCGCTTGTTTCACACCTGATTATCTTCAGACCCGGTTCATTGCCTCGGATATAACACTTTAAAACCAACGCCTTGTTAGCGCTATTATTAATTTTAGACTCGTGTGACAGGGTTGGGTCTGGGCTGGTACTTCATTACGGCTATACTTAGAAGGGTTGTAATACATGTAAGGGGTCGTATTACGAGTATGTTAGTGCTAAGTAGAATGCATGTTCGTGGTTTACTTCAGCGCTTATAATTAAGTTGGCCTTTGCAAGTTTAATAGCCTGAAATGGGAGACAGACAGAGACAACATAACATAACATAACATACCATCACGCCTGTATTCCCCGAAGGGTTAGGCAGAGGCGTACTAATGTACACCCACAGTTCGCCGGTATGTTTAGGTCCCATGTAATAGGGGGCGAGCCTATTGCCATTAACCGGGCACAAATTCCTAACTCCGAGCTGCTACTGGGAATTTCATAGAAAAACCCAATAACACTTTGCTCGACCTGGGAATCGAACCCAGGACCTCTAGCGTAGCAGTCGCGCTCATGACCACTTGGCTAATGAGGCAGTTGAGCAGAGACAGAGACAACATCGGCGCATTTTTTTCTAAAATCTTGAATACTTACATTACTTTGATACAATCACGGCAGTCTAGTTTTGTACTACTTTGTCTAGTTAAGTTTATATTGTTTAAGGTATAAGGTAATTGGCTAAGTAATAATGCTTCCAATATTGAATTTTTGGTAGGTATTTATATAATACATTCATGAAAATCAATTTATCTAGAGCAGTATAGTAAAATATTATAATTCTTGTCCATAAAACCAAATTGCCTTTTCGAATGTAACAAGTGAAATATCCCCAATAACGAAACTATGGTAAGCAAGTTTTGGCCAAAATCCAAAATTACGACTGCAATCATTGCATTCCCTCGAAATGCATGCGAAGTTGAGTAAAATGTGGCCATTCCACGGTTATCCGGTGCAGTGCTGCTTGAATGCAAGTACAATTAAAACTTATGAATGACTATTAAATATTTACGTGTCACAAGTGCTACTACTAATAATACTTTAAAAAATATTTGATTTGCTTTGTATTATTGCTGATAGATGTACCTACTTAAAGTATCTAATACCTAATAATACTCATTCAATGTAATAAAGTCTACTTTACAAATTTTTTGCGTAAACAATATTGAAAATAAACACCATAACATAAAAGTATGTCCACACACTTGTGTGGATGAAATAAATATAACACACCATCGGTTAGTTAGAGGCAAACTAATGTACACCCACACTTCGCTGATATGTTTCGGGGGAGAGCCTATTGCCAGTATCGGGCATAAAAACTGGGTCACCCACGGACACCTGCCGAACTCAAGGAGTTGTTCCTATATTGCACGAGGTAGCAATACGCAAACAATAAAAAAACACTCGAAAGTGCTTGACAATAGACGTTGGAGTCTATCGTAAAGCCATCGTAAGAATGGTTGCCAGCGAGTCAGACCCCATGGGGTCCACAGCAGAGCGAGTCAGATATTTTCTTGATTCTTAAGAAATACCAATTTAAACGGCATCAAGGAATTGTTTTCTTACCCGTCCCAGAATGGGGTAAAACTTTTACGATTGTTTATCATTGTGGAAGAAAAAATATTATGTAGTAAGTAACCTACTGCTTCGAGAAAAGGATGGTACGGCCGTGCCGCTTGTTTTTTTGGAGTTAAAAAATAATTGAAATTTTAGTTTAAACTGCAAAAACTTTTGTACGTTCATATCTCACATGGGGGTACGCAAAAGTCTGGACGAGCTATGGAAAACTTTTGATAGAATTACACCAGTTATTCTATAAATAACTACTTTGCTTTGGTACAGTTATTAGATAAATCAATATTGAAGCTCCTAGCTCCTATCCTAGCTCTCAGAGTTTGATAGCATATTCCTTTATTCTCATTTCCAATCGTCCATTCCCAAAATTGTCTGCGCAATGGTCTAAGAAACTGTGGATTCACAGAGCAATACAATCTAATAGTCAAAGATGCACTACTGAAAGCAAACACCAAATTGCTCGCTAACTTGAGATTACATGCCGTGTCGCTAGGACCCTCCTCCTGCCCCCTTTTGCCCCGTCCCACTCCGTTCTCGTGTTACTAAAGCTACGGAAAAACTAACGAAACTTGTCCGCTTCAGGCTGTTCTTGGCTTGTAATGTTGATCTTTTAAAGATATAAGTTTTTTTTCGGCTTTGCGTGGTGTTGTCATTGGTCTAGTCCCTACTTCTAATTTGGAGTCGAATAACTTTTGTTGCTCCGATCTTTTTCCATTACTTTCGTTGGTTCTGTTTGAATAAGTTTTTCTTTATGAATTTTTATATATAATTGAATGACCAATTTCATCACTACCATTGCTTTGTGTAAATTTCCAGTTCGATACCCCATTTACAGTATTCATAAATTAAAATTCATTCAGAATCCAGTAAATTTATTAAATATTTTCCTTTGAATTCTACAGCGGATGAATTTAAGTGAAGCGTTTCGTTCTCCAGGGATGCACTCTAAGAATTTTTCAAGTAATTTAGATTCTATTCACAACAAGCGGGGTAGCGTGGAAAGGCAAGACGCGCCAAATGAACCGGCTCGCTTGCATTATGTTCACTCTTATTGCCATTTCCCGAGGAGAACTTGAACTTGAACCTCGTATATTTATATCTATCCAATTACAATTACAAATTATCTACGTAAGAGTAGATAACGTGTTTTTTTAGTAAAAGGGGATAGTGTCATTATTTTATTTATTTCTGCATTTTGGGTGACTTTTATGGTACTAACAATATAAAAGTTTTTTTTTAAGAACGTTGTCGCAGATGTTTATATACCATAAACCACGTACTTTTTGTGATTTTTTTGCATTTTTCATGCTAAGATTATAAAGTTATTTAGTGAAGGAAAAATTTCGACATGGCAGGTGGGACTCGCGGTGGCTTAGAGGTCATAGCGTTTGGCGTACCTAGCAGCCAGAAGACGCAGATTCGAATCCTGCCTGCGAGTCGAATTTTTCCTTCACTAAATAACCATAAACCACGTGTTTTTTTTAAATATCTTCAATGTACAGACACCGCTTTTTTACAATTTTATAATAGTAGAGAAGAAGAGATTATCGTAAAACAAGACTTAAGTATATAGTAACGGGTATGGATTTGTTAGAGTATTATAGAATTCTGATTTGTAGCGACTAAAACTTGTGATCTCCATAAAAGTAGTAACCTATTAATCCTTTAAAGTCATGCTCGCAATACATTACCCCTTTATACCTGAAAATATAAAACAACTTTGTTGTTATTACAATGCTTCTAGTCTTTTCGTTTATAACATTTTTAATAAAATAAAGTTTCATGGCTCACGATAAAGATGTTACAGCTTCCTCGTCTCACGTTACCGTTAACTCGAGGTTAATTAAATTCAAATTAGAAGTAATAAATTGTAATGAGACCCTTAATTTAATTCTCAATGTATATAACTGTTTTTGATTGTTGATTTTGTTAATATTATGATGGTAATACTTTTTTTCCCAGAAGACGTACGTGCCCTACAGCTTGCTAATTCTTGCTAGCTATGTGGCCAGCTTTAGTACTTCTACGGATCTCTTCTTTTTTATTCGGTCACGTAGAGAAATAACACGCAATAGCTTACAGCTGGCTGCTGGGGCAAAAAAGTTCTTTAGTGGAGATTATGCACTGGAAAGTTGGCTTCCATAAGATGGGCATACGACCTAGTAGAGTCACTAGAAGTTGATGGATGCTGGCGGCATATAATCGTACCTTGAAAAAGTTTATGGAGGAGGTCTTTGTTCAAGCCTCTATCGGCTGAAATTATGGATTTTTAATAATGAATAAGTACAAAATATCGTGGCAAAATATGATAACACCAACAGTTACTATACTATGCACATATATTGCGTGAAACAACACTTACGTTGTGTTTCGCCGAGTGAGTGAGGTTACCGGAGGCCCAAACCCTTTTAAAAGGCGGTCAACGCACTTGTGACTCCTCTGGTGTTGCGGGTGTCTATGGGCTGCGGTAATCGCTTACCATCAGGTGATCCGCCTGCAAGTTTGCCCCCCTATCCCATAAAAAATAAATAATGGTAGGTATATATTTCGACAAATTATTGGATTTGATATATAATTATATTTGGTGATGCGATTGTTTTTGTTTGGCTGTGATACTGATTAGGTTTCCAAGACAGTTATAACTGCTTTTGTTATTGAACTTTTATTAAAAGTGAAGACTCGAACACGTGCCTACGAATTAAAGTTTATAATCTCAACATTCATAGCAATTTTCAAGACAAAAATTCGATCGCGTAAAAGAAGTCTGAACCGATGTTTAGTGCGAGGTTTATTGCTTGAGATCAGAATTCCTTGTCGAAGAAGAACGTGACACTCCCTGTGTATTGATTTTATCCACTTTTATGTGAAGGAATGCTGTAGATTCATTGCAATGTCACCAACAAGGTTCGCGCTGCGGTGTTCAACGCTCATTGGTGAGTACCACGAAGAATTTGTTCATTGTTTCGTTGGTTATATAGGAAACTAATTATTTAGTATTATTTTTCTTATAAAATATTGCTGATGTGTTATTTGAGAATACTGTTCCTTTATTAGTGCACCATATCACCCAGATTGTCTAAAGTTTGTCTGTAAGAGATCACAGATATAAGCGATAAGAATCTTGAAAAGAAAGCGAGAAGAAAACCTTTGCATTAGTTTTTGGTGTGCAAATAACGCATTCTATCAGATATCCGAGAAACTCCGAGCTGTTATTGAGAATTTCATAGAAATCCCCAATTACACATTGCTCGACCTATAGCGTAGCAGTCCTACTTTGGGCTTCTAGACTATTTTTAGAGTTTTAAATTATTTTTAATGAAATTTGAAAGAGATACTTGAATTGTAAGAAAAGTAATTTAATGGCAGAATGATTGAAATTTCTTAGAAAGATACGATTTCTAGACACAAAAAGTATTTGATGATTGTTAAGATTATGATGGATTACTCGTATAACCGTGTACTGTATTGTGTTCTATGATAATTCACAACCGCGTTGTAACGTTGAACACGCAAAAAACATTACAAAGCCATTTATTGTGGGTACCAGCCGATTATAAAAACAAACAGCGGTTACGCGAACGTTATAAATAAATACTAAACCACGTAAAAGTAGGGAATAATTGTTAGCAAAGCGGCGACAAAATGCAAAAATCCCCAGCAGTATTGCTCGAATAAATGTAAACAATCTGTATGCAAATCACGCGGGAATGTCGCATGCGCACGATAATGTCACGTCGCGGCGTCGGTCGAGGGTTTTCGGTGGTTCCATACTTACCTCTTTTTTGTTGCCAGCGATCCCAGATTCTTTTGTTTATCTTCAAACGTTTCTGTGCGAACATTAAATTTGACCTTTCTCAAGTTCGCGGCGGGAGCGGAATTTTATTTCTCGGAATCGAATTCTCGTAGCGAGATATGGGTAGCTCTGCTATGTTTATTCGTTTCAAGGGCAGCGTACCCTTCCCGGAATTTTGGTAACTTTGACTGTTTTAATTATATCAATCAGTTAGTTTAAATAGGCACATAAAATAAAGCTTATATTTTATAATGTAAAGGAAAATAGCTTTTCATACCGGCGGATCCTTTAAGATGATCGTTTCAAAAGCCTTCGCGTATTTACTGATGAGCAAAAAAGAAACCTACACGCAATTTATTTGTCAAGTAATATTTCTTTGTAGGAAAACCCGGATAATCGTTAATGCTCTGCCCGGGGCGCAATCCCTTGTATAGATTGCGGTATCACCATAAATAACTGCCTAACTGTTTTTATGGAGGAGAAAATTACTCTTTTCACTCACTGCCTTTATATACAGTGAATTTTTGTTTACGATCCCCTAGTATTATGGATTGACGCGTTGTAAATCTTGGCGAGGGTAGATAAAGATAGTTGTATACAAGTGGGTGTGTTGATAAGTTCTGGCAAATTGATTCTGTAATGTACGATCATGACTCGAGTAACTTTTATGAATGAGTCGTGTTTTGCCGAGAATATCTTTGCTTTACTGTCTTATTAGTCGTAACTTCAACTGCTACGATGGAGATCCTGGAATAAATACACAGGTTGTACTCGAGTTTTTCTATGAAATTGTTAGTAGTAGCTCAGAGTTTAGATTTGTGCCCGGTTAATGGCAATAGGTTCAACCCCTGTTACATGGAACTAAACACACCGGCGAACTGTGGATGTACTATTATATGTGTATGGTGGTAACCGCTGTCTTACCCTTCGGGGAACATAGGCGTGATGATAATATGTTATAAACAGGAAAGTAAATAATGAATGCGAATCTCGAATCATACCTTTGTTATATCTCAAATTGCCAAAAATTACAAAAGGTCACGGTACTTACTACGGATCACTTGCCTGTTTTATGATACAGGTAAGTGATCCGACCAGAGGTTTAATATTCTATGAATCTGTACAAGAATCTGATGATTTACGGATACCATTTATCATGACGCAAAATAGAAAAGTTAGACTTGTTATTATTAAACACGATATGGAATTACAATTTTGGTAGTGTGGTTGTAGGTAGGGAATAAATCTTTCTAGAAATTAACTGTCAGCGTTAGGATTTATTCCTTTGTCTATATGTATATATATTGTTATTGAACTGAATTCTATTGTAACATAAGATTTGGAATTCGTTATCAGTCGTTAGCAGTTCGATATGAGTATTTTAGAATAATATGGATTTTATAAAACACTAGCTTCTGGCCGCGACGTCGTCCGCGTAGCGTGATGATATATAGTCTATAGCCTTCCTCAGTAAATGGGCTATCTAACACTGAAAGAATTTTTCAAATCGGGCCAGTAGTTCCTGAGATTAGCGCGTTCAAGCAAACAAACAAACAAACTCTTCAGCTTTATATATTAGTACTAGCTTCCGCCCGCGACTTCGTCCGCGTGGAATAGTTACTTAGTCTTAGCGGGATGATAGCCTATAGCCTTCCTCAATAAATGGACTATCTAACACCGAAAGATTTTTTCTAATCGGACCAATAGTTCCTGAGATTATCGCGTTCAAGTTCAAGCAAACTTGGCAGGTGGCACTTGACAGGTGGTAAGAAGATGATGATCCCGTTCAGCGGCTTGTAGTATGTTTTGATTGAAGCTCACTTCAAGATATAGCCAATATTGTTAGTTGATAATTGAGTATTGAGTATCCGAGCGGAACTTTAGTAAAATATGTCACGGGAACAGGAATAATAAAAGAACGCTAAATGAGGATATGTCCTTTAGAGCGTTTGTTGGGTCCGAGCGGACCCAAGCTCGGTCCACACGGATACAAAACAAACGCTCTAAAGGCTGATGAATAACGTATTTATTTGGATAAGGATTAATATCATGTTTATAAAAACACCTACGCAAATAATGCATTTAGAATTTTAGAACAAAGTTAGCATAAAAAAGGTTATAGTGAGCCAACCTTAAAAGATAGACATATGCTGTCGCGGACTTTTTTTTAGAACTTTTAAAGAGAAACAATTCTGTCATATATGATTTTTGCGAAACTTTAACCGTTTACGCAGCGCACGCATCGGAAGCTCTCAAAAGGAAAAAAATACGAATTTTAGAGTAAAGTTAGCATAAAAATGGTTATAGTGAGCCAACCTGAAAAGATAGACATATGATGGCGCGGACTTTTTTTTAGAACTTTTAAAGAGGAACAATTCTGTCATATATTATTTTTGCGAAACTTTAATCGTTTACGCAGCGCATGCATCGGAAGCTCTCAAATGGAAAAATCCCGATTTTTAAACATTCTTCATTGATGCTCCGCTCCTATCGGTCTTAGCGTGATGATATATAGCCTATAGCCTTCCTCGATAAATGAGCTATCTATCACTGAAATATTTTTTCTAATCGAACCAGTAGTTCCTGAGATTAGCGCGTTCAAGCAAACAAACAAACAAACAAACAAACAAACAAACAAACAAACTCTTCAGCTTTATATATTAAGTATAGAAGTATAGAAGTATAGATATATAGATATAGATAGATAATATAGATATTATGCAAATTATTTTTTTATTATTTCAGTTTTATAGCTGGACGGCATTATTATCCGTTAGATAAAGCTTCGTTTAGTGAAACCAATAGATTCAGAGTACAGAACAACTTCAAACAAACAAGCATCAAAGCTACTTGCTCCGTTAAGCGAGTATGCGGGCATGCAATCTATCCGAATTGTTGAGCGTTGGCGATGCAAACCAGCCAATATTTATACTGCTGAAACTAATCAGAATCAATAACTGTTCCATGTGTGTGTGTGTGTGTGTGTAATGTTCTCAATCGCTAAGTATTCTAATCAACCGCGATAACTTCATACTATGCATATAGCATGAAGTTAGTCCGATTGGTTACAACCGTTTCTATTCTGATGACTAACTTTCATTGCGGAAATTGGCGAACTGCCTCATTAGTTTAGTGTGGTCGCAAACGTATCTGCGGAGTCTTGGGATCAATTCCCATGTCGGGCAAGGTGTTATTGGATTTTTATTAAAGGATTTTCTTAATAGCAGTCAGAGGTATACAAATGTATACCCACCGTTCACTGGTATATTTTGGTCCTATATAGATATTAGATATTGAGATTTTTCTATAAAAACCTAACAACATTTTGGTTGTCCTAGGAACCAATCTCAGAACCTCTAGCCCAGCAGTCGCACTTATTACCACTTGGAACAAAAACTATTAGTTATAATCAGGACCTAAGTTCTAAACTTTGATCTGTCGAAACTGTTTCAATCTTAGTTCCGCGCTTACTTAGTCCTAGTTCGTGTGTCAGGATTATACGCTGAGTGGCTAGTCTATAGACGGGATTAGGCTGCACTGATAGACATGCGGGCTATCGGGGCTATGTTACGTATCTAGCCTTTGATAGCTCGACTGTTTGAGCTGTTGGTAGCTAGGACGCGTCGGCTTATATATGTGCATGATTAGTTCTATTTATAGTTTTAATAGTGATTAAATTACTGACGTACCGATTAAAACCGTACCATTGAGAACCATCCCCATTTTTTAAAACAGTAGTATTTAAATTCATATTATGGATGTATGTACTGTATAATAAGTAGAATAATATGTTCTTAACGAATAATACTGAATAAATAAACAGTATTTAATTACGAATGGCCTCTAATGAAATTAACTGTGAAAGCACAAAAAATATCAAAAATAGTAAAAAAGGAACTGCATTAAACATTCAATGAGTCCCAAAGAATCTCCTTATATTGAGGTAATAACTTCAGAATTATGTTATGTCTTCTTATGTTATAACCGATAAAGTGCAAAATATAGCCAACAATTTTAGATAACAGTATTTTTTATTATGAAAAAGATGCGGGGTGAATATAGAAAGGGGAAAAATTCAGAACCGGTTCCCAGTAAATGAACTCTTTCGTGCGTTTATTATAAATAATTTGTGTTAAATGGAGTAAGATTGCCTGATCATAACGTTTTTGTTCAGAACCAAACATTGGGGGAAGCTAACTAATAACTGATTCCTGCCAACTGTTGAGCGATTCATGGGTTAATGAACGAATAATTCAAGTAAGATTTTTATTAAAATTTGGTTTCTCAGTATGACATTCATTCTTTCTGTTTCTTTTTTTAATTGTTGCCCCACACCAGGATTTTCTCCTTTATCGTAGGTGCGTTCACAAACACAAATTCTCAAATACATAAAGACTCCCCTGAACAACTACCTGTAGGTTATACAAATATTTCGTCCGATCGCCCAACGCTACGTCAAACGTGTCACCTAATTGTTTCAATGCAATACTTCCTTATTATTATTAAAACAAATTCATGGGAAAATTACCAACAGAAGTCTCAAAGATCGAGTACTACAGCCTAGATGTATTGCTGTTGTCTGTTGGCTGTGGTTGTCGCTTACCATCAAGCGGTTTTTTCTCCCAAAGTTATTCTGGTACATAAAACCTTTCAAAATATATTTCTTCTCTTTATTTTAATCTTAACTAGCAACCCGCCCGCGGTTTCACCCGCGCTGCCCCGTCCCTAAGAGTCGTAGCGTGATGTTAAATAGCTTAAAACCTTCCTCTTGACTCAATCTATCTATTAAAAAAAACCGCTTCAAAATTCGTTGCGTAGTTTTAAAGATCTAAGCATACATAGGGACAGACAGCGGGAAGCGACTTTGTTCTATAATATGTAGTGATGATGTATCATAAATATATTTTTGTCCCACTCTAGGATTTCTTTGATTTTCTCCTGGGTCGTAGGTGCATTCACAAACTCAAATTCTCAAATACACAAACGCAGAAAGAAGAGAAATGTCAAATACTAGACAATTTGTCAATCAACGTTAATTAAAGAAAACCGTTTTTTTTTAGGTCAATAGCTAATTATATGGGACCTAAACATACTGAAATGAACTGTGCCTGTTGATACAAGATTACACCTCTATCTAACTCTTTGGGCACTACAAGCGTGTTGATATGTTAAGTTATGAAAATATTTTCTTTCATTCTAACGATAAGAGGGCTTATCGTTACACTCAAAAGTAATTGTTCAGTGGGAAACGGTAGAGTTGCACATAACTATCTGTAATCGGGCCATTACAATGCACTTTGGCTCCTCAGAGCATATTTGTAGCTCCCATTATCCGTTACCGACCGCAAATTGAATCTGTTAACGTTTGAAGTTTAGGTGCTTGGTAGTAATGTGAAACGTCCTTGGTAACTGTGGTTACCACTTGTGCCTAAGTTGTTGTGTCATATCAATTACATAAACTGCTTTAGGCCTACAATGTCATTACGCATCAATATATACCCTAATTGTTCTGCAACGGC
This sequence comes from Acronicta leporina, assembly GCA_947256265.1. Classification (NCBI taxonomy): domain Eukaryota; kingdom Metazoa; phylum Arthropoda; class Insecta; order Lepidoptera; family Noctuidae; genus Acronicta; species Acronicta leporina. Next base: position 10,024,188 of record OX366521.1, read on the forward strand.
TGTACACCTACAATTTGCAGGTATATTTTAGGCCCTACATGTATAGCCTATTGGTCCTGAGCAATGATCTAACGGTCCTGAGGGCGACTGCTACACTAGAGGTCCTGAGTTCGAGCTCGGTGTTTGGAATTTGTTCCCGGTTAATGGCAATAGACTTGCCCCCTATTATGTGGGACCTAAACATAACAGCGATCCCTAGAACCTCACCCTTCAAGGAATACAGGCGTGATGGTATATATGTATAATAGGGGCGAGCCTAGTTTCATTTACCGGCCACAAATTCTAGCTCTGGATTACGGAGAATTGCCTAATAGAAAACCTAATAACAGTTTACTTGACCTGCGTATCAAACCCAGGATATCATAGTCAGCAGCCTCCTAGCATTTGCTCTAACTTTCAAAACAAGACACATTTATAAAATAAGATTCTCATAAAAAAGATTGGGTACTTATTCGTAACACATTTTCTTGATAGAAAAATACTATTCCACGTACATCACATAACTTCAAGAGCGTAACGTTGCCATATCTCTCAGTAAGTTGACAGGCCAGCAGTTATACAGTGAAACGTACGTAGTCCCGTTTTGCCAACGAGCACTAGGTGGCGTGCCAAAAAGTTCACCTAATCTCGAGATTACACCAACATATTGTCAACCGCTGAAAGCGAGTAACCGTTCCTATTTTTCCGTACATGACATCAATTCCAATTGATCGATGACACTATTCTGTGTCATGATGTTCGTACTGGGCATGATGGTTATAAGGTAGGAACCTATCTACGACGCTACAACCATCATCGGGAAGTGACGCAATCACGGCTACTGAGTAAGCGGTTTTACGTTCCATTTCAAGGTCACTATTTGATGGGTTTCTAAAATTGACAGTAGCAGAGTTCAGAGCTCTAATTTGTGCCCGTTAATGGAATAGGCTCGCTCTTACTACAATCTAAAATATCCCGGGATACCAACTGTGTGTGTATGGAATCTACCTCTAGCTTACGGCGTAAGGCGTTGTTTTAATTTTTGGAATAAAACGCCAATGTTGACGTAACTATACTTTGCAGTCAGAACTTTATTCATCCCAACAACGTACAACACTAAAACTAAATAATTGTTATTGTGATGATGACGTCACCAGTTTTGACCACAGTGACTCCATTTTACGACTGCTAGTCATGGTGAAATATTTTTTATATTGACAATTTACTAAAAAGCAAATGCCACGCCGTAATTTTAGGAGCTTTTGATATCCGATCATAGAAAGCTAAATACGGACGGCTTATTTACGGGATTTTAACATAAATCAGTCAGCATAGTGGTTTTCACGTAAAACTGGCTATTTTAAAGCCTACATAATTCTATAAATAGTACAAAAGAGGTGGGAATATACAGCGGTATATTGTTAATGAGGCTCGATGCTCATCTAGGACATGGAAGGACGAACACCTCCCGCGGCTAATGAAATGAAAAATTATGGTCGTCCGACTGTGTTGACCTCTTTCGCACCCCTACGTCTGCTCATCCACTATAAATAACCGCCTGCGCTTATCCGGGGGTAAAAATATCTAGATACTTCTGATCAGTAGCTCGTCACTTATGATTCGTAGCTACATTATCTCTTCATTTAGTAAATGAAATGATTTGACGACATGTTTAGTGGCTAAGCGATTCCCATACGGAGCAAATATTCGTATGACTTACAGGCAGTTGTTCCAGATCTGGGCGTTTATGTATGTAAAAATTGTGTTTGTAAAAGCACCCCAGACACAGGAGAAAATAGTGGCGTGGAGCAACGTCTTTTAAAACTAAAGATGGTCGAAAACAATCCTTTTAATATTGTAAATGTGAAAGATTTTATGTTTGATACTCGTTTGATCACCTTAAAACTGATTTAGACTTTGACAATATATCAGTCAAAGGTGGTGAAAGGATTTAGATGAAACTCAGCACACAGATAATTTTAACCTAGATTAATAGTATACTTTTCATCCAACTTGGATTGAATTTGATACATATTGCTAGTATTTTATATTTTTTTAAGTCCATGACCAGTTTTAAATGAACTTTAATGTAAGAAATCCCCAAACAATGAGGGGTCAAGTTATACTGTACCTTAATGGCCCTTTGTGTAGATATTATGTCCGTGAATCATATTGTGATTCTTCAAAAGTGACCTTTATTAGCCCCCCTATAAAATGTTGGTCTACGCAATTTTTCGACATTTCGCAGTTTTTATGAGCAATAATTTTTATTGCCAGCAGAAATTATATGGCTGTCGTAGTACGTGGACAATGTTTCAAGTTAAAAACAAGTAGGTAGGTACCTATATCTATAGGTGGTAATTACTTTCATGTAATTTTTTTGTGGGGAATGCAATCTTTTGTAGGTATTCATATTCCTGTTAAAACAACAGAATGATATGAAAATGAAATACATACATAAAATATATTCTATGTACATACAATGTTTTTTTTTAATTTTGGCACATATTGCATGATATATAAATACACAATCTTTCTCAAAGCACGGTTGTTGTAAGAAGCGTGTATAAGAAGAAGCCTCTTCTGTCAACTCTAATATTCAATACTGGTTCTAGGTGTGAGGATGAAATGTTTTCAATTATGGATACTTTGTAAATTATTATGAACATTTTCATTGGCTACAATATTCAGGATGTTTACACAGGGGTAAGTAGAAACTAAAGACCAACACTTGCTACGATTCTTGCATACTTCTTTTGCTTCTGCCACATTCATAGTTTCATACATCTTTAAGATATTTGCTTACTACTTCTCTGGTATTACGGGGGTTCATGTGCCGCGGTAATCGATTACCATCAGCTGATCCGTTTGCTCGTTTGCCTCCATCCCATAAAAACTTAAATACATTTATAACACAGAAACTAAAATAAAAACTCGTTACAAAACTGCTTGGAATAAAGAATGTAGTTTTGTTATATATTTAGCAATTTTTATCTTGTTTTTGTCTAAAACCCATCTGTAACCAAGCTTAGTATTCTGGCATTAGGATAGACAGCCTGACACCCAGATCCGATGAGGGTGTCATTCAATTTCAGTACGAAACATTGAAAAAAGCTTTCTCTATGAATCTCATTCCTAAGACGCTATTTTGGTAAACACTTCACGAAATAGGAGTTATATAAAGTCCCTTATCATAGTTCATAATTTGCCTATACTTAAATTGTCGTTTGATCATCAATGTTTTACCTTCTTTAGTTACTGGTAATAATTTTCCTACTGGTTTCTGACACTTACGCGAATATTAGACATTGAAATAAAACTATTTTTTACGGATTTTATCGCGTATACTTTTATTTAATTTCCGACTTCGGATCCTTTACAGCATCCATGGTCACGGATAGAGTGAGGTGTTGGACGTCTTAATGTTAAAATTACTAACAGCTACCTTACATTTTTGTTAATTATTAGTGATCCAATTCACGCAGAACGAGCTCACCGTATCCTTTGGTCTTGCAGTTTTGGGCTTGGATTTAGATTTAATAGATTCTATAATTAATGGGGTTCCAAGCAGCTGGTAAGACCCAACCATCTTCTCTATTGACATTTAGGTGTTTTTTTATTTCATAAAATTCGTAAAATATAGTTTTATTTCAATAATTTTCCTTTATACATGGAGTTAACGGTTTTTAATTTTAGATAAAATTGCTTCATTAGTCTGTTCCCAAGAACCAACAGAAGTCTTGGATTCAATTCCAAGGTCAAGCAGTGTTGTTGAGTTTTTCTATAAAATTATCAGTAACATCCCGGAGTTTGGATTTGTGCGCGGTTAAAGTAGGCTCGTAAAATGTTACATGGAACAAACATACCGCTGAAATGTGATTTTACATAGTGTACGCCTCTGCCTAACCCTTTGGGAATACTGGCGTGATTGTATTTTATGTTTAATATGTTTATCTTGCTAAATGAATTTCTCGCATTAATCATTCATACTGTTGAAATAATTAGTCATTTTCGAGAACACGATTATGAATATTTCTCTTATTTGGTTCGAACGGTTGGGAATGTAATGATTAATTCCATCAGATCAGTCAGCTGAAGCTTAAAAGGTTTCAGCAGGTATATTGTATTTGATTTATCCTACGAAAAATATAAATGCGAAAGTTTGTGAGGATGGATGGATGGATTTTTGTTACTCTTTCACGCCAGAACGGCTGGACGGATCTGGGTAAAATTTGGCACAGAGATGGATTACAGCCTGAAATAATAAGTGGACTATTTTTTAAATAGGTCAGACCTAATTCTGAAGTCCACGCAAACGAAATCGCGGGCAGAAGCTAGTGCTATATAATAAGTATATAAATATCTCTCGATACTAAAATGTGAGTTTTGTATAGAAATTCATATTTGTGCGAGAAATTTGACAAAGAAAGAACACGTCGTAGAGAAAAGTACGAAAACAAAGGAACTCCAAATGCATACGCTATATGCAGCACAGATTATTGAAATCACTTGAGTGCAGAACTATAGCCACCTACAACTGTGGGTGTTTGGAAACAGATCCAGTCTGAGTTGCAGGTGGCTCAACTTTGTATCATTTGCATTTAGCAGGGATTGTACCGAATACGGAAACTGTACGGAGCTCCAAGTGAGCTTAATCATTAGTTTAGTAAGTAAGCTCCGTAGAACTAAAAGTCTGCGATAGGTTTTTGAGATTAATAAATGGGCTATCTAACACTGAAATAATTTTCCAAATCAGACTAGTAGTTCCTGAGTTTAGCGCGTTTAAGGAAACAAAGAAACTCTTCAGCTTCATATATTAGTATAGATATAGATATAGATATATAACTATTATAAAAATATATTTAATAAAATAGGAGGTTGTTATCGCGCGAAAAAGTAATCACGGGCAATATTCTCATGATAATAGAATACACAGCTTTGGAAGCACTTAATTGAAGTCTAGATTAATATTAAACAACAGTTACCATATTAACACCGGTGCTGGCCACACATGGCTTTTATGGCGACTCCTAACGAGACGAGGATGAGGGCAAGCACCCTGGGAGTAAGCCAACAAGTGGCGCAAATGTGTTAATATACTACACGCTATACCCGATACATAACAATTAATTTTGAATGCATTTTAAAATTACATCAAACTTAATTTCAAAATTGCCACTTTAGCGTTAATTAAAAATGACACACACATAAAATCTGTAATTTTACATCTAGAAACCATGCTGATAGAAAGGTTCTCGAGTGGAGACTACGCACCCGAAAACGCAGTGTGGAACGACCTTCAACGAGATAGATAGATGACTGTAGACTGATAGATGATGGGGTTAACAAGAATACTAGTAATGTGTGACCCACATTGCTAGTAAGCTTTTAAAAAAAAAAAAAAAAAAAAAAGATAGATGACTTGGTGAAGGTCGCTGGGAGTCGTTGGATGCAGGCAGCATATAGCCGGTCCATGTGGAAGTCATTGTGGAAGGCCTTTGTTCAGCAGTGAACGTCTTTTGGCCGACATGATGACAATGATGATAATAATGACATTCTTTTTGCAGTGTAGGCAAAGCTATGGACACAAAGCTCCGCACTGTAATAAATGTAATAAAAAATGCTTGATGTCAAAGTAAAAAAAACCATAAAGCTTAGAGGTTGGATTTAATGAATGATAATCGTATCATAGTATTCTTACCAAAAATATTATATTAAAATACAGCTCAATGATGAACATGGTCGCATGAAACGCTACTGATGTTAAGTGCCATCGGTTAATGGCGTACTATCTCCAGTTCAATCGGAGCTAAATACCGTGCAGAGTAAATATAGGTACCAGTACTCTTTGGGTCACCACTTAGAAGTGGCTTAATGGCAGGTACATATATAGGCATAAGGTTCATAAATCTCTCAAGCGATATACAAACGGCCGGCAATCAATATGTACCAACTATCGTTAGGCACCAACTCCGCTACACACGTAGTTCATTAATGTCCCTCCATGCCAGAGTAAATTTAGAACTTCATCGATGAACTAAACTATCAGCAATTTTGCGAAGTTCCCTCCTTCATTCAAAAATTGATGCATGTAATGTTATTACCTAACACACGTGTAGTATAAAAGTAATAACGGTTTTGGATTGGGGTTAGTTTCACTCGAGTGAAAAACTTCAAAGAAGTTCAAAGAAAGAATAGATTGTTTTTTTTCCGCGATAAAGCTCAAGTTCAAACCTTTAATTCGGTATTTGATATAGTTGACAGCCAGTTAAGCTTATATTTCGTGTACGATTATATCGGCCGGTATATTATAAAATATTGTTTTTTATAGAACAGAAGATTCATGAGGACTAAGTTATCCAGGATCCCTCGAATGATCATTTATATGCAGAACAATATAGGAATTAATATATATTATCACTCGTGGCAACACTGGGCAATGCTCAGAGTAGGGAAATGTTAGCCATCGCAAGTTATTTGAAAATGACGTTAACAGTTAGCATTACTTTCAAAAAGGTATGATGGGTTAAATATGGAATGTGTTATTGCAAACATATTGTCAAAGAAAAGTACCTATTCAGTTTTTTGTTACACTATAAACAAGGGGAATGATAATTGTGTAACAGTTTTCATTTTAACCCTCAATTGATAAAAATGAAGCCACGTCTGGTGCCAAGCATGTCGTAGACGACCTAGATGAAAACATTCTCGCACAGTAAAAATTATGAGCTGTGGGCTAAAGAAGGTACGAGTGGGTTCCTTTAAAGGCAGACAGGATACCTAATCAGGCCTGGATGGAGATACCGATGGGACAGATTTCTTAATACATCATTTTTATTTCTGCAAACATATCTTTGTAGGACACTTTAAATGAGTTAATGTTCGATTTATTTTTACACTAAGTAGGTCTTATTCTTTACATCCTAATTGACGAGATGTGATAAGAATCACTAAATTGACCTCATAGAATCATGGTCTCTTTTAAAGTTGAGTTTACCTATATTATTTTAAGATTGTCAAATGTCTGACTTTTTTCTCTTTTTGAAGAAAAATTCACAGCGGTTTTGAGTTCACTCATACCGATAATTGTGAAGTATGGATCAATCATCGTGCAGCTAAATGATACGAAGCACTACCTAGAAGTTAGGTAGTCTTCTTGGAAGGATTGACTCATAAAAAAGGGTTCGATCGCGAAGAATGGAAGGATGGTAGGGCGGCCTTTGCCTTAAAGTGTGACAACGGCTGAATACTAATGAAAAAAAAATGAACTTGACACCCTTTTAAAAATGAATACATAATTATTTTTGGGCATCTAAACTGACGTTCCTGGAAGTGATTTGTTCTTTGTAACTTCATTAATTTAAATAACTAATTAAAGCCAAACTTAGATTACTCCGAAGTAATTTTGATAATAAACGTATTTGAAAATAAATGGAATAACACTTTGCGCAGATTGTATATTTTAACTTTGTATTATTTACCTAGATCTACAATTAACTTTCTCTAAAATGTATTTGCCGATGTGCCTTAATATAATTAAATTTACGTTTATTAAATTAACGTGTAATTATACACTTTGTTTGTATTTTCTAAGAAAACGCTTTTAACTTTGTCTGTGTTCAGAAGATGCGAGTAGGTTATTTTTAATTACCTATGTATTAAATTAAATTAAATGAATATGGCATTATTAATTACTTATATTTATTATATGGTTTACATTACGAGTACAACAATAGTTCACAAATATTTTATTGCCCTCAGGGTTGAGAGATACTTCTTATAGATTTTTGACTCTTAATTTATAAATCAATACGGCAACAGAATTGCTTTATGACATCAGATTTTGGTAATATACAAATCTCAAAGTTACGGATTTTATCGCATAAACACACAATCTGCCCTTGACCATGGACGCCGTAAAAGGTCCGAAACGTCGGGATTTAATTTTGTTAATACATGTATAACGCGATAAATCCAAAAAGTTGTTTTATTTCAATATGTCTAAAATTCGCGTGACCTTCAGAAATCCGTAAATCTCAAAGTGATAAAAACACGGTTTTCGGCTCATTTCTAACTAAAACATCCAATAACATTTTGTAGTACGAATTATTTTTTGTTTGATTCGCTAGGAGTTTTTTATCAAGATATTTAATTTTAGCTATGGTAGTTCTATATTACCTATCTGTACATTATATTTTGGAATTAAGTAAGTAGGTACTATCTCCATTATTTATGATATTGATATTTAACGATTAATAATCGACCAATTTATATAATGTACTCGGAGAAGTTAAAAGTAACTTCATCAACAATCTGTCCTGTATTCTCCCGTTATAATAAAGGATGATCTTATGGAGAAGAATCTGGCAAGAAGCTCCATGGACACATGGATCTATACTTAATATATAAACCTGAAGAGTTTGTTTGTTTGCTTGAACGCGCTAATCTCAGAAACTACTGGTCCGATTTGAAAAATTCTTTCAGTGCTATATAGCCTATTTATTGAGGAAAGCTATAGGCTATATAGCATCACGCTACGCGGATGAAGTCGCGGGCAGAAGCTAGTTTAAAATAATGGTGTTACATTCTTCACTGCTACAATATTGCGAGGATGCGTGGACATTGAAGGTTAATGTCCAAGTTTGACCGAAGACGAGAATATTAAACAAAGTTTTCTAGCATTTGAGAAATCGATGTAACTTTAAGATAATAAATAGATTATGGGGAATAATTCGCACATGATTTCGAAAAGCCAGAGATGCGTGACTAAGATTTGAAACCTTTGACTTTGAAAAAGGAACTACGGAACTCCAAGCTTCGTGGCCCGACACGCACTACTTAGGCCGTTTTTTACAAAAGCGTTTTGTTTCCAATGCCTCTGTTAAAGCAGGTACACTGGCATTGTTGATCTAATCCCTTTTGTTGTTGTAATCCTTTTGTAATCTCTTAAAAAGCTATAAGCAGTGGGTGTTTCGTGTTTCTCTTTAATTACCGAATTAACTCAGATACTTTTTATATAAGTATATAATTTTATTAATCTTTTAAAAATATGATCAATTGACCATACTGGGGAACTGTGGGTGTACATTAAAACATCTCTGCCTAACTTGGGAATACAGGTGTTCGAATGTTATGTTACATACAATCATGCATTTCTCCTACAGGGGTAGGCAAAAACTATATATCGCCACTTTCTAGTATTATTGCGTACTTCTTTTGCTTCTGCCCCATCATACATCTTCTCATACATACGCGCCGGTTGCGGATACTAAGTACGCACTTGATCTTTTTTTATTACTGATAACATTTTGCATTTATACATATTATGGTAGTTTGGAATGAATTTTAAACTTAAGATAGCTTAAAATATAAACTTTCCTTAAAACTCAGTCTTTAATTTGTTCTGTTAAAAGCTGCGCTGTAGTTTTGCAGTCTGCGAATTAAAATGGCACGCTTGATATGAGCGCTCGTTGTTTAACTTGACAAGATTTAATTAGGTAGTTCATTTTCGTCTTAAGTTCACAATAATAGCTCGACATCCAAGGAATCCTGTTGCGCGGAAACCTACGCTAAAGCTTGAGCATAACTTTAATTTAAAAGTCAACAAGCCTTTCAATGAATTCTCATTCGCCTCAATGGTAAAAATATCTTGGAAAAATAATTTAATGATACAATATAACCGTCACATTTATTAGGTGGAATATCATTGAGATTGACTTAAAAAATCTACATACGGAACAAATATTTTTATGATGTACTAGCTTCTGCCCGCGGCTTCGCCCCCGTGGAATTCTGTCTGTCATCACATTCCACGGGAACGGGATAAAAGTATCCTATGTCCGTCTCCTGGTTCTAAGCTATCTTTTCACCAATTTTCAGCCAAATCGGTTCAGCCGTTCTTAAGTTATAAATAGTTTAACTAACACGACTTTCTTTTATATATATAGATGTCATATTGTGTATGTGATAACTGGTGTTTGTAAAAGCACCCACGATACAGGAGGAAATCCTAATGTGGAACAAAGTACTCGTACTTTAAAAAAAATGTGAGCTCAAATCTTATATATCAAATGGACGATCATTTACTCTTCAAGCAAACCAAACACAGAACTAGTTGTGAATAAATCGCCATAGTGAATGTTGGCTACATCCATATTTCACGGATAGATCAAAGCCAGATCGTCTGTTGGGGCATATATATAGTCAATACCAGTACAGTACTACAACATAAATATCTGATGCATGACGTGTTGCATGCGAATAGAGAGATTCTCTAAGCTTTTAGACTGATTCCAGATAAATTATATGTACTAAGGTTATATCATTATATATATCCAGTAACTGACGGCTGTAGTCCCATCTCAAAAGGAGTTTTAAAGAAAATAGGTAGCCTATATTCGTTTCCAAAGCCCAATCTATATGTAAACCAAAATTCTTTAAAAATGGTTCAGTGGTTTAGAAAATGTAACAAACAGTTTCACATTTATAATGTTAGTTTAGATACTCTAAAAATTTAGTTCCAAACTTTGAGTGGGTACAGAAAATTTCAGAAAAAAATCAAAGACACTGCTCGACCTGGGAATCGAACTTGAAACCCGGACCTAATTCTTGTGATCAATGAACCAAGCAAGCAGTCCACTATTAAAATATCGTTCTTCATAGTAGGATAAATAAAATGTTTCTTTTAGATTAACTATTTCTAGGACCACCAAAGTAACACAAAAACATTTCTACTAGAAAAGAGGAAAACTTACAAAAAAAAGCTTCATAAATAAAGGTAATCTTGGGAAGCTCTCTCTAAGATGTTTAACAAAACGTAGCCATATTTCGTGGGCAAATCCTTTCGTTTGCATATTGTATACATAATTATTGTGGGCCTCACAAATGATTTATATAAAGGAATAGATTAAATTGGTACCAATAATGCGTACTTACACAAATTGGATCTTTCTCTTTACGTCTCTCCCTGAAACAATAAACAATGAATTAAATACAATTTAATGGTATTAGGCTCGCTCGAGTTTCAGTTAATAAACGATGTAATACTGTATTCATTTTATTTCAATACAAGCCTTGCCTCGCGGTTTCCCTGTACATGAATTTACTTTAATTTTTTTTAGAGCGGAAGCCTTATTATTTTTATATTTAAAAAAAAACATTGCCTGAGTTACTCCTTATAACATCAGCTATTATGTCAGTCAAAGTTCTGCCAAAATCGTTCCAGCCGTTTCCGAGATTAGCCGGAATTAGCAGAAATCTATATAGGTACTAAATTTCTTTTTTAAATGACTTAATATTGATATTTACCTACTTTCACATGCATTAAGTAAAAATCTGTTATTTTGACGACACAAACAGACACTTCAATTTATATGTATCTATAGATTGATTGATAATTAGATATTTTGATTCCCATAAATGGCAAATCGAACATTTTCGCGTATCTACTATTAGTTTTGTACTGTCTTTTCTTTACTATACATACTGTCACACTTATGTCCCCTAAAGATAAGCAAAGGTGTACTAACGTACACCAATGGAAGTATAAGTACTTAAAGTATTTCGAAAATAACCTATGAATTTTACTCAGAACATTTTCAATTTTAGAACAACTATTAAAAAAAATATTATATACGGTACTCTTGATCCTCCTGTTGCTACTGTGACAATCGTACCATCAAACCGTATAGTTTCACAAACTTGTTAATTGTTTGCGTCCATGAATTATATCCCCATTCGTCCACACGAACAATTAACAGCACTGAAGCTCAATTTTCAGCAATATTTACATTGCAATTGCAGCAAAAGTGAGACGAAGATATTCGCATGAAAAACATTACTCCTATTTTCCCGGAGTGGTTAGGCAGAGGTGTTCTAATATAAACCCGCAGTACGCCGGTGTGTTTATGTTCTATGCAATAGTGGGGCTAGAATATTGTCTTTAATCGGACACAAATCCAAGCCCCAAGCTGCTATTGAGAATTTAATAGAAAAACTAACATTTTACTCGACCTGGGAATCGAACACAGGACCTCTAGTGTAGTGTAGCCGTGCTTAGGAAAACTACGCTAATGAGGCAGTTTCGCATAAAAACTGCTCTAAAAATAATTTCTCTTACGAATATTAAAACATCAAATGAACTTCATTATGCGGAACGAAAGCTCGCTGCCAGTTTTACGAAGAGGTAAAAGTACGGACACAAATTGTATACATTCTGAATTCACGTATGAACGCGAACGAAGGCGGGAAAAAACAAATTTCGAAAAATAAAACATAATTCATGAACATGTAACTAGACAATTACTGCGTGTTCTTTTTTATGTGGACTTTTGATATGAGCGTTCGTTTGTGTGATGATATTTATTATACCCACATATGAAACATCTGAATTTCAGGAGTAATAAGTGTACAGTATGTAACAAAGCATTGTTTCATTTAAGTATCTTCATATATGTAGGTATACATGTGAAAAGTTATTGTTATTCTTGGCTCGTCGCAAGTAATATTTTTGACTAGCTTCTGCCCGCGGCTTCGCTCACTTGAAGCTTTTAAACCAATAGAGATGATCTCTCCTTTGTAGGGTCTCTATACATTAGAGAGGTCAAGCTGTATCTCAGGTTGCGTTTAATTATTTGAGATAAGAAGTATATCAGTTTTTAAGTTGGATCACATACTTTCTAACAATGATAACAAAATTAAAATCTATTCAGTAGTTTTTGCGCCAATCCGTAACAAACAGGCAAGAATTTTAAAAATCACATTTTTGGGTTCGGAGACGTTTAAATACCCTAACCCAGTTGTTTTTTTTTTAATATCTTCAATGTACAGACACAGCTTTTTTACAATTTTATAATAGTAGAGATGATCAGTATATGTACATTTGCAAAGTTAGGTTGCGCTTACTACGGTCAGTCTATGGATGGATTACCATTCTGAATACATCCCGATTTGTCTTGCCTCGAAGAGCACGTAACAGCGATTCAAAAGTAGTTCTATAGTTTTAATCCTAAGTGGTATTTAGTAGCCTAAATGCCTGATAATCTTAATAACAAGCGTGGGAGAGCTATGCTTCGGCACGAATGGGCCGGGTCGATCAGAGTGATACCACGGCCTCACAGAAAACCGGCGTGAAGCCACGCTTGCGTTGTGTTTCGCCGAGTGAATTAGGTTACCGGAGGCCCAAACCCTTTTAAAAGGCGGGCAACGCACTTGGCGGTTATCGCTTCCATCAGGTGAACCGTCTGTTCGTTTGCTCCCCTATCCCATAAAAAAAACAATATCGGTAGGTATTTTCCAGAAATTGGATTGCGGAAGACTTATGACAGTCGCTTAAGAGCTAAAAACGTTTAAATAAATGCATTTGGTTAGAATGCCAACCCTAAAGTAGGTAGTTGAAAAGAGGTTTGATGATGACGAAGAAGAGGAACTAAGGAGGTTATCTACTCTTTAGTTTTGGCCGATATTTAAATAAGCAGTAGTAATTGAGTAATATTAGTATTTTTATATAATTATGAATATAAACATGTATGCTATATACCGTAGGAAGTATTAACAGATCACTTTATATATTATGATATACTAACACACTGTATATTCTCATCGCTGACTTTTACGACGTGGGCAGAAAGATAAACACCTGTTACATTTTATATCTTTTTCTTCCTCAGATCTGTGTGGAATCGTATCTGGTTAGGTTCACACGAGTATTCGCGAATCTAGTGATATGTCGGGAAATATTTTTATTAAAACTAAATAAACAGCGCGGGAGTGTTAAAACAAAAATAACGCACCACTAGCGAAGCGCCGCCCGCCAATTTCAGTTTCAACACATGCGTTTCACGCGAACGCTGTCATCATATTAAAACTATTCGCGGGCAAAAAATATACAACGAGTTTACGTTTACGCGTTTAAAAGGATTTTTCACGCTCGAAATACTGTGTGATTTTTATTTGTGCTCTTTTTATGTGCCCGAAATGTTTAACAACACGACTACTTTCAAATCGAGCCCCGGACGAAGTTACTCGAAGAAATCGGAAAGAAAAGTGGCAAAAGGTAATGGAAATTTTGTTTTCTTTATATCGGGAATTGGACTTGAATTCTGTGCGAAATTACACGGACCAGTGAACGAATACCCGCAGTAACCACAATCCAATTGACTACTTTTACAATCAATTTGTTGGTCTGGAATTTTTGGGAACAAGTAATTTATTGGAATTTTTTCACTTGTTGTTAACAGTCTGTTCAAATATTACATTAATTTGATTAGCGTTCATTTATTATTTATAGGTCGATGCTTTCTATTCATAAAGGCTTTAATTAAAATCTATATTTTAGTCTGAAGCTTTAACTTTAAGACGAATAAATGTGAGCTACAGATTTACAGATTCAGGGCACAGACTTTGAAATGTAATAATATGACGCCTAAGAAGATGCTTAAAATTCATAGTCTATCGTCTAGGGGCAGTGTAGTGCCTAATTTCCTTTATTTGAATCTGAGAACTTGGAGCAAAATGTTGAGTTCCAAATTTATATTTCGCTTCGTAATAAAGCTTAATTTTCAGATAGTATCATCGTAAGAAACTGTAGTAGTTACAGTGGGCATTTCCGTTTGTTTTGACAGAATTCAAAACGAATTCTTTGTTCGACGAACTCCAATAAATTGCAATTACCGAAACAGAAAACAAGAAGTATCGTTCAAACTGGTTTTATATCTTTCGAGAAATAGCACTTAATGTTATGGGTTTAATTTGTCTGATCATTCTTAAGGGAGAGAACGAAACTATGCGCATTTAATTAAAACCGGATTAGTAATTTGGCTTTTGTGACAATTATATTTGGCGCAAGACGATTATTAACGTCAGATAGGTATTCTCTAATGAGGGTTGCTACTTGTCGACCAAACTTTCCGAGGCCCTTCCTGAGCCCTGATAGTAGTTTATAGCATAAAATTAATATTAATTTTGTTGTAAAACCTACTTGGTCAAGAATACTTTGTGTTAGGTTTTATAATGTAATGTTGACAAAAAGGATATTCGAGGTTTGAATCGCTGTTACAACTTGAAGTTCAAAAATAGCAACCATCGTACAATTTTTACTGTTTTTCATTTCGCTATTTACACAGATTCTCGATTCTTCAGACCACAATTCCAACACGTTATCAGCACGAAGCTCTATTTATTTTATCTACGATCAAATTTAAAAGAAGATTGGTGGTGAAATTGTACCTAGTTAACATGTTGTCTGCAGTTTCGGGTATGTCCATAAATGGAATTCCGACACTTTGTAATAGAGAAGGATACACTGTGTGGAAATTTAAAATGCGAATGTTGTTAATCCATGAAGGATTGTGGGAAACCGTAAACGGAGTAGTTGTCGAAGGGAATAAGACGTCCGACGATGTACGGAAGGAAGAAAAGGCTCTTTCCAAGATATGCCTTACTGTGGATGGCGCTGCTATTTCAATTGTTCGACCAGCTAAGACCGCAAAGGAAGCGTGGGATGCTCTTATGAAATCCTACGAGGATCGAAGTTTGGGTCGTAAATTGTCGTTGGAACGCAAGTTGTACAGGTACTCCTTATCTGACTTTTCTGATTTAGAAGCTTACTTAACGGCAATAACTACAACAGCACTAGACCTGGCCGATATTGGCAAAACCATAGAAGATAGTTCTTTAGCAGCTATTATATTGGGAGGTCTGACGTCCCGATACGAGCCCTTGATAATGGCGCTTGAGAATGGGAGCGTTGAAGTCACAACAGATTTAGTGAGGACTAAGTTGTTGAGCGAAATGACGAAGACGACTAAAGATGATGTGGCTGCGTTGCATACAAAACAGGTTATTTGCTTTCGGTGTAAGAAGCCTGGGCACATTAGTCCTAATTGTCCTCTCAAAAAGAAGGAGAAAAAGGCAAAGGCGCGTTGCTCTACAGAAAGTTGTTCTGAAGATAAGGGACTGATTGCTTCTAGTACAGGGAATATGACGAATCAAGTGACGGAATTGGCTTTGGATAATGTCACGGAACTGGCTTTGTCCGCACCTAATGTTCAGTTATCCGAGAAGTGGATTATCGACTCTGGTGCGTCAACTCACATGACACCACATGCTGAATGGTTTAATAGTTATCGACACTGTGATGGGAAGATAACTGTCGCAAATGGTAAAAGTTTGTCGGCTGTGGGTTTAGGAGATGTTGCGATTGACACGAAAACCGATTTCAAGAAGATTTTTAATGTTGTACATGTTCCTGACCTAGATTGTAATTTACTCTCAGTCAAAATGGCAGTAGAGAAAGGTTTCTCGATTGTTTTTGATAAGAATGGGTGTAATTTTTATAATTCTAATGATGTTTCTTTTATAAAAGGTCCTGTTTTACATGGCACTATTTGTGGTGGATTGTACACTTTAGATTGTACAGTAAAGCCGCAAAGCGTTTTAGCCTACAATGTTCACACTAATTTGTCCCAGTTTCAGCTTTGGCATAAGCGTCTAGGACATCTCTGCCGTGTTGGTATGGATCTACTCAGAAAAGGTCTAGCTGTTGGTGTGGAGTATACTGAGGTTGACAAAGAACCATGCATACCTTGTGTAGAGGGTAAGCAGGCCCGAAAGCCTTTCAAAAGGATAAAGTATAAGAAGGCTTCGTCACCATTAGAATTGGTCCATACGGACGTTTGTGGTCCCCTGACCACTGAATCTTTTAAAGGTAATAAATATTTTATTATTTTTGTAGATGACTATACACGTTCTATATCCCTTTATTGTATGTCATCTAAGACAGAAGTTCAGAAGTCTTTTTGCGCTTTCCAAGCACTTGTTGAGAGACAGACTGGCTCTAAGATTCGAACTCTTCGGTCAGACAATGGTACCGAGTATGTCAACAAGGAGTTGACAGACTATTTGCAGGCTCAAGGGATTCGACATGAAACGTCTGTACCATACAGCCCTCAACAAAATGGGGTAAGTGAACGTTGTAATCGTAGTATTGTAGAGAAGGCCCGTTCCTTGCTAGCACAGAGCTCTCTGTCGAAAGCTTTTTGGCAGGATGCTGTTGAGACTAGTGTTTATTTAAAGAATAGGTCACCTCATCGTGCACTTGATGGTAAGACGCCATATGAAATGTGGTGTGGTAGTAAACCTGATCTGTCTCATTTAAGGATATTTGGTTGCCGAGCTTTAGTTCACGTGCCTTCATGCCAGAGAACTAAGCTAGACATGAAAGCTTCTGAACATATCTTCGTTGGATATTCAGACGATCCAAAGAGTTATTATTTCCGTAGCGCGGAAAACCCTCGGAGGTTGATTAAGTCACGGGATATTACGTTCTTTGAAAATATTTTTTCAGGATTGAAGGATAAACCTGTTCAGCCTGAAGTTGTTGTGAGCCCCAATGTCATTGATCTTTTTTCAAAGACTTCTTTAGATACCACTTCGCCACAGGAGATTTCTATCTCATCTGCTTCTACTACTACTTCTTCACCTACTTCAGAAGGTGTGGAGATGGAGGTAGAGCAAGTTGACGATTTTGTGGACGCGTCTAATGAAGCTGGTGGTGTTGGTGACACGGAGTTTCTACACTCGGGTGAACAAAGTGATTTATACCTTGTTCCTTCAGATGAACCCAGTGATGTATGTCCTGAGAGAAGATATCCAGAACGAGTTCGTAAACCTCCTAATTTTTATTCATACGGCACTCTCGGTGTTGAATTGTTGTTTGATGATCCGAAAAGTTATCGTGAAGCTATTAAAAGCGATGATAAAGATAACTGGATCTCCGCTATGAAGAATGAGTATGATGCCTTATTGAATAAGCAGACATGGACATTAGTGGATAAACCAAATAAAAAGGTTATTCTATGTAAATGGGTGTTCAAGATAAAGAGGGACGCGAACGGTGCAATAGTCAAGTATAAGGCGCGACTAGTTGCAAAAGGTTTTAGTCAAGTTTGGGGGACTGACTATAACGAGACTTTTGCCCCTATGGTTCGAAATTCATCTCTGCGTACTCTTATAGCCTTGGCGGCAGAAATGGATTTAAAGATTCAACACATGGATGTAGATACCGCATTCCTCAACGGAGACTTAGAGGAGGAGGTGTACATGCAACAGCCTGAGGGATTTGCTGAGCACGGGGCAGAAGGTAAAGTCTGTTTGCTCAGAAAATCCCTTTATGGTTTGAAGCAGGCAGCTCGAGCCTGGTATTTCAAATTGCATCAAACTCTTTCGAAAATGGACTTTGCACGAACATCTGCGGAATCATGTGTTTACTTGAAAAAGTTTAGTAATGAAACCATAATACTTGCAGTCTATGTCGACGATCTAATTGTCTTTTACAAAGAAAAAAGTTCATTCGACGCTGTCAAAAAAGACTTGAAAAATTTTTTCTCACTAAAAGATTTGGGTACATTGTCGTATTGTTTAGGCTTAAATATTAACCGTGTTGACGATAAAATCGTGGTCAGTCAGAAGACCTATATTCAGGCGGTATTGGAGCGGTTTAATATGCGAGATTGCAAGGAGATGTCTACACCTTTGGAGAATAACAAGTTGGAGAAAGCTAATCCAACATCTCTTGGTGAATATCCTTACCAAAACTTGATAGGATGCCTCATGTACCTAGCTGTTAATACGAGACCCGATATAGCTTATGCCACAAGCTATTTAAGTCAGTTTAATAACTGTTATGATAAAAGGCATTGGTTGGCCGCTAAAAGGGTGTTACAGTATCTAAAAGGTACTATGGATTACTGTATTACGTACAGGAAAGTCGGTGGATGTCTGTGTGGATACACGGATGCTGACTGGGCGAACTGTGTACATGACCGTCGGTCATACACGGGTTACTACTTCACGCTAGCAGGTGGACCTATTAGCTGGGAGTGTAAGAAGCAGCCGACGGTAGCCTTATCGTCCACAGAAGCTGAGTATATGTCCTTGACTAGTGCTGCAAAGGAGGCTATTTTCCTAAGACGGTTAGTGTGTGACATTACTGGTTTTGCTGATAGGGTGTTGCTATACAATGATAGTCAAAGTGCACAGAAACTTGTGCTCAATCCAATCCACCACAATAGGACCAAACACATTGATACGAGATTTCATTTTATTCGTGAAAAGGTTACTGAGGGTCTTATAGATATAAAGTTTATACCTACGGATAAAATGACAGCCGATGTATTAACCAAGCCCTTAAGGCGTATAGCTCATCTAAGGTGCGTTTTTAATATGGGTTTAGGGATAAATAGGTAGAATAATTTTCCATTTATTTATTTTTCGTCGGTTTATGTTTTGTATTTCTGTTTAGTCTGGTAGTAATGTTTTAGTCTTCTATTTTGTTTAGCATTACTACTTTATTTTTGTTTCCATTAAGGGCGGATGTTGTAAAACCTACTTGGTCAAGAATACTTTGTGTTAGGTTTTATAATGTAATGTTGACAAAAAGGATATTCGAGGTTTGAATCGCTGTTACAACTTGAAGTTCAAAAATAGCAACCATCGTACAATTTTTACTGTTTTTCATTTCGCTATTTACACAGATTCTCGATTCTTCAGACCACAATTCCAACAAATTTTGATGCTGATATTAACCCTGATGTCATTGTGACATCACCCTAATGATTTCCTAAAAGCTATCCTGCTAATTTATGTGATAATTTTGTCACAATATATCTTATATGTCTAATAATGTTTTCCTAAAGTAGCAATCAACGTCTAACGTGCACTTTTTATTCATTACAGCACAGCATTTTCGTACCAAAAAAAATCACAATAAGTTGACATTGAGATTAAATTGGAAAATTTATATTTTCATATTTCATTACCAGAGTAGATCTTCTGATCCTTGCAAACGCCTATAACAATGAAAAATTTTGCTTACCTTTTATTCGATCCTTAGTTTACGCGTGTATCGAGAGCAAAGCATTTTTTGTTTATTTCATTTTATGCTAGAATCTCTTCAGACTTTTGTTCTAAAGTAAACCCTCCCTTCGCTGAGTAAGATATCGAATACTTTGAAGCAAAACTGAACAAAAGATCTCATTGAGAGGCTTAAACAATGCAGCAAATTGTTTCAATGTTAGCTGTAGTTATATGCATAGATACTTAAAAACAGATCGCCATTCATGAATTGAGATGAAAGAAACGTTCAAGGGGAACTCAAATGAAAAGGGGGAGCCTAGGAGTCGGTATAAAATAAACCTTGATGCTTTACTCATTGCTGCTAATAGTAATAAATAAATAAAAAATCAACCAACCATTATACTGTCCTACCTAATGATGGATATGAGTCTCCTCTCAGAATGAGATGGGTTAGGCCACCACGCCCACCAAATTGGCCTAGTGCGGCCTTCACACACCGACGGGAAAATCTCTTAGGCGTGCAGGTTTTAACCGTATAAGCGCGTGATAATTACAATGAATACGCACATAAATGTAGGACACCCTTCGGCAAGATGGAGTGATGTTTTGTAAAAGGTTGCTGGCAAAAGCCGGATGCGAAAAGCAGAGGACAGGTTGAAAAAATAAGAATGTACCTATACATTATTTACCTTTTTTTTCAATTTCAATTTCGATAGAGATACTATGCAATGTATAATCGACAGTTAAGAAAAGATAATACAAATCATTCTGCATAGTCTAGCGAAAAAGAATTTACTTTCAAGCCGAATCCATAACAGAGCTATTATTCCGCTATCAGCGAAATAGGGATTTCGGAATTCATGCTTACCTACGGCGAATATTTAGAGTTTGACCACAAACGAATGATGTCGTTAAAACACTGTTTCGTATATGGCTGTGCATTAACTTTGCATTTACCCGTTCTTTTACTGTTATTATACCGATCCCAATCTTCATAACAACGGAACCACTCTAGATTCAGTGAGGTGTACTCTCAGTTTTTACATTGAGTTATTTTATTGTTATCGCATTTTGGTTATCGAGTAGGTATCTGAAGTAAAGTGAGTGATTTTATTTAAAACCGTGAATGTTTATAAAAATGTTCGAGTTGTGGGATCAAAATGGGTTTTATGGATCAATAAAATGGAAGCGTCAGTGCTAGATTTATGGGTAACGATGACGTCATGTAATATTTTGTTATGTATGTAGAAATTGGTTGTGTTAATAGTGCATCCCATATGAAGATGGCCAAATGAAAAAATATGTCGATATTTTTAAACAGTGTTGATAAAAATATCGAGTGAAAATCATATATCGATATTCCTTTCAAAACGGTACCTACATGTGAGGTCAAAAAGGTCATCTAGTAATATTAAATACGGAAATATGAGTTGCGGAAAAATATATTGAAATTGATATTCCAAAATAAATATAGACATATCATGGATTAAAATATCGGTTTTGACGTATCGATATTTTTGCCCATCCCTATCGTATGCGGTGCCAGTGAGTTTGAATCCAGGGCACTCATATTTTCTAGGTGCCGACCAGGTTGATTATTACTTGCCTTACAGCACAGGAAACACCGTGAGGACACTATGCACATCTAAGAAGACTTATAGAGTTTTGTTGAAGTAATAAGTTTGCCCATCCACGGTCCAGCGGCAGTGAGGGGGGGGGGGACTAATCCCTCTCAAACTTAAATTATGTAGGTACTGTTGAACTATCATCCCTAAATTAATGGATGAATAAAAAGGAAATGCTAAAGCTGTTTATATAACTTCATCTTCATCCTCATATAGAAAGGAGAGTGAATGCTGGAAACAGGGTGAACGGAGCGTTGCATGCTTTTATGAGGAGTCAGAAAGTGTCCAAGAGGGCACGTTTGGCTGTTCATGGAGGCGTGTTAGTACCGACACTAATGTATGGTAGTGAAAGTTGGGTGTGGCAGAAGAAGCATAAAAGTAGAATAAATGCAGTTGAGATGAGAGCTTTGAGAAGTATGATTGGAGTGAAATTGAGTGACAGGATAAGAAATAGTGTGATAAGGGAACGTTGTGGTGTGAAATGAAGATGTAGTGACTAAAATTGAGAAAGGTATGTTGAGATGGTTTGGTCATGTTGAAAGAATGAATGAAAGGAGACTGACTAAACAGATATACGAGAGTCAAGTGAATGGGAATGTAGGAAGGGGAAGGCCTAGGCGAACGTTCCGAAATCAGATTGAGGACGTTTTGAAAAATGGCTTGGTCAAGAGTACCCTAAACCGACGTTCATGTATGAAAAGATTGATGAGTGTGGATGAAGCTAAAGAGGTATGTCAGAATCGTAGCAAGTGGAAGTCTGTGGTCTCTGCCTACCCCTACGGGAAAGAGGCGTGACTTTATGTATGTATGTATTCATCCTCATTCTATATTATATATATTTTACTCTATATATTCATTCTGCAATGTCTATTATAAATGCGAAAGTTAGTAAGGATGGCTCGATGGATGTTTGTTACTCTTTCATGCCAGAACGGCTGAATGGATCTGGATAAAATATGGCACAGAGATAGATTATAGTCTGAAATAACATATGGACTACTTTTTATCAAGGTCGGACCCAGTTTTGAAGTCCACGCAGACAAAGTGACGCGCAGGAGCTATTCCTTGATGAGTATGAAAGTGAGCCTATCAATAAGTTATTTGAAATGAGATGGTAATAATATTATCATATTTTTTTTCTTTACATTGGTCGGAAAAGAACACGGTGGTAACAAATTATAAAAAAAAAACATCTGTTAGCTGTACGAGTATAAGGATGATCATGCCAATTATAGGATAATGTATCTTTTCAGCTGGAACATCAAAGCGGACGTTTTATTTTGAAGGAGATTAATGGTTTTCATACATTTCTATGTATGTCCGTTGAATTTTTGGGTGTCTGAAAATATATAGGTACTCCTAAGCTACGTTCACTTTATGTTGTTATTTCAATGACTACATTACACCCGAATAGGTACCTATATTAAAAAAATGTGATTTTCTGAAATTTAAATATAATTATATGTATTTTCAGAATGGTGTCAATTCAATTTAAAAACTAAAATAAAATCAAAAGTTGCATTAAGTCAAATATGGTAATAAGGTTTAATAAAATAAAAATTGACATTACTACCCGGATCGGAAAGATATATTTTAGCCACATAACAACTGAAATAATTCAAATTACATTTTAATTAAACAGAAGTAGGCAGAAACTATAGACCGTTATTTACTACGATTCATACATCACACATTCATACATCTTCTCATAGGTATATACGCGCCGGTTGCGAGTACGTCGAACCTAAGCTTTTTGAAGGACCTCACCAATTGGCGTATGTCCTTCTAGGGCGACATCTTCCAACGCGCCGCTGACATTCGCCTTATGAATTCCTTTCGTTAATCGTCTTTCATTCATTATCTCAATATGTTTGAACCATCTTAGCATATTTCTTTAAATGCGAGTCACTACATCATCTGTCAGTCCACAATGATGTCTTACCACACTGTTCCTAAATGAATCTATTTATTAATTACGTTTTAAATTACATACTTAGTTGTATATTTCAAATAAAATATTGCGTTAAATGCTTAATATGAACAATGCCATACTGCAAAGTAATTGTAGCCTCGTTGTTTGCTAGAAACGCAAACGCAATGAAATATTAAGGCGCACTGTGTACATCGTCTGCATTTAAATAATATCTCAGACTGAACTTTTAGCCAGATTTTCCCGATGGTTGCCGACGCCAGAATTATCAGCGAAGCGAGAAATTAAAGTAGCCGTGAGCAGCATAAAATTAACTAAGACTCCGCTCCATAGAGTATGATGATAAGATGCAGAGCGCTTTCAAAAATATAAGTACCTAAGTATCAAAATATTCAAATATTTATAAAAAAAAATTAATAGCAGTTTGCCTCAGTGAGGTAGGTAAACCAAAGAAGTAGAAAAATTAAAACTTAACTTTTCAAACATACTCAGCTTTCTAAAACATAGAAGGTTTTCCTTTTTCTTTCATTAAATATTTACTAACACACCAATCAAATGTATATGCATCGTAAAAAAATACTTGACACCTATTTGTTAGTTCGTGCCCGCGATTTCACTCTTAGCCTAAATATTTTATCGAAATCTGTTAACGGTTTACGCATGAAAAGGTTACAAAGTAGTTCGCATACATAATATTAGCTATGGATGCTATATTATAGAACATATATTATAGCTTGTCTGATTTATACTCTCCTCTCAGTTCTAAGTTGCCACTGGTAAGGTCTTAAGGTGGCGGTGGATTTCCCCCAGCATTTACTAACTCGCTACCATTCCGTTCCATGCACTCGGATTTAAACACTTAATTAAATCAAGTTTATTAATTTAACACTTAAAAGTAGGCTGCTCGTGAAAGGTTCATTTCTGAGTTATTTTGATGACGATAGCGTTATTGTTTTATTATCTTTTGGCTTTGACTGGCGTCTATTAACTTTCTTCGTGTAACTTTTTAATTTCAAATCAAAATTTGTGTGTAAAATAATATGAATATCCGACAAAGTTCACCAAAAGAAGTTTGGAAAAGGCAAATATGATGAAATATCGAAAAAACGATAAAATCCTAAATCACATACACATTTTTATTTTTAGCAATGTTTACCCTATCGCATTCAATACTAAGTACCTAGCATCAAAACACTGAACGGAAGCAACAGTATGAAACTTAGTAATAGGAGTTGTGAAGCTCACATAGATTGTCGATGAAATCCATTATCCAAACTATCAGTGAACACGAGCTATTTGAAATTTCTAACAGAATTTTCAACGATGACAAAGTTCACCAAAAATAGAAAGCGAAAATAAAAAAGTTTATTTCAAGTGACAACACAATTATTACAATAAGTATGTAGTAACAATAAATCGTCTTGTGTGACGTCAGAATAGAATGTCCCCCTATCTCAACACTGTGCTGCAGCAAACATGAGCAATCTACAATTTTACAAGACGTGTCCTTCAAGAAATATTTATAAGGTTGTTTGTTTCCCGTATAAATCTCGGACCCGAATTATACGTGCATATCTCTTTGATGTACGCGCGTAGGCTCGGAACTTTTCCGGACGCGTAATCCGCTTTCCGTTGGCTAAGCGGATAGACCGGTTAAAAAACGCGTTCTCTTCTGTGTGACGGCAAGACTGCCTATAGATTGGGCGGTCACTTGCGCGGATCGGGTAGACAGCCTCTTTGTCGTGTCAGGTTGGCTGTGAAGTCCATTGTTTGTTTGTAACATATTGTTGGTATGTTAGGGAGATTGTCGTGGAAACAATAATTAAATACAAGAATAATTGAAAAATTGATCGTTGAAATTAATCGAGATAATATTAACTTGAATTTGGTACTAAAACTACCGCACTTAAAATTTTCGAATTTAATCTCAATTTAGTAAATTTCAACGTTCGGTGATTCAATTTAAAATGATTTCATTACAACTAAATTATCCACGTTAGAAATTGATAGAAGACCATTCAACATTTATGACACACTAGCTTCTGCCCGCGACGTCGTCCGCGTAGCGTGATGATATATAGCCTATAGCCTTCCTCAATAAATGGGCTATCTAACACTGAAAGAATTTTTCAAATCGGACCAGTAGTTCCTGAGAATAGCGCGTTCAAGTAAACAAACAAACAAACTCTTCAGCTTTATATATTAGTACTAGCTTCCGCCCGCGACTTCGTCCGCGTGGAATAGTTACTTAGTATTAGCGGGATGATAGCCTATAGCCTTCCACAATAAATGGACTATCTAACACCGTAAGATTTATTCTAATCGGACCAATAGTTCCTGAGATTATCCCGTTCAAGTAAACTTGGCAGGTGGCACTTGACAGGTGGTAAGAAGATGATGATCCCCTTCAGCGGCTTGTAGTATGTTTTGATTGAAACTCATTTCAAGATATAGCCAATATTGTTAGTTGATAATTGAGTACTGAGTATCCGCGCGGAATTTTAGTAAAATATGTCACGGGAGCAGGAATAATAAAAGAACACTAAATGAGGATATGTCCTTTAGAGCGTTTGTAGGATCCGAGCGGACCCAAGGTCGGTCCGCACGGATACAAAACAAACGCTCATCATCAAATCATGTTTATAAAAACACCTACGCAAATAATGCATTTGGAATTTTAGAACAAAGTTAGCATAAAAAAGGTTATAGTGAGCCAACCTTAAAAGATAGACATATGCTGTCGCGGACTTTTTTTTAGAACTTTTAAAGAGGAACAATTCTGTCTTATATGATTTTTGCGAAACTTTAACCGTTTACGGAGCGCACGCATCGGAAGCTCTCAAAAGGAAAATAAAACGAATTTTAGAACAAAGTTAGCATAAAAACGGTTATAGTAAGCCAACCTTAAAAGATAGACATATACTGTCGCGGACTCTTTTTTAGAACTTTTAAAGAGGAACAATTCTGTCATATATGATTTTTGCGAAACTTTAATCGTTTACGCAGCGCATGCATCGGAAGCTCTCAAAAGGAAAAATCCCCGATTTTGAAACATTCTTCATTGATGCTCCGCTCCTATTGGTCTTAGCGTGATGATATATAGCCTATAGCCTTCCTCGATAAATGAGCTATCTAACACTGAAAGAATTTTTCAAATCGAACCAGTAGTTCCTGAGATTAGCGCGTTCAAGCAAACAAACAAACAAACAAACAAACAAACAAACTCTTCAGCTTTATATATTAGTATAGATAGATAGAGACTAAAGTATCAGAATTATTCTTCAGATAATTTAAGTACTCTTGTTGTTTATTTCTATTAAAATTTGTTTAGTTTTTTAAATGATTTGATTTATAACATGAATAAGGTACATAAATGATATAACCTAACTAGAAATAAAGACTCAAAAACACAATGAAAATGCATATTTTATAAATTTTTAACTCGGAGTAATTTTTCACATAAATTTTATATTCTGATTATTTTTATGTGCATATTGTTTTTCAGTGTATCCATTTAAAAAAAAATAAGGTGGACATTCACTCAGCAACTCTCTCCCTTTCTGCACTTAAATATTATATACTTTTGAACAGTGCAATGCACAATATTTTGACGTTAAAAAAGAGGCTCTCAATAGAGCTGCAGCGGTAGCATTGAGCGTAATCAAAAACACTCGTAACTTGTTGTTAAACTACTCATCCAAAATTATGATGAAACAATATTGATTTACTCTCTTTTAGCCAAAGGTTTACGGAATATTTATTCTGAATTATAATTTTAAGCAATGTTTTATTTTTTAAATATGGGCTAGTGGCTAATTTAAATGGTGATTTGTAGAGTGTACCTAATTGCTTAGTTGTTTTTTGACATTCACTATGATTTTGTCCATTATCGTAAGTAATA
Organism: Acronicta leporina; assembly: GCA_947256265.1. Lineage (NCBI taxonomy): Eukaryota > Metazoa > Arthropoda > Insecta > Lepidoptera > Noctuidae > Acronicta > Acronicta leporina. Next base: position 10,051,477 of record OX366521.1, read on the forward strand.
ACACAACATACTATACGCCTGTATTCCCCGAAGGGTAAGGGTAAGTAATAAAATTTACAAAAATACAAATTTTCAAATAAACAAACACTTGTTCTGTGTGGAGATCAAATTTACAATTTATGACGCAGAAACCGATGGCTCAGGCGTTCCAATAACGTATTTTTAAGACATACACACACACAATTTTTTTATTCGCTGTGTTGGTTCGATGTGTTGGTGAATAGATACGGTGGTACTATGACGTCCGTCGGTATCACCGCCATGACCACCATGTCTTTCATATTCCATAGTGATCAATACAACTCTGACAGTTATGCCTAAACGCGTTGTATCAACCATATTTTTTTCATGGCTAAGAAACATGTGGGTATGTGCCTTTACACTGGTACTTATTTGTATTCGTACAACTAAACTAATAAATTTGAGGAGCCACACTAGGAGTTTGTATCACACCACATTCGCCTCTAACAACACCGCATTTGGCCATTGCCGATGCCAAGTACATTAGCGGTTGCTTACACAAACCAATTCAAACCATTACGCTAAACTTGGTTCAGGAGTGAAAGGCTTTATAAAAATCTAATTGATGATCGCGGGATAAAAATATAAACTGGATATTGCAGAGTATGTTAACAACCGTAAACATAATTTCGAATAAGGAAATCGATTCTTTGTCGTGATGTAAAAGATAATATCTAAGAACCGACTAGAATTTATAGAGCTGGTTTATTTTTATCCGAAGACTTGTAAACTATGAAACAGCGCTACAATATATGGCGCTCTTATATAAGCTTCGGCTGGAAGCTAAATTCTCTGGCTTGCCAACTTACATTATTATATTCTATAGCCGTTGTTTTCCTGCATCCCTTACTTACGCAGACACTGAGATATGGCTCCTGCATACTGAGCTGGAACCTCACATATTATACGTACCTATATCGTGCTAAAATAACGTGCAAAGGTATCATAGAAATATCAGAAACAGTACATTGCAGTGGTTCCTTTTAGAATAGAAAATTGTATAGCAAATATCCCTTCAACTGTGACAGCAATTTTGCACAAATCAGCGCATCTGTGTCAAAATTCGGGGGAGATTCGCACGATAACGACGCGTTTGATTAAAATAACGATATCTCTAACATTTTGAATGGGAGCTATACATAAAACTTATATCGTTGGAATCGTTATGAAATTGTCCCACTCACATTATTTGCATTATTTTATGTCTGGACTTTAAAAGAGACCATGATTCTCTGAGTTTGTTTCGGTGTTTCTTCTCAGAGGTCGTCAGTTAGGAAATGCCGAAGCCATCTAGCTATAAAAAAAAAACAAACCATTGACTTGTAAAAGTGTCTCTAATGATCTACTTACAGAAATAAATATAATTTCATCATTTCATTTCATCATCATTTCATTTCATTTCATCATCATTTCATCATTTCAAATAACCTTTCATAAAACAATGGATTAATCTTATCTTGCAATTTGTCTTGCAATGTATTATTGATTGTAATCTGAAAAAACTTCGAGTTGCTCTATTTCTACAAATTTACATTTTAGAGAGGCGACATATTAAAATATATAATTCCACGTGTAACAAAAAATATTTAGGCAGTACTTTTATAGTATTTTCAGAGGAGATACAAACTTAAAACTGATCTTGAAAGCAAAATTAGACCAAATTTAAAGTACAATGAAATTCTATCCCAACTTGGTAACGGATTTTTAGCTGACGATACGGAGATGGATAGATTACCTTAAGAATCTTAACTTAACTTGGCTAAAACCTGGACTTCTTTCTGAGGAAGACTGCAAGCTTCGAAACGAAAAGTTATTTACTACTGATAGGAATCAAATCAAATCAGCGAAATAAAGCTTTTCCTACGAAGCGTAATGATGTCGACCTATCTTGTTTATATTAAAATTCTGTGAATGCTAATATTAACTTAAGGAAAAAAAATGAAATAGGTGTTTTGAATATTTTTACACAGAATGAAGTCAATAGCTTACGTTATAAGTACCAGTCTATAGAAAAAAAACAGTGTTAGAAATTGCATAAGGGCTCACGGCAAAATAATTATGTAAATCTTAATACGTACATACGTCAAATGTTAAATGGATGTATTTCTCCGAGAAACGCAGTCTCAATTTCATACCCATCTATAGACTGATCGTGATAAGCGCAGTTTAACCTTGTAGGTGGGTAACAGCTTAGTTATTACTTACCCCGAGCCCCGTACTACACTTTTATTTTATAGATAAGACTTACACATGCATTAAAACAAATCTATGTAAAATATATATAATAATAAAATGTAATGGGTTTTATCTTGGCAACATAATACCTATTTTATTTAAGAAGATAATGTTTATGAACTGGACCGTAACTGGAATGATAATTATTATTACTATGAAGGCAGTCTTAAAAACAATTCCAGAATCCTAAGGGCTGATAAGAAAACGCAAGAACTACAATATGATATTCTTAAAAAAATCTTCTTGTTGTACAAGAAAGAAAGACCCTTAGAACAAATTCAAGATATACTTCTATTGTCTTTTTTATTTTGAGCAAATTATCTTGAGCAATTTGATGACGAAGTGTGCCATTCAGAAGATATTGTTGTCAGCTCAAAGCAGTTCTCTAAACAGCTGTCGCGGCGGAACAAATTCTTATCGTGTACCACCCTTTCACTCAATGTTTCTTATTGCGACGAACTCTAAACACTTTGTCAATGATTGCAATTGTCTTCGAACCTGGCACATTGGGCGCAAGTTATGGAAAAGTATTTTTGTGTCTTAAGAAAGAGAAGAAATCAGTAGTAACTAGTATTATATTTTTATAATACATTATTTAAAAAGGAGCTTATCAATACGATGGTGTTAGTTTATTTTTATTTATTTAATTAATTAATTTGAAAATTATATTACATAATCATGGAACGGGAGTAATCGCCCACATTTGACATTTACATCGTAGTGGTACTCGTACCTACTGCTGCTTTAAAATACAAATTAATGTCGAAAACAAGTTTTTGGATCTAGGCAGCTCACCTAATAAGCTTACAGTAATGAAATAATTATTTAACAAGTTTACTTAGGACCATTCAAAGGAATTTAAATATAAGTTACTTCGGTAGTCTCATCAACGATCTGATTAGATAGGGTTAACCTGAATAGTAGTCCACTGACCCAATAGTTGTGTTGATTTAGGCTCTGTTTACATTTTGGATTACCTTCCTACCTATTGTTTAATTTAAATGTAGCGTTTTAAGTCAATTAACACTTATTAATCTGAATTGTATCTTATTTTTACTGCTGTAAATCGCTATTTAGAATGATTTTATAGGAACTCGTCATGCTTTGGCAGGCGTATTGCTATTTGCAGTAAGATGTTGTTAAAGTAAGTACACAAATAGATGCTCTCCAGATATAAATTCGAAGGAACTTTACGACATTGCAGAGTGATGCTTCTCCAATTCATTGCCAAAACTGAAAAGATATTTGTGGATACGATGCGTTAAATGAGTTTGAACTAAAAATATGTGTATTGCGAGAAACAACAACTTTTGTACCTTTATGTTATGAAAATCAATTGCCGTATTAATGAAAGATCTGACTCAAGCTCACTCAGACTCTGATTGACAGATTTTTTATGTATCCTTATTGCAAGGACAAGGTTAATATTTTTTTTAATTCAGTTGTATCGCTACACCCTTAGTTGGTCATTAGAGTGACAGAAAACATCTCAAGGAAACGTGCAAAACGTGCAAAAAGATTTTCTCCAGCGCGGGCGTGTGTGTCTGCTAACCTACATTTGGTAAGTGAACCTGGAGCTCTCTCATTTTGAAAGGATTCATGCTCACCAGTGTGACAGATGGGTTTATGATGATGATCCTTTTGTTTCAAATCTTCTAGGGCATAGGTTGCCTGAAATAAAACGCCGTGCGAAGACCACAAATTGTACAATAATTTTAAAACAAAAACATGCCATCATGCCTGAATGAAGGCTTAGGCAAAGGAATTCCAATGTAGACCCACGTTTCATCGGTATGTTTTCTTAAAACCACTATTATTTTGTTAATAATTAAGTTGGCAAACGAGCTGATGAGCTACCTGGTGGTAAGTGGTCATCGTCACCCATGGAGACCTGTAACATCAGAGGAGTTGCCCACCCTTAAGAGCCACTACGGACTGCAGACTGCCAGAGCCTCAGTAACCGATGGGGAACTGGCTTTTATGCGCAAAAGTAGAAACACACGAAAGTGCTTTACGATAGTATCCGACGTAAGGATGGTCAGATACTTTCTGGCCTCTTACGAGATGCCTATCTGAAAGGCAGTGATTAAAACTATATTTGCATTATTCTCAATAATAAAGCTTATTTCTTACACCACACGCCAAGGATTTATCACAGGCGTGCTAAGGTGTGCTTGTTATTACAGTTTGTTTGGCAGATAGGACTGCAATCGTTACTTGGGGGCGCGAAGAGTTTCTTCAAAGCCGTTTATCTACACCACTTATTGTTACCCTTTTTAACTCGCAAATTAAGCGTTACAATGAAATTTTTGTCTTTATACAACTTTTATTAAAGTAAAGATTGTAGTGATAAGAATTGAGGTTTTGTTTTAATGAAAGTTTCAGCAAAGTTTGAAGAGTTTCTTTTAAAATAATAATGTAAAAACATTTCTTTAATTCGGGACTTTAGGAATCTGAAGAGGATATCAAGGTGATTAAAATGGCAAATTTTGTTGTATCGCAATATGATTCTCGAACACGGCTACATAACCGGCAATAAGCTTACCTCTAAGTGTATAAATACCCTATAATTTTTAGTCTCCGGCCCCCACATACTTGAACTTTTGGACAATGGTCTTATGTGTATGCGGATCTGTAAATTCTACCAAACATTAATGCAGTAATATGATGAAATTCCGATTTGGAGACAATTTCTTTTAGCTTCAAAATTAATTTTCCAATAAAAATTGTATGAGTATTAATAAGAATGATAAATTAAAGGTTGTGTATGTAAAAAATAACTGTCATCCGTATTAACTCGTAAAACAGCACAAAATGCATCAAGGAATGAGTTAATGCTGGCAGTCTGGCCGTGAATTAAATTCAGTCGGTTGAATGAACTGCATTTATCATTCGTAATGCTAGGCGGATGACATATTTCCAATCTGGGAAAGTCATGCATCACGCATTCGAAATTCCATTTTAATTTAAGTCTTGATGTTTAGTTATTGACTACCTACATTTTGTAATCTGCAGGTATTTATTGATTCGTCGATGATTCTCATTAGGCAGTTAGTCTGTAAGCCCAAGCACCACCATGGTCCCCCGATATGTTGAGCACTTTGCCCAACCCATCGGGGGACCATTCTATATACCTATCATCACGTCTATTATATATATTCTTGAAAGGGTTAAATGTAGTATGCAGTAATGTCCACCAACAGTTCGCTGGTATGAGTAACAGCCAAAGTAATAGGAGGCGACCCTATTACCATGTACCAAACACAAATCCAAACTCCGAGCTGCTACTGAGAATTTCACAGAAAATCCTAATATCACAGCTCAACCTGGGAATAGAACCCACTAGACTAATGAGTCAGTCTACTCTGTTTGGTAAATAAACATTGTATATTTTTCAAAACATTATGAAATGTATTTTCCGTATTTTTTCCTACATAAGGTTTTGTTCGCTCATTACTAACGACATTTTTGTTTCGCCCGCGGTTATCTGAAACTTTTTTGACATCATTATTTGGGTCGCATGTTTTTCTCGAGGTTAAGGTGTTTTAAGGAGTCTGTGCTTACAAATTTTTAGCACGAATAAACTTTGAGAGATAAAACGTGGTTAGGTCGCGCATTGATTAAGAGCTAGATGATCAAGGTCGTATAAATTATTGCCGTCTTATCAATCGAATTAGCTAGAACTTTGTTAGCTCCAAATATTAATGATCCTCATCGAAAGTCTCAAACATGGTTGCTGGCTCAGTTTCTGAGGTCAATTCCCAGGTCGAGCAGCGAGATCAACGGCATACTCTCCCAAACACGGAGGGGTCTCGATGTGCTAAAATTTTTCATCATCTATAGACTGGCCGCGGCAAACTGAGCTACACCTTCTGATGAAATTGATGGCTGATCAATTTCATCTGAAGGTGTAGCTCAGTTTTAAAAAAGCACAAGATTATATCCCTTTTGATGTTATTCAGTGTTTAGATAATAGTTAAGGGTGAGATGAGAGCTCCCATAAGGATAGGCTCTGAAATTTCCAATTGAATACACCGGTGGCCCTCTTGTTTACACATCACGATGACGTCTAGCTCTATAGCTTCAATGTAAATCTCATGCTAGCGCCATCTATGTAACTAGCCCGTGATCGTCAATGCAACTGCTATAACCATAACCATTGCTCTAAAGCAAACCACTCTAAGCCACTAAATGAAAATTGTTAGTCCAGTGCAGTTGGATCCACGTTTAGCAAATAGGGCTGTTCGAATGATACCTACGCTATAATAGATGCAAATTTCTCAATAACTGGAAGGTTCTGCAGTGATTCGAATATGGTAATAAACTCGAATCATTGATTGATACAGTGTGATTAATTTGAGAAACTGGATTTGTAGTACCTTCTTACTTACATACATATTATGTATACCTTCTTACTTAGGTACATACATATTATGTAACATATCATAACATACCATCACGGAAATCGAATGTTGAAGGATGAAATAAAATAATTGAGGTATTTAGGAGGGGCTCGCGGCTAAGTAATAACTAAGCTGATCAACTGATCTGCAAGGTTAAGCTGCGCTCGCTGCGGTCATTGCATGGATGGATGGTGACCATTCGTAACACATCAATACCTATCCGTGCATCTGAGAGCACGTAAAACCGTCGGTCTCCGTTGTCATACGAACATCTTTGACAATTGTGAGAGGTAGTAGAAGCCCAAAATGAGTGTGACAACCAGTCTATCCTCCGAATATCGATATTACCCGGAAATTGGGTTACGGAGGTTTGACGGCAGTCGCTTCGTGTAATATGCTGATATTCAGCCACATTTGGTTAGCCTGGAAATCGACCCCAAAATAGTAAGTTGGGAAAAGGCTCGGAGGATGATGAGGTTTGTCTGTAAATTTATCGACAGGCGGTGGCTATACATAATTATATTATTTAATTACGTAATATAAGTCCTGTGTGTTACCAGGGGTAAATTATTTATTTTTCTCACTTATTCCGTTACCATATTATCTCAAAAACGGAGATTAAAATACAATATTCCGCTTACAAATTGGCTTTAATTTTGTTAAAATATTTTCTAAGTACTGCTGAGGCTTGATCTATGGCTTAGCGGCAGGTAATTATGATGGCTGTATCTTCCCTAATCTGAACACGCCTCTGTAAATATTACATAGTCTGTTGGTACCTATTATTCTAGATAACACAAAGAGGATATTAAATTCTATAAATACATTTAAGACTAATAGCTCCGATGGGTACAAGCCAATCAGAACCTTGACCCATTCCACCACGATATTACTTTTGCTATAAAACTTAACATTTCATTGCGAGTTTCTCATAATTTTCGATTATAAATTGTATGTAAGTGCCGCAATGGACTGCGAATGGTCTGAAACTTCTCTACGCTTTGAATTTGAGTAGTGTAGCACCTGTTTCCTAATTAGACATTCCACAGTTAGTCGAGTTATTTGAGCGGGACGTTGAATAATACTCGGGTTCTTGTATATTTCATTGTCCCTTGCGGTCCCGAGCTGTGTCGTATGGGCTCTGACTATGAATAAGACACTTACCTACTCTCCCGAAAGGGTGCCAAAGAAAAAGAACACATTTTATTTATTGTAAAACATGCAAGCAAGGCTGCCTGTTGCAACAGCAGTTTATAGATAATGGTGATGCCATTTGTATCATTAGTGACGTATCACTTTGAATCTGTGATGGCTATATTACCCGATCATTGCTTAGCGGCTAAAATATTTAACAATTCAGTGGTACTTCCACAAATGAACGTGTGCAATGTGCAAATGAAATGAGCAGCGGAATTCTAACGCTTAAAAATTGATTAAATAAATATATTAAAGACTAGCTTCTGCCCGCGACTTCATCCGCGTAGCGTTATGATATATAGCATATAGCCTTCCTCAATAGATGGGCTATCTAACACAGAAATATTTTTTCAAATCGGACCCGTAGTTCCTGAGATTAGCGCGTTCAAGCAAACAAACAAAAAAACAAACTCTTTAGCTTTATATACTAGTATAGACTAGTATAGATTTTATTTCATATTCCCTATTTACACCGTGGATTTTGGCTTTAAGCCCGGAAAATTGCAATAAAGTCACACTCCCTATTACAACGAGTTAAAAATAACTACTACCTACAACTTTCTTCCCCCTTCCGGGATAGAGGCGTTATGGTGTGCAAGTATTAAATTTAAATAGGTAGTCGCTTATTAATGTCTTATTAAAAAACAAAATATTTCCAGGATCTTGCATTTACATATATAAATCTTTATTACTCATGTCCTGAATCCCCGTTTCTAAATCAAAACTCATATGAGCCCCAGTTCCATAAATCGTCGCTCAAGTAATGTGTAATTTTCATAACATTTAACACACAATATCAAAAACGGTGTAAGAATCATAATAAGATGGTTACACGGAGGATATTATGTAAGGCTTCAACGTCACCCACCGACTGTAAAACGACCCACGTCACATGTACTCAGGTATTCCCTACTTAAACCCGTGACTTTGCCGGCATCAAATTTATATTGCCTTATATTTGGCGGGAACCATAAATCCTTTAAACTAAAAGTCTGATTTTATTCAGCTCTAGAGATTTTGTCGGAGAAATTCTTAGGAGAATATCTGAAGTTTATATCGTAGGATAATGCTTTTAAACTTTGTAGTTACCTACATCTGGTTGGAATGGAAGCTGAATACATAGATAATTATCATAAGATTAACAATAAATTACCATTCTTCATTACAAATATAAATAACATACGTGTCTATGTACATATCATTACACCTGTATTCCCCGAAAGGTTAAGCAGAGGTGTTCTAAATTACACCCATAATTTACAGGTATATTTAGATTTATATTCTTATAGCTGTAGTAATTTTTTAATTCACTGTTAGCCTTTCAAGGCGTGAAAGCACTCATCATAATAATCAAATTTCACCTATTATGAGATCAACCTAAAAATATTGAAAGAAAATATTATTTGCTGTTTCATAAAAATGTTTTTTTAAGAAGTACCTTTTATTAGGATGTTATTGTTGCTATTTACATGAATAAATATCATTTACCTACATCGTTAGTAACTATGGAACTTGAAAGGATGATTCAATGATTCGGACAACCAGAAATAAAATATTCCAATCAAAACATCACCTAACCGACATACCTACCTCAAACGCATGGCACGTTTGAATTCAAATAAAAGAGTGTCCGTACATCGGACAGAACATTAAAAGGTCGTTTGGGACTTCAAATAAAGATTTAGATGCATAAAGATCTATTGAACGATCAATACGGGTATGAAAGGAGCATAAAATAAAATTGGATGTAATAAAACGGCTATACCTGGTGGCACAGCCGCGGCATATCGTATTCCTAACTATACGTGTGTGGCTACCAAACCGGAGATTTAAAAAGCTTATGAATTTTATTAAAATACAAATGATGCCCGCCATTGAGATATTATGTTTTTAGTCGCATTGTTTAAAGTAACATAACACACCAACTCCATGTTATGTTATGATTAACATACCATCACACCTGTATTCCCTGAAGGGATAGGTAAAGGTTTACTCAATGACAACCACTGCACTGGTATGTTTAGGTCCCATGTAATGATGTAATAGAATGCTTATTGCTACGAATCCAAATTTTAAGATACTACTGAGAATTTCATAGAAAAGCACAATAACACTTTGCTTGACCTGGCAATCGAACCCAGGACTTCTACTATAGCAGCCACGCTTCGGCTCACTATTACTAATATAGCAATCTCTCTATTATCTCAAATCTATAGTTTCCCTTCATTTCTATGTATCGTATCTTTCCAATCAAGTTATGCCCTGGATTATCTCAAATGTAAACTTTTCCAACATTTCTAAGTATCTTGCACAAGTAACATTTGCGCGTTTCATTTTCCTCGATCCTGATTGTGATCGGGACGTGAGAGTGAGCGATGCCAAATCAAGATGGCGTAACACCCCGATTCTAATCAATTATAAGCGAACTAACTTAGTGAATGAAAATGTTTGGGCGGAATTGGCTTCAAATATCTCAGTAAATTGGAAGCAATTAACGCTCTAATGACATTATAGAACAGTGAACGTATTGATAAAGATTTTTTCTTTGAAGAAATGGAAATATGATTAGGTATTGAATTAGGAGAGTGTTTATTTTATTATATTATATATATATAATTATGTACTTGTGTAGGTACTTAAGATGAACGAGTTAAATTAGGATTAGAAATGGATCGAAAAAAATAATTTAATAAAAACCAACAGCGATGATCGCTTCTTCGTCTGTATGTACACCAGAGAGGTCAAGCTGTATCTCAGGATCCGTTTAATTAATTGAGATAAGAAGTTCACCAGTTTTTAAGTTGTAGTATATACTTTCTATTCTGGGTTCGGAAACGGTTATATACCCTACCCATTTTTTAAATATCTTCAATGTACAGATACAGCTTTTTACAATTTTATAATATTAGAGAAGAAAATATAATATTCAAATATTATCTAATCTTTTTTCTTGTTAATCCTTCGAAATTAAGAAGCTAATTTTAATGGTTTTCCTAAGAGTCTATTTTCAATTATATCTCTACCTCTCATCACACGAGCGTGCTTTTCCATTACATTGAAGTGCTTTCATTTTTCCTATCATCATATTATTCATCTTTGAGAAGAGGCTTTTCATAAAAAAAAAACAGACAACGACACATAGACTTTATTATAAATTAATGTTTGTTTTTGTACTTTTAGATGACGTTACATCTTGGAGTACAGATTATTAGTATTTAGATACACTAAATCAATTTCATACTTATTATATCGAAATTATTGAATAGTTGTTCATTGTCTTAAGCGTAAGTTCTGGTCTCGGGTTCGATGCATGCCAAGCACTTCTTCGATTCTTTTTGGGTTTCAGTTTACGACAATAGGCTCGCCCTTTATTATACAAGGCCTAAACATACCGGTAAAGTTATTTTATTGAAAAATAACTTAATAATCGTAGCATGAAAAATGAAAAAAAAAAACACACCGGTAAACATACAAATTTTGTCGGGTTGGGTGTTTGTGTATGTGAAATTTTGCGTTTGTAAACGCATCTCCGAAAAAAGACTAAGCCGTAATAATAGTCACTTGTTAAAAAAAAATACAAACCAATTTTAGAAACCGCTGGTTTTATGGCTGTACACGGACAGTTAGATGTGCAGAAACGACGCCGACCATATCCATGGTCCCAGCTCCCAGCTCTATACCGTTAGGTGCGCTCCAGAGTATCATGACCAATCCGAATGAATCGTTTTATTATATGCATAGGCCCTTTTTTAGCCGTAGAACTTTGAATATGCGAGTATTCCATGTTATTTTTTTTTATAGGATAGGGGAGCAAACGAGCAGGCGGATCACCTGATGGTAAGCGATAACCGCCGCCCATGGACACCCGCAACACCAGAGGAGTCACAAGTGCGTTGCCCGCCTTTTAAAAGGGTTTGGGCCTCCGGTAACCTCATTCACTCGGCGAAACACAACGCAAGCGCTGTTTCACGCCGGTTTTCTGTGAGGCCGTGGTATCACTCCGGTCGAGTCGGCCCATTCGTGCCTAAGCATGGCTCTCCCACGTCAAAAATAAAAAATCGTTGTAAACGGTAAGTTTCATGTCTGTTCCTGCTGCCGGTTTTTGAGACATATTATTACTTAATGAAGCATACAAAAATACCATCACTGCTGCTTTTCCAAAAGATGTAAGTAGAGGTGTACTTTTACACAGCCAAATTTTGCAATTATGTTTAGATCTCACGTAAATTAACCGGGAGCAAATTCAAACTCCGAGTTTTTTTTATGGGATAAACGAGCCTACGTATCGCTTGATGGTAAGCGATCACCGCCACCCATTGACAACAACGCCAGAATAGTCATAAGTGCGCTGCTGGCCTTTGAAAAGGGAGTACGCTCTTTTCTTGAAAGTTTGAAGGTCCGGAAATACGCAGGCGACAGGTCATTCCACTGTTTTGTTGTGCAAGGCAGAAAGTTCTCTCAGGACCTGTAGTCTCTATAAAGCAGTTACTATAGATATAGCTAGATAAAAGGGACTTAGCTCAATTTCAAACATTAATTGTTTGATACCTTAATTTTTTTAATACTCATTTTTTGATAATACCTTAATCGCGGGAGCATAAACTAAAAATGGATATAAATTACGCCCAAAACTCGAAACAAATATACACGGAACATACAGTATTGGTCTTGAGTAAGAATAGAACCCACAAAATGCGTTGCAACAGTAGTAGTGAGGTACCCTAACTTTTACACCGAACGTGCAGTCGATTACGACATTACGAGAGCTGGAAATTAAACCCATGAACTTTATTACTGAGGTTCATGTGGCGCCCTAACTGGGGTAAGTAATTATGTTTTGTATTACTGTTTAAGACTAAGTACACAATGCCTTGACCCCTTTTATCTCTGTCATTTTCCTTTCAATGCTTGGCTCTTTACAGTGTACTTACGATCGGAGTTTCAGATTATAAGACTTTTTACTAACTACTCAAGTAACAGTCTAGTGGACTCAATAGCCGACTATTACGCTAGAGGTCCTTATTTTGATTCCCAGGTCGAGCAAAGTGTATGTCGGATTTTCTATGAAATTCTCAGTAGCAGCTCGGAATTTGGTATTTGTGCCCGGACAATGGTAACTGGCTTGCCCCCTCTTACATGCGACCTAAACTATTGGCGGACCGTGGGTGTACATTTTAGTACAGCTCTGCCTAATATTTTGGGGAATACAGGCGTGATGGTATGTTACTAATAACTATTATCAGCCATATCATAATTATTAGTTGATTTACAATGAAGTTAATACCGGTATCCTGCAGATAGACCGGTTGTCAGGCTTTTTCGATTTACTTTTTCTACCACGAAATATGGTCATAGGTGTTCGTATAACTACGGCGGTTTTATGTAATCTTCGAGGCACGAGCACCAACCATATCATAGCAAACCCTGCTTAACTTTACCGATCGATAAGTCATCGAAGTTTTCACTTAGAAGCGAGCCACACCGAGTTCTAAATACTGTTATGAATATTTTTCTGAAGAGTCAATGTAGGCACATTTTTAATCCCTCAAAATTGACTTTCCAGCTACTTTATAAAACTATACTTCTATATAACCTTCCGAAGGCTCATCAAAATATTGGATCTCACTAAATTCTAGCGTTACGATATCATATTTGTTTGACGACCTAAATGGCGAAGCGAGCGAACATCCGGCGCTTTGATATCCGCATTGTGACAAATATTTTTATCGCCTAGAAATATTTGTTCCAAGTCTGGAATTTTGTAGTATTTTTCATGTATAAGGTAATAGTGATCGTATAGGGTAGTTGACTGGTGTTGAATTTATAAAAAAATAACAGGTTTGGTGAAAATAAATAATTGGATATCTGGCAAAATATATAAATCCACAAAAAACATGGGTGAAGGATGTAGGGAGAAGAAACAGAGCAGTCTTCTCCCTCCCTTGACATAAAACAAATATTAGAATGAAATTGTACGGTACGGTAACTTCCAGTATAATTCTCTCTTTGACTAGCATGATTAATACCTACGCGTATTCGTTAAAGGGCAATAAATCAAAATACTTATGTTAAGTTTTGAAATTCAAAATCAAAATTCAATAGTTAATAAGCATCATGAGCCCAATGGTACGGCTGCTAAACATGGGTCCTGAATTAAATTTCCAGATCGAACAAAGTGTAATTGGGTTTTTCTATAAAATTCTCAGTAGTTTGTATTTGTGCTCTACCTAATACTTAAATGGAACCTAAGACATGCCGTGGAACTGTGGGTGTACTTATATCACCTCTGCCTAACCCGTCGAAGATATAAGTGTGATGGTATTTTTTAATTTCATACATAACAATGAATTTTTAATGATGGTTTATTCTTGATTGAACCATCAATCAGGCAGCTGTGTAAGCTCATTGCACCGAATTCTAAAAAGTTTGTAGAACGTATTACATACATACATTAACATACATAAAGTCACGCCTCTTTCCCGTAGGCAGGCAGAGACCACAGACTTCCACTTGCTACGATTCTGACATACCTCTTTAGCTTCATCCACATTACTGCGATTGTTTTGTGGCTGATAAGGAAGTTTTTTACCGTGGGAGAGCAATGTTCATCATCCATGAGCCGAGTCGACCGGAGTGATACCACGGCCTCACAGAAAACTGGCGTGAAACAACGCTTACGTTGTGTTTCGCCGAGTGAGTGAGGATACCGGAGGTCTAAACCTGCTTAAAAGGCGGGCAACGCACTTGAGACTCCTCTGGTGTTGCGTGTGTGTGTGTGTTGTTCCCCTTGAAATAAGAATGGCGCTCTACGCATTAAACAGCGCTATCTCTTTCGCACAACATAAAAATTATCGCGTTGGCCTCAGTATCTATTATTCTGCAGATTATAATTTTGCTACAGTTTATGTTCCCTTGGCCACAAGTGGTACAACTTGTCATTTGAAGGCATATCAGTTATCTAGGCTTCAAAAGGGCAGTCTCAAGGGCCCTAAGACATAAACGCGGGAACTTAAGAGATTAGATACTACGCGAAATATTATATAGACCAGTTTTTGCTGCCATAAAAGAGGAATAAATGTACCGTTTTATGTTACGAGGTTAAAATGTTTCTCTTGTTAGTAATTTAGCCTAACATAAATGCGATTATTGTAACTGCCGAAAAGTGCTATAGGATCAAAATCAAAACAAGATTTTCTTGAGAAAACTACCTATATCATTAGTCAAGAGATCTTGTATTCGATTTCCAGTCAAGTAAAGGTTTATTGGTTTTTTCTATCAAAATCCTCCGGTGAATGGCACTAGGCTATTGTATGGGACCTAAACATACCGACGGCGGACATAATATGACTTTGCCTACTCCCTTCGGGGAATACAGGCGTTATGATACGTTATGTTCTTAAGAAAAATGATGAGGTTATGACTCTAATCAACCACAGCCATATGGCGATCGTTTGCTAAAATGTAATCGACGGAATTTGTGCATATTTATATAAATCTAAAGCAGGACGCTTGTTGAACGCAACACAACATCTGAATATTAACTGAAAGCAGCTATTATTCAGTGGATGACAGGGTCTGTTCCGTTGAGGACTGCGGCTATTATGATGATATGCAGCATCTCCTGCGATCAAGGTTTCGGAATTATCTTTACTATGAGATATATAAGCGACAAACATAGTATGCCAACTTCTAGTATCAATCCATACCATTCTGTTACCTGATGAGTGAAATAATGGTATGAACTTGCATAGAATGCGGGAATAAAAAGAAAACTAGACGTGAACCTTTAGCTAAACAATCAGCATTTCTTTCTTGCTGGACAAAAATAATCTGTACCGGAATATATATTATATACCTAACGTGATAATGAAATGACTAATTTTGCTATTTCGTGCGATAAGAACACCGGACCTACGTAAATAAGATCCGTGTGTAGCGTATCTAATTATCTATTATCCCGACGCTTAATAAATGATAGACACATAAAGATCATTATTACAGACTCACTTTGGCCTTGAACTTTGCTGAGAGTAATGTGGTCTAACATTGATATTGTACGTTATGCAATCCAACTGACATAATGACCAAAAATTTAAATTGAAATTATTTTATTTTAATAGTTATAAAAACAGGGAACAGATTGAGTATTACATAGAATCAAGTTATGACTAACTGTCATACTTTTTTATACAAAACCCTTATTGTGACTGCGGATAATTCATTCTGCAAAACTAAATTGTAAATATTTATAACTGTCTAAATATTTTTAATAGTTTTGTCAAACATAGCAATAGATTATTAATAATAATAAAATAATAGATTAATAATATAATAGATTATTTTAATAGTTTTGGCAATAGAAATCTAGCTGGACTATAAATGGCTGCTTTATATAATGAAGTAGTTTTGTAAAATAATTAGCGGTTATGTAAAACAGCGAATTAAGCAGTTCAATTTATTCATGAAATATAAAAATATTAGGCAGAGGTCTATTTAATGTACACCCACAATTATTAGCCTCTATAATTTTGGTTATAGAAAAAACATTAGAGTTGAGAATTTATTAGAAAACCCCAATAACATTGCTCGATATAGAAATTGAGCTCAGGACTTCACGCTAAGTAGTCGCGTTTAGCATCCACTAATGAGTCGTCAAAGTATTTTTTTTATGAAAATTATCAATGACCGCCTCGTACAGTACACATTATAGATACTGCCGCCATCTTTAACGACAAATCCAGATCGTTTGTGTTCATTAGTTAGTGGCCACTAATGGAAATGGTGCTATGAACAAACGGAACGGTCGCCGGAATGGTTTCGCGCGGCATTTAACCTCTCGCCTCATGTACATTTAGTTTTTAGACCATATTTTAAGCTTGAATTGTTTTATGTAATTATATGCCCGTACGCTCACAATCTCAGTTATGTTAGAACTACGCTCGTTTTTACTAATTATGCAGGTATTATGGAAATTTTTTGTTTGTTTTGTAAATTAAGTGTCACTAGGGAACGAGTGCCCGGAAAGTTTATTTACTAGTTTTTTTTATGGGACAGGGGGGAAAACGAGACGCCGCCTATGGACATCTGGAACACCAGAGGACTCGCAAGTGCGTTGCCCTCCTTATAAAAGTGTTTGGGCCTCCGGTACCCTCCACTTTTCTTTGTTCTTCCTCTAGAACTCTAAACCTCCATATTTACATTCACTACTCTTTTAGTTACATTCCTTTCATTCTTCCTCAACAATTGCCCATACCAAGACAAACGATTCACTTTCAACTTTTCTGATACCGATTTCATGATAAATAGTGCGAAATTCCATACCTTTAAGTACCCCCGGTTCGAATTTTCGAACAGTGGCCGAAGTCCTTCAATCAAGATCGGGTTCGCCCTTGGAGTTATTGAGCGCAATCGCCTTTATTACATTTCACATGTACTTACCATCTTCGATGGATCTCTCTAAATGTGGCTTAGAGTTCATAACAATGTAGCTCTACGTAATTATCTAAAAAAATCAAACTAGCGTTGGGACCGCCTGCCAGGTGAAGATGGAGAACATTTAAAGAATCATTAGGTACCTACTTGCTATAGCCGCCGGCGGCGGCTGCACTTGAGTCCATAAAGGACTAATTACTAAGTTTTTCAAGGTATCTTAATATTATTCTACAATATTATTATGGGGCATATATGTATATTTAAGGCTTTCTACAGATACATAAATTCAGAAACTATATATACTAATATATACTATATTTACCGCTTGTGGCTTCAGAAAGTTTATTCATGTTGTCTTGGGGAGGATACGTCAATAGTCTCCTATCGCCCCGGGCCTTAATGAAGACATTCGTGGAATTTATCAAATTGTCTAAGTGGGTAGCGATTGTCTCGGTAGAATAGATCGGAAGATAGAAGGTTTAATCACCTAAACCTCTGAGTGGGTTCTAATAATAATCATAATAGATTCAATGTTCGCAAATCATGAGCCCGGGTTAACACAATTTGCTTTTATAGGTATTTACAACTAGAATTCACTCGCAACTTTGTTTGCGTGGAACTAATCCAAATAAAACATAACCTACTTTACTCAGGGGTATTGTTTCTGTTTATTAATAAAAAACAACGTCGGATCAGTAGTTTCAAAGATTACCTACCTTATAAATATAAAAAAAACTATTTTTAATCCTGTTCAAGATAATTTTTTTGGCCAATATTTATATGTCTTTAATTTAATATGACTTAATGTCAAATAATTTAATATGACTTAGCGCCACTTGCACCAACTTCTTAAATGTGTTTAAATTGTATTTAAACACAAAATTTCTATGAAAAATCGTGTTTAAATACAATTTAAATACAATTATGAAGTTGGTGCAAGTGGCCCTTAATCTCTACTATTATAAAATTGTAAAAAAGCTGTGTCTGTACATTGAAGATATTTAAAAAAAACCACGTGGGTTATGGTATATAAACGTCTCCGAATCCAAAAATGTGATTTTTAAAATTCTTGTCTGTTTGTCTGTTTGTTATGGGTTGGAGCAAAAACTACTGATTCGATTTAAATTTTATTATCACTGTTACAAAGTATATGCTCCAACTTAAAAACTGGTGAACTTCTTATGTCAATTAATTAATTGAATCTTGAGATACAGCTTGACCTCCTTGATGTATAGAGGCCTATACAAAAAAGAGGTCATCAATGTTGGTTTTTATTTTTACTCTTGATATAGCTTCACGTGAGCGAAGCCGCGGGCAGAAGCTGGTGTAAAATAATTACAGTTAATTTAAAAAAATCCTAAACCTAACCTAAAATTACCGCTGGCTAACCTTTCACTTCGAAGGGTTAACAAGTGATGTACTAATTTCACCCAATGTTCCTCGGTACGTTTTGATCCCATGTAACATTATATTTAAATGTAAGCCGATAGATATCTTATTTAATACCCAATCAACGCCTATCGTGAACAATTTAATATGATTACTTTACTAATATTATAAACATGAAAGTTTGTGAGGATATATGAATGTAAGGATGTTTGTTACTCTTTCAAACCAGAACGGCTGAACGGATATAATGTAATATAGATTATAGTCTGGAATATCCTCACGCTACTTTTTATCGAAGTCGCGGGCAGAAGCTAGTATAATTATATTGTATACTGATTTCTGAAGCTTACGCGAATATTAGACATATTGAAATAAAACAACTTTACGGATTCTATCGCGTTATATTAGTACAAGTCAAAACCCGACGTTTCGGACCCTTTACAGCGTCCATGGCCACGGGCAGACTACTGTCAGGTCTACCCGTGACCATGGACAATATAATTATATTGTAATTCCACGAACATTTATGACAATAAGATTAGATTGGTATTATAATTTAAACAAATTATAAGAACCAGAATAATACCCTTCCCTTACCAATAATAAATACTTGTAATACGCATTACAAGTGAAAGGCCACTTTAACTTGTAATACGTATTAGGTCTTTTGTTTAGCCTCAAGTGAGCAGTCGAGGTCATTTTGTTCGAGGAAGTCCATTCGCTGTCCGTGTGCTAATTACTTGCTGATACAGTGCCATCCTTTTGCGTCCCCTAAACAGTAAATTACTTTCGATCCGCTGTTAGGTGGGATAGAAAAGACGCATTGCGTAAGTACTTAAATTAGCTAGTAATTATCTAACATACCATCACGCCCGTATTCTTCGAAGGGTTAGGTAGAGGTGTATGAGTTCGCAGATGATAAAGTTAAGATGAATCTTTGAAATTAAAAAAGTGTTAAACTTAACAAAAAATTACATATTGTGGCTTAACGACTACAAAAATATTTAGGTTGCTTTTAAACTGTCTCATTAGTTTAGCGATCTTGAATTTGAATGCTACGCTAGAGTTGCTGGGTTTTCTTCCCAGATTGAGCAAAATATTATTTGTTTTTTTATGAACATTCTCAGTAGCACCTTGGTCCTTGGATTTGTCATTCACTTAATGCCATTAGGCTCGCCCCTTATTACATGAGTAACTGGTACCTACCTAACCCTTTGGGGAATACAGACATGATGGTGCTATAATTATGTACCTATCTTTAATATTAAAACTAACAGTATACTTTTAAATCGCTTCATACGCCCATTAAAATCACATTACAATCTCCACGATCATTATTACAGAATCAATGACTCATCAACTATCTTACTGGACACGGAACACGGAATCCACAAAGTATATTAGGTACTTCTATGACGTAAGCGGGCATTACGCGTGAAGGGGAGAAAGGGGTGAAATATGCCGAGCGACGCTGGGGTATACTGGTGGTTAATATACTATTAGAATTTTGGGAGATTGGAATTTTGCTCTAGCTCTGTTTTCCCCGAAGGGTTAGACAGAGGCGTACTAATATACACCAACAGTTCGCCGGTGTGTTTAGGTTCCTAGTAATAGGGGGAAAGCCTGTTGCCATGAACCGGACATAAATTCCAAACTCTGAGCTGCTACTGATTATTTAATGGAAAAACTCAATTACACTTGCTCGAATCCAGGGAATCGAACCCAGGGCCTCTAGCGTAGCAGTCGGATCAGGACCACTAGGGTAATGAGGCAATAATTTAACTAACAAAGTATTTTTATTACAAGGTGATCTAAGTCACGATAATGACACAGAAAATAGACCGAAATTCTATTTTTAACATGGTAGGTTCTATTTGACCTACCTGGTACCTACATGGGTGACCAAATTGGAATATTTCATTATTTAGGTGCCAGAAATACACTATAGGTATTGGCAACAGAATTATTGTGTCGAGTGTACGATAAAAAAAATCTATAATTAATATTTGTCGCTCTCCTATATGGTAGGCGTGGTTACAAACACATAATAATATTTTTATTATTAATATTTATTTAATATTTATTTTTAATATTTTATTCCGCAAACACATACAACAGTGTTGCATAATGGTTTTTTTTTTGCATTAAAAAAATATTCATGTAATGGATGTGAACCCGTCTTTGCTGGATTTAGACTTATGCTGGAACCACCCTGTGGTTAAAACAAATGTCACACAAGTTCAAATAGCCTAACTCAACACAACTACTTGTAGGCATAGCAAACATTTGTACGTGCGTGAACCAGTAACCTCTAATGTAAAGCTAAGTGTTTAGCTACTAATGTTGCTAATGGTAGATTACTAGGTACCTACTAATACTATAATCTTGTAATCTTGTTAGTGAGTAAATAGTTCTCGGTATTATCATATATTTCAGTGAAAGAATCGCGAAACCCGAACAAAACGCTTTAAGTACTTACACTTTTATTTCACTTCCCGAGTGGGTGTTCCTCGATAGATATAATATTCGACGACCTCTGTGGTTTAGTGCTTCGAGTACCGGACTGCTGACCATGAGGTCGTGGGTTCGATTCCCACAGGACACAAAAATGTATGTGATGAATATAAGTGTTTGTGTTCGTCTGGGTGTTTCTTATGTATTATAAGTATGTATTTACAAAAAAAAAGTATTTTTGTATTATATCCATTGTCTGGTACCCATAGTACAAGCTCTGCTTAGTTTGGGACTAGATGGTGCTGTGTAAAAAAAAATGTCTCAGAATATTTATTTTATTATTAAAAAATATCACGAGAGAATCAGTTTTTTCTAGGTATTACAAGCGCGCTCTATCGTAGATCGCAATGTTGCTTAACATTAGGCGAACAAGTGTAGTGGTGGACAAGCGTAAGCCTATGAAGAATAAAAAAAGAAAGATTAAACTTCAGACAGGATTCAAATGTACGTATCCTCTGGTACATGGGATGCTACTAAGACAGCCTTTGATAAATTTGTTCACATTCTCCATCTTAAGGTAATGTTTGCAATAAATTTCTGTCCATGCATTTTAACCGCATTCGATCGATTTTTTTTTCACCAATAGGTACCTACCTCTTAAAATAATTATTCTGTATCCGTTAATGTGAAATACCTACTGATATTTAATAATTATGATATTATTTTTTAAAGATTTAAAATTTTACTTATTTTAAATTGACCCGAGAATTGCCTTCGTTTTTAAACGGAAACTCGTCATGCTCTCGCCAGGCGAAGATAATAGTCTCGGTGATTGTATTCGTGAGAGCATTTCTACAAGCCCGACAAATGGTAATAGCAGAACTTGTCAAACACACAGCGAATCGAAGGCATTGCTAAAGCGAAAAAAATTACAATAGATGTAATGAAAAAAATACAAAAGACGAAATTCATACGACTATGGCACTTCAAATTAAAAATGTTTTGCCAAGCATTCGGTTTGTTGCGCTTGAGAAGAAGCCTAAGTTGTAGTAAGAGTCGGTATTATAATGAGACGTTAGTCAATTGTTTTAAAATTGGGAGCATTCAATTCTTGATTTTGAAACAATTGACTACCATGCCAATTGAATACCATTTGAAACAGTTGAATTGCAAAGGAAGGAAAATTATACATTGTCGAAGCAATTTATTTTTTGTAAAACCATTTTTGACACCGTAAATTGTTTTAGTATGCAAAATAAATACGTAGGTAGATATGTATAACACAAATTTCATATTAAGCTGCGAAGCAATCTGTTTGAGCGAATAATTTTGGTTTACCTACCATTAAGAAATGTATATAAAATTATATTTTACATGTTAGCGAGTATACTTACCTACCTGAAAATATGGACTGAGGTATATTATAACTGTAGCAGTCTAATATTCTAAATATTATACTTCGACTATCTCGTTTATTCATATAACGACCCGTTTCTCGCAACATTAGACATTTGCTAGCTAGCACAACAGCAAAAATAAATGAGGTTTTTTATCAAAAAACTACAGCCGTGGAAAGGAAGGCATTTCCTTCAAAAGATATACGATCGCAGCGACACCGGGCGGCGACGGCAAAAAACATAATCCTTAAAACAAAGAGCTCTCTAGAACTACTCATTCTTCACATTTCATTTGATATCAATCACGGCTTACAAAGTCTCGGTGGCGCTCGGCGGTGTTCGGCAAACTCCGGAACTTTAGTTCGTAGCGGCTGTAGTCCAGTTTATCTACTCTGCTACGGGGATCGCACGTGTCGGCGTAGAGCGCGTCGTAGCAGCGTAGCGGGAGGTTCGAGCGTACTACGAGTACCGGGGTTACGTTGTGAAGTGACTTTAACTTTTGTGGTGTACGCTTCTAGTGAAAATTACCAGTATGTTCGTGAAATTGTGAGTTAATTGAAGGATTAACACTGAGTTGTTTTGGTACACATCTGTGATTATTACATGGTGAGTATTGCACGTTATGAGCTTTATACGATCCTCAATTAAAATTAATGGAAACACTTTTTTAAGTACTTCAGTAACATTGCGCGTCATGGTACAAATTTAATAGAGCTATGAATGGTGGAATAATACCATAATAAAAACGATCTTTACTAATTATTTTAGTAGATTATTTAGTTTTTTAATTTCTAAAACTGGAACTTGGTATTTTAATTATTGATTTTTTTTGCTTGAAATTATTCAAAATAAAAATAATACAGTAAAGGCTGAGACACAAATCTGGAGTTAACTAAAAACGATTAAATTTAACAAAATTTAAACAATATTCAATTCTATTAAGATTTTAGGTAGGTACATTTTTATTTGTATCCAATGCAGTAATAGAAGCATAATTCCCTAATGCTAATAACATTCATTAATGTTATTATATAAAGTCTATAGGGTACATATTCGACCCATGTCGCCGGGGAAAGGTCGGGGTATGACGAAGGAGTTTAGATGTGAAAAGAAATGTTAATACCATATATTAACTTCAATTATTATATTTTTATTATTAACTGCCTCATTAGCCAAGTTGTCCTGACCGCGACTGCTACGCTAGAGGTCCTGGGTTCGATTCCCAGGTCGAGCAAAGTGTTATTGGGTTTTTCTATGAAATTCCCAGTAGTAGCTCGGAGTTTGGAATTTGTGCCCGGTTAATGGCAATAGGCTCGCCCCCTATTATGGGTGTACATTAGTACGCCTCTGCCTAACCCTTCGAGGAATACAGGCGTGATGGTATGTTATGTTATGTTATTATTATATTTAAATTTTCTGAAACAGAGATCCGATTTAAAACATTAGGGTGTATTCTTAGAACCGAAATGGTTAAATATCAACGAATTGTGTAATAATATATTATGGAACCATCTCGAAAATACCATATCAGATACTTAAAAATCTGGCATTAAAATGAGAATGTTATGAAAAGATTCAGAGGAAAAGAAGATAAACAAATTATAATACTGCTTCATTAGTCTAGTGGTCCCAAACGCGGCTGGCGCTAAAATTCCATTCGATCCTCAGGTCAAGCAAAGCGTAATTGGAATTTCAATAAAATTGTCAGTAGCAGCTCGGAGTTTGGGGTATATTCCAGTTAACGGCAATAGGCTCGCCTCATAAGGAACCTAAAATAGCGGTGAACTGTGCTTATAATATCATAGAAAAATCCAATATCAATTTATTCGCCCTGGGAATCGTACCCAGGACCTCTAATGTAGCAGTCGCACTTAAGACTAACAAGGTAGTTAAAATAGCAATAAAAAAAACGAACGATTAACGATATTTGATGATTAATTTTTTTGTTATATTTGTTTGATACGTAGTACTCGCAACCGGCGCGTATGTATGAGAAGATGTGTGAATGTGGCAGAAGCAAAAGAAGTACCTATGCAACAATCGTAGCAAGTGGCGGTCTATTTATTTTATTTTATTTATTTATTTCATTACAACGGTTGTGTTACAACCAATTACAGTAAATAAAATTAGAAAAGAGACAATTTTATCAAGCATTAAAATATATAACATAAACAAAGTACGTTAACAACACTCATAAATTCTCTCACAGTACTTCTGACCTACCAATAAAATCTTCGTCCACCCCTCAGTCTACAGTTTCTGCCTACCCCTGTAGGAAAATACGTGAGTGTAATTACCTATGTATGTATTCTTAGTTATGGTCAATTATATTTTATAACTTCTATGTAGGATTCTAAAAAATTCTTTATATTCAAATTTTGCAGGTAACAACTTTCTGTCTCCACTCCACAAGTTCTATTGTTTCATGGCTTCGAAGCCTCCTTTATCTTATTTCCCCCTTGAGATAAGTAATTTGTTCGTGACGTCACTGTTTGTTATCTTCGGCGCGACATTTGACAAGATACTTATTTCTTTTCTTCATTTATCGACATTTGTGAAGTGTAAAGAGTTTTGTATTCGAATATTCGGTGTTTGCTATCCGTTTTGCTCATACAATTTGACGACAATTTATTATTCAGCGCTCATTTTTCTTTTTAGGTTTTCGTGTTTTATGCCTTTTCTCTACTCGATTACAAGACAGAAATAATTTACATACTTTATGTCGTTTTTGAGATGTAAATGAGTCTAGGTTGTTTAATATGGCTGTAATGACAGACAGTTTCTCATCAAACATCTATATGTTAAAGCTCTTTCACCGACCTTGAAGCGTGAAGTTGAGAAGTATTAACTGTAATAATTTTAAGTCATCTATTTCTGCGACAATGACGACGTCCTTTCCCATAATAATTTAGGTAATTATACCAATGCTTTGGTAATATTTATGTAAAATGTTCTTTATCTCTCTGGTCTCAACCTGGGATTTGAACCTAGGACCTCAGACACACCAACCTCCCTTGTGACTTCCTCTTCTTCCTGCCCTTATGGCAGATCAAATCCCATTATTAGTAAACAAATATTATAAAAAGATTGTTAAACTCATTACCCTTCTTTTTTTTGAAGTTGGGTAAAAATAGAGATAGTTAATTCTTCAAGTTCAAGCTCGTAATATGTCCAGTCCTTCTAACCTTTTTCCAACACTGTTGAGGTCTGTTTCCAGTCATAACAGATGCCGCTGATGCAATATTTTTCACGAAGCGACTGCAATCAGACCTCCGCAACCTAATTTCTGCCCAATTCCGATATCCAAAGGATAGGCAAGTTTTCAGGCATTTTGGGCTTCGTGACTATCACAAACAATTGTCATAGACAGCTTTACGTGCTCTTTAAGGCAAGGATCTCAATGTGTTAAGAATGGACTCCCATCTGTACACTGACCGTACCAAGTGTAGCTTAACCGAATAAATTTATATCAATAGAATGGTTAATCAGTTCAGTTATTATTTAGCCGATCTTCTGAAATAACATAACATAACATACCATCACGCCTGTATTCCCCGAAGGGTTAGGCAGAGGCGTACTAATGTACACCCACAGTTCACCGGTATGTTTAGGTCCCATGTAATAGGGGGCGAGCCTATTGCCATTAACCGGGCACAAATTCCTAACTCCGAGCTGCTACTGGGAATTTTATAGAAAAATCCAATAACACTTTGCTCGACCTGGGAATCGAACCCAGGACCTCTAGCGTAGCAGTCGCGGTCCGGACCACTTGGCTATTGAGGCAGTTTATCTTCTGAAATAATTCATTAAATTTCATATTTTGTCTATAAATTATTGATATCTGTTAATTTCACATCGATCAACTGAGACGTGAAATAAGACTAATGAGAATCGATAACTATTAGTGTTGATGTTAATTAAATTTGGGAGAGTGGCGTTGATTATAATGTTATAAAGCTTTGGATAATTCTTTGAGTTTCGTGTATTATTAATGTGGGTATGATAGAACAATATTATGGAGTAATTGAATTATATTATCATTTATTTGTTCCTATATTCAACTAGCAATCCAAGTTCTGCCGTGACCCTCCATCAGTCTGTCCCACTTAGTCATCAAGACGATATGTCGACGAGGATAATATCAAATAACTTTGATCAAAAAGTACCTACTACAGGTTTTTGTCATTTTGTTCTAATTTTGTGATCACATCTTCAACAAATTTGAATGGGAGCATTTCAAATAAAAAAATATTTTTCCAAGTCGGTTTATATATGACAGACTTCTGAGGTAAAGAAATTAAAAAAAAAACCAGTTGAATAATTAGAAGTCAGTAAAAAATCTTGTTAGAGATTCTTGGTTATTTATTTAAATAAACAAGAATAGTTACGATATAAAACTTGATCATAGCACAAGTTATTTTAGGAAAATATGTATGAATTTCATAAAATAAATTTACAAAAGTAAATCTCACGACAAAACTTTATTTTTATATTTTTATTGCATAATAGAGTTTGATTTAAATTTGAACTTTATTTACTTAATTTTTCGAGCATTGAGCAAGATTGTTTTTGAAAATGTTTCTTTTTATATTTTTTTCACTATTTATTTATTTTTTATGTTACTTACATATTTATACTTATATTTCCTGACTATAGGAGGTAAGGATTCACTCGGGCTACTTACAGCCCTCACATGTTACAGCGGCACCAAACAAATTTACTGTTTTACGTCGTAAGTATGTGAAAAGGTATTTACTTGAATGCCGTACCTACTCCATCTTAGACCTTGTTTGTGTTTTACTTCTGACACGATTAGGGTTAAACGTTTAGTAATAAAATTACATGTTGTGATTTTTGATAAATATTATTATTTATTATTTTCATTTATTGAGTTTCAAAGACCTTACAATTTGTGAAGTTTAGATTGAAATGTGGAAAATATGTGTATGTTCAACATCTTGGGCTCAATTCTTAGACCAATCAAAGTGTAAATGCGTTTTATGCGTTAGGTTATCAATAGCTCGGAATTTAGATGGACTTGCTCCCTAATATATGGGACCTAAATATTATTTATTAACCGGGCACAAATTCCTAACTCCAAGCTGCTACTGGGAATTTCATAGAAAAACCCAATAACACTTTGCTCGACCTGGGAATCGAACTCAGGACCTCTAGCGTAGCAGTCGCGCTCAGGACCTCTTGGCTAATGAGGCAGTTAATAGTTAGTTTAGCAGTTAGTCAGTTTAGCTAGTTTTAGTTCTATAGTCACAAGAAACCATAGAACTAAAACTCGTAGAAGTCTCATTAACACGCTCATCGCTTCCTTAACCTCCCGATCGGAGTAAGACCTATTTACAACGTAATCAGAGATAATTAACTACCCTCACTGCGTTCTACATAAATCTTTTGCTGCCCTATCTTAATTGTCTTACGTATGCGTTTCCGAGAAAGATAAAAGATATAATTAATCCGCAAATAGGGTATTAGGCAGTATTTGGTATAAAAGGTTTATAAAGATTATCTATATTAGATTTTGTATTTTGAGTATAAATTGTTTTTTATAAATTAACTAGCGGACCTGACAGACGTTGTCCTGCATGATATACCAAGCGATTAGGATATTAAAACAAAGTAAGAAAAATAACCTAGATACCGACTGCAGCGCCATCTGCCGGGCTTATTTTTTTTCTTTTTAAAAGCTTACATGCAATGAGGTTGTAGCTTACTTACTAGCTATTTATTTATTTACTCTATTGTTATTATTATTATCATGATAATTGAATATACATTTTAAAGTTAACGGCTGAACACTATCTCCTGAGATACAGGTCCCACTTAGTTCAGGAGATAGGGTCGACATTCTGTAATACCTCTAACCATCACATAAATAATGTAAATTGTCACCAGTTTTGTAACCTTTTTTAGTGGTGAGAAATAAAGATTTTATTTATTATTATTGTTTTTCAATCTTTTTTATAAATTGAGTAAGGACACATCACTATTTTATTGGATTAATGTAATTTATGTAACAACTTGTAGCATAATGCCTTATTAGTCTGGGTTCGATTCCTAGGTCGAGCAGTGGTATTGGATTATACTCATTAATAGCTCGGAGTTTGGATTTGTGTACCGCACTCCCTAGTACATGGAACCTAAACATACTGGCGAACTGTCAGTGTACGTTATTACTTCCAACTCTGTCTTACTCCTATAGCGAAATAGGCGTGATGGTATCATGTACATAATAACGAGTAATAATGGTACCAATTATACACATAATCATGCATTTTATGCGGTTTTTTTGAGAACAGCTGTAATTTAGGTATATAAAGATAAACATACCATCACGCCTGTATTCCCCGAAGGGTTAGGCAGAGGCGTACCAATGTACACTCACAGTTCGCCGGTATGTTTAGGTCCCATTTAATAGGGGGTGAGCCTATTGCCAACCGGGCACAAATTCCTAACTCCGAGCTGCTACTAGGAATTCATAGAAAAACCCAATAACACTTTGCTCGACCTGGGAATCGAACCCAGGACCTCTAGCGTGGCAGTTGCGCTCAGGACCACTTAGCTAATGAGGCAGTTATATTTACGTATATAATGATAACTAACAGCTTCCTAACATTTTTAGTTATTAACACGGGTTATCTATATAAAGCTGAAAAGTTTGTTTGTTTGTTTGCATGAACGCGCTAATCTCAGGAAGTACTGGTCCGATTTGAAAAATTCTTTCAGTGTTAGATAGCCAATTTATTGAGGAAGGCTGTAGGCTATATATCATCACCGCTACGCGGACGAAGTCGCGGGCAGAAGCTAGTATTTTAATAATGTTAGATAACTATCATTTAAAACGGTTTGCTTGCATGCAGGTTATTAGGTCGACGCTCGTAGCTTATGGGAAGCGGTAACTCATTTCCTCGGTTTGCTCTGAAGTTGGTTGGCATGATAAGCGCCTGGTTTCTATCTATTCTACTTACGTGAGTGGGTGTAAAGGTACCTACACACTTTATGTACCTAAATATAAGCAGGCTTACTGCGGAGGCATAAGATACTTTGCCCAACCTTCGGAGCATCGTTTTTGCATGGAACATTTTTATTGGTAATGAATTCCAAACTTGTATTAATTTCATGTAAAAACCCATGGGAATAGAACTAAAGACTTCTGACGTAGTATTCACACTTGAGACCACTGTTCTAACGAGGCAGTTATAAATAAAGAACGATAAATACAGTTCAATAGGTACATAAATGAACCAAAAACCTGAACAAATGTAATACGAAAATAAATCTTAATACAATGAGAATTTAATCAATTTTTGTAATTACTCGGATTCGGATACCTTAATTCTAGGATCTGTGATAGTAATTTTTGATAACAGAGGCCGTATCATAACGTATTACTTCCATCATTTTCCGATTGAAAGAGAGGGATGGCGCACTATAAATTAACTAACGGTATCCCATTCTCACAACCTAAAAACTATGGCGATAACACGTCGTAATACAGCGGCCCCTGTAAGAAGATTTTCATTCATTTCCAATGAAGTAGTAGTAGAGAAAATGGTTGATGAAAAACCCTAGATTAACCGCATCCGAATCCGAATAATACAATTTCATTAAAGTGTGTTTGAATTACGATTTATTTTGGTAGGTATTATTTGTGTTGGCAATTCTGCGTCTGCCGGACCTTTATGATTAACTAGCTTCTGCCCGCGACTTCGTCCGCGTAGCGTGATGATATATAGCCTATAGCCTTCCTCAATAAATGGGCTATCTAACACTGAAAAATTTTTTCAAATCGGACCAGTAGTTCCTGAGAGTAACGCGTTCAAGCAAACAAACAAACAAACAAACTCTTCAGCTTTATATATTAGTATAGATTTAATAATGTTATAGGTATAATTAATTTTCTCTACTCCACCGTTACGTTTCATCATTCATCATTACCATCACCACGATTGTTTTAACAACTTGCTACGACAAGGTTCTAATACAATAAAGTGTTTTCTCGCAGGTACTACAATTTGGAACGACGTGGAAACTTACTCTCCGTTCCTTTTATTCTTCATCTGTGTGTTTCCTCGCAGAATAAAATGGTGTGCAAACTTTAGTGTGCTGGTAGGAACCTAGTAAAGTTATGTGCGTCAACAATGAAGTCACAGAGCAGACGTGTTGAGTCTAAGAGACACATCGTATTTGAATAAAACTGGCACCTTTTTGAAATACCTACTGCATCTGTAGAGATTTACTTTTTAACCTACATCAAAAAATAAGAAGGCTTTGTGTGTTTTTAATGTATCCGATTTCAATTTCCGATTCAATAATTATTATTTTCTATGAAGAATATACTTATTATACCTACTCTCGAGAGTATATTCAAATTGAAGACCGGCCACCTTTTTTAGGCTTCCCCCCGTAAACTAAATTCAACTTAAAAATCATAAATATAATTTCATGTGGGAAACAGTTTATACATCGAACTTGTTGTCTAGTGCAAGAAAAATCCAGAGTCAGACAGGATTCAAACCTGCATTCCTCCATTTAGCAGCTAAATCGTCCAATGTACTTAACAAGAGGGACGCAGATTGGATCGATCTATTCATTCACTAAAATTTATATTATGAAACCTTATATATGTATATAAAACAATAATCTAGTCTTACTGCCTCATTAGCCAAGTGGTCCTAAGTGCGACTGCTACGCTAGAGGTCCTGGGTTCGATTCCCAGGTCGAGCAAAGTGTTATTGGGTTTTTCTATGAAATTCCCAGTAGCAGCTCGGAGTTAGGAATTTGTGCCCGGTTAATGGCAATAGGCTCGGCCCCTATTACATGGGACCTAAACATACCGGCGAACTGTGGGTGTACATTAGTACGCCTCTGCCTAACCCTTCGGGGAATACAGGCGTGATGGTATGTTATCTAGTCTTATTTTGTGGATTTCAGGAAAACATTTTTTTATCCAGCTAACCAACTGTCGAAAACATCTAATAACCAATCTCTGAATTGATTTCCCTACTGGAAATTGAATTTGGCAATATTTCTATGGATCTTATGTCGAATTTCAATTTTGAATAGAGAAAACCATCCAGAAATAGGTTATTAATTGCGGCTTGTACGTCAGGTCAGTCTTACCATCTGTCTATATATATTTTTTTTTTTATGTGATAACAGGCTAACGAGCAGACGGATCGCCTGATGGTAAGCGATCACCGCCGCCCATGGACACCTGCAACACCAGAGGAGTCACAAGTGCGCTGCCGGCCTTTTAAAAGGGAGTACGCTCTTTTCTTGAAGGTTTGAAGGTCGTATTGGTCCGGAAATACTGCAGGCGACAGTTCATTCCACAGTTTGACATTTGACACACAGCGACTACCATCAGGTTTCTGCAACCCAAACATAGTTGATTGGGTTGCAGAAGCTTGATGGTAGTTAATCGCTAAGATAATATTAGTAGTGCCTGCCTCATTAGCCTAGTGGTCCAGAGGCGACTGCTACGCTAGAGGTCCTGGGTTCGATTCTCAGGTCGAGCGAAGTGTTATTGAGTTTTTCTATGAAATTCCCAGTAGCAGCTCGAAGTTTGGAATTTGTGCCCGGTTAATAACAATAGGCTCGCCCCCTATTACATGGGACCTAAACATACCGGTGAACTGTGGGTGTACACTAGTACGCCTCTGCCTAACCCTTCGGGGACTATAGGCGTGATGGTATGTTATGTTATGTTAATATTATTAGTGTACTAACACTACCGATATTATCTTATAGATAAACTCATTGTTAGACGACACAGACGTTCGGCGTTCTAACTGTCACTAAAAATTTAAATATTCTACAACATTTTACACAGCACCATCTAGTTCTAAACTATTGTAAAATTATTATTATTGTATAGTAAAATTGTTATTGGAATTCGCCTATTTTTTAGACTAGGCTAAATCAGCCGGTAAGCTTAGAGTAAAGTACCTACATGTATATACTTAGGTACTTAAAAGTAAGTATTACAGACCGAGTCGTTACGTAGACAAAGTTAGAATGTATGTTGGAATTTATAACATACATTATATTACCTCTGGATCGTAATTAACAAGTTCGCTTCCAGTGGTTTTAAGCAATAATAAACGATATTCAATTTTAGCACAAACTATTTATTCAGTTCAATATGATAAACAATCTATACTAATATATAAATCTACACTAATATATAAAGCTGAAGAGTTTGTTTGTTTGTTTGTTGTCTTGAACACGCTAATCTCAGGAACTACTGGTCCGATTTGAAAAATTATTTCAGTGTTAGATAGCCCATTTATTGAGGAATGCTATAGGCTATATATCATCACGCTACGCGGACGAAGTTGCGGGCCGAAGCTAGTAATATATAAAAAACATAAATCCACTGTCACGAGTTTCTTTTTTCATTGGGATAGTATATTTTGCTTTATTAATATACAAAAATACACAACAAAGCGATCGTCCGTTAATAGAAGCAGACTCTGATTTAGCGAAAATATAGGAAAAATATCGGTCGTGTGTTCACTCGCTGCCGGTCTATAGAATAGCCCCCAGGGCGTGTAATATCCATGAAATATGCGTTTGTCCAAGCACAAAGCAACAGAGCTGCCGGCGGGGTTCGTATTCACAGAGAATCCCAAATATTTCAATAACATGCAAGTAAACTGGGAATTTTATTAAACAGAACAAGCGCATCATATTTTTTAATAGAAAATATTTGGTGTGAAAAAGTTGTTAAACCAAGCTATTTGGATGTTTTATGACCGGACAATTTTCGATCTCATTTAAAGAAATTGCAAATTTGAACCGCAAACTATTATGAAAACATACCATTATACGGTATATATTGCAAAAAATGCTGGACTTTAAATAGCAACTACTTTTAGTATTCCGTTACATATTTAAAAATATTCTGTTCGCGACCCAAAACCGTACTGCGGTACGTTTATTAGTTTTTCAGACTTTTCTCATGAAAAGAGTTTTTCATGTGCGCTTAGTTATGTTGAGTGAAAGAAAATGTGTGATAGTGTCTACCCTATTTTGTAGAAATCACATGCAGGTACAACTGAATAAAAGACAAACACTGTGTTTTATTTAATGGTCGCTGGCGTGGTTTCAGAGTATTTTGATCGACACAGGATTCGAAGCCGCCTTGTTAATCCATCCGGTTAATGGAAAAGATTGGTACGCTATTAAACGGGACCAAAAATATGCAACATAAGTAGTATCAATTACTGTTATACTGAGGAGAGGTCTTTTACAATTGAAAAAAAAAATATAACAGTATTTTTCCTACCTAAGTATTTTAGGAAATATCAATGCAATATATTGTTGAAAATCATCAATATAAATGTTTATAGCTAAGATTTTTGATTTGTGTCCTCAATATAAAAGTTTAGAATAGTATAATCGAATAAACTTAAGTATTTCATTAAAATTATCTGAATCTCTTCAATACTTTAACGAAAATACAATCCAAAACTTTAACAAAGATACAGTGGGAAACGTTTTAAGTAACAATGGGCTATTTAAAGACCCATTTGAATATTGTAAAGCGGCTGTTTATTTTGAAAGCGCCTGACAATTGTGGCCATCTGTATATCTTGAGAAAAGTTTTGAAGACCGGGTTCGATACTTGATTACTCAATTCCATATTTGCTTTGTTGATGGTTTGATATCTATTAAATCGAGTACAATGTTGTTCTAATGGGTATATATACCACGCCTGTATATGAAGAGTCAGGAGAGGTTTTCTGGTATGTTTCATGTCCCTTGAAATAGAGGAGAGCCTATTGACATTAATTTAGCAGAAATCGAACTCCACTACTGAGAATTTCCTAATGAGAAATGCAATAACGCTCTACTCCACCTGGAAATTGCAATCAAGACGTCATGCTCAGCGGTCACACATGCAACCAATATATACCTACGTAAAATATATCTATGATGATTCAATAGATGACCGAATAGGCTTCAATGCCTAAGAATCATACCTATCTATAGGAAACTAACTAGTTTTTTTTAAATAAATATTGCAATTGGTGCCACGCTGTAATAAAAATCTATATCATTCATCTGAAGTGTTTTGAAAGATTTATTTACAGAAATAAATTTAAGAACACGATTGAAACCCATTAGAATGTGGATTTTAGTGCATAAACACACCAGAAAATTATTAAGTTTATGGATCGCCATATTTAATAATTCCGTTTCAAACAAACATAAAATCATTATAGAATAGAATAGAATAGAATAATCTTTATTGTACACAATAATAGAAACTTACAAAAAAGACCTTATAAAACTAAGGGTACAATGGCGGTCTTATCGCTAATAGCGATATCTACCAGACAACCTTTGGATGGACAGGAAAGATATGAAAAAAGAGGGTAAGGGTAGTCCATGGTGTACTTTATTTAAACTAAGTACTTAGACATATAAATATATGCAAATTAATAATACATATTTTGATAAATATATAAATAAATAAATAAATAAATATATATATAAATAAATATATATATATATATATATAGATATTTCTAAGCTATATTATTATATTATACCATATGACCAAAACGAAAGCAACCAGAAATACAGCATCAGCAGCATCATCAGAGCGAAGATTATACAGATAACAAGACAGGAAAAGAAAGAACAGAGAAGGACTTGTTAGATTATAATAAAAAGAAGCAGCAGAAAAAGTTAATGTGACAAGAAATGATCATGAACAAGTTTTTTAAAACTAACCAATGACTGGGCACGTCGTATGGACACAGGCAATGCATTCCACAACCTCACAGCTTGGACAGTGAAAGATTTATCATAAAACTTAGTGGAATGCATTGGCATTTCAAGCCTCATATTTTCCGATGATCTCAAGTACCTTGTGTGTGTGTCATGAAGGAACTTAAAACGTTCTTTAAGGTAAGAGGGGGTAGCGGGATTGAACAAAATACTGTAAAGTAATGATAAAATATGAGCATTCCGACGAAGGCGAATAGGAAGCCACTTGAGCTTAGTGCGATACTCAGAGATGTGATCATTATAAATAAAACAACACTAGGGTATTATTTTCATTAGCAAATATTTGAACCCCAAAAAATTTATAGTTTGTTTTGGGGTTCAAATATTTTCGTACCTTTTTGTAGACACTTTATTTTAGGTCTGTTATTTTCAACACAATATTTTTAACCTAATAATATTTTGGGTTGAATTTATTATTTCATAGATATTACAATTTTATATTTACGAAGTTGTTCTTGTCTATGTTATTTCCATTTCACTGAAGGGAGACGGCAAATACTCGTATACCGTAACACCGTTTAATTTACGAGACGTTTCATTTGTGAAGATAAGGGCTTCAGTTCGGCTAGGGCTGCATCGAGCGCACGGGGGTTAATTTATTTCACCTAATAAAATTCTAACCCTTGCTATTATACCGCTGGTGTCTTTATTAACAATTTCTTGTAAATAATTTATATTGCATTTTCTACAATATAATAATAATATTCCATTATTGTATAGCTATTGTAGTAAAAGCATTTTAATTCTCGATCATTAAGGGCCACTTGCACCAACTTCTTAAATGTGTTTAAATCATATTTAAACACAATTTTTCATACAACTTTTGTGTTTAAATACAATTTAAACAAAAACACATTTAACAAGTTGGTACAATTGGCCCTAAGAGTTACTTACAGTGATTACCAATCAAAATACGTATTCAAAACAAAAATGAGGTCCATAAAACGGAACTAATTAAAAAAATCTAATAATTACTAGAAATAAACAAATAAATAAAAATGTTGTTGTAGCAGTATTTACATTATTACTTCGCAAGTCTTTGAGAACACGCTTATATAAAAGAAAGTCGTGTTAGTTACTCCATTTATAACTTAAGAACGGCTGAACCGATTTAGCTGAAAATTGGTGGAGAGGTAGCTTAGAACCAGGAGACGGACATAGGATACTTTTTATCCCGTTCCCGTGGGATGTGATGACAGACCGAATTCCACAGGGGCGAAGCCGCGGGCAGAAGCTAGTAATTAATAAATTGCCCTTTGGCGGTTTATGTTTGTTTGTTTAACATATTTATTATTAAATATTTTCGAAGTTATATATATACAACCTGAAAAAAGTTTGTTCAAAGTCGACTACTTAATCGATTGCAGTGGTTTTCAATACGTGTTAATTTTTCCCGAATAGATTCTTACAATACCTGAAACTCTCCCCCTGATCCATCGGTAGTTCTAGTTATGGAAAACTGAAACCTACTTGCACATAATTATTGTTATTGTGTGCATGTGCGCGTAGAAATAGAGGAAATCTATTATATTCAGTGTATTAATCTTAACACTTTATATTCTTTGTAAGGTTAAACTTTTTTCCAATGTAGTTAAAGTGAGCTGAAAAAGAAACACTACAAAACTCACTTTGCCTTAAAGAGCTAACTTAGTCACAAGGTATTTTCAAAAATTAATTAAAAAATGGAACCGCTTGCTTTGAAACGCTTCAAGCTTTTCCCTTTACGGCGACAGCAGAGCGCCAGCGTCTCATTTCCGAGTTCCGGTACAACTATCTAGAGAAACGTTTTATCCCCCCACCTTGTCGTCTGAAGGGAGCCTTTTAGCGTTCTTGAGTCCCCCTATTACGTGACAAAGTAATGTGTCATACGTTGCCGGCTATTTACGATCAATAGCTTTTGTAATAGTGCTGGAAGATTTCAATTGATACTAGACGTGTCTATGTTGTGATCATAAAGTCATGGAAAAATATTGTGTCTTTGTTTTCTTCTGCTTCTATTAGAAATGGTTTTAGAATGTGCTGGTGGTAGGTAAGTACTACTGCTAGGTACATAGTAGTGTTTCAAGTATTGAATCTGTTTTAGAAGACTTAGAGATAACATGTCACTTACTATTTCACATTTATCTCAATATGCATTTTCCATGCTATGATTAAAGTATAAAGTAATTTTAGTTAAGAAAAAAATCGACTTGTGGGCAGGATTCAAACCTGCGTCTTTTGGTTGGATATACCAGATATTATGATCACTAGTCCCACCCGCCATGTTGAAATTTGCCTTTACATTCTGAATTTACGTCTTAAAGATGACGTCAGTGATAATTTCTATTGAAAAGCAAGTTACTTTGTTTCTCAACCGACATGACTCACTTTGCAGTTAGTTCGTCTTACGATGCCTACTTACATACTTTTTGTTTCTATATAATATTCAAAATTACGACTCAATGCCTAAACGTATTTGGATGAAAATTTACCCAGATAGTTTATAAACTGGACTTCACTAAAGTCCACGCAGACGAACTTGCAGACAGAAATTACTAAGTAATATATAAGGACTTAAAACGCTTTCTTTGATCACTTCTACCATCCGTAACGTATTCTGTAAAGATTATAACAGCGCACATACACAGGAAGCTTACGAGCATCGTTTAGTAATCCGTTACCCCCAATTAAATCTCATGGGACCGTAAACACCTGACGCATTGAACAAAATGTTTTGCCGGATAAATAACCGAAAATAACTGAATTTGCTAGCTGCGTGAACTTTTGAATTCACTGAAGTGCATTCGTGTCAGTCCCTATATTCCCCAAAGGGTATATCGTATAGGTGTACTAATGTACACCTATAATTTGCCAGTATGTTTAGGTCCCATATAGTAGGTAATTCTACTGCACATGAACCGGGCACAAATTCAAACTCCGAGACTGAGAATTTCATACTCAAAGTCAAAGTCAAAATGAAAAGCATTTATTCAGACATTATAGACAGCCCCCAGAACGCCGCCGTACACCGCCTCCTAGTGGTTTTGCTGGGAAGAAGAAGCGGCGCATCAAACTCCAAGAAACTCAATAATAGAAAGACCCAATCGCACCGACATTGTCAGGCCTACGTCCAGCAGTGGACTACTATAGGCTGATGATGATGATGATACCGACATTGCCCGACCTGCAAATCGAACCTTGGACTTCCAGCGGCAAAGTGTGACCTTGTTAGTGTATTTTAGTCAGTAGATACTAGCTGTATACCTACTATATAGGTACCTATGCAGTGTAAGATCACCCCAATTTCCGATTATTTATGGAACGCTTATCACTAAGTAATCTCTAGTAATATACTTTTTAGTAGGACGGTTATATAGACCGAAACTTCAACGAAATTAACTTATAAGGATATTGAATGTGAGGAAACATAACTGAAAGAAAAATATCCTTAGCTCTGCAGAGCGAGGACTAAGAAAATTCACAACTTTGCTCGTCAAATTTCATAAAACGCCTTTACACTTGATCAAAATCTTTATTAACCCCGCAAAGAATGTGAACACTGTTCCTTTTTGAAAAAACCTCTGGCTTCAACAATATTAAAGTAGCAGCAAAAAACCTCATGCGGTACAGCGTTAATAAATTTCAATGATCATATGTAGACACGGTCATATTAACCACTACATGCTTTCACTCTTTCCACGCGAGGGTTCTCGCTTCGCCGAAATAATAAAAAGCTTGTTATGATCCTCAAGTTTCGTCTTTTGAATTAAATTTAGAAAGCGAGGGTAGTAAGTAATATGGCGGTGCTTTATGAGTTTCTTTTACGTTTTCTGTTATTACTTAAATATTGTGGTACCGTCGGATAAGGGCACTCGCCTTTTAATTTATTTCTTCGAATTCTGGTGGATTGTGTTCTGGCGTTTGCTTGTTATAATTGATTTTTGTTTTATTTATTGTTTGGTTACTGTAACTACCTCATTTCGTTTCGTAGAAGGAAGTGTGACCGATGAGTAAGAAGACTCAGATTCGACTTCCAGGTGAAGCAAAGTGGATAATAGGGTCGCTCCCTATAACATGGGACTATACATTGGTGCACCTCTGCCCACTGCCACTTTGGTTTATACAAGCGTGATGGTATGTAAATATTAACAGGCGAACTTGCAATCAAGCGTAAGCCTTACATTTTTCTGATTAAATGCGATTTTTTTCAAAGGACATCGCTTCTTCTTTGTTTCCTTACCTACACTCAGACATGGAACAATTACCTGTAAATTATGCAAATACTTGCTCCATGCAGGGATCGAACACCCAATCTGTGGTTTAGAAGCCTATTGCTTAGCCACTATTCGAATAGTGCTGTCAGCACCGTATTTGATTTGCAATCTGTGCATTGGCGTCGTTAGTGATAGTTTCAGCCCCAAAAACGTTACGGTGTTTTTTCGGGAACAGTCTCATCGGAAGTTGATCGATGGTCACGTAGTCCGTGGCGTATTTGTCGGGATATTTCATGGCTCTTCAAATTCAAATTTTGAACAACGCATCGATAAAAATATGCCTGATTGGAGCTGCTAGGTCTTCGTTGACTGATGTGAACAAAGCCTTGTACGAGTATGTTTAAAATTAACCTTTTTATTCGGATTTCAGATTTGGGAAGTTTCACGATTCCTTTCTTAGGGGATATCTACTTTTATACTAGTAACCTACTTGCCAATTTTCTTCTCCTTATTACTAAGTTTTTCAGTGAGTGGTATTTTGGAACTATTGAAATTTAGATTACATTATTTATTTAGTAGAAGATAAAGATTAAAACTAAAGTTATAATAGATTTTTTGCTCAATAATTTAAATGTTGTAATTTAATGCACTAGAAAGTCACAAAGATACTTACATCTGAGGTAGATATTATAATCAAAGAGGGGTAGCAACAATATTAATAAAATACTCGTAAGTGAAACGATAAACTATTTTTTATACACTAAGCTGAAGTCTATATAGAATTTTATTTAACAGTAAATTTTATCATTGAGCTTACTGAGGGAAAATTTTACGGCACTTCCTAAGCCTTTTTAGAGATTAATAGGGCTGTCGGATTTTAATGCAGAATCGGCTCAAGTCGGGAGAACCTACATACTTAATACCTGCAATTCAACTGTTGAGTGATCTACTTTCGTAACCATAGGTCGCAGATTCGACAGAGGGGCTAAAATGTTGATGCGTACAATACTGTGAGACAACAAAACTATCCATGTTAGACCCCTAGACATATTACAATTGTTCAGATAAATTCTCTTTCTGATTCGCGTTTACTGTAGGTATATTAACGCACCCGGTTGAAAAAGCAAGAACAATGCAAGCAACACCGTAAATGTAACTAGTAGCTGTGTTATAAATGAAGTGAGACCAAATAAAAGTTGTCATTAGTGAACTAGAACAAAATATAGTCGTGCGCCAGAGCGAATAAAATTAATGTGATGTGGCACTGCCGTTTGTCATAGGTAGACACATCAATCTATACCTACAGTTACCTCTTTAGATCACCCGTATTCCATCGCAATAGAGGTGATTTCTCTAGTGTACTTGTATAGTTTGACTATTATTGTTTTTGTAACTATTAGCAGTTTGTATAAGGTAGGAGTTTCGCCATCGCAAATAGTAAAGTAGGTACCTAATGCAACGGAAAGCCTACCGTGTACTGCCGTGAATAAGTTTTACTTTATCGATAACTTTATCCATTAGCAAAAATATTCGAAAGTATGAATATATGAATATATGAATCATTTAAAAATCGGATACTTTGCACTTGGTAAGCGATATCGATCACTTGAACGACAAGCCTATCCAATTATATAAAGATATCTGCATTGGGTACTTATTTTTAATACAAACATTGCAACGTCCTTCGTACCTATATGAGAAATTGTTCTGGTGTTTGGATGCACACAAGCTTAATACAAGGTCAAGAGCTATTCAAAAGCTCTCAATACCTAAACACACGACACAGGGATTTAAAGGCAGCTTCAAATATGCAGCATCAAAAATCTGGAACAATATACCACCTCCCTTCCAACATATTAAAAACATACACAATTTGAAAAATAAATGTAAAAAGGTCGTACTTGACATCCAGAAAACTAACAAAAAAAAATAAAAACTAAACAAGCTTCTTTAAAGCAATCATTTGTTTTTCCCACAAGTGTACCTACATAGTCCAACCCCACACTATTTTTATTTTCCTTATAATATATATATATTTTTTGGTAGTAAATAGCAATGTATGATCTTAATTATAATTGCTTGTCATTTGTATTGAGGTAGGTATTTCTATTTTTTCTCTCTCTTCTCTTCTTCTTTTGTAAACGGGAGATTGTGAGCTGCAAACCACCGCTTGGCAAACCTCTTGAGGGGCGCCAAAGCATTATGCTGACGCTTACACCTTTTGCTTTTGGTATTATAGTAAGGTTGTATATATTATGTTCTACTACTTACTGTAATACGGAAAAAAATAAACGATTATTCTATTCTATTCTACTTGAATTGTCTCCTTTATCATCACATAGAAAATGATCACATACACAAACACTCAGGCCCTTCTACAGGTTTTAGAAATATTTGCTCCGTGCGGAAAACACGGCTCATAGATGCCAAATGTAGGTGAAGAAGAATGTAAATACTATCTTCTTAAAATAATTTCACGTAAGCATAGAAGCTGCCTTCAAAGCTAGAGAAAACAATAAGTAGGAGAGTATATAAAGGAGGTCTTAGTAGCACATCTTACGACTGACATGATCAAAGCATAATAAGGCGAAGCTGTCTTGCGAGGCATTACTACGTCATTTTGCCGTGTACTAAAAATATATTAAGCTTTGCACTGAAGAGTGATATGTTTTGCTTCCCCATAATAAATATGTACATTTTCAAAGACCATAGTTTTTTTAGTTCACAAATTATATATTTTAAGTCGTAACTAAGCTGATCAACTGATCTGCAAGGTTAAGCTGCGCTCGCCGCGGTCAGTGTGTCAATGGGTGACCATTCTTAACACATTGGGGCCCTTCGTGCCTCGAAGAGCACGTAATGTTGTCAGTCCCGGTTGTCATACGAACATCTTTGGCAATTGTTAGTGATAGTCAAAAAACCTGACTACGAGTCTATCCTCCGAATATCGCTATTGCCCAGAAATTGGGTTACGTAGGTCTGATGGTTGTCGCTTCGTGTAAAATGATAATATTCGGCCGCATCTGGTTAGACTGGAAGCCGACCCTAAGACGGTTGGTAAAAGACTCGGACGGTGAAAACATATATAATAACACAATGGTATCACCCCAGACGAACTGAAGCTGCTTTACTTAAAAAGTTATGTTTTTTTTATACTTTTACATAGCAATAGCAATTATAATCAATAATCAATAGCAATTAATGTTAACTGGTAGATTGACACTGTTCACGTTGTGAAAATGTAACTTAAGTATCTTCTAGCTGAACACTGTCTCTTAAGATACAGGATTACCTAGTTTAAGAGGCAGGGTTAATATAATTACGTACAGATGTTGTGCAACATTCCATAATTTTATTATGTTAACCTAGTATACTACCATTTTTTTTTGTATTAAACCTACATTATATTGATGTACAAACATATCTGTAATTTTTGGTAAATAAACATTATTCATACATTACCTATTCATACATACATACATGAAGTCATGCCTTTCCCGTAGGAGTAGGCAGAGACCACAGACTTCCACTTGCTACTTGTTTTATTTTTCTCTGATAAGAAAGAAAGAAAGAAAACTTTTTATTTCTGGACTCATACAGAACGCAGATTTAAAAAAACACAGATATGAACAAAAAATTAGCAGCCCTGCACAAGGCCAAAAAAGGGCCCCTATCTCAGCATAATGCTGTGACATTAAGTGCCTCAGCGCTGGTTTTCAGATAGGGCCGTATAGTGATGTCACGGGCAGTCGTGAGCACTAATGATACTATTACGCATTCACAATAAATAAGAACATTATCATCAACTGTTTTATTGCAAACCCCTTACACGTATTATCAGCTAAACCACAGTATCATAATACCTATCACCTCTGATACTACTTATAGTTAACGTAAGGGAACGTTAAAAGGATCGTAGATAATTCAATCTATCTTACTTACGAAGTATTCCTTAATGAGGTTTGATAGGTATATGTTTTGAGACAGTAAATATTATCAGAACGAAACATTTTAACATCATCACGCCTGTTTTCCTTGAAGGGTTAAGCAGATATGAAATAATACACCTACACACAGTCACCTGTATGTTTAGATCCCATGTATATATAAAGGCTCCTTAGCCTATTACAATTAACTGGGCCCAAATTCAAACTCCTATTGAAAATTCAATAAAAAAACCTCTATAACAGTTGTAACTCTATAACTCTATAACAACTCTCAGGTACCCGACGTAGGACGCAGGTAGCAGTCGATAAGCAGTCGCGCTTACGTCATAGGTCACCCTTTTCATAGGTTCACCCCTCACAACCGTTAAGATTAGACCAGCGTAAGGACACAATTCGCTCCTCTTCAACGAAGTATCAAGGATGTTAGGTAAGATTTACGTAGGTACTGCTCGAACTAGCAACACCTCTTAAGCTGTGAATAGTACCTAACACCTTTTGACCCGCTCCGTATCGCCCAAAGTGCCGGGTTTAAACTTTGATAGTGTTAAGTGGTGACAGTTTGCTAATCTTCTCCTG
Organism: Acronicta leporina; assembly: GCA_947256265.1. NCBI lineage: Eukaryota > Metazoa > Arthropoda > Insecta > Lepidoptera > Noctuidae > Acronicta > Acronicta leporina. The sequence continues at coordinate 10,095,537 of OX366521.1, forward strand.
TTGAGGGTTAAAGTTTCTGAAAGGTGAGCTGATAAGACGCTTAGGTGTTCATTTAAATTCGTAAATTAATATTGAGGTCTTGAAACCAAAGGGCCGATTCAGTTAATACTAGTTTTTCAAAGTCTAAAGCTTCTATAATTTCCGTTGATATCGTCGATTTCATGAATTACCAAAAATTTACACCTAATTTATAAAAAAAAAACTATGAAACTTAATATACTCTCCTGTCTTTATCACTTTAATGTAAATAAAGTGAAACGGCACTATATTTTAAATGACGCATATTGCTTCCACGATGCAGGATCAGATTGGCAAGTTACTTGTCAGTTGTTTGATTGAGTGCACTACCAAGTAACACCATTGAGTAAATTACCAAGTAGGTTGATTTACATATGTCGACGATAGACGCGCGGCTGTGAATAGGAAACTAAGCAAGCCCTTGCCTGGGCATAGTCTGGTTTATATACCGAAACACTTTTTTTTATCTATATTTATTTATAGAGGGTTTAATCAAAAACTGATTATGCCACCCTCATCGGTACAAACAAAAGCTACTACTGTACTTTATGGTTGTGGCGAATGTCAGGAAATCCCATAGCAGTGACTGTAGATAAGAGAAGGTGAGTTTGGTTATTAGTTTGACACCAAAAAAAAAAGATAAATGTAAATCCAATTGAAATAATATACACTCAATAAGCGTGTCAGAATTAAGTGCCGAGAATTAAATGCTTAAAACAACAACTAGGTCCCTAGAACTCTATAATCACAAGTTGAATAAATAAACGTGTTTATATTTCACACTCCACGCGAACAATTTTAAAGAACATCTTACGCCGTGGGATTCCCAAGGCACACATTCACTCTTGTATAAAACAAAAGAAACGAGGGGTAAACTGGAAAGTTGTCACACTTTATGAACAAGGTGCTGCAGGGAAATCTACATCCATAATATTATATGACTTCCCCTCCCATTGTTACTTGATAAAATTTAACTACATTTCACCATTATGTCAGTGTCCCCGAAAAGTTATACAGAGGTATTTTTAGATATAACACAGTTAACTACTATAATTTTATTAATGTCCCATGCAATAGGGGAGCTTTTTTTTTTTTTTTTTAATAAGCTTACAAGCAATGTGTGTTGCATATTAGAAGAAAGAAAGAAAAAGCTTTTATTTTCGTTCGTATGACGCACAACAAACCAAAAATATATGACCAGTATTTTTGTTAACACTTCGTGCTAAGCTTAATGAAATTAATTATTATTCGTTATTAATTGGGTAAAAATCCAAACCAAGCTTCTACGAAAAATATTATAGAAGAACTCAGCAACACTGCTCGACCTGGAATTCTGAACTGGGACCTCATAATCAGCGGACCTACGAGGCAATCCAAATCCTACACCAGTTCTAGACGTCGACATTAAAATACTGCTTAGAATTAAGAGCACACACACCGTACCTGTTTTGGCAAAAACGTAACTGGGAGCTTAGCCAATAAAGGGGAGACAAAAGCCTGTGAAAATCGCATTACACATCTTACGTCCCGAATTGTCACCCACTCACGCATAATTCACGCATTATGCGGTGCGCGTCACATATATTATATTGTCGAAATACTGCCAACATTTGTTAGTGTTTCTTTGAGTCGTGAAGCTCGTGAAGATCTTTTTGTTATCACTACATAGTATAAACAAAGTCGCTTCCCGATGTCTGTTTGTCCCTATGTATCTTTAAAACTATGCAACGGATTTTGATGCATTTTTAAGCTATCGCAGGCTTTGCGCGCGGCGACCGAATCAAAAAATTCCGTAACGAAAATAAAACCTAACACGCCGTCGTTTCAGTTCGGCAGACTTCGGCACGGTGCTTGTGTGCGTGCGACTAGACGTATGCGTGTAGACCTAGTAACACTGAACGAAGCTCGCAAGGATCGAGACGAGCTGCTCCGAAATCGGACAAATACGTAAGCAGCTGTATGTTAGAAAATATATTATTATACAATATTTATTTATCATCTATGTACAACAGTGAATAGCTGTACGCGTAAAATTTGTGTCTATAGTTTCAATAATGAAAATTCCTGAATAACCTACATGTATTGTTAGATAATAAAAATATTTTAAACAATATTAAATTCTCATTTATTCAATAAAAGAAAAAAAATGTTTTCTTATCATAGTTAGTATCATAATTTGTGTTTGTAAACACACCCACGATACAGGAGAAAACCTACCTAAGTGTAAAATAAAATAGAAACATTATTCTTAAATTTACACAATTCTTAAAAAAATACAGTTTCCGCACTATGAAACCTCTGGCGGATACGCATCTTTTTAGTGAAGAAAAGAGACACAACATAGAAAGTAGACAAAAGCACATCAACTTTTTGTCTAGTTCCTAAGTTGTTGCTGGTTCTTATTTTTATTTTTGAAGACTAAGTAGAGACTAATTAGTTACCTAATTAGGCTTCAAAAAATAAAATGATTAGTAAAATTATGTTGTTTAATTCTCAAATGAATTACATTTTCTCTAGAAAGTTCCATTGTTTTAGATTTACATTTCATTTCAGTAAATTTAACAAAAAATGCACTGTTACCAAGCGTAGTTTTATTACCAACGTGGTTATGAATAGGATAATTAATAGACCTCTGGGGAGGGTAATATTTTCCCCTTGCATGTGTTGAGTTTCTTTATAAGCTTGCAAAGACTAAATGCTGGTACACCCTTTATAACATTGTTAACTAAATTAAAATATCCCTGTATAATGTATGTAAATTCAGAACATAAAAACCGGAGGAACAAGGGCTTCGTGTTTACATTCATTTTGTATGTTTACCAATGTTTTTGATTTAAGTAGGAGTTGATTCATTTTTATTAAGTGCTAGCTCCACCTGCATGTGTTGCAATACCTCTTTTCATTCAACGATTATATATTTTTAGCTATATAAAAAACTATTTGAGACAAAAAGAAGCATTTTCTTCCTCAAGGTGCCATCTTTTTCTGACAAATTTTATAGAAATTAATCTATTTAACGATTCAAGCGTATAAACGCAACACAGACTGACATACAGAGTTACTTTCGCATTAATAATGATAATTTGGTACACAACAACTTTCCGAAGATTCGATGTAATTGGATTTGAATTTGGATCAAAACTGCTGGTAGAGAAACAGTTGTAGGTACTAAAACATATTAACTCTGCAATGGCCCTTTTGCACCAAGCCGTGATGACGGTAGCGGCATTATTAGATCGCACCGTCAACAACAAAATATATACAGCTCTAGAGTTTCGCTACACCTATCGTCCGCTAATCAACACCAATGTGTTGAACAGAATATTATTTTAATTCAGCGGCGCTCGTACAAGAAGTGAACCTACCTATAGTTCTTTGTATATTTTGCTCGTGTCTGAAGTTTTCAGTTTCGAACGCTTAGAAATGCTGTACAAAAATATCGAAATTTGTTAGAACTATAATCAGGAAAGCGAATTACGGCCGCAACAGTCTATGTTAAGATGGTTTGGGCATGTAGAGAGGATGGATGAACGAAGATTGACGAAACGAGTATACTTAGCGAGTACGGTTGGAAGAGTTAGGTGCCGATTATTGAACACAGATGAAGCGAAAGTGGTGTGCCAGGATCGTAGAATGTGGAAATCTGTAGTCTCTGCCTTCCCCAATAGGAGACAGGCGTGAAAATATGTATGTATGTATGTAGATACAGTCTTTGCACCGAGGTTTTTATTAAAATTTTCACAACATGCACATTAATTCGTCCGAACTCCATGGCGTCTGACACACTAAGCGGCCAGTTGCTCTGCCACGATCACTCAACTCAGTGCCCTTAGTTAGATGAAAGAAAAAATATTAAAAACTGTTAAAAGGCAAGCTAAGTACAAATTGCCTCCGAGAAATGCCTCTGAAAGTTCAAAGAGCATTTATAAAATTGAAATCCTTCCATAACTTCTTTGAAAATTCGTGCGGTGTTGATAAAAAAAGTAATTCGTAGCTCAGAAGGGTGGACCGGAAAAATCTTGTCACATCAATCAATTTTTTCGAGTAAATTTCTTTTCATCGACAAAATGAGATATCATTGAGCACGATTAAGCGTTTAAGCACTTTTACTTATTAAAGGCAGACAAGACGAAAAATTATTAAATATAGGATTACGAGAATATACCTAAGGATTATGTAATAAATACAATTCTTCGCTTCAGTAGCAGCCCGGACTTTGTGCCCGGTTAATGGCAATAGGCTCGCCTCCTAAACTGTGGATGTACATTAATACGCTGCAACTTAAGCCTTTGGGGAATACAGGCGTGATGGTATTATTTAATAAATACTATTGGTAAAACATTTTGAGAAATTAAATGACGTTAAAAATATATATTTATTTAAATAGTAAATGAACTGAATTAATTCCGGAATGAACCCGAACTTTGACTTCTTTGAAAAAGCTCTTTATTAAAGGTAATGTCCCTGGTGTTACTAAACAAACAAACACCCATATTATTAAAGGTAATGTTTTACGAGAAATACACGACGATGACGTCATTACTCAAAAAAACGTTTATCCTTAGGGAAATCACGATATTCGCGCCATAATCACCGCAACAACTCTAAGTATTAAATAAATCATGTTCGTCTTTATTCCTTAGCACCTTTGTGTGCTCAAATATTAAATAAGGAAATTGAATTTGCATTTTATCAATATCCATATTTATCAACTACATATTATGTACTAGCTGTGTATTCGTGTTGTTATCTGCGATGAGCTCGTTTTCCCGATCTCGTGGGCATTTTCTAATATCCTGCCTTAATTGGTCAACTAAGATACGATATTTGTTAAGATAGGTATTCACCATTGAATACCTATCTTAACAAATTCACACATGAATAAACCGTTTTTCTTTCTTTCTTTCACATTCATACTCATAGTATCTATCAGTCAGGACAAACGTTGTCCAGCCCTGAAAAAAAAAACGTAAAACCCGAGTGCGGTGCCATCTACCGGCCCATATCTGAATCTAAACCATCCAAGGACCTACCATAAACACATACAAATAAAAAAACAAAATCATGCCAGCTGGAATAAAAAAAAAATCGAAAATCGAAACATATTTTTTCCATTATCTGTTAATTGATACTAGATAAAAAAATCTAATATTTCTTGTAGTTAGCACAAACTTGCATGTTGAATCTGTGAACGGATATGTGTATTTGCAGAACGTGGATAAGACCAAGATAGGGAGCACTCAGCACCTATTTAATGCATTTAAGGTATTGTTGCAAAGGTGAGTTTGTAAAACCTATATAGCAAAAACAAAACCCAATACAATGTAATGTCTCCCAACTAAAGCCGTTCCTATGTACCTAATTAAGCCGTGCAAGCGCAGTAATGGTTTGTTTCACATTTTCCGTGAGAATTGGTTGGTGCTTTCGGCCCCGTCTCCGTCCAAATTGTCACTTGCGGGACATCTTGAACTAACTGCAGTCCCCAAGAAACTTGAAACCTACGATCTCAGTCCATTTTGTGTTAGACGTATTCGAGAAAATATTCTAGAAATTGCACAAGTTTTCCTAACTTTTATGCAGTGGATAGGTACATCGCGGTCGCTGCAGTTACATTTTGTTTTTAAACTTTTCTGTTTCAGGTATTTTAATAATGCATACGATTTTTATATTATGAAAATATGGAAATGATATTAATAATTGTGTTTCTAAAGAAACTTAGCCACCTTGGCGACATTGCCGATTCTCATCATTGGGATATTTTTTCGTAAAAAAGACTTCGAAAATAAAGGGAACCCTACCTCCTTGCACGTCGCATAATACATTATCCCTCAAAATGAATTCAACGAAAATAAAACGGGCTCGGTAAAGAGGTGTTTTCTAAGTTACGCATCACTGCAGAATAGGTATCCATTCCCGCGTCGATTTCAAGAATGTATGGTAATGTGATGGAGACATATCGTACTCTCGCTTCACTGTTACGATACTGAGTGCTCTCCATACTTCGTTTTGTATTCGCTCTGTTACTTATTTGATGCTTTTTGCGGGGCAAAACAATGGTATCCATTTGGAACATTTCGTATTAAGAAGATTCTGAGAGTAGTTCGCGAATCGAATTAGGGTTGCCACTCCTTGTACATGTTAGCGAAAGTGTGATATTTTGTTATTACATCTTGGGCCATATGTTTTATGTTGTGTGTCCAGTTTTATGGTGGATCGGTTTTATTATATTTTTTGCTGCTTACTGAGTTTGCGGAAAATTTTACAGCATCCTCTAGATGCCATCAAAATATTTATATTTATTTTTATACAGCTATTATCGTTCTACTGCCAGGCAAAAGCGTACCTAACCCAAAAGTGGATGGAGGGTTATTCAACTTTCCTGGGTTATAACATTAACACTATCTCTGGCCAACCGTTTTAATACTTTAAAAAAATTAAAAATATGAAAAGTGTATTTTAAATGGCTATATCAGATCAGTGGTCTTTTTAGTGTTGTTACAATTAATAAATTTTAATGTGATAAAGAACTTGCTAAATGATTTAAGTAATTTCGTTAAGAACATTAAGGTTAATTATGGAAATGGTGATCTTGCAGAGGGCTAAAACAATTCTTTATTTATTAAGTCTACTAAAATCGATTTTAACCTTAACTAAATAGCTACATAAAAACAGCTGTAAGTGCTGGTCATTATTAGTTAGATATTCGAAATACAGACTTATATTAGTATAATATATTATTATTACACATACAACATACCATCACGCCTGTATTCCCCGCAGTTTTCGGCAGATGTGTTCGTTCGAAACCAAAGCTGCGAGCCAATAGCCATTTACCGGGCATAAATCCCAAACTCCGAGCTGCAGAATTATAAAGAAAATCCCAACAATACTGCTCGATTTTGGAACGGGAGTAAAGGAATAAAAATAATAAAGGTCATATCATAATTAGCGTCAGGCAATCGAACCAAAAAAAAAATCGCAACAGCTGTAAAACAAACTAATTAACCAATACCAATGTAATTAACGAACCGCAGTGCAAAAAATATCCCAATAACAAGCAACTTGGGTATTGCCAGCATACCTTGCGCTCAAAATTCCCGGAGAATAGTCCATATTTCATTTCCGTCCGCCACTCGAATACACAATGAGTGGAACCCCATGAATACTAACTAGACAACAGTTTATTTCGTTAATCGTGCAAACAAGAACTTTTAGTTTGTATTGCTTTATCTAGCAAATAGTTTGCTTTGACTATGGTTATGGTAATATCCGCAATGTTGATGGGATTATTCAATTTGCCAAGATTATTGGTATTTCATATAGTTACTGTATTTGAAATACATTAAGTATGAAGGGAATGGATGCATGAATGGTTCTGTTGTATGTTTAAACTTTTAGTAAAACCGATTTCAAATGTTTCATTCGGAAAATCTTTTATTATCGGCTCCTGACGCCCGAGAATAATAAATTTCGGTTTCGCATTGTATCTGTTATTTCTTATAATTCATATTTCTTATTTCATATAATCTCTTGAAGTCAGATATAAATTGAGGTCAGAATATACGAGTATTATTCTATTAATTCAACATCTCCCGTACTGATGGAGACCAAAACGAAAGATTTTACGTGGTATCTATAATACGGGGTTTTATGGGAAAATAATAAAAAAAATGTCTTAGAAATCGATGCACAAAACAGAGCTATGTATCAATAAAAATAATTTTAAATTAACGTAAAAAATAATTTTACCAATGAAATTTATGTACTAGTACTTACCACAGTCGCGTACAATGTTGTGCAGTGTAAATCAGCACAGTAATTGGAATGAAACTACTTTTTACGGATTTTATCGCGGTATATTGATATTATTTAGTTCCCGACGTTTCGGATCCTTTACAGCATCCAGGGTCACGGGCAGACATTAAAAATACATAATTAGTATTTGCTTCGAACACTCTCGCGACTCCATCTGAATGATACGAATTGTCTTGTTTTGTTGATTATCAAAATGTTTTATTAAGTATTTATATTGGAACCATAACAAGAGTAATATTTTTTTTATTAAAAACTATTCATATAGGAAATTACATTAAAGAGATACAGTATGTACAGAGTATTTCGTTTATAATGCTATGACTGGCTGCCTAGTATGTGGTCTGTCAAAATAATAATAAAAATTGCGGGTAGATTCGTTGTCATCTGCAAACTTTTTTTTTAGAGATCCAATTACTTTCTCGAGGGTTTAGGCGGGAAAATGTAAAGTGCATGTTATCGATTTTATATTATTTTTCAAAACTTGAATTCGTCCGAAGTTTGATGGGTAATTATGGTGGATAATTAACCATTAAGTGGTCGTGAACGTGTGAGAGTGTAGGCAAATGATATAAAATTGAAAATCGTGACTTTGTGTTCACTCCTAAACTCCATCAAAGCCTCAATAAAGTTTCTACCGTTTATTGGGGCAATTAAACAACTTAAACTCGACACTGGCGAACACAAAACGTGTGGTGCCCTAATACAATCCCACGATGGGGAATACTACTTGATTATTCTAATACTTGACACTGGCAAATACACAAAAAGTGTGGCGCCATAATAATAATAAAAAAAAACTATTTTTTTTCAGTATGGGCCAAAAGGATCATGAAGTTATTATCTATGGTAGTTATATTTTTTTATATAATTTTTATAGGTTATTATTACTCTCGTAAATTATATTTTGAATTGGGGTGTTATAACGATAAATGATTAATCAACAGTCATATCATCCAGTATTCTATTAGCAAAAACAAAGAAATCATTGAAAGCTGATAAGTAACAAACCGTAACCGTCGCCTGGATGTCTTCATTAATTATCGAACAACCTTCGTTCCAAATCAAGGAAACATCAATTCGTTTACTTTGATAGGCTTAACGTTGCCCAAGGATTTATATAGGTATTCACAAAAAAAAACAATTAAGTATTACAAATAAATTTAAATATATGTAGGAGGTATAAATATAACAATATGTAGTATTACAAAGACTTAAAGTATCTCCAAATTACTGTATTTTTACATTTAAGGCTCATCGTTCACCTATCTCGCCAAATTTTTTTTTTTTTCGCAAATTGCAGTCCATATTCTAGGTACGGGACAGTAGTAATAGTCTCGCGCATTTTGACACATATCTGTTGTGTGCTAACGAAGGTAGAGAACCAGCTTTGACTTCAGCCAGTATTTTTTGGCTCGTCCCACCATCTTCGCTTTGGTCTGTCGCATAGCGTTTAATGAGTTCCACGATGTAATAATACTTTAACTATAGTAAATTTGCATTTATTGACCAATAGCTTTCCTGCCCCTTTTACCGTAGGTAAGATAAAAAGGGTACAGAAACAATATCATACATGTAAATTCGTGTTTATATCAAACAAAACCGATCACCAAAAAGGCACACATATTTACATTTAACAGGTCAAAGGTCAAAGCTAAGTTATACAATAATTTTATTCTTTTATCATAGCAAAGTCCCAAAGGCAGTTAAATCAAAGTTTTATGCGCAAAAGGGACGTTGAAGTCAAGACAACCGGCGTAATGTCTTAAACGATTCTGTGGTTTTCTTTTTTGTTTTCAGCGATTATTTGTCGAAAGCGTTGAGAAGATTCCAAATCCTCCCGCTGGGAGCATTCTCGAGATGTCAAAGTTGTGCCAAACTTGCTATAGGGGTGATGATAGACCGCCAAACAAGTATAAAGTTGGTAATGAAGATAGGATATTGTTATGTAGGTATGTAATATTGATGTTTAGATTTAGTATAGCAGTAAAATAAGACGTCTTTAAAATAAATTGTTTTGTAGAACAGTAGTTCTGATCGCGTGTTCGTCTATGTAGAATCCAGAATTGGGTTCAAACTAGATAATAAGTATCTTATTATTAATCCAATAAATGCCAGTGGAAATTTAATCGTGATTAAGTCTTAGTCTTAGTCTCAGAATTTGTGACCGGTTAGTAGCAATAGGCTCGCCCTCTGTTACATGGGACCTAAACGTACTGGTAAACAGTGGATGCACATTATTACACCTCAATCTAACACTTCAGGGAATACAGGCATGATAATAGATGCAAAGACCTTTTGGACGCAAGCGACAATGCCGCAACATCTAGTCATAACACAGAACAATGAATTGAAAGCACCATACTATGAATCTAACAATTTCTACTCTTTGAGTAACCACAGATATTAGAAGAACAAAGTACCCACCCACGTTAATCAACGTCTTCATTGAATACCGAATTATAAATTGATCCTGTCTCGAAAGTTTCTTAAATTATATTATCAGCGAAGGTTTAGGTTACGTAACTATATACTAACACTTCTACAAAGGCTAACTTTAGCGATCAGAATAATCAATCAGAAACTCTCGACTTTAGATGAGTGGGTACACGCGTAGTGGAGACCGGAATTGCGCCTTCAGTGTGATTTTTTCTTTTTTATTGATGAGCTGACGAGCCACCTGGTAGTATGTAGTCATCTTCGCCCTTAGGCACTTGCAATACCGTAGGAGTTGCTGTTGAGGACCTTTAAGAGGCTCTACGGACTACTGGCTGCCAGAGCCGCACCAACCGAGAGGGAACTGGCTCTTACGCGCAAAAGTTGGAACACAAACGAATGTGCTTTACGGCAGTCTTTGACATAAGGTTGGTCGCCAAACAAACGAACCCCAAGAGGTCCTACCACTAAGCAGGTCAGATATTTTCTCACCTCTTACGACATGCCTATCTGAGTAGCAGTGAGGAATAGTAGTCTAAGAAATTGAAAAAATGGAATCAAAATATACCAACGTACTGTTGGTATATATTAGGGCAACTCTGCCTAACCCTTCAAGGAATACATGTGTGATAGTATGTAACTATTATCTCCTTATCAAGATACACGTTCTGTTTTAAAATTTATAAGCTGTGTTCCTTAGGCAACTGTATTACTTGCGATGATGACGTGTTTCTCGAAATAATACGGTAAGATCAGCATTTCCCAAACTTCAGTTTGAGCGAATATTTATGTAGAATGGGTGCTGAAAAATACACTTAAACAGTTATATACCTTTTTCTTCATTATAGCAATATATGTCCCAAATGTTTACAATTAAAATTCAGGATTTCCATTTACCCTGAGATACCTAATGTTTATATTTTATATAAGGTCGTGACTCAGTCTTGAATTTCACACAGCAGTTTTATTTTCAGCACTCTTATTTTTGGGATTATCTAAAGTTACTGATAAAGGCAGCTATTCGAGGTTCTAAGCTTAAGAAACTCGTATCACAGGATTATGTAAGAATTGCTCATTCAAGCAGTCTACGTTTATTGGATTTGAAAGTTAGAAGCCGTTAGAAGTGTCTGTATAACTTCAGATCTGTAAGTATAATTTTATTTTATTGTGGATTTTTGTACTGAGAATTGGAGTATGAAATAAATGTACTTATATATCTGCAGAGTTTCCAAAGATAATAATTACAGAAGGCAGAAACCAAAACGATTGTATAGTAGTAGAGAAGATGATTCGATATCCAATATTATACATTGTGAGGGTTTGCACTAGAAATAGGTACCTGAACTGACCTTATTGGTGAGGTCCTTGCAACGGAAAGGTACATAATAAGTCTACATATGAACGAGAATGGAGTAAAAGAATTATGCAACAATTGTAGCAATTGGTGTTCGTTTACGTCTACCCCTAAGAGAATAAGATTTACGCAAGTTATCCATGTCTTTCGCTTGCTTGTGTGGACTAAACAATTTTATTCTAATAAAATAAAGACCTAACTCAAAACTGTTGAGTTAATTAAATAAGATTAAAAACACAATAGAGCTACAACATTTTACACGTGAGTTCAAAGCCTGCGGCTCCATCTAACACAAAACACGTCCAGTACCTCATTATTTGTTGGATTAAACTTTATTCAAAACATTTTTACAAGCGCACAAAATTTTCCAAACCCGCACCATCTAGAGACATTTGGCCGGGATTAAGTTTATGAAGAAAACTCCCAGCGAAGTGGGTTATAAGCTTCTTTTGTTTAGGGTACTACGTCACTTATACACGAAGCGTGTAAGGAAGTATCTTAATTAAACCTTTGTTATACACGTGGTTGTCAGGCAAGCATTATTTTATTGTAAGGTATAAAGATTACGTACTTGTTTTCTGCGAGCGTTAAATGAGGGATTCTAGAAGGTTTCTTTGAACTTGTGTCGCACCTCGCAGACTTGTTCAAATTCTATAAATATAATTCTACCTAATAGTTTTGTTATTTGAACCTTGGTTTCATCTTTTATTGTTATTTCTTTAGACAGTTTAAGCGTAAGTACTCATTGTTTCATAATCTTTGTCTATAGTAAGTACCTATATTTATATCAATCTAGTTGTTTCAATGATTTCTGATAATTATGTACCCATGGACGCTTTAATGTGTCCCAAAAGTTGTAATGCAATAAAATCAGATTTTATTTCAATAAACCCTCAGTAATCAACATATTTAAACATACCTACTATATTAATAAATATTAACATACGTAAGACATCGTCTTTATGGGGCAATCGAATGAAGTTTCTTTCGATGAATTTTCTATAGAAAAGATATGCAACCTTTCTATAGAAAAATACGTTTGACGGTACTTCACAAGGGGTGGAAGCTTCCCATCTCGTGTTCTAAGAATACCGTATAAGGCTGTTTTCCCTAATTGAATTTTAATTGCTACGGCAGTTAGCGTTGTATGGCCCTCATAAAACTTTGTGTGTATAGCATAGGTAGTTATATATTTTAATATAACAATTAAGTGTATTATTAGTATTTTGCAATTGAGCCTACTTTGGTATTGTGATTCGCATTAATTGATTTTCTTGTTTTATTCATGGATTTGACATACAGTATCAAATCACGCTTAATTTTATAAAGAAAGGTTGCGTTTGAAGGGCGCCATGATGATCTAAAATTAAACTTGTCTGGATATTTCAGATCCTTGTATTTTCATTAAACAAACTACCAAAAAGACTTGTAGAATAATCGAGATAAAATAGTGATCTGGTGGCAAGGAATGGAATACCTATAAAAATATAATTTTAGTTCATTGAAGCTGGGATTGAAGAACAAATGTCAATGACGAAATAAAATGATAATACGTGTATAATATAACATTTTAACAGAAATAAAAAACTAGTTATTGACAACTTGTGACGTGTTGCTCTTGCAAATGCGTAGGCGCTAACAAAAAAGGTAATATGCCCTGGATAATACATAATAGGTATATACGTCGTGTATTCCCCGAAGGATTAGGCAGAGGTTTACTAATGTACACCTACTATGGTATGTTTAGGTCCATATAATATAAGACAAGCCAATTGCTAGTAAACGTGTACAAATTCAAACTCCCGGTACAAAATGTTGAAATGTTAAAGAATAATTTAGAACGTTACAGTCGCGATTTGGCCTACCTACTACTTACGAAGCAGTTGGATTTATTTAAACTACTCTATATTTTCTCTCAGTGTCCACTGTTATATCACCACAATATATTTCTTTTTTAACTTCTTGTTAACCCCTCGTGCTAAACTAAATGCTTGTGTTACGAGTGGGTTCACGTCGGTAGTGTAATGGGTGGGTTTGGAACCGGCAATCACATGATCGCAAGTCCAATGCCCTAGCCATTAGGCTACCGCTGCTTTGAAAATAGTCTTAGATTACTGCTAACTGATCCATAAGTATCTGAATAAAATGTTCAAGAAAAAAGTTCAAGATTGTTCAAGTAAAACCTGTCGATAAATACTTAATCTAGGAGCCGAAAACAGGTTAAACCTACGTTAGATAAACGATAAATCTTGCTAAGTTATAGCCCTGGTTTTATGGAAAAAACTACGTTAACTGGCATTTTTATTATGCAAATATTATTTGCTGTGTCCAGCCGATATGTTTTATAGGGCTATTGACTTTTGGGTTTATGTGTCACTTTCCTGTGTCATTTACGGGGATAATATTGAAGAAATAATGTTGCTATTAGCCAGCAACGTAGTAAGTGGTAGAGTGGAGACGGAGTTTGGGCAAGCGTAGTGTGGGACGCCTTGCGATACGATGGATAGATGATTTGAAGAAGGTGGCTCGCAGCGGATGGATGCGAGCTGTGCAAGACCGGGATGGTTGGCGCTCTTTGGGGGAGGCCTACGTTCAGCAGTGGACGGCAATAGGCTGATATGATAGCCAGTAACAATATACAGATTATCCTCTGCATCATTAGTCCAGTGGTCGAAAGCTATTACGCTAGGGATTCTGTGTTTAAGTTCCAAGCAAAGTGTTATTGAAAGTCTCAGTACCAAGCTGCTTGCAGTTTGACCTCACCCTCTATTACGTGGGACCTGAACTTACCAGCGAATTGTGGGTATGTTAGTCTAACCTTGTATAACCTTCCATAGACTATAGTAATGGTAGATGATATGTTTGGTGATAGCGCATTGTGATTTTCCCTAAGTCTATTAAACTAAGGGGAATTGGAGCTCTAGGGCAGAGAGAGTAACAACTATTTTTTAAATATAATCAGGGGGAGGAGGGGTTTCAACCCTCCAAACCCCCCATGCCTGTGGACACGAAATCTACTCAGGTTACATGATTACAGGACAGATTTATTTTATTAAATTTTAATAAAAAGGAACAGAATATAATTTATAACACTTCCAAACTATTCATTATGAAGAGCTGAATAGCTTATTCTTTACGTTTTAGTGATCAAACTTCAAAGCAATTTTCCACACAATGAGCCTTAAAAAAATGTGGAGCCATTAGCCTTAATTGTCGCCGACGCCTATTTTTATAGTGAAAGCCTCCTATATTTTATGACGACGTCTTCAAGTAATCGCTGTCTTACTAACCAATTTGTAAAAAAATGTTTCAGTAATATCTATCTATACTAAATTCGTTCGAAATAATAAAAAAATGTGATTAAGTATCTTTCTGTATGTGTATATTTCTTTTCCAAACTAATGATCCATTTTTTTATTCAAGTTTTTTATTTATGGTGCTACTTCTTTGGTTTTATTTATTTAACCGATAACCGATAATTCACTGTATCCGTTATATTAAAATAATGTAACAAAAATAGTAGAGTAGTAAAAAAAGTAGTAGATAATTTTATTGACAACTAGCTGACCCGGCGAACTACGTACCGCATCAGATAAACATTTTTTTCATATTTACTCACCTTTTAAACCTTCCCTGGACTTCCACAAACATTTCAAAACCAAAATCAGCGAAATCGGCCCAGCCGTTCTTGAGTTTTAGCGAGACTAAAGAACAGCAATTGATTTTTATATATATAGATTTGTTAAAAAAAAGTATAGAGCGTTTCGACTCGCAAAAATAAAACATTTTAATTGCGAAAAAACGAAATAAAGGCAGATTTGAGAAAAAAAATCGGCAAGAAGGAGAGGCAATTCAGCTACCGTTTAAATGTCTGCACGATGAATAATTATGTGAGTACGACGCGTGGTGTCATTGGGAGTCGATATCGCTTACGCATTAAATCTACATTTATTACGCACCATCTTACATATTCGTACGTTCATTCTCCCGCGAATTTCTCCGCAAGCATGCTTGTCATTGTTATTGCTCGAGTTTGAACCGACGGGGGTTGATTGATGACGTGCTCATGGCCCCATCGTCAATGGCGACATAAAAATCGCTGTAATCCTCACCCAATTGCTTGATTATGGCTGTTAATCTCTCACCAAGATGGCAGCCTGCTAAGGTCTGCGTTTTTATGGCTCCAGTTTTATCTTGCCTACAAAATTGTAGGCGAACGAGACTACTTAACAAAATTGAAACGGTATAGTAAATTTACGTAATACATCTTTGTTTTCTATTTTTAACAGTCAGTTTTAATGACTCGTCGCTGGAAGGCTTTTTCTTAGAGCAGAAATTTTACCTGTTAAATACTTTTTTCCATTTAATGGTAGGAGCTTTGGATATTTCTCGTGAATGTTTTGCTATTAGCATAATAAGATGGCTTTAGGTTTCAAATGTGAGGATTAAGACTACACTGAGTGACGCCAAAGATGTTGTCAAAATTCAGTGGCTTATCTTTATAGTTTTATTAGATATTATATAGGTATGTTTTGTTAGTTATTATATAACATACCATCACGTACACCGGACACACTATTAAACTTTTGCCTAGCCCTTCGAAGAATACGGGATTCTACGAAGGACTAGGCAAAAGTGTAGATATAGATAAGTGCTATTTAATAGGGGGCGAACCTATTGGTATTAATTAAGCATGAATCCAAATCCCTATCTCTCATTGAGGATTTCATAAGAAAATCCGAACAACTTGAACTCGAACTGTAACAGTTACGCTTAGGACTACTAGACTAATGAAGCAATCACACTTGTATACTATTTTATTTTAATAATATTCCAAAGAAAATGCTAATGAACAGAAATATAACCAAAAGAAATGTATAAACGAATAATGGAAATAACAAAGTTTCTGTAACAGAAAATATCATAATTGAATGGACTATTGCCCAATACGACATTAACTTACGCGACCCTCCATGACGATTATGGCAAAGCACACACATTATACGAACAACGTCTTAGCCAGCAAAATAAAAGGCCGATAATAGTAACTATGATAGCCTAAAAGGGTAGGTCTCGTTTGCTTAGGGTAGCGTCCATATAATAGCATCGATCAAACAACGTTTAATCCTTTTACCGATACTATTACAGTTTTCGACTCTGGTTTCTTTTAGCCTAATTTTTTTATTGATTAGCGGTATAAGACCAGATGTGCCATGTAATGATACTCGTATCTGTAGACAAATCATTCGCTGCCATGGACACCTGCACCATTGAATTGCTAATGCATTTCCAAGGTCTAAGAACTTCTACGGACTGCAAACGGTCAAACTGCCAGCAACTGAAGGAGAACACACACCAGGATGCTTCACGATAGACTCCCGATGTAAAGGTGGCAAAAATACAGCCACGGCTTCACAGAAAACCGCCGTGAAAAATGGTGACGTTGTGGTTCGCCAAGTGAGTGAGGTTAGCAGGGGTCCAAAACCCTCTTAAAAGGCCGGCACCGCACTTACAACCCTTCTGGTATTGCGGGTGTCCATGGGCGGCGGTAATCGCTTGCCATCAGGCGATCCGTCTGCTCGTTTGTCCGCTTATGCCATAAAAAAGTCATGTAGAACCGTATTCAAACTTGATTAACGCGATGAGCTATAAGTGACACGTTCTTGTACAAACAGCATAAGGGCTCGATCATAAAATTCATCCATTTTCCGTATATTTTTACGCCATGTTGTTCTTACATCGGCTACTGGCGACGCAGGCAGGGTTAAGTGGACACTCAACCGTCCATAGCTCTTTATTTGCTTGATACGTGTCGGACATCAGTATTTCGAGACAGATGTTTATCCAATTTACTGTGTTTTCAATTAACTGCGTTTTGTTGGAAAAGTGGAATCGTCAACAATGGTATCCAACAATTATATTTTATCAAATATTAAATGTTTGATGTTCATTTATTATTTTGCTCTTTCTGTTATTAGGATTAAATGCTGATAGATCCAGATCTATCAGCATTTAATCCTAATAACAACAACTAACTAACAACTAACTAACAACATTTATCCTAATAACCCCAGGGGTGTGGCCGGTGATGAATATCGGGAAACAAAAACAACTATATTTAACGACTCACTTCCAATCTTTATTGTCTAAAGACGGTTCGATAGCGCAAAACACGTCTGATTACCTCGAACTATATACTAGGTTACAACATAGAACTATAAGTAACGGTTTTAAGCATACGAGTTGCATGAGATAATTTTGTAAGCGGCGGGGTACAGCGGACTGAGCGGGCTCACTCCACTCACCGTCCGCGTAGCCAAAAGTGGGTACACGCACATCGTTTTTTATTTCAATGTACCTACTGCCGCTGCTGCCATTCGGCCGTATCTTTGCGCAATAAAAAAAAAACACTAACAATATTATAATACTTATTTATTAACATAACAACGGCAGGGTATAACGTACCTCTTAGGTACTTCTTCGACATGAACAAGAAATCGTAAAACATTTCACAGTTTTTATTTTCACTAGATGTAATAGGTACTTACTTCTATATATCTACCTAGCGTGTCATGTGTCAACATGTTCACACGCAAACAGTGTCACTTAATATTTTCTTCAAGGATAACGAAACGATGTAGAATCAGAATAAGTATTTTTCAAACAAAATATCTTACATGATACCGATTCGATACGAGAATCTTACAACTGTGACACATAGACAGGTAGATACGATGTTTTTCGACAAGATAATGTAATTTATACCTCAACAAACTTCCAAGAGTTTCAACCCTCTGTTTCAGCAGAATATTACTTCGAAACGGTGTTTATAACGAAATATAAATAAGAGTACCTACGCGAATTTTAATATCAATCAATTAGCACTTCCAAAAATGTTCATCGTTCTTACCTTACAAGTTTTGGAATAATTTAATGTAAAGAAGTTTACCTAACGGAAAAGTTATCACGAACAATCTTTGTGGCTATTACGTACATACTTATGAGAGGGAGTTGCTTACCTTTTTGTCCGACTTGAGGGAAAAGCGAGGGTAATGATTACGCCTTCAGGGCATTGTTTTGTTTGCCCCTCTACGTATTACTTCGTAGACATTGTGGTTGCTATGTCAGCTGCATGGTTTATGGCCTAGATTTAGGGCCTGATTCGCAAACATTGTGGCGGTCGTGGTTTTGTTGGGTGAGGCGGTTGTGTCTTATAATAAAATGAGGTTTATTACTTAATATTTAATAGATTTTTTTTTTTAAATAAAATATGGCATATTTTATTTGGCGTAGCAGTGAACGTCTGCTGCTTTAAGCGTCGTGGGTTCGATTTCCATATTAAAAAAAATATTTGTGGCTTCTACAAAAATATTTATTTCGGCTATTTGTTTCGAGTCTACATGTACCAAATGTACTTTGTACCCAGCATAGCAATGCAGTCTAAAAAATGTAATAAACAGCGACAGCGAAAACTGATAATGATGTACATACTATCATTATTCTAAAAAAACATTAAAAGCAATACATTAGAAATATCGTCACTCATTCCACAATGGGAGCACGGATGTGTGCTCAAGCTAAGCGTTCTCATTAGTCGCGCATAACAGAGGCGCGGGCGCGCTCTTGATTGATTGCTGTTCACCCGGACGAGTCTCATCCATTTTTACACAAATCCTGAGATAATGGATATCATTTGTATCCAATTGCATTGTTTCGGAAAGGCCTAGTGATTCTTTTTGTATAAAAATATTAATGTTTTTATCGCTTCTCTCCTCAATCACATCTATGAAATACGATGATGCTTAATATTCATGCCTACGATTCCTTTAAAATAAGATTTATATTTGCATCTGCATTAACAAACATATTTTCTTAATTTTAAATTGTATCTGCTAATTTGGCAGCATCATCTATGCCTACACTTTTTTTTTAATGCCATAGAAAATGTAAGTTTATATTTTCTATTGCCATAGAAAATGTAAACTTCCTCCGTCCAAATAGGTGCCTATATTGCTTACATTGTTTATGAACCAACAAATCATTACCTTCTAATACTCTAAGTAACCTCACACGATAATATAATGTAACAGTATCGACATATTACGGAGACAATGAATTTACCTACGTCAATATGAGTCTCAGGTACACTTACAGTCAAAGACAAAAGAAAATATTAGTAAAAATAGGGATGACTCGTTATATTACCTGAAGGGAATGGGTAACGCTCGATCAATCTCGTATTATTGCGAGCCAACATAATCTTGGATTAAATATTGCAAAGTAGGAAAGGGAAAACGATATACTGAAACGCAGCCCTAGGGTGTATGGAATTGACTTTGATCGATCATTGGTGGAATTTAAGCATTTTCTTGTTTTACTTAAAATGTTATTAGGCAGGCAAAAAATGGCGTATAGGTATTGAAAATATGCCTCACAATGATTGAAGTCTATTTTCCTTTGTAATAAGTATTGGGCGTTATGCCCAATACTTATTACAAAGGAAATTTATCACAATTATACAGCATTGCTCTTGTGTTTTCCAATCCCGCCTTACTTCTCACCTAAAATATTATACAACCTGAAACAGAATGATCGCAAGACATGAAAGTAGTTTATTCAAATTCGACTACTGAATCGATTACAGTGTTTTTATATAATTTCTGCCCGCGGCTTCGCCCCCGTGGATTTCGGTCTGTCATCACATCCCACGGGAACGGGATAAAAAGTATCCTATGTCCGTCTCCTGGTTCTAAGCTACCTCTCCACCAATTTTCAGCGAAATCGGTTCAGCCGTTCTTAAGTTATAAATAGTGTAACTAACACGACTTTCTTTTATATATATAGATAGATGTGTTAATTTTCTCGAAAAGATAATTACAATACCCGAGACTATGGTCCCATGATCCACCAGGGGCTCGAGATATGGAAAACTGAAACTATTTGCACAAATTACTATCGTGTGCGTGTGCGCGCCGATATCATAGTCGTTGTGAGAATGACTGTAGTACAGTTTTGCGTTTAGCTATAACTAATTTCTTGAAAAAAATATGCCTACGTGTCTCAAAATGCCTGTATTATTTCGTTATTATTATTAGCGTAAGACCTTAAACACGTCGATTAAAATATCACGTCATATTTTAATCGACGTATTTGAGGTCTTACGCTTATCCAGTCACACGTTGTTTACGTCGATTAAAATATCACACCATATTTTTAATCGACGTGTTTGAGGTCTTTCACTTATCCAGTTACACGTTATATAAGGACTTATTACACAATTTTTTATGCTTCTATTATACGTTTGATTACCTACTATCTAATATCAAATAGATGAAAACTTCAGCTAAATCCCCAAAGAATGGATAAGTATTTACAAAACAGTAAATCCATAAATAGCACATATTTTTTAAGCGTTTACTCAAAATGGTTTCCAGCATACGTGTGTGTTGGAAACCATTTGGATAGACTAAATAAAAAGCGGCACATTTGAATATTGCATATACGAGTTATTCATGCGTATGGCATCAACATTTTGATCTATAAATGCGAAAATGGATAAGCTGGATGGATTTTTCACGTGGGAAAGCTATTATATATATAGCCTTCGGCACGAATGGGCCGGCTCGACTGAAGTGATACCACGGCCTCAACGAAAACCGGCGTGAAACAATGCTTACGTTGTGTTTCGCCGAGTGGCTGAGGTTAGGTACCGGTGGCCCAAACCCTTTTAAAAGGCGGGCAACGCACATGTCTCCGGCCCATTCGTGTCGAAGAATGGCTCTCCCACGTGATAAAATGTTTATTGTTATTATGGTTCCGTACCTCGAAAAGAAAAAACGGAACCCTTATAGGATCATTTTGCTGTCTGTCCGTCTGTCTGTCTGTCAAGACCCTTGATCTGTGAAAAAATCTAACTTCTAAGCCAACGCAATCTAAAGATACAACCATTTATGCCGCAAATTTTCGACACTCGCAAGGGAATCAAAACCTACAAGCCCGTGAACTCAGAATCTTGTAATATGGTACTAAGCAACGTCTTAAACGGTCAAGCGCGAGTCCAACTCGCACTTGACCGGTTTTTTTATTATCTACTACTAGGTACTATTATTGGATTTTAGGCTGGGTTTGGCTTATATGTTATGTTAAGAATAGACGTACAAATGTATACCCACAATTCGGTACGTTTAAATCCCATATAATAGCGGGCGAGCCTAGTCCCAGTACCCGGGCACTGACCGATCTGCAACAAAAATGTTCATAAAATAACCCAATAAAGCTTTGCTCGGGAATCGAACCCAGGGCTTCTAGCATACCGGTTGCATATTGGACTACTAGATTAATCTGGTGATTAGTGGTATCAATATTATCTATCAGCTTCATTCTCAGTAATCTTTCTGCTAAGACGCGATTTAGAAGAGAGCGTTTAATATCTACTGCAAAAACTGTAGAAACGATCGTTAAATTCTAACGTCTTTAAACATTTACCAAACCCAAGATTTTGTAATCGTGCTTTTTATTAGGTTTCGTGAAACACCAATTCGTCGGTTTAATTTTCAAAATGCTTCCTTGGCATCCTTTACTACATTTTTAATGTGACATCCCTGGATTTATGGCGCGCGCAAAATGAATTTCTAATACACGAAGAGACGTGTCTATTGAAGAATTACTGGTTTCTGAGAATGCTTATTATTGTAACATTAATAATACGATACACAACATACCATAACGCCTATATTCCCCGAAGGGTAGAATAGAGGCGTACTTATATACCGATACCCACAGTTCATCGGTTTGGTCCCATGAAATAAGAAGTGAGCCTCGCTAGGCTCGCTTCTTATACTACTACTGAAATAACTAGTAGAGCTGCTACTGAGAATTTCATAGAAGAACACAAACTCTTTGCTCAACGTGGGAATCAACACCAGAACCTCTAACGTAGTAGTTTCCCTCGGGACAGACTATTGAGGCAGTTATGATACATAGTACAGCCCTTAATAAATAACTTCGCTAATATTGGTGGTTTGGGCCGACGTGAAATAACTGTAGATAAATCAAAATATATTATGCGATACGTTGAGGTTATGCTATTACTTATTACATAAATAATACAGTATTCGTTAGTTTGGTACAATATAATATGACACACTTCGTACCTACTCACTCTGTTGGAAGTTTTGATATATTGTAAGAAAGACGACGCTAAAACATGCACCCGGTTTCTTAAATTCTACCTAACATACCATCACCCCTATATCCTAAGAAAATTAAGCAGAGGTGTAAACACAGTTCACTGGTATGTGTTGGTCCTACGTAATAGCAGGCGAGCCTACTGCCAGTAATCAAAGACAATCCAAACTCCCCGCTACTGAGAATTTCTTATGAAAACCTAATATCACGGCTTGATTTGATTCCCAGTCGAAACAAGACTTCAAGCGTAACAATCGCGCTTACTACCATGAGACTAATAAGATACTTTCTTAATTCTATTCCATGAAAACTGAGCTAAAAGTTTAAAAAAAGGTTTCATTTACATTTTTTTGACATAACAGCCTGACACCCATCATAACGGCACGTTCACTCTACGAAAGTAGAATAAAACAGTTCACGTTAAGTGTTCCACGAAAGCTGTAAAGCACCAGTCACTTAATAAAAGATCTCCCTCGGGAAGTGAAGCAAACGGCTCAATAAGATAGACGGTATCATCATCTCTGAGTAGAAAAAAAACCTCGTAAAATGTAGGAGGGGCCACATTAAATAAATTGCAGGCGCCTACCGCCCGTGGTGACATCTGCGTCAAGTCGCTAAGCGCTAACTACGCTTGGAAGGTTTGTTCCACTTAGCGATTCAAGACGAAGATCCCAAGATTGGTTTTTCGTGGCGGTGGTTCACAATCAACTGGAGTGTTTACGGAAAGGAGTAATCGATAAAGATTATAATTTTAAGACCGCATTTCACCGACTCCGACCAAGTTCCTGCAAAATTAATCGGCTGTTAATTTCATACCAATTTCGTTCCGCGTGCGTTCGTAGCGCGCTATAGCATACCATACCAACCCTGTCTGTCAAAAACTCAATTGAAATGTGAGTGAAGCCGCGGAGAACAGTAAGTAAAAAATAAATATCTATACTAATCTATAAAGCTGAAGATTTTTTTTGTTTGTTTGTTTGAATGCGCTAATCTCAGGAACTACTGGTCAGATTTGAAAAATTCTTTCAGTGTTAGATAGCCCATTTATTGAGGAAGGCTATAGGCTATATATCATCACGCTACGCGGACGAAGTCGCGCACAGAAGTTAGTATTAGAATAAAAATGAAAACTGGCGTGAATAAACTTTTTTTTGTTACAATTCTAAATGATTGGCAAAAAACAATTAGTGATGAGTAGGTACCTAAATTCTAGGTCAAAAGTTATTCATATTATCCAAAGCTTTACTATTGATTTTTATCGAATCGAATACAACCCTTAGATTACTGAATAATAAACAAAAACGCGAGAAAATGTATTGTGATCACAACGCAATTCGGGAAACCAAAATGTTGCATTATTGGCGGCATCAAGCGAAGGAGTTTTATAACTTTTATATAAGTTGTCTCCGTTGAGACGACTTTGACGACTCCGGGGACGTCGCACCCAACGTAATTATGTATAACGGGACCGTTTATGGTTGACATTACTAACTAAAAACTTTGTATTCGTATTTTATTTGAACTCATTATGAGGACTCGTATTTTCCCCACTTAATTTTCTCTCGTTATCGTTGCTGTTATTGGTGAATCCGTTTTTTTATGACGTAAACTCTTTTCTGTACTGCAAATCAATTTCTACGAAATGTAATATCGTCCTACAATGAATAATATGAATTATTCGATGCTTCTCTATTTAAATATAGGATTTTAAGTCCGTAAAAAGGTCGTAATAATTATAACAATGTCAACCTCGAGAAGTAGTTTCTTCTTACTACTCAAATATAATACGTAGGTAGACGCCTGGTCTTAATCAGACCTGGAAATATTCATGTAGTTCCAGAAACTATACACAATACCATACCATACCATCACGCTTGTATTCCCCGAAGGGTTAGGCAGAGGCGTACTAATGTACACCCACAGTTCGCCAGTATGTTTAGGTCCCATGTAATAGGGGGTGAGCCTTTTGCCATTAACCGGGCACAAATTCCTAACTCCGAGCTGCTACTGGGAATTTCATAGAAAAACCCAATAACACTTTGCTCGACCTGGGAATCGAACCCAGGACCTCTATCGTAGCAGTCGCGATCAGGACCACTTGGCTATTGAGGCAGTTTACTATACACAATATATAACTAAACACAATATACACCATTATTTGTATAGGCACGAAATATCAGTTACGTACCTGTCAATCCGCATACATATCGGAGATATTAAGATGGACAATTACCTATTCTGTCGACTTGTCAAAACGAACGGGTTGGCTCGTTGATATTGACAGCGAGCTTGTTATAACGTCTATAATACTATATACATTATCATAAAGAAACCCTTTCTAAATATATGGGTATGAGAGTTTGAAACATTGTCTTTACAAAGTGCCTATTTCTGGTGGAGAGACTCACAAACTGACACCAGATTTTTGTTGTTTTGAACTCATAATCAAATTATAGAATGTGTGATTTTTCCAAGAACAGTACTTTCTTTCTTTCTATGGATTTTTTTATTTTTTATTATTAATACTACATCGAAAATCAATTTTAGGCTTTTATTGTGTTGCAAAGCTGTATACACATCTAGGTACAATAATTTATGTATATTTAGAGCTGACGGTTTTAAAAGGCGGGCAACGCACTTATTGACTCCCTGGTCCTCTAGTGTTGCGGGTGTCTATGGGCGGCGATTATCGCTCACCATCAGGTGATCCGTCTGCTCGTTTGCTCCCCTATCCCATAAAAAAAACTTCTTCGTCGCACGATTCTTGCATACTTCTTTTGCTTCTCCCACATATACACATTATACATACGCGCTGGTTGCGAGTACTACGCGCCTGTCCTTTTTGAAGGACCTCGCTAATAAAATCGGCGGCGTTGTCCTTCTAAGGCGACCTCTTCTGACGCTGCCACAGCCATTCGCCTTATAAATTTAATTAGTTAATCATTCGTTAATCTTTTAAACCATATCATTATATTCCTTTAAATACCTGTCACTACAATGAATTTAATTTAATTTCTTCAATATCCTCAAAACATGTTAGTATAATAAAACCCAACCTTTTACATTTTGAGGCAGCCTCCTCTACCCAGTTTGGTCGTCTATTTATTAAAATTTAATTTCATTAATTCCGGTACCGCCAGCCTTTCACCTCAATTAATGAGCGACAGACTTGTAAACAGGCGTGAAACGTAAGCCACTAGAGACATGACTGAAGTGGCATGTCATATTTTTTACTACAAGCAATTTTACGATTTTTAAAATATACTCACGGAATTAACATGACATTAACATAACATATAAATGATTAACTTGTAAAAGTGTCTTTAAAAAAGGTTTATTTACATATTTAATAGTTATCTTACCTATTTAATAGTTATCTACCAGCTCCAATGATATATTATATAAGTAAAAAAATTATCACCTCGTACCTACACAATCATGCCAGCTAGATACGCAAAATTTAACGCGTTTTCCAATATATGTGGGATTGTGTTGTGAAATGAGACGCAGCTTCAATGGAAGAACACTGTATTTTCTCAATTTTAGAGATTAAAACATTTTAAATAAAAATTTACACCGGCACACACTCTCGTCTTTCGTCGTTCTTTTTCTATCTATCATTGTTCGAAACCATACAAGATCATAACGCCAAAGTTGTCATCGAGCTCGATAGATGGCGTTGGGGTAGAATTAGATCGCGATATGGTTTCGTTACCAAGATTTGGTAGGGTCAAGAAATTCTTTAGTTCAATAAACCAGCTAGAACAGTATACAGTTGAGGTTTTATTTAATTCCCTTAAACTAGTATACACATCAGGTCAACCTACCAATTACCACTTGTTGGTAATTAAACAATCATTCCCTCATTCGTTCACCCCTCTCGTCTCACTCACGTACCCCTTTCATTAGTTTCCGTGCACACATTCCGTTTTATTCATAATTCTTATTCCACATAAATGATCATATTTAATGCTATAAAATAATCATGTGTTAAACCTAAAACGCGTTGAAGTCTCAAGAGTTGTTAAACAAAGAGACGAGAGTAATTCAGGGCTATCACATTGCTTCATTAGACATGGTCATGATTAGAGCAAAGCTAAAATTACCGTACATTTGCCGAGACTGCGATGTTGTCCTGTTTAGTGCACTCATAAAAGCACATCCAAGTAGCTTATAAAAAGTATAGCTAACAGTGAGAATTTTGGTTCCACAGACCTTTAAAAGGGTTTTGGGCCTCCGGTAACCTCACTCGACGAAACTCGGCGAAACACAACGCAAGCGTTGCTTCACGTCGGTTTTCTGTGATGGAAAATCCTTCGTGCCGAAGCATGGCTCTCCCACTTGATGCGAAATATTGAAGTGGCGGTCTGGAGTTTATATAAATGGTGTTAAAGAACTATAATTTTAGCTTACTGATTTCTGACACACGCGAATATGAGACATTGAAATGAAACTACTTTTAAGTCACTCAGTCTGCCCGTGACCATGGATGCTGTAAAGGATCCGAAACGTCGGGAACTAAATAATATCAATATACCGCGATAAAATCCGTAAAAAGTAGTTTCATTTCAATAATTTTAGCCTATTTTGATAACTAGTTAGACTTTTCTACAGTTACGGCTTCTTTTAAAATAACATAACATAACATACCATCACGCCTATATTCCCCGAAGGGTTAGGCAGAGGTGTACTAGTGTACACCCACAGTTCGCCGGTATGTTTGGCTCCCATGTAATAGGGGGCGAGCCTATTGCCATTAATTTGGCACAAATTCCAAACTTCGAGCTGCTACTGGGAATTTCATAGAAAAACCCAATAACACTTCGCTCGACCTGGGAATCAAACCCAGGACCTCTTGCGTAGCAGTCGCGCTTTGGACCACTAGGCTAATGAGGCAGTTCTTTTAAAATCACCGCGGCAAACTCCACTTTACATCACATCACAAAAAACCACTAATAACATACCTTTATATTGAAATACCACGATAGCTCCGGATTATTTTTTCCGAAATAAATGAAAATTCTCGATATTTCCAAGGAAACTAGAAAAATGGATTAGCCGAAAGTCATAACAGTAAAATGTAGTAATAGCGAGAAATAGGGTCGATCCAAATTGTAACACGAGTTCGGACAGAGGGACAATATAATTGAATTTTATTATGGCCATCCTTAACGTTATTACATTGCGGGTTTAGGGCTATTCCGCGACGTTGCTACAAAAAATCTTTGGGAATGACTATTGAATATCAATATCCACCTGCGACAATGGGTTGGAATTCTGTTGAGGTACACAACAACAAAAGGGTCTGAATTCCAATGAATATACGATTCGCATACGACATTGCAACTTACTATATAAATATATATATTCCAGCATTTCGATTTGAGATGATATAATTTTGTCTCTATGTTAGATAATATAAACTGCGTCATTAGCCAAGTGGTCCTGAGCGCGACTGCTACGCTAGAGGTCCTGGGTTCGATTCTCAGGTCGAGCAAAGTGTTATTGGGTTTTTCTATGAAATTCCCAGTAGCAGCTCGGAGTTAGGAATTTGTGACCGGTTAATGGTAATAAATAGGCTCGCCCCCATTACATGGGACCTAAACATACCGGTGAACTGTGGGTGTACATTAGTACGCCTCTGCCTAACCCTTCGGGGAATACAGGCGTGATGGTATGTTATGTTACTTTTGTTATACATAGGTATATTATATGAAATAGATTAGAGGTTAGAGCTCTGCCCTTTCATTCGTAGTAGGTTCGCCACCTCGTCGTCATACAATTATTATCCGTATATAATATACTTAATTATTATATGATAGAGTAGGTATATTTGTATGTTAGAATTTACACTAAGCAGCGTATTTCGATTTCATTAGACTAATGAGACATAGTTAAGTTTAAACAAAGACATTTTACTTGTTTCAATAATCTATCAAAGCGATACAACTTGTTATTCAAATTGTATCATTCCTTCTCACGCTGCAAAGCTTAAAAATTCAGAGTTTCACAGTTTAAATGTCTGACGATCATTCAATAAAAATATTATCAACAGTTCAACAAACCAACCGGCTTGATTACTCAGTAAATATAGCAATCATAGGAACCAAAAATAATTTCGTGATGTTTTAACATTTTATTTCGACAACCGTTTTTCATTTCGATGCCGTGCTTTTTGAAAGGAAAATATAAATTTATATTTTTTATTCATTTTTTTAATTTAAGCCTTTTTTCTTAATACTTCGCACAGGTCAAGTTATTATAACACATAATATATTTATTTCCTTACATTAGAATCCTTAAACATATTATTTTATTTTAAATTTAAATATTATATACTAGCTTCTGTCCACAACTTTGCGTGGACTTTAAAATTCAGTCTGACCTGGATAAAAAGCTTGTGTGTTATTCCAGATTATAATCTATATCTGTGCCAAATTTTATGCAGATCCCTTAAGCCCTTCTGGCTTGAAAGAGTAACAAACATCCGTGCATCCCCACATTCACGTTTATAACATTAGTAAAGTAATAATCCCATCAAAAACATTCTGTAAAAAACTAGCCAAGTCTCGATAGAGCTGCTTGTTTATCTCTAAAAAGTAACGAAATCTCGACAAAGTCGTGCCAAGTCTAAGGTTCCTTACTGCGATTTCTTTATTATATATAGTTAATGTTGTATGACTTGGCCGTTGACTTGTACCCACTAACGTATAAATAATGTTCAAATTATATTCTCAACGAACATTCATACTACGTAATCCTCTGTGTACAAATGTGTTGAACATTCACCTTTATATTTGAATTTACAACAAGGGTACAAGTCAACGGCCAATTCACACAACATTAACTAACTATAAATAATAAAGAAATCGCAGTAGGGAACCTTAGACTTGGCACGACTTTGTCTAGATTTAATTACTTTTTAGAGATAAACAAGCAGCTCTATCGAGACTTGGCTAGTTTTTAGTACTTTTCACTTCATCGCTTTAAGACGTCAACTTCAGAAAAAAAAAGTTCAATTGTTGTCTAACCCCATGAGTGCTGGAACGTGCCCGAAAAACCGCTAGTGCCAAAATAAGACAAGTGTGAATTCGACTAGCTTTGAATGTTGAATTTGATGTTCTAATTGTTGTACCACAAGTGTGCTTTTAGTTTATATCTATTAGCAGTTGTTAACAATATATAATAATTCTAATATTAACAAATACGAATAACCAAGTAACAAAAAGAAATTTCTTTCCAAGAGACATAAAAAGGGTAGTTGCCCTTTTGATGTGCATGGATGTATCTGATTGTATGAGATTTTTCCAATGTTGATTATAACGATTCGATGAAACTCTTGAAATACACAATTACAGAATTGTGTCTGTACTTATTTGCTTGTAAATTCTACTTGTGTTCCGGTGCCTTTACACAATTTCCTAAATTAATTATTACATGAAATGTAATCTGCGAGGTTGGTTGAATTTTGCGGTTATTACAATTGGGTACCAAATAAAAAAAATATCAGATAAAATGATGACCAATTTACAACCATAATACCATGAAACTAACAATGTTTTTATTATGCATTGCAGTGAAGCGGAAGGGAGGAATGTGGGCAGGCGGTGCGCAGTGCGTGCATGCTTCGCTGCCGCGCGGTGCACGCGCACAGCCTGCGCCCACGCTCAGCGGCGCCATCGCCAGCCGCCGCCCGCCCAGGTAGATAGTTATGTATTATCATACACCACTTGCGCGATAAGAATTTCTTGCATTGTAATAATCAGATTTTACAACTTTTGAAGTATAATTTATTGCCTGGTACACATCCGTTAAATGGTCATAAAATAAGAAATGTGGCGTATAATAGAAATGGTAAATTTCTAGTAATAATATCCGATTATTTAATTGCATAGCTTTTATCACAGGCTTTGAGCGTGGCGACCGAATCAAGAAATTCCGTAACGAAAATAAAACCTAACACTCGTTTCAGTTCGGCAGACTTCGGCACGGTGTTTGTGTGCGTGCGACTAGACGTATGCGTGTAGACTGTACGAAGCTTGCTTGTTTGACCACGCATCAAATGATAACCACTGAAGAGATTTGGAGGAAGTGGACAGGAATTCATAGCCTGTTTCTTGGATTAACAATTAGGCTATTTTTAATTCAAATCGGTTCTCTCTACCAAAAGTTATTACATTTCAACCATTGAAAACGTTGAATTTGAAAAATAACCATTTAAGTGAATTTCTTTTTCAAGTACTTCTGTACTAGACTAGCACGGGATAAAAATTATAACAGAATCAAGTAATAAAATTAAAAATATACACTTACAGGGACTAAATAAGATAAAACAAGAAAATAAAGCAGATAAATCAGAATCCAATATTGTGACCAGGAAATCCAGGAATTGATTATTAGTACAGTAATTCTAACTCTACTTATACAGGGCATCACGAGACATACATAGGACTTATCCGTAACGTTAAGGCTAAAGATTTGAGTAGGGTAAAGAAGTAAACAAATAATGACAACTTATTCTCTAGACGACTAACATGACATCGTTATTACCTCAATTAAATTTGTTTCCATAACAGGTGTCATTTTGAGTTGACAATTTTGAAAATTATTGTTTTCTTCTTTATAGCAGCCAGTCATAAAGTAACTCATTTTATAATGTGAAACCTCCATAGTGTAGATACAGTGCGCACAATATATTTGAGAAACTATAGAGATTTCATCTAATCAAATCATAAAATAATATACAACTTATACTTATATGTAGATATAATAAATACAAAAATGGGTCAATTAATAATAATAATTGCAACGTGCGTTAGTCTTTACTGATGCCGAAACAGTTATTTGAGATTTTTATCTCTGGAAGTCTGTTCATATTTCCAGGCCTCACGTTAATACCATGTGAACACATTTTTGAAATTTAGTAATATAAGGGTCAGAAATAAGGTATTCAGAGGTAAATGGCGCTAAGTGTTAAAAATATGGAAAACATTTTTTTCTATGAGATAAGTACCTAGTTAGTTGAAACTTGGAGAGGACAACGTCTGTCAGGTCGGCTAGTAATTGCATAAGTTGATAAAAAATGCTATGCAATAGCTTTACCGCGGCAGTCCCCGAGTGCGGTATTCCATATCAGTTAGTATAAAATACCAAGCACAGCCTCTGAGAAGCATCCGATCCTCGGATTCCTCATACGCATAGTCTCCATCCCAATCGCGTGTCTTAGTAGTAAAAGTATATTAAGTAATTAACAAGTAATTAATTGTAAAATTAAGTAAATATTAAAAAAGATTAAAGTCAAAGTAAAGACTAGAAGACCAGACTAGAAGTCCTGAGTTCAATTCCCATGTCGACCAGTGTTATTGGGTTTTTCAATGAAATTCTCACTAACAGCTCGGAGTTTGGATTTGTGCCAACCGATTTGGGATCTAAAATATACCACCGAATAGAACACCTCTGCTTAATCCTCCGAGGAATCACGCGTGATGGTATGTCAATTTTATTGTATTTCCAAATGTACTTTAAAATTAATATCTACGTACTTCTCACTTTTCTGTTCTTCTAATCTATAGTAGTTAATAGCGTAGACCAAGTCCAGTGAATACTTACCAGGAATTTTACCTTACTGAATTTTACAGACTTGACTTTTCTGTTCATTTGAGAACTTGGTTAGGTGCTTAATGAAATTAATAATATTGTCCCTTTATATACCTACTGAGTTGAAATCGAGATTCAATCTCTAAAGAGTTAGAGTAGGAAAATGCAATTTATTTCGAAGAATAATTTGATTATAGCCCTCTCGAAGTCTCGCAACTCCTCTGTCGTATAGCCGTGAGCCAGAAGCCGTAGCCCGTTCATTGAAATTCAAAAACTTGTTCCAAATATACATTTTCCAATATTTCTATTTATGCATAACGCTATCCCCCGAATAATAAAACCAGTAGGTATTTAATATGTTTATCGGCTTTAAAAAATAATTCTCAATTCGCCTATTTTTATTTGGTTATGATTATTTTTCATTTAATCATTTTAAAGACACAGATAATAATATTCGTAAAATATTTACTCAGTCCAAATTTGTTTGAACTTTTAAATAATATCATGAATTTTGAACAAAAATTAATAATCATCAAACGAGAGTCCTGAAATTCCTTTAAAACACAATTGGCCCACCTTTTGTCCGGTATGATGCTCCAATTTTTTGTGTAAAATTGTTTATTAAAGTTGCCAGCCTTTTTTGGTTGTTCGGAACTCAAGTGATATTAAGTATGCAACAAATTTTATATTTCAAAATATAGGTACTATTCTTTTCACACTTAATAATCACGCAATTTCAGGAACTATGAAACCTTGAAATTTGACGAATAGTTTCCTAAAGGGTAACATCAAGAGGCAGTGCTAAAACTATATCAAGGCTTCTATTTTTTAAATCTTTTTTTTATTAATCTTAAATATTTATCAGTAAATGACAAAGTTTTTCGAAATCTCTTGGGATATTCCCGAAATTCACAGCAACTATCTTCTCTTCATCTTTTCTTTGATCGGGATCCACATACATATTAATTACACTTTCATTCATCTGCTCATCATTCCCAATAAGAGATTTATTATATTCAAGTGTTATAAATTGTACACCATTTTACAGTTTCAAAGTAAATGCTCCTCTAATCTAGTATTGTCATGCGACAGGTCATTGAGTTCACTAAATTATGGTTGAGCCACACAATGACTGCATACGTAGGTACCGTCACTTGGGATGGATCAATTCAAAGCCGCTTTGACTCTGCCCTTAAGGGGAAATACAGGGCTTATGTCACACTTACTTCATTCTTTATCCGTGAACTTAATAACTAATATGGTAAATCATGTAAGATTCATCGAAACTCCCTGGCTAATGTTAAATGACGATGCTCTCGACGATGGAATAACCTATTGGTATAAATAAAGGTTGTAACACAATAAGATACTTGAAAGAAGTTTGACTTAAGAAAATAACTGTGTTTTTTATTTTATTTTTATTAAATAGTATGTAGTTATAAAAAAATCTAATTCTGATACAAGAGAAAACACATTGGCAAGAGAGACAGAGAGCAGTTCCTCTATACTTTTTCTCTCTCTTCCAAATTTTTTGGAACGTAACACCGTTGACGCGCCCATCTCAGACCAAAAAGTACCTACCAGTTGTAGTTCCAAACTAGTAACAAGTTATCAGAATAGAGACAGCCAATCTATGTGGATCACCACACGACGCCCCTGGGATAATGCCGCGGCGCGCTTTAGTTAGGGAAACGGAAACCGTGATCAAGACCATACAAATATTTTCTGCATGCAGTAATTGAACTAATAGCGATCCAATGCTAATTGCCGCGCTAATCGCGCCGATCAGTTATAATAAATATTTTTTCAAAAGTCAAAGTCACATATATTTTTGTTAAAAACTGTACTTACAGGTGTTTAACCATTTTTGTAGGCATCAATAGTCTACCTAATCGGGTATAGCAATACAAAAATCTTAAAGGCTAACAATCATAAAGACATAAGCGCTAATAATATAACTAAATTAAAATATTTAATACAACTTTTTGGCAAAATATTCGTGCATATTAGGTTTATTTTTTTAAAACTAATACCTTATGCAATTTACCGTCAAGTTTTTTTTTAGAGTAGGTATGAACTGATTGTTCATAATTTCTTGATATTTTTCAGGCCGTCCCCTCCCTCACCGACGTTAGTGGCGCAAATAGATTCTTCAGTTGCTTGCCTCTGGTTACTGACGCCACTATCAGCCGGGACAGCAGTGGTAGCGGTCCTGGTGGCAGTCTCCACGAACAACTGGCTTCACACACAGGAGAATATGCTGAATCCATCGTACAACGGCACGGGCAGACACGACTTAGTCGCCAAGCAAACTGTATCCGGGCTTTGGAGGATATGTCATACAGATCGTAAGTATTTAACATTTTTGTTTGAATGTGTGTCTTCTAGGCAAATGCGCTCAACCATAGGCCTATCATGAATAAAAGAAAAATAATATAAACTGCCTCATTAGTCTCATGCTCGTAAGCGTGATTGCTTCGATTTTCGAACAGAATGCTATTGGGTTTTTCTATGAAATTCTCAGTAGCAGGTCGGAGTTTGACTTTGCACCCGGTTAATGGCAATAGACTCGCCCTCTACAATTGGGACCTAGATGACGGCACCTCTACTTAAGCCTCCAAAAAATATTGTCGTGATGTTAAGTAATATTCTCTTTGATGGAACTAGAAAATGGAAGATGCGATATTAAAGCAAAACTTTACATTAAGGACTATTACTTGGGAGCATCCACTTGTGACCCTTAGAAAATTAACTATTAATACGCACATGACTTCGAAAAGTCAGAGGCACGCGCTTTGGATTCGAGACAGGCAGTTCAATTGCTATATCACTAGACTATCACTGCTTAGTTGCCTACACAAACCATAAAGCGAATAAAAATTTACATAGACGTACAAAGTATCGACCTGGAATATAGAGCGTGGTAGTTTTTGCTACAATGGCGTATGAAACTTCCGCGTGTGTCGCGGCCCTACAATGCGTTCTGGTTCCGTAGCGGCACGCGGGAAATGCATTGTCCCGTCGTCCAGGCCGGCCCACTTTCGTTCCATTACAAAGTCCGCTGACGCGTCCGTTACTGTCGCACCATTTGTGACTAGTCCATTTCCTTCATTAAATAACAGACATGTACGTTTTATTTACATTTACAATGTACTTCTAAGGCCCACTAGCACCAACTTCTTTAATATATTTAAATCGTATTTAAACACAAATATACTATGAAAAATTATGTTTAAATACAATTTAAATATATTTAAGAAGTTGGTGCAAGTGGGCCTAATGGTTCCATGTCTTAGTGCCACTTGCACCAACTTCTTAAATGTATTTAAATACAAATTTTCTACGAAAAATCGTGTTTAAATACAATTTAAATATAATTTTGAAGTTGGTGCAAGTGGCCCTTAGTTTTGAGTTTTTTTTCTTTAATGCGTAAAGCCGCATTTCACCATGTCGCTGTTCGACGAATGAATTCAAAAATGGAACGGAATTTAAAAAAACGGATCTTACTCGGAGTTGTTGAAGTACAACCTTAGTAATATAATATGGTTTTATTATATTCCGTGATATATATTGCTTGATTTCTAATAGATTTTAATTCTAATTCAGTATCCTAAGCACTAAGAACTTATCGCATTCGTATCTTAAACGATTTTTTTTCTGCTACAAATCTCATACATACATACATATTTTCACATCTGTCTCCCATTGGAGTAGGCAGAGACTACACTTGCTACGATCCTGGCACACCACTTTCGCTTCATCTACGTTCATTAACCTCCTTCTCATACAAATTATTCTCGATTTCGATACGAATGCGTTTTGGGAAGTGTTTGTGCTTGGGCTACAGAAGCTTTTCGCTTTAAATACTGTAAAACATTAACATACCATCACGCCTGTATTCCCCGAAGGGTTAAGCAAAGGCGTACTAATGTACACCCACAGTTCGCCGGTATGTTTAGGTCCCATGTAATAGGGGGCGAGCCTATTGCCATTAACCGGGCACAAATTCCTAACTCCGAGCTGCTACTGGGAATTTCATCGAAAAACCCAATAACCCTTTGCTCGACCTGGGAATCGAACCCAGGACCTCTAGCGTAGCAGTCGCGCTCAGGACCACTTAGCTAATGAGGCAGTTCCATTTAAAAACATCCATATAATATATAATATATAACATATAATCCATATTAAATACTAGCGACATGTGCGCCTGGATTTCTGAAATGTTATATGGACACGTGTTACTAGTTTAAAATAATTTAATATTTATTCGGGAAAACTTACATACATAACATAATCAACTCATTATATGTCCCACTGCTGGGCACGGGTCTCCTGTCACAATGAGAGGGATTAGGCTATAGTCCACCATGCTAGCCTAATGCGGGTTGGCAGACTTCACACGCCGTCGAGAAAATCTCTCAGACGTGCAGGTTTCCTCACGATGTTTTCCTTCACAGTTTAAGCGCGTGATAATTATCTATTAATACGCACATAACTTAGAAAAGTCAGAGGTGCGTGCCTTGGATTTGAACTCGAGACCTTTGACTTGGCAGTCCAATGGTCACATCACTAGGCTATCACGACTTAAAAACTTGGAACTTGGGAAAACTTAATTCAATGTTAAAATAACATATTATTTAATGTATTACAGCTGGGAGCACAGTGTTTCGGTGTCTAGACATCCCATATTTTCCTCTGTCGCAATGGCAGCCAGATCCGAGCGACTCCACAAACGCAATTCCGTGTAAGTTTTATGTAAAATGTTTCTATAATATACACACGTAGCGTATTCATTGTAAATAGAAGTAGGTACAAGAATCATAATTATGTCTGTCTGTGCATGCAGTTAGGTTGTGGAACTTGCTGCCCTTTGATATTCTTGATTGCAGAACTGTCGCTTTTTTAAAGAAAATATTGGAAGGCTATTCTTGAAAATAAACATGGATTTATTTTTTAGTCAAAGATTTACAACTTTTAGTTTTGTAAGTAGGTATGTAAATATTATTTTCTATAGATTATAATATTAAATGTGTATTTTGTTGTTACTAGTTAATAGGTTGTGTTTGCTTATATGATATACTAGCTTCCGCCCGCGACTTCGTCCGCGTGGAATATTTACTTAGTCTTAGCGGGATGATAGCTTATAGCCTTCCTCAATAAATGGACTATCTAACACCGAAAGATTTTTCCTAATCGGACCAATAGTTCCTGAGATTATCGCTTTCAAGCAAACTTGGCAGGTGGCACTTGACAGGTGGTAAGAAGATGATGATCCCCTTCAGCGGCTTGTAGTATGTTTTGATTGAAGCTCACTTCAGGATATAGCCAATATTGTTAGTTGATAATTCAGTATTGAGTATCCGAGCGGATCTTTAGTAAAATATGTCACGGGAACAGGAATAATAAAAGAACGCTAAATGAGGATATGTTCTTTAGAGCGTTAGTTGGGTCCGAGCAGACCCAAGCTCGGTCCGCTCGGATACCAAACAAATGCTCTAAAGGCTGATGAATAACGTATTTATTTGGATAAAGATTAATATCATGTTTATAAAAACACCTACGCAAATAATGCATTTGGAATTTTAGAAAGTTAGCATAAAAAAGGTTATAGTGAGCCAACCTTAAAAGATAGACATATGCTGTCGCGGACTTTTTTTTTTTAGAAATTTTAAAGAGGAACAATTCTGTCATATATGATTTTTGCGAAACTTTAACCGTTTACGCAGCGCACGCATCGGAAGCTCTCAAAAGGAAAAAAAACCCCGATTTTGAAACATTATTTATTGATGCTCCGCTCCTATTGGTCTTAGCGTGATGATATATAGCCTTCCTCGATAAATGAGCTATCTAACACTGAAAGAATTTTTCAAATCAAACCAGTAGTTCCTGAGATTAGCGCGTTCAAGCAAACAAACAAACAAACAAACTCTTCAGCTTTATATATTAGTATAGATTAGGCATTAGTCATTTCATACAATATAACATTTTTTCCCATTTTTGTTACATTTCTTGTTTTAAATTATTCTCTCGTGACCTACTGAAAGAGATGTATTTAGATACCAGTACCACTGTACAGTACCACATTTAATTTATCTTTTATTGTAAGTAAGCGTACATAAAAATAAAACATAAATCAAATTGTCTTATCTGGATACGTAAATATAATGCTAACGGAACGTTTTATATGGATTTCAGATGTCGTGACGCGGTCGGCAGCGCCGTTGCTTCTGGCTGTGCTCACCCAAGCGGTCGGCGCATTGTGCTGCGTCCTAGGACACTGCGTAAAAGGGCGACGGCTCTGCACTTTCATCGCGGGTGTGCTCTTTATTATATCTGGTGAGTTCAAGCGTTTGCCATTAGTGCTAACAAGATCCTCACCTGTCATGGTTTTAAAAGAATACCTATGTAGTTGTTTCTATGGAGAATTTAGAATACTTTTAACTAGTTTTAAATTCAGGCTTCTCTAGTTTAATTCAAAAATATGAAAGTAATAATTTCCTTAGAAAATAAATAATATTGCGATAAGAACTTGATTTGACAAGAAAATTGATATAAGTATTGCCATTTAGAGATGGACTTTAAGTCAAGCGGTTTCATGTATTTTTATTA
Organism: Acronicta leporina; assembly: GCA_947256265.1. NCBI lineage: Eukaryota > Metazoa > Arthropoda > Insecta > Lepidoptera > Noctuidae > Acronicta > Acronicta leporina. The sequence goes on from OX366521.1 coordinate 10,134,550, forward strand.
TGAAAACAAACAACTGTTTGAAAATGACACTAGTTAAAAAAAAAGGTTTGGAAACTTTCTATCATGAATGATTTTGCTTACATGCAAAAAGATGCTCAAACTTTGCAGCTAGTACTAATAGGTTTCAATTTAGTTTAATATCTCACTGCTCTTTCCTTTCCACATACCTACTGATACGATAGTAGATACCAATAATACCTTATTTTTCCAGGTCTAATAATGCTGACCGGAATCGTCATGTACATATCGGTATTTAAATCACAAGTAGGCCACAAGCTGCGCTACATGGCTTATTTTGATAAGCCCAGAATGTCGTATAGTTATGGATATTCCTTTGGCCTGTATATCAGTGGCTTCGTGGCAGCTGAGTTAGCAGGTACGTCGGCAATATTCCTATTTCTACAATGGTACCAAAAAGATTGGATAACAGAGTTGACTGACAAAGCAAAAGCTGACTGTCGTGCCTGGGACCGCGAATACGCCTTCACAGAGCGAGACTCCACATTACTAGAAAGGAGAATGATGAAAAGAGATACGTACCCCCCAACGGGGTCGTCAGCCGCCACGCCGCGAGAGCGAAGACGCTTTGTATTTGACGGCGACGAAATGCCACACTGTTCAATACACAATAAAAACAGAAGAATAAACTTAAGTTCAGCATCGCTAAAGGATCTGTCGTCATCAACTTTATACGGGTTTCCCGCGGCGCCGCGACCGACAGCTTGCGATAATTACTTCGAGGAATTCAAGGAGGTGCCTCAAAGTGCGAACACCTTGAGTGGTTTAAGGAGTGCGTCGATTTTTCAGTCGCAGGCGTCGGTGGCGAGCGGGCGATTTCTAGATACTTCGGCAGTAGAACCGCCACCTTCGCGAGAAGAAGAGATGGTGACGTTTGGTGCTGGTGCAAGAGGTGGCAATGATCAGCCACCGCCGCGTCATGACCGCGCCGTTGGCACGGATCCCTATCGCAGAACTACACCAGTTTGATCCAAGAACTTGGGTATCCCACCCCGAATATAAAGCATATCGAGAAGTGATAAGTGACGATGTTAATTCACGTGCTACGTACTAAATAGTTAATGTTCGTACTTAGCCAGATACAGATAAGAAGTGTCTTTCGAATTTATGAACGTATATAGGTGCATACGTGACTTGTGTTATGAAATTTTTTATTGTTACAATTCCTTGAAATAAACACTGCCGTTTGTCTATTTCATTTTTATTGTATTCCAATAAAGAGCCAAGTAAGAGAAAATAATTGCTTACAATTTCATTGATTAACAAGTAATTAACTGGAGCGGTATCTAGTTTGCGAATGCGATAGCGGAAGTTAAACTTACAACTATGTATAACTAATACTTTCATATTCCATTATTAGTGTTCGATCTGGGAACCGAACCTCTATAATATCGATTACCTCCATCATTTCTATACAAATTTGCTAATAATATTCATACATCTAATATCAGTCGGCTTAATTGCACTGGTGGTAGGTAGCCTTCATCTTACATATAATAAGAGTGTAAGTGAGCCGTGTCTGTACATTGCTTATATTTACAAAAAAACTAATTTGGGGGACTCAGAATCGGTAACACAATCCATTTCTATTATTTTTGGAACTTTTGTCTGTCTGTTTGTCTGTCGGTTTGTCTGTCTGTTTGTCTGTCGGTTTGTCTGTCGGTTTGTCTGTCGGTTTGTCTGTCGGTTTGTCTGTCGGTTTGTCTGTATGTTTGACCGCGCATCAAATGATAACTACTGAAGAGATTTGGAGGAAGTGGGCAGGAATTCATAGCCTGTTTCTTGGATTAACATTTAGGCTATTTTTAATTCAAATCGGTTCTCTCTATCAAAAGTTATTAACATTTTAACCATTAAAAACGCTGAATTTTAAAAATAACCATTGAAGTCAATTTATTTTTCAAGTAATTCTGTATTAGACTAGCACGGTTCAAACATTATAACAGAATCAAGTAATACTTAAAATTAAAAAATACACTCATAGGGACTAAATAAGATAAAACAAGAAAATAAAGCAGATCAATCAGAAACCATTATTGTGACCAGGAATTGATTATTAGTACAGTTATTCTAACTCTACTTACACAGGGAATCACGGGGCATACATAGGATTTATCCAGCGAGCACAAGCCGGTGTAAAAACTAAATATTTGAGTAGGTTATAGAAGTAAACAAAGAATGACAACTTATTTTCTAGCGGACTAACACGACATCGTTATTACCTCAATGAAATTTGATTCGATAACAGGTGTCATTTTGAGTTGACAATTTTGACAATTATTGTTTTCTTCTCTAAAGCATCCAGCCATATAGTACTAATTTTATAATTTGAAACCTCCATAGTGTAGATACAGTGCGCACACTATATTTGAGAAAGTAACTAAAGAGTTTACATTTATTCAAATACATAATTAAATAATATAATATACCCTAAGAATATACCACATATGTATGTATAATAATAATAAAAAAAATGCAACCTGCGTTAATCTTTACTAATGCCGAAACAGTTATTTGAGATTTTTTTCTATGTAGGTATGTCTGTTTATATTTCCATGCTTCACGTCAATACCACGTGAACAAATTTTTGAAATTAAGTAATTTATAGGTCAGAAATACGGTATTCAGAGGTCCATGGCGCTAAGTGTATTAGAAATATTGAATCAGCTAGTATAAGAATAAAACCTCAAATATTGAAATGAAACTACTTACCGGATTTTATCGCGGTACATTGATATTATTTAGTTCCCGACGTTTCGGATCCTTTACAGCATCCATGGTCACGGGCAGACTGAGGTGATGACTGATGTTAAAATTACTAACAGCTACCTTACATTTTTGTTAATTATTAGCAATCCGATTCACGCAGAACGATCTCACCATATCCTTTGGTCTTGCAGTTTTGGGCTGGGATTTAGATTTAATAGATTCTATAATGGGATTCCAAGCAGCTGGTAAGACCCAACCATCTTCTCTATTGAAATTTGGGTGTTTTTTAATAGCTTATTATATTGCTATTATTTTTAATGTATTATATTTCAATAGCTTCACGAATCATCCTGGGTAGGAATCGGTCCTCTGCGAGGACTTGTGGTTTATCAAATCTGATGTAGTGCTGGGTCTTGTCTAGAGTATGGTCACAAACTGCTGACCTTCTGGAACGGCGGTGTTTGACATGAGCAATGTGTTCTTTTACGCGGGTCCCTATGCTTCTTTTAGTTTGGCCTATGTATGAGAGTCCGCAATCACAATCAAGCTTGTATACTCCTGCATCTTGAAGAGGTATGTGGCACTTGACAGGTGGTAAGAACTGACTAATCTTCTTCAGCGGCTTGAAGTATGTTTTGATTGACGCTCGCTTCAACAGAGGAGTCTAACATATGGCAATACATCAGGTAGACAGAGGGCGCGGTATTCGGAGCTTGTTGTCATGCAGCACTTGCTTGACATGTTGAAGCTCTGCAGCCAGGTGTTGCTTTGCTCATTACAGATCCCACGCGCTCCCTGAAACAATGATTTACCGACGGTATAGATAACTGTGTTGGGTGGTGGTGCGATTCACCATTTAAGTATTTGTCTGTGTGGGTTTTCTTTCGATACACAATGTGACTTAAGGTATTATTGGGGGAACGAATTACCCAAACATCTAAGAAAGCTAAAGAGTTGTTGACCTCTGCCTGCATAGTAAATTGAATTTTAGAATTTAAGGAGTCAAGGTGGTCTAAAAATGCTGTTACTTTATTAGATGGTAATATGGTGAAAGTATCATCTACGTACCGCTTGTAGAATTTTGGTGTTACAGGTGCAGATTGCAAGGCATTCTCCTCAAAATCTTCCATGAAGATATCAGCGACAATGGGAGATACTGGAGAGCCCATTGCTACACCATCCACTTGCTACTACTGATAAAATCCGTGAAAAGTATTTTCATTTCAATGTCTAATATTCGCGTAAGTGTCAGAAATCAGTACCTCAAAATATTATAACTAAAAACTTCTTGCTGATAAAATGCCATATTCTATATTAAAAATAACAATCGTCGATTGTTTCTGAGTCATAAAATTTTATGCAGTTTGATCCGTCAAATTGTTCGCATTATTGTAGATCTAACGTAAAATAGTGTCTGAAAAAATTCATCATGGGAGGGTAGGTATTACTAATTATTGTATTTGCTTGATTTTCATAAGGTTTTCTTATCTGTGTAATTATAACCGCCATGGCTGAACTAGGTACTGCTGATCATGACAAGCGAAGGCCTATTGGCGTAATCATCTATTTGTTCGTCGGTACAAATGGAATACAATAAGTATCTAAGTTCAGAGTCCTGTAAACATTTTAAGCAAATAAGAAAGATATGGCTAGACCGATGATGTATGACAGTGCGTTCTATGATGCACTAGCCGTCCCTTTCATTTCATTGTTTAAGTTATTTGCCGCTATAATTACCTTATAATTTAGAATACGAAAGAACCGGTCGGGGAGCCGTCTTAAAGGCGGAGGACTGGACAAGTTGCAGACACTAAAGGGCTCCGTAGTAGAAAAGTGATCAACACAAATAAGTCTTATAAATAAGGCGTTTTAAAATAAGTTTTAAAACGTGCCCTTGTAAAATCCTTGTTTTCTACGAACTAACAGTTACTTAATCTCTTTTTTAGATTATTCTCGAAATTAACGTAAGTATTTCATTACATATTTGTAGCTTATTAGTTGTAAAATACTTTTTTAAACACCAAACATTTTTTTTAACTATATTATTTGAAGCACGAATATATGTAAACAAACGATCCAGCTCACTTTTATATCTAAGAGCTTTTGAATAGCCATAGATTAATTATTCATGCTATAGCCCAACTTCGATTTTTATCATTAAATATATTTAATGATAAAAATCGAAGTTGGGTTAAACAAATTCATGTTAATTTATGAACAGTAATAACTATCTAGAGTTTATCGCAAGTGATTCGAGTCACATGGGCTCATGTAATAGGTCATATTATTAAAAAAAAGCCTAAGTGGCAACTTCAATTATTGCCTTGTTTATTACCTTTAAGTGACTCTCTTATTTTCATGTCAGATTGAATCAATATTATTTATGTGCGTGTGGTATGAGAGCCCACTTCTTAAAACTTTTTGAAAATGTGCTTAGGATTTAGTGAACATTCCCAAACAATTGTGAAAGTAACAATCAGAATTTGTGAAAGTGAATCATAACTTAATAAAAACAACGTGTGGTTGGCCTGTTCTTGTTTTTACAATTATTCATTTTCACAATTTATTTAGCAGCTTATAGGACTCCAAGCAGCAGCTGTAAGTTAATAGTTTCATTTTATTTGAGTAACAAACTTTTACGTGTGTTAGAATCGAGGGCCCATTTCGAACGAAGATATACAAAGTAAGAGTGTTTTGCGATAATATCTGGTTTTCACAAATTTTGTTTTGCTTTAGATTAGATTTTGGCTTATAGACTTTTTCTGTAGTGTCCATAGTTTATCCGGTACAGGTGGGCATTCAATCCTCTATGTATGAACTGAGGGCCCAACTATACTGCCCATAACTCGCTTATTAGACTTTCAAAAATTTTGATTCTTACTTTCACAGTCGTTTGGGAATGTTCACTAAATCCTAAGCACATTTTCAAAAAGTTTTAAGAAGTGGGCCCTCACACCACACGCACATTATTATTTTATATCATTGATACTTATAACTATTTTTTTTACCACGAAGTAAGAAGAAGGAGCCTGAAAAAACTCCGGTTGGAGGAATCGCAGTGAGAATATCAAATATGGCTAGAAACAACTTCAGGGGTATACTTGGTGTTCTACCCCCTTTATGTCTTTTGTCATGGCAGGCTGAAAAAGGAAACGTAAGAATAAATACCTAGATTTGTTATATATATGGTAACTAGCGACCCACCCGCGGTTTCACCCGCGCTGCCCCGTTCCTAAGAGTCGTAGCGTTATGTTATATAGCTTAAAACCTTCCTCATGAATCAGTCTATCTATTAAAAAAAACCGCATTAAAATCCGTTGCGTAGTTTAAAAGATCTAAGCATACATAGGGACAGACAGCGGGAAACGACTTTGTTTTATAATAAGTAGTGAGTAGTGATGATATAAGTAAGTGTCGCACTGTATTGTGTAGTGACCGACTACTTATGACCACACAGTGGACTTGTGACCGTCCAGTTAAATTCACTAGACCCTTTGGCCAAATAAGCTACAAATTCGACATCGCAAGCAGTGCCCTGCGATGTCGAATTTCTCTTCCACTTGCTACGTGACGTAAGCTCTATCTATTGCATATTATTATGTCTCGAAACCGTCACTCACTTTACAGCTAGTACAATGCCGAACCATGATGTCTACCTTCTATCTAGTAATAAAAAAAATACTAACTCTATTGAAATTATTTTTATCTGAAGGTTGGCTGAATTTCTCGCTTCAGCCCGATAATATAATTAAATGGCAATAATTTGGAAGAATGGCGTGAGTGTATGTACCTATGTATGTTTGTAATTTGTAGGATGAGTAAGAATGACTTAGAATGGTTAAGAAATACTCAGAATAACGTAGTGACTTAAAAAGGCTTAGATTGGCTGAAATTATTTACCTACGACAATCTAATGTAGATGTTACAGGCCGCCCGTCGCTCTAGATGAGTGGTTTGCCGATAATGATTTAAAAATACAATTATACAGTACTTAAATATATTAATACTGAAATTACTTCAAAATGCTTGAATTTATTGAGAATTTAATTGTGTATAATCCATTATTTAATTATTTCCAGAATAGCAAAACAGTGGAACTTATGTGGATGTGGATGTTTTGGTTTATTATGTTACAACCAGTGGCTATACCGGTCGTAGGGTTGATTCCTGTATTTCTACTCCCGATGACTGGTGCGATGTCAACCATTAATACTTGTAAATGCTATATGAACGTTAGTTCCTGCATTTATAGTCCTAAATTTTTTTTCTATTTTTTATCCCTACATGCTTCAGAGAAGACTAATCTGTCGTGTCTGTCACTCCTGAACAGCTATGATAATCATTACTTAGTAATTAAAAGTTCTAACAGTACCACTAGCCAGTTGTAATCTTTAAGATGTTTTCCCAAAAATTGGTTTGCCGGAGATTTGATGAAGGTTACATCAGAAACCAACCCCAGAAATGTATAGTTATGATTCCATAAGCAGTCTAATGTAGATGTTAAGACTCTGTGTCTGATAGGTACATATGTATGTATATTCAATTATTCATGTACGAACCATTCGCTAACCGCATCTGGGCTATTAATATAACATTTTTTTCAGGAGAATATTATACTGTACATATTAACTGGAATGCTGATAGTACTGTTAAATAATTCTGGAGTTGATCGACGTATAGCACTGTGGTTCATGTGTTCCGGAGACGCTTGTCAGTATTCTGGAAAAAGGTATGTCTAAATATTGTCTAATTTATTAAAAAATATTATGATGTGGAACATGAAAAGCCATCGGTACCAGTTGTATACGATATACATATTATGATTACCTACAACAATAGTTAGTGGTAGCCCAAAAAAACCAGTCTATCGAATATCGGTCTTGCCCAGAAATTGGACTGTAGAGGCTTCATGGTAGTCACTGTATAAACACTGCCGGTACTAACACTGCGGATAGGCTAAGAGAATTATGATGATGATGCGGAGTCAGGGCATAAGCATTCATAACTATAATAATATTTAAAAAACCCCCGCAGTACAAAGTCAAGTTATGGTTATCATGTTCTGTAATATCATTCAAGTAACAGGTTACCAATTTTCAAATTGATCAGAACTGCAGAAGTTTCTCACATTCCTTCATGATGAAATCATATCTGAGAATACTCGAATGGACCGACATTTGTTTGGGAATTTGGGATTCGTTTTGGGTTTTTATTGAGTTTCTCTTTGACGATTGAGAGGTTTGAGTTACAATGCCACAGAGAGACACAGCGTCGGAGGTTAAACAGATTAACTTTAGAACACTGTCTGATAGGGAATGGATGAATAGAAAAGACAGATTGGAAAGTCTAAGCGCAAATGGCGAATTATAAGACATAAGAAAAACTTGTAGTTGAATTATAATAATTACATAGGTATTATATTGCCCTGTCCGTTTGAGCGAAATTCTTTTATGTGTTAAATAAAATATTTAATACTGATTAGCAGAGAACAGTTAGGTATAGAGAGGGAAACGAAGGACCCTGCAGTGGGATGACACAGGATAGATATGTAGAATGTCTGCAACATGCTATCCTAGTGCTGTATCCGGTGCCTACAATGTACCAAATTGTTTATTATTTATGAAATAAACTTTTGATTCTTTTAATTGTTGTATAATTTCCAGGCTAGTGTTGAAATGCAGTGCAGCGGCATATTTTTTATCGATGTTTAGCAGTCGGCTCATATCATGTTCTCTTGTCACGCAATACGCTGCTTCGGCTATAATGAAATTAGAAGTAAAGTACCTTTAGTCCCTATTATTATAAAATCACTAGCCTTTGCCTGCGGCTTCGCTCACCTGAAGCTATAGTAGGATTAGAAATGGATTCCAAAAATAATTTAATAAAAACTAACAGTGAGGATCTCTTCTTTGTATGGGCCTCATACATCAGAGAGGTCAAGCTGTGTCTCAGGTTCTAATTAATTAACTGTGATAAGAAGTTCACCAGTTTTTATGTTAGAGCATATACTTACTAACAGTAATAACAAAATTAAAATCTATTCAGTAGTTTTTGCTCTAACCCGTTACAAACATAGCTTTTTACTATTGTATAATAGTAGAGATAAAAAAGCTGTGTCTGTACATTAGATATTAAAAAAAAACAAGTGCGGGTACCTATATTATAAACATCTCCGAACCCAAAAGTTTGATATTTAAAGTGTAAGGTTGATTGTAATTTGAGATTGTAATTTTGTTTTCACTGTTAAAAAGTATAATATGCAACAACTTAAAAACTAGTAACTTCTTCTTCTTTGACTTCTCTGATGTATACAGACCCATACAGAGATCGTCACTGGTTTTGGATTAAATTAATTTTGGAATTCATTTTTAATCCTTCATGTCCAGCTAAGCCGCGGACAAAAGATAGTATAGTTTAATGATACGTATTAGTGTAATTTATTATGAATGTGTTGACTTTGAGAGGTCACCTTCACGATGATTAACGTTTATATTGGCATTGCCAAGAATAAAGACCTTTACAACGATTATCTTTGCATTTTTCAGGCGTCAATACCTAAAGGAGGCGATGACCCCGACTTCACTTATATGCGCTACATATTATGTAATGCAATTCAAACATCTTCGAGTATTGGTAAGTAACTTTACGCTTTGAAACTGCTTGTGTTTTTATCTTCATTCACATTTCCTACTAGCTGTACCCTGTGGCTTCAACCGCTTTGTCTGGAGATTTTGATCACAATTTTCATGGCCCTTATTATTTTTCTGCATCAGCCATTTCGGAGATTAGCCGGAACTAAGCAACAGCAGTTCATTTAAATATGTATTAAACATACATCTGATATTTTAAGATAAATGCTATATGCTTGGCTGATTAATTAAAAAAAACTTTACTTCCATTCTCCGGTCTCTAGGTATACAATACCATAATAATATCCCGAATGTATGCACTGCTTATCGGTGCTTTGCAGCTATTTCCATTCCTCATTCCATTCCAAACCTACGATTGACTATTTAGTGAATATTTAAAAAAAAACATATCAAGAATCATAAATTCATTGTCTATCAATCAAATGAGTTACTATTATCTAGCCTTAGTAAAATATCGTATCCTAATAATAAACTCTATGTTATCACAGGTAGTATTGCTATCCTACATTCCTCATACACGACGATCCTCTTCAAAGCCATCTGGTCTGAGTACGTATACAAAATTATTTGCTATTATTTTTAACTGCCGATTTGCTGTTGTGATCCTAAGTGCATCTGCTACGCTAGAGGTCCCCAGGTTTCCAGGTTGACCAGTTTTATTGGGTTTATTTAGGAAATCCTCACTAGCAACCCGGAGTTTGGATTTGGTTTGGTGGCACCATGCTGTAGTACCGCCGTGTCTCTCAACAAACTCCCATAGTGTGACACACGGTGAATTAACCGTAGTTTTACAGGGCAAAAAAAAACGTGTGCCGGCGCCCTCGTGTCCTTTGTGTCTGTATGTTTGGACGATTGCATACAATGCTACCTTGCTTTACAATTTTTTCCACGGTCATTTGGTTTTCAAAATTGCACATGGATGTTTATGATATTTGCATTTTTTACACTGTTAAATGCACGAAACCTTCCTAAATATTGAATGTTTATTTGAGAGCTATTGAATTTCAAAGGTCTGTATTATTTATATGATTGCAGTACTTAAATAGTTCTTATATGTATGTATTTACAAAAAAAAAGTATATAAGTATCATAATTATCCATTGTCTAGTACCCATAGAACAAGCTCTGGTTAGTTTGGGACTGGATGGTGCTGTGTGTGTGTGCTGTGACCTACACCGATCTTATTGGCGACGTCCTTCAAAAAGGTCAGGTTCAGAGTACTCGCAACCGGCGCGTATGTATGAGAAGATGTATGAATGTCGCAGAAGCAAAAGAGGCATGCAAGAATCGTAGCAAGTGGCAGTCTATAGTTTCTACCCCTGTGGGAAAAGGGCGTGAGTGTATGTATGAATGTATGGTGCTGTGTAAAATGTCTCAGAATATTTATTATTTATTTATATTTTTTATTGGTGTTAGAATGCAATATTTATATCTTTGGGAATTTTGAACGTGCGTTAATGCATGCATATTTAATAAAAAATAACGCATTTTTTTGTTTACAGAGCTCCACCTAGAAGCAAAGAGTATCCAGATATATATAATTACTTACAATACTCGGCTTTCGCATTTCCAGTATCTTTCCTCATGTTCATTTTCAACTTTTGCTACCACATGCTTCTAATTAACTGGTAAGCATTATAGAATCTGAATTCATTCGATACGGGATGTTTGAGCTATGCAATGCAAGTTCATAACATAAGCGTGATCAGTACAGACCTGGAGCAGTAGTAATGTATGAAACTGCAGATGCAGAATGCTAATTGCCAAGTTGCATGTTAGGCTAAAAAGAGACCTACGGCCTCCATGAGCTTTGGCCTGCGGGCGGCTGACTTGGGGAATCCGTTGCCCAACCAGATAATGACCCCAGTAGGGCTTCATGGGCGTCTTTGAGTGAGTCCCCGTGCATGCGGCATAAACCGAGGTAAGCGAAGGCAAGAGCGATGTTTGGTTGATATTAGTCCAACATACCTGTCACCTTCTCTGGTGGCAGAGGATACATGAGGGTTCTCCATACTACAAGAAAAATTGGCTAAAAAGGAGCACATTTAAAAAAAAACTAAGGATTTATGGTGCTAAAACGGGGAATTTTGATGAATCTTATGTTTCTCGGTCACGTGGCTACAAATTACAGTACTGCCAGTTGACCTATAGCTAATTATTGCATTATGATTTGCTGCCGTATGTCTTTTGAATTTTTGCAAAACTAAAATAAGCAGGAAAACTTTTTAAATAAACATATTCCAGGATCCTTGGAAAAGCGATGAGTCCCGCAAGTATGGTGGAACTAAGAAATATTTTTTTGAGGAGCAAAGCAGAGTTACCTCGTCGAATTAGTTTACATGAGCAGGTATATATCTAAGAAAAATTATGACACATTTGCTTGCGTATTAATAGTAGTTAATTATCACGTGCTTAAACGGCGAAGGAAAACGTCGTGAGAAAGTGCATGCCTCAAATATTTTCTCAGCGGTGTTTGAAGTCTACCATCTCGCACTAGGCCAGCGTAGTGGCTTATAAATAGCATAATCCATATCATTTTGAGAAGAGACTCGTATTCTGCCGGAGGACGATAATAATGAGTTGATGTGAACATAATTTGTTTCAGCTGACCGTGCTTTTTGCTATACTATATTTGTGTCTATTCTTTTTCCGTTGGAATCAATGGATAGATGGCTGGGCTGACTTTAGAGCAGACGAATTATCTCCGAGTATACCAAGGTATTATTTGTTTTTTTAACATTGTTTACCATAAATAGCCTTATGATATAACCATTCGACCAACGGTTATGTCATTAAGCTATTTATTATATAGAGACTAGCTGACCCGACAAACTACCGCATCAGAAAAACATATTTTTTTCATATTTACTCACCTTTTAAACCTTCCCTGGACTTCCACAAACATTTCAAAACCAAAATCAGCTAAATCAGCCCAGCCGTTCTTGAGTTTTAGCGAGACTAACGAACAGCAATTGATTTTTATATATATAGATTATTGACGGTATATGAAGTCTGACAACCCGCAGTAGGCTAATAAGGTGGATTAGAGCCTAACTAAAACTCGCAAATACCGTGACAAGAAAACTAACTGTAAAGTTTTTTTGTCCGATAACTCGACTGGGTCGCATTACTAGTTACCCAAAATGTGTTTCACAATTAATACGAAAATCAATACACAAGTCTATTGGTCCTGAGCGCGACTGCTAAGATCCTGGGTTCGATTCCCAGGTCAAGCGGTGTTATTGGGTTTTTCGATTAGATTTTATGATATTGCGAAATTCTTCATTTTACATTTAATTTCGACATAGTTAAATACAAAATATTAACGATCTTGTGTATTAACTATGTAGTGTTGAGATATACAGTCTATCCCAGTTAACTTGTCTTTTTTAGTAAACAAATATGGCGTCCTAATAACCAGAGAGTTGATAGTGGTTAGATAGTGTTGGGAAATCATGAATGAATGACTGAACTAAATACTCTTAGCCAAGACTGAATGATTCTCACCTTGACGAGTAGGTACTGAATTGATCTTTTAATTTTAAATATGATGTGAATGTGTGGATATTAATAAATAGAACGACAAACAGCGAAATGTTAATTTATTACTCGTATTTCTCTAAAATACACGAGTCAGAATCTGATGGCTCTAAAGAGTCATCAGATTCTGACACATGTATTATGAACCTCTGGGTCAGTGCATCTGCTGCAGTATCTATTATGTCATCGAGCTGCAACATTTTATCCTCTTCCTTGATTTCATAATTTATGCAATTGGTCCATGACACCGTGCCTATTTTTGTTAAGCCTTCTTTAATCAATTCCTTGACTTGAGCCTTTGATTTATTATTTTTGCCAACATGGCCTTTTAATTGTGCCTGTATTCATTCTATGGGATTTAATTCGCAATGATTTTCGAATTCGGAAGGCGTAATACAATAACATTTTTACTGGCTGCCATTTCATTTTAACTTGAAATTACAGTTCAGTTGTTCATTCACATAAATCAAAATCATTCATTATTTTGTCACATTCCTAAAATTGGTATAAAGTCTAGAGTTTTGAAATGTCAAATTGTCATGATTATTTTATTCTGTGAAAATGAAGTTACATAAAATTTCGTTTTCATTAAAAATAATAGGCTTTTAAAGTGATTTCGAAGCAGTTTTTGGTGTAATTTAGAGTGTATGTGTATAGCGTAAGTGTTAATAAAATCGTTTCCTACATGAAGTGCGTGATTAAAGAAAAACTTGTGATTTTCTTATCGGACAGGGTTTGTTTACCAAAAAAGACAAGTCCAAAAAAACGAATTGTAGGTAGGTACATATTTACGGATTTAAGCTTTTTGTAAATATACGAAATTGATCTGTAAAAAAATTGTTGCAGAGTTAAAGATGCAACAGTCGCCGCTATATTTCTTATTATATTACATATTTTTCCTAAAGGATTTGGATTTTTGAAGTTTTTTGGTGCTGAAAGTGAGTGAAAATATGTTGTAATGCGTAGATATGCGTACATAATACCTACGAATATGATATACCTTCTGTGTTCGTTACGAGAGTTATTTTAAATCATTACCCGTACCATAACGTGTTATTGCTATCCTTTTGCAATTGAGAGAGGTAGATGCTGCTGTACAAGACGCCTTGCCAACCAATGATAAATGGTAATATTTAATCCCTATTTCCCCTAGGTCTTTGTTTTCTAATACCTAATTTTAAGAAAGTAGAAGACTAAAACATTAAAAAAAAATTAAGACTATAACCTTTACACAGGGCGTGAGACGAGTTTCAGGATTTTTGGATTTTAAGGGGGCAATGGAACCTGGATGTTTGTGATGGGTGTTTTTGTAATGTTTGTAATGGGTGTTTTTAAAGATCTAATAGGAAACTGAAAATTGGTATTATCGCTACTCATTAAAAATAAACAATGACATATTTCAGAGATTTTGGATTTTCACATTTGAGGTTGTGAAAGTTTAAGTTCACTTTAGGTCTCGAGTTAAACTGCGGGGAACTGCTCATTTACGTTTAAAGTGGTCAAATTTATCTTGACGATAAATTCCAATTAATAATTAAAGCATTGGTTTATAAAACTCCATCGATGCCTCAATAAAGTTCTACCGTTTCAATGGGGCAACTCGGTCAGCTGTGAACTGCTGTTTCCGTAACACGCATTCAGTGCCATTTAGTTCGTTTATATTCATCTCCATACATCGTCAACATTTTGTAGTCAGCATGAAGTGCGATATTTGCAACAACACCATCTTAGACGGCGCGGCTGTTCAATGTGCCGGTTGTGGCAAACAGCTGGACTTTGGATGTGCCAGTATCACTGAAGCCGGTTGGAAGCGACTTGGAGCTGAACGTAGAGGGAATTGGAAGTGTTCGCTATGCAAAGCGCCATCCCCAGTCCCTACACCTAGTAAGGAGCAAGTAACGCTTGAAAGTGTCATGAAGGAAATTCAAGATATGAAACTAAAATTAACAGGACTACCTATGGTGTTTGAAGATATCAAATGCATCAGAGCAGAGCTTGGAGACCTGAAATCATCGTGCGAGTTTGCTAGTAGCAAGATCGACGAATTTACTTCTAGATTAGCATGCGCAGAGCAAAAGGTAGAAGATCTTGAGATAAAGTATATAGCTCTGGAGTCCAGCCTCAACGATGTGAAGCTTCAGATATCAAATAATGATCACAGGTCACGTTTAAATAACGTCGAAATTAAGGGTGTACCTCAAAAGAAAGACGAGAATCTGTTCAACATTGTAGACACAATTGGCGTGAAGGTTGGCTATCAAATTCCTAAGACACAAATAAATTATATATCTAGAGTTCCCTCGTTTAACACCAAAGAGAAGTCTATTATAGTCAGCTTTATAAATCGCTACGTCAAGGAGGACTTCATAGCATCTGCACGGGCGTTGAAAACTTTGAAAGCTCAAGATCTAGGCTTCCAGGACTCAACAGCGCAAGTATACGTTAATGACCATCTAAATTCAGAATCTAAATTACTATTAAATAAAACAAGAGAAATTGCTAAATTAAAGAACTTCATTTATGTTTGGGTTAAGTATGGTAAAATACATGTTCGTAAAAATGAAACTTCCCGCTCATTTATCGTAAGCAAGCTTCAAGATTTAAACAAGATTGCTTAAAATTTTGCATATTTATTTCCCTAAAAATTTACATCTTGAATTTAGCTTATCTTATTATACTGAACATAATATATTATAAGAGTCTTTGTTATTATAAAGCATTTAATGTAACTTTCTATGTTAACATTAGATTAAGTATCCCTTCCGTAAGGAATGCGCTAAAGCACGGCACTCATACTTGGACCCGTCGGCCTGTTCCACGCTTAGTAAAAAATCAACCACATACTACTGTCTCGCTCGCTCTACAGCATGTAGCATCTATTCTTCTTTGTCGGAGATGGAAGCTTGCGCTTACGCCTAATTATTCATTTTTCTCAAACCTAATTTATTTTGTTGTTAAATTATCAGTTTACCCACGAATCCTTATTTATGAATCTAGTAGCTATGACTTGCCGTCTTGTTTTATGTTTTTTTCTATTATGTGTTTAACATCACAATATCGCAATGGCTAACAACAGTTTAAATATATGTCGCAATGGTGACCTGAAGATTTTTTATCAGAACGTCCGGGGACTTCGTTCCAAAACAATGACCTTTTATAGGAATTTATGCCTCAGTTCATATGATTTAGTTGTTTTAACGGAAACCTGGTTGACCAATAGTGTGTGTGATTCTGAGTTGTTCGACAATCGATACATAGTGTGGCGGCGAGATAGGGACTATGAACGTACTAATCAGACCCGTGGCGGTGGGGTACTTATTGCAATACGTAAAGAAATATCGTCTAACATACAATCGAATTTTGCATCGACGGCGGAAGATTTATGGCTAGCGTTACCTGTTAGTCATATAGACAGTGGAACAAAAGGTAATATGTTTTTATGTGTCCTTTATCTTTGTAAACAAAATCTAGGTTTGTCTTTTTCTTTACAGTTACAAAATTTCTTATCCAAATTAGACGGCATTGTAATGAATAATCCAGACGACAGATATTTAATCATTGGTGATTTTAATTTAAGTGGAATATTATGGAAACAAAGTGACGTCGATCACATATTGTTACCGAGTAATGTAAATACCGTGGATGAGTATTCTTTGGTTGACGCATTACATACGCACAACCTGTTTCAATATAATCATATAACTAACAACTATGGCAGGACATTGGATCTTGTTTTATCTAATAATCATGTAGCCGTATCTGAATGCGTTGACCCTTTAGTACCTATTGATCCACACCACAAAGCACTTGCAATCAGAGTTAAAGCTCGCGGATTATCTTACCTCAATCACGCGGCGCGTTCTAGTTTTAATTTTGGAAAAGGTGACTATGCAAGTATTAACTCGCAAATTAAAAAAATTGACTGGTATAATGTGATTGGTAGCAGGTCTTTAGACGATTCTGTTGACTTTTTTTATACGTATATTAATAACTTAATTCATAAATACATACCAGTAAGAAAAATAAACCACAACAATACTTTTCCTATATGGTACACAATAGCCCTAAAAAAATGCATAAAAGAGAAATATAAATATTTAGGAAAATTTAAAAAGTACGGCAATAGGTCTGATTTTGAGACATTTAAATTACTTAGGTCGAGGGCAAAGAAACTAGAATCAGAATGTTTCCAAAAATATATTTCTTCCGTCGAAGAATCTATTAAGAACAATCCCAGATATTTTTGGACATTTGTCAAAAACCGGAAATCATCATTGAGTATTCCTGGATCAGTAAATTATGGAGATATAAATGCAAGCACTGGTGAATCAATATGTAATATTTTTTCAGACTATTTTCATTCAACTTTTTTGCAGCCTTCACAAGTATCGACGGCTGTCATTGATTCTGCGTATAATATTTCTCTCTCCGATATATCCAACATTTCTATAAGTGTCACAGATATATTAAAGATATTAAAATCATTAGATCTAAATAAGTCGGCGGGACCCGATCAATTACCTCCTTTCTTCTTATCTCAATGTTGCGACTCACTATCCGTACCTGTAGCATTACTCTTTTCAAAATCCTTATCTGATTGTACCGTGCCTTCTATATGGAAGTCTGCTTTTATTACCCCGATTCACAAAAAAGGAACTAAGACAGATGTAACAAACTACAGACCTATTTCTAAATTATGTGTTTTGGCTAAAATATTTGAAAGAATTGTTTACAACCAGGTATATGCGGGACTAAAAAATAGTTTCAATGATTTCCAGCATGGTTTCTTGAAAGGTCGTTCAACAGCTTCTAACCTCATTCTTCTGAATGATTACGTTTCTGACGCGATGAGCAAGGGTAGGCAGGTCGATGTCATTTATACAGATTATTCGAAATGTTTTGACAGAATTGACCACGTAATGCTAATTGACAAACTGCAACAGATTGGTATAAGAGGAGACCTGCTAAGGTGGTTCTCATCCTATATCTCAAATCGGTATCAAGCTGTCGTAATTAATAATTACATTTCCAGCTGGGTTGAGGTGCCTAGCGGTGTGCCTCAGGGCTCACTTTTGGGTCCTTTGCTCTTCGTAATCTTCATAAATGACATCGATATCTGTTTTCATAATTCACAGTTGCTATGTTTCGCAGATGATATGAAGATATTTGGGAAGGTTTCAACAAATATTGATTCTCACTTACTTCAAAGTGACTTAAATAGATTGGATGATTACTGCACTATAAATAAGCTAGACTTGAACCCAACTAAGTGTTCAGTAGTCACTTTTAGTAGGAAGAATAATACTGTGTCATCCGACTATTTATCAAAGGGCAGAAAATTCAGAGATGCTGCAATGTACGAGATCTTGGTGTAATTCACGACAGTAAGCTGCTATTTCATGACCACATAGATAGCATTATTGCTAAAGCTTCTCAATCGTTGGGATTTGTAATGCGGATGTCTAAAAACTTTAAAAATGTTAAAACTTATAAAATCTTGTACTGCACATTCGTGCGTAGCATACTTGAGTATGCCAGTCAGGTCTGGAACCCCCGTTATGACATATATAAATCCCGAATAGAAAATGTTCAGCGTAAATTTATTAGATACATGTGTTATCGCTTAAAACTTAATTACACCCATGACGATTATTATAAGCTTTGTGCTGAGTTTCACATCCTGCCCTTGGCAAGACGTCGAGAGATAGCTGATGTTACTTATATTTTAAAGCTAATTACTGGTCTAATAGATTGCCCTAATCTTCTATCCCAAATAGCATTTAATGTGCCAAGAACATCGGCAAGGCATTACAACCCCATTCATCTTCCCTTGGTGTCCACTAACTATCGCCAGAATGCGTTTCTGTGGCGAGCGAGTAGTATTTTAAATGAATATTGTGTTAAGTACAACATTGATATTTTTAATGCTAAGCTGGAAACGGTAAGACGGGTACTTAGTCTAGAATTTTTTGCAAAGCATGAGAGCTGAATGTCATCTGATTGCTAAAAACTTTGTTCACAAGAATAGCTTTGTTTTTTGTTTTAATCAGTATTTTATTCGTGAAGACCTATTATTGGCTTTGTGTTACCTAAAATTATTGTTTACTTTAGTTGTTATATGCTGTTGGTCTTCCTTTGAAAAATAAATAAATAAATAAAGCATTTGAGAAATCAAAATCGCTTTTACATAAACAACAAATAGAGAATTACCAAATTATTATATTTTCATAATAATAATATTGCTCGTGTATTTCTTTCAGAGAGAAGTGAATTGCCGCCTCTAAAACCAGAGTCATCCGTTTTATGGTGGCGATTTGTTGACAAAAATATAAATTATGGATATTTCTTTATATTCGGTAATATAAATGAAATTGTTATTATAGCTCTAGTGTTATTGGATAATTATAATTTATTTATTGTGATCTTTTTATTAATGCTTGAACTCTTCGGGGAATACAGGCGTGTTGTAGTATGTTACGACATGAGAAACTATGTGTGCAATTATTCATTCTGCGTAGAATTTTCTTAAGTTCCTGAGACTAACACTGGATCCGTCTGCTCATTTCACCCCAATCATTAAATTAAACAGTAACTAGTTCCTATATAATACGTTCGCTGTAATGGCTCGTTGCCATTTAAGATAGTAGGTAGGCCTACTGCGAATAACTTCCAAGCAGCGATATGAACAGGACAAACGTTTTACGGGTTAGCTATTAATACCAAATTCAAATTATTTTATTTGCAGGGGGTAGCATTGCATTAATGAATGCGGCAAGAGATACAGGACTGGCTACTATTATCTCTGAAAATTTTGGTCAAGTTTTTACGGGAAAGCCGTGGAACGGAGGGATCTTTCTTGTTTGTTTCATCGCGATGATGCTATCTAACACGACGACGGCAATGGCAGCATGCGCGATTTTCCTCCCCCTAGTAATGTGCATGGTAATATTTTCCTAATTAATCTAATGCTATACATAAATACACAAAAACATAAATAATTATAGAAAATAATATAATAGTAAAAAATAAATAAATATAATAATAATTATTATTGCTTCCTCTCTCCTACATTGCGTGCCCGACGGGGTCCATAATTAACTATTTTTAACCCCCGACGCAAAAACGACGGGGTGTTATATTGTAAATTTACCATCTGATTGTATGAACTACATTGTGGAATGCAATAAATATTGAGTATTGAGTATTATGCTGTCTATACAGACGACGAAACCAGTAGTGGGAAACAAGAAACAAACTACATAAACAAATGTGCAGATACTATAGTGTTATTATGCTAAGCCGGTAGCAGTAGAATGGGTTAGTAGACAAATAACAGTCAAATTAATTGAAGTAGGTAGACTGCTCTTGGTAAACGATCCTGTGAGGACAGCGGGGAATCAGTTGGTGCGATTTGCGCAAGATAGGCAAAATTGGTGGAATAGAGAGCTTTCACTTAGAGGTAGGTGTTAGCGTCTGAATAGATATAAACAGAAAAGCAACACGCTAAAGACGCTTCCTCGAGCTGCAAGCGATAATTACATACCCGTGTCGGTGCGATTTTAGCCATGAAGTTAATAAGTCCAATATCTTGGCGGTATATTATTAGTGAGGGTATTATCAAGAGCGGTTTTTTATGTTTACAGGCACCCGACGCACCAAGCCCCTGGCCTGGAAAGGTTTATTGTGCAGCATTGGGTGTGGGGCTCGCATCTTCTTTAGGTTTTTGTTTTCCCTTTAAATATACGCCAGCTTACTATTGTTACAACGTTGGGAAAGTTCCTAAAAAGCAAATGGTAAATATTTTTTTACGGTTTATACTAAAATTATATTCGAAACAAAATTGGTAAGTATCGCTTCGAAATCGAAGATCCATTCGTTCAATCACAACAAATTATATATGGCTAAGGGCCGATTTTTCCATCGCCAGATAACAAAATTGACGTTTGACAGATTTTGTATAGAAAAACTGTCAAAAATTCGAATTTATTCCTCCGATAAAGTTATCAGGCGATGGAAAAATCGGCCCTAAATAAACCATTTGTTTGTCATCATATACCTGAAAACAGCTATAAATAACTTTGTAATGAAATGTATATTTTCAAACATGCTTTGTTTATTTTGAAATAAATATTGTTATATTTTTTTCTTGTGTGAAGATGGGTTCTATTCTATTCTATTTATAATTTGGGGACGCCGGCAGGCACCAGGCGGGCGATCAGTCCACATATTGGGATTATTTCACCCAGTTCCCCATTTTTGGTGGATTCCGTCATGGGTTACTGGCGCTCGGCGTTGCAAATCTTCCCATAGCCTTGCAGAAGCCCACCAGTTGTCCGATGGAGAGTTCTGCTAGCTGTTCTTCATTTATCTCATCGGTTCCTAGTATTTCCCATCTAAGTAGCGCATACATTGTGCATTTTGCTAGTAGATGGAAGCTTGTTTCTTCTGCTTCCCCGCATGCTGGGTATATAGGGGTTAAGTCGACAGTGTCCCGTTGCGATCCCTACTGCTATCTTTATGTTTTCTCTGCTCATCCTCAGTAATTTTTGGGATTTCCTTTCGTCATATGACTTTAGGAAGATTTTCGACTGTCGACAACCTTCCATTGTGTGCCATCTTTGGATCGACTCTTTTACCGTTATTCTATGGATGATTCCTTTGACGATATTGTATGGGATCGGTATCCTAGGTTCTGGTCCCACGAAGGGTTCATCAGCTCCCTTCCTAGCCAATATATCTGATTTTTCGTTCCCTTTGTGTCCTTGATGACCAGGGACCCATGCGACTATCACCTCTGCCGTTTCTGCTAGTTCATTGAGTGCTTCTTTGCACTCTTTCACTAGTGCAGACGTGACCTCCACTATGTCCAGTGCTTTGAGTGTCGCTTGACTATCACTGTATATGACTATCTTGGAGCCCTCCAGTCTGTGGGCTTCCTTGTCTATTGTCTATATATTCGTATTTCTTGTCTATACTATTCGAGTGCATTCCATAATGGCATGAACCTCTGTCTGGAATACACTCGCACATCTGCCTAATGGGAAAGAGCTATTTATATTCAGTTCGGGGATGTAAACCCCGGAGCCGGACAATTTTGTGCCTTCCTTACTAGATCCATCTGTATAGCAGACAACCGTGGATGGTTCTTTCTCGGTTGTCCATACTTCTCTTGTTCCTATATGTATTCTATATTTCTTGTCCAAGATTTTCTCTTTCTTGATCAGGTAATTATTGGTCATGTTCATTGATAGATTGTCTTCGTATCGATTTGCTATTGTTGCGTGACCTTCGTCCATGAAGTTGCCTTTCCAAAGGTTTAGGCTTCTCAGTTTGGACCACTGCTCCAGGGCCCTTCTCTTGACCTGTTGACTAAGTGGTAGCAATCCTAGCAGGACGTCCACGGTCGCTGGGGGTGTTGTTCTCATTGCCCCTGTTATCATAAGTCCGACCAAGCTTTGTACCTTTGATAGTTCTATGTTATTGGTCTTGGTTTGTGTTTTGTGCCACCAGACAATTGCTCCATGTATGACTCTGGGTATGATTATGGCTTTGTAGATCCAGGCTACTACTGCCGGTTTCATTCCCCAGGTTCTACCTACGACTCTCTTGCACTGTATTAATGCAATTTTTGCTTTCTCGCACGTTTCCTTTATGTGTGTCTTGTATGACATAGTTTTGTCTAAGACCACACCTAGATATTTGATTTCCTTGACCACCTCAATTCGTTCCCCATCAATGAAAATTGGTGGTTGCTCCGTGTATTTCTTTTTGTTAGTAAATAGGACTAATTTCGTTTTAGTGGGGTTGAGATTCAAACCTCTTTCCCTACACCATCCACGAGTAGTCCTAATTCCTTTCTTCATCACTTCGCCGATGTTGCTGATCACTTTTCCAGTAATTAGTAGCACTCCATCGTCCGAGTACGCTTGTATGTATATATGCATCTTACTTAGCTTCTCAAGCAGGTCATCCAGTAACAGACACCAGAGAAGCGGCGAGATGCAGCCACCTTGTGGAAAACCTCTTACCGCTCTTACTGTGACTGTTCTGTTACCTAGTTCTGCCTGGATTGCTCTGTGTCTTAGTACATTTCCTATCCATCTACACATGTAGCTTGCTATGCCTTCTCTTTGTAGGGCGGCCTCAATTGATGCAGAGTTAGCCTTGTCAAAAGCTCCCTCCACATCGAAGAAGCAGCCCAGTGTGAATTTTTTGTTTTCGAGAGCTCTCTCGATCCTTACCGCTATTTTATGAAGGGCTGTCTCCGTGGACTTGCCCTCCATGTATGCATGTTGGTTGCCATGCAGCGGTGAGTTGCTTCTTTCCACTTTGTATCTAATATATCTGTCTATTATTTTCTCCAAGGTCTTTAGTACGAAAGATGAGAGACTTATGCACCTAAAAGACTTTGCTTCTTGGTATGTCGGTTTTCCAGGCTTTGGAATGAAAACCGCTTTAACTTTTCTCCAGTTCTCGGGTATGTAGCCTATGGCCACACTACCTCTGAATAGGGCTAGTAAGTCTTTCTTAATATATTTGTATGCTTGCTGTAGTATCTTGGGGAGTATGCTGTCTGGTCCTGGTGCCTTGTATGGTTGAAAGGTTGCTATACTCCAATTCATACATTCTTCTGTTATGATTTCCTCAACCTTGGCTTGGGCCAATGGGCCAAACAATGATAACTGCAAACCAAGGCGAGGTACGCCTAGGTTTGCAGTTATCATTGTTTCTTCTTGATAAGTTTTATAGCCGGGGAAGTGGCAGCTCATTATTACTTTAAGTATCTTGGTCGGGTCAGATATATTTTCTTCCCCTGCCCTTAGACTGCCTAGTTTACACGTTCTGTCTTTCGACAGCACCTTGACTATCCGTGCAGTGTCCGAATGTTTGCTGATATTTTCACAGTAACCATTCCACGCTGCCCTGCTTTCTTTTGTGCACATTTGGCCTAGCTTATTTCTTAGTTCTCTATATTTATTCCAGTTCTCCTCGTTGCCCTTCTCTAGGGAAATTCTGAGAGCTCGGCGTGTACTTTTCCTGGCTTTTTTTAGTGTCTTATTCCACCATGGTTGGCCTTTTCCTGTTTTTAGTTCAGTCATTTTCCCAACACCATCTAACCACTATCAATTGTCCCTGGTTCCTGGTCCCTGGTCAATGGTCCCTAGGACGCCATATTTGTTTACTAAAAATGACAAGTTTACTGGGATACACTGTATAGGTAATTAGCTATATACATTTTATAGATTAGGTATGTCGAAAAAATTAAGCCGACGAGCTACCTGATGATAAGTAGTCATCGCCTCCCATGGACACCTGCAGCAACAAAGGAGTTTCTGATGCGTTATCGAGCCTTATGAGCCTCTACGAAGTACAGATTGCCAGAGCCATAGCAGGTAATCAGGATCATCAGGTAGTTCGTCGGCTCAATTTTTTCGACATACCTAATATATAAAATGTATATAGCTAATTACCTATACAGTCTATCCCAGTTAACTTGTCATTTTTAGTAAACAAATATGGCGTCCTAGGGACCATTGACCAGGGACCAGGAACCAGGGGCAATTGATAGTGGTTAGATAGTGTTGGGAAAATGACTGAACTAAATACCAAGCTGAAGCCAAGACTGAATGATTCTCACCTTGACGAGTAGGTACTGAATTGATCTTTTAATTTTAAATATGAAGTGAATGTGTGGATATGAATAAATAAAACGACAAACTGCCAAATATTAATTTATTACTCGTATTCCACTAAAATCTGATGGCTCTAAAGAGTGATCTGACTCATCTGAGAGAGATCAGAGTACTGACTGAAAATAGTCCATGATTTAAAAATGTATTTGACATTTAATTAGGTTATTTCGGGCTCTATTTTGAATAGCTTTGGGCATAGTTAAAACCGTGATATTGGTTGCATACAACACTGAAATAAGTTTCAAGTGCGTACTTTAATAATGACTTATGTTACAGGTAAAATATTCTTTTTGGAGTGCATGGATTTGCCTCATCATCTTATGGCTTGCCTTGATAATGTGGGCACCATTTCTGTTTGATCCCGAGGATTATGGGATACTTCCAGCAATTGGACCACTAGAACCAGGTGTTACGATTTCCTTAGTTCCAGCGCCGGAAGGGGCGCCGGAGCCGGCGCCGGCGCCGGCGCCGTAATATAATGATGATAGTTAGTTTCTGTCATTATTAAGATGTTACTTAAGGTTTTATGGATAGGTATAAGGTTTTTGTTTGTTTTTTGAAGCTTATTTAAATTTTATGTAAATCTGGGGCCAAAGTTCAATTGTTTTATGTCAGCATGGTCAATTTAGGATGCGTTCCACTTGGCGTTCACAACGATCACGCTCACGACCGCAGTTTTTCCCGTTCCACTTGCTTGGGCGTTACTGTCGTAATCTTAAGTGGAATGGATTATAGAGCGTTTCGAGCCTGGAGGTACATAGTACAAACGGCGAGTTAGTAAAAAGAAAGCTAAAGATTTAAAAGGTTAGGTTATAATCTGTAAGCCTTGAAAAGAAAACTTAAATAATTATTATTTTAATCGATTTATATTGAAAAAAAAATATAATTTATTCATTTTATTAATTTAAAAATTTATTTAAGCATCCGCAGCAGAAACATTTACTCCTACTAAAATATTTCTTTCCACATGAAATAACGTCAGTTTCGCGGTCTTTGAGTTTGGGCTTTGAGTTTTGAAAATGTCGCAAATTTTCTGAACGATGACTCCGACCCACCTTTTTAGATGGGTCGTCGTGAGCTTCGCGTGAGCGTAAGTCATGACGTCATGAGTGACGTTTTCGCCGCGACCACTATGACCGCGGTCGTTATGTGAAACGACTAAATGAGCATTTTGATCATTATGGGCGCTAAGTGGAACGCACTCTTATTAGCACTCAATGAAACGGAACTGACATGTCGAAATACTCGAAATCCAATAATTCTAACACCAGATTTTGACACAATAAAATAGAAGTCTTGTGGCTGTCTTATTTTAGCAAACACGATAAATACTGTGATAATAACTGTCGGAAAATATTACTTCGATAAGACCGCTATTATACCCTTTATTTAATTATTTATCGTTGAATATATTCCCACTTAATTCAACAAAGCCCTGGACCCCCGGTTTATGTACAAGACAAATGATTAATAAGTGAATTAAATATTTAGGTAAATACAAAACAGGCAAAGACAATTAAGATTTATTTTTAATTTTAAGAATGCTGTGTATGTTTAATTTTCGTGGCTATAAAGGAAAAAGCCTCAGTTTCTCTTAGATATTATAATAAATTTCAAAACTTAAATAATTGTTTTTATTCATCTAATCGACTGTGTCTAAAATCTGACACACGCTCCGGTTACTGAAGCCATTTTTCTGTTGGGTGACGGACACCCTAAACTTGCCGCCCGAAAGCCACAGCCATGAACTACCCAGGTCTGGAACTGTTTGCACAATCTGGCATCCAGTGCTTCTACTGTGGATCGGAACACGTAGATATTTCTGTCCCTTTCCACCTCTTCTTTTGCAGAAATCATCATCCACACAGGTTTAGTCTTTCTAAAAAACAGCTAAAGTACCTATACCCCGAGAGTACCTGTGTTATCTGGAAATGAGAGTACCGTGACACTTTTCATTAACCCCTATAGAATTTATATGTGCGTTACCCCAACAAGAAAGTATCTCCTAGAGTTATATGAGTAGAACGTATAGTTGGTGCCTTATCTGCTGTAAATGTGCCCCCACATAAAAAATGTGTGCCCCCTGTCGTTTCGAAAAAAAATCGATAAAACGATTCTTGCTGGGGTAACGTTTTTCTAGCAGGAAAATTATAAACGAATGATCGGAGAGAGAAAAACTGTGCATGGCCAGATAGCTTATATGTGTGCCAAAATGTGCCCCCAAAAATAAAATCTGTGCCCCTTCAGATTTTCGAGATATTGCATTTCCTGCTGGAGTAACGTTTTGATGAATAGTATATCTCTAAAACCATTGCATGTGCCCCTGTAGAATAAACATACGCGAGTAGCTCTTAATGTGTGCCCCTTTGTGCCCCAATTAGATTTTAGAAAATATTTATAGTTTTCAAGTTATCGCGGTTTTATGAAAACCCGAAAAAACATCGCAGCGCCTAAATGAGACAAGGCATAACTTCGCTGAAAACTGTATTCGGTCTTTCTTGACGCTAATAATAACCATACAAAGTTTCAAAAATGTTCATGCATGCGTTTTTGAATAATCTTGCTAAATGTAAAAACGATGGTGTCATAACTTTGACGGCAAAATACAAGGAACTGGCACAATCCCAGATGTGTAGGTGTAAACCAAAATCTTGTGCCTTTAGTCAAAAATATATGGTGAAAATATTGAGCTTCAAATGTTACGCATTAAGTAAATATAAACAAAAAACCAAAATATGTAAACAACGGCTGGTTATCCGACCAAATCTGAATGACTACTAAAAAGCGACGGATTCATACATATCGATGACCTTCTTTACTTTACTCACTAACCGGTTCACACGTGTTGTGCCTGAGTACACTGAAGTAGAAAAGTAATAACTAATAAAATAAAGTTGTTATTGGATTATATTTTAATAGCTGTTTCTATGACCTTACACATGATTAAGTACATTTATAAGAGCCATTTTCAAATAAAATGTACATGTGACTAACATGCTCAAAATCGTGACCAAACTGTTTTGTGACATACCTGTATTTTTATACTAATGTAAGTCACATTTATTGTAAAGCAGAGTTAAAACTATGTCCTACTGCTCAAATTGAGCAGGGTCCGGCAGGGAGCTAAAATGCAGGTTTAATGATCAAATTTAGCATTTATTCGAAACCTCCAAATTATTATTTTAAAAAATTACACTAAAACTCTTTTATATCTATTTTCCGTAAATGTCGGATTTATTTATTAGTAAAACGTTTTGTATGGAGATAACACCTGTAAGACTAACATTATAGTTATGTTCATTAATTATCTGATTGTTGTTAAATTGTATTGGTGACGAGTATCTGTCAACTATCATAGACACGTAAATGGTATTTTATTTATTCGTCTGGTAACATTGACAGATACCCGTCACTAAAGTAGTGATCGATTAGATGAATGGATATTGGTTGGCTGTATGGAGTTGGCCTTTGCCACTAATATATTTTGAATGGTAACGACTATGATTATTTTTCTGACGTGTGACACAACCGTCGAATAGTGCATTATTATTTTCTTGAGAATAAAATCAAAGTATATCGATTCAATCTTTGTTTATTTTCTGAGTTGAAGGTGAGCCCTTACACACCGGACGCCGCCGGCATATAATTTGTTAAAATTTTCAGCCGCAGTGTAAACATGTTTTAACTTTACACGTAGATGTGAGTTACGTCATATGAGTGACGAAATGTGACTCATATGTGTAGCATTTTCGTGAGAAACAACCTCAATTAGCCACAATATCAGAATAACTTGTAATATACAGATAAAGACGATACATACATGAATTGTATTAATAGGCTAATGCTATGAAAATAATACTCGCTTCTTTATTTGGAAATGCACTGTTATTCACACGTATTTTTTTTGTACAAATTGCAGCGACGTTTCGTGACAACAAATAAACTGACACTAAATATTTTCGTACTAAATAAAGGCGTAGGAAAAAAGAAAAAACAGGAAAACTCATTCCTACATCTTTATGAACTTAGAGCATTGTATTGATGATATTGATGATTATAATTTTGTATCTACATATGTCTTACAGCCGCGAATAATATTTTAATCAACATACAACCAAGCACTGGCCTGCAAATTGCAAAAAAACGTAGGAAAATTCGAATTTCGCAGGCTGGTTGGAGCATTTACCAGAAGATTCCCTTTTTTCGCCTCCCCACACCGCTACATACATCTCTGGCCGCCATCTTTGTTCTATGGCAGCCATAACAACAATAATATAAACCAAGCAGGGAGGGGTTCCCATTGTTTATCTAGATGATGTAAGTAATAATTTTGTTGATCTATAGAATATATATATTTCAAAAAGTTCTGGCGGACCGATCAGGCTAAATGTATGTTATTCAGGGTTAAATTTTATCAGAACTGTATTATAAACTTAATTGCTGGAGTACTTCTGGAAAAAATTGAGCACAACATCTTATATCCACGGATATACACATAGAGAATTTATTAGTCTTTGGATATACACAAACTTACAACCTATAAAAATAGTGTAGAGTCAGGAAATGGGTAAATAGATTCAGGAGTTTTGGGCCAATTACAATACTTGGTTTGGGCCAAGTACAAAACCTATGTCGTCATTTTAAACGCTGAAGGCTGAACGTACATCTCAGACCTGAGACGTACCTACATAAATCAAGTTTCTCGTTTATTGCCCGTGGTCCTGGTCCCTTAGTAGGTACGAGTATTTTTTTGCTCGTGGTTCCTTCAAGAAATATATACTGCCGAATTAAATTGTCTGAAGAAAAAAAAGTCAAATAGAAATATTTCCATTATTTTTCAGTGTAATACCCACCTTCAAGAAAGTTCATATGGTATATGCCTCTTCTCAGCATACTACGGTCCTGCACCAACCTCACCCAATATGATACAGGCCCTCCTTCACAATGTCGTCCCACCAACGGGCGGGTAGTCTGCCCCAAAAAAGATACGGTAGAGAAATGTAAGCCGCTTCACAAGTCTCTCAAGAGTTATTTTTAAGTTACTTTTATTTTCTTCTTTTTTTTTTAACACACCCGTTCTTTCATTCACATACGTACAATTTTGACAATTTTACTATACAATAATGTCAACTCGAAAAGGAAATTTTTCTAAAGAATATTTAAAGAGAGTGATTAGTAAATATAAAGACAAATTCCAAGCAGCAATTCCTCCTAAAAGCAATAATGTTTATATTTGCATACAGCAGGAATTGCGTGAAAAATTTAACCACAATATGGCCATTAAAGCCATACAAATATGTATTAGAAGAAATAAAACATATTTTTTTGATTTCGATGATTGTATAAACCTATTTGAAGAAAAAAAAGATACTGACTCCGACATTATAACATTTCAAATGAGCCTTGCAGAATATTCGAACATCGTACCCCAAAATTCAATTTACCGTCTCCTACCAAAAAAGTGGACTAACGAAATTCAAGACCAAATCTTTTTTAGAACTAATATAGAGTGTACATTTGCTTTCAGTAATAGTTATGTACCTGCTGATCTTAACTTTAATGAAATCAAATGTACTGGCAGGTGTACCCAATGTGACGCGCTACTGTCATTGAATATCTCCCCCCAATCTCTCTCTCAAAGTTCATAAAGGTGTAGGAACCAAGAAAAACAGAAAAAGTCATTCCTACACATTTATGAACTTGGAGCAACCCTCCAAGTTCATATTGATGATTATACTTCTTAATAATATTTTAATCAACATACAACCTAGCACTCATAGCACTGGTGTGCAAATTGCAAAAAACGTAAGAAAATTTGAATTACGCGGGTTGGTTGGAGCATTCACCTTAACCAAATAAATGTTGGTACCTACAGTTTTGAGAGTTGTATTTAGTGTATACCTATAGTCAACCGCACAATGATCTGTGATGCAACAACGTGTTTCCATTTTGTATGTCGTATTACGTACCTATGAGGGATTTATAATTATTAACCAACGATTATATTAATGCTGATTATGTATTGTCACATAATTTTGATTTGATGGCGTTTTAGATATCTAAGTGTCATTCCACAGTCATGTGATAATGTTGTATGTATATGCAAGTTACTCGTAAGAATATTATTTATCTGTAATTTCAAATTTAATATTTTTTTACACAATATTATTCTTATACTTAATATTGATCTGTGATTTTTTGTGATGTTTACTAATTATAATTATGTTAGGCTATGAAAAACTGATCTGTGATTTAAATAATAATGACTACACAACGTGCAAATAATTTATAATATTTATAGGTAGGAAATTTGATCTGTGATTTGATGCAATAATTACTTTAAGAATTAAAATTAAGGGAATAAAAATAATAATTTCCACATCAACAAGCTGTTTCATTTATATAGTCACAAGGTGCATTTAATATATTTTTTAATTAGCCCTCAAAACTTTTGAACGCGACTGTAAGGACAACAGCTTAGGTATAATACGTCCAATAAAGAAGGTCCTCGTTAAGTATAAATCCGTCGCTTTTTAGTAGTCATTCAGATTTGGTCGGATAACCAGCCGTTGTTTACATATTTTGGTTTTTTGTTTATATTTACTTAATGCGTAACATTTGAAGCTCAATATTTTCACCATATATTTTTGACTAAAGGCACAAGATTTTGGTTTACACCTACACATCTGGGATTGTGCCAGTTCCTTGTATTTTGCCGTCAAAGTTATGACACCATCGTTTTTACATTTAGCAAGATTATTCAAAAACGCATGCATGAACATTTTTGAAACTTTGTATGGTTATTATTAGCGTCAAGAAAGACCGAATACAGTTTTCAGCGAAGTTATGCCTTGTCTCATTTAGGCGCTGCGATGTTTTTTCGGGTTTTCATAAAACCGCGATAACTTGAAAACTATAAATATTTTCTAAAATCTAATTGGGGCACAAAGGGGCACACATTAAGAGCTACTCGCGTATGTTTATTCTACAGGGGCACATGCAATGGTTTTAGAGATATACTATTCATCAAAACGTTACTCCAGCAGGAAATGCAATATCTCGAAAATCTGAAGGGGCACAGATTTTATTTTTGGGGGCACATTTTGGCACACATATAAGCTATCTGGCCATGCACAGTTTTTCTCTCTCCGATCATTCGTTTAGAATTTTCCTGCTAGAAAAACGTTACCCCAGCAAGAATCGTTTTATCGATTTTTTTTCGAAACGACAGGGGGCACACATTTTTTATGTGGGGGCACATTTACAGCAGATAAGGCACCAACTATACGTTCTACTCATATAACTCTAGGAGATACTTTCTTGTTGGGGTAACGCACATAGAATTTATTCCTGCAATTATCGAAACTGGCACAGGCCACTACAAATGTCACTATCTTACACCGAAAGATGAGATGTTCTGTTACGATGATTACGATTCTAAAATTCGTATAAGTACTAATCAGCCAATATTCATTCATTCTATAACTTATAGCGAAATTTATTGCTAAATAACCAAATCGTAGGTAAGATAGATTCTGATATAATCTGTTAAGAAAATATAAATTTAATAAATTACTTATCCTGGTTTCATTAATACGAGTATAATATGGTCACCCTACACACTGAATTTACAAGAAAATAGTTAAGTATTGTTTTTTCAGAATCCAAAATATATACATTACTGAACTGTGCAGATATATTTAGCAGACATTTCTGCTAAATGTTAGTATCTCTGGCTTTAGATTCCGTTGAGATCTCAGGTGGCTACAGTCAAAAATATATAATAGAACGTCAGGATTGAGGAGCCAAAGAAAATGCGTTCAAATACAAAATTTACTCTGTTTTACTATTTTACTCCTATACTGCAAAAACAAACACAACACCTGCTAAACGATCAATATGTCGAATATATTAATTGATCGCTCAAATCCAATAGAAATTGAGGAGCCATATTAAAAGTATTGTATTTTCTTTCATTTTAGCGCTACAAAAGCTAATTAATTTTAGACGGTAATATGCAAAATTGCTACTAAATGATACAACATTTTCATAAATATTCATCTATTACTTAATGAGTTCCAGGTGGCTGCTCAATTCAGACGTTTAGATAAATTGAGGAGCCACTTTTGCATTAAAATAACTAGTGATATATTTTGCTGCTAAATCTAGAATTCGTGCTGCAAAATAAACTACATTGCTGCTAAATAATGGCGAGATCATATTTTAAAAATCTGATGTGGCTCCTCAATCCTTACGGACGTTTATAACAGGCCTGCCGGCACTCTTGTGGCGTTACTTTCAGTTCTTCTGTCTTGTTACTCAATCACTCGATCGGCAAGCGTGCTTTTACGTAAAGTTAATGGGATTGTTTATTAGAAAAAAGTCACGGTATTATTTATCTTCTTAAAAAACAAATTCAAATATTTTTCATTGAAGTGTAATCGTTCAAGTCTGGCCAAATTACAGGAGCCCATAAACAAAAGCACATCCACGATAACATTATAGTTATAATTGTTGGTGCAGTGCCCGCTTTCATCTGAAATTAATCGCATTATTAGGAGCTTGATTTTTCAAGCGGAAGAATACTCTAAAACACGACTTGGTGGTTAGGTAGATGAGCCAGAAGGGAGCCTTCTCTTTGCAAGGAAGTATTCATGAATAGACTTCTACAGACTGACACATTGTGTTCCTCTGTGACCTGTCACATGAGAAAATTTTATCCTGACCTATGTTTGACAGTACCTATCTGTTAAAGAAAACAAACCAGTAGAGACAACGATACCTACTCTAAAGTATTTGAGGAGGCCATTTCATTCAGAATAATAATCATAATTCAATGCTATTTCACCACCTCTGAAGAAATTCCTCTTCTGAATAAATTAGAGACAGACTAATTCTGATGAATTTCAATTTTTAACAAACACCAAATTCAAAAAAGGTTCTATAATAATAATAAACATTTATTTCAGACGAGGTCCATATTAGGTTAGTAACAAACAGTAAAAAGTAATTTTATACACAGCACTTGGCCCACTTAGGGCTTGAATTTAAGCACAAAATTTCTATGAAAAATCGTGTTTAAACACAATCTAAATGTAATTTTGAAGTTGATGCAAGTGGCCCTTACACTAGGACATGAAGCCGCACCCATCTTTGCAGCATGGGGGACTCCCACCTATCAGCAAAAACACTCACTATACTATTGGTGCTGCCACGAACTCGAGTGTGTAGGGAGGCGCACCGTTTCCTAATTATAGCGGCAAAGCCATCAACCCGCGCCTCAGCAAACATCCCTGACGCACTGCATCGCCACGACAGCCCCAACAGTACCCTGAGTGCATTGTTATATTGGACACGCAGGTCGCTGTATACCCGCTGCGAATAACCGACCCACAGGCTGCAGGTGTAGAAAGATTGACAAAATGCTTTAAAAAGCGTGATCTTCACTGAATTCGTACACCGTGCAAACCTGCGGGCTAGCATGTTACAACGGACAGCCAGCGACCTGCGTTCCCTATCTATATCTATGTTATAATTTTTTCGACAAAAATGGCTTGATCAAGAGTACCCTAAACCGACGTTCATGTATGAAAAGATTGATGAGTGTGGATGAAGCTAAAGAGGTATGTCAGAATCGTAGCAAGTGGAAGTCTGTGGTCTCTGCCTACCCCTACGGGAAAGAGGCGTGACTTTATGTATGTATGTATGTATGTTATCACTCAAATCATCGGTGACCCAGTGACCCAAATATTTAAATTTAGTAACCCTACGCAGTGGAGTGCCACAAAGTGACACATCCGCAAAGCTGGGTAAGAAAACCCACTTGTTTTAAAAAGCTTCTGCCCGCGGCTTCGCCCCCGTGGATTAAAAAGTATCGGGAACTATGTCTATGTCCGTTTCCTGGTTCTAAGCTACCTGTCCACCAATTTTCAGCCAAATCGGTTCAGCCGTTCTTGAGTTATAAATGGAGTAACTAACACGACTTTCTTTTATAGACTAGCTTCTGCCCGCGGCTTCGCCCCCGTGGAATTCGGTCTGTCATCACATCCCACGGAACGGGATAAAAAGTATCCTATGTCCGTTTCCTGGTTCTAAGCTACCTCTCCACCAATTTTCAGCCACATCGGTTCAGCCGTTCTTGAGTTATAAATGGAGTAACTAACACGACTTTCTTTTATATAATAAATATAGCTTCTGCCCGCGGCTTCGCCCCCGTGGAATAAAAAGTATCGGGAACGGGATAAAAAGTATCCTATGTCCGTTTCCTGGTTCTAAGCTACCTCTCCACCAATTTTCAGCCAAATCGGTTCAGCCGTTCTTGAGTTATAAATGGAGTAACTAACACGACTTTCTTTTATATATATAGATAATAAGATAAGTTCACTCTTTAAAACATTATAATAGGTCTTTACCAATGAAATTGCCGTTCTGCAGTACTGGCCATTTCAAATCAAAATATTTTTTGTTTGGGTAAGAATTCTAATTTCAAATTAATTTTATTTTAAAAACATGGAATTCTTTTTCTAAAAGTAGTCATTTGTTTATTGATTAGTGTTACATTTTCATCGCATTTCAATCTTTTTCGTCATCATGGATACGTTAAAATTTCGAGTAATTATGGAATATGAGTACCGTCGTGGCAGCAACGCGGCACAAGCGGCACGCGACATCAACGACGTTTACGGAGCTAACACTACAAACCAACGCACCACCTGTTATTGGTTTGCTCGCTTCCGTTCTGGGAATTTCGACCTGAAAAATGAACCTCGCGGTCGTCCGAAGACTTTGGTCGACAATGACGAATTAAAGGCGATTGTGGAAGCTGATGATACACAATCGACGGCTGAATTAGCAGCAGCTTTCGACGTTAGCGTCAAAACAATATTGGTCCATTTGCGTCAAATTGGCAAGGTAAAAAAGCTTGACAAATTGGTGTCCCATGAACTCAATGATCGCCAGCGCGAAGTACGCGTCGAAACGTGCCTTGCACTGCTCAACAGACACACAAATGAAGGAATTTTGAACCGCATTGTTACCTGCGATGAAAAATGGATTCTGTTTGATAACCGCAAGCGCTCAGCAAGTTGGTTGGATCCTGGTTCAGCACCTAAACAATGACCTAAACGAAAACTTACCCCTAGAAAAGTAATGGTCACTGTTTGGTGGTCTAGCGCCGGTGTAATTCATTACAGCTTCTTACCAAACGGGGTGAGCATTACTGCAGATGTGTACTGTAGAGGCCGGGTTAGATATAATGGGGGGTTTTTGCGTTTAATTCAATAATGCACAATAAGAGCGAATACTGCGCGTTTATTACTCAAGCGAAAATTCTTATATAATCTCAATAATCAAATTCACTTCTAGACATTTGACAACTACTTACTTTTTTGTTCCAATGTACTACGTGCCTGGGCGCGCACAATAAAAACTCTATGATGCAAACTATTACATCAGCTACGCCCCTGCATTTGGGTAAAACAAGGCAATAAAACAAAAAAAAAGTTTTACCCAAATAAAAACAAAAAAGTAACTAACTACCTGCCTATGTCCTAACTCGAAACATTAACAGGCGAAAGGAATTCACTTACAACCATGCATGAGGCTCGCCCCTCAAAGCAGGATAGTCCATGGCATGTGTATGGTTAAGTTATCATTAAAAATTTACAAAGCTTTAGCATAATTAATAAATACTACACACCATAAACTTTGACGCACCAAAACGCCTGAAAAAGATGCGCCACGGCCTCCTATCCAATGATGCTTCAAAATTAATTACATTGAAAGCTAAGCATCATGCCTGAAGGGTTAATGAGACTGAATATAAAAAGAATCAATATCATATGCAAAGACTTTAACTTCTTCTAACGCAATTGAGTCAGAGAGAGGGAAAGTTTAAGAAATCATATTAATCCTGTCATGAATTCATTCCGAACTATAATTAATTAATTTCCATGACTAATCTTAATACCCCTCTTTTATAATATTATATAATAAAAATAAAAAATATTTGCTGAATCATATGTGTCCAACTCAGACACCCTTCGCAAGGACTATGTCCATTTCACGAAGTCGATACAGCATGTGCAGGGTCCCCCTCCTGCTAGATAAAATAAATCCCTCTAAAATTTTTATATATTCGGAATGCCTTCAACCGAAAACGCAGTGGCATCTTTTCCTCTCTTGGCTCGTTCAGACAGCACATCAGACATGAAAACAAACACAAATATTAGTATCATACTTTTCGTAAATAAACAATAATTATTAAACATATACTAGGTTTCAA
This sequence comes from Acronicta leporina, assembly GCA_947256265.1. Lineage (NCBI taxonomy): Eukaryota > Metazoa > Arthropoda > Insecta > Lepidoptera > Noctuidae > Acronicta > Acronicta leporina. The sequence goes on from OX366521.1 coordinate 10,171,443, forward strand.
GTCTAATTTTATTTAAACTTTCCTTTAAATATTTTAAATTATTAACCCAGCTTAGTATTTTATACGGTTCTTTAAAAATATTGGGAAACTTTTCCATTCTACAATTACTTATAGGGTCAGGTCTATAAATTCCAATTGATCTCCTAGTAATACATTTTCTAAATATTTTTTTTCTAATAAAATCTCTATCTATGAACCTATTTCTCAAATTATACAAAACTTTTCTGACCGAAACTTTACGAAAATATTTGTGTCTTCTGACACTGTCAGTCTTATGACTGTTACTGTTATTCTTGGTAACCATTTGGCCAAATAAAAATAAGGGCTTGGTCACGCCAATCTTCTGTAATAACATATTATCATTTTTAATATTATCTATAAAATATTCTTTTATTACTGGCTTTACCTCAGTTAACTGAATCGAAGGTTTTTTCTTATTCGGCAGAGGTTCATCCTCCTTCTCTGAAATAGTTGCTTTTAGCAAATCATCGTCAATCATCAACACCTCTGGATTAACAGATTGTCCTTCATCGTCATAACCAATGGACTCTTCCCTACCTTCAGTTACAGCTATGTTCATATCAACATGGCCTACATTAACTGGTTCCTCAATCTCATGGGAATCCAACAAATTATTATTATTCATTTGATGTACACCTAAACCATATACATAATCAACATTATCATGATCATTTATAACATTGCTATCATTATCTATTTGGTTACAATGATCATCATACACGATAGAGTGAGATACAAACGCGTCTTTCTGTAGACAAGCCTTATCTAAAAATTTCACATTAAAACGACCCTTTAATACTAAACAGTTATTACAAAAATCAACTAAAACATTATTTTTATAAAAGAAGTCTTGACCTAATACCAACTCTTGGTTAATGTCTTTTATGATAATAAATTTATTAGTAAATAAACAAGAGTCAATTGTGAAATTAATAATGGTCTCACCCACAACATTCAAGTAAGAACCCGAAATAGATTTAACCACACGTTTATCTGCAGGTTCACACGTGTAACGCAGATTCAGCTTCGTCATCAGTCGCTCAGATATACATGAGATTGATGCACCTGTATCTAATAGTGCAACATAGGGTTTATTACCAATAAATAACTGAATAAATGGATTAGACTGACCAATATTCTTATTTTCTTTAGGTTGTTGATCAGCCTCTGACACAGCAAGCACACTGCGTGGGCTGCATCTTTGAACTTTTGGAGCTCGCGGCTCCCATTTTGAGCTAGAATTAAAATGTGTTTCATTATCTACGTTCACAAATTTATTTCGTTGTGATTGAAAATTATATTGAGGTCTATATTCTTCATAATGTCTTCTTCTAATCGATGACATTGTAGGCCTTCGCTCGTACTGAATAGTTGGGGATTCATTATCTCCAAATAAATATTTTATTTGCATCATTGTGGCACGCAATTCTGCTTTAGATGAATATATTTGTGTGCCAAATCTTTGCTTATCCTCCAGTAAGAGCCCCTTTAAAAATGTTCTAATAAAAATGTTATCATCTAAAATGTCAGCTTTCGTAGCCAAATCCGCTAGACGATAAAAATATGTCATGGAGTCTTCTCCGACCTCTTGTGAAGTAGTATAAAATTTTTCTACATAATTAATTCCGGAGGGGAATTCTGCCCTCAACTTATCACAAATAGTTTTATAGTCAACACCATCGTGATATGAAGATTTAAAAAAGATAAGCGCTGGTCCTTGCAAATATGCGCCTAATATTAATCCCAGGTCATTTTCCGGCCATTTATTAATAGCGGCGACCAATCTAAATTGTATCAAAAATTCCTCTAGGGACACGTCATTCAAACCAGAAAAGAAACACATTTCTTCCGCCATCTTGTAACATAAAAACAAAACTTAGCTGTTTAATTCCTTTTTCTCCTCGCGAAGCGACATCCGCAAATCGCAAGCTTTAGGAACAATATTTCCTTCACAATAGAGCAGGCACTTCCTCTCTGCTCCGTATCTCGATGTGTGCGGGGGAGAAACTTCCAGCACAACAATATGGTTTTCACTTTGACCACTGCAACATATAATTATTCGATATTACTATTCGCTTTATGACATTACCCGGCGCCTCCACCAACTTGTAGAGGCCGGGTTAGATATAATGGGGGGTTTTTGCGTTTAATTCAATAATGCACAATAAGAGCGAATACTGCGCGTTTATTACTCAAGCGAAAATTCTTATATAACCTCAATAATCAAATTCACTTCTAGACATTTGACAACTACTTACTTTTTTGTTCCAATGTACTACGTGCCTGGGCGCGCACAATAAAAACTCTATGATGCAAACTATTACAGTACTGTGAAGAACTGAACACAATGATGGAGAAGCTGGCACATCTCCAACCAGCATTGGTCAATCGCTCGTCTCCGCTGCTCCTGCACGATAACGCGCGACCTCATACTGCACAGCAGACGGTCTCCAAGTTGCAAGAACTGGGGTTGGAAGTTCTCCGTCATCCGCCCCACTCACCAGACCTTACGCCTATAGACTACTACTTTTTCCAGAATTTGGATAACTTCTTGCCGGGAAAAAAATTCAATACCCGAGAGGCAGTACAAAATGCCTTTGAAGAATTTGTTGCCTCCCGTTCAGCTGATTTCTTTAAGAAGGGCATCAATAAACTGCCACTGCGTTGGCAAAGATGCATTGATTGCATGGGTGATTACTTCGATTAATACAAATAAAAAATACATGAAAAAAATTCGTTTAAATTTTTTCATACAAAACGGCAATTTCATAGGTAAAGACCTAATATTTGAGCCCATGGGCCACCGCATATGATTCACAAGATGACACTAGTCTCCTCATGGCACTGATTGATGGACTCAGCAACACCATATCGTCTGCGTAACTAAGATTATTGGTACACCATCAATATGGCAGCCGACCTTGGTGCTGCTGAGCTCACCAATCAGCTTGTTAATGTACAGGTTGAACAGGCGAGGCGAGCTTATTCCCCCCTGCCTCACCCCACATTCCAACTGGTACATACTCGATAAGGAACCATTCCACCTTACACAATTGCTTTGATTGCTATACCAAAACTTGAGTATTGATATAACTTCAATCGGTAAAGAAGTTTCAGATAGCAACTTATCCCACAGCACGTCCTAGCTGACAAGATCGAATGTCTTCGATAGGTCCAAAAAACAGGCAAAGACAGGCGATTTTCTGTTCTTGTAGTACTGCACAGTCTGTTTTAAACACAATATAGCACTTTCAGTGGACAGCCCCGGCCTAAAGCCAAACTGAGCATCATGCAATTCGGGATACTTAGCTAATTGTGTGTCAAGCAGACCGTCCAGCACTTTGGCTGAAATAGTTGCCTGGGATATAGGCCTGTAATTGTAGACATCAGAGGCATCCCCCGTTTTATTTTTAATAATAGGCACCATTACAGTAAACTTTAGGTTAATTGGTAAATAACAGTGACTGATACACAAATTAAACAGCATGGCGAGTACGCGTGGCAAGTGCACTCCTGCGTATTTTAGATGTTCGATGCTGAGCCCATCGTGACCTGGTGACTTCCCTTCTTTCATTGCCTTTCTATGTCCGTCTATAATTTTTAATGTATTTCCTATTTCATTGCATAATACCTTTGACTAATAGTCAAAGCATAATACCCTTAATACAATTCAAAAGGTCTTTTATTTTATTTAGAAGACATTAACTTTAACATCGTTAACGGCCCTGTCCTGATAATATTGACCCCTTCTGTCATTCTCATAACACTGATTAAAAGCTCAAGGTATATGTTAGTTCTACTTAACAATTCTTAATTGTTCTGAAATATTGGTAATAAGAAAGCACACTAGTGCGTTACCCTAACAAATGCACGGACGTACGACTACTGAGCTAACTAGTCAATACATGGACAGTAAGTGTTAATCGTACACAGCTTACCATTTTAATAGTAGGTATGGTAGCAGCACTCTGCACTACTAAATTTCCTGGAGTTCCCACAGGCAATAAAAAGCAGTACGAAGCCGAAAAACCAGATGCAATATTGTACCATAGTGGGTGAATATTTATTTCCTTGGCCTGAAAATTATGATTTTTTGTTATACCTAATCGAATAGGTAGGTATAATCTATGTACTAAATGCCTTCAAATAAGCTTTTTTTTTTCCTTGTTACAATAAAAGTAAACACTTTTGTGGATACTTACTAGTTGCATCACTATTGGCGTGATAACATTGCATACTGCTACATTTGAGGCAAAATTGGTTACAAAAACTGTAAAAATTATAATCAACAATATTATAAAGTAATTTGGGAAGATACTAAGATGTCTCAATACGTTTCCAATTTGGCCATTCAGGTCCGAATATTCCTTCTTAGCTGCCTCCGACAACGCAAATCCACCTCCTAAGGAAAACAACATCTTTTTCAGTATCCTTTAGGATTATAGCCATCGACTGCAAGGTGCAGTACCATACAATTAGAACAGCCTATACATAACAAATATACCTACTATTATACAATTATTTCCAGAAAGGTTAGGCAGAGATGTACTAATGTGCACCCACAGTTCGCGGGTATGTTTAGGTTACATAGGTAATAGGGTGAGCTTAGACCAGGCACAAATCCAAATGCCGAGATAGCACTGATAGAAAAACCCAATAATACCTTGTGGAATTTAACCCAGGACCTATAGAATAGCAGTCGTGCTTAGGACCGCTAAACTAATGAGGCAATTGAGTAATAGAATGTACAATAATTATTAGCACTTTGTAGCTAGCATTTTCATCAAATGCCATTATCACTTCCAATTTCTATACAGAAGTCACGGCGTACACTTGTAGGAAATATTTAAAAACAGTTAAAATAAATTATTACCTAAGAGAAACATGAAACTGTACGGCATTATTTCGTTCATCAATACCCAGTTCAAAACTGAAGGAACTCGCTTATCGGGTAGTTCGTCAACTAAAACAGTGTAATTAGATTGAGAAAAATTCTTCCGCATCTCTATACAGCTTTTATTTGACGCACACATCATGAATCCATTATAAGTAGGTAATAGAGAAGAGCTGTGTCCCACTGTTTCACACAGCTCTTCTCAGAATTAGAGGGATTGGGCTTTCAATCACGCAGCTGGCCTAGTGCGTGTCTCATTATGTTTTTCTTTATCATTTAACCGCGTGATAATTAGAAAGATCATTTGATGATCTTTTTTTTTCAGCCAAAGGCCAATGTGTCAGTTAGACACTACAAAAATACAAAAATAACATAAACACAAATAAAAAAATTAAAATAAACAAATGATTACATCTGACAACACTGGCAAGTGACAACCAAGTGCCAGCACTGCCAACAAAAATAATAAATACAAAAACAATAAGAAACACAAAGTCAGATGCATAAATTAGGAATTGAACGATATAAAACAAATTTTTAGCATGAACTGAGGCTAAGTTTAAACAAAGAGAGAGATGTGCGTCGTATTAACGAAAAAAGGGTGAAGCTCAGCATGTTGCTGCGGAGATGTAGTGTTACAGCACCGACAGCGCTGGTTTTCAGCGATGACCCTGTGACGTAATGGCGTCCTCCAGTGGTGAAAAATTAACATTATTATTCAAAGTACCATTTTATACATACAAAAAGAAAAGGCAGCAGTCAAGTTGTGAGATTCAAAAAGAAAGCAATGTGATACAGTAAATATAAATAAATAAATAAAAGATTCCACCAAGTAAACATGTCAAAATAATAATAATAAAGGCAAATAAATAAAAAGTGATGTGTGTAAGTGTGATGTCGAGTATTGTGTGTCTGTGAGAACCCCAAAATGAGAACCCCGAACAGAAAAGCACTCGAGCTAGCAGACAATTGTAAGAGAGTAATTAATGATTACAACGCACCGCCAAGCCACCAAATTTCAGGCAATATATCCATTTTTTTATGGGATAGGGGAGCAAACGAGCAGGCGGATCACCTGATGGGAAGCGATAACCGCCGCCCATGGACACCCGCAACACCAGAGGAGTCACAAGTGCGTTGCCCACCTTTTAAAAGCATTAGGGCCTCCGGTAACCTCACTCACTCGGCGAAACACAACGCAAGCGTTGTTTCACGCCAGGTTTCTGTATGGCCGTGTCACTCCGGTCAAGCCGGCCCATTTGTGCCGAAGCATGGCTCTCCCACGTTAGGTGGCTTGGCTTTACCTATAAATTATTCACAAAAAACCACTACTAGATATTCTAAAATAGACAAATAATAATAAAAAAGTATGTGTGTGTATCTCTAATTCAATTACCTTTTGCTGAACAATTTAAGAAAATATCTAATGTAGACGGAAGAAGAAGCATTAAGAAACAAACTAATATCGCCGCTGCAGAATCTCGCACGCTAAAATAACAAAATGTAATACGTGATTACATAATATATGTATATAGCATATATCCACCACGCCTGTATTTCCTTTTGAATTTACCCAGATGCGGCGGAATATCAGTAGGTATTTACATAAAGCGACTACCATCAATCCACACAACTCATGGGCAATACCAATATCAGGAGGATAGTGATGCTTTTTTTTTCAGGCTTCTGATTCCACTTAACAATAACATTTTCATAGATGTTCGTTTGACAACCGGGACCGACGGCTATACGTGCTCTTTGAGGCAGGGAGGGGTCTCGATGTGTGACCTTAACACACTGACTGCAGCTAGCATAGCTTTACCTTGCAACTCAGTTGATCAGCTTAATTATTTCCTAGCCACGAGCCCCTCTAGATTTGTATTGAGTATTGTGCCGAATTTTTACATTTAAAATATCTTATTCAAAAAATCAATGTAAGTATTTATGTGGAACTGCCTTACTATGGAGTATTTTTTTATGTTAACATACACACAGTTAACCGCAATTCAATCAATTGTAAGAAAAATAAATTGTGTAATCCACTTACAATTTATAATCGTTCAAATTGTAATAATCAGAGATATAGTCGCCCCAGCCGTGGAATATTTGTGGGGAACGACAGAAAAACATTAGCATGGCTCCACTGAACAATATTATGACCATCTGTAATAAAAACAAATTGTAATATTTAAATTTTCATTTTTTTTTAGTAAGTTGTCTCGATCCTAAATCTTTTTCAATGGTTTCAAAATGGGAGTCTAAAAACGAGAATCTACAGATTTGGTCGACAAAACTGTCAAATTCCTATTATAAAATTGTAAAAAAGCTGTGTCTGTACATTGACGATATTTAACGGTTTTTATTTGCCGGTTTGTTCTATCTATTGCGATATGTCACAAGAATTTGATTATGTAGATCATAATATTCTGATTAATAAACCTGACGCATATGGCATAAGAGGTAATGTTTTAGAATTGATTAAATCATATTTAACAGATCGTCAACATATAATTGAAATTTCAACATTTAATGAAAAAACTAGTGAACAGATTTACTCCCCAAAAAAGCGTTATGTAACATATGGTGTTCCCCAAGGTAGTGTTTTAGGTCCTCTCTTATTTATAGTATAAACCTATAAATGACCTACCAAGTGCAACTATACAACCCATGTCATTGTTTGCTGATGACAGTACCTACTGTAACTATAGCTTCCAAAGATATACATTTTTATAATTCTGAGGTAAACAATTCATTAAATTCAATAATTACATGGCTAAATAATAATAAATTAAATTTGAAAAAAAACTAATATAATGGACTTTAGTCAACGAGAACGGATATGAAATTTTTCACAAATTAAATTAGTGTACCAAGATAATATTATACAGGGAGCAGCTTCGACACGATTTCTAGGATTTATCATAGATAAACAATTAAATTGGAAAAACCACATTGATGAACTTAGCAAAAAATCAGCAGTTCATCTTATGCTCTATACAAACTGGCATTCTCTGTCAGCACAGATACTTTACTTACAGCATATTATGGCCTTGTAGAATCTATATTGAGATTTGGCATCATTTTTTGGGGAAATTCAACCAATAAAGATATCGCTTTCAAGCTACAAAATATATTGTAATAATATTGTATACTATGGGCTATGTTTGGACTACAAACTACTGATAGCTGCAAGCCAATGTTTATGAAGCATAATATTCTACTACTTCCGTGTATTTATATTTATAAAGTAGCATTGTTTGTTAGAAATAATTCACATTTATTTCCACGGTTGTCGGATAATTTCGTTAGGAGTAGACGAAATAATCTCTGAAGGATAAAATCCGAAACGAGGTTATCCGACAGAGAACTAAAGTTACCGACATAGCTCAAAGGATTTTTGGAAAGAGCAAGTTGAAGTGGCAATGGGCCGGTCACAACTGTCGGAGAACCGACAATCGTCGGAGCAAACGAGTTCTCGAGTGGAGACCGCGACTAGGCAAACGTAGTGTAGGGCGCCCGCTGGCCAGGTGGAGTGACGACTTGCGGAAGGCAGCTGGCAGTGACTGGATGAGGAAAGCCGAAGATCGGGCTCTGTGGCGTTCATTAGGAGAGGCCTACGTCCAGCAGTGGACGAATATAGGCTGATGATGATGATGATGATGATGATGAGACGAAATAATGATCGATTATGTATACATCCAGCTAAAACAGCACTGCTTCACAGGAGTATCGTATGCATGGGCCCGAAAATTTATAACCTAATTCCAAAGGACATCAAACGATTAAATTCAAATTTATTTAAAATAAAACTTAAAAATATGTTGTCCAAGAAATGTTATTATAATGTATTTGACTTCCTTAATGACAAATTTTGATTGCTATAATTTAAAGTTCTTTTTTTTATATTTTAAATTATATTTTAATAAGATCGCTTATCAATTTTTAATATTTCTACACCTTAAATGGTATAACATGTAGCTACGTATATAATTTTAACACCATTACATGCATGTCATTTGTATTGTTATTCACACATGTTAAAGCAAATAAATATATCTTATCTAAAACAAGTGGGTTAGGGTATATAAACGGCTCCGAACCCAAAAATGTGATTTTTAAAAATATTGTCTGTTTGTCTGTTTGTTACGGGTTGGCGCAAAAACTACTCAATAGATTTTAATTTTGTTATCACTGTTAGAAGGTATGTCCTCCAACTTAAAAACTGGTGAACTTTTTATCTCAAGTAATTAAACGGAACCTGAGATACAGCTTGACCTCTCTGATGTATAGAGGCCCATACAAAGAAGAGATCATCACTGTTCGTTTTTGATTACATTATTTTTGGAATCCATTTAATTTTCTAATCCTAATATAGCTTCAGGTGAGCGAAGCCGCGGGCTTAAGCTTGTAAATAAATACATTTTGTATCGTTATAATTATCGTCATATTCAACCCATTTACTGTCTCACTGCTTGACCATCATGTTGGTGGCATATTGCGAGTTGGCAGACTTCACGCGCCCGCCGTCGAGAAAATCTCTTAGCCAAGTAGGTTTCCTTCACTGTTTAAGCCCGTGATAATTACAAACATAGTACCGAAAATTTAGTGGTTCCTTAGATTAGAACTTAAAACCTGTCACTTGACTACTGCTATAGTACTATTATATTATGTGTGAATTGGCCAGATATGAACAGTTGTCATATTATATCAATGCTTATTATTATAAAAATCAATAAATCTTACAATTTCCCAGAAAGTGATTCGTCCCAATTTTTTCCAGCTTTCATTGACCGCAGTTTTAGCTGCAAGTACTCCTATTTCAGGAATTTTTGCATTCTGTGCAGCTTGACTTTTAGGTCTAAAATCAATTGATTAGGGATTTTATAAACAGTAAACATAAATAACTACAGCGACCACTTCATTCACCAATGGGCTCGTGATGGATGTGTTACGCGGAAAACTTCCAAAAAAATTCAAGATAGGTCCGAGGAGGACACTCAATGAGAACGCAAATCACGGCATCAACCACAGATTTTCGTTAACATAGTCCAGTAGATATATCTAAATAATAATATTTATTATGACTTACTTAAGTATAACATTAATATGTGCATGCATACCTTAAAAAACCCAAATACAAGACTATCATAGAAAAGTACACGCCAACTTCCAGTAAAAGCATGTAAGGAATAGCAAATGCAGAAAATTTTGGAAAAGACAGGTACTCCGGTGCGAATGGATATGTTCTGAAATATGATATTTATTTATTTGGATTTCAAAGACAAAATACACATTCACATGCCAAGAAATCAAAAACAGGAATAATAATGAGTGTACCTCGAATTACGGGAGACCACATAACTAATGGCCAAATACTCAACCGCTACTCAATTTTAAGACACTGTTCAGTATTGTGCTATCACAGTAAACTTGACACTGATAAGGAGAGTATGAAATTTAGCAGCGCCTCAAGGTTGAGCTTTTAAGTATGGTTCAAGTATTTGGCCATTAGTTAGGTCCATAGATTATAAAATGGTAAATTAATTGAACTCAACGAATCAAGTTCTATGAACCTTCAGCATTTTACATTTAATAATATTTTATTTTTAATAAATCCAACATCACGGACACTTTCCCTACCTTTGAAATAGTCCTTTAAATACTAAATTGGTAGCAGTACCCACTAAAGTGCCAATACCTCCTGTAATTAAAAAAAAACATTTGTTTCGGGTTCATCGAATCTCTATAATGGCGCTTACTATAAGGATGGACATAAGCTTACCAACAGTTGCTGAAAAAGTGACAGCACAGAAATAACAGGTAGTTATGTCTGACGCTACCATTTCACCGTTGCTATCTTTTTCGTATATCTTTAGTAAATTTTGCTAAAATCAAGTAAAAATATTACAAAACTACTTAGTGACTATAGGTATGTCTTTTTTCCATTCATCTCAATCATCACCTTATCATTCACTTCTATTGCAGCCTCAAATATATAGTTTTTTCTGTCTTCCTCTTCCGTTATATCCATCAAAGTAAATACAGGGTGGCGATTTAATCACCTGCACTGCTTCAACATGGTGTAGTAATGATAACATATAACATATTAGATATAATTTATAATTCGTATCTTTAAGCAATCCCGTGTTAAAGGACTTGATAATTATTCAAAATTTTCATAAAACGATATGCACCCTGCAGTACGTTGACCTTATGCGGACGGCCCGATCAAGTAGTTGCTTGACTCGCTATCTCTAGATAGATACATACCTACAATGAGTTCAACGTCTGCGCTATGTCTTTGACTCTTTGCATACAAAATTTAAAGGACAATTTGATGAAAAATTAAGGTACGTTTTTTTTTATTGATATGGGTAGTATTTTGTGGTCTGATTCACCTGCTAGAAGGATGCAGGTGATTAAATCGCCACCCTGTATATTAATGAAGTTTATTTCACGATTGTTGTAGGTACCCAAATTGCTGCAAGTATCCCAGTATCTAACAAAATTTTATGATGTGATAATACCATCATAAGTTTTATTATGTTTGGCACCCAAGGATGGTTTTGCTGCCACCGTAAGTATTGCCATTCTAGTTTCCATGTTTTATAAAAAAACGGTTTTTTTTACTTGTAAAGCGGATCTCTATACTTAACAATACCTTCACAGGTCGGACAGGACTTTTTGCATATTGTATCATTACTTACGTTCTCAAAAACTTGCAACAATGCGAAATTGATAGGGACCATCATAGTTGTGGCCGCGGTGTTGGTTATCCACATCGATACAAACATAGTCGTCACAGACATCGCCAACAGCAATCTATAGTATTATTGTGGAAAAAAATACTGAAGTGGCAATTATAATTTATAATAGATGCACAAATTATATTTAACCTGTCTAAATCTATTTTTCCTATGTTATTTTCTTATGATCCGTTACTCTTTTAAAGGACGTTAAGGGGAATCGTTTATTAAATACGTTGATCACTGATCTCTATTTTATAGAGGTCAAAACTCAATTCTATAGCAGTGAATTATAACAGTTTTAATATAGATTTGGGTCCCTGGTAACCGATACTTACGAGGATGATCCAACTGGGCTGGGCAGTATTTGGAAAACTACGTCAAGTCTTCTCATCACCCATACCGCAAAGTTTGAAAACGAAAGTTTTCAACCAGTGCGTCCTACCCGTGATGACCTACGGTGCTGAGACGTGGACACTCACAGTACGGCTAGTCCACCATTTTAAAGTCGCTCAGCGTGCTATGGAGCGTGCTATGCTCGGAGTTTCTCTGAAGGATAAAATCCGCAACGAGGTTATCCGACAGAGAACCAAAGTCGTCGACATAGCGCACCGAATTAGCAAGCTGAAGTGGCAGTGGGCTGGCCATATCTGTAGAAAAACCGACAACCGCTGGGGTAGACATGTTCTTGAGTGGAGACCGCGACTCGGCAAACGTAGCATAGGACGCCCTCCGGCAAGATGGAGTGATGATTTGCGAAAGGCTGCCGGCAGTAGCTGGATGCGACAGGCCGAGGACAGGGTGAAATGGCGCACATTGGGGGAGGCCTACGTCCAGCAGTGGACTATTATAGGCTGATGATGATGATGATGATAACCGATACTTGTGGGAAGTTTATGGGGGAGGCCTTTATTCAGCAGATCACATATTTTGCCAGATATAATGATGATTGTGAATACCTGTAGTGAGAGTATCCAATAAGCCGTATAGCAAATAAAGCAAGCCTTTGGTGTAGTCCAGACTGCTCCACAGCGTACGCAAGGACCATACTCCCATAAAACATCAGAACGGTATCCTGTATTTTCAAATAAAATATTTAGATAATAATAGAGTATATACTGTTTGGGTGTTTTGTGTAATTATAATTTAAGGTTGCATTTCACCAACGTCCCGTTAGTCTCGGAAGTCAATTTTATACGAATATATTAGAAGGATTACATTATGAAGGGGAGATTTTTGATCTTACATTCATATAACATCTGCACGTGGTACGTGTATCCATAACATCAGCCATGGGGAAAATAGCCACTGGTAGAAAAGACGTGACGGGCAGAGGAATGCATTCCGTAACCCAAAATATGGCCATTAACAGGAGAGTGTAAGCACACCATTGATACTTCTGAAATACAAACAACGTTACCCACCTTCAAAATAATATCAACATAATATACTTAACTAGGTTTGTAATTAGGTCGCAAGATGACAAAAGGAGAAACCACTGGTACGTGGTCGTGGTTGCTGCTGTCATTTCAATATAAAAAATACTAAATTCACATTCAACGATTCATTCTTGTCAACCATTTTGTTAATAGAGTTTACCTTTGGAGGGAATGGTGTGAGAACTGGGATGAATATTAAAGGAACGAGGAAGCAGACTAAACCGCGCCAGTGAGTAGACAGAAACAATAACAGTCTTCTCTTCTTCGGTACTCCTGGATCCGCAGTCCTGCCAAATTATTATTACATGCTATACTGCTAATCATAGTGACAGCCTAGTGTTCGAGTCCAAGGCATACCTCTGACTTTTCGAAGTCATGTCCGTATTAATTTTTAATTATCACGCGCTTAAACGGTGAAGGGCAACATCGCGAGTAAACTTGCATGCCTGAGAGATTGTTTTGATAGCGTGTGAAGTCTGCCAACCCGCATAAACCAATATGGTGGACTAAAAGTAATCCAACAGACAAACTAAGTGAATAGTTTTGTTGGACACCATTGTACTTTATATTAATTACCTTGTACCTTATTATATAATAATAAATAAATAAATAATAAAGCATAATTTAGTGCCTCTCATTTTGAGAGGAAACCTTTGCCAACAGTGGGACAATGTAAAATAGGTTAATGATGATGATGCTATTTATACAAGGCGATGGCCTTGTGGTATAATGACGCTAAACAATTTATCGGAGAGATTAAGTTGCATTAGAGCTTCCAAGCATAACGAAACCTCTCCGTACTCCAACAGCACCCAAAGATGGGTTCTTTATATGCTCATATGCTCAATTTGTCCTCAATAGTTAGTCCGCATCGCTAGATATTTGAACAAAAATGCCAGAGTAATATTTACCTATCGACTTCATTGTCGTTGCGGGTTTCAACTGCTTCTTCCATAGCTTCTGCCATCGCTTAATACGTTTTTAGGATAAAATTATATTATTATGGAAAACCGTTTCAACTACTTACAACAAATCAAGTTGGCTCTGCATACACATTAAAATAATTGACTGTAAGGCAGACCCTGACTAACCCTGGCTGGTCATACTTTTACTCAACTACGGAAAAGGAAAGATAATGAGTTTTACAATCTCTGTATTTATATGTCTAATTATGAATGTTTGGATTTCAACAAATGAGATAAAGACTGATTAATTTTACTACGTGTAAAGTGTTTCATTATCTTAGACCTACTATTTTTTTAAATATCACACCATATATACCATATATATTTACCATACCATGACTTAGAAGGTCTAAGTCATGGTATGGTATTAAAAAAAAATACGAATTACTTAAAATTCGATTTTAAAAACATTGGCCTTCGATTGGTTTTGAAGTAAAATTTTGATGTTACAGGAAATACAAAAATGAGAAAATCCATAATATCAAATACGACTGGAAGCGACTGTTTGACGCTAGAGCTATTACGAATACAATATATTGAATAAATTAGGTCCTAAGTGTATTTTATTTATTAATTGACCGAAACAAATTTGACTGCAAAACTTGTATACAGAGAAATAAAGTAAGTAATTGCTGCGAGTCACCAGTATCTGATCAAATCAAAACGTTATGACGAAATGTTTCCGAATGTGTATCGTTATTCTCTGGTCAGTCTAATAGTCCGGGATCCCCCGTCCAATTTCTTATTTGATTACTATCAAGCTAATTTTCCGTGAGTAGCTTCATTTCGATGAGACGCCCAACAATTGCCTGTACAAAACTCTCGATTGTGGTAGGTAACAAGAGTAGCAGGGATAAAATATGTTGATTTGATGATTCTTAAAAATTGACTGATTTTTTTATTGTTAAATCTGATGATAATTATCTAAATTATTAAAAAAAATATTTGACCTACAAAATGTATGGTTTGGTCAAAGAGTTCCAACATGTATAGATAACGAGGTCATCAAAAATGATTATTAACCAGCTGACTTTTTTTGTTTTACTTGGTTAATATTTTGACTGCCTCATTAGCCCAGTGGTCCTGAGCGCGACTGCTACGCTAGAGGTCCTGGGTTCGGTTCCCAGGCCGAGCCAAGTGGTATTGGGTTTTTCTATGAAATTCCCATTAGCAGCTCGGAGTTTGGAATTTGTGCCCGGTTAATGGCAATAGGCTCGCCCCCTATTACATGTGACCTAAAAGTGGGTGTGCATTAGTACACCTCTGCCTAACCCTTCGGGGAATACAGGCGTGATGGTATGTTATGTTATATTTATATAATTTAACTGTCATATTGTCCTACAAATTGCGTGGTACGTTATCCCGATCCTACGCTCAGAAATTGTTAATACCACAAGACCTTATTTCTCATTACTAACTGTAGGACAAAAATATTACATAATAGGTTAGTGTGTTCTCTGCCCAAATGAAACAATGTCCTACAAAAAAATAATTGTAATTTTTTTGGTTTCCTATTTGTTACTTAAGATACAGTGAAAACATCTTTTTAAAAATTTTAATGACTATTTTTTTTATAAACTAGGTACAAAAATTTGTTTATTTACATACAAAAAAAAATTTTCATCAGATTCACCCGATAAATTTTCCTTATCATTAGCATAAATTTTGAAGATAAAAAAAATTGTATGTATATGTATAAATATATGTTGCATAACAATGGATAATATAATTATTAAGTTTTCCCGAGAACAGTCGAGCATTTCCGAACATACTCGAATTCTCCGATGTGACTCAGCTGTCCTGTAGTAGCAAAATATAGAAAACAAATTGATTTTTAATTTTATGAATTTAAAATATGTAGGTATTACTAGCAATCAGAAGTGGTACAATATAAAAAAAAGAAACATTTGGAAAAAAATAGTCTAATTTAGTTCAGATTTAATGCAATTCAACAAGATTTTTTTACGTGGGAGAGCCATGCTTCTGCACGAATGGGCCGGTTCGACCGGAGTGATACCACGGCCTCACAGAAAACCGGCGTGAAACAACGCTTGCGTTGTGTTTCGCCGAGTGAGTTGAGGTTACCGGAGGCCCAAACCCTTTTAAAGGCGGGCAGCGCACTTGCGACTCCTCTGGTGTTGCGGGTGTCCATGGGCGGCGGTTATCACTTACCATCAGGTGATCCGTTTGCTCGTTTGCCCCCCTATCCCATAAAAAAAAAAAAAAAAAAGAATTCATCAAATCAACACAATTTCAAACATAAACAGTCGTTAATTTACACAATTATTATCACAAAATCACAAAAATGACCATAAAACAAGTATGGAACGAATTTACAGCATCGAAACCAACCTTATCGACCGGTGACACAGGAGCAAGTATGCAGCACTCTTTTTTTTCTATATGGCAATAGCTGTTGATTGCTTTGACTATCTATCCCTGGACAAGTGACGCGCCTAATTCTATGAACAAAAAAGTCTGTCACTTTTGGTGCGGGGGGAGGAAACACTACATAGACATTGCTGCACACATACTCAAAATCATTTTGTATCGCCACGAACTCACACATATTAAATTCTTCACCACTAACACAATTTACGCACACATAGAGGTCAAATACGTCAACATACAAGAATTGACGACAATACGAACGTATAATACAATAAAAATAATTAGGAAGCTACTATGTCGATATTTTATATCGATAGATTATTTTAGGAAGAATGGAGAAAAACGTAACAACATCAAAAATTATTTTTATATGTAATTATTTATTTGCAAAATTAAAATCATCCATACACACCTTTTTAATATCTTGCGTCATAATTATTTTCAATGCAATGCTCTCATTGCATGTTAATGAAATACAAAACAAAGGAACTGTTTAGGTATAGATAAATAGGTGTAACATACTATGTAATTGGAAAATAAACGCACGGGTGAGAGAAATCGCAAACTTTTCGAAATACATATTCTATAGCCTATGTTAATCTTGAATAATGTAGCATTCAAATGGTGAAAGAATTTTCGAAATCGGCCTAGTAGTTTTTGAGTTTATTTTTTACATACATTGATACATACAAATCTTTCCTCTTTATAATATTAGTATAGATAGAGCGGATATTGGGGACGTTATGTTACAAATACTTTGATACCAATTAGTTTGATTCTTTCATTTTGATTTTTTATTTTCTTTGCCAGGCTGATATATTAGGAATAACACTAGACAGAGCATTTTGTTTCCCACGAGATATAAGTAGGAGTAAATACGATTTTGTTCATTATGTCGCGCGTTAATATGAACAGAAGCGCTACGCTAGAGGTCCTGGGTTCGATTCCCCGGTCGAGCAATGTGTTATTGGAGTTTTTCTATAAAATTAAGAGTTGATGCCCGATTAATGGCAATAGGCTCGCCCCCTAAGTACGCATCTGTCTAACCCTTTGGGGAATAAAGACGTGATGGTATGTCGTGTTCCGTACTCTCGTTATTTCTTTGAGCCGGATATCGAAAAAAGAAAATAATGTGTTTGAAGAAACACCCCGAGAGGCAGGGCATAGTGGAATTGAATAACTCTCTTACAATTGGAGCTGCCCAACTGGGGAAACACCTACACTTTGCAGAAAATAGTAGCCAAATAACATAGCACTGTACTACTAGTATTCTATTATCTGTGACTGTACTATGTTGTGTTCCTAACGGTGAGCAAGATCGCCAGAGCTCCGCGAGGAAGCGTTATGTTGGCAGTGGGGGTACCGGTGTTGTGGGTTGTCTACCGGGTGTGAAAAGATTTTTACAGGTTCGGCAACGGGCGAGTGATACCCCAGGTGTTGCAAGCGTTCATATAATAGGGTACATTAACACTATATATACACTTACCATCAGGCGACACATGTGCTGGTTTTCCACCTAAGCGGTAAAAGAAACCCCAGACCTTCTACCCATACCGTATCTTAGAAATCATTTTCAATGATTTTTGAAATACGATTTAAATATGTTAATTTATAAATTCTTTTGTCAACAAATTTATCCGCAACGGCTTAAGCTATTATTTATCAATCACACCTAAATCATTTTAAATGAAGGTCTATTGTAGATCTGAAAAAGTAACAAATAAAATATCTAATACTGGATATCAAAAATAATCAATAATCTTAGTTACGTCATTTCCAAAAATGTTATTTTATTAAAATATAGTGATATCATAAATTCATGATATTCATCTTTAGTGATCTTTAGCAATTATTATAATTTGGTCTTACATTGAACACGAAAATAATATCGATATCGATTCGAAATTGTAAACAAACACTATCACATCATTAATTAAAATGACAAAACAAAAGAGGGACATAGTCTCGCTACACTTTTTAAAATTCGAGTTTTATGCATTATGTCATAATATATATAAGGCCTATAATTGCCAAAACACGGTAATTCTGCATTAAGACCTATAATTGGAAATCAGAAATGGTGACATCCTATTGGATGATCTAAAATTGAAATCAAAAAATGACATTTTGATGGATATTTAAAATTTAAATCTTACGTGTATTAGCAGAAGGCTTTGTTAGTAAAAAAAATTTGCTAGTCTCGTGGGGAGTGCGGATAGTCTCGTGGGGAGTGCGGGTAGTCTCGTGGGGAGTGCATGCTTGAACTAAACGATTATTTTATACTCGATTATTGCATCGGTAACGTCCTCGATCTTTATTAATAAATTGTATTATATGATTTAAATAGAAATAAATGAACTTTAATACTTACATACGAAAAATAACTCCATCTTTATCTAAATAAGATATTAGATATTTTTTTGCATACATTAACTGCACGTATATCGGTATTTACACGGAGCATTTATGATGACCTTACTGAGCGGAAACGATTCTGTTAATGAAAAATCGATTTCGGAAACAGTTTTGATAAACGCGTTAGATTTTTTAATCCACTACCTTGACAGAGGGGAATGATCATGAGAGGCGGGTCCTTATAGATAGATAGTCAAAGGTCTACGCACAATTGCAGCGACTACGCGCGAACACTTTTTACCTTGCCTTACTAAATTGTGAAAGACAACGTATTTTTCCATTTTTTTTATTTATGTTTTGTAGTAGTTTTATTATCATGTCATTGTCTGTGATTATTTAAAATACAAAATAAACTATTTACACGATGAGAATGTTGGCATCAGAGAAATTGCTAGGAGACTTATATAGCAGTAAGTGTATTTTTATAATTTTAAATTTCATTATTATACCTAGCTATTGCTTTAATCAAACCTATTTTTATATGCCTTCTTTGTTTCAGAGAAATACCGTCAGATTGTGGTTGAGACGTTTTGAAGAAACGGGAAATGGCCGATTAAATAGTCACTAATATTTGGAAATATTACGTGACAACACGGATATTTTCTTCATGAAAGATAATTGCGCCATACACCGAGCTGCTGTGGTGCAAAATTGGCTGGCCAGTCAAGAAGGTGTCAAGACAATAAATTGGCCATCTAAAAGCCCTGCCTGACCTAAACCCAATAGAAAATTTGTGGGGTCAAATGATTTTAAATTGGGATTCATTAGAAGTCAGGACAAAAGAAAATTTGGCACAACTTGCGACTTCAACATGGGAACTGATGAGAGGAAGTAATGCTTGCTGAAACATGATGTGCGGCATGCGAAGCCCCTTGCAACAAATTATAGAAAGAGATGGTGCTCCACTGGAGTTAACAATACTTATGTGTCAGTGTGTCAAATCAATTGTTGTTATCACAATTTCTAAGGAAGTGTTTCTTACAGTGATTAAGCATGTCCTTTTGCGATCATAACTATTAGATATTATATAAATATTTAAAAACCTATAAAGTAGGTCAAAGTATAGTGCTATTGTCACATAAGTTTTAAAGTAGGTATAATAGTTTATGTGGTGATGTTATTGTTATAAAAATAGAAATATTATATTATATTTCTAAACATTTAACATGTTGATTCACTACATTGACTACTGTTTAAAGTAGGTATGTATTAGATTAATTACCTACTTTAAAAATAAAAATGGGTATTTTATAGGCAACTTTAAAACAAAGAAAATATTTAGTAAGTAACAACTTTAATCAAAAAAATCAAGCTTTCATAAGTATTAAAACTTCTTTTTACGTTTTTGCTTTTTAATATAAGTATATAAATTATTTAAATAATATAATATATATAATTATATATCTATGACAAGTAATTGTGTATTCTATATTTAATAAAATCGTTATCATAATAATTAATGTTTTTCATTTCTGTTGTTATTTTTATTTAAATAGTATTTAAATATCATATAAAAACATTTGGAATTCAAAAAACAATATATTTGAATATTGTAAACATAAAAAGCTATAAGAAGCGCAGGGCTAAAGATTACCTACCCTAACGTTACGTGTTAAAGATCAAATTGGCACAACTGTAGTTTATAATATTTGCCTATCTTGAACAAGTCGCTTTAAAACAACGACCTAGGTCGTTGTTTTAAAGATCAAAATTGCTTAGTAGGTAGTCTGTATTATTATTTTATTTGTCATCGAGTAGCGCTAGTCTGATTACCTCATACAAATTGAATAACCCGTAATATCACAAGCAGAGGGTTCAAATTCGTAAATTTTTAAGGTGGGTCAGGTAACAGCTATAACCCATTGTACAATATCACTATAAATACACTTACCATCAGGCGGGACATGTGCTGGTTTTCCACCTAAGCGGTAAAAGAAACCCCAGACCTTCTAACCATACCGTATCTTAGAAATCATTTTCAATGATTTTTGAAATACGATTTAAATATGTTAATTTATAAATTCTTTTGTCAACAAATTTATCCGCAACGGCTTAAGCTATTATTTATCAATCACACCTATATCATTTTAAATGAAGGTCTTTTGTAGATCTGAAAAAGTAACAAATAAAATATCTAATACTGGATATCAAAAATAATCAATAATCTTAGTTACGTCATTTCCAAAAATGTTATTTTATTAAAATATAGTGATATCATAAATTCATGATATTCATTTGGTCTTACATTGAACACAAAAATAATATCGATATCGATTCGAAATCGTAAACAAACACTATCACATCATTAATTAAAATGACAAAACAAAAGAGGGACATAGTCTCGCTACACTTTTTAAAATTCGAGTTTTATGCATTATGTCATAATATATAAGGCCTATAATTGCCAAAAAACGGTAATTCTGCATTAAGACCTATAATTGGAAATCAGAAATGGTGACATCCTATTGGATGATATATAATTGAAATCAAAAAATGACATTTTGATGGATATTTCAAATTTAAATCTTACGTGTATTAGCAGAAGGCTGATATTGTTAGTAAAAAAAATTTGCTAGTCTCGTGGGGAGTGCGGATAGTCTCGTGGGGAGTGCGGGTAGTCTCGTGGGGAGTGCATGCTTGAACTAAACGATTATTTTATACTCGATTATTGAATCGGTAACGTCCTCGATCTTTATTAATAAATTGTATTATGTGATTTAAATAGAAATAAATGAACTTTAATACTTACATACGGAAAATAACTCCATCTTTATCTAAATAAGATATTAAATATTTTTTTGCATACATTACCTGCACGTATATCGGTATTTACACGGAGCATTTATGATGACCTTACTGAGCGGAAACGATTCTGTTACTGAAAAATCGATTTCGGAAACAGTTTTGATAAACGCGTTAGATTTTTTAATCCACTACCTTGACAGAGGGGAATGATCATGAGAGGCGGGTCCTTATAGATAGATAGTCAAAGGTTGATTGAGGGAATCTTGACAGCGTAAATTGGCGTTACCGGACTTGGTGGCGAGGCACTGAATGTCTCCAGCCGGCACTCGAGTGAGCGCTTGCTTTTATAGGTGGTGGTGGCGATCAGTGTTGCCTCTTGTAAGTTTGGCTTATAGCTAATAGTATGTAATTGGATTAATGTACCACGCAATTTGTAGGACGATGTGACTGTTAAATTATATACCTCAATTTTAACTATTAACTAAGTAAAAAAAACTGCTGTTTAGTAATAATTTTTAATGACCTCAAGTCAAAATGACAGTTCCCAAAAGTGGATCATATGGAGAAGATAGATAAGATTAGATAAGTGGGAGAACCATGTTTCGGCACAAATGGGCCGGCTTGACCGGAGTGATACCACGGCCTCACAGAAACCGGCGTGAAACAACGCTTGCGTTGTGTTTCGCCGATTGAGTGAGGTTACCGGAGGCCCAAACCCTTTTAAAAGGCGGGCACGTGCGACTTCTCTGGTGTTGTGGGTGTGCATGGGCAACGGTTATCGCTTACCATTAGGTGATCCGTTTGCTTGTTTGGCCCCCTATCCCATATTTGGCCAAAAAAGAGGCGGCAAGAAACTCCATAGATACTCTTTTTAAAAATATATCAAACTAGATTACATTATTAATTACAAACTTATATATATATTTATATTAATTATTATATATGTATATTTTTTTTAAAAGAGTATCTATGGAGTTTATCTAAGCTTTGTTTTAAATAGTTACTTCGTTATCGATACATATTAGAAGGGGGGACTCTTTTATCAAACCATAAATTTTGCAGGACAAATATTTTTTCAAATAATTTAGAAAATTATCTTGAGATACAAACAAAAACCCAGTTAGTAATAAATTTTTGAGAATCATCAAATCGACATATTTTATACTTGCTGCCTCTGTTAGCTACCACAATCGAGAATTTTGTACAGGAAATTGTTGGGCGTCTCATCGAAACGAAGCTATTCACGAAGATTCAGCTTGATAGTAATTATTTTTTACATCAGGGTTCTGTACAACTTTTGAGCGTAGGACTGGGATAACGTACCACGCAATTTGTAGGACAATATGACAGTTATATATAAATATTAACCAAGTAAAGCAAAAAAAAAAGAGCTGGTTAGTAATCATATTTGATGACCTCGTTATCTATACATGTTGGAAGGAGGGGGACTCTTTGATCAAACCATACATTTTGTAGGTAGGTCAAATATTTTTTCGAATAATTATTTAGATATTTATCATCAGATTTAACAAAGAAAATCCAGTTAGTAATCAATTTTTGAGAATCATAAAATCAACATATTTTATCCCTGCTACCCCTGTTACCTACCACAATCGAGAGTTTTGTACAGGAAATTGTTGGGCGTCTCATCGAAATAAAGCTACTCACGGAAAATTAACTTGATAGTAATCAAATAAAAAAATTGGACGGGGTATCCCGGACTATTAGTTAAAATATTTAACATTTTGGAGCCCCCGTACATACCACTTACAATTAAATTAAGTTGGTATATTATGTATGTAGGTTTCGTAGACAATAGGGTTAATAGTGCAGATGTGAGTTAAAGCAAAGTTTAATAAATTGTTTCGGTAGATAGGTAGTGCGTCTTCTTGCAAGCATAACACTCGACATAAATCCCGACCGTGCGCGCCTTTATCTGCGCATAATTATCTTGCCTTTACGCATGCCACCATATTTTAAGACCAGCCTGTTGACTTTGACATTTTGCGAAAAGGACGTTCTGCAAAAGGGACGTTCTGCGAGAAGGACATTTTGCGAAAGGGACGTTTTGCAGAAAGGCCGTTCTGCAAAATCCTAAAAAGAAACGTTCAACGAAATGAACGTTCTGCGAAAGGTGTGACTCTGGCTGGGCCACTTTCACCGATTTGAATTCGGATTGCACAGAGAATTAGTCACTATTTACTCAAAATTAGTCATGAAATAAGGGACCGTTCTGCGAAAAGGCCCATTTCAAGAAGGAAAACATTCCGCAAAAGGTGACAGACATTAGGGATGGCAAGGGATGCCATTAGATAGATTAGATAGACATTAGGGAGGGCTAAACTCAAGAGGTGAATTTCTATTGGATGTGAGCGATCAATTAATATATTCGACATATTGATCGTTTAGCAGGTGTTGTGTTTTTTTTTGCAGTATAGGAGTAAAATAGTAAAACAGAGTAAATTTTGTATATGAACGCATTTTCTTTGGCTCCTCAATCCTGACGTTCTATTTATATATTTTTGACTGTAGCCACCTGAGATCTCAACAGAATCTAAAGCCAGATATACTAACATTTAGCAGAAATGTCTGCTAAATATATCTGCACAGTTCAGTAATGTATATATTTTGGATTCTGAAAAAACAATACTTAACTATTTTCTTGTAAATTCAGTGTGTAGGGTGACCATATTATACTCGTAATAATGAAACCAGGATAAGTAATTTATTAAATTTATATTTTCTTAACAGATTATATCTATCGTACCTACGATTTGGTTATTTAGCAATAAATTTCGCTATAAGTTATAGAATGAATGAATATTGGCTGATTAGTACTTATACGAATTTTAGAATCGTAATTATCGTAACAGAACATCTCATCTTTCGGTGTAAGATAGTGACATTTGTTGTGGCCTGTGCCAGTTTCGATAATTGCAGGAATAAATTCTATAGCACCTACTAATTTATATGATTTATTCGAAAACATTACAAATTCCGGTATTTCTCTCACTCTAAACTTTTCACAACCATTCAGTTCATATGAAACTGTGTTTAATAGAGTATATTTACACACAGTTTGGTTGTTACAAAACGTACCTACAGTCGGTTTTTTCTTCAGCGATTAAAGTTGCATCTTCTAAACCTTGGATGCCAAAAACAGAAATTATGTTCAAATTCAAAGTAAAAAATGCGATCTGCCTGGATACTGGGATAAAATGGCACGAATCATTAGTACATTTTTTTTGTAAAAATAGCACTAAAGCAATACTTCAAGGCTACGTGTTCAAAAATGTAAAATTCGTATAAGTACTAATCAGCCAATATTCATTCATTCTATAACTTATAGCGAAATTTATTGCTAAATAACCAAATCGTAGGTACGATAGATATAATCTGTTAAGAAAATATAAATTGAATAAATTACTTATCCTGGTTTCATTAATACGAGTATAATATGGTCACCCTACACACTGAATTTACAAGAAAATAGTTAAGTATTGTTTTTTCTGAATCCAAAATATATACATTACTGAACTGTGCAGATATATTTAGCAGACATTTCTGCTAAATGTTAGTATCTCTGGCTTTAGATTCCGTTGAGATCTCAGGTGGCTACAGACAAAAATATATAAATAGAACGTCAGGATTGAGGAGCCAAATAAAATGCGTTCATATACAAAATTTACTCTGTTTTACTATTTTACTCCTATACTGCAAAAACAAACACAACACCTGCTAAACGATCAATATGTCGAATATATTAATTGATCGCTAACATCCAATAGAAATTCACCTCTTGAGTTTAGATTGAGGAGCCATATTAAAAGTATTGTATTTTCTTTCATTTTACCGCTACAGAAGCTAAATTTTTAGACGGTAATATGCAAAATTGCTACTAAATGATACAAAATTTTCATAAATATTCATCTATTACTTAATCGAGTTCCAGGTGGCTCCTCAATCCAGACGTTTAGATTGAGGAGCCACTTTTGCATTAAAATAACTAGTGATATATTTTGCTGCTAAATCTAGAATTCGTGCTGCAAAATAAGCTACATTGCTGCTAAATAATGGCGAGATCAGATTTAAAAAATCTGATGTGGCTCCTCAATCCTTACGGACGTTATATATTTGCAGTTTTATTAAAGGGCGCGATTTAGGTGATCCACTTTATTGACCATATCATTTTTTTTTATCTCAGGTTTAACTAATTTTTTTTTTAAACTTCGCTATAATGTTTAAACAATTTTTTACTAAATCTTCCCTGATTTTTGTTAAGATTGAAGAGAGGATCACCCAATCCACATGCACACAATCGGGAGCTAGAATAAAACCAACAAATAATAATAAATAGGTACTTTAATAAAATTATAACTTGAATAATGCAAACAATGTTAGGTTCACATTTATAAGCAAGCCGCATACGTATAGATTCGCGACGGATACTCAATATAATGTAGCTTGATTGTAGTTAACTTAATCACGCACTACGTGAGCCAAGTAAAGCAACGTCAGGTAATGTACAGTATCGCGGAGCATGCGAGAGCGATTCCCGTAATCCCACCACTATGCGGAAGGTGGTGGTTTTAGTCAGTATGCTGTGCACTTGGCCGGAGAGCCTGACATAACCGTCCTGCATCCCTGAAGCAGGGTGGCATGCATAAGGCGCATTTCCCCACCAGAAAAAAAAGGGTAATGTACAGTACACTCAAATAACATGTGTCTGTCACACTCAAGTAACAAATGACTTGATTTTGCAATCACCACTACCAATTATCGCCTTTCTTTTCAGTTTTAAATGCGTATTTCTATCTCACACCGCTGAGTTTAATGCGAATTAATATTAAAAGACGTCATTATAACCCTTAACTTACAATATAGGGTCGATAAATATACATAAAAGTAACGTAATTATAACTTGGAATTGCAAGACAGAGTTTACTGCGACCTGTTTTGATGTTATTGCATAGAAATGAGATGCTAATGAAAAAAATCTCCATTTCAATCTTTAGAATCTAGACGCTGTGCGAGGCTTTTATTGGAATGGTTTTTCTACGCCGTTGATTAATGATTAATGATCAAAAACTAAATTTGTGTCAAAGCTATATTTTTTTGTATAGGTAATCCAATGTTTTGATTGCGGCTGCGGAAAGGAGAAAGGACTATGTCAAATTAAGTCGCAGCAGCCCCATCTTTGCATTCCTCCTTTTCAATCAAAAATAAACATATTTTAATCCTAGTGGTCCTTATTATCAATCTTAAACAATAAATCGGATACAATGGGTATAAATGCTACATTTGAGTTGATGCGTAGATTAGGAAGTTCTAGAGCTAACCATCAAAAAACATATCGACCCCGTACCTAAAGACCGATACAAATTTTACCGGCATTCAATTGTATTTGTAGCTGTAAATTATTCTTGGCAAATCTTGGCATTACAATATGAAGAAAGCCACTTTATTAGCAGCATTAATTTCTTAAACAATAGTTTTTGATAAAATTAAACTCCAGTTTTAATCCATTCTGGCATTAAATAAAGATCCGGCCAGACTACGGGAGCCCAAAAATACATCATTAACCAGGTTATGAAGATGGTGCTTATTGTAGGTCCAAACCCTGCAACAATCTGAAAAAAAAAAGAGTGTTTAGGAACGACCATTTTTAGCAAAAGGAAACTTCAACGGAAAATTCAGGAAAAACGGGGAAGTATTATTTTCTATGGGATATTTGTATGAACTCAAATAATATAAAGTGGGTCAGTATGTTGTGTGAGTGAGATAGATACATAATATTTAAATAAATAAATAAGAATATTTATTTGATAAAAATAAATTTAAGACGTACCATTTTTCCTGTAGGAACCTTAGCAGCACTCTGCACTATGAGATTCCCAGGAGTTCCCACAGGTATCATAAAGCAAAACGAAGCTGCGATCCCGGAAACTATTGCGTACCATAACGGGTTTTGCTTGATTTCTTTCGCCTAGAAAAAAATATATTTGACTAAGTCACGTATCAGGCATCAAAACAAGACATAACACGTAGCTATGGAAGGTTTAAAAACGCTTTATATTTTTAGAATTAGATGTGTATATTCAGCGAGTTTTATTAGACTTGATTGAGTAGAACTTTTACTGCGTCTAGTCGTAAGAGTAACTGCTAAGCTTGACGTAAGTACTGGGTTCGATTTCCAGATCGAGCCGGAATTTCTATGAAATTTTCAACTCCGTGTCTGGATTTCCTTGCCTCGGCAGAGCAGCAGGACACCTCCGCCTAACCCTTCGGGAACTACGCGCGTCAAGGTATTTTATGTTAATAATACTTAAAGGTTCATCATCACTACATACCATAATCATCATTACGCCTGTATTCCACGAAAGGTTAAACAGATATGGACTATAAATGCACACCCACAGTTCGCCGGTATGTTTAAGTCCCGTATAAATAGGTGGCGAGCCTATTTCCGGAACCGGGATAAGTACCAAATTTCAAGCTGCTACTGAGAATTACATAAAACCACCCAACAAAACTTTGCATGACATGGGAATCGAACCCAGGTCATCTAGCTTAGCAGTCGCGCTCAGGACCACTAAGGCTAATGAGGCAACATCATCATGGACCTAAATAATGATTATTTTAAGTAATAGTAGGTACATACCAATTGCATTGCTATAGGCGTGAATACATTGCATACAGCGACATTCGAAGCAAAGTTGGTAATTAAGACAACCACAATGACAATTATTAGAATCACAGCTAAGTTCGGCAAATCCTTTAAAATTTGCATTTGCTCGCCAATCTTATCGTTCAAACCGGAAGTTTTGGCAGCAGATGAAAGTGCAAAACCACCACCTGAAAATATATTTTAAAAATTAAACTGCATAGGTACGTATCTATATATACTAATATATAAAGCTGATGAGTTTGTTTGTTTGTTTGTTTGCTTGAACGCGCTAATCTCAGGAACTACTGGTCCGATTTGAAAAATTATTTCAGTGTTAGATAGCCCATTTATTGAGGAAGGCTATAGGCTATATATCATCACTCTAAGATTAACTATTCCACGCGGGCCAAAGTCGCGGGCGGAAGCTAGTGTTTAATACAATTTTTATGTACTACGTGATCTTTATATAAACTAGCAATCTGTTGCCAGCTTCACCTCCGTAAATTTTCTCGACAATACCGGTAAATTAAAAAAATGTCTTACAAACCTTATCTGACACTAACGAATGCAACAAGAAAAAAACAATTATCCAAACATTTGGAAATTATAGAAAAAATGGGATGTTATATATTAGTATCGCATAGAATTCACGGGATTTTTTTACGTGGGAGAGCTTATGCTTCGGCATGAATGGGCCGGCTCGACCGGAGTGATACCACGGCCTCACAGAATACCGGCGTGAAGCAACGCTTGCGTTGTGTTTCGCCGAGTGAATGAGGTTACCGGAGGCCCAAACCCATTTAAAAGGCGGCCGACGCACTTGTGACTCCTCTGGTGTCGCGGGTGTCCATTGGCGGCAGTTATCGCTTACTATCAGGTGATCCGTCTGCTCGTATGCTCCCCTATCCCATAAAAAAAATACCACGTGATTGGTTTCAGTTATTCAAGAGATTTTGCTTTGAATGTATTTTAGTCAAGCATAACTAGAACTCCCAAATAACAATAATATTTATAAGACTGTATGAGTAAAAGTTCTTACCTAGAAGAAAACTGAAAGCAAATGGCATTTGTGTATTCAATAAATTCCAGTCCAAAACGCTATATGCTCGGTGCTTTGGTAGATCTTCTTTATCTGAAAAACAAAAAATATACAATTACAACTGCCACCAGATGGCGCTACCCGTACTCAGCTGTTACACCTCAAAAAGGTTTAAAATCGCGTACATATACTACAGTCCATTTTTTGGGTCTTTTTTGGTAAACAAACCCTGCCCAATGCGAAAATCACCAGTTTTTCTTTAATCACGCACTTGATGTGGGAAACGATTTTATTAACACTTACATTATACACATACACTCTAAATTACACCAAAAACTGCTTCGAAAAATCACTATAAAAGCTTATTATCTATATATATAAAAGAAAGTCGTGTTAGTTACTCCATTTATAACTCAAGAACGGCTGAACCGATTTGGCTGAAAATTGGTGGAGAGGTAGCTTAGAACCAGGAGACGGACATAGGATACTTTTTATCCCGTACCCGTGGGATGTGATGACAGACCGAATTCCACGGGGGCAAAGCCGCGGACAGAAGCTAGTTTTTAATGAAAACGACATTTTTTGTAATTTCATTTTCACAGATTAAAATATGACAATTTGACATTTCAAAACTCTAGATTGTATACCAATTTTAAGGATGTGACCAAATAATAAATGCTTTTGATTTATGTGAATGAACAACTGAACTGTAATTTCAAGTTCAAAAGAAATGGCAGCCAGTAAAAAAGTTATTGTATTACGACTTCCGCCGTATCATTGCGAATTAAATAACATAGAATTAATACAGGCACAATTAAAAGGCCATGTTCGCAAAAATAATAATTTTTTTAAAATGGCTCATGTCAAGGAATTGATTAAAGAAGGCTTAACAAAAATAGGCACGGTGTCATGGACCAATTGCATAAATCATGTAATCAAGGAAGAGGATAAAATGTTGCAGCTCGATGACATACTTAATAGATACCTACTGCATCAGATGCACTGACCCAGAGGTTCATAATACATGTGTCAGAATCTGATGACTCTTCAGAGTCAAGGTGAGAATCATTCAGTCTTTGCTAAGAGTATTTAGTTCAGTCATTCATTCATGATTTCCCAACACTATCTAACCACTATCAATTGTGCCTGGTTCCTAGGACGCCATATTTGTTTACTAAAAAAAGACAAGTTAACTGGGATAGACTGTATGTACGCGTTTTTAAACCTTTTTGAGGTTCCCGTTCAAGACATCATGGTAGAAAATTTGCTAACGGTTTTTTCTTCCCACAATGGCTCATGGCGACGTCACGAATTGCAAGATCGGTGTTGCCGTTAATTGACAGCTTCAATACCACTGATCTATACTTCTATACTTATAATATATTGAACGCGCTAATTTCAGGAACTACTGGTCCGATTTGAAAAATTCTTTCAAGTATTACAGCTAAGACTAAGTAACTATTCCACGCGGACGAAGTCTCGGGCGGAAGCTAGTTACTTTATATTCATGACATTATTTTTCTTTAAATTTTAAACAAAGTAAGTTGCTAACTAACTCAACTATATATCGTGTTCTTGGTCTGTTTAGTTAAATTGTCTGCTTAGTTAAAAAATAATCTGTATAAATTAAAAATAACACCCATAAAGAAGCAAGTTAGTGAGAAAATGCATCTTATTTGGCTAATTTATTTACACCTAGTGGTATTAAAATATCAAATGATGATCTACCTACGCCTATTGCCATTGACTGGGCACAAATTTTAAACTCCGAGCTGTTGCTGGGAATTTCATAGAAAAACCCAATAACACGGCTCAACCTGGGAATCGAACCCAGGACCTCAAGCGTAGCAGTCGCGCTCAGGACCACTAGGCTAATGAGTGATAATCTATACTTCTATATACTAATATATAAAGCTGAAGAGTTTGTTTGTTTGTTTGTTTGTTTGTTTGTTTGCTTGAACGCGCTAATCTCAGGAACTACTGGTTCGATTTGAAAAAATCTTTCAGTGTTAGATAGCTCATTTATCGAGGAAGGCTATAGGCTATATATCATCACGCTAAGACCAATAGGAGCGGAGCATCAATGAAGAATGTTTCAAAATCGGGGTTTTTCCTTTTGAGAGCTTCCGATGCATGCGCTGCGTAAACGGTTAAAGTTTCGCAAAAATCATATATGACAAAATTGTTCCTCTTTAAAAGTTCTAGAAAAAAGTCCGCGACAGCATATGTCTATCTTTTAAAGTTGGCTCACTAAAACCTTTTGTTATGCTAACTTTGTTCTAAAATTCCAAATGCATTATTTACGAAGGTGTTTTTATAAACATGATATTAATCCTTATCCAAATAAATACGTTATTCATCAGAAGTATTTAATTTATAACAAAAGTGCTCTTTACATCATTGGATTTCAATGAATATCTTAGGAGATATCGCAGTTTTAAAATAACATCGCAGCAAAATAATGATCAAGTACCGCGCGTACCACGCTAAGACTTAGTAACTATTCCACGCGGACGAAGTCGCGGGCGGAAGCTAGTGAATGATATAATAACATAATATACCAAAATGTCCATAAGTTAACCATTAACAGGTGGTTATAGATTCCTAAATCAGTTACTACTTATCTATACTAATATTATAAAACTGAAGAGTTTGTTTGTTTCTATAATTTTTGAGATTACTAATGGACAGACTGTTATAAGTACTTCATAAGATTACGTACATCTAGCTGTGAAGTTTTGAATAAAGCTATAATCCCGTGGCAGAAGTAACATCCAAAATCCAACAAACATAGCTAACGCAGAATCACGAACACTGGAATAAAAGTTTTATGGTTTTTTATTATTTCATAATCAAAACTAAAATTTTGTCGTAATAGCTACAGTCACACCGCACTCATGAGATGCCACCCAATAAAGTCCCTAATAGAATAAATATTTACTTACAATTTGTTATCTTTAATGCTAAAGAATTCATGAATCTTGTCACCCCAGCCTGGGAATAGTTGTGGAGAACGGCAGAAGAATGCGACCATGGCGCCACCGAACAAACCGCATACCATCTGTAATTGACAGTTTATTTTGGTGTAGAAAGAGCTGAATATAAACAGTACAAGAACAGTAGAACTTTTTAAAAAAAGATTAAGGTGGAGCAGAAAGACAAACTAAGCGAATAAAATAAAGGAGTTTTGAGTTTGGAGTGGCCAGAGCGGACCAGGAGACCAGGTATGTCGAAAATTTGCCTTTACATTCTGAATTTACGTCGTTGAGGTTTATCTCGACTTTTGTGAAGAAGACGACGAAGGCATTCGAATATTTCCTTCGCTAAAATGACTTAATAATCTTAGCATGGAAAATGCAAAAAAAGATGTCTTTCGTTTGGAAGTTGTCTCAATGGAGTTTTCTTTAGCTATGTTTCAAGAAAGTTGTTACAGAAAATAGTATTAAAGTGGAAAATCGGTCTTGAAGTGTGACTTTGTTTATGCTTAGGATATGGACATTTTATTTTATTATTTTATCTACTATATATTATGTAGGTACATGGATTAAAATATTCTACGTATAATAAAAGTAAAGGGGGAATATTTGCCAATATCATAATATTATTTTTGAAATTGTTTTTGTAAATTTTGTGGCAAATAAGAATTTTTAAATTTATTAAATGCAACAGACAAATAAGTCGACATAAACGCCTTTTTCGTAATTAGTATA
Source organism: Acronicta leporina (assembly GCA_947256265.1). Taxonomy (NCBI): domain Eukaryota; kingdom Metazoa; phylum Arthropoda; class Insecta; order Lepidoptera; family Noctuidae; genus Acronicta; species Acronicta leporina. The sequence continues at coordinate 10,204,475 of OX366521.1, forward strand.
ATTATCCTATTTTATCGTAGAAACTAATTTTCTGTTGGCCTACTTTATCTATGTATAACATAGTGGCTGCCTGTTTCCATGTGCGTCTTAATCTAAACATACTTACCATCTCCCAATAAGTCATTGCCCCCCTTTTCTTGACATCCGCGGCTATAGCTGCTTTAGCAGCATTCTGCGCAGCTACAGGCATTTTCGCTGCTTTCGCGGTAGCACTACCAGGTCTGAAAAAAAATTTTAAAGTTTATAATAAGGATTACAATCTAATACTCCACATAAGTTGCGCACGTCTTAAGTCCGAATGATGCGCTTTTGATACCACGGGAATGTATACAAACATTTCTTAGGAATCTCTCAAAACTTAATGATTACACACTGCTTTTATTTTAGTGGTCATATGGTTTTTCTATAAAATTGTTTAGTTTCCATAGTCTTCGAGCAGTGTTATAGGATTTTTCTACGACATTGTCTTCGAGCAAAGTGATAATGAGTTTTTCTATAAAATTCCCATTGGGTTTCTGACCGGTTAATGTCAATAGGTTCGCCGCCTATTACATGGGACTTAAATATACCAGAAAATTGTCGGTGCATATTAGTACACCTCTGCCTACCCCTGTGATGCTATAAATACAAAAGTAAATGTAAAATGTTTCAAGTAAAAATCACGATTGTTTCTCTAAATACGTTAATATTAATAGTAATAAAAATAAATACCTTAAAAATCCAAAATAAACCACGATCAAGTAGAAGTATAAACATATTTCTAAGCAAACCATTAACGGTGCACCAAAGGCTGAAAACTTTGGGAAGGACAAATATTCTGGAGCATCCGGGAACGCCCTGTAATGAAAATACCCTTTATTTTGTAGCCTTTATTTTATTTTATTGTTTTATTTTCTATGAGATAGGGGGCAAACGACAGACGGACGGATGCTTAAATGGTAAGCGATAACCACCGCCCATGGGCGCCCTCATGGGCGGCGGTTATCGCTTACCATCAAGCGATCGGTCTGCTCATTTGCCCTCTATCCCACAACACCAGAGGAGTCGTAAGTGAGTTGCCAGCTTTTTAAAAGGGTTTGGGCCTCTGATATCCTCACTCACTTGGCGAAAAAACGTAAGCATTGTTTCACGCTGGATTTCTGTGAGGCCGTGGTATCACTCTGGTCGAGCCGAAGCATGGCTCTCGCACGGTAAATCATCATTATGATTTGGAATTTATAAGTCATTATTTAGAATTTCTGAATTGTCCGCATTATGCAACTTTTGATAGTTGATAATAGAACTTCAATAGAACAAATTTTTATTAATCTTGAATTTAAAATGTTTACTAGCCCAAGTATTTTTGTCTCATATTCCTCGTCTATTTGCTTAAAAAAGTAAACTTTATAATAATTACTTATTCAAAATTCCACCAATAAGGAAGCAATTTAATGAAGTGAAAGAATGCTTGGATAATTGATAATTATACACAATCATAGTGGTATCATTTAAAACGATGACGTCGCGTGAGGATATTAGCTGAATTAGCTCTCACGTAAAGAGAATACCTGGTGAATGATATTTGATTCTACCGTGATATTTTACATAATTTCATTTATCTAAAATACTATTGACACAACCGTAAAATGGATAAAAAGGGATATTAATTCTACGCGGACGTAGAATGTGTTTGTTGATACTTATTTAATATCGCAACTATAATACTTACGATACAAACAATCCTTTGAATACTAAATTTGTGCCTGTTCCTACAAGTGTGCCGATTCCACCTGCAACAAGTTTTTATTTGTATTAACAAAATAACTCTGCTGAAAACGATTGACACTATGAAAATGACACTATGTGGTCAAAATTCCAGCGTATTATTTTTATTTTATCTACATCTTTCCATTATATTCCAGTTTATCCACCAAATCTGTCAGTCTGGTAAATCTCATGGGGCAATCCCCAATTTCACAAACAAGTCAAAAGGTAAATATGTAATTCCAATTTCCCATACCAAATAAGAAAGATGGACACTTATTTGATTCCGTCTCAAGTCTTAGATCATATGCATATGGCCCTCGGTAGGTATCATTATCTACATCATCATCATCATCATCAGCATCATCCTAAGCCTATACTAGTCCCTTGCTCGACATAGGTCTCTCCCAATGTGCGCCATTCCGCTTTGTCCACGGCTTGTCGCGTCCAGCTTCCGCCAGCAACCTTTCACAAATCATTACTCCATCTTGCCGGAGGGCGTCCTACGCTATGTTTGCAGAGTCGCGGTCTCCACTTAAGAACATGTCTACCACAGCGGTTGTCGGTTCTTCTACAGATATAGCCAGCCCACTGCCACTTCAGCTTGCTAATTCGGTGCGCTATGTCGATGACTTTGGTTATCTGTCGGCTAACATCGTGGCGGATTCTATCCTTCAGAGAAACTCCGAGCATAGAGTGCCCCTTAGCACGCTGAGCATCTTTAAAATGGTGGACTAGCCGTACTATGAGTGTCCACATCTCAACACCGTAGGTTTTTTCACGGGTAGGACGCACTGGTTGAAAACTATCTTTTCGATAATCGTTTATAGACATGTCCTTTATTTTAAAGTAGGTAAACAATATAATCCAATATTCTAAATATATATTTTTAAGTATCTATTTATATATTATTTTAAAATCTTTATTTTGCAGATGCGATTTTTAACTGAAATCCTAAAATATTATTACAGAACAGACAGTTTCTTTCTGGTTTTATATACTCACGCTGGTTTCATTAGGATGGACAAAAACCAGAGAACGATTTAGCCACTTGCAGCGATTCTTGTATACCTTAGAATATGACAGTTCGTACTGGCTAACATACTGATTTCTGACACTTGTGCGAATATTAGACATTGAAATGAAACTACTTTTTACGGATTTTATCGCAGTATATTGATATTTGTGAACATACCCTAGACAAGACCCAGCACTACATCAGATGTGATAAACCACAAGTCCTCGCAAAAGAAAACCGATTCCTACCCAGGATGATTCGTGAGGCTATTGAAATTAAAAAACACCCAAATTTCAATAGAGAAAATGGTTGGGTCTTACCAGCTGCTTGGAGTCCCATTATAGAATCTATAAAATCTAAATCCAAGCCCAAAACTGCAAGACCAAAGGATACGATGAGCTCGTTCTGCGTGAATCGGATCGCTAATAATTAACAAAAATGTAAGGCTGTTCGTAATTTTAACATCAAGACGTCCAACACCTAAGTCTGCCCGTGACCATGGATGCTGTAAAGGATCCGAAACGTCGGGAACTAGATAATATCCAATATACCGCGATAAAATGTAGTTTCATTTCAATTATATTCAGATTTTACCGTGGTGATAATTATTTAATTCCTAAAGTACACACATATCCTATCCCTTCAAGATAATATAAAAATATACCTATGGTTGCTGAAAATGTAGCAGCACAGAAGTAACAAGATGTAGTATCACTTGCGACGAGGTCACCGTCTGCAGTCTTCTCATATATAATTAGAACTTTTTGCTGAAAATTACAAAAAAAAAACTTTCAGTATATATCTTCTGTTATCGTATATATTAGTGGAGTCATACCGACAACCCTGGCAACGTATGGTACGGTAAGGGATTAGAGGACGATTTTTTTAACTTCATAGTGGGAGAGCCATGCTTCGTCACGAATGGGCCAGCTCGACCGGAGTGATACGACGGCCTCACAGAAAACCGGCGTGAAATAAAACTTCCGTTGCGTTTCGCTGAGTGAGGGAGGATACTGGAGGCCCAAACCATTTTTAAAGGCGGGCAACGCACTTGTGTCTTCTCTGATGTTGCAGGTGTCTATGGGCGGCGGTAATCGCTCGCAGGTGATCCGGTATGCTCGTATGCCATAAAAAACGGCAGTGGCTATTTTCGCGGCTTTGTTTTTGGGCCTACACCATAGCAGTAAAAAAATACACGAATTGTTTTACATCATTTTTTTTTGTACCGTTCCAGGGTATGTATGTGGGGATTTTGGAGTGAAAAACGTTTCAGTAAAAATCTTTATGAAAATTACTCACGTCTTCGAACACCTTTAGTAGAGCGAAATTTATCGGAACCATCATGGTTGTAGCGGCAGTGTTGGTAATCCACATAGAAGCGAAGGTGGTGACACAACACATAGCCCCCAGCAGCCTAAAAAATACGACATTTTTAACAACGAGGCGAATAATGGCGAAGTTTTCTATATAACGCCCGCTTTTAACACTTCACGCAATTAGAGACAACGAAAAATATATATTGTTTTGTAGTTCGGAGAAATGGTGAAAATAATAATTTGTCCAGTTCGATCTATTAAAAGTTCATATTTTCAGTATATTTTAACTAGATGGCGTTACCGTTTTCTAACTGATAATTTGTGATAAATGCCGTATCGAGTAAACAAAGTAAAAGTAATGCGAGTTTGGTAATGTCTAGAAATTTCACCGTTTCAAGTATAGGTACCACAAAATAGCTTTTTCGCTACTATTATAAAATTGTAAAAAAGCTGTCTGTACATTGAAGATATTTAAAAAAAACACGTAGGTTATGGTATATAAACGTCTCCGAATCCGAAAATGTGATTTTTAAAATTCTTGTCTGTTTGTCTGTTTGTTACGGGTTGAAGCAAAAACTACTGAATAGATTTTAATTTTATTATCACTGTTAGAAAGTATATGCTCCAACTTAAAAACTGGTGAACTTCTTATCTCAATTAATTAAACGAATCTTGAGATACAGATTGACCTCCCTGATGTATAGAGGCCCATACAAAGACAAGATGATCAATGTTGGTTTTTCCATTTTTACTCCTGATATAGCTTCACGTGAGCGAATCCGCGGGCAGAATCTAGTTTTGTTATAAGAATAGACCTTTTTAGAAACTTACTTTAAATGTGAGTAGCCGATTAGTCGAATAGAAAAGTATGCCAGTCGTTTGTGAAGTCCTGACTGTTCCACTGAATAGGCCAGCACCAAACTACCCACAAACATCATTATCGAATCCTGCAAACAAATCGATTAGACTGATTTTAGAGGAAAAATACTTTAAAGAATGCAAGCATGTAGAAGGATATCGTTGTTGTAGTAGATTTATATTTAATTATGGTTATTACAGAACATTTACTTATAAGCGCTTTCATATAAATTCAATAAATTCTCACTAATTGCATTAATTAGATTATGAATGAGACATAGTAAAAAATATATATGTACTCAATAGAGGTGGTTAGAAAATAAATGTAATAAAATGTGATAAATAAAAAATAAATAGTGCAATAAAATATTACAGTTAAAATCGTAACTAATACGTAAATATAATAAATAAAATGTATAATATTAAAGAATATTGACTTCAACTTGGAAAATATAATAAATAGACACGTCTCCCTCTCTCTTACTAAGCTGTGCTGTGCCCAACAGGGTCCATAATTGATTCCTAGATTTAAGCCTACCATCTGTTTTATATATTTTTGTACATTATGGAACGCAATAAATGAATATGAATATGAACATATTATTATAAACTATTTTATTTTTTTCATCATTACATAACAGGAGGTTTTATTAAGAAAGAAAGAAAGAAAGAAAGAAAGAAAAGTATTTTATTTCATACCAGGAAGGCACACTCATTTTGAAGAGATTGTACTATGTCTAAGTAAATATCATAACAGGAGTAGTGTGCGTCACATCCATAGTATAAAATAAGGTCGTCATTCAGCTTGAAGCTGGAGGTGCATAAGCTCCTGACAGCGCTGATTTTCAATGACAACCTTTTATTGACCTTCAACGTATGCTCGGCGGGGAATGATTTGACATAAAATAAAATAAAATAAGCATATATAAAAAAAAGAAAACAATATAGGTAATATACTAAATATACCTAAAATATAATGACAATATGAAAAATACAATAAACACAATATTTATAATCTGTGAAGTGTAGCGGGGACGATGCTTCAGTTCTTAACGTGAAACATACGTAGTAGGTTGCCTCTCTAGCAAGGATGTGCTACGATCCTAAACTCTGTAGCTTCAAATCAAAGAATACTATTAGTGTGAGTCGGAAACACATCTTATTTCCTAGTTTAAGTCCTCAAAGGAGGCGGAATTAAAATTACTTACATTCATATAATTCCTGCAACAACTTCGCGTATCAGTCACATCAGATAACGGAAATATGACGACCGGGAAAAATGAAGTCACTGCCAGTGGAATACATTCCGTTACCCAGTAGATAGCCATCAGAAGTAGAGTATACGCAGCCCATTGATATTTCTGATGAAAAATAAAATCAGACATCAGTATTACAAAGCTTAATATCTCAATGGTCAAAAAAAGTTGGTGAACACAGCCAAATCTATACAAATATAATAAAATTGTAGGAAAGTAAAAACTGTACATTGGGTTTTTTTTTAAAGAATACTTGGGGCGTGATCTACCTACAATCGATATCGAAGGCAAAAATATAGTTTTTAGAATTTTTGTCTGTTTGTCCGTATGTATGTCCGGGCTAAGCTCAAAAAGTACTGCATGGATTTACTTCAAATTTTGCTTGAATATTACTAACAGGTCGGGTCAACATATAGGCTACATAATCATCACGCTAAGACTAAGTAACTATTCCACGCGGACGAATCCGCGGGCGGAAGCTAGTTTAAAATAACCCTATACCTTCCTAAAATGTCCTTTATAAATGGATACCAAATTATTTCTGTCTATTTAATAGATCCTATAAAGACACTAAGTTATAGGGTTACATTTGTTTAACTAGACTAGATGATACCGGCATTTCCTAACTGACAACAGCTGAGAAACACCGAAACAAAAATGGCAGTCGTTCTTGAATGCATGCATCAGCCAAATGCATAGAGTTTGTTACTAGTTTTTACTTCCGTGGTAATAACTGGTTTTTTTTTTTATTGTATCTTCTTTATTTAAAATTTTAAAAATTACATTTTTATAACAAGGCCCCACAAAACCGTTTTAACGGTTTGTCTGTGGGAACAAAAAAAAAACAACTTATGCACTAATTATACGGTTAAAATTATGGGGTTACGATGATAGGTTAAAATTAAATTGTATTTAGTGACTTACGTTACTGACTTATCTAGTGAAATTCAGTATTGCTTAAAATAATATTTACCGTTGGAGGGAACGGCGCTAGAACTCCAAGTAATATGATCGGTGTAAATAAAATGATTACGCCGCGCCAATGTGCGATCATGAAGAACTTCATGCGATCCGCGGTCGTCAAGAAAGGCTCCTCTTCCGTTTTCCTGTAAAATAATTATATTATACCTATCAATACTATCTTAAGAATAAATATAAAAAAGATACATCTTTATTCTTTATCTAATTTATAAAGCTGAAGAGTTTGTTTGTTTGAACGCGCTAATCTCAGGAACTACTGGCCCGATTTGAAAAATTCTTTCAGTGTTAGATACCCCATTTATTGAAGAAGGCTATAGGCTATAATCACGCTAAGACTAAGTAACTATTCCACGCGGACGAAGCCGTGGGCGGAAGCTAGTTATACAATATAGGCACTTTAAGATTTACTAATATTTTTTTATTAAGCAGGTTGTTATTGGGTTTTTCTATGATATTCTCAGTAGCAGCCACAGCAGTTGAACCTTCGGGTAAAACAAAACAGAGTTCGTTCGCTGCAAGCGAACTTGCATAAAAACTTACATAAGTTCTGTAATTCAGGGTGGGTGAAATTCAGAGAGGATTCTTGGAGGAGGAGGAATCTTGAGGGGACTATGATGATGAGATAGAGACATGTAATAAAGTGCATTTTTTTATATTTCGCGTATTCCATTTACAGTCTGTTATCTACGTAAGAGGTAAACTGTCATTTGAGTTATTGAATGCTAAAATTATTAACAGAAAATTGATTTAGTCTCCTTTTTGGGAAATTATCATCAATAAACCTCGGTAAGTGGCTTCCGGGGCGGCGAAATAAGCTAATGTATTTGAAATGCATACCACACTATCACAGTTTTAAATAAAGTTATTCCAAAAAAACTCAAAATTAAAGAAAATTAGAATAATACACGTATAACTTACTTCATCTCCGGTATCAAATCTTTTAATTGTTATCCACAAAATATAATATAATATTTAATATTTTTATTATTATATTTTATATTTATTCTTATACATTGAAAGAAAAATCCTTATTCTGAGAGAAAATCTTTCTCATTTGACTTCTAATATTTGATTGAAGAATTTTAAAGAACATTCTAAGCTTTGAAATTCGAATATTGTTTTTTGGTTTTCCTGGCCAATATTCCTCTGCCAAATGTATAAAATTACAATAAACCTTTTTACAGATAAATTACCTATTACAAACTATTTATTTTAGCAATAGCGTTCACCTAACATCTTTTTAAGTTTTTTCATTTCCTGTGTAAAGTTCTAATCTAATCTACTAATGTAATCGAAGTTCCTAATGTAAAGTTCATTCAGTTTTTTATTTTTTCATAAGTTTCACGAAAAGTGTTGCAAAGCTCACGGGCGGCGCGCCATTATTGGAGGATCGGGGTTCCGTAGCCCGGCAACAGGCGGATTGGCGCAGCTAGCTTCAGTCCACGAGTCGCCGGCCGCGTGAGAACACTTTTCCCAAACTCAGTTCCCGCCCGTACTTTGGGCGGTCCTTACGACTCTCGGCGTTCGACAATCGCGATATCAAAACACGAATAAACGTAACGATAACTATTGTGTGTTCGCTTGTGACAATAATAACGGAAATGTTATTTATAACTGTGTTATATCGTTAAACGTTTAACGTAATCGCCGTGAAAGATGACCGGAGTCATTAAATATTCATGATATCTCGTCAGTACTACGGATCTGGCAACGTTACTCGGTTGTATCAACAGGTCAGTTTTTATTGTATCACACATTTGATTCATTTGCGCGTAAGTATTTGAAAATGTTATTCTTCGATTTATCATTAATGGAGTTGATATTATGTTTGAGATTTGTTTGATTACGTAAAGTTTGAAGCGATGCAATTTTGTAAGCGCAAAATAAATTGTGTTTTTTAAGTAGGTATTATCTTTTAATGTGTGAACATGATTTTTGATTTTGACTACTGAAAACGGGTCATTAAATATCTTCAGGAATCTTTCCTTATAGTGTTATTATGCACTTAAGACAAATTTTGTGGTATATTTGTGGTATAAATTTGAAGCAATTAATATAGTCACAATAATAGTAAGCTTTAAAAGACATTTATCCTTAGCCATCAAATCCATACTGTAGTTGCATCTTACTCTCTTAAACCTTAACATCGAAAATACCCCCTCATTTCAATTACGATCCTTATTTGTGATGGCTTAGCTTTGTTATCTCACCACTAACAGGTTAAGGGCGATTTGTTCTTGGTAATGTTAAAGGAACCTCCACAAGTAACGATAAAGATTACATTGTCGTACGCCGCACTTGGACTTTTTTTGTTTGGGGAAAATCTACGCAGGTCATCTGCCTCCTGGGGAGGTACCGACTAAGAACCGCACTTGGCTACCCTGGGTTTATACTCAGGGCCATGAGATTAGTGCCATTTGCCGCTACATGACAGGCTATGGTTCAAACACTGAACCTCAGCAAAGGGAGAGGCTACGCTCCCTAGTTTCTTACTCTTAAATAAGTTGCAATCAACGTCATCATATCGGTCAAAAGACGTCCACTGTGGGCACAAAGGCCTTCCCAATAGACTTCCACAAGAATCGGTTATATGCCGACAGGGTCGAACGACTACTAGCAACTAAGACTAAGTCATCTCTCCATCTCGTTGGAGGTCATCCCACACTATTTCCCGGTGCTTGATCTCAACTCAAGAACCTTTCAGCCCTGACATCAGTTCTTCGAGCTATGTTCCCTGTCCATTGCTACTAAACTTAAGGGTCCAACGGACCGAATTGACCGTACCTACGAGCGAACTGAAAGCTTTGACTGAAAGTAAATGTAATCGAAAACAATTCTTGATAACTTTGGCAAGTTTCGAAAGATTTTCCAGTCGTTTATTTCCAGTGAAGTATAAGTAGACAAAATGGTACAGTAGAAACGTAGATTAACGGTATCTATATCCGAATAATAACCCAATTTAATGAAATATTGTTTAACATAAACATACCATCACGCCTATATTCCCCGAAGGGTTAGGCAGAGGTGTACTAATGTACACCCACAGTTCGCCGGTATGCTTAAGTCCCATGTAATAGAGGGCGAGCCTATTGCCATTAACCGGGCACAAATTCCTAACTCCGAGCTGCTATTGGGAATTTCATAGAAAAACCCAATAACACTTTGCTCGACCTGGGAATCGAACCCAGGACCTCTAGCGTAGCAGTCGCGCTCTGGACCACTTGGCTAATGAGGCAGTTTAATATAAATATTGTTTAAATTACAATTTATTTTGGTATCACGCTGTTATGGGCAATCCAGCGTCCGCCGGACCCTTAAGCTGACTAATACTTTGAGCTATGTCAGCTACTGTGGTACTTTTACGGATTTCCTCATTTCTGATTCAGTCGCACAGGGAAATGTCAAACATTACTCTCTCTCCATAATTTTACTTTAAGGGGTCCATAATGAACGACCACGTCTCTGTGCCACAAGTAAAACAGGACTAGATGTAAACTGATGTTTAAAATTTATGAAAATGACCATGGTAGAAGGACAAAGGTATTCTCTTCCCTTGACAGCCAGACACGTCATTGGCTCCCGCGTTGTCATTGTTTGATATGATACCATAATATTATGTGTAAATAAATTAGCCAAGCAAGATGTGTTTTTCACTTACTTGTTTTCTATTAGTGGAATGTTCTTTATGTAATTTTATACAGTTTAATACTTTTTTAATTAAATAGACAATGAACTCGTGACAAAAATAGTTGGGTCAGTAAGCAATTTATTTTATATTCATAATGAATTAAAAATGTCCTTATTGGTATCGAAGCTGTTTATCAACGACAATACTGATCGTAAAATTCGTGATGTCGGTGGTAGCTATCGTGGCACGAGAAAATCTGTGATCTAAGCAAAATCTTGTTCTACCATGAAAATGACTTAATATTGTGACAATTTAAATGTCATAATTTATCAGTTGCTGAGTGTTAACTTCAGAAGTTTACCACGGCCTCACAGAAAACCGGCGTGAAGCAGAGCGTGTGTTGTGTCTCGCTGGGTGAGTGAGGTTACCGGAGGCCCAAATCCTTTTAAAAGTCGGGCTCTGGTGTTGCTGGTGTCCATGGGCGGCGGTTATCGCTTACCATCAGGTGATCCATCTGCGCGTTTGCCCCCCCATCCGATTAAAAAAAAAGTTTTAGTGATTCAGCGTAAACTTTGAACATTTGAAATTATAATAGAATTCTTAATCGTAAGGTAAATACGTATTCAATAAATTCGATAATTGGCTGTGACCACACTAACCAAAGTTGTTTCTAGAATGCTAATTATAATGAGACGTATCTAAGTATAATGAGATGTTCAGTTGTCTGTTAGTCATCACGGTAAATACTTGGCACACACTGTGACTCCGCTTCATTCGAAAGTCACTGTCAATAATTGATTTTGCTTCTTTAACGTATTGATGTAAATAGAAACAATTACTTAAAGAAAACTTTTTATTAATTTTAACTTTTATAAGGATGCCTTCGCCCGGTAGTGGGATACTACAGGCTCTTAAAAATAAACATACCATCACGCCTGTATTCCCCAACGGGTTAGGCAGAGGTGTTAGTACACCTCTGCCAAATGTACCACAGTTCACAATGTTTAGATCCCATGTAATAAATAGGTGGCGTGCCTATTGCCAATATCCTCCGAGTAATTGTTAGGATTGATCCCTGCAGCCCCTTTTCGCCATCGTTCTACGCGGCAACAGTTCCATCCCCATCATCTTGATCTGCAGTCCACAACTGTGCGTTTCTCTAGTAACTTTCTGCCTCGCACTACAAAACTGTGAAATGAACTGTCGCCTGCAGTATTTCCGGACCAATACGACCTTCAAACTTTCAAGAAAAGAGCGTACTCCCTTTTAAAAGGCCGGCAGCGTACTTGTGACTCCTCTGGTGTTGCAGATGTACATGGGTGGCGGTGATCGCTTACCATCAAGCGATCCCCCTGCTCGTTTGCCCACTACCCCACAAAAAAAAACTGGGCACAAATCGCAAACTACGAGCTGATACTGAGAATTTCATAGAAAAACGCAACAGCACATTTGCTCGACTCGGGAATTCTTCTAGCGTAGCATTCAATACATAGTAGGAAATACAGGTTATGGTACCTATGCTGTATTATTATATTATTGGGTGGATATTTGAAAAACATAAGGCTTGATTTTCTCCTACTCTGACGTCGGTCGCGTACGTTGGTCGAGCGCACCGTCGGTTGCGTATGACACAGAAAATCTGCCGCGCACGTCGGTGTCGCTGTGCAGTATCCCATAGAACGTTGTGTATATTCGTTCGCTCGAACGACGTACGCGACCGACGACGTCAGAGTAGGAGGAAATGTTTAAAACTAAATAAAATTATGTTGATGAAAATTTAAACTACACCACTGCCGCCATAGACCATAACACAAGAAAAAAACATTCTGAAACTACTAAAACATGTGAGATAAGAAGAATGATTTTTGTATAATGTACCTACTTATAATTATATTTGTACCTATGATCTGCATTATGCCCTTTCTCTCTAGAACAGTCTATTAAAAATTTCATTGCTGTTTATCTCAAATTTCCACAAAGGATCGTACCCTGGCCGGAGTAGGGACTATATTTATTCAGGGACCAACAATGTTTACACATTGAGCAACTGAACCTTTTCATTGCCTTTGATAGCAGCATTAGCATATAATTTCCATAGTTATGAGAAAAGAGAAGTTAAGAGTAAAGGTATTGCTAGGTATCGTGATCCGGTTCTATTTGTATAAACGTTTTCACATTAGTAATAAAAAAATACCCCGAAAATAATATATAAAATAAGGGAACAGTGGCAGTGACACCGTCCAAACATATAACTTCACCAATATGTTTAATTTTATGAATATTTAATGTTTTTTCTATTTATATTTTGATGATTTGTACAAACTCACGCAAAGTGTGGTGGCACGTTGAATTTAGGGAATTTTTTTTTCTAATAATTATTCTAATAGTAAGTATATCGAAATCGGGCATAATCTCAAGCACCAAGTTGATTTCATGACCAAATAACTCAGAAGTTAAAAATCAGGCTAATCAGCAGGGCGGACCTCAGGCTCAACTGTTACGCTCGCGACAACTAGACCAACAAGACATGTGCTTCTCGTTCGTATGACAGCTGTCACCGACGACTTTACGTATTTTCTGGGGCACGGCCTCTCCGTGCATCTAAAATTTTTTATACTCTCTAAATTTTGGGGAAGAGACCCTAACAAAATCTTGCAGCTTATAGTAGCTGCAGGATTCAGCGTCGAACTCTAACTGAACCAGTAGCGATCATAATAGACTTACTACAAAAAATCACCAAAGGGTTAGACGAAGGGTTAGACCAAGGTGAACTGGGTACATAACAGTCCTTCAAACGGAGTAAATTAGGTCCTACTCAGGACGCGTACCTTCTTTTACAAACAGTTACAGCCTTCAAGGTTGTTACACATTGATAATTAACACTTTACCTGGATTAAATAACTACGCTTAATCGATTTGTTCAAGTATTTACATACATAAACTGTTCAGTCTATAAAATTGGTGATTCTTAACATAACGAGACGTATCCGTTCCTTGCGGAACTCATAATGCTTCGTTTTCGGTTATCATACAATTGGTAGTAGGTAGTCGGAAACCTGATAATCATTTTCAATGGCCGATCATTAAATTGCAACAACTGACTCATACAATAACTGATGGATAAAATCTGTAAGAACAATCAATAGAGTCTGCTGATACGTGTCACCTGATACCCATCGAGAACAAGCTTCGTTATCGTTATCAGTAATCCACTTGTGAATCGCGACGGTACACAGCTTTTAGTATCACTTGAATATTTTTGGAGTACATGCGAATCATTCAATGCAGCAAACAGTGCAGGTCAGTGGCGACATCATAAGCCTACTTGTAGTACTGCTTGATTGGATATCCTAATTTCTAACTGTGGCGTAGGGGCTTGTAGCTAAGGTACTTAGATAACCTTGAACAATTGATCTGATCATACTGCCTGATCATGTATAGCCGTAGTAGAACACTACGCTGTATTCGCGAAGAAGGTGAAGTGTTTCATCACCTCCTCGCTGTATGGGTGCCATGGTATTTTTATGTTTATTTCTAGCTATAGGTAAAATATAATTCCCATACAGTCCATTAATTTTTTTTTATGTCTCTCTTCTCTTATTCAATTCAATTCATTTATTTCGTATAATTAATATCCATATGATGTTAGTAGTACAATGACTTAGCCTAGTGTTAGTATTCAAATTAGGAATAATGAACAACGAATGAACCATTGAATTGAATCGTTCATTGGTTCACCATTTCATTACCATCAGCGGATCTGAATTCTTACCCACCATCGTAAAAGGGGAGAGTCCCATCGGTCTGAAAACACAAACTTATTATTACTTATACTCAAACCTTTTCATTTCCAGTTGTATATAGAAGAAGCTATGAAGCTAGTAAATATTGTTAATCATGTCGCGGTATAATATCACACGCTGTGACCAGGTACCTATTTGTATTTGCCCAGCATCCTTAATTGCTTCAAAATTTGGAGTATAATGAACTGTAAGATTATTTTGTATATAAATTCAGACATAGTAGAAACCGTCTACCTATGACATCAGTTCTAGGAGACGTTATAGTGTCATTGGCATTGCATTGGCATGGATTTTCTTGAATGTATTACGAAAACATTGATGGGCAATAAGGCCGAGTAACCTGATTTAATTTTATTCATGAAATAATGTGAATGCTCTAATAACACGACAACCTATAACAAAGTTCAAACAGTATTGAAATCTCGGAAAATTATTGGCCCATTTTGCATTAAAGTTTGCCAGAAATTGACCAAAATGTTTTTGTTGCATGACACGGAAAATTCATCTGGTTTGAATCCTACGTATAACTTCAAATACTTTTCAGCACCCTTGCCCAAAAGTTATGAAAATTATGAGATCCAAATAAAAAATAAACTGAACCGTGAAATGTTAGTATCAAATTCATTATTGACTAAGGAGCATCCTCAGTGATCATATTTTTTTCTGTATTGAACACTTATTATAAATGATGATTTTATACTTCATTTTTTAAATAAGTTTCGGACCTCAAAAACCGGTATAGAATCACTTTGTTGTCGTTCTTTCAACGCAATCAAAATTACGGTCATATAAACCGCCTATTTTGAAACCCACGGATAGCTTCCCGTTGACCTAGCATAATGAACATTGGCAAGGTCTTACAGCACAAAAATAAATACCTACTTATAAATTTTTTTTTTTATGATTGTAAAGGACATCATTCTACATTTTGTACCCAAAAATGAAAATGCTTCCAGAAAAGACAAACACTGTTCTCTTAAAGAATACTTTCTTGTATTTTATTTGCACCTGGAGAAATTACCTTGACGTGTATAACGATGTAAAAGAGTATTTTTTTTCAAGCTGACGTAGGTACCTATAAGTTAAGTTCGTTCTTGACTCTGATTTAAGTTAGGTTTAGGTACCTATAAGTTAAGTTCGTTCTTGACTCCGATTTAAGTTTTCAGTGCAGCAGTGTTCGGTGATTTCATATTTTATGAATATTCAGTACTTAATATTTAATTCTTTTGTGAAAGTAACTATAATAATATGTACCTACCAATTTTGTTATTAGGTTTAAGCTTTGGAATAAGATTCTGTGAAGATTTAAACATACTACAAAAAAACGGCCAAAAATCTTGGAAACTTGATTTCCGCAATGGACGAACATAGCTACAACATACAATTGTACGAAACCCTCAATGCGCGAGTCAGATTAGCACCTGTCCAGTTTATTTTATTAGGGCTTCCAGAACAACAGTAAAAATAATAAGTAGGTCAAAATATTTTTAACAAACGTTTTGTGTACCTACCTAAATTTTAAATATAATAGTCAGTGGCTAGTACAAACAGACAGTGTGTGATATTTATTTACATGATTGTATTAATATACATTGTAAATGGTACAGTTTTTTGGCACCCGAGCCAAATGATTTTGTCATAGTAATTGTCCGTCTAAATGATGTCTTAAGAAAATTGCTGAGTGTGTAATATTCAGGATCACTATTAGGTTTTGCTGGGCATATATAATCTATTGAATAACTTTATTAATGTCTTTAATTCAAACAAGTTTACTTTCCATCATTGGAATAAAAAATCAATTATATCAATGTTCTTATTCTCAAAAATATCAGTCAATAAATGAATGTTTTTTATGCCCTACTTTAGATACGAAATGGTTCAGCGACCAACCCTTTCTTTGGGAGGTTAAGTTTTGATAAATCATTTTCGACTCATATTAATTAAAAAATATAGTACCGACTCAGACTATTGTTGCATTATTTTATCATTATACATAATATAACATTACCATACTTAAAAATATAATTAAAAAAATATAATTATAATTAATAAATAAGTATCTTGATCATGTAATTTTTTTCGAAGATAGCTAGCCATTGAAAACATAATGCTAGGCTTAAACTGTTGCATAGTTTAAGACGGGTAGGCTGGTAAGACTATATTGCAAAGAGTTTGGCAGCAATAATGAATATACACCCAGTTCACTGATATGTTACGTTCCCATGTAATAGAGGCCGAGCCTATTGCCATTAATGGACAAAAAATCAAATGAGCTGCTACTAATAATTTCGCAGAAAAACTCTGCTCTACCCGGGAATAAAACCCTGGGATTTATTTATCTCTAGCGTAGCAGTCAAATTTACGAATAAGTACTAGCATAAAGTTAAGTTTTTTTTTAATAATATATTAGCCGAGACTACAAGAAGTTTTATAGCTTTTAGTAAAATAAATTTACATCATCAACCCAAACCAAAACTTTAGTTAGTTAAACTTTTAGTTTAAGACCTTTTTTCAGTCCCAATGGATTCAACGAAGCAGGAGTGAGTTATTTGCTTCAGCTAATGTCATTAGTCGGCCCATCAACGTTTGCCCACCGGTGTATATTAGGATTAAACTAACTCTATCTACGTAAATGAAATTGCTAATAGATATCTGTCCTGTTTTCTCTTATGGTTCTCTTTCACTCTTTGGGTTAACAGGTGTCCGGTTATACAGCAGCAAACTCTCAATATGCATTCATCTGAGTGCAAACTATAGAGCTTTTATTGCCATGTTATATTTTTTTAGAATGGCATTTATATAATACTCCCGATAGTTTATAGAACATCCTAAGGTGTTTCATATTCAGCATGTTAAGAAGATGGATGCAAATGTCAGTATAGTCTCCAAGAGGGCCTAGAACTATACACCATATTGGTGAGGGTCTTCAAAAACTTCAGGTGCGTAAATTATGAACCTACGAACGTGGACGAAGAAAATTAAGTATGTAAGCATCGTAGCAAGTGACGTTTTGCAGTTTCTCCCTACCTCTGCGGCTAAAAAGCGATGTTTGTATACGGGTAATATGAGAATGAAAGATAATTTTAATGATTTCATCGTTTTTGTATATCTGGTAAAGAAAGTTCATGGATATCGATGAATAAATTTATTTCTGAAAGATAAAACCTTCGGAGGATACTTGATACTGATGACTTTCAAAATATTATTATGAGGTGTCAGATGATATCCAGAGCATGAGTTCAATTCAAGGTTTAATCGTCTCTACTTCTTCTCTACTATTATAAAATTGTAAAAAAGCTGTGTCTGTACATTGAAGATATTTAAAAAAAAAACACGTGGGTTATCGTATATAAACGTCTACGAATCCGAATATGTGATTTTTAAAATTCTTGTCTGTTTGTTACGGGTTGGAGCAAAAACTACTGAATATATTTTAATTTTATTATCACTGTTAGAAAATATATACTCCAACTTAAAAACTGGTGAACTTCTTATCTCATAAATAAAATGAATCCTGAGATACAGCTTGACAAATTACATTGACGGATTTCCGTACAATTTAAATTAACCCACGTCACTAACAGGAACTTAATTTAACCCTATTTGTGTTGTATAATAGGAAGGGTAAAGGAGTTATTATTCTCCCCTATCAGTATGACTAGCGGTATCTATTAACAGTGCATGTCTTGGCAACGCGACACCGAACAAACATCACCCTTAGACGCCCCTTAACGTATTGTAGATAAATATGAATACTATATGTATATAATTATGTATACGGAGTCAGTAAACGTGAAGGCGTCCGTCTGTAATAGCATCGTCGCCGGACGTCCTGACGCCCATAGTCGAAGGCGATTAATTAAATCCTTTGCTAACACCATTGCATACGGAAAACGGATAAGTGTTGGGTTTTTCCGAAATCCTGTCTAATTCAAGGACGAGGTTGATAAATATAATAGAAATAACTGTTTCAATCAGTTAATCCTTTTAAATTAAAAAATGTAGCATAGGGTGAGCAATTAATGATAGAAAGTGTTTCGTGTTTCGTATTTTGTAACATTTAAACATAGACAATAAACTAGATGTTTAAAATTTATCACAGAAAAGGATTCCTTAATTTTTGTTTAAATTTCATGCCATTTAGTAAAGCATTTAAGTTAATCACGTTTGACTTAACTAGCGCAGTAACAATGTTTCCGTTGTCGCGTAGGTCAATTTTCCTCATAGTTTAGACGTGGTTTTATCCTTTTAAAAATACTATAATCCAGTTGGTGTTTCTTTGCAATATTGAAGTCAATAAATCCCCTCAAAAACACACATCCACTAAACATTTATTAAATGCTTGTTAATATATTATATACTAGCGACCCGCCCGCGGTTTCACCTACGCTGTCCCGGTCCTAAGAGTCGTAGGGTTATGTTAAAATGGCTTAAAACCTTCCTCTTGAATCACTCTTATCTTTTAAAAAAACCGCATCAATATCCGTTGCGTAGTTTTAAAGATCAAGCATACATAGGGACAGACAGACCGCGGGAAGCGACTTTGTTTTATACTTAACAACCTGTAACAGAATATGCGTAAGACCTGAAAGTAGTTTGTTCAGAATAGGGTAGGTACTGAATCGATAACAGTAGTAAAAAAGAAAGTCCCCAAAAGATAAATCAATAGACAATTCCTGAATTTATGGCCCCCAGGCCCCAGATCTATCGGTGGCTCGAGTTATGGAAAACTGAATCTTATTTGCACATACTGTTATCGTATGCGTGAGCGCGCCGATTTCATAGTCATTATGGGTACGACTGTAGTACAATCACCAGCTCACCAGCAGAGGCCATTATAACAGTACATTATTTTCAGGGCCATGCCCATAAGCTTATTGATCTACATGTCGAGTTTCTTCATGATATTTTTCTTAACAGGTGATCTAAATATATTAGGTAAATGTTTGAATTTGAACCTTTGGAGCAGGTGATTTCCATACATCTTTCAATAAAAATATTTTTAATGTTTTAAATTTTTCTAGGGAAGATTGATTGAATATCTTTTGCAATAATTCTAATGCCCGTTACACTATGAAGATATATTATATGCGAATTCGAGTGGGCGGGCGGTGAAGCAAACTCATGCTTTGCCAAATAGTAGGTACTTATGATTAATGAACAAAAGCGAAAATGTTAACAGCAATAGTGTCATACTTTCGCTTTCATACTACTGTTTCAATATTCAAATAATAATGATTACTGGTTACTTGTATATAGCCTGACAGACTGAAATATACTAGTAGAAAACTAATAACGAACAATTATTACTTACATTTTATTATTAAATTTCATGTTTTATGTTTTAAAGCGGCTGTAGCCTAATGGCTAGGGCGCCGGACTTGCAATCATGTGGTTGCCGGTTCGAAACCCACCCATTGCACTATCGACGTAAACCCACTCGTAACACAAGCATTTTAGCTTAGCACGAGGGGTTAACAAGAATACTAGTAATGTGTGATCCACATTGCTAGTAAGCTTTTTTTTTTAAAAAAAAAATGTGATTTATTTTTTTTAGCCAAATGACTCGTAGGTACGTCGCGGTCCGCTCGATTTTAGAAGAAATATTTAATATTACATAAAACCGGCGTGAAACATTGTATTTCGGCGAGTGAGTGAGGATACCGGGGGGCGGACTGTATTTATAGTTATCAACAAAGAAAAGAAAACCGAATTCGAGTCTTTTGAAAACTTATTAGCTACCTAGGAACAGTTATTTAAATAGAGGAAATGCTCGCGCCGCTGAAATAGCAGCTATTTTAGACGGCCGTGCGTTGTAGAGATACATTTGTGTAAGTATAACAATGATTATACGCTATTACAGTTTGAGGAAAGTCGTTAAAACGGGAACGTCGACGGTGTACAACTTAGTAGCTCGTCGTAAACACTGACTGTGACGTCAGAGACTGGCTACAAAAGAAGTAATGGACCGAGTTTTATTCCTACGTACCTACCTTCGTCTTTAAATACTACTGCTTCTATGACCTCTTCTCTTCCAAGTCATGTGCAAATTATTGATCACTTGCTTAAATAGTGAAGCATGATTAAACCTGTCCGTTTTTCTCAAAGGTGTATGGATTTTCCCAATCCAAGTCTATCTAGATATCGACTAAACGTAAATAATTGGTGGAAATTTTAATATAACATGCTAGACGCTAGTACCCGCTATGAATTCTAATTCAGAAATTCAATATTTTAGTTGTAGTTCATAGTGATTTTCACTGTCTAACTTTCGTCGAGAAGAGTGATTTATTGATAATGTGTTATTAATTTGTAATTAATGCATCTCAAAAAAAATTTAAGTGGATAGATAAAATTATCTATGGGCTAATATTAAAAATTTGGTTTAATTCATTCACATTTAACTTAATAAAATATATTTTTGGGTTCATATAACGCTGTCTATAGATTAACTTAACCATATGAATATAAACCCCTATGGATGTATCAGTGAGAAAACTCCTTTAATTGACTGATAGCAGTTTAGATATTTGTTATTTATTCTAGAATGTTTCAAATAAGGAAACCATTTAAACTTTAATTAGTGTCTATCGAATCAAAAGACTCTTTCTAAAGAATTCCGAAACATAATAAAATTAGAAAACTATTCCAACTACGAGTAATTCATGGTATATATTCGTATAATAAAACATTGTCTCAATTTGCGCCAGACAAGCCACCGTGACATTGAAAAATTTATAAAAATAAAATTTAAAAAAGCTGAATAAAAAATGTTTGCAGAAAAATAAGTCTTCTCATACAATAAATAATGGCCATCACTGACATTCCTCGCTCATTTAAAGTTAACATAAAATGGATCTCGTTTCACCGTAAGCTTTATTAAAAACGTTAGCGGCAGTATACAAAAAGTTGTAGCATACTTATGACACAATGGAGCTAGAAACAAAAACAAATATTTTAAAATGTCAATCTTAAATGTTTTATGTTCGACAAACCACCTCATTACCAGACAGCGTCTACCGTTATGATTCAAAATTTCACACCTCTAATTTGTGTAGAAAGCGTTGATTACTGAAACTTCATTTTATGGCGATCTCTAGCCTAAGCACAAACACTTTCGAAAATGTATTCGTATCGAAATCGAGAATAATTTGTATGAGAAGGAGGTTAATGAACGTAGATGAAGCGAAAGTTGTGTGCCAGGATCGTAGCAAGTGTAGTCTCTGTCTAGCCCAATGGGAGACAGATGTGAAAATATGTATTTATGTATGAAATTTGTAGCAGAAAAAAACTAATTCGTTTACGATATGAATTCGATAGTTTCTCGTGCTTAGGCTACTGGTCACATTTATACATTGAAATGTCAGTTTCACCGTAAATAATTTTAATGAGGAGTTGTCATCAAGTATAATGATCTTGCAGTTGTAACGATAACTATTACTGGCAGTTGTCTGGTTAATTAATGAAACAATTCTGACACTGCAAGCTCATTACGCTGGGAGTTGGTTAAAGAAACGCAGCGTGAAAATAGTTGTCCGAGCTAGTTGAGTATATGACACTCTATAGTCTATGAATACAAATAGATAAGACAAAGAATAAAGTTTTCGCTGATTGCGGCTTCAGACCAGTAGACATTCAGTCTCATCGAAAGAAAGAAAAAAGAAAAATTGTGTGGCTCGATCATAACCTAGGGAGCAAGATAACCACGGTTTGCCAATCGTCTACTGGTGCTCGTACTCCACACTATCCTAAATACTTCCTTATGAAACAATTTGTCTCAGTTGTTCTTGCCAATTTGTATTTATTATAGTCTGTTAACGGCTTGAGTGTGAAAATGTAACAGATAATGCTTGCCTTTATTTCGTTTTGTGAGGATACATGTACCACCCAGGAAGAAATAAGTTCCTTAGAGTAAGATGCGTCTGTTTGCGCATACCATTTATTACTCTCGTCCATTTTCACTATAAATTGGTGCTACTGGAATCATAACGTCTGCTAAAAGTCAGTAAAACTCTGGATTATACGATTATGAAGATTACGATCTGCCTGGCTAGGAGCTAAATAATTTTACATGGTGTACCTAAGAACCAGAACCCGAAAAGCCGCACTTGAAGTGCATGCTTCAATCTGAAACCCTGTTTGTATTTGTCAACACACAAGATTAGAATAAAAATTAAGTTTTCTAACCCAGCTCGTAGGCCAAAATTGCAGGCTCTATAAACCAAAAATTATGGCCGTAAACTGCATTTACAATTTGGACAAATTAACTGTGCATGTCTGAAGTTAGCTATTCCAAAAAACCGCGCAGTTAAAATCGCTTCATGAGAGTTTTTGCAATAATTTCCAAATCCAAGTCAGTAAGGGCAATAATCATAAATGGAAAAAATTTACGACACAAGTTTACTGTCTGTAGGTCCTACATTCAGTCTGTACTACTCCGCAATTAATTGCGGATAAATTTAGACACGTTATGTTATTTCTTATGTATGGCGGAGTATCGTAAACCTCCCAAATTAATCGCACGATCTAAACGGCCCCTAAGCCTTGACACGATGGATATCATCTATGACACGGAAATATTAGTAGAGCCTTATAAGATTAATGGAAGATGGAGATAAGACACGATTCTGTATAATAAAGAAGATCGATCGAAATGAATAAACACAGTCGTCTTAACCTTTGAAGATTATTGTGACAATATATAAAAGAGACAATGGATACATTGTTATAAAACTACTTTAAGGATTTTATTGCGTTATATTAACAAAATGAAATCACGGCATTAAGATTTTACTATAACGCGACAAAATTCGTAAATTTCTTTCATATTCGCGGAAGAGTCACAAATTAGTATGAGAAAATGGTTTTGTAAAACTTTTATCCGTGCAAGCGTAATTATTAAATTTCTTACGATTTCTAACACGTCAGTATTCAATTTTGAAGTAAAACATTTTTTTAAATTTAAATCCATAATTATGTTTAGGAAGTATAAGGAGTCGAACTTCTTGATGGTGAAATTACTCACAGCCACCTTCGAACTTTTTAATTATTAACGATTAATAAGCAGAATGCGCTCAAGCCTTTTGGGACCTGGATTTAGATTTAATAGAGTTCTAAGTGAGACAGCTACATTATCTATTACAATTAATTAGTGAAGGAAAAATTCGCAGGTAGGCCTGCGAATTTTTCCTTTACTAAATAACTCTATAATCTTAGCATGATAAATGCAAAAAAAATCACAAAAAGATACTCTATTAAACTTTCAATAGCCTCGAAAATCACTTTGAGTATGAATCGATATCCTTTTGCAAAGACTTGGTTGGTTCATAAAATATCTTATTCATATGTAATAATTTATTTCTAATCTCATACTCGTTTGTTGTTACAGAATTATTAGAAAATGGAGACTGACAAGATGTCCACCGCATCGTCCGTGGGGACCGCAGAACGGCGTCCATTGCTGCAGGCTCTGGTCATAGAGAGACGTATATTGTTTGGGTGCACATGTTTTGTGGGATTGTGCACTTTCCTCTGGATCGCTGCCGTGTGCACTGAGAAGTGGGTGCACATAGAAGGTGGAAATGGTAAGATTTAAGTAATTTTAGTGAGGGAAATATTCGCCTCGCAGGCAGGATTCGAACCTGCGATGCGATGGATGCGAACTTTAGTGGTACTGGGAAACCCAAAAAGCCTGACTGATCAGTTTATCACAAGAATGTCGGTATTGCCCGGAGATTGAATTTTTTTTTTTTATATTTTACTTCGATAGTAGGCGCTAGAAAGCTTTCCATACATAATAACATCCAAAGACACTCTTTTTAATGTCTCGTTAAGCTACAATTTATAATATCAATTAGACCTGTGTTGATAGACTGAGTTTTACAATTGGAAAGACTCGAGAAGCAATATAATATATACGTGATTCATTTTTCTGAACTAAAAATTCAACATAACATATAACATACCATCACGCCTGTATTAGGTACCCCTGAAGGGTTAGGCAGAAGCGTACTAATGTACACCCACAGTTCGCCAGTATGTTTTTAGGTCCCATGTAATAGGAGGCGAGCCTATTGCCATTAACCGGGCACAAATTCCAAACTCCGAGCTGCCAATGGGAATTTCATAGAAAAACCCAATAACACTCGCTCGACCTGGGAATTGAACCCAGGACCTCCAGCACAGTAGTCGCGCTCAGGGCCACTGGGCTAATGAGCACTAAAAATACAATTTACGACTTTTCAATTTAAGAAATGTACAGTCATTTCCAAGTGTAGGAAATTATGTAATTCATTATAGTTAGTATTGAACATGTGGCAGCTGTGACAATAAAATCTATTGCGTAGACAAGAATAAAATAACACGTGTGCTGTGTCCTTTTTCCAACTGTCTACAAATATAAATCAACGCAGAAATAAACTTGGGCGAGGACAAGGGGCCACTTCTTTTTAACTTACTTTAAAACTACTTTATTTGTTTAGGCTTTGGCCTTTTATCCTTTTTACCCGCATTGAACTCGCAATTCACCTTTCACGATTATTTTCTTATCGAATGTTTACAGTTTATATAAACCTACATACCTTAATTCAAGTTTGTAGGCAAGGTTTTTGAGATTTCGTTATTAATCAGTATGTAAGTTAATTCATATTTATTTCTGTAAATATGGCAATAGGCCCTATTACATGGGACTTAATTATCATTCTGCCCAACCCTTCGGGGAATACAGGCGTGATGGTATATTTATGAATACATCTTTATTTTGTAATCTTATTCATATATTTCCAATTATTCTAATTGCAAGCTTTAAACTCCAATATGGCTTGTCTGTTTTCGGTTACTGCAGTTCCAATACCTGCTATTACAGTACGCTAGCTAGCTATATAGTTCACACAATTATAAACACTACAGATTACATCCCTTGTAATTAAAAGGTGTACAATCGGAATGTAAAGTGTGTAGAATTCACTTTTTTACCAGATATGGGTACAATAAATAGGTGTTAGACCTTACTATAATACAATCAGATCGTGGAAAAATCGGCAATTATTCAAACTTCTTCAAATTATCATCATTAACAAATAATAAACACTTGTTCTAAAATGGATTGATACACCGCAGGATGATGAGGATGATAGCTATACGTGTAGCGAATACATTAGCAATATGATTGATGACTCTCACACACTGTTATACGGCTCGTTAGCGAGACTAAAACGATATTGTTTCAAGTTAATACAGTAAAAGTTACTCTTCGATATTCCATATAGCGCAGCTGTTTTTAACTGTTATGTTGTACTAAGACAACTGCCTCAATAGCTAAGTGGTCCTGACCGCGACTGCTACGCTAGAGGTCCTGGGTTCGATTCCCAGGTCGAGCAAAGTGTTATTGGGTTTTTCTATGAAATTCCCAGTAGCAGCTCGGAGTTAGGAAATTGTGCCCGGTTAATGGCAATAGGCTCGCCCCCTATTACATGGGACCTAAACATACCGGCGAACTGTGGGTGTACATTAGTACGCCTCTGCCTAACCTTCGGGGAATACAGGCGTGATGGTATGTTATGTTATGTTGTACTAAGATATCTCTTTTCAGTTTCATAAACTGGGATTTAAATCAAAAACTATATATAAACTGAAATGCTATTCACAAAAATACATATTCTGTGTTTGGTTAACATTATTTATTGTGATTAAGTATCTAAGCAAGATACAGCTTAACTCCTAGTTAGTATCACAGGCTCCTCCTTCTCTTTCCTTTGAATCACGGCTTCGTACGAACTCCACTTGGCTCCCGAACAAATAAGTACATTTTTGTAAGTGATTCTATTGTAAATAGTGTGCGTACCTTTTGTGCAGAGGTAGCTGTCATCTGTGTCTTTCTCTTTATTATGAATCATAAAAATGGTGAGATAGCCATGACCATTGGACTGCCAAGTCAAAGATCTCGAGTTCAAATCCAAGGCACGCACCTCTGACTTTCCAAGTTATGTGCGTATTAATAGTTAATAATCACGCGCTTAAACGGTGAAGGAAAACATCGTGAGGAAACCTGCACGTCTGAGAGATTTTCTCGACGACGTGTGAAATCTGCAAACCCGCGTTAAGCTAGCGTGGTGGACTTATAGCCCAATCCCTCTCATTGTGAGAGGAGACCCGTGCCCAGTAGTGGGACATATAATGGGTTGATCTTTAGTGTACAGTGAAATATGATAATGGGCGACCCGCATTGCTAGTAAGCTTTTTTAAAAAAAATGGTTATCTATCTAGGGTTAAGTATGTAACCAAATTTATAAACCTAGAATCCATGTAGCTTTATAAATAATAAAATTAGATACCTATAACAAAATTACTTCACTAGATCTGAACATAATGTGTGGCAGCAAAAGTTATATAAACCCATCAATATCTGTAAATACACTGTCAGATTCAATTAATTATTACTACGAACATAATTATTACTAATGGACGTTTCAATATAAACATTTTGCTTTTGATTGCGATACAAATTGATGATTAAATAATGATTTGACGTATTTGTTTATAATTTTGTATTTGAATATTTTGTAAAAGCGAGAATTTATTGGAAGGTAAACGTATCGTTCGATTTTTAAGTAAGTACTTATCACGCAAGTTCAGATGGCAATTTTTGGTTATTGAGAATATTTTGTTTTACTTCAGTGTATAATTCGCATAAATCTCAGAACCCAGTATGTCAATTTTATTGTATTGTATTCTATAAATAAAACTAATTAAATATTCAAAGGCCTTGATATTAATTAATTAAATCTACAAATAATGATATATATTTTTTAATACAATAGGTAAAGCTCTTATCTGTTATTTTAACAAGTCAACGACCAAGTCACACTACATTAACTATGTATAAATAATAAAGAAATCGTAGTAAGGAACTTAGACTTGGCACGACTTTGTCTAGATTTCTTTACTTTTTAGAGATAAACAAGCAGCTCCATCGAGACTTGGCTAGTTTTTTACAGAATGTTTTTGATGGGACTTACCTTTACATGAGGCCTCTAGAGTAGAGTCTATCTCCCTGCGCAAATATTTTAAAGAAAAGAACGGGATATCTTCCTCATGAAAAGCACGCTGTAAGATACAAAAAAATGGTTTTTAAGTACAGTGTTTAAATATTATTTTCTGTTTGCCGTCATAATAGAAAATGCTACCAATCAGATAATACAATATATTGTATCAAGAATGATACATATCAAGGGTAAATATTTATTCACGCCTGTATTTCAGTGCGTCTGATCTCTATAGATAAAACTATCAGTTGATTTGTCTGTTTAATATTGTTTTTCATAATAAAAGCTCTCATACTTTTCATTACTCCCATGTAGTTTGAAATGTTTTGTATGACTGTGATATTAATAACCAT
This sequence comes from Acronicta leporina, assembly GCA_947256265.1. Lineage (NCBI taxonomy): Eukaryota > Metazoa > Arthropoda > Insecta > Lepidoptera > Noctuidae > Acronicta > Acronicta leporina. Next base: position 10,232,474 of record OX366521.1, read on the forward strand.
TTTTAGTATTATAATAGGAACAAGATTTATTATTTATTATTGATTAGTAAATTAGTAATGTTGTACTCGTGCTCTTCAAAATTCCAATTCGAATTTGTAATATGTGGATAACGTAGTTAGTTACGCACTGATATACCTTAATTGTAAGCCATTGTTAATCATATTATTATATAGTGTGTAATTGTTGGTTTTCCTTAATAAATAAAATAAAAATAAAATATTAAAGGATTAGTTATTGTAGTATTTTATGTTTCACTGGAGACTTTGATTCATCGGCATTTTTTACATACTATCACGCCTATATTCTCTGAAGGGTTAGATAGACATAGACTACCACTGACCGTGCACAAATCCGACTTCAGAGCTATTACTGATAATTTCTCAATATATTTTAGGCTATTTTGGCTCGTGAATATACACAGAACTTACAAACTGACATAATTATATTATTAATGGCTACTGATTTCAGCATGATAAAAATAACACAATGTAATTTAAAAAAAATATATACTATTTTCAGTGATATAACCGGCTAGACATAGGGCGCTGACCTGATATTATTAAATTTACAATTAGAATCACAATTACAAAGCTTTAATTTTAATTTAATGATCGACGTCTATAGCTGATTACTGGTTCAACGCCCTGCGTGTACTCATTATGAACACACCCATTAAATCTGTAAAGTATAGCCAATTAATTAAAAGTCACCCTGTTCAGTTGGCTACCTATTATTCTTTTATTTCTACGCTTGCTCACGGGTTATTAAGATATCCTGTTACAAGTCGCTCAATAACCCGCCTATGCGCCGTACGAGGGAATTTTGTTATCATGGTATTTTTATCTATAATCGCTGTATAATTGGTGTTCGTATATGGTATCTTGGGGCACGGCAGTGGCCCCCCCCCCCACCCAAGTCGAGCAAAAACAGGGGAAAACCTTATATTACACATAATCGCCGTCGCGGTCCGTTAGTGTCGGAAATAGATTGATACCTGTGTGTCCCTTTGCAACGGCTATCGAAGTGTCTAGGCACCTTGTTTTCCATACTTCCATATTAATATTATAAACTAGCTTCTGCCCGCGGCTTCGCTCACGTGAAGCAATATCAGGAGTAAAAATAGAAAAATAACATTGATGACCTCTTCTTTGTATGGGTCTCTATACATCAGGGAGGTCAAGCTGTATCTCAGGATTCATTTAATTAATTGAGATAAGAAGTTAACCAGTTTTTAAGTTGGAACATATACTTTATAACGATGATAATAAAATTAAAATCTATTCAGCAGTTTTTGTAACAAACAGACAAGAATTTTAAGAATCACATTTTCGTGTTGTTTTATATATCTTTAATGTACAGACACAGCTTTTTTGCAATTTTATAATAGTAGAGAAGATATGAAAGTAACTCTGTCTGTTTGTCGTACTCCTTTTCACGCCTTAACCGTTGAACAGATTTCGATGAAATTTAAAAAGAATATAGAATGTATTATGCCTTAAGGAAGATATGATTGATAGTATATGACCATTGGACTACCTAGTCAAACGTCTCGAGTTCGAATCCAAGGCACGCACCTCAGACTTTTCAAAGTCACGTGCGTATTAATAGAAAGAAAATGTATTTATTGGCACACACAACAAACATATAATTATGTGGTACTTAATAATAATAATTAAAACTAAACAAGAGCTTAATGTCTAATTATCACACGTATAAACGGTGAAGGAAAACATCGTGAAAAAACCTGCATGCTTGTGAGAATTTCTCGACGGCGTGTGAAGTCTGCCACTAGAGCAGCATGGTGGACTATAGCCTAATCCCTCTCTTCCTGAGAGGAGACTCGTGGCCAGCAGTGAGCTAGTATAATGGGTTGTTTATATATGCCTTAAGGAAGAACATACGCTACATTCTATCTAAAATTCTTCTTTGGGATGCAAATATGACCACGGGCTAAAACAGCTGGTGTTTGTTTAAAATTATTTCATAACGTGCCTGTTAGCTTTATACGGGTATGTATGGAAATGCCCGGACGATGCGAACTTACTATATAGTATGTGCGTGCTAGCTGTATGTATGACGTCATTTCAATGGCGACGGTTCATAACATACCATCACGATTATATTGCCCGAAGGGTTATGCAGGGTGTACTAGTGTAAACCCACAGTTCGGCGGTATGTTTCGGTCTATTGCCATTAACCGGGCACAAATTCCAAACTTCGAGCTGGTACTGTGAATTTCATATAAAACCCAATAACACTTCGCTCGACCTGGGAATCGAACCGAGGACAGCGTAGTCGCGCTCAGGACCACTTGGCTAATGAGGCAGTTTTGCAACTTGTCTATAGGCATAGTAACCCAACCACGAACACTTCAAAAACTTATTCGTATCGAAATCTAAAATAATTTGTATGAAAAGGAATCTTCGTGCTTGTTTTACAGGCAATCGAAACGTCAACGTCTGTATTATGTGGGTACTTCACCCACATAAAAAGAGATGACCCATAAAAAGAAGAGATCACTGTTGGTCTTGATCAAATTAGTTTTGGGGTCCATTTCTACTCTTATTATAGCTTCACGTGAGCGAAGCCACGGGCAAAAGGTTGTTCAGAATATATTTGTACTATTATTTGAGCATCAATTCGTTATAAATGAACTTTTAATTAACCCAGCGTAACGTTTTAACGTAACTAAAAGCTTGTATAATTCAATATATCAATGCTTTTAGTGGAGATATCAAATACCTACTTACTAATATTAAAACTTCATTTTATTGTAGTCGAAAGAACCTAGCGACTATTATATAATATCAACGGTATACTTACTTACATAGGTATTTATTATAATATACGGTATATTGACGTTTTGCCAGTATTCGGGCCTATGTGCTTCTTGCTTTTAATAAAACAAATATTAGTACAGCTTTGTCATTTCAGAGAGTATATTTTTTTTGCGTCTGGTAGCGAACCCAATAATAGATCCAAGGTATTTAAAAATATTTCAATGTCTGTTTTTATTCAACCTTACAAATGTTTAGCGAAACCCTATGGTGATGACAACTAGACATACCGCGTCTGTTGTTTAGTAATTGTGGTTTTGCGTTGTTTTATTTTAATACTAGAAACTCTCGCACAGCTGGGCCAGCTTCAACTTTCCTAGTCGACGTTTCTGGAGGGTTAAAAAAAGCTTTCATGCAAACCTTGTCCTGACGATTGCAAGTAAAGCAAAGAGAAATCAGTCCTTGAGAAATGATCCTTTCATACATTATTTCACTAAGGAAATTTCGCCTTCACTCGTGTTCAATAAAACTGAAGTCGCTTTGTAAGTAAGACAAGAATGTTAGAAGTAAGGACAGATTGGAAGTCAACCACAACATAGTTAGAAAAAGACATAACATAACAACATCATACCATCACGCTTGTATTCCATTAATGGTAAGGCAGAGGTGTGCTTACACCCACAGTTCTCCGGTACATTTTGGTCCCATGTAACAGGGGACGGGCTTATTGCTATTACCGCGCACGAATCCAAACTCCGAACAGCTACTGAATGCTATAAAAAAACAATAACTACTTGAAATAGGAATTCTTTACGACATACAAAGAAATGTATGAAGCGGCGGTAGCCTAATGGCTAGGGCGTTGGACTTGCGATCATGACATGTGGTTGCCGGTTCGAAACCCACCCATTGCACTACCGACGTGAACCCACTCGTAACACAAGCATTTAGCTTAGCACGAGGGGTTAACAAGAATACTAGTAATGTGCGACCCACATTGCTAGTAAGCTTTAAAAAAAAAAAAAGAAAAAAAAAAAAAAGTGGGAAATGTTGGGAGAGCCTTGCTTTGGTACGAAAGGGCCGGCTCCACCGGAGTGACATCATACCATGGCCTCATAGAAAACCGACGTGAAACAACGCTTACGCCGAGTGAGTGAGGATACCAGAGGCCCAAACCGTTTTAAAAGGTGGGCAAAGTACTGTGACTCCTCTGGTGTCGCGGGTGTCCATGGGCGGCGGTTATCGCTTACCATCGGGCGATCAGTCAACCCATCCCATGAAAAAATATGATGGGGCATTCTATTCTTAGTCAAGAGTCGGTACTGTAACAGTTGTTTTAAAATTAGGGAAATCGTATACCATACAACGAGCAGTTTATTATTAATTACAGACGTATGGTAATGGGGTCATTGGCCTTTGATCTATTTCTGTTCTTCATAGCTAGGCGAAGCTTTAAAGAACATGAAGATGTTTTCATGATAACTAGTATTGTGCGTTTATACCATCACGCCTGCATTATCCGAAGGGTTAGGCAGAGGTGTACTTATGTACACCCACAGTTTGTCGTCCCATGTAGTGGGGGCAAGCCTATTGTCATTAACGTGGCACAAATCCAAACTGTGAGCTGCTACTGAGAATTTGATAGAATAACCCGATATAACAGTTTGCTCGACCTGAAAATTGAACCCAGGATGTCTAGCTGGTATTCGGTCACTACTTACAAAACGTTATTATTTCATTTTAAAACAATTCAACCCCACCATAATTGTGGGAAATTATTTCTTTAATATTCATTTTTGTTGCTATGTACATTTTCCGGGCGTCGTGTCCATGCGAATAAAATATTTTTCTTTCTTTTCTTTCAAATCCTCATCTCTACTATTATAAAATTTTAAAAAAGTTGTGTCTGTCCATAGAAGATATTTAAAAAAAAACGTGGGTTATCGTATATAAACGTCTCCGAATCCGAAAATGTGATTTTTAAAATTCTTGTCTGTTTGTCTGTTTGTTACGGGTTGTAGCAAAAACTACTGAATAGATTTTAATGTTATTATCACTGTTAGAATGTATATGCTCCAACTTAAAAACTAGTGAACTTCTTATCTCAATTAATCAAATGAATCCTGAGATACAGCTTGACCTCCCTGATGTATAGAGGCCCACACAAAGAAGAGGTCATCAATGTTGGTTTTTCATTTTTACTCCTGATATAGCTTCACGTGAGCGAAGCCGCGGGCAGAAGCTAGTTATTTCATATAATTCAACTGCTACCTGGACTCTTACTGATAGGAATCAAACCCACAACAATCCGTGCAACGATAGTATTGAAACAATTATCTTAACCGATACTATTATATTAATTTCACGGTTGATCCATGCAGTTAATATAGTTAATAATACTGACAGAATATTTAAATACCCATATATAATAAAATGCACATTTATTCTTTTACGCGTACGAAGTAAAACTGTAGTAAGTTTTATTAGTGTGTAAATAGTACTTAACCTAGTTTGCTGACCGTTACATTGTTAGTTCATGTCAGAAGTTACTACTAGCGGGCTAGGAGCTTGAAGTAAGAAGTATTTGATCGCAATTGATCGTAACAAAACTAACTCATTAGTTGACAATTACCTAAGTCCTGAGCATAACTGCTACGCTAGATATCCTGGGTTCGTTTCTCAGGTCAAGCAAAGTTTTATGGGGTTTTCTGATGAAATTCTTAGTAAAAGTTCGTAGATTAGGACTTGGTACCCGGTTAATGGCGATAGGCTCGACCCCTATTATATGGGAGCTAAATATACCGGTGAACTGTGGGTGTACATTAGTACGCCTCTGACTAACCTTTCGGGAAATACAGGCATGATGGCATTTTATATGTTATGTCATGTAATTAGTATCGTAGGAAAACATACCTTCTAAGATCCTAAGTATTGGCTTTTGGTATTCAATGAACAAATCAATAAAATTAATGTACCTAGTCCTAAAACAACGAGGTAGGTAGACACTTATAAATGCAAAGAAAACTTAAAGTATAAAATTACTTACTCCATTACATTATTTTACATCGCATTTTCTATTTTCTACCTTAAGCACTTTTAAGTCCATAGTTGAGTGCACTTGGGACCGTAAAAGTATCATTTCAACAAGAGTACTTCAGTATGTTACCTTTAATCTAATACGTATATTAAGAGGGTAAAACGTTCCTTAGCTCTTTGCTTTAATTTCAATGCAATAAGAAAAAGAAATTTCAAACTTTGTCGAGTATGTATCTTGAGAAATGATGGTCACCAATTTAAATGGGACATCTTGGAGTATATTAATATTATCATGATATATTCTTTCTATAAGAAACAAAATAATTATAAACATACTTATATTAATTAACAGTTTCTTCCTCTCTTCTACTAAACTATGCTGTACCCGACAGGGTCCATAATCGTTTTAATAGATTAAAGCTGACCACCTGTATACATCATTGAACGCAATAAAGTTTATTTAAATTGAATTGAAATCTATGGAGAAAGTTACATGCAAGCTTACTGATTTCTGACACTCACGTGAATATTAGACATTCAAATAAAACTACTTATTGATTTTATTTATTTTCGACGTTTCGGATCCTTTATAGCATCTATTGTCACAGGTAGACTAAGGTGTTAGACGCTTTTATTTTAAAATGAAACAGTTAGAAAAGAGACCGCAGCTTCGAAAGTAAAATGAACTTTAAATATGTGATACAGCGACAAACTCCATAATAAAATTCAACCCACTTAACTAATCAGCGTAAAATGACTTGGCACATCTGAGCACTGAATAATGTGTTTGATCTATATTAATTACTACTTGCTAACTGCCTGGAATAGCGCCAAACGATCATAGCAAGTCATTAACACCGCGGATTGTTCCCTTCTTAATACGTGCTGTGTTTCCAGGTATTTACCTGCCCACGGGCCGGTACTTCATGTGGAGTAATACCGGGGTTTGGGAGATGTGCCGATATGTGTTCCTGCCTAACAACACTATGACGGCGAAGGAGGCGCCTCTGAACACTACTGGTCTGACGGGGCAAATGGTGACAAGTAAGTGAAATTATATTATGATCGGATAGTTTTTTAATTTAATACAATGTAAAAGGTATAGATATATATCTACATAATAATTTAACGAGGTTGGGAGGGTAATGTCAGCCACATGCACAGTGACCATAGGGCAGGGGCCTCCCCTCAATGTGGGCCTTAAGATGGAAAGAGCGGTCGATGCTGGCCCAGAAAGAAGTCGAGGTATGATTTGGATGCATTCTGGTTACTTGGATAAATTACTTGAAATGACTTGGAGGAGCCATTGCCCAGCAGTGAGATAATAACAGCTAAACACTTCGCTCGACCTGGGAATAGAACACAGAACCTCTCTCGAAACAATTGTACTTACGTTACTCTTTCAGGCCTAAACGTTTGATCGGATCTGGATAAAATTGCATAGAGATAGATTATAGTCTGGAATAACATATGGGTTACCAACCCAATTTTGAAGTCCACGCAAAAGTCGCGAGCAGAAGCTATTAGTAATAAAAATCTGAATATTTGTAGTGCATATTATGTAGTTTTAGAACTATATTATTCTATTAAATTTTTAAAATCCTTTATAACTTATACGTGTCGAAATCATTTAGTAATGGAGGTATTATACATAGGTACTAATCTATATTTGTATAAATGCCTGCAGTTTCAACATTAAAGGCGGATTTTAAAATCCGTTTATCACAATATGTCCAATGTGCATTAGTAATTTCAAACAATAACGATTCATGACTGAAGTAAAGCACAACAGTTTAATCTAGTTCACATTCCATTGAAATCTCGACGCTTTTTACTGATGCAAAAATAGCGGTCCATTCCCAAACAATGCTACGCGACGTTGAAAATTCGAAAAAAAGGAGAAGGAAATAGGTATCAGCTATGGTTGGCAGCGACCGAAAAACGGTAGATATAAAAAAAATTGAAGCGTTTGAACATTACATGTGAAGTTTTATGTCGTACCAAAGTGAAAAGCGAATCAGTTTATTTTTTCCGTACCACAATCTGGTTTAGCTCACTCGCTTCGTCTATTATATCCCGCTGGTTTACTTTGCCCAGAACGTTGTTTTCTTTTCTTAGTTGAACACCACTTAACATTTAATCTTCGTTAATACTCGCAGTCCGTCAGCGGGCGAAAGGTTACTGTCAGTACTCTCGAGCTTGAAATAGTTTCAATATTTTCAAATATTTTTAAATAACTTTTAGGTAAAGTGTTGTAACTGGAGAAGTTTGTCTTTGAGAATGCATAGGTACCATCACGTCTTCATTCCCTGAAGGGTTAGACAGAGGTGTACCAATACACCTAGAGTTCGCCGGTATGTTTAGCTCCCATGTAATAAGACTTCTCTTAGCCTCTAGCTAACCTTTCGCGAAATACAGGCGTGATGGTATGTCATGTTATGTTATAAATATGATAATATGCTCTTTTCGGATTGCGTAAAATCTACATGCATCGGCCACCACTCTGAACGGCGATTCTCAGTGATTGTCAGACCATATTGTATGCGAGAATTAGTTTTTGTAAACGCACCTACGATACCCACTAAAGAAAATTCTAGAGTTGTGCACAGCTTTTATAAGACACGCAAATGATAGCACCACTAATATTGCTGGCATCAATAGGCTACGTTAACGCTTACCAATAAGCGGCTGTCATCTTAGAACAATCTATACTAATATATAAAGCTGAAGAGTTTGTATGTTTGTTTGTTTGCTTGAACGCGCTAATCTCAGGAACTACCGCCCGATTTGAAAAATTCTTTCAGTGTTAAATAGCCCATTTATTGAGGAAGGCTATAGGCTATATATCATCACGCTACATGGACGACGTCGCGGGCAGAAGCTAGTAAAAACATATAACATTTTTATATGCATTTTAATTTAAAAGAGTTTTCATGTTTTCTTCAATATACACGAACTATTTTTTTTTTCATAAGTATAGAATAGTTACGCAAGTGAGCTTTAGTAAGAGTTATAGGTTGGTACTGTATAATTGTTTCAACAATACCATTAATTTTGATTATGTCATCGCAAATTTATGTAATTTGAATTTATAGTGATGAATGATTTCATGTACCTAGTGCTTAAAAAATTAGCTTGCAAAAAATTTGATTTATATACTTCAAGTATTACGTAGATATTTATTCGGTACGCCTTTCGACACTGTTTTAAAAGAGTAATTTGCTCTCGCAATATTTGTGTAATTTTTTTTTACTTTACCACTCACTACGTTCTTCTACTGTATCGTGGGTGGGTTTAAAAAATAAATTGTCACATACACAAACGCCCAGACCCGGAACAACTAACTGTAGCCCATACAAATATTTGCTCGGTGTGGGGATCGATCCCACAACACGTGTTTCAGAAGCCGATCGTTAGCCGCTACGCCAAACGTATCATCAAATTATTTTAGTTTTCAGAAAGACAACGTGTTGTTAAAATTACACTGTTTTTATTATGTCCACTATACTTTTAATTTCAAGACTCCCTCAAGTGCCTCAATTGTGTTAGCAGAAGCTACACAATAATACGTGTAGCTAATAAATATACTAGTAACTAAGTAGGCTTATGGGAGACCCTGCTTTGTGTACCGCGGATAATAACATAACATAACATACCATCACGCCTGTATTCCCCGAAGGGTTAGGCAGAGGCGTACTAATGTACACCCACAGTTCGCCGGTATGTTTTAGGTCCCATGTAATAGGGGGCGAGCCTATTGCCATTAACCGGGCACAAATTCCTAACTCCGAGCTGCTACTGGGAATTTCATAGAAAAACCCAATAACACTTTGCTCGACCTGGGAATCGAACCCAGGACCTCTAGCGTAGCAGTCGCGGTCAGGACCACTCGGCTGATAATCCTACCTAAATATAACTTAATTATTTAAATGTTAGTACCCGCCAATTTCCAGACTATTAACGTTACGCATCACGTTATCAAACTGCGACTGTATGCAAGACCAGTGCGTTTGGCTAAAATGACGCGCGCTGTAGTGTTCCCTCATAAATCCGGCGCGTTGGCCCAGACACAAGCAGTTAATCGCTCACAATGTGTTTACCTATTATTAACACATACAAACCTGTCGTTATATTCACAGATTTCGCTTCACAGTTTGTGTTCCACTCCGCCATCACTTACATAGCCATAACTTTTTAAAGATCATTTTACCTTGCACAGCGTATTTTTACGCGCTCTCGTAAAAGTAAATTGATAAAACGCGCAGTTTATTTGTTTACACTACATTGCCGATAAGTTACTACCCAATCTACCTATTCACTCAGAAATGCATCAGTAAAATTTTCTTCTTAGAACTAGTTTTCCTCAATTTGCTCTCAAATCGTTTTTAAATATATTTCTTGTTTTTGGTTGAAAGATACACACAATTTATTTATTAATGTCTAGCAATTTCCCGCGGTTTTAATCACGTCTGAATTGTAATATAAATTAAATAAACAATCGTTCAGTGAACTCTGTCAGCTAGTAAATCTTACACATCAAATTGTATTATTTTCAACTAATATTAAGAACAAAATGGAATCTAAAGAATATGTCTAGTGTTAATTTTTTGCCATTTTTTATCCATAAAACCCACTGTTTGGAACCGTGCAACATTTTTTTAAATAAACCATATTAACTTTGCCTTTGAATCAGTCTAGAAACAACTGACTGACTACTATTTATAGTAGCTTACACGAAAGAGGGATAAAGAATTTCATTAATAACATTATCCTTTTAGGCACGTTTCTCCTTTCAAAATGAGAGCAATGACGCGCGTCTTTACCATATTAGAAACCCAAGACACGTTATCAATATTATTCAGTTGTTCTCGTACATACATAATTTGACGTCACCCTAACATGGTATCATTAAGTTTTGCCCTACATTCTATCCATAACTGCAAAGAGTATAGACACAGGAATTTAATACCACGTTTTTGTAGACAATAATCTCCAGTTGTTTTATACATTATTCATGTATAAGATATACTTAAGGAGGGAAATTGAAAATATGTAGATTAGTTGGGGTTTCATCGTGTGAGAACGTTTTAGTTCATCTGGAGGAAAACCGAAACGTTAACTCGTGATGTCTTCCAAAATAGTGAAAGTTACTACCATGTGTTAGAACCATTAAAATCATGCTTTATGGCATTATTTAAAGGTGAGAAAACCAAACTGTTCATAATTATGTTTTTGTTGATAAACACCAATTTCAAAATAATTATAAAAGCTGAATCATAACAAGATTTTTTATCGTGGGAGAGCCATGCTTCGGCACGAATGAGCCAGCTCGACCGGGGTGATACCACGGCCTCCAAAAAAACCGGTATGAAACAACGCTTACGTTGTGTTTCGCCGAGTGAGTGATCATACCGGAGGCCCATACCCTTTTAAAAGGCCGGCAACGCACTTGCAATTCTTCCTTCAAACACATTTGGTGTAAGATTAAAGAGATAAGTTCATCAACTATGCTATTTCTCATACACACATTTTTTCGGTGTTACGGGTGTCCATAGGTGGCGTTAATGACTAACTATAGGGTGATCCGTATGCTCGTTTGCCCCCTATTCCGTAAAAAAGAAGAAAAATACAGAATAAGTTAATTTTAATATTGCAACTTGCAACCTAACATTCAATCCTGCACTCTAGCTTAGCCATCTATATCAGTTCCTTCCGTAGTAGCCGTGTTGGCCTATTATCTTACATATAGTAAGAATGTAAGTGAGCTGTGTCTGTACATTTCTTATATTTACAAAAAAAACTAATTTCGGGGACTCAGAATCAGTAACACAATCCATTTCTATTATTTTTGGAACATTTGTCTGTCTGTTTGTCTGTCGGTTTCTCTGTGTGTTTTACCACGCATCAAATGATAACTACTGAAGGGATTTGGAGGAAGTGGACAGGAATTCATAGCCTGTTTCTTGGATTAACATTTAGGCTAGGTATTTTTAATTCAAATCGGTTCTCTCTATCAAAAGTTATTAACATTTTAACCATTGAAAACGTTGTATTTGAAAAATAACCATTGAAGTAAATTTATTTTTCAAGTATTTCTGTACTAGACTAGCACGGGTCAAAAATTATAACAGAATCAAGGTATTCAGAGGTCAATGGTGCTAAGTGTATTAAAAATATGGATAACCAGATTTTTCGAGGTGGTTAGTTGAAACTTGGAGAGGACAACGTCTGTCAGGTCAGCTAGTTCTCATATACAATCCTATCTACGTATGTTAAATTTATTTTAGAAAGAAATCAAATGAAACGACTACGTGATTACATTCACGTACCTTGTTTCTTCTTTCAAATACAGAGGTTATGTTTGAAATAGCTGCGCATTAAAACAATATATTGATTTATGAACTGTTTTCAGATGTGAAGTTTTTTTGAAAACTGAATAAGTCTGTTTGATTGATTTACTATTATTATGGTGTATTCTTAGTTACTTTCAGAAGCAATTTGTTTACATAAGATTATAATATTCACCTGTTGATTAAATTATGTTTCTTAAGCTAGCTTTTTAGATGCAGTTTTATTGCTTTAATCTTAAAAAAAAACTATTTTTATTATGAGCGAGGGAGGCGTAAGTGTAGAATTCAGCAAAAGAGCAAAGGCTATCCTCTTCGTCCTATTGCTTAGAAATCAACATCATGGCTAAATGACAGAATAAATTCAGCTTCCCTGGCAAAAAATAAAGTTCTCCAATTTTTATTTAAAAGCAATGCATAATATAATTTGATTATATCTGAAGTGACAGGGTTTTAATGGTATTTTTATTGTCAGTTGACGTCTGTGGAGATACTAATGTCAGCTATAAATTAAACAGGTAGTAAAAGTTACAATTTTGATTAAATTTAGGTATTTTCCTTATTATTTTTCTGACAACTACTTAAGGCCACTTGCACCAACTTCTTAAATATGTTTAAATCGGATTTAAACACAAATTTACTATGAAAAATTGTGTTTAAATACGATTTAAACATATGCCAAGTGAGCCTTAGTATAGTTGTATAATGTAAATTTTACATTAATTATTTTCTCATATCGTAAAGTGTAATTTACCAAGGACTCAGCATCTCAGTAATATTAATTTGTACATTAGCCATTGCAAAGCCTTGGGTTACTGTGGGTGCCAGTTGCAGAACCACACACGTTTGTACAAAAAGAAAGATACAATTAAGCTCACGCAATTAAGTTCCGCGCATGTTATCTCGCCGTATATATTATTATAGCCGTGATAGCCTAGTGATATGACCATTGGACTGCCAAGTCAAAGGTCTCGAGTTCAAATCCAAGGCACGCACCTCTGACTTTTCGAAGTTATTTGCATTTTAATAGTTAATTATCACGCGCTTAAACGGTGAAGTAAAACATCGTGAGGAAATCTGCACGGCTGAGAGATTTTCTCGACGGCGGGCGTGTGAAGTCTGCCAACCGGCATTAGGCTAGCGTGGTGGACTATAACCTAATCCCTCTCATTGTGAGAGGAGACCCGTGCCCAGGAGTGCCCGACATATTATAATGGTTTGATTATCTATACTAATATTTATTTATTAGTTAATTAGTAAGCAAACAAACAAACTCTTTAGCTTTATAGCTGAAGAGTTTGTTTGTTTGTTTGTTTGCTTGAACGCGCTAATCTCAGGAACTACTCGTCCTATTTGAAAAAATATTTCAGTGTTAGATAGCCCATTTATTGAGGAAGACTATAGGCTATAGATTATCACGCTACGCGGACGAAGCCGCGGGCAGAAGCTAGTAAATATATAAAGCTGAAGAGTTTGTTTGTTTGCTTGATCGTGCTAATCTCAGGAACTACTGGTCCGATTTGAAAAATTATTTCATTGTTAGATAGCTCATTTATTGAGGAAGGCTATAGGCTATACATAATACCGGTAAGACCGAGTAACTATTCCACAGGGACGAAGTTGCGGGCGGAGGCTATATTGTATCATATCTCGAGAATTATAGTTGGTAGTTTTTTTTTATCTTTACTTTAATTTAATGAATTTACGTTCTATAAAAGCTCTCGCTGCGCAAGAGGTCTAAGTTAGACAATGATTCAGTCGCGCCGCGGGTAGCGACCTCATGTCGCGTTGAGATTGTAATACTCATTACCGCTCAACTAAACTCGTCTGGTGACGCTCTTATGCCATTAACGCCCCGCAGTGTGCAATGTGATTTCAACAGTGACATTATTATAGTAAAAAATATCATTGAATCTCAGCATCTTACCTACTATCAAAACAATGAAACCATGCAAAATTTGGTATTTTTATTATTTGGATTAGGCAGTTTTGTATAGTTTAACCCTCACTCTGCCAGCGTAGTGGATTAGTTAAATTCTAACCTTTCTGATTCTGAGAGGAGACGATATATTGATTAATGATGATGAACATATTTTTGTGAATTTCTTCGGGTATTTCAACTATTTTCTCTATTTAATTAGCCAAGTGGCCTGAGCGCGACTTTTACGCTTGAGGTCCTGGGTTCGATTCCCAGGTCGAGCAGTGTTATCGGGATTTTCTATGAAATTCCCAGTGGCAGCTCGGAGTTAGGAATTTGTGCCCGGTTAATGGCAATAGGCTCGCCCCCTATTACATGGGACCTAAACATACCGGCGAACTGTGGGTGTATATTAGTACGCCTCTGCCTAACCCTTCGGAGAATACAGGCGTGATGGTATGTTATGTTATGTTCTCTATTTAATGCAAGTTTTTTTTTTAAACGTAGGTACTAGCAATGTGAGCATTACGAGTATTCTTGCTAACCCCTAGTGTTAAGCTAAAACGCTTGTGTTACGAGTGGATTCACGTCGGTAGTGCAGTGGGTGGATTTTGAACCGGCTACCCCGCTTTAAATTAAATAACATTCAGGTTTTTTTATCAGCAGTGAAAGTTCACATTATTTCCTGAATTCAGATTTATATTGTGTATTTATGTATATCTGAAGTATTACAACTGTAGGACTGTTATATTTCCTAAGTTTTATCACATTTAATTGAATCAGGCCGTAATATACAGTTTGAGGTGCAAAATGGAAGTTGAAATATAGCCGTAGCCAGACGTTATCAACCCATTATACCACCGTTGCTCTGAGTTATTTCGAGCACAGTTTTTCATAACACACGCTTTAGAGACTCTAAATTATCTACGTGCAAACAAGCTTGTTTAGCTGATGTAGTTTATTCTTGTGGCTGACTGGTATCTGTTTTAGAAAACACACACGTTAACACCAATGAAACGTGTAGCTATTAAATCATTAAACCAGGTGTTCATGATAACGATCGAGAAAATTTACCAGGAATCTTCAATCGTCGGCATCTGCGGAAACCGTCTAAATTTTCACGGAGAATAAACACTGCTTCAGTCTGCCCACACAATAAGATTTATAGTCACCGATAAAAATACCACATTCGTTCTTTCAGGTCGCCAACTGGCCAAATCCGTGGATATCAACGGTGTTAGTCGTGTAAATAAATAAACAATGGAGTTAACGCAACTAACAGAATGTATGGCGGGAATAGACACTGTTTGCGAAGCTCGGACGGCGCATGCGCAACGCCTACATAGAACAAGCGTGCAATTGCGTAGCGAACATAATTATCTATCTTTACGAGTTGCCCGAGTTCCACAGCTCGTTAAACGGTGTTCTGTGTGCATCTTTCACTAGAATCTTTTGTTATTTGTCTTTTAAAACGTCGCCGCGTCGAAGTACATACCTATAGGAACTTTTTGAAACGTGCAACTAGGGTTTAACTAAGCTTAACTACTTAAACGTACGATCTTACTGAAATAAAATATTGGACTTGTGTAGTTGATGTGACGAAGATAAAAGAACAAGACTAATTTCAAAGTTAAAAAATGTTGATTAATTGACCAAGCAACGGAGCATACCTTTTTATTAAAATTTACCTTATACCTTACTATGCATATTATTATTATTATATTGTATGGACGTAGGCTGGTGATTTAGGAAATCTCTACAGCGTAACCGAGCTGGGTGACGAAGCCCAAATAGACATAGGTACACTTTTTTAGAAGAATATTTAATGCAAAGGAATGTTTGCCATGTGTTAATGAAAAATGAAATAAAAAAAAATACTACATCACATTGTCAAATCACGTTTTGGACCCATGGACGTTGTAAAAGATCCGTCGGGATTTGACAATGTGAATATAACGCGATAGACTTCGTAAAGAGGTTTTATTTAAATATGTCTAATAATTCTCAGAATTTAGTATATCAACATAATTATTTAATAGAGTAATTTGATGCGTCAATAAATCAAATTGTTGCATCGCACACGCATATTTTGACACCATGCTCTTTGTTTGACTATTCAACATCAAATGCATGTACATGTAAAAGAAAGATTATCTAAAAGAAAGTAACGTGGGTAAATAAAGTTTGTTGCCAATTCACGGATTTATTTTACTATTGAAATATTATATCATAAAACTGACAATATAATGCACTTTATAAAAAAAATATGAGAGATATATTGACTACTGAAATAGTAGTTACTGTCAGCTCTTTTGTAACCAATTTTTTTTAAAGTCAGTCTCCACATTTCCCGGCATTCCCAATATCGTGGGGGACTATAAACATACAACACAAACACCCATATTTAGAGCAAATACTCGTGGAATACACAATTGTTTGCGTATTCCACGAGCTGGCAAACGTGCGTTTAATCAACACATTTTTTTTATAGTGGGGCAAACGAGCTGACGGATCACCTGATGGTAAGCGATAACCGCCGCCCATGGACACCCGCAACACCAGATGAGTCACAAGTGCGTTGCCCGCCTTTTAAAAGGGTTTGGGCCTCCTGTAACCTCACTCACTCGGCGAAACACAACGCAAGCGTTGTTTCACGCCGGTTTTCTGTGAGGCCATGGTATCACTCCGGTCGAGCCGGCCCATTCGTGCCGAAGCATGGCTCTCCCACGAGAATATTCAATTAATGATTGATTGATACGCGCTTAATTTCTAAATCAATGAAGAATGCACTTGATTTAAGTTCAAGACCTAACTGTCGGACCATGGTTTTATCACTAAACTATAATTGATATTTATAATTATTATTATCCTTTTAATATTATGATAATTCATATTATTATAGTATCTAAAATATAATATACCATAATATGGTATCATAGTACAAGTCTTGTACGACACAGCATATTGTCATGTTCGTAAATATGTCACGAATGAAATGTTATCTAAACATTTGTATTGAAATATTAATGCTTGTTAAGAACATAACAGCAGGAATTTGTCGAAGCAAAAATCATGTTTTTTTTATTAGCGTGATAATTAACTATTAGGTAATACGCACATAACTTCGAAAAGTCAGAGGTGCGTGCCTTGTCTTTGAACTCGAGACCTTTGACGTGGCAGTCCGAACCTTTCTATGCTATCGGTATATTTTGTTAGTTAGAAAGTCAAAGCTAGGTTTAAAGCTCCTCGTCCGGTCTCATAAAAGAGGTTTCAGAATTAAGTTTCAATTGTAACGTTGAATCTTTAAGATAACTTTTAAGCGACCGTAATTTATAATATAATTATTTATTTTCTTAACTGTAACCTATTTCTATATATTTCTGATACTAGTGATTTCTGAGGACTGAATTGTTTTAAATTCTTTACTGCTTTCATATAATTATGTACTGTTCGTCTCTCGGAGTATGCTACACAGACCTATAATTAGTATAATTATGTATATTATATAAGAAAAAATGCCTTCTATTTTTAATTGTGTATGTATTTGCTGTAGGTGTACTCATTTAATAGATTAATAAATAAATTATAAAGTGCGATGTTGTTACTAAAAATTAATGGGTAAGTCCACTAAAATTGTAAGAGGTTCGCGAGATGAGTTTCCACCTAAAATAATCATGACGAGTAGGTGTTAATCTTCGGGTAATTCAGTGAGTCATTAGGGAATTGTTTATATTGCTCATTCGAAGCGCTAGGTACCTACATTATGTGCGAAAGTAGCTACAGATCAGTCCTAAAATAGAATTGGATTATTACATAGGTAGGCACCTATATATAAACAAAATTGTGTGATATAGCGACTAAGGCCGGTTCTCAATAAAAAATCCGACGATAGATTTGTTTTTTTCAAAAACTTCTTAACTCATACCTATGTATTGTAACGTTCCTGCTAATACCCAATACTGTTCGACCGAATTTATCCACATGTTGGTAGTTTTGCAGTGGAAAATTTTAATATTAAAAGTATTTTACTGTTTACTAGCTTCTGCCCGCGACTTCGTCCGCGTAGCGTGATGATATATAGCCTATAGCCTTCCTCAATAAATGGGCTATCTAACACTGAAAGAATTTTTCAAATCGGACCAGTAGTTCCCGAGATTAGCGCGTTCAAGTAAACATTCAAACAAACAAACTCTTCAGCTTTATATATTAGTATAGATATAGATTAAAAAAAACGGTGCCCACACTGGTATTTTCTCCTGTATCTTGGGTGCGTTTATAGACACAAATTACACACACACAAACGCCCAAACCCGGAACAACTATCATTATACAAATATTTGCTCCATGTGGGGATCGAACCCCTGTGGGTGTCGCAGAAGCGATCGCTCTACTGCTACCCCAGACGTGTCGTCAAAAAAAGTAGTTGTAAAGATAAATAATTGGGGCCTATATAACGTGGGATCTAAACATACCGGAAAAATGTGAATGTAGGTATCTACTTTAGAACTCCTGCCTAACCTTTCGGGAAATACATTCGTGATGGTATGGTATAAATGAACATTCCCCGAAAAGAACAGAAAATGGCTGCCACACACATCCCCGTGTTGATTGAATAATAGCCATTCAAACGAAGGTTGAAACTAGGATAGGTGGCCATCCTTAACACATTGAGAACACTCCGAGCTTTGAACCTGACCTAACCCTTCGGAGACTAAAAGCTTGATGATAAAACTATGATCAAAGCGTAATTTTACAACCAGTCTAATAGGTACTTATCAGTCATAAAATATGTATCATAAAAGCGTTAATTATATGAAGTAGCAACTCGTAAAATGCTAACTGAAGAGTTATACCTATACGACTGTCTCACAATAGATAAATCACACGCATTTAACCACAACATTAATTTAATGCAGTAATTTAATCTTTTGATGGAACAGTATATCTTGTCTTGCAACGGGGAAATTCAAACAGAAACATGAAAACATGTTTGTGGGATTAAAATTAAATTCGGTATCAATGTGGAGATTCCCAGATGGAGCTCAAAACGTTTTTTTTTCTCTTTTGCTTGAAGCAAATGAGTTATCAATCGATAAATTTGACGGCACTTTGGCGTAGTGGCTGAATGATTGGTTTCTGTGGTACGTGTCATGTGTTCGAACACCCAGATGATGGTGTTTGTGTATGTGAGGATTTGTGTTCTAAACACAGAAGTTACAGGATGCAGGTGAAAACTCAGGCGACGTTGTTTTTTTTTAAATGAAAAATTGCCTTGAATTTATTAAACTAGTGCGAGTCAGACTCGCGCGGCGAGGGTTCCCTACTTAAAAATCATTTTATTATATGGTGTAACGAAAAAATTATGCTTTTCGCAATTTTTTCTTTAATGTGTAAGATTTTGATTCGTACCGAATTTCAAGATTCTGGGTTTACGGGAAGAACCTTGTAGGTTTTGATTTCCTTGGGTCTTGAAAGACAGGCAGACATACAACAAAGTGATCCTATATGGGTTCAGATTTTTCCTTTTGAGGTACATAACCCTGAAAATGGTGATAATAATATGAATAACAGTTGATTTTAGTTTGTTTAGGTACTTTATTGCATTTTTCCCTCTATCTTACCTGCTTTTAAAGCCCTTATTCTAATCTAAGTCCTATGACAACTAAGAAAATCATCTATTTATTCTCAAATACTCGATCTCTTTTTTACGATATTATGAAAAATACCTCACTATAAATAAACTAACAGGTAGGTAGGTAGTAACGTGAAATCCCGGCTTATCCGTTACCTAGTACTAGGGAGACATAACCGGGCGGGCGGCGATAAGCGCCACGTCCGGTAGGCGACATAAAACACCCACAAGATCCGCAATGTTGGCTAACGACCTCGTACAGAATATAACTAGGGATATCCTTTATACTATATATATTTTTAGTCTAGGTACAGTTTACGTTAGTGATAATTAATTAATTAAAAATAATATTAACCTACTCGACCACTAAGGCAGTTTAGTATTATAATATTAAGCTGCCTCAGCCATGCCTGCTACGATGGAGGTCGACTAGATTGAGAAAGTGTTATTAGGTTTTTCTATGGAATTTTCAGTAGCAGTTCAAAGTTTGTATCCGGTTAATGGTAATAGAGAGGAGAGAGAGAGAGAGAGATAGATAGAGAGATCCACGTTGTCCCTGCATCCAGTTCATCAGTGTATTTAAGAACCATTTGATAGGAAGCTAGACTGTTTTCCATTGACTTGGCACAAATACTAACTTCAAGCTGCTAACGAGAAGTTCATAGACAAATGCAATAATCGTGTGCTTGAATTCAATCCAGTTGCTCGACCTCTATCAAAAATTGTGTTTTTTATAGTACAAAAATTCTGATGGATCGTCTGCCACCTGGAGAAGTGGCAGGGTACAACGAAATATTACCGACTAAAACCCTACTTACCTTCCGCTGATCACGGATTGAGCTAGTCACGGCCATGTGAGTAACATTCACCAGTACTACTACTACAGGAGAGCCTTCGAGAGCCATCGTGCTTCAGAACGAATGGACCGGCTCGACCGGAATAATACCACGGCCTCACAGAATACCGCTGTGAAACAACACTTACGTTATGTTTCGCCGAGTGAGTGAGGACACCGGAGGCCCAAACCCTTTTAAAAGGCAGGCATCGCAATTGCGACTCCTCTGGTGTTGCGGGTGGGTGATCCGTATGCTCGTTTGCCCCCCTATCCCATAAAAAAACTATGATAGGCGACATCTATCACAACCTAGCCTACTATTGACTGACTGTTCAAAGCTTTAACAAAACTTTCTTGCACGTACTCATTAAAGTATACTCATTTATTACAAAATACGATAAATATTGCAATAATATTCATAAAAACTTGAAAAGAAAGCGTACCGAAGTTTGTAGAAATGTCATTTGCGAAAATGGATTCTTGCCCGAAATTAAATCGAGCACAAAAACACAAATGACTCTCACAATATTTTATGAACAAACAAATTTTAAAAGTAATCAAAATAAGCTGTACTTATCTACGCTGTCCAAATGATGTTACGGATTTCCAAGTCGTTTCTTTAGAAGATAAATAATTCCTACTAGGTATAATTTAAATAAACTCGTAAGTTTGTGAGGATGTTTATTCTTTGTGATGATGTTCTTTCACGCAAAATGAAAGTCTCTCTACTTCTTCTCTACTATTATAAAATTGTAAAAAAGCTATGTCTGTACATCGAAGATATTTAAAAATAAACAAGTGGGTTAGGGTATATAAAAGTCTCCGAACCCAAAAATGAGATTTTTAAAATTCTTTTCTGTTTGTCTGTTTGTTACGGGTTGGCGCAAAAACTACTGAATAGATTTTAATTTTGTTATCACTAGAAAGAATATTAACTATAAATATTCCAGCGATAATTATTAATTAGTCATTATTAAAAATATTTTTGAAATAATAACTATATCTACTACCTAACTTTTATCAGAGATCGAAAATAAATTATATTTCCTTTTGTATTTAAAATTTTCAAAACTTTACAGCCTTATTGTTGTAGTAGTCACGCGTGATTGGAATAATCCATTAAAAAAATCAAAGAAACTGCCTCGTTAGCCAAGTGGTTCTGAGCGCAACTGATATGCCCGAGTTCGATTCCCTGGTCGAGCAGTGTTATTGGGTTTTTCTATGAAATTCCCAGTAGCAGCTCGGAGTTAGGAATATGTGTCCGGTTAATAGCAACAGGCTCGCCCCCTATTACGTGGGACCTAAACATACCGGCGAACTGTGGGTGTACATTAGTACGCCTTTGCCTAACGCTTCGGGGAATACAGGCGTGATGGTATGTTATGTTAAAAATTCAAAGTAGTAGCCTGATAACAATAGACCGACGATATGTGTCCCACTGATGGGCACGGGTCTCCTCTCACAATGAGAGGGATTAGGCTTAGTCCACCACGCTAGCCTAATGCAGGCTGGCGAACTTCACACGCCGTCGAGAAAATCTCTCAGCCGTGCAGGTTTCCTCACGATGTTTTCCTTCACCGTTTAAGCGCGTGATAATTAACTATTAAAACGCACATAACTTCAGTCACAAAAGTCAGAGGTACGTGACTTGGATTTGAACTCGAGACCTCTGACTTGGCAGTCAAATGTTCATATCACGAGGCTATCAATTCTCTCGAAGAATACAGGCGTGATAGTTGAATTTCAATGGCCTTCTTTTTGCAGAGTGCACAAATTATTTGGCCCAGCCTAACATAGTGAACGGGCGTCCAGTTGATCCGGCCTATGATGTTAATATAGCCAGTAAGTACTTACATTTTAATATTTATTAATTTGTGATAAGCGTTATGTATTGTTCGAAAATAATATTTTTAAGAAATGTTATTGGTCCATTCTTCCTGAAGGAAAACTTACGTACAACCCTTCAAAAATTCCAAATTCAAATGTTTTTATTTCAAATATAGCTTTTACAAGCGTTTATGAATCCTTATGTGATTCTATTTGCACGCTTCCAAAAGGTTGATCCTATGGAGAAGAATCCGGCAAGAAACTCCTTGCAGAATGAGCTCAATGCATCAAATCATTCTAATTCTGCTGCGATGTTTTTTGAAATTCTGTAACATCTATATTATCACATAAATACGTTTCTTTAGTAATATACTTAACAGTTTACTTTATTCTTTTCAGTTTTGTCATACTCTATTTATCTCAGAGAAACCACACACTACAATGTGTCAACCGTAACATACTACAACTGAGTTTCGATGATTTTTTGTGATCATGAGCGAATAAAAATGCCAAAATTCGATAACCAACCATTCAATTCTTACAAAAGTCCTCAAGGATTTTCTCTATGTGGAATCTAATATCCAGTGACAAAGCCAAACAGTCTTTTGTTACCTGAGATAACCCGTACGAGTTCTGCCCTATTATTTCTATTCATGCATCAGCTGTTGTTTTGTCGTATAGAATTTTGTGCAAATTTTAAAGGCTTTTGCAAACAATAGCTAATACTAAATTGTGTTATATTGAAACTTTCTTAACTAGTGCAAGTTTTCTGTGAACACATCTTAAAAATCTATACTAATATATAAGCTGAAGAGTTTGTTTGTTTTGTTTGCTTGAACGCGCTAATCTCAGGAACTACTGGTCCGATTTGGAAAAAATATTTCAGTGTTATATAGCCCATTACGCTACGCGGACGAAGTCGCGGACAGAAGCTAGTACTTATAAATGAGGTTTTATTAAATACTTAAATAAGTTTAAGTTCCACGTTGCCTTTTCTTGAATTAGTCGTTGGTTTTTCTTGTTTATCAGAAACTATTCAAAAGTGCTTCATGATTTTTTTAACCGACCCAGTTTATACTTTTACCTTTTTTTATTAACAAGCCACTCAAAAATTTTATGTTCGAGTACCGGACTGCTGACCATGAGGTCGTGGTTTTGATTCCCACAGGACACAAAAATTTATGTGATGAATATAAGTGTTTGTGTTCGTCTGGGTGTTTCTTATGTATTATAAGTAGATATGTATTTACAAAAAAAAAGTATATAAGTATTATATCCATTGTCTAGTACCCATAGTACAAGCTCTGCTTAGTTTGGGACTAGATGGTGCTGAGTAAAAAAATGACCCAGATTATTTATGTATAATTACTGAATAACTGTTTTTGTTTAGATTACGTGCGAACTATGATATCGTTCGGTATCATCAGCCTGTTCGTGATGGCGATGGGTTGTGGCTTCTCCGTGTACACCTTCCACAATCCTCGATACATGTTCAAGCGTCTTGCTGCGGGGATACACTTTATTAGCAGTAAGTATTTTACTCCAAGACTTGTTTTTTTCTTGTAGTGTTATTTGGTAGAAGTCTGATTCTTAAGAATTTTGTTTAATAAATATTTATTATATCTTTAAACTACGTACAGTAGTTGTTTGTAAATTCAGTTTGTAACTGTTAATACTTTAGGATCTGATTAGAATTATTTCCTCAAAATATCGATACTTGGAGTGTAATTCTGGTACTTAAAATGTTCAAAATTTAATGACGATTTTAGTAAATCTATACTAATATAGGTAATATTTATAAAGCTGAAGAGTTTGTTTGTTTGTTTGCTTGAACACGCTAATCACAGGAACTACTGGTACGATTTGAAAAAATCTTTCAGTGTTAGATAGCCCATTTATTGAGGAAGGCTATAGGATATATATCATCACGCTAAGACTAAGTAACTATTCCACGCGGATGAAGTCGCGGGTGGAAGCTAGTGTCAAATAAAATTCCTCGAAAAATCAATAAATCAATCAGCCAACCGGCACCGTATCAGCAACTCCTCCGGTGTTGCCAGTATCCATGGGCCGTGGCTCGTTTGCCGACTTAATCCACAACATTCCGTTTGGAAGAGTATGCAATCATTTTGAACATTATCTAAATAACTTTTTTGTTACAGCTTCGTGCACATTTGTGGTGGTGCAAGTAATGATGTCCTCAGTGGACCATATGAAGAAGAATGTAAAATTTCTTTACCCTGAACGTGCCTACCATTAGTGAGTACCTACCTTTTTTTCCGTGTAAAATCCTCATGGATGTCCTCCGTCCCTCGAAATAGAAGGCGGAGGGTTATGTCGGACTCCTACCGACTAAAAACACACGGCCATCCACATCACATTGTGAAGGGGGCTGCGAACTATAAGTGAGTGCCTAGTGTTTCTTTGACTCACACTAGGATTAAGTATTGTATTGTTTATGTACAAACACCCAGATATTTGATCTGTGCGGGGATCAAATGTTCAACAAGTACAACACGTGACGCTGAAGCTGATCCCTCAGCCAAAATTGCCCCTCAGTTTTTAGCCTATTTGCTTGAACAACTTGCGGTCTGATTACTTTGAAAAAAAAATATACTTGAAAAAAAAATTGCAAGCGATTTCCTAAATTCTAAATATTGTCTGGGTCTTTGAGTGCTTTACTTATTTTGTTGCCAAAAGTTTTACTGGAACATGGTGATGTGGTTTAGATATTATTAGCCAGTGGCAACACTTGAATGTCACCCAAGTACCAACCTCCTAGATTATTCAGTAGTCCTAAAATATTCGCATTCCACCCACCTTTCAGTATAAATGTCTTCTTTGATTTCACACCTTTTATTATTTACGAGCGTTGAGAAACGTTGTGCTTTTAATTTTGATAATAATGAAATTGTTGTGATTATTTACTTTAATATAATTATTATAATAACATAAACAAACACACCATCAAGTCTGTTTCCACGGAAGAGTTAGGCAAAGGTGTACTAATGTACACCAATAGTATGTTTAGTCACACAAATCCAAACTCCGGGCTGCTATAGAGAATTTCTTATAGAAACCCTTTACCACAGGGCTCGACCTGGGAATCGAACCCAGGACGAAGTAGTCACTAATTTATTATTGAGATAATATTTAAATATTACGACCTAGCCGTTAATACTTCTTTGTTATTGATATAAAATACTTAAGTTTAATCTTTTTTTTGCAACAATAGATCCGCTAGTCCCTTTCAATTCTATTTTGATGTCAGAACAAAAATTCTATAGACTTCAATGGGTCTCATCCAAAACTAGATTGGATTTTGTACACAATGGCGTGCTCTTGACGTATTATTAACTAGTTTGACGGACGTTTATATACACACGGAGCAATGCATGTTAAAGTGCGACTAACATCGTCCATTGTTTATGTACAATACCTATTATCTGTTAGCTGAAAGCATTCCATTGGAGAATTTGCACAAACATTTTAATGATCCCATTACAATTTAATTTAATTCAAATGACACCATATTTATTTTTCTTTGCAGCTATAGTGTCAGCTTCTTCCTTGCCTGGTTCGTCGTTCTCGTCAACCTTTTCGCTGCTGCATCTTTTCTCTGGTACTCTCGCAAGAGGAAAGGCGACAAGGCAGCTACAGACGAGCTGGCTATGGCTGATGAACCTACCATCATTGGCCGATGACGCTTCAAGCGAAATTTAGTCACGCGACATCTCCGGTCGCGGGAATGCTTCCTCAAATCTATACTGAACAGTGCTCAAATGACCAATAGCTGTAACTATGTTCGAGTCTTCCAAGTAATGTATTCTACGAAAATAAGACTTAGTGATGCGGCCTGAATGACGTTGTGCTATTCGATGTTATTTGTTAATTTATTCGATTTGTCAGAACGGATTTCTATTCGTTGCAAAATCGGTAATAAAATTGAAGATTAGATTCAGCCTATTTAGTCTAATCAAAATTAACAAGCTGATCAAGTTTCTGCGATTTTATTAATGAAGAGACTGAAGTTTATATAAAATATCAAGACCTTGTAGTTCCGCTAGAACTCGTATTTTGAAGTCATTGACGTTCAACGAAGTCAGTTCGATCACTCGATTGCGTTTCCAGAACGAGTGCATCTAAAGAAATCGTTTTCGATCGCGAGCTGCAATGAACTCATCCGATTAACTTGAACGGAAACTTGGTTCACGTCGCATCACTAACATAATTACATGCCGTCAGTTTCAGCTTTTAGACGATTCTTGACTGATTCTGTTACCTTGAATTTAATTACACAGTGAATGTAAATCGTGACTTTTACATTTGTACGCCTTGTTAATCTTATAAGCGACGGAAAAAATAATCTTTATTGCGACATTTTTTATTACCAGCTTGCAATATTTTCACGTGAAACACATATTTAAACTTTATGTATTCGCCTTGGACTTATAGGATTAACGAAGTTAACGTACATCGTGTTATAAAATAGTGGTTTTTTATAATTAAAGTCTACGTAATCATTTACGTTATTGTGTAAATATGAACCATTATATGCTGCCATGAGACATGTTACTTGATTCTAGTCATACTTATATTTATAATGCATATGTTTGTAAGGATCATTTCCGTAATTAGTTTGGTCATGATAAAAAAAAACTCATATGATACGCTTTTTTAAGCAAATGGTCAATTTTATGTTAGTTTGTGGAATTTCTTATCCATATAAGAACAAATCGAGTCGGGACCAACAAGACATAAAATACACTATAGTCTAAACACCAGAGACTTAATTTTAGAATTTACAGAGTGGGGAGAGCAGGAAACGGTATCTTAGGAATGAAGTGCGAGTTAAAACAGTTACGGAATGCATCCAGAAGAGTGGTATTGTTTATTCCATTATATTTGCATTATCTTGTGTATTGATGTTATGTACGTTCTTCTTATAAATAATTCTTTTTTATTGAATAAATTCTTTAAACTTTACACTTGCATTTTCTTCCCCCAACCGTAGTTAAAGAGTGTGACTTAAACAAATACAGTTTCGTGGGCTCGCCTTTTATTATTATGGAGCCTGAACACACCGGTAAACTACGGGTTTACATTAGTACAACGCTGCCTAACCCTTCGGGGATAAAAAGGCATGATAGTATAGTGTATATAACGGTATACACCGTATATACACAAAATATTTGTCATTGAACACTCTTCAAAATATTTAAAGTTTATAACATTATTCAGTGCGGTATAAAGAAAATGAGAGGCAACACGTAAATATTAATATTTATATTAAAGTGACAAATTGTTATGAACAAAATTATAACACTGTTTAACTTGTTTGAAGAAACGAACCGCACTGATGTACTGCGATCCGAAGTCTTTAACATTTTACTACAGAAAAAATGTCGTATAAACTTTTCGACGGTAGCTATTTTGGGATGAGCATTGTCGAAAGTCTGGCATCGGTCCCAGAGTCGTGCTGTGACACTGCCAACGTCAACAGAGGTCAGTGTCCTAAAAAAGACCAGTCGAACTGATGGCAAGGTGGGCAATAAAGGGCCAACTCTTCTATCTTTCCCTACGCAATGCTTAATTATTTCATATTTTAATATAAAATAATATTCCAATGAGTTTGATTATGGTTTGTATCGTACATGTGAGAGTCAGAATCCCAGAAAGGTAAGTATGTATTTTTTTATGGGATAGGATAACAAGCGAGCATACGGTTCACCTGATAGTAAGCGATAACCGCCGCCCATGGACACCCGCAACACCAGAGGAGTCACAAGTGCGTTGCCCGCCTTTTAAAAGTGTTTGGGCCTCCGGTAACCTCACTCACTCGGCCAAACACAACGCAAGCGTTGTTTCACACCGGTTTTCAGTGAGGAGTATCACTCCGGTCGAGCCGGCCCATTCGTGCCGAAGCATGGTTCTCCCACGTGTAATTTCGTCACTTGAACTGTGTCCTGTATTACATGACGAATCGTGTGATGTAACCGATAAGTTAATGATTTTCATGTTTTTGAATAGCGTCCCGCACATGAATAGCATAGCTAGTCACATATCACGTCTGAATCCTCGAAGGAAGGAAGGTCTATTGATGAATACTCATAGTTCACCGATATGTTATAGCTCCTATATAATAGAGAATATTGCTATGCCAAATTTCACGCTGCTACTGAGAATGAATAGAGAAAAAATCTAAAAATACATTTTTCTTAGCCTGGGAATTCATATCGGGACGCACAGCAACTGTGCTTGTGACCACGAAACCAATGTGGAAATTATATGGAACAATAGAAAAAAAAACGAACATGTACAACTAAACAACTAAATTTATGAACAATAAAATGTTTTTCTATTGCATCATCTTCTTAGCCCAGGCCTCGGACGACGGACAGATATTCTATATCTCTGAGAAGTTCTTAAGGGTCGATTCATACTACCGCAGAGTCGAAGCGAAATTGTAAAAGTTAATTAATACCCTTAACTCAACAACGTAATACTCATATTTCTTACGAGATTAAAGAAATAGGCGCGCATTCCGCAGAATACGCGCGTCTTCCAGCTACTGACGGTGTAGATTATCTTGACAGAAATATTATATAATAGCTTTGCCCGCGGCTTCGCTCACCTAAAGCTATATTAGGATTAAAAATGGAATAATTATCCCCGAAACAATTTAATCAATAACCAACAGAGATTATCTCTTCTTAGTATGGTATACATCAGAGAGGTCAAGCTGTATAATATCAGAATCCGTTCAATTAACTGAGATAAAAAGTTCACCAGTTTTTAAGTTGGAGCATATACTTTTTAATAATGATAACAAAATTAAAATCTATTCAGTAGATTTTGTGCCAAACCGTAACAAATAAACATACAGACAAGAATTTAAAAAATCACATTTTTGATTTGGAGACGTTTATACTTACTCTAAGCCACATAATTTCTTTTAAATATCTCCAATGTACATATTTGTTTTTCGATTTTATAGTCGTAGAGAAGAGGAGAGAAGAGATTATATTGTTGAAATAAGGTAAGGTGAATGTAGTAGACACTTACTTAAAAAAAATCGCTTCTACTAGTATGAATTGACCCTAAGAGGTGAAAATCTAATTATTCATTCTGAAAATCTAATTATTCATTATTCATCCTTACGTATGATTATCACTCACGACACATAAAAGATAGGAGTCAAATTTGATTGACAGCAAGAGTGGCTACTACTTCCCCGCGAGTACCTACTGAATTTCCCTATCGGTAAATATTTTTGTGTTCCAAGGATTTTTTCTTCAAATCTGGGAGTGCTTTGTGTCCGTTTATTGTATGTTTGTGAAGTTATCCACGAGACTGGTCACTAACCTAAGTCGTCTAAAAGAAATATGTCTCCCGGGCTTAAGCTCAAATCACCGCAGCCATAATTACAAATAATGTAAGGACTCATGATGTTTTTTCAGCATGTCTAGTACTGAGAACGTCAGTTTTAAATAAGTATATTTCTTTCTTTAAATCTAAATCTGTTTTTGAGATCAAACACTTCATCACGTAGAGTTTAGTAGTTCTTAAAATACCAAGCGACCCTTCATACCGCCTCAATTTCTTATATGTGGCAAAGCGTCTGGTTGAGAAACAAACCTGTGGTAAGTTTCCTTTTATGTTACGTATTTTTTTCATAAAACAACAAAAGCAGTTCCGCACTCAAAGGAATACGAAAACACGTTAAATAGCCTAAGGAAAAATCCTATGAGAAAACAATAGAAATAGTGTAAGCTTTTAGAACAAAGACCAAACAATACGGCATTTTTCGCATTTTTACTTGAATGAATGAATTAGCACGCAAAACAAACGAATTCTTTGTGAAACTATTTCGTGTCAAAAATAAAACCTCATTTTTCATCGACGCAACTGGCATCAAAGAGCCCAGAGCATTCAAAATCCATTTAAAAACAGTGGCTACATTATCTTTGGTTTATTCGTTACCATGGCAACCATTCAACAGTCTTCGCATGTTGTGCTGGGAAGATAATGGAGTAAAATAATTTCGGGCTCTAACCCAAAACAGATCAATAAAAGTCGGGTAATTCAAACGGATCACGCGATATGGCTGAAGCTAAGGTATGTTGCTACGTTTTTGTCCCTTTCAATTTAATTAACATGGTACAGTTTGCATGCAATCGAGTTGTTACGTCAACGTTGCTTTGACGAACTTTGCACGAAGCCTGTCCCCTGTGCCTTCATTATTAGCATTTATAATGTCTATGAGTATACCCTGGCAAACTACTGTGACGTCCTTAGCATAATTTATTTGAGACATAACATTTTATTACATTCAAATGCAGACATAAAAGTCATCTTGATTATGTATTTCAAAAATACCTCATTCTACGCTTTTACCGTCATGTTATTTGAATTACTAGAGGTATTTTGGTAGGTAATATCGATATTCTGCAGTTCATTCACGTCTTTTGGATATTTACGGTATTTTTGTGATAGTGATTTAATGGCACAGAACCAGTTACATTGCTTTATCAGCGAAGTAAACAATAATGGGAGGAAACCTGCGCTTTATAAAGCTCTAGTAGTTTGCGCAGTCTGCAATTCCAACGCAATGGGATGTGATTATCTCTTATTTTGATTCTAAGAGAAATTGTTATAATAGGATGAATATGATAAAATATAATAATAATAAAAACACCACTAGCACAGAGGTACAGACGCACAGAGATACATGTAGAAACTCATAATTAGTAGTACTAGTGATGAGACCATGAACTTTATTGGATTAATAATAGATTATCATACGCTTGAATGGTGAAAGAACATATTTTAAGGAAACCTGTAAACCTGAGAGTTTTCGGTAGCATGTAAAGTCTGCCGAACTACATTAGGCCAGCGAAGTTGTCTATAGCCTAATGTCTCTTATTCTTAGAGGAAACTCGTGCCCAGTCATGGAACAATATAATGTATTCTTGATGATGTACTTAATCCATTACATACGGTATACAATGATATTATCTTCGTTCATTACGATTTCGAAGTTTAATAATAGTCTATAAAATTTACTAATTTCGAACAGGAGAAGAAAACGAATACAATTAATCAAGTAAAGAAAAAAGAAACTAACGATAAAGATAAACCTGCTGAACCTAACCCTGCAGATGCTAAATCTGAAGCTGGAGATGAAGGTGATACATCAAGTAATGAATCTGGAAGTGCATCAACAGGTAAAGTATACTATAAACATGATTATTTTTATCTAATTGAAAATAGTGAATTGATTTTAACATTCCATAAAGAATGTGTTCTTTGGCGAGATTAAGCAGAAGTCTCTAAAATATTGTTATGTGACAAGTAAAATCGTTGAAGGCCGTCCTACGCTGCGCTTTTCGATGCATGTCCTCCAGTCAAGAAGCGTTTTTATCCCTAAGGTCATCATAAGCTCTACGGGCTACGTGCCCACTGTCACTTCAGTACTTACTTTCATCTTAGTCAGCAACTATGGGTTCTTCTACGGATCTCCTTATTTTTGATTTGGTTGCGTAGAGAAATACCAAGCGTAGTTCTCTCCATAGCTTGCTGAGTGAGCACGACTTTATGATATCATTGGTAACACATACTAGTCAAAGATTTCGGGAACGCAGCCTCGAACATATTTTTTTAGAGAAACAAAATGCAATTGTGTACCTAATATTATGAGAATGATATATTTATTTTATTTGCATAGTCAGTTTCCATGCGGAGGCAGTAGAAGATGAGGAGGAGACTGAAGGTGGACAAATCGGTATTGGTGTGGCCACGGCAGCAGCTGTGCACGTAGACCGAGAAGAATATCTGCAAGCTCATAGAGATCTCACATTTGAGCGTAATCAACAACAGGTGCTGAACAACATACTGCATCGACGACTTGCTGAATTTTACAAGTATGTTACATGACATAAATCTTATTGTACCAACACTATTCTCGTCACTGTAACTATTTTCGATAAAATTTCACAATATACATAAATAATTGTACAAGAACTTCATTGCGAAGTTTATTAGTATTTGGTATCATGATATGATACGCTATGGCTATATAATACTAATCCTACAATAAAGCTGACCAAGTACATTATTAGGAAAAGCAGAGTCTATGAAACTTTTTTTAATTTTAGGATAGCGTCATCACGTTTGTATTCCCCGAAGTAGGTACACTAGTTATTTGCAATGTTTAGGTCCCTTATATTGATGGGCCAGCTAGCTTGTCTACAACCTGAGCTGCTACTGAGAATTTCAGTAATAGGTGTTAGTAATAATACCACCTTTATTATTTAAGTTCTGTTGCGTTCACTATGAAAGACCTTCATTTAACAATACACAAGGTAGGTTGATGATGACGATGCTTAAAATATATTATATGGTTTGGACGTATTGAGAGAATGAATGAAAGACGATTATCTAAAGGAATTTATAAGGCCAATATCAGCGGCAGCATCGGAAAAGGTTGAACTAGAAGGACATAAATGCCGATTTTGTTGGCGAGGTCTTTCAAAAAGTTCAAGGGCATAGTACTCGCAACCGGCGCGTGTGTATGAGAAGATGAATGAATGACAAAGAAGCAAAAGAAGTATGTAAGAATCGTAGCAAGTGGCGATCTATAGTTTCTGCCTACCCCGTTGGCAGGAAAGCGTGAGTGTATGTATGAATTACACCATTGTACAACCTGTTCTCTTCATGGTTATCTAGATATAGTAGGTATAATCTATTGGAGCTTAAATAATCACTGTAAATAGAAATTACTCTCTGTCCATAGAAATTACTATGGACAGAGAACCCGGAAATATTTAACACCTATACAATAATATAGATAGCTTAAGAAAACTTAATCTTCTAACTAATTCTAACAAAACCAATACTTTTGCATTGAAGCGCGTTTTGAAGGGCAGCCTGCTAAAAGGGCTTGCGCTTTAAAGGGCGTTAGGGTGTTACAGTAATTAAAAAGTTCTATGTATATTAGATCATAAGAATATTATAATTAAACTTAAGACTAGTTACTAGATAAAACAGTTTGGCGAAATTGTAATTACTGAATAAATTTGTACTATATTTTTGTTGATTATAATAAATTTAAAAATAAATCTAGATGGAACCGTAACATAAACACACCAGCAAAATGCATATGACAGTAAAATTGTTTAAATAAACGAATAAAAGAAAAACAGTACTAGACTGTAACATAAAACTGACCGTGTGTTTATTTTCCTGACATCGTCGCAAGTTTGGCATAAACATCTGAATTTTCATTTGTGTTGAAGGAATATACTAGCCAAATGAACTGAATAAAAGCATCAAGAAGTTTATACAGTAAACTCTCTAAGCTGTGATGTTTCACAAGATATACCTGTAGGTGGTTATTTGGTTGTGAAAATGAAGAAAAATGTTCTATGTATAATATGATTTCATGTACTAAACATAAAAAATTGCTTTCTCATAAGAATATACAGGCAAACATTTTATTAATTTGAATAGTTTAAAATTAGGAAAAAAAATCTTCCATCAATTTAATAAATTAGAATATAGAACAGGTTCGAATTATTAAAAAAATGGACTGCTTTACTCAATAACTGCCTTATTAGTTTAGTACTCCTGAGCGCGACTGTTACGCTCGATGTCCTGAGTTCGATTCCCAGATGGAGCAAATTGTTATTAGGTTTTTTATGAAAATCTCACTAGCAACTAGGAGTTTGGGTTTTGTGCCCAGTTATTGGCAATAAGCTCGCCCCCTATTACATAGGACTTAAACATACCTGCGAACTGGTTGTGTACATTAGTATGTTGTAATGGGGCCTCTTTTACAGAAAACGTAAATGTGAACATGTACTGAAGCCTTTAGAAGGCGCGGTTGATTTGGAAGAAAAGTATCAACTAAAGTTGTTGACTTACGAAGAACTAAAATTAAAAGCAGAAAAGGAAATTGCTGAAGTAAGTAGTTTTAAATGTTATTGTGCACTATTAAACGAGAAAGGAGGAGTAGGTACAGTCATAAACTGCGATACAGTTGCAATATTCAAATGTTACAAGCTTCCGTTTATAAAATATCCTCGTTTACATACAGTTAGGTAGTTCATTGTCAGTTCAGCAGTGCCGGGTAGTATGATATAGAGAGAAATCTGGAACAGATACTTTCGCTAAAGAAATACTACCTTTAGCTCTACAATATTTCAGAAACCAACTTTGCGAACCCATACGAATATTAACGTAACTTTGTGTAGCTAGTCTGTTCGTTAGCTTTTAGTGCCTAAATCATTAAACAGATTTCGATAAAATTTGACAAAGAGATAGATTAAATGCTGGAAAATGACAGACCAGTTCTCAGCAACTATTTAAAAGAAAGTTGTAAAGCTAATATTGTAATTATGATTATTTTATTAAAAGAGTATCTATGGAGTTTCTTGCCGGCTCTTCTCCATTAGACCCAATTTTCGGAACCGTGCAACTAGTTTTGATTTTTCAAAATTACCTTCTTTATTGGTCTAATTGAAATAAAACATTTTGACTTTTGACTATCTTTTGCTTCAATAAGATGAGAATGAACCAACAAGCAACAAAAGGTGAAACTTAACTTATTTAATCACTAGCGGCCCGCCCCGGCTTCGCACGGGTGGAGAAATCCCTAACTTTTTTCAAAATAATCTATAGGCTATGATAATCTGGAATACAGTAGCATTTATGGTGAAAGAATTTTTTGAATTGAAATCGGCCCAGTAGTTTTTGAGCCAATTCGATACAAACATAGTTACATACAAATCTTTACTCTTTATAATAATAGTATAGATTATAAAAAAATACACACTGAATTGCAGACCAAATTCATTAATTAATCAGTTCAATATTTACTAATCTTCGATTGTTTAAACAGATTAAATTGAAAGTTTCTGAAGTAGAAAAAACATATGCTGAAAGATTGGAGCATGCTAATACTAAGTTCGACGATTTGCAACAACTCGAGAGGTCTACCGGTTCGGGGCTAATCTACTCAAGGAAAGGGAAACCTATTGCTGATAAGGTATGCCAAATTACCTATTCCAAGTTTCTTCATAATTTGACGCATGAGACTTTCCCGAGTTCATTGTCATTGACTATATATCCAAACTCCAAGCTGCTACTGAGAATTTTGTACATAAAGCCAATAACATTGCTTGAACTCGAGCCAGAAGTAGAGGAGCTAGATCCCTGAAAGTTGACCTTAGCTTAAGCTTAAGTTAACTTGAGTATAATACACAACAAAATATCATCATAATATGATGATGTAAATTCCGTCAGATATGGCTTAGCCCTCACTAGTGTAAATTATGCACTGTCAGTAATTGTTATACATTAATCAATTAGAATGAAAACTCATAATCATCAAATACCATTTTGACCTAGTGATATGACCATTGGTCTGCATAGTCAAAAGTCTCGAGATCGAATATAATTAAGGCACATGTGACTCTTCGAAGTCATATGCGTATTAATAATTATTATTAATTATGTCTTGCGTAAACAATGAAGAAAAACATCGTGAGGAAACCTGCATGCCTGAGAGGTTTTCTCGATGGTCCTTGTAGTCTGCCGACCTGAACTAGCCCCGCGTGGTGGAATATAGCCCAATCCCTCTCATCTTGACGGGAGTCCCATGCAGGAGTTGACAGTGGGACAATAAAATGAAGAAATTGTTGATGAATCTGCAAACTGATTTTCTTTTAAATATTTATAAAGCTTAGGTATATCCAAATAATCGTCTTATACCTACTTGTCTCAGACTGTGGAGAGGTTCCTTACCCTTCAAAGACGCAAGAGTGAACAGTCTTCAGCCCTTTGTCTACGATATATACGTGCGAGAAACGCCGTCTCCGAACTTGAAGCTGTTGTGAAGAAGCTGGAAACCTTAGGTCCAGGACTCTACGTGTATCAATATGAACAGCTCAACATTGATAACCAAAATTATAATACTAAAATTGAAGGTAGGTACTTCTACGGTATCATATCTATCTACTAATACTTAATAATAATAACACTTAACTTAACTAACTTACATACAATACCCCTTTTCACCAAGGGTTTTTTATAAAAAAAAGTGATACAAGTTTCAAGCTCTTGCCTATTATCTATTAGTGGCATTGTAACCACTAAATTTAAAACTGTTTAATTTAATTTATATTATGATATATAGATATAATAAATAGATTTCTTTGTTCGGCACACATTTAAGGTCTTAGTTCTTAGCAAAGACATAGTATTATTTTAGAGAAGGAAAAAATATTTGCGGGCAGTATTCCAACCTGCGTCTTCTGGTTAAATACTACTAGGTACTGGTTAGAGACTACCAACATTTAGGACCTCTTGCACCAACTTCTTAAATATGTTTAAATTGTATTAATTTAAACAAAATTATCTATTGTAATTTTGTATTTAAATACAATTTAAACATATTTAAGAAGTTGGTGCAAGTGGATCTTAGATTTTTTCGAGAGCGAATTTTCCCTTCCCAAAAAATCACAATGAAAAATAAAGATATAAAGTTATTTTTAAAATTTGAAGTTATTTGATTATGATATTTATCCAAACCATTTTTATTCAATTTCAAATATAGTATTACTAACAGAGCAACATCTTTGGATTGTTATTCAACATGGAGATCTTTGCCTCTAAATGTCTAAAATTATTGTATTTAACAAAAATATTGTTCTAAAGATCTTTTCATGAAACTGACACAATTTTCATTGATGCTTATCGTAATATATTGCATTTCACAGAGCGTGAAGATGAGCTTATAAAAAATCGTGCGAAATGTACAGAGCATAACCAAATTTTGGCACATATTAGAGAAAAGATGCATCACACTGATGAGGTCATTGACTTCGCTGAGTGTGATCTTGGAGACGCTGAGATGGAGTTTTACAGAGCAAGAGAAGATCTTGGCATGATTAAGGTTGTTGAGATTTGTAAGGTTTTGGGTATAGATCGTGCTGTGAAATCTTCAAAGCAATTCAAATAAGACTACAGGTATACATAGGGTAGCGGTTAAAGTGGCTTTGTGTTTGGCTACCTTTGTGCCGCGTATCGAGGGTTCGATTCCCACACGAGGAAAATACTTGTGTATTCCACCTATATTTACTTCCAGTCTGGTTGTTGTTTATGTCTTACAATTATATGTTAGTGAGGTCACTCGCGACACAGAACCAAGTGCGGCAAATGTATTTTATTTTTATTTTTTATTGTATGGCATAGGGGGCCACACGAGTAGACGGATCACCTGATGGTAAGCGATACCACCACCCATGGACACCTGCAACACCAGAGGAGTCACAAGTACGTTGCCGGCCTCCTAAAAGGGTTTGGGCCTCCGGCTATCATTCACTTCGCGAAACACAAAGTAAGCTTTGTTTCATGCCGGTTTTCTGTGACGCTGCTGTGGTATCACTCCGGTTGAGTCGGCCAATTCGTGCCGGAGCATGGCTCTCCCACGGTAAAGAATGTCTCCAAAAACGGAAAACGGTTTAAAGTAGTTGATTAGTTATTTTAATTACGCCATGATATATTTATTTTTACCCGACTGCGCCAGAGGATGGGTTATGTTTTTCAAAAGTATGTAGTATAGTTTTTTGGCACACAAAAAACCCTAAAATACGAATGTAGCAGTCGGGACTAATTCTAGAAAGTAATATAGGTAGGTATATGCTCTCAATGCTCTAAGCCTCCATTTCTAGAATGGGTCCCGACTGCTACTTTCTTCTTTTAGGGATTTTTCATTTTCAAATTACACAGAAACGCAGTCGGGTTTTTTCGTTTTTTAAATGACCGTTTTAACCCTTTTTCTTTCAAAAACAGAGCCGCCGCAATAAACTACGTTGGTCACTGGAGGAAGAGAGGCTGAAAGCAGGTCTGCTAACAAGAAAAGATTTACTGCGTGACTTCCAAGCTTCCATGGACGTGGTAAACGATATTTATTTGACATCATTGCAATGGCTAGTTAGAAAGAATAGATGTTTTTCTAAACTTTATTGCTATCTATTTGTATTAAGGTTACATTTATTTTATAACCTCTGATACAGAAAAAAGTTTTCTACATGAAAACTATTACTGTTTTAACTGAATCGTAAATCTTAACTTAATCGATTCCAATAGTTTTTACACCATGTTATATTTTGTCCCACAAATATTAAGAAAAGTACCTATCAAGTACCTACAGTTATTATAAACTAAAATTTTCGGTGAAGTCGAAAAGCATGGCATTTGACGTAAGCTCCGTTTTGTTTTGTTCCAATTTCCGCGCATGTTTTCTACTTTTAAATAATGAAAATCTTGCTGAAAAGGCGGTTACGAGAATAAAAAAAGATGATAAATGCATATATTTTTAAAAGAAATATTGGTATTCGATTCATATTGGAATCTCGAATCGAAAAATCACCAAACATTTACGATACCTATTTAGATTAGGTACATCGGAATTATTTTTGTACATTATTTAAAAATATTGATTTCTGAAGCTTACGCGAATATCAGACATATTGAAATAAAACAACCTTACGGATTATATCGCGTTATATTAGTATACAATACAATACAAATCTCGATGTTTCGGATCCTTTACAGCGTCCATGGTCACGGGCAGACTGAGGTGTCAGGCCCTCTTAGAAGGGTTAATGGAGGGGAGCTGTTCAATAAATACAACGATAAGACGTATGACACCTCAGTCTGCCCGTGACCATGGACGCTGTAAAGGGTCCGAAACGTCGGGATTTGTATTGTATTGTATACCAATAAAACGCGATATAATTCGTTAGGTTGTTTTATTTCAATACGTTATTTAAGTAACAGAATTACCCTTCTGATTCTCCACATTTTAATCATTGACTTGATTTCTACTGTGCTCGTAGATGATATCCATAGAATGCGTTAAAACTTTTTTATTGTTGAAATGAAACTACTTTTTACGGATTTTATCGCGGTATATCAATATACCGCGATGAAATCCGTAAAAAGTAGTTTCATTTCAATGTCTAATATTCGCGTAAGTGTCGAGAAAACTTTTTTATTGTGTTCTGTAGGTATCGAAACTGGGACAAAGGAAAAAGTTTCTTGAAACACAAGTCATGAAAGCATCGCAAGAACTGAGGAATGCACGGAAGAGCGTACAAATTCCCTTGCAACGCTTGCAAGCAACACAACCCTCTAGTAATAATCTGAACCTCAAGTAAACCTATTGCAATTATTGATTTAAGACTCGGACTTAACGTTTTTGCTAGGTGGAAAATAATAACAACGTCGTACTCAAACATGAGACTCAAACGTGAGAACATAGATATCAAATTAGGAGCTTTTAAAATGCCACTTCTATAAATTAAATTAATTTAGTCAGTCAAGTCATTCTTCTGCAGTTTTGTAATATGCATCATATTAAAAATATGACAGAGCGAGACGGAACACCGCTAATCATGTTCGATCATTTTTACAGGGTAAATTATATACCTACAATGTTTCTGATACCTAAGATCTTCTGATTTATTCCTTTTCTTTGTTAAAAAGTATCAAATATAACACGTACGACCATGAAAAGCCATTGAAACTTTATATTTATTTCGCTTATTTAATGTTTATTATTTATTTTTTAAAGGAAGTAGAAGTAGTGAATCAAAATGCACACGCGATAATATTAATTTCAAAATGCATTTAAATCAATGAACAACATGCGACGTACTTTCGTTTGTTGTGCAAAATCTATTTTTGTTTAGATTTTGAATTTTATTTTTTTATTTGATCATGTTAATAATTCCTTTGAATTAGTGTTAAAATATATTAGAATAGTCATTCTAAATTTATAATAATGTAGAATATTTTAATTAAATAATTTATTCAATATTATTGTGCTATGTTTATTTATTATAGATAGGTTTAACGGGTAATTTTTATATTAGGATCAAACTTTCAACGAAACGAAACAGAGAAAAGTTTACCATAAGTATCTGTCCCTAAAGGGTCATTAACTGAAACAATTTCCACCTATGAATCTGAGATTTTACATGTAAAAAATTATTTTTTTATGAATCGTTGAGTTTCATGATTATGGGGCTCTCGGAAACAACATGAAAACCTTTTTTGAAATTAACAAAATATAGTTATTTTCTGTTGATCTTCTGTTGATCAAAAAAAAATTTTCCATTTAAAAGTGGCTATTTCATCATAAAACCAGGCTCTGGTTTTATGATGTACATAAAAAGAGGCTTATATTGAGCAACAATCCATAACGATAATAGAGTTGAAGGTGTTTCTACCCGGCATGACATTCTGAACTTGTTATATGTATAAAACCGGTAAACATCGTTTTATAATAGAAATAAAACTACTTTTACGGATTTTATTGCGATATTTTGATAATATTGAATTCCCGACGTTTCGGATCCTTACAGCATCCATAGTCACAAATCATTATCGTTTTATAATATTTTCATGAAGGGTTAACAAGTTCATTGTAGAAATTTCATGCCATAACCCTCTACATTATTTTGTACACTGTCTACATATTTTTTTAATTTAATATACAATAACGATTGCAAAACGTCTGGCCCCCCACAATTCGAAGGTATGATTTCTGATTAATGGATGAACCTACATACCTATCTAAAATATTCCGACCCAAACTATAGTTAACGGGCATTAGCGAATCAGTATCTAAATAGTATTAGCTTATGTATGGGGTTAAATAACAATAGCCTGTTCTACCCCTTACCCCTAACTTTATTCATTAACGATTTACTCTGTATGTTTTACCGGATATGAGAACTTAGCAATTAGTTAAGTAAATTTAACTACAAATTCTACAGAAAATCGGTTCGATTGGGTTGGTGAGGAAATAACGGGTTTGATTCTCAGTTCAAGGAATGTGCTATTGGGCATTTCTATCAAATCGTCAGTAGCAGCTCAGATTTTGGATCTGAGCCCGGGCATAAGGCAGGGAGAGCCTATTACCATCATCCGGGCAAGCTATTTTATTCTTGACAGGCCAACGCTTGGCCGCCAATTTGCCTGATGTTAAGCGACACTCCGATCTATTATGGAGCGCCCTTGCCTAGAAGAAAACTATAACTAGTGATTTAAAGACAGGTGGCTCCTAAACATACCGACGAAATGTGGGTGTTCATACTGTTCATGCCTAACCCTTCAGGGTAACGTGATGACCAGAAGTGTACTAGCAGTAATAGCCTAGTGATATGACCATTGGACTGCCAAGTCAAAGGTCTCGAGCTCGAATCCAAGGCACGTACTTCTGACTTTTCGAAGTTTGCACAATATTAAGGGTTAATTATAACGCGCTTAAACGGTGAAGGAAAACATCGTAAGGTAACCTGCATGCCTTAGAGATTTTCTCGACGGCGTGAGAAGTCTGCCAACCCGCACTAGGCCAGCGTAGTGGACTATAGATTATAGGACTATAGGTTATAGTCCACTCATACTGAGAGGAACCTAGCAGTGGGACAGAATAATGGGTTGATTATGGTGACCAGAACAAAAATTCACAAAAGAATATTTATTGTTATAAAAAATGATTATAAATGATGTATAACTATTATCTCCATGAGAACTTAAGAGTATAATAAGGCACTGTAGTTGTACTAATAATGCTATTTCTTCACTGACTAGTTGCACTGGTTACTCTGTCATATGTTCTAATCTCATGACGCGGACTTGTGGTCTGACAGTCTGACGGATTCTGGTTGTCTCACTACGTCTCTGATTAATGGGCCATGCCTCCATCCCTCTGGGTACCCGAACTGTCGGACATCATCCCACCATTGCTGCTTGCCGTCCGCCCAGATGCAGTAGATCACGTTTGTGCCTACCAATACTGCGAAGCACACCCAGAAGGCAACACGCCATTGTGCCAGGGTTGACTGTAACAAAAATACGTTTTTCAGTATAGAGTAAGTTAGATCTACCATCTAAAAGGTTGCTTGTGAAGCTAAATGTATAATGTCTCTTTATAAAAAACAAAATTTAACTAGACAAACTGGCGGTCAAGTGTAAACTATTTAGATAAATAAATAAACCTATATTTTCAAACCATTCAGGGGTCGACACAAATAATTATTATAATTCTGTGTCTACTATACAATACCTACAATTGTTTTTAGTATATACAAAACCGATCGCAACATATTATTAGTAGTAGGTACATATGTTTATTTTACATAATCAATTTTTCCCAGTAATCTACGAAATTATAAATGTAAAGATTATAATGCAAAAACTGGATATAAAAAGTGATCCATGACGTACTTCATTCGAACATAAATCATCATCATAATAAGTAAGGTCCTCGATATTGCTCACCAAGCTTCAAAACACCAAAATAAGCAACAAAAAACAACACCAACATGACATAATATTCCATTCCGAAAATAGCTCAAGATAAATTGGTCTGAATATTTTGTTACGTGTTAAGAGTTAGGAGCAACCAGAAATCAATGACCTTTGTTTACTTGATATCTGCTGTGCTGACCTCGAAACATTAAAATGTCGGCCACTTTGTTCTTCACGTTATTGTATGAACCAAAATAAATATTGAAAATTATTTTCGAAGCAACGTAAAATTTTATGGTTATGAAGCAATCGAAGTCATATCAATTCATTATATAACTAGCTTATGAATGGAACATCTGAATGAGAATTGATAAATATTATGTTCGACCTATTTAAATATTTCTATGAAAAATTTTGTTATTCATCTCACAAAGTGTAAGTTCGCTGCATTTACTACTACTACTTTATTTTTATTTATATGCATGAAATGGCTAGAAAGCGAATGTGCCTTTTGGGTCAAGGTTATCCAAGACCAGAGGACTACAGACTCATACCCCCAGGCCTCATTATAAAGCTCATGGAAGAGCTGTTTGTAGAACTGGGAGTGGATGAGGAATAAGTTATCTAGGGGAAGCACAAAAAGATCCCATTGGGTCGAAGTGCACTGAGGCCTTGCTGCCTCGGTCCTACACAAGATAAGATAAGATGGGCATAATAAAATATTAACAAGGGCACGATTTAGAATTAGTGGCTTAACCAGGAGTCCAAGGATCTCTGGGATTTTTTCATATGAAAAACACTTTAGCGGAGATTTGAAGAGCTAAGTTATATGAGAGACGAGACGCTACTGGGTAACTTTTAATGGAGCTACTGAGGCTGTGTACCACGGCAATATGGCATTACGATAATTTGCGATGGAGAGAGAAGAATGCCGCTATAAACATTAGATACTAATATCCCTTTCTCAACAGCTTAACAATGTTCGCAGCCTAATAATATTATGACTTGTGGTACAGACTTTGGTTAAACTTTTCAACGTAGTATTCAGTAGGTATATGTAGAATCTCAGAGTAACAATATGACATGTAGAATAATGTACCAGATATTACTTTGGGGCATTCTAAGTCCAGCGATGGATAGATATGATAGGCTGAATTAATAGAACCTGTAATCTATATATACCTACGGGAGATGTTGCCTGTATTACTCATAGAACATAGCATAACATAGAGTATGCATTTTTTTAAATTGGTTCCATAATAAATATAAATTAACCCATCAAGATATCAGTGCCATACATAAGAATTTGTATGGCATAGTCAGTTGTTACTTCGCAGCTCACTATATTATGCTCTCTGTTAAACCTAAATTTTTTCATCGATTTAAATTTGTTTTCGTTGATCGGATCTATACATATTTTTTTTTAATAAAAAGTCTGCGACATTTTTATACAGCGCCATCTAGTCCCAAACTAAGCAGCTAGTACTATGGGTACTAGACAATGGATATAATACTTATATACTTTTTTTGTAAATACATACCTATAATACATAAGAAATACCCAGACGAACACAAACATTTATATTCATCACATAAAAATTATGTCCTGTGGGAATCGAACCCACGACCTCGTGGCCAGCAGTCCGGTACTCGAACCATTAAACCACAAAGATTATATTTGTAGTTTAAAAATGATTTGAAAACATAGGCGTAACAGACTAATTGAACGATACTGAAACCGAACTAATGATTTTTATATTTGTTCTCTATCTGTATGTATGGCTGTATTGTCCGCTCTTAAGTCAAGATTTACTTGACTGATTACGTTTATGCATGCATCCAAAGGACCAAAGAATATCTAGCCAGATAGGTGAATAAATGTTGATTACATTCCTAT
The DNA here is from genome assembly GCA_947256265.1 of Acronicta leporina. Lineage (NCBI taxonomy): Eukaryota > Metazoa > Arthropoda > Insecta > Lepidoptera > Noctuidae > Acronicta > Acronicta leporina. The sequence goes on from OX366521.1 coordinate 10,277,069, forward strand.
GTATCTTATTATTATCTTCAACTAGTTTGTTCTTTGATGATTGTTATGAAACAACAACTATTTTTACTTTGGCAGACGCCTCTCGAAATAGCAAACTAAGGTGGGTATCTACCTAGACTAGAATATTTTTTCCTTCCCTCACTTTATTAATAACTAGCTTCTGCCCGCGGCTTCGCCCCCGTGGAATTCGGTCTGTCATCACATCCCACGGGAACGGGATAAAAAGTATCCTATGTCCGTTTCCTGGTTCTAAGCTACCTCTCCACCAATTTTCAGCCAAATCGGTTCAGCCGTTCTTAAGTTATAAATGGAGTAACTAACACGACTTTCTTTTATATATATAGATATAGATTGTTCTGTGTAAGTAATCAAAATATTTTCTCTCCCAAATATCATTCCTTAGAACATAGGTGCCTAATTCATGTTTTTACGGTACAAATAAAAACTGATATATACCTTCAAGTCAAAATCAGATTTTTCTTATTTATAATACTTATTAACTTCGCTTTACGACACTGCTTCTTACATCTTAACATACTTACCCTAAAATTTGATGCGAATTTCTATCGTAAAGTGAGGGATGCGAAGTATACTATACATTGGCAAGTTTTTATGATATACACTTAACCCAAATAGCGGTGTATTACTTACATCAGGTGTCAATAGGCCGATAAGGTATGGAGTGATAATTCCGGCGAATGTTGACGTCGTGTTTACGAGTGACGTCAGGGTGCCGGCGTAGTTGGGGGCCAAGTCCAGCGCATTCACCTGGAATAAGAGGATTAAAAGTAAAGATTTGGTACCTACAGTGAATTTACGTTTGGTACAGAGGTCTCGCTACTACCTCTAACCGCTAGGTAATCTATACTAAAATATAAAGCTGAAGAGTTTGTTTGTTTGAACGCGCTAATCTCAGGAACTACTGGTCCGATTTGAAAAAATCTTTCAGTGTTAGATAGCCCATTTATTGAGGAAGGCTATAGGCTATATATTATCATGCTAAGACCAAGTAACTTTTCCACGCGGAAGAAGTCGCTGGCAGAAGCTAGTAATAAGATAATAATCAGACATATGGGCTGCAAAGTGATGTGACAACTGCAGCCAGATACACCAATACCATTACTAGTGCGTTGTAATCTTGAGACCTGTTTATAGGTGTCATAAGTCCATTGCTAGTTATTAATATTAGGTAATACGGTAATATCACCACAAATGAACTCATTGGTAGAGTTCTACCATCTTTACAAATGGAGTAGGTCGAAATAATTTGCGTGAACGGAATAAAAAAAATTGCTAAGAAAATAACAAGTTAAATACCTTAAATAACATACCTAATTACTTAAAAGGTTTATGAAACGTTACGTCCACTATTTTTAATGGTGCTTTTACAAACCGAAATATATCACTCAAACACCCAGACTCGGAACTACCTGTAGGTCATACAAATGTTCAAGGTGGGGATCAAACACATACGACAGTTGGAAAAGAAGCCAATTTGCTAATAAACTGTAGCTCGTAGTGGTTCATTTTTCATCATAATCTTAGTAGTTCGTTAGTACTACTAAGATTCTACCTTCTATCATCCTAATCCGAGACTGTCACAATGTCGACGTCCCAAATATGTTTATCTTTCAATAAAACATAGGAAGGACACCAGCACATAGCTATAATAATATCCTAGAGCTCTTGGTGTAAATAATAACTTATAAACAACAAAACTGCAGTAATACGGGTCGACCGAGAATCATTTCTGAGACACAAGTATCATGACTCCATAAGATTCACCCTTGGGTATTCACTTATACAAAGCTTTAACAGCCTAAGGAAAATGCGGGAAGAAAATTCTTTTATCCAGAAAGAGAAAGATTTCCCTTTTTTGGATAGGATTAGTGTTTCCTAACATTGCCATTAGTTATTTTATTGTAACAATGAAATATTGTTTTTTTTTGCAAAAAAGCATCGCTGCTGTTGCTATTGGCTTTGATCCCACACTGGAATTAACGTAAATAGTTCTGACTGACCCTCTACAGGGTTTAAGAAAAAATAATATGTTCAAAGATACCTGTACAGGTAATAGTTATAGATTAAAATGCAAAGAGATATTGTGTTAACTTTATTTCAAACGAAGCGTCAATTTTATTTATAGATTCTATAATTTCTTAGGTTTCGTTTTGACCAAAGAAATCTGTGAAATAAGTTCGATCAGAGTCTTTAGTTTATGCTTAGAAAACAGTCTTTGTGGAAAAACCATGTTCTTTTTCAGTAGTGGACAGTAATTTTTCTGTAGTTGATAATGATGATAAATAAATTACTTAGTTTGTACAGAATGAGCAAAGAGGGCAACCACTTTAGAACATGTTACGGTTAGCTTGTTACTTATTTACCTTCATTCCACTGTAGAAGCCTCCCATGAGAGCCATAGAAAGGACGAAGTACACCATAGCGGCGGTTCTATCGCAGCCGGCGTAAGAAGCCAAGATGATACAAATGGCCGGACCGGTGGCAGCTGTGAATAATAAAACAGTTGAGTTAGGGTCTATTTCACCATATCTAAATAACCTACCGAGAATTTTTATGGAACTACTGCGAAGTTAGGTAAAGGAACCTTACTCGATCGGAGTGGAACACACCCTTAATATTATGACAGTTAATGTTACCGTGAAAATGTTTTGTAATATTATATAGAACTGGAAAATAGTACTTTATTGTAGGTACCGTTCTTTTAAAGTACAATATTAACAAATTGAGTGTTTCTTAATTTCTCATCTTCATTACCTATATATGATTTGAAGCGGCGGTAGCCTAATGGCTAGGGCGTCGGACTTGCGATCATGTGGTTGCCGGTTCGAACCCCACCCATTGCACTACCGACGTGAACCCACTCGTAACACAAGCATTTAGCTTAGCACGAGGGGTTAACAAGAATACTAGTAATGTGTGACCCACATTACTAGTAAGCTTTTTAAAAAAAAAAAAAATGATAAGTGATATTTATTTCTGTAAATAGATCTTTTAAAGACACTTTTACAAGTCAATGTTTTACATTTTTTTTAACTAGATTCATCATTCAGATTTATTAGAGAAGTCTAATATTTAAAAAGGCTTCCATAGATATGTCGTGAAAAAGCCTGTCTTTTAAATACTAGAGCAATTTTATAAACAGTTAATGCAAGAAATTATTGGAAACATGGAAACAGTAACTGCAATACAAATCCCAGTTCCTATTGAAATGTCAATTAGATACCCAGGATGACTATAATATAAATTAGTTAAGTTTACAACTCTAATCTGATATTATAAATGCTGAAGAAACTCTGTTGGTCTGTCTGTTTGTTACGGTTTTCACTGTTAATCATTGTATTGGAACTTGGAGAAGGATATCACAAAGAAAAAAACATTAGGACGCAAACCGCGGACAACAGCTGGTTGTTACAATTACTAGAGTTATTCTTTCAGTATTTTGTTCTAAAGGGTTTTATTCTAAGTTTTAGTCCTGCACATAATGATTAAGTACATACCAACAGTCGTGTGAATAATTCTGCCAGTCTTGATAGTATGCCAGCCCTTCTTGATGCAAACATCGCAGATCAATCCGAAGAGGAAAGAGCTAATCCACATAGCAATGTAAGGCAACGCTGTGAGGGTACCAGTGGTCGCGATGTTGAACTTCAAGACATCGTGAGAGTATTTAGGAAGATCTGTCACCATTGTGTAGTAACCCCAGTCATGACCAACCTGCAAGCAATAAAAAAAACACATGGGTACATTAACAGATAAAAATAATCCCATACACGAAAGCCCAGACCTGGAACAACCTGTAGATCATGCAAAAATTTGCTCCGTGTGGGGATTGAACCCACAACACGTGGCGCAGAACCTGATCGCTCAGCCGCTACGCAAAAAGTGTCGTCGTTAATGCCTTTCGAAATAATCAGTGGAGCTATTAGTTCAAAAGATGAAGAAGAAACTGAAAAGTTCAAGGAGGTTCACTTAATTTAAGGTTTAATAAAAAAAAAAAAAGAAACTTGATATTTTGCGACTATAATTATAAATTTAAGTACCTATAGCTAAATTTTTCTTCCAATTATTATCAAGTTTTTCCTCGTATTTCACTTCATTATAATTTGAACTGAAAGACCATTATAATAACATCATTTAAAATTTACCCTAAATGAGAGGTAGGTAATTTTTAGAGGAAAATAAATGAGGAATTTAAGAAGAATGTTTAATATGATAATATCTCATTAATGAAGTAGGTACCAAAATTAATGATTACGTACCCCTCCGATCAATAATGCCTTAGTAACGCATTGACAGCTCAGACGACGGTCTACAAAATATTCCATCAGAGTAAGAACCTCATTATAAATTCATATGATTTCCTACATAATGTAAATAGTCGCTATCATTACAGGGATCCGACGCATTTGCTTCGTACAGTCGACAGCGTATTCAAATTGTATGCATAATCTTCAAATTTGAAATGCTATGGATTACATTGGATATTGTTATCTATATTAACTTAAATAATAAATTTTCTATCTACATAACGTAACGTAACGAAATCTATACGTTCATAAATTATATATATATTTTTTTTTTTAAAAGAGCTTATTAGCAATGTTGGTCACACATTACTAGTATTCTTGTTAACCCCTCGTGCTAAGCTAGATTGCTTGTGTTACGAGTGGGTTCACGTCGGTAGTGCAATGGGTGGGGTTCGAGCCGGCAACCACATGATCGCAAGTCCAACGCCCTAGCCATTAGGCTACCGCTGCTATTTGATCATAATATACTCATAAATTTATAAAGAACAATCTGTCGACTAAAATCACCACTTTTGGCGAATAACAATATAAATTCATGGACAAAACAAACCATACACATCATATTCTAAATATTATTATCTTTTGTCATCTTATGTGTAATTATAATAAAGTTTGAATCCCCTCCTAATAATGTTTACACTTTAGTATTTAGTTGATTGTTGTTTAAAAATAATAGAGTATAAAGTTTACTTGTCAATTATGTTTAGTTAAATGATTAGAAAAATAAAACTGACTATTTATGGCGTAAGTACAAATTGCTATATTAATTTAAGATGGTCCTATGACTATCTCGTAATAAAACTCAACTTAGATAAATAAAACATTGGAAATATTTTTTTGTGCGGACTTATAAAATAATACAGATAAAATTTATTGTGCACATATGTTAAGTTGGGCTAAAAATATATAACATCATAATCTTCCAGGTTTTAGCCCCATACGTTGACATCATAATTTTTCCAATCACTAAATATTCGACCCTCTTCTCAAAGACATAAAGAATTCAATATATTTGCTCCATTAATTCGCCCCGCTTGTTTTTCTAACCGTAAGGAAAAAGTTAGAATAACATACTAGGTATATCCCATTTCATACATAAATTCTAACAGATCGCTATATTTATTCAACACACTGAGCACTTAACATTGAAACTACACAACAAAACACATCAACGTCAACACAATTTGCATTCACATACTTATTTCAGAAATGCGTATCGAAAGAATCTCAATATTTGCCTTCCAATGGCATCTTATCGACATTCCGATATCCAATAAGTGTCGAAAAAGGAAAAAGATTTTACAAAAACTCGTTTGGGTTTTGGATACTGAAAAGTCGTCCTTAAAGAGAATTTCGCCTCGCGATTTTTATTAAACAAAGGCACATTAAACGAAAAGACTTAAATTGTTTTTTTTTTGTCTTCACAATAAGCCTCATGTAGGTACACTCGAACTCAAAACAAATATCTGTGGAATGGAGAAATATTTGGATCGAAGGGGATCGAAGTCACTCAGTAGTGACTTCGATCCCCTTCGATCCAAATATTTCTGCGCAAATATAACTGCTGCGCCAGTGCGCAGCAGTAGTGGCGAGGTGTTCACCTTAAGCCTCTACACCAAATATGCAATCAATAAAAAATAATCAATTAATTATTTAATTAACTACCATTAAAATCTCTTTACTACTGAATCACATACTATCATCATAGAATAATGTATAACAATTTATGTATATGTATAATAATACGTTGTTCACTATGTATACCTATCTTTTATTATTTTTATACCATCTTCTCTACCATCTACTATTGTAAAATTGTATAAAAGCTGTGTCTGTACATTGAAGATAATTATTTAAAAAAAATAAGTGGGTTTGGGTATATAAACGTCTCCAAATCCAAAAATGTGTTTTTTTTAATGTAATTTTTAATGTTGTTATCACTGATATATAAAGTATATGTTCCAACTTAAAAACTGGTGAACTTCTTATCTCAATTAATTAAAGAAATACTGAGATACAGCTTGACCTCTCTGCTGTATAGAGGCCCAAAAATAATTTGATAAAATTTTTTTTGGAATCAAATTCTAATCCTAGTATAGATTCAGGTGAGCAAAGCCGCGGGCAAAAGCTAGTATATTAATAAATGGAACATGCAATTCTAGTAGTTTCCATAGGGTAGAATTTTTATTACATACCGTTTTTTTTCCGTTCTTTCATTTAAAACTAATTCAACCTTTCAACCTCCTCACATAACTCTAGTTCTGCATATGCATACCAAATAACTTTTTCATTTAAATCAGTTCTGCGGTTTTGTCGGTCAAACCAATTTTATAGTCGGTTTTAAATGTCAGCTGCCAGCACAGTAACCTTGTGGTCACTGGGCCGAACAAAGTTGCGTATGTAATTATTTTTGAACCTTGTGTATTTTCTCAATAATTGCTGTGAACATTGTTGTTTTATTATTTTCTAATTTTAGTTCTGTTGTGATTTTTTTTATTTAACTCGTCACCAAAGGAAAAAAAATAACAATAGGTTTCATAGACTTATAAATGTGTCGTTTTAAAAAATTATGTAGGATATAGGTAGAATTAGTTTTTTTTAATCGTTGCCTCACACTACGAATTTCTGTATCGTGGGTGCGTTTACAAACATAAATCTATACTAATATATAAAGCTGAAGAGTTTGTTTGTTTGCTTGAACGCGCTAATCTCAGGAACTACTGGTCCGATTTGAAAAAATATTTCAGTGTTAGATAGCCCATTTATTGAGGAAGGCTATAGGCTATATATCATCACGCTACGCGGACGAAGTCGCGGGTAGAAGCTAGTTCTCACATATACAAACAACCAGACCCGGAACAACTTGTAGATTATACAAATATTTGCTCCGTGTGGGGATCGAACTCACAACGCGTGTCGCAGAAGCCGATCGCTTAGCCGCTAGGCCAAACGTATCGTATCTTTGCACTTCTTTATACAGAAGTCATATTTATTTTATACTAGCTTCCGCCCGTGACTTCGCCGCGTGGAATAGTTACTTAGTCTTAGCGTGATGATATATAGCTTATAGCCTTCCTCAATAATATGTAGCCTATATTATGTTGACCCGACCTGTTAGTAATTTCATGCAAAATTTGAAGTAAATCCATGCAGTACTTTTTGAGTTTAGCCCGGACATATAAACAAACAGACAAAAATTCTAAAAACTATATTTTTGGCTTTGATATCGATTGTAGATCACGCCCCAAGTATTCTTTAAAAAAAATATTCAATGTACATTGACTTTCCTACGATTTTATTATATGTATAGATGTATATAACAGAGTTCTAGAAAACAGATGATGCATCTGTTAACTAGTTTCATTATATGAAACCCTTTGTCGTATTTGCGGCATACAATATAATGTTTATTTATAAACTAAATATCGCAAAATTACGAGCAAGTTGCGGTTTGTTATCATTTTAAATGTGTCATTGTTTAGTATTGTATGGTTTTGTAGTAGTTCCGATGTAAATCTATACTAATATATAAAGCTGAAGAGTTTGTTTGTTTGTTTGCTTGAACGCGCTAAACTCAGGAACTACTGATCCGATTTGAAAAATTCTTCCAGTATTAGATAGCCCATTTATTGAGGAAGGCTTTAAGCTATATATCATAACGCTACGCGGATGAAGTCGCGGGCAGAAGCTAGTATTAAAATATTTTTCATAACCGGCGATTTTGCAATGAGCGCAGTGGCAGAGCTTTTTTTACTTTTTTGTGTACGATTGTAAGTTTATTAAACTGAGTAAAATTTGTAGATATAAAATAGTCTAACTTACAACAAATCATTTGTCAAACTTTTGGTCGTCTGAGTATAAGTAAATTTGCATAACTTTTTACGGGATTAATTTTTTTATTTATTTATTAATTTATAAAAGAATATTAATGCTGTGATTACGGCTCCCCAAATTTAATTTTTAATCTCGTTTCTCACTATTTTAGGTAGGTACCTATATACCAACCAACACCACACTTGAGAAAATTTCTTAGAGACATGAATATACCCGTTTGATATCCCATTTTAAGGAACTATTAGAACGCATGAAGATATTTTATTAGCAATTTAGTTATTGTTAATTTAGTATGTTTACCAAGTCGCACGAAAGATAATTCCCACCGCGTCTCAAGATAATATAATATGTTTTGATACGCCTCGAATTCCCGATAGTAAGTAACGGAAAAAAATCTTGCTAATGTAGGATTTTTCCGCTCTGAAATATCAACCCCTTTGTTACGCAAGAAAAATCTTGTGAGTTTATGTATAGCCACAGTTTTGCCTTTTGACATTTAGGTACTTATTAGATTTATTATTATTGAGAATTAAACCCCTCTGCCTCTTTAGTCCATTATATCCAATCGTGACTGCTACGTTAGAGGTCCTGGGTTCGATTTCCAGGTCAAGAAAAGCGATATTTAGATTTTCTATGAAATTCCTAGTAGCAACTCGGAGTTGGGGATCTGTGTCCGGATAGCAATAAGATTGCTCATTAAATAGGACCTAAACATACCGGCGAACGCCTCTGTCGAATCCTTCGGGGAAAACCGGCGTGATTGTATGTTATTTATTTTAGTATCCTACTAATATTATGTGAAAGTTTGTGAGGATGGATGGATGGATGTTTGTTACTCTTTCACGCCAGAACGACTTCGTCTGCGTGGACTTCAGATAAAAAGTAGCCCTTGTGTTATTCCAGACTATAATCTATCTCTGTGCCAAATTTTATCCACATCCGTTCAGGCGTTCTGGCGTGAAAGAGTAACAAACATCCATCCAGCCATCCATCCATCCATCCTCACAAACTTTCAATTTTATAATATCAGTAGGATAGGAAGTAGGATAACTATAAAAATAATATCATAGGTATATAAAATTCTCGTGTCACAATGCTAGTTACCATTCTCCTCCGAAACGGCTTGACCGATTTTTATGAAATTCAGTAGTTCTGAGAATCGGCTACTATCTATTTTTAATCTTAATAAAATCTTCTATATATTTTGATAAAGTTAGGGATTCTCCACCCGTGCGAAGCCGGGGCGGGCCGCTAGTCTGACCAACCAAAATCTGACTTTATAATTATAAACGATACGAAAATAGCTCTCCATAAATAAGTTTGTATAAAAGAAACGTCGCACTGAACATGTTTTATTTCTGGCATTATATCCTCTATATCCTGTCCCATCATGAACATTATAAGCGGCGGTAGCCTAATGGCTAGGGCGTCGGACTTGCGATCATTTGGTTGCCGGTTCGAACCCCACCCATTGCACTACCGACGTGAACCCACTCGTAACACAAGCAATCTAGCTTAGCACGAGGGGTTAACAAGAATACTAGTAATGTGCGACATTGCTAGTAAGCTTTTTAAAAAAAAATGAAAGTAGGCAGGTACTTACCGCAGCCCAAACTAGCGCCCACACTGGCGCAGACCGCAGCAGTGCCTTCCAGGGCACCGGGTCTTTAGTGCTCGTGTTTTCAGCCGTGGTCACGTTGTTATTTAAGTACGTCAGCTCTTTCTTGGAGATGTATGGATGGGAGTTTGGTGTGCTGTAGCAAAACATGCTCTGAAAAGAAAAAGAAATATTATCTTTACTAATATTATAAAGAGGAAAGATTTGTAACGAATTGGCTCAAAAATGCTACATTATTCCAGATTAACATATTATGCTGTAGAATATTTTGGAACTTGATTTTGGGCCATTAGTTATCTATATCATTGAAGGCGATAATGGCGCTTATATTTAAGAAAATAAAAGAAAAGAAGGAATAAGAAAATAAGATGCTGCGTCGACCACAAATAAATTGGGACAGAGGCAGAAAGACAGAAAAAGAACGTCATTTTATTTTATATATTCCTACAAATTGAAACTAAAATTCCTTTAAAGATGTCCAAAACTTTCAATTAACTTTTTGACTTCCAAAGCTTTAATCACAGAGTATAAAATACACATAATTAAAGTCTCCTAATCTATTCAAATTAAGAGCAAAGTCAATTGACAACAATCACTGAACACTAATCCACCCTCTTAGCCTATAAGTGGCCATAAAATGCCCATAAACTCGTGTGTCAATTTACAAGGACACGGCAATTTGCCGTGATCGTGATTACGTGCCTAGTAATTTTATTCACGGCTTTTCAAGTTTTTTATTGCGATAACTTATTTATTGCTTTTACCATGTCCAAATTGATTGAATTTTTCGACTATCGATATAATATCATCATCTGCCTCATTAGCCAAGTGATCCTAAGCGCGACTGCTATGTTAGAGGTCCTAGGTTCGATTCCCACGCCTCTTTCTAACCCTTCGGGGAATACAGGCGTGATGGTATGATATGACGCATGATGCTTGAATTCCCCGATGAGTAAGGCAGAAATGTAATAATGTACACCCACTGTTCGCCGGTACGTTTAAGTCCCATGTAATAGGGGCAAGCCTATTGCCAATAACCAGATGCAAATACAAACTCCAAGCTCCTACTGAGTACTGACAATTTCATGATAAAAAAAAACACAATTATATTTTGCTCAACCTGAGAATTGCCATGACCTCTAGCGCAGCTGTTCGGTTAGGGCCACTCATAGGCTTTTAAAGAGAACGGACTGAGCGTTCAGCTTTACATTTTGATTATGTGAATTCGGGCAGAAAAGCGTGAAGGAGAGGAAGCGAGCGGCCAGTAGTTTTGACCGTTTTTTATAAGTTTGATTGGACTTGCATGAGCGGATCACCTACAAGACAGAGATGTGTTAATACCCATCTAGAAAGAGAAAAAGTCGATTTCATACAGGTATTTTATTTTATTTTATTTATTAGGATTTCCAACGAAAAATACACATTATATGCAAAAAATACATATACAAATACCTTGTGTTTCTTCATTTACAGGAAATCACAGCAAGCTTAGCTTAGGAACATCTAGGTACAATTAAATTACTGTTAAATTACATAATTTTGCGATTGCTTAATTTAGTTTTATGAAAAGTTAATAAATTGTTGATATTATATAATTATTATTATTGTAATATATATTCAAAGTTTATGTTAATTTGTTTTGTTTATTTAGTCTATTTAGTTTTTAGGTATTATTAATTCCATTCTCCATTCATGTCTATGACCACTAGACTGTAAAGACAGTTTGTAGTTTTTAACTAGGTACCTTCTTTATGTATGTATTATAGGCTAATTTAAATTTATCACCTTTATTTTTACAAAAGATTAGTTTATCGAGAAATGTGCACAGTATACCTCAAGAATATACAAACTGATATTTGAATTTTCATCTCATTTTATTAGCTTGCAGCATTATCTCGATAGCTTACCAATATCCAGATAGAAAAGGGATGAGCTGTTTCGTGCTCCTTTTTGTATCGGACCAATATTTCTTTTGTTGTTTCAATTTAATTTAAAGTTTTATATTAGGCAATATTGGAAAAATAAAGCATCATAATGAGGCGTTTTTTCTTAAAAATCTTGCAAATGCACGCATATAGATACTAGCATATGCGTGCATTTGCAAGACCAAATACACAAATGAATAGACCCAAAACAACCACCTGTATGTAGATCATAAAATATTTGATCAGTGCGAGGTTCGAACTGACAACACATAGCATAGAAGCCGATTGCTCAGCAATTACGCCAATTGTGTCGTCAAATCATGTCGCACTGTAAATGTCGTGTAAAATATAAATTATTTTATTATTATTTATAAACGCAATAATTATTCAACATCATCAATCATCAATGCCGGAAGAAGTCCTTAATAACGTTTCCTACATAATAAGGATCTTGCCATAATCGTTAGGTTTTATGGGAGCATGAGTATAATTTCCTAGAAGTATTAATCATTGTTTTATTATAAGTTTGTAGGTACTCACAGTGAGCTCATCCGGAGCTTATTTTTGATAAGTTCACTTTGTCTAGGCTGTTTAATATAGGTATTACAATAAATATTTTGTATTTAAATATATTTTTTATGGGATACGGGCAAACGATCATACCGATAGCCTGATGGTAAGCGATTAACGTCGCCCATGGTCATCCGCGACATCAGATGTGTCCTTTACAAGTGCGTTGCCAGCCTTTTAAAAGGGTTTGGGCCTCCGGTATCCTCACTCACTCAGCGAAACACAACGTAAGAGTTGTTCCACTTATTTCCGTCTCCAAACCCACATCCCGTAAGTACACCCTAAGCAACACTCTCATCGAATCGAACAATATCATGCACTCAGAGGCATCCTCTTAAATTTGCTGTAAAGTTCTTTTGCCTCCGACTACATTAGATTGTTCGTCCCGGAACTTGGAATGATATAAGAAAAGTATATACTTACCCATAACAAAAACCACAGAATCCCGAAGCCTCCAAAGAAGTAGAAGACATAAGACCAATCTCTTCCATCTGCTAGCAATATGCCAGACATGAAGGATCCGAAGATGTTGCCGATCTGAGCTCCTCCAAATACGAGCGCTCCTTGGAATGACCGCTCGTGAGGCGGCACCCATCGCGCCAACATTATCATGAGAGCTGGCATTGTGGGACCCTGTAAAAGAAACCATCTACACTTAAGGCTGGCAGCATACACACATTTTCCTTATTCGGTTTTCAAATTCGTTCTGTGTATGCGGACATCCGAATGCATGGAACCAATAATGTTTTCTTTGTTTCCGAACGAGACAAATTCCGTGAGTACGTTTCGGACGCACACCCGCGCGTTCGGGGTACAAGTCCGGCTGACCGAATTTTCAACACAAATGTAATAAACCAAAATAAATCGTAATTCAAACACAATTTAAAGTTCCGGTATACCGTTAGTCTAAGCTCCTGCTCAGCGATTTCATCCAAAATGCTTCACTGGAAATAAATGTAATCGAAAGTCATTCTCGATAACTTTACCAAGTTTTGACGATTTTCCGGTTGTTTATGTCCAGTGAAGTAGTAGTAGACAAAATGGTACATTAGGAACCAAGATTAAAGGTATCTCAATCTGAATAATAACAGAATTTGATAAAATATTGTGTAGATTATGATTGATTTTGTGATTAATTCAAGCTCCGCTGGACCCGTATGAGGTAGGTATTAGTAAAATGGACAAATTATATTAAGTAACTAGCTTCTGCCCGCGACGTCGTCCGCGTAGCGTAATGATATATAGCCTATAGCCTTCCTCAGTAAATGGGCTATCTAACACTGAAAGAATTTTTCAAATCGGACCAGTAGTTCCTGAGATTAGCGCGTTCAAGCAAACAAACAAACAAACTCTTCAGCTTTATATATAAGTATAGAGTATAGATTTATACCACACCATCTTACCTGTATTTTTAGAAAGGTTAGGTAGAGTTGTAGGTACTAATGTAAACCTAGAGTTGTATGTTTAGAACTCATGTAATTAGGGGACGAGCCTATTGCCATGAAGTGGACACAAATCCAAACTCCGAGCTACTACATACCGAGAATTTCATAGAAAAACCCAATAATAATTGTTCGACCTGGAAATCGAACCCGGAAGCTCTAGTTGAATTATGATTCATAATGAAGAACTATACTGTACTTAATAACTTTCTGAATCATGATACGAGTATTATATTATATTTCATGCTGAGGTAATGAAAAATCAACAATAACTGTCTACGCCTGAACGCAGCTTTTCTTCATATTTCTATATTTACGAACGCACCCTAGCAACATCGCTCGCTGCGGGCTTCACGGCGCAGGAACGCTACCAACTTCACAACGTACTACGAGGAACACCGCCATTTTGTCTCGACACACAAAGTTTTGTATTAACAGAACAATAAATTTATTTATCATACATCGAGGTGTGATCTTATTGTATCGCCCACAATAACAGTGATTATAGACACTTTTGGTAAAGTTGAAGCAGAATTATTCTCCAAAACGCTATGCCATTGTAAAGTTTAAAATTTAGTCCAATTCTTAATTAAAAATTGTTTTTATCTCCGTTTAATTGCATTTGCCTTTTATTAACAGGTATAAAAAATCTCTTTGTTCAGCTCTTCACTGCCATGCACTTTGTTTTGCGGTGCAATTAAATTTATTTCATAAAAGACAAAGGAGGAAAGGCAAGCAAAAATGTTTAATCAAAACTGTAAAGAGAGACTGGAGCTAAAACACACAGGGTGAAGCCTCGGGCTACTGCATTCAGTGTTTATTAAAATCTTTAGTCTCATAAAGTGTACGGCGGCGTGTCGGTTCACGTAGAAAAAGTGAAATGAAAGTTGAGTATAAATTCAGGTAGGTTCTCTAGTCTCATAAAGTGTACGGCGGCGTGTCGGTTCACGCAGAAAAAATGCAATGATAGTTGAGTTTATGAAGGATAAATTCAGGTAGGTATTTAAAAACTGTCCTTAGTATAATTCCACTCTAGTCTCAACCCATCATAACATACTATCATGCCTGTATTCCCTGAAAGGTTATGTAGAGCTGTATTAAGATACCTACCTACAAGCTACTATTCGCTGTGTAATAGGAGGCGAGCCCGGGTACAAATCCAGGCTCCGAGCTGCTACTGATATTTTGTAAAAGAACTTAATAACACTTTTCTCGACCTCAATATCGAACTCAGGACCTCTAGCATAGCAATCGCGCGCTTCTAAATTACCAACAAATGACTCACTAGAAAAATAAGTACTTAGATAAAATACTATGCAATTAAATCACAAAATTACCACCGAATAATCTAAAGTACGTAGGTAATTTCAACACAAAAACAATGGTTTACTATTGATGTGGTTGTCAGATGGTAAATTTCTAGGTAGAATAAATAAAAGCACGTGCAATCTGATTGCTTCTTACACGAAAAATTACTTCCTAGTGAATTGCGGCAACCTAAGAAACAGGCGCTTCTTAGAAGGATACGAATTCAATCACATTATGTATGTACCTATCTATCTTTACTTTAGTATGACCATGATAAAATTACAGTAATGAGATGTATATACTATATCCATGATGAGAAAAACGTGAAGGACGAAGAATTATAAGCAAAATTAATGTTAATCATTCACCCCTTACCCCCTCAAAATGTGAAAATTCCAACGCCCTGAAACATGTCTTAAGACATTTCCGGCGCGCGAACTATCAGACGAGGCAAGGTTAAACAGTTGTTAAGTTTTCTGAAATTTTACAATTTTCTGCGCATTTTTTTCTGTAAGAACCTTCTGCAAAGTATTAAAAACTGAAAAAAGAGATGAATGAAATCGATAAAGTCGTTCTCAAGTTATAACGACCAACTTAGGGATTCGTTATTATAACATTTATTAACTTGAATTCACGAATGAGATTGCCGATATATCCAACATGTTTGCTCTCGGTAGTCATTATACCGACAATTAATGACGGCTAATAGCTAAATACGTAAGTGCCTTGAACTAAACCTGCATAAAGAGACTCAGAAATCAGTTCTCTTCGATAAATTTACCGTACATTTTAATTGACTTTCTGGGTCTCTGACTGTCTGCAGCTATGTTCCAGATGCTATTTTGTTTTATCTTATCTTGTTAAAGACAACATTAAAAATGTAGTTAAATGTGGAATGCGCTTCCCGAGTGGGTGAAGACCCACTCGGGAAACGCATTCCATATTTAACTACTACTATCGGGGAAGCCCGATAGATATTATCTGTGTGACGTTAAATCACGAGTTAATCGGTTTCTTCTAGGCAAGCGCGCTCCATCTAGTTAGGTCGCAGTATCGCTTAACATCAGGCGAACTGGCGATTAAGCGTAAGCCTATCAAGAACAAAAAAAATAAGGACGAAAATGATATTGCAATTTCATAGTAACGGATATTAAGGGAACTATGACGTAAGGTGTACTGCTATATAAATGCACACTACTGCGTATCCATAGTTGTATAAAACACTTCATCCATGAGACGCCTTTGAATCGATATCACATTCATGCATCGATGCCTTTGTAAAAGTACAATTTTCCATTGCAGTAATACTATTGCAGTACTACTAATAGGTAGTGTAGCGAAGATAATTAATATTGTCTATTATTTAGCCTGGATTACCGGATTTCACTGCATCATTGGTTTAGTGTTTTTACGAGCAAATGCTACGGTAGAAGCCCTGGGTGCATTTGCCAGGTCAAATAAAGTGTTATTGGCCTTTTCTGTAAAATTCTCAGTAGCTACCTAACCGCTCGGAGTTAACATTTGTGCCTGGTTATGCTAATAGCATCACCTGAAAATATTTGGAACTTAATATACCTACTGCGAACTCTCGGTGTATATTTACACCTCTGTCTATCCCTTACAAAAATACAGCAGGAGCCATTTTTTTTAAATTTAAATCTTACCAGCAATGCGGGTCGCACATTACTAGTATTCTTGTTAACCCCTCGTGCTAAGCTAGATTGCTTGTGTTACGAGTGGGTTCACGTCGGTAGTGCAATGGGTGGGGTTCGAACCGGCAACCACATGATCGCAAGTCCGACGCCCTAGCCATTAGGCTACCGACGCTTCGATATACGATGCTTTCTTGGTATACTTAATAGAGGTTGAAACTATTATCATTAATGGGAATCGAATACAGAAACCTCAAGTTTCTCGCACTTACGGACTCTAGGGAGCAACAGTAATGAATCCTTCAAGTAGTTAAGTAATAGCCCTATAACTTGCATAATAAGAACAGGTATACCAGGTTACATGATTAAATTTTCCTGGAACGAGTATGAATATAAATAAATGCCGATAATTATGTGAGCAGGTCCACTGTGCATTTAGCTGGTAGGTATCACGTTATTACGTAAAGCCGGGAATCGAACCCTTGACCTCTAGAGTAGCAGTTGCGTTCACGCTAGACTAGACTTATGAGGCAGTTATTAAAATTTGCAATAAATACAGTTAAAAATTACAATTCACACTGGTAAGTATAAAAATAATTTATATTGCTATTTCACTTTACTTTTGGTAATTTTCATGTATAAGTAAATGCCTTAGCAAATTTTCTTCAAGAAAATAACCGTGAATGAGCTTTATAAATCGTCTACCTCTTTTTAAAAAGAGGGTAGAAATGTTTTACAAAATACTCCCATCTTGAGCAGTCTTTGCAAAATCTTCAGAAAATACCAACAAATTTAAAGATAAGCTCCAGCAATATTGTTCAGGGCAAAAAATAAATATGAAAAGATTAATTACAGCGTAAAAATGACGCCAAAAAACTAGGTCAAGAGTTTTAAAAGGGCCGTTTTTTGCAATTTGCTGTTGTGTTTAATCTTGAATAATTAAGTAGTACAATATTTCGTTTTGAAATACCTTATTCCTGTTAAGTTGATAAGCGCGTAAATAGAGAAATGAAACTTGACCTGGATTTTAGGCGTAGGAGGTCAGGAGGTAAAAACAGCAAAAAATATATGCATACATGGAAATACCCAGTTATAATAAAATATTAAGTACCATTGTATATTGTCCATTGTACCATTCTATGACCAATACTTGGAAGGATGTACATACTTGGTGTTAGTTTTTAGTGTAATAATATAGTATATTCTATCTATTTATCTATCTATGAAGGGAGAATTCAAGTTGAATTTAAAGTTGATGATGATTCGAATTTGAACATTGTTTTGGATTTCTGACTTTCTGACGGACAAATTTTTTGGATAAACTTTCGCTAAACATCATTTAATGATTTTCAATGGTATATTCCATTTTCAGTGTCAATTTTTTTTTATATTACTATATATCACTATATAAACTTTACTTTACTTTACTAACTTTACTTAAACTTTAACTTTACTTAAACTTTACTTTACTATATAAACTATATATATTACTATATAAACTTTTTTATATTATCTTAGGTAACAAACAAGCAAACGGCCCACTTACTTACTATACATTCCAATTCCAACTAATACATATGTCCAGTCTATGTCGAGTTTATGTCCATTAATTATTTTCGCCCCACGGGTGACCTAAACATGCTGTTTACGATACTGGACCACACCAAACCTACCTGATGGTGAGTGTGTTTACGCTACGTTCTGTCTGTTCAGGCAGCAAACTACGAGTAGCTCCATTATCGCGCGTAGGCCATATAATTTACTTAACACGTTACTAATACGAGATGAGATTACATATTCTTGTCGGGGAACATAATATTACTCACCTCTCCCATTCCTTGCAGAATTCGCAATATGAACAGCCATGTGGCCCCGCCTATTCTGATCACGACTGGCGTTAAGAAGGTGAACAGGGCTGTGCTTAACAGTCCAAGACCGAGGGTCCATTTTCCTCCGAACTTTTCCGCTAAATATCCTCCAGGTACTTGTGTGGCCGCATAACCGTAGTAGAAACCGCTCAGAATTAAACCTTGCGTTTTCTCGTCCCAATCGAAGATCGCATACTGTGAACAATAAATTAGATTTAAATTAGAAACCAAGAAACTTGTGGTACCTACATCACATCATTAATTTAGTCAACATCATATTTTATTGCAATTGAATTGCAATTCTAAAATTAAATCAATATTGTAAAACAAAAAAGTCTTGTAATGTATTGATAACGTTCTTGTCTTCTTTAGTTTGTAGCAACGTAATTATATAGCAACACCACACCGTTTCAAGTTAGGAACGTGAGCCTACGTCATTATTCACCCGGTGAACACTTAAGCAGCCGGCAAGCAAATCTAATCTATTCTTAATTCGCTTAGTAATTGCTTCCGCTATTTTAACATAATTTAAGGTCAGTATGTCGGTGTCGTTGAAGGTACTCAAGGTGATTTATAATAATTGTAGGATGATAATAGGTATGTAAATAATCTTTATTTATTGTAGATACTGCTAACTGTTCCATGTATGAATAGTATCAAAACATACGAACAAAATATTCACAATATGACATTTAAAGAAATTAAACTTTATCTTCATGGGATAAAACTCATGTTTGAATTACAGTGTCCGTGTACTGTGCTCACTCTGAAACATTCCGTGTTTTATACAGATATAATTTAAAAAAACTAGCATGTTTTTAAATTTCATGACAGAATTGCCAATCTTAGTATTTTTGGTCATCCACGAACGGTGTCGCTGCTAGGCTAAGTATTGGCGTTTCAGTTTTCTCATACCATCATACCATCACGCCTATATTCCCCGAAGGGTTAGGCAGAGGCGTACTAGTGTACACCCACAGTTCGCCGGTATGTTTAGGTCCCATGTAATAGGGGGCGAGCCTATTGCCATTAACCGGGCACAAATTCCAAACTTCGAGCTGCTACTGGGAATTTCATAGAAAAACCCAATAACACTTCGCTCGACCTGGGAATCAAACCCAGGACCCCTAGCGTAGCAGTCGCGCTCTGGACCACTAGGCTAATGAGGCAGTTTAAAAAATAAATACTCTAGTAATAAGAACTAACTTCTTCCGGTTACATAATACCTCAACTGAAAATCACTAACCTGCCCGCTAAAATTAATAAAACATTATTTATTTAATCGTAGCATCGGAAACACTGTTTATAGACACATTCAGCTATCGTTTTGAATACAATTGGTATAACAATGCTATAGTACTAGAAACAATAACATGTTAACAAATTGATAACTCGTCTACAATTATCATAATTATGTACTTATACACAACTTTCTAACCATAATCACACCTGTATTCTATGTAAGGGGACATAGAGACTATTACGGACAAAAACCAATGCGCCCTTTGCGGAATAGGAGTCAAAGTCCGTGCAGGTGTCATTGGCAGGTGGGATACACCACTGCCCATTTTGTTTTAAGGTCTACAAAGAAAAAAAAAACAAAACGAGCATAACGATTGGTTGATAGGGACACATGGCTAAGTAACAATTAAGTTGATCAACTGATTTATAAGGTTCAGCTGCGCTCACCGCTGTCAGTATATTATGTGTGACTATTTATAACACATCGAGACCTCTTCGTGCCTGAGAGAGCACGTAAAGCTGTCAGTTTAGATCAACTTACAAACATCTATTACAATTGTTAATGGTAGTTAGAAGTCCTAAAAGCCTCCGTGTAAATACTTTTATTCACCCACATCGTGGTAGACTGGAACAAAGTTGAGAAAATACTTTGGGTAGAAGATACTGAGGAAGGCGGTAGACATTCATTGTAAATCTAGTGAAATGGACTTTTCTAGTAAATTCAAAGTGCTACCAGTCCAGTTTCGTTTTCTTATTATTTGGTACTTTTTCAAAATACTCTGATCGTTAAATCGTTTTTGAACGATTCCATTGTCATTCTCGGAAATAATATTTACGAGAGTGTTTAAAACTTTGCTGTTGTCCATTTTACTACCCCATTAAACTCTTTAATTATGCTTGTTAAGACTAAAAGAATGGAACTTTGCGTCATGGTTTTATGCTTAGAAACATTATACAGTACCTACTACATACGACCATGATTCTCTGAGTTTGTTTCGGCGTTTCTTCTCAGAGGTCGTCAGATAGGAAATGCCAGCGCCGTCTAGTGAAAAAAATATGTAAAACGACTTGTAAAAGTGTCTTTTAAGATCTATTTACAGAATTAAATATCATTTATCTTACATTTTCAAAATACTCTAATACTTATTTAGTTTGTATTACCGCAATCGGATTTATGTTAAATCGCATGCGCAATAATTCAATGACAAATTTTATCACTGCCATGCTTTCTGCCATGAGAATAGAAGCACTCTCATGCAAGACTTCGTTTATCGAACATGTGCAAGCATAATGAGTAAGAAGTTTGTGCCAAAAAGTTGAATACTTTTAGAATGCAAATTGCAGTATAAAGTCTCTTTACACAGTACTAGAGGGTATTTGAATGAGGACATTACCATCGCATATGTTTTAAAGTAATAAATGAATTTAGTGTTCGTGGTTTTTACGTATCGAGTAATAAATAAACTATAATAATAATTGTAAAAAACTGCGAAACATCTGGTACTGCAAGGATGCTTATAGATTAATTCAGTTAGTTCCTTTACGTATTGCATATGAATTTCATCACTAATTTGTCAACCGATTTTTTTTTTAAAGCTTAAGTACTAGCAGTGTGTGTCGAACATAACTTGTATTCTTGTTAACCCCTCGTGCTAAGTTAAATGCTTGTATTCGTTTCTTGGAATTAATAAAATTAGTCTTAACTTGGTACCTACTCATTTTTAGAATTAAATGTTATAAAAGCAATATAGTAGAAGCAACAGTTTGCGTGGCTGCTTCATTGGTATCATCTTCTAAATGTAAGGTCTGTAGTTCGACTCCCAAATTGTTCGGTTTTGTCTATGAAATACTCATACCATCACGCCTGTATATCTGCAATGGTTAGGCAGATGTTTCTTGTCTTTTACATAATTATATACACCGTTTGCCGATGCATTTATATAAATATTTAACCAAGTCACTAGAATTGGTAACGTTACGGAATGCTCAGTTATTACAACAAAAATAAACTTATTTAATTTCTTCTTAAACTATCATATGATGCCACCGAAGCCTTGTTGGACCTACAAGTACACATGCAAAAAAACACATGAACACAAAACACAAACACGAACACCGAACACTCACAAAACATACCACTCATATTCCCTTAACTTAAACTGTGACTTAAATATATCTCAAGCATATTAATAGTAACAACATACAAAAATATTAAAAATTCATCATTCGCATTTTCAACTTCTAAAATAATGGTTACTGTTAATTAATTGCTTAGTCGCACTATGATGTTTATTATTTCCTTGGTAACATTAAATGTACCCAAGGACCAAGTTACAAAACATTACAATTATTTTTAATTCATAGAAAAGGAAGTCGTGGCAAAGATCAACTGATGATCATCCATGACATTACCATTATTAACTTGTTGATGGTAATAAACAGCATAATTGCGAAACACCGCAGCTGAAAATATTGTATGAGGCAACGAAGATTGACATATTTGTTGACCCTTCAGGAGTTCCCATGGGACCTAATTATGGAGGCGGAATTCGGGTCATGGTTGCTGATCTATTGTCGCACACAAAAGGGTCAATGTCTGTGCGCATAAATTTTAGACAGTACGGGAAATGTGTTTATTTCTCTTCGTATAATTTTGAACGATTCCATTGTCATTCTCGGAAATAACATTAACGGGAGTGTTTAAAACTTTCCTGTTATCCATTTAACTACACCATTAAACTCTTTAATTATGCTTGTTAATACTAAAAGAATGGAACTTTGCGTCATGGTTTTGCTTAGAAACATTATACAGTACCTACTACATACGACCATGATTCTCTGAGTTTGTTTCGGCGTTTCTTCTCAGAGGTCGTCAGATAGGAAATGCCAGCGCCGTCTAGTGAAAAAAAATATGTAAAACGACTTGTAAAAGTGTCTTTTTAAGATCTATTTACAGAAATAAATATCATTTATCATAATATCATTACCATTTACGTGCTTTTGAGAAAAAAATATCCAAACTAGTAAGAAATCAGTATTTCTGACTACTTAGAAACAGGATATACCTATATTATCTAGTTTAGGAGTTAGCGAACTCATATTTGAAATTTTTGTATTAGCCTTTGTATACGCTAATATTTTATCTCAATGTAGGTAGGTATCTGTTTGTTCCTCTACAATTTTTTTTTCTAAAATGCGACACTTTTAAGACTTCGATTTTCAAGTTAAAACTTACCATGGTACAATTACTTACGCAAACTGTAGGAAATTTACACTACAGTATAAGAAAAAAGCGAAAATATTACCCTTCGCATGTACTGTACCGTCAAACTAGTTTGCTAAACAAATGTTTACCTTTCTCTACAAAGTAAGTCTTTTCAAGTCGTCGTCGTCGGTCTTTCCAGGCGTGGAAATATCCGTAAAACTAAGCAAGTAAAGCGTGGCGCTTAAATAATTATTATGGCGCATAGCTCGCAACACTGCGCCATATTGCTTTGAGCTAGGACCTGTACCATGCGAGTGGTATTTACTGTAAACAAGTTTAAATATATACAGGTTGTTTTTTATGAACATGTTACAAAACATTTCTAACATAAACTTTTTGTTATTAAAAAATACCATTCATTCGCCAAACGCCAAAATCGACACATCCAATAGTATTTCAATGATAGATTACATGTCATGATAATATGGTCAATTTTCTTCCAAAACAAGGAAATTTTACTAGAGGAAAAATTAAAACCTAAACTAAAGTAACAATAAAGAAGCGTATTTGAAATGTAACTACAATGTTTTTCCGAGTGACGTCATAAAACCATTAGAGGTATGTTATCATCCATGATTCCAAAGTAAGTAAGAACACATTCCATCTGGGACAAGTTTTGTGGTTGCGGATTTTCATTACACGTCACCATCAAGGTAAATTGACAAGTGAAAACAAATAGTGATGTGACAAATGCGATTCAACAAAACCTTTTTATGGGTCAGATGGAGCACAAAAACGTAATACCAAAATAAATCGTAATCACAACAAAACTTTACAAAGTCTGCTATGATTTGTATTGAGATACCGTTAATCAATAATAAATAATAGGTTTCCAACGTACCATTTCGCCTTCGCTGGAAATAAACAAACGACAGGAGTTTTTTCCAAACTTCTTAAATTTATTAAGAACTGTATTGACTTACATTTATTTGCAGTGAAGTATTTATGACGAAATAGTAGAGCAGGAACCTAATTAGCAGTATCGGAATTCGAATAATAACACACATCGAATAAATTGTGTACACACCGAATAAACCGTGTGTTTTTCATTGATAAGTTGGATATTACCCCTTTATCTTGCATGAGAATTTATCACCATAAAGTTCAGAAATTCCTTATCAGCCATTGGCTTTACAACGTTTTTTTGTTTTTACTCAGTAGAAGCTGAGTTTGGGATCTGTGCCCAGTTACTCGCCCCCTATTACTTGGGACCTAAATATCCCTTCGAATTGTAGCCTAAACTAAGGTATGTTACAAGAAGAACTAAAAATGCATTTCATAGAGAAATGCCAACGGCCATGAAAAGCGCTAAGACGATGTTTAGGACTAATCACATGCTGTCGTGTACATCCTCTGATGATACCCCTTTACAGATTTGTCAGTTTCTGGTATGGTCTTCTAAGAGGATACTGTGCTGATAGCGACTATTGGGTCGATTTTAGTTTGTAAAAAAATTCACACAGTTTTTTTGTTTTTTAAATATAACCCCTGTCATTAAAAAAAAATATTCTAATATAGATACTCACAGGTTTCTCAACAATAACAGTGGTACTGTTATTAATAACATCGTCGCTTGGGCACGCATAAGGGTCGACGTAATGTGATCCGTTAGATTTAGTTCGGTTGACCATCTGAGTGATTGCAAGGTTGAGGCACACACGCATCGTGTAAGCGTTGCACACCCCTAGTAGACCCATCACGCCGAGTATGTAGCGTTGAGGAATCACGCAACCTGGGGAAGGAGAAAACACGTAAACGCTTGAGGTAAATATACTTCCATAGGTATTATAATTTTTTTTTCAGGACTTAATCAATAACAAAAATACAAATTTGCTAGTGCCCTGTACTTAAAAATAATTTATCTTTTTAACTATATGACGTCATGGCTTTTCTTTGCGTGGTAGAGCCATGCTTCGGCACGAATGGGCCGGCTCGACCGGAGTGATACCACAGCCTCACCACACTCACTGAAAACCGGCGTGCAACAACGCTTGCGTTGTGTTTCGCCGAGTGAGGGAGTTTACCGGAGGCCCAAACCCTTTTAAAAGGCGAGCAACGCATTTGTGACTCCTCTGGTGTTGCGGGTGTCCATGGGCGGCGGTTATCGCTAACCATCAGGCGATCCGTCTGCTTTGCTCCCCTATCCCATAAAAAAAGTGTTAATTTGTCACATAGTCCAACTGGTATGGAAAATGCTACAGTTAACACTTTAGCCAACTGACTGACTTTATTACTTTTTAATGGCATTTTATGATGCGTCAGTTACGAGAGGAAGATTTTTGCATAAAGTTGGGTTGGTATGCCGATTAAGTTTTGTATCATTCTGAGTTTAAGACCTTGTAAAGATACTGTAAGTCTGTCTGTATCCATCGGTGAGGTCCACGTTGACCCCATTATTCCCAGTTCTATGGAAATTACTCCTTAACATATTTCTTAGTGGATGCCCGTATTTAAGGAAAGGTTTCGGTATTTCACTTTCATAAATAGATAGCAGTTTACTTACAGAATGATCAATTATAACTATAATTTCACACTTGACAAGTACCTACATAGGTCTGCACAACATTTACTTTACCGTATATTGCACAAGTGTTACTAATTTTAGCTACGTTTTAATAATTAATACAGGTATTACCTACGTCTTGGATCCAAAAATATTAATAAAGGCATCATCTTTGAAATTAAAAAATATTTTTTCATATAAATATAGGTAGGTTCCTATTTACGGCCAATATCGTCTGATATCATCTATTTTATTATGATTTGGTAATTGATTATTCTGTAACAAAATCCTTTTTGAACAAGTGGGTAATATTTTCTTAAGTTAAAATCAGTATTTACTTATAAGCGCTTATATTATTCTACTCGCAACTAGTTTAAAAAAGGCCGAGTTATTTTTTGTTCAGTTACGAGTAAAATAAACGTTTTCAAGTAGGGTTCTCATTTCCCGCGCGTGATCTCACTTGATTGAGGGAGATAGGCTAATCCACTTAGTAAGCTTTGCGATTGGACGCTTGAAATGTCACTCGAGTGCACGATATCTAAGTACACTATACTGTATAATTTATATGTACGAGTACAGTCGACTAAAGAGATAAGTATACAAGCAGCTGCTAGCCCGAAGATATTTCCGTAAAATAAAAATTGGAGATTGAGATTTGTTACGCTGCTTTTTCGTCCCAAAAACACAAGGAGGCGGTAAAGGGCGGACGTTTTCGGGCGCTGTTTAAAATGGAAACCGGACGTTCAAAAATTAGTACCTAGCAGTTGAATAAGTTATCTTGAATCAAAGTACAAAAATCAATCTCTGATCTACTTAGCTTGTTAAGTTGTATACTTAAGGTTCGCAATTCGTTATCACCCATATAAAGTCCATTACGCAATACAAAATCTAAGTTAAGTACAAAACCCGAGGTCGCCGAACTCGATTCTGTGGCTAGTTTCACAACATTACGCCCACAATCGGATTATAGCCCTTTACTTTCAATCGAGAATTGATCCTATGGCGCTTAGCTCAATTCTCTGTGACTTACAGAATTTTAATTGCAAATCAGACTTTAAGTAGGTACCTAAAAGTAAAACTTGTGGAATATTTTATGCTCATTGCACTTTGATTGTGATTATAAGCTTAAGCATCAAGCGCTATTTTGTTATTTACTATTAAGTTGATAAGATGATGTTTTATTTACAAAAAATACCTATGTTTTCGACTTGTTTGTATTATTTTGAGTACCGCTAACTCGTTTGCTACCTCATTTATTTATTTTTAAGAGAAAGATCTTCTCAGTTTGGGCTCATACAAAATTTATTTACTCTTGTAGCCTTGTTTATCGGTTTTGAAATACTGGTATTTCAAAACCGATAAACACGTGCTCATTGTTTTAATATTATGATTATGGATAAATTTGGCTAAAGAAGATCAAACTGCTGATTGGCTACTGTAATGTATAATTAAAAACAGCTTAGAAAATCTCATATTGAAGATTTATGTAACATAGCTGCTGTTAATTTTTTGCAACGGTTTTTTTACATTAAATTTTAATTCATGTAGTTTTATACTACCTAAGACCTTCTTGTATACGTATTTAGAGTCACTATAAAATGTGTAAATTTGCATCACTAACTGAAAAACTATCGCCTTGACGTGTTGGGGTATGGCCTCTGATATCATTGATTGAAGTGCGATTGTCGGCAAACGTAGACGTTAGCTTGTAATCTTGAGTGTCGTATTAGTTAATAATAGATAAGTTTACTACCTCATTGGTTCATGTTCGTGGATTTGTGGTTCGTATTTCAAGCGCGGCTGCTACCAAGAGATGCTCAGTTAGAATTCCAGGTCGAGCAAAGTATTTTTGGGGTTTTCTATTGTATTTTTGGGGAATTCTCTGATATAACACGGAGATTGGAATTGTGGCCTGTTATTGGTATTAGGTTGTCTCCCCATTACATACGACCTAAACCTACCGGCAAATTGTTCCTGACCTACAATTCGCTTTGAGGAACATTCAGTGTAATTTTTTATAACTAATACTATAGCTATAGCTCAAATTTTTTCACGTGCAAAGTTAAATTGGAATACAAGGTAAGGCAAATAATTAAATCTAGTAATACTCTCCTTGTATTTTTTTTAATAAGATGACAAAGAAGGATGCGGTTGTATCACCTGATAGTAAGCGTCAACCACAGACTAAAGGCGCTACCAACACTATTAATATCAGACCTCAGCTCTTATAGATAATGTATCATATGCCCAGTAATGTCTACATTGTCCTTCAAATAGAAGCAAATTAATGTTAGCACATTATTCCTTAGTGGCTGAACTCCAGCAGCAAGGTCTTCCTAAGCTTCTAACCTTCTAACCTAACCTTACCTTTGATAATTTTATCACTTCCATTTTAGGAGAAACTAATTTATTTGGAAATCTAGTTTTATATATTATATGTAAGTACTATGCACTTATTACGTTTTCTTCTAAAACAGAGTCTCAGATTCACAATATATTAACTGCATAAATTATGAATGCAACAAAAGGTACCCGACGTGCCTTCAACAGGGAACAAGCTTACCTTAACTTTCAAATTATCCGGGTAATATTCTTAGAAAACTTTGTTATGCTACTTAGACGTTATATACGGTGGTTACCTACGTAGGTAATTTTATTATTCTGTTAGCAAGTTGGCAAATAGGTACCTACCTATGATGAAGCTCGAGTGAATAGAAATATGTTGAGAAGGAATAAGCTGTATAGCGCAAGTTTCGATAGAAGAAGAACGTATTGATTTTACTACATAGTTTAAAGTAGAGTAACTTATGGTAATAGCACAAACTCTTGTAATTTTACACCGTGATAAATAAAATAATATTTCTGAAATTGCATAATAATCGATCCATGTTCATAAAGTTACCCAGTTGTTAAAATAATTTAAAAACAAATTCCAATTTCAAAAAATCAAAAGCAACACTTTTTTTATCTTGATAATAAAATATTAATCCATCGACTGAGTTACTTTTGCTTACCAGTGTATAAACATTTATGTACATCAATGTGCCTACTTAATTTATTTAAAAAAAACATATTTTGTCACATTCGATGACAAAATATATGTTTTTTTTATTCATTGAATAAATATACGAAAAGCAGTTTCTATAAAATAAAATATAGGTATTATTAAGTTATTATTATTTATTATGATAAGTACAATGGCCCCTACGTAATATAAAAATGAGGGTACATACCATAGCAATACTCTAAGGCAAAAATATTGTGTGTTGAAGCGTAAATTAGATCGATTGCAATATCCAATTAAAAGTCAGGTCTTTGACCTTTCTATGTCTATTTTTTCTCACTATCATAAATCGATGTAATATTTATGAGATACAAAAGTTTATTGCGTTTGATCAAAAGAATTTGGAATGGGCAAAATAACACGTTGAAGTCCATACCTATGAATATCATAAATGCGCAATTGACTCTATTTGCTACGTTTTTGACCTAAGCTTTTGTACAGATTTAGCTATAATTTGGCAAAGAGATAGATTCCATCCCTATGAAGGAAATAGGTTAGAAACTATGACCTCAAAAACTTTTGTTGGGATGCAAGTAACGCCTTGGGCAACAGCTAAACAGCATAATATCTCCACAAACAACATTTGCCGTGCCTGACAAAGCCTACACAAGTATCTTATATATATTATTGTAACATCTATTTAAGTTGTGCAGTGCAATCAATGTATTGAGTAAGTAAAAACAAAATATTATTTTGCGATAAAAGGAATCGTACCAGGAAAATGCCTGCTGATAGCTTTTATCATTTGAAGAGGCAAACACAACATGCCTTATTCATCATAGTTTGTCTCAGTCGAATAATGATTATAAATAGTAGATACAAAGTCCACGTGCTAAAAATAAACTGAAAAAATCAAAAAGTTAAAATAAATGTTTTTTTTTATGGTGAACTTCACGATTATTTTATACTAGCCTCCGCCCGCGACTTCGTTCGCGTGGAATAGTTACTTAGTCTTAGCTTGATGCTATATAGCCTATAGCCTTCCTCAATAAACACAAACAAACAAACAAACTCTTCAGCTTTATATATTAGTATAGATTTGTTTGGAAAACAAAGGAAGGATTACGATAAAATAATTTGTGAATTGAATTTGAAATATACTACTACTTAATATTATTGAAGAATGTTTAATCCTGACATGATAAACTCATACCATCACGCCTGTATTCCTTGAAGGGTTAGGCAGAGATATACTAATGTACTTATACCCAAAGTTCGCCAGTAGTTTAGGTCCCATGTAAATAGGGCTATCTTATTGCCATTAAGCAGGCACAAATCCAAAACTAAAGCAATAACTGATAATTTCATAGATAATAACACTTTGCTCGACCTGGGAATAAAACCCACGGGCTCTAACATGGTAGTCACGCAAATGATCACTAGACTAATGAGGCAATCTAGAGACAGACCTTTTTTATTATTTTTTAAAGTTATATTTTTTCCTTAACTGAAAAATATCCTTAGATATAAATAAACTAGCTTCTGCCCACGACTTCGTCTGCGTGGACTTTAGATAAAAAGTAGCCCATGTGTTATTCCAGACTATAATCTATCTCTGCGCCAAATTTTATTCCGATCCGTTCAGCCGTTCTGGCGTGAAAGCGTAACAAACAAACATCCATCCATCCATCCTCACAAACTTTCGCATTTATAATATTAGTAGGAAGGATGCCTCTAGATAAATAAACGTTACTAGTTCAAAACGCGTAAAGCTTAACCAACTTCGTTTGTAAGCCTTACATAGTTTAAGTTTCTCTCGTTATCTTTTACGAGACCCACTATCTCTTGGCTGCGGTACAATTTCCAACACAATACGGTTAAATACAATGTGTCAAATCTCTATATAAATGACAATAGTGGTAATCTTCTTCACCTACCTAATTAACTGCCTCATAAGTCTAGTGGTCTCAAGCGCGACTGCTACGCTAGAGGTTCTGGTTTCGATTCCTTATTCGAGTAAAGTGTTATTGGGTTTTTATGTGAAATTCTCATTAGCAGCACTGAGTTTTGATTCGTGCCAGGTCAATGGCAATATACTCGCCCGCTGTTATATGGGAACTAAATATACCAGCGAACTGTGGGGTACATTTTTACAACTCTGCCTATTCCTTCGGAGAATACAAGTCACGTCTGTTTTGACCTTAGACTAAAAGTGACTAACACTAGTTTATAAGTTTACATGTTATCTACTAACAAATTATGGAAGTGATTTGAAAATAAAATCTTATTTATTATTTTATTTATAGGTATTAACCAGGCACAAATCTCAAACTTCGTATGTACAACTTACATACAACATAAAACTTACATGTACTTACAACTAAGAATTTCAGAGAGAATCAAAACCAGGACCTCTAG
Organism: Acronicta leporina; assembly: GCA_947256265.1. Classification (NCBI taxonomy): domain Eukaryota; kingdom Metazoa; phylum Arthropoda; class Insecta; order Lepidoptera; family Noctuidae; genus Acronicta; species Acronicta leporina. Next base: position 10,308,046 of record OX366521.1, read on the forward strand.
CACAGCCGTCGCGCTCAGGACCACTAGGCTAATAAGGCAATTAATAATCAACTAATGGTATGCTATGTGAATTATTCCTTGAAAGAAACTCTTTTATTTATCCAGCCACGTACCAACATAACTAAGAATTATACGTCGAACGACAGAAAATCTACTTATCTTCACGCTTCAATAGCGTTATAATTAACCGAAGAAAATGACTACACACACGTAAATAACACACACAAAACCGATTTGCCTTTAATTGCATTATTTTGATTTAGTTATAATCTAATCTTATTGGCTCTCACTGTGCATTAGAGAACATATATAGAGATTACTACCCAAGTCTCCCGGTATTACCCGCTTTGATTAAGGGTTTCCAAGTAACGTCATAAAATATAATAGAGGTAAGTATGGTTTTGTCCGTTTAGTAATATAAGATGAGTAGAAGTAAGTAAGAAAACATTCCTTCTTTGGAAAGTTCTGTGGTTGGGGATTTTCACTACACGTCACCATCAACGTAAAATGACAAGTGAAAACAAATACCTAGTGATGTGACAAATGCGACTCATCAAAACCTTTTAAAACTCATAAGTTTATGTAATACCAAAATAAATCTTCATATATATTGACAATATTTTATTTAATTGTGTTATAAGTCGGATTGCGATACCGATGATCTAAGTTTCCAACTTTTCATTTACTACTACTTCATTTGAAATTAAAGACCGGAAAAACGTTTCGAACATAAAGGTTAGCAAGAATTGCATTCGCTTTCGTTTATTTCCAGTGAAGTGGTACGAAATGGTAGACCAGGAATTTAGATTATCGGGAATTACAATTTATTTTGTTATTATGTTTGTACGGAAAATTCAGTCACTCTCAAGGGAATTTCCCGTAGTATTAATTATTTCCCGTAGTTTCATTTACATTCCGGATGGTTTTCGAGGCAAAAAGTCCTTTCTATTTCTGGTCCCGTCTATCTATAAAGGTGCCAAAATAAATATAAATTTTAGTTTTACGGTTTAGGCGCTAAAATACCTCATACAGACAGATTTACTTTTGCGTTTATAATATTTTTTGTTGTTAAATGAGTGGGACTTGTATAATTATGCATGTTATGGAGCCAGTGATTAATAGGTATTTGTTCCTTTTACAGTATTTTTAGTAGGTATCAAATACGTGTGTCACTATGCCCGAAAATTTTTGAGTAAATAAATAAATATATTTTATATTTTGTCCTACATTACTTAACAATTATGAATAAAAACAGCGACCCTGCGCGAGACCAAAAACATTCTTAATACAGCCCTTCGTGCATTGAAGGGTATCTACATAGAGTCGCTCTCTGTTGTCATGCATACAATCTATGACATTTGTTAGTTGGAGTCAGAAGTCCAACAGCCTGATTTGGGCGATCGGCTTCTGCGCCACCCGTTGTGGGTTCGATGCCCACAGGTAGGTAGGTCGTAGTTCCAGGTCTGGGTGTTTTTGTATGTGAGAATTTATATTTGTAAAGAGCAATACAGGACCAAATCCTAGTGTGTGGCAACGTTTTTTATTGAAAAACATGGGCTGCGTAGGTCTGATGGTAGTCGTTTCGTGTAAAATACTGATATTCAGCCGCATTAGGCACGAAAACATAACATAGTTAGAAAAATACCAAGATAATTGTTGTAACTGGCCGATATCTGTTCATATATTCAAGCACACAAAGGTGGGGCTTTAACTACGTAATTTAAAAGAATTCATGCTTGAATAAAGCTCTACTTACATGACCGTAAAGCTCTTGTGAGTCCATTGTCAGGAGGGCGTGGCGCCCGAGTCTTCTGTCCAAGCAGCTTATGAGCTTGCACCTGAGCCTCAGTGTCATCCATATTTGTCATGTTTTGACTAAGGCCGAGTCTATATTAGCTGTATATATTCGATACCCTGAAAAAGATTTGACGTGGTTAAAATTATCCTAACAACATGGTACTGTATTTTTATGAAAATTTATTTATAAATTTTAATTAATAAAATAAGCAACTGTAGTTTATTTTTAATCGTAAAATAGTTATTGCAAAGTGTATTGAACTTTTTCTAAATAAACAGTTTATTATTAATTGGATACATTGTGTTTACTGATAATAAATGTACCTATGCGCAGATAGCATAATATAATTAACTCAAAATTTCAAAATTTAATAGGTAGTTTGATACCTACATACTTTATATTCAAACCTATATAAAATATTTACATATTACATATACATACTATTGAATCGTCTGATTGAATGCGGCTAACCAAGACCTCTGGTCAGTTCAAGAACCGAGGTTGCGTTCGGTATCAATTATATCAATGTTAGCAGTTTATACCTTAGTAACAGTGTATGTCTGTTTCTATAACAAATATCAGTGATTTAACGTTATCTTTAAACAACCTTTGTCAATAAAAAATGTTATTTCATAGTGAATGTTATTTCCTTTCATAGTAACTTGTGATTTTCGAGATTTCTGTGTTTTTTTGTCTGACACAAGATTAAGCCCTGCATCGCGGAAAACAAATATCCGTAGCACACACATATTTGAGTGGAAATCGAACCCACAACTCGCGGCGCAAGGGTAGTGGTGAGGTGATGAGCTTAACTGTTACATACGGCTCAAAATAACTGTACGTGTCAGAAGTTAACCGTAGCGAACAACTGTGCAAGTTAAATAACTTAATTAAGTGTTCTTGTGCAAAATATCTAAATAAATTCTCCTTTAAATGTCATGTATTCATTAAGTCGGGTAAGTTAAAATAGAAAAAAACACTATTTTTGTTTATTATAATATTTTCATCACATAGGTACCTAATATTTTTGCACCTAAATCTACGAAAAACCGGAGTACCTAACTAAACATTATATTTTATTTCGCTACGGTGAAAGGTTGAAAGGTTACTGCGCCCGACTTATTAAATATATTCAATAAATAAGCTTAGTGATATTAGAAGTACTTAACTAATAAAGTTACTCAATATAGAAGCAAAATAATATATTATCAATAAAATACTCATTATTAGTCTATTATTACACAAATTCAATCATAATACTCTATAATACAAAAACTGTACTTAAATATTTGCTTGAATAAACTCATCTAAATAAATTAAACCCATAAATAAAAACTAAATAAACAACCACCAGATGTTTATACACACAATTTAATAAAGCACAACTTACACAAAGCTCAATATCGAGCAGAAAAATCCATATAAATTGCACTAATCGCAAATAAAATTACACGAATTACATTATTTTAATTGTTCTAAAAATCACACAACACACGCGATCTCTGAGTGACAAACCCGAGTACAGTGACACGAATTACCAATGTTTATCATGTATTATAGTGTACGAGTATTTATCAATTACTGTGCGCAAGATTAAAGCCTACGATCCGCGTGGTCGGCGCCGGCGCATGGCGAATATTGTCAACCGCTGGGCCGCGCAACCAACACACGAGGTTGTCGGCCTTGAATATAAACAATTCTTTATGCTAACGATACCTGTTGCGTGGTTAGCGATATTGTAAACCTATACTCATCCGATCCGCTCATATCAGTTTAATTGGCGAATCCGTTGTTATGTAACTTACTCTTAATTCGATACTCTATAAATAACGTTAATTGCATTACCGATAAGGAATTTAATTAAGTAATATATGTAATATTCAGTTTTCCTATATTCAGTTCAAATAGGTAGGTACAGCAGTTGTGAGCAATAAATAATTATGGTTATCAGTACTATAGGTACTGTTACATATAAGTTAAAGGTCATTTTTCAGTTAAAATTTACATTATACAAGTATTCATAAAGAAGCTATCGGCTCTAAAAAATAATCGTAATTACCTATATTTAATTGGCTGCTTGCTTAAGTTCTTTAATTAGTATTTCCTATAAATTATATCTCAAAGTGTAAAGTTATCAACTGACTGAGACAGGAAAATCATTTTTTTTCCGACACTTTACACAGCACCATCTTGTCTCAAACTAAGCAGAGCTTGTACTATGGGTACTTTTTTTTGTAAATACATACTTTTTATACATAAAAAACACCCAGACGAACACAAACACTTATATTTATCACATAAATATTAGTGTACTGTGGGAATTGAACCCACGACCTCGTGGTCAGCAGTCCGGTACACGAACCACTAAACTACAGAGATCGTCAACATCATTGCTTGATTCGAAATCGAAACTAGGATCTCTCGTATCGCAGCGTGCTTTACTACTTCACCAATGAGGAAAATAAACATATCACCAATTAGCTTGTAATGTTATCTTTTCGCTACATTTTAATAACATCTGTAAAATAGTATCCAAGGAATAAATCACTACATATTATAAAACAAAGTCGCTTCCCGCTGTCTGTCCCTATGTATGCTTAGATCTTTAAAACTACGCAACGGATTTTGATGCGGTTTTTTTAATAGATAGATTGATTCAAGAGGAAGGTTTTAAGCTATTTAACATCACGCTACGACTCTTAGGGACGGGGCAGCGTGGGTGAAACCGCGGGGGGTCGCTAGTAGAATATAATAGGAGGAATAATAGCATTGTGTTTCGACGAGTGTCTGAGGATACCGACGAGGCTCAAACTCTCTTAAAAGGTGGGCACCGCACTTGAGACTTTTCTGGTGTTGCGGGTGTCCAAGGGCGGTGGTAATCGCTTGCCATCAGGCGATATGACTGCCAGTATTTCCCCCTAGCCCATAAAAAAAACTACAAGACGTAGTTAACCTATATTGATGCAAAAGTCGAATTAAGTTATCATTGAGTTAATTAACTTCGAGTTTGTTTATTTAACCGCCGTTTATTTTAAAGTAATCGCAATAGATAAATATGGTGTGTGTCAGATATTTGACATCTGCATGAGATAAGTACGTAGTAACTACAAAAGACAGACTGTCATGTAAAGTTATACGACCATACTGATTTCTGTCACTTACAAATACATACAAATGTATATGTATGTATTGTATATGTATGTATGGGAACTAAATAATATCAATATACCTCGATAAAATCCGTAAAAAGTAGTTTCATTTCAATGTTATACGACCAATTAAGTACGAAGCAAATTCAATTAACGGAATAAAAAACGGACTTTATTTAAAATTATCGACCCACGTGTAACATCTCCTGCGTAAACTCTCCATTTAATTTCCAACTTTTCCCTATATTTTCATTGTTTGTTTTGTTATTTTTTCGCCATCTCCCGACACTAATGAACGTAACTAAAAAAATATCCAATTTGGTGCAATCGTTCGAAAGTAAGGTACGCGTACCATACATACATTTTGGCGATTCATTTTTATGAAATACGAAAATCATTAGCTTCGTCATTCTATTTTTAAGAGTTTAGTTTATTGTTTACTAGCTACCCGCCCGCGGTTTCACCCGCGCTGCCCCGGTCCTAAGAGTCATAGCGTGATGTTAAATAGCTTAAAACCTTCCTCTTAAATCACTCTATCTATTAAAAAAAACCGCATCAAAATCCGTTGCGTAGTTTAAAAGATCTAAGCATACATAGGGACAGACAGCGGGAAACGACTTTGTTTTATATTAGGTAGTGATTATATAGTTTGTAATATTGAAATATTTCTATTCTAACTGTTTCTGTTCTCATGTAAGTGAATTGTAAAATTCTTATGAGTAATAAATATGTCTCAAACCTCAACAAAAGAAAGTAGGTATTTTCTAAGTTAGAGAACAAATAATATTATTGAGCTAAAGTAACATCACTGTTAGACTCGTTGGATAAATGCGACAGGTAGAGTTTTCACAATTCAAATCTTTTCACAAGTATTCAATGCCAATAGATTAATATTATAAATTATTGAATGTATTTAATTAAATGCAGGAATTTTTCTAGCCACATGAAAGCAAAAAAAAAAACTTTGATCTAAAATTCAAATATTTCTAATTATATTAGTGACATCAAGAATTAAATTAAACTATAAATGTCATAAACTTGAACGAAAATGTTGATTTATCTGAAGGCCATTTTCTCATGAATATTTAAAATCGTTATCTTCGTTGTTTAAGCTAAATCGAGAAATGACGTAATGATCGCCGACATATTTACGGTCACATTGTTGGAAAGAACAAGTTACATAAATAACTAATACATATTAAGTACATAGTGGTATTAACAATAGTAAGGTATAAAAATGCATACTTACTTAAAAATCTCTTGGAAATCGCGAAGCGTTATCTGCATTAAAAGCGCTAGGTATGACGTCAGAATGTAGGTTAATATATAATTAATAATTAACCTTATTTGGTTTAGTTTTATCGAATACAGAAATTCTCAATGAATAAGAGTGTTAAACATTCACAAAGACGTATTATTATTCAAGTTGAATTTAAATTTTATTTTACCATGACCTTGAATGAGAAATAAGCGTATGAGAACACTTAACCAAAATAGGGTAGATTCACCCGTAACAATCTTGCTGATTTCATTAATTTAAAATAATAATTTAATTTTGTAATGAATTTCCTATTCAGCCTCCGGCGAATACAGGCGTGGTATGTTATGTTAAATATTAATATTATTTTTGATCCCTAAATCACGTAGACAGTACAACAGGATGTGCAAATTTCTTCTTTGAATTGAATTATTTTTATGCATACAAGTAAAAGATTTTTTTTATTTTAATGCGGCTCTACAATTTATTTCCAACGAATGGTAACGAAACAATAGAGTGAGTTACTAGCAAAAAAACTAAACAGCAAAAACTTTTCCAGGTACAATTATAAATAAGTAAGGTGGCATGAATTTATAGATACTGATTAATAAAGAAAAATCAAGTTCCATTTTCTGCTACGATTTTGCTACAAATAACAAGTCACGTTTAACTATAAAAACCGGGTCAAATATCACATAAATTCTACTTATTGTAGGATATTAATGGGATTATTCTATATAAAATAGTATCCTCTTAAAAAAATATTTGTATATAAAAACAAAAACAGATTTTCATACGTAGCTAATTAGGTATTGTTTTTTTACATGCAGAAAATCCTCTTGGATTGTATGCCACGCGGCTTGAAAATGGGACCTTGCCTGCCCCTATTGTTACTATCATAGCATACTTGACAATTGCCACGACATGGTCCGGTCTTTCATCTCACATGGTCCGGCAAAATCACCGGACTCCGTCAAGGCTAACTAATCAGCAATTGTGTATGCTGCCATCATGCCCAAGGTTCGGTCTCTTTTGGTTAATAGCTATTCTCTCACTATCGCCATCAGTCAACAATAATTATTAACTATGTGTTATGTGTTACGACGTTTGAATATTTCGAATACCTACCTATGTAACGGAAAAATAAAAAAAATCGGTTATTAAAAAGGCAATATGTATCAATATGTACCGGAAAAATAAAAAAACTGCCTCAATAGCCAAGTGGTCCTGACCGCGACTGCTACGCTAGAGGTCCTGGGTTCGATTCCCAGGTCGAGCAAAGTGTTATTGGGTTTTTCTATGAAATTCCCAGTAGCAGCTCGGAGTTAGGAATTTGTGCCCGGTTAATGGCAATAGGCTCGCCCCCTATTACATGGGACCTAAACATACCGGCGAACTGTGGGTGTACATTAGTACGCCTCTGCCTAACCCTTCGGGGAATACAGGCGTGATGGTATGTTAAAAAGGCAATACTTACCAAAATTAATACAATCGGCTAACAATCGGGCACTTCACCCTACTTGACTTTACAACCGCAAAAAACATTCGCTATAAAAAGTTCAACCAACTTCGTCGTTGTTATGCCGGTTTATCTCTAGACTCTAAGTCACAGAGCGGACGAGCGGTCCGTAGGATATTACCTACTATTATAACATAACATACCATCACGCCTGTATTCTCGGAAGGGTTAGAAAGACGTGTATTGTTGTACCTACACCTACAATTCGGTATTAGCCTATTGTCATTAATGGGACACAAATCGAATCTCCGGACTGATAAAAACATCCATCCATCCATACTAGCCCGCAACTTCGTCCGCGTAGCGTGATGATATACCTATATATAGCCTATAGCCTTCCTCAATAAATGGGCTATCTAACACTGAACGAATTTTTCAAATCGGACCAGTAGTTCCTGAGATTAGCGCGTTCAAGCAAACAAACAAACTCTTCAGCTTTATATAATACTAACTTTGCCCCGCGACTTCGTCCGCGTAGCGTGATTATATATAGCTTATAGCCGTCCTCAATAAATAGGCTATCTAACACTGAACGAATTTTTCAAATCGGACCAGTAGTTCCTGAGATTAGCGCGTTCAAGCAAACAAACAAACTCTTCAGCTTTATATAATACTAACTTCTCCCCGCGACTTCGTCCACGTAGCGTGATTATATATAGCTTATAGCCTTCCTCAATAAATAGGCTATCTAACACTGAAAGATTTTTTCAAATCGGACCAGTAGTTCCTGAGATTAGCGCGTTCAAGCAAACAAACAAACAAACAAACTCTTCAGCTTCATATATTAGTATAGATAATAGATTAGTATAGATAGATTCCTTGATTGAGGAAGGCTATAGGCTTTATATCATCACGCTAAGACTAAGTAACTATTCCACGCGGACGAAGTCGCGGGCGGAAGCTAGTCTTGCAATAAAATTGATAATATTGTTGGCCAATGTCGATGAATTACGAACTAGTATATACTAGTACCTACGTACTTCATATACTTACATGTATACTGATAAAGGTTGGTCCTTACAAGTACTTCGGAAACAAACAAGTTCTTTGCTCATAGTAATAAACTTACGACCAAAGTTGAGTGCCTAACTTGCGGGGATGGGTAAGAATATTAATACCTCAATGTCCATCCATCTTGTAAGCTGCGAGAAACTATCTGACTTGGTCGGTGGTAGGATCTCTTGGGGTCAGACTGGTTAGCGATCACCCGTACATTGAAATCTATTTTCGATATTCCTACTTTTGCGCGTCAGAGTCAGTCTCTCTGTTGTTGCCGGCAATCTTCACTCGAGTCTTCACTCAGGGGTTCTTAAGTATTGCAAGTGTCCATGGGCGACAATGACAACTTACCATCGGGTGGCTTATCGTGTGATAAATGAAAAATTATATTTATTTCTGTAAATAGATCTTTTAAGGACACTATTACAAGTCAATGTTTTTCATATAGGTAATTTTTTAACTAGGATGGCACCGGCATTTCCTAACTGACGACCTCTGAGAAGAAATGCCGGAACAAACTCAGAGAATCATGGTCTCTTTTAAAGTCCAGACGGTACTTAAATCTCTTAACTTAAATCATTGAAAAAATACACATCATATTCGCCAGTTTGTGTTCAATTGTTAAGGCAGCTATTTCAAAAGCGTAGACACAGTGTCCATATTATCGAACATTTGTATTCAAATGACAGTGTAATAAAATCATACAAATAAAACCGTGTGTCATACTAATGCTATAAATACCTTTTATACTAAGTAGGTACCTAATGTTGACGATAACTGACATTGTAGATTTAAATACACCAGAATAACAGATGTTAAATATTATATCCTTTTGCACACTTTCAACGTAAAGTGGTTATTCTAGGGTTTTATCATACCTACTAATATTATAAATAGGAAATATTTGTGTTTTTGTATGTTTGTAACGAATAAACTCAAAAATTAATGGCCCGATTTCAAAAATTGTATGCAGACCATGCAGCATTAGAATGCTACATGGTCTTTGAGTAACGTAAGCTAGCTATATTGTTAATCGAGATAAACATAACGTTACTAAGGTCACCAGTGACACCGCAGGAAACAGCTAGTGTAGCAGCAGCTAGAAATTTGTTTATGTATGTATAAAGTGTATCCGCGACGGAACTTTTACAATTACTTTATTGTGCAAATTCTCACAGGATTGGTAAAAATTATATCAAAGCGAGAAACACCGCGTTGCATAGCTAGTTTTTCATAATAAAAATTAAACAGTCCTACCTATTTTACAATGAGATAAAAGCCGATATCACCACGCTAGACAAACGTGAATTTTTATTATTTTCACATTATTATTAGCTGCTTTGTAAAACAACTAGCGATTATGTAGAACAGCGAATTATACAATCTAACTGCGTCATAATTATGGATTAATTCTTTGAACTCATTAAATAAATTCAGTATTTCCCCTTCTCCAGATCGGCATAAACAGACACAAAGCTAGACAGATAATAGGAAAATCTGTGTGACGGCCGATAAATGTAACATAATGTAATGATAATATATAAGTATCAATCATTTTCAAACAAGAGCTCAGCTGATAAAATTGATTGATTATGTTGTGTAATGCCGCTTCTAGTAACGCTATCATTTACTCCGGAGTATCAACAAGGCAAGTATATGAATGACTCAAGGTTAATGGTTGTATGGTGGTATTACCACGATTGTGTAGTAGCGATTTGTTTGCGGTACAAAGAGGGATAATTGAAGGCTTTTTTTATTGTAAAGTAGGGAACTCACTGAGGTGTAGCATTGTAATGTGTCTAGCTAGCCAGTAAGTATCCTGCTTAAGGACATAATATCTACATAAACTACCTCAATTGCCTAAATCAACGCGGTTGAAGTGAGGTCCCTGTTCGATTTCCAGATTCGAGCTGCTTCATAGAATAACATTTGCATGATCTGACTATCGAACCCACGACCACACGCTGAGTAGCCGCGAGGCCTTTATTTACATCACATAACATCTGTATCTAAACCATTGTATGTAATATTCTTATATTTTACTGCTTTACATAATTTGTATGCTTAACAAGTGACCTCAACTTCAAACTTTATTGTGTGTATTACTTGTAAATGTGTTCAACTAAAACAAGTAGTACTAAGTGATAAACACGATAAACTTAGAACCGGTTAAATGAAGTAAGTATTCTTGTTAAGTGACTGTTAGAATCTATGCCTACATTTAGGTAGGTATACCTATACAAAAAAAGTTCCATGCGATGGTATTCCCGCTCTTAGAAATCGCCCCTTAATGTTAAATAAGCTATACGCCGCTGGTACATTTTACCAGAAGGGGCGAGCAGGGCCGAGCAGTGCATATACCGACTCATCATATATTACTACGAAATGTCTGTACCTAGTGTAACAGCTAAGATATAATCTTTATGTTACCTTAGAGCGCGGCTTCTCATGGACGGATAAACCCGTACTGGGATTGAGATCCATGATTGTATAATAGTGTATTATTATTATCAAATAAATAAAAAAAGTGTATTTTGTAGTATAACTTTTTAATGTGATTGCAGCTCCGCGTCCGTTCGGAAACGTAACTAGAGGAGCACAGTAATATTACTCATTCTATTAGTTCGTGTACATCTCGTCAAGCACTATAGAACGAATTCAACCATGTCAACAAACATCTATAATGTTTAGTTGCCTCATAGTTTAATTCATAGTGTTTTACAACATGACGTCACTTTGCTTGTGTTTATAATTAATGCCTTCCAAGGTCATTCGTATATCTATGTATGTTTAGTAATAAGTACAATAGGTCAAAGTGGATTTCGTCATGGATGAGATAAAAATAATCAGTTACATTTTTACACTATTTCTCGTGTTGCTTGAAAAGAATTAGGTATCTACCTAGTAATAAAAAAATAAATTATGTCTTATTAATAAAATAATAATAAGTACATATTATTTCTCGTATTAAAAATAAAACTCAGGTTGTTATATAGGTGTAGGTATCCGAAAAAAATATTTTCCCGATCCTAACAATTGAGTAATGAAACATTATCCTGTAATTTGACGACACGTTTGGTAGTACTAGCGTACTAACGTAGCGGCTGAGCGATCGGCTTCTGCGTCACGTGTTGTGGGTTCGATCTCCATAAATAGCAAATATTAGTCTGATCTACAGGTAGTTGTTCCGGGTCCAAGAAAATCCTAGTGTGGGGCAACGTTTTTAAAAAACAAAATGAATTTGCCTTTTCAGCTAACAATGTTTTGGCAGTCATATGGTAGGTACTAACCATAAAACAATTGCAATATATGATATGGAAAATTGCACATTTCGCATTGGTATATTAAAGGCAATTGTTGCCAATTGGCACTGTAAAATACTGTAGCCAATATATTCGAATCAGTAGATATGCAACGGACGGACACGCATGCATTATACTGAAATAATTGAAAAAAAATATGGAACGAAACTGCTGATGTGGGTACTGTGATTACTGGTTAAGTACCTAGGTATTCGTAACTGTTGCTTGATTGTGTGGAGTTATGGATTAGATTCTACAGTCGGGCATGGAGAAATTAGGAGTTCAAAAATACCATCACGTGATCCCTAGAGCATTAGATAAAGGTATACTAATGAATATTTTGTATCTTTTTAAATCGTATTTCGCTTGCTTGTTCCGAATTGCTGCTGAAATCTAAACTTTCCTCAACTCTGGAGTTGAACCCAGGACCTCACACTCAGCACTTGCGACTAGTAAAGGTTGAATTCGTGCCCGATTTCACGCAAAGCGTATTTCATTTAAAAAAAAAGTAGTTAGAGTTACAATCTCCTTCAAATATAAATCCTTATAAGCCTGCATAAAATTGTCAAGGTTAGCGATTTTGCCGTGGGTATGCAATCATAATAGCTTTGCATACTCTTTCGAGAATTTAAGGCGTTGCGCTATGTCATGTTGAAACATAATGCACGAATTTAGCCATTCATCACAGTACAACGTGAATTAGCATAATTTACTATGGACAAGGCTAAATTACTATTTATTATTCCGTACACAAGTCGACAGTAGAGTCGACATCCAGAACGGAATACACGATCCCTCATTAAAATACATGATTAGATAACTTGTAGCTAAATTGTCCACTCAAAATGCATTCATGTGTTTTAATTGTAAAGTGATGAATGGATATTTATCTAGGTGGCTATAATATCGAATGGAATATGAATACAGTTATGGTTGCCAGGTCGCCAAACCTAATAGCCGGACAGATCAGCCAGTTTGGCCAGACATTTGGGTAGAAAGGTCGGACACCCTACATTATTAAGGATTTTACGGCGGCCTGCGGGAGCGACCGCCTACGCTCGGCCACGCTCGCCGCTCGCTCGTTTGTGAAATATGAAAAGCCTAAAAAAAGCCGGTCAAGCCGGACACCATTTATTTTGGCCGGACACGCAATCAAAGCCTAAAAAAATCAAGCCTACCTATGTCCGGCATTATCCGGACGCCTGGCAACGCTAAATAAAGTTATACTAATAATGATTTTAAGGTAAAGCGCATATTAGTAAGAGTTTTCAGACATCACACTTTATGAAATTTGACTGATTTTAATTGACAAATATTTGACCTGTAAATTAAGAGTCCGAGCGGACCGAATTTCCAATACAAACTTAGTAGGTACCTATCAAAATAAATCGTACATAATGTGTTATTATTTGGATTCTGATACCGTTAAAAATTAATTAAAAATTACCGAAAATACTTGACTGGAAATACCTAAATGTAAACGAATGAATTTCTAGATAACTTTAGGTACCTACGATTAGAAGTTTGGAACGATTTTCCGGACGTTTATTTCAAGTGAAGTAGACGAAATGGGACTGTAGGAACCTTAACTATATCTCAATGCAAATAATAACACAGTTTGATATAATAATCATTGTTTGGAGAACGATTTATCTTGGTAGGTACCTAATACCTACGGTTTTGTAGTCAATTTAAGCTCCGTAGACCCTAATACATGTTTATATAAAAAAAACTGTCTTATGTAATGCAATTTATATCTGCTTTAACTGTGTGGTCAAAAATATTGTCATTTTTCAGCTAGTACAATAGGAAAAAGACATTTTTTTTTAATATTCAATGTGTATTTTTAATATATCCATAAGTTATGTTTCGACGTTATTGCTATTCTATTTTAATTAGGCGCTGTTGAACTGAAAAATGTAAGGTTTAGGGATTATATATTTTTAGATTAATTTTAAGTATGATTTCTTCTCATTAATCATAGTTAAATTTAAGTATTTATAAATAAGCTCATTAGCCTAGAGGAGCTGAGCGCGACTGCTACGCTAGAGGTTTGATTCCCGAGCAAAGTGTTATTGGGTTTTTCTATGAAATTCCCAGTAGCTGCTAGGAGGTTGGGATTTGTGCCCGCTTAATGGCAATAGGCTCGCCCCCTATTACATGGAACTTAAACATACCGGCGAACTGTGGGTATACATTAGTACGCCTCTGCCTAACTCTTCGAGAAATACAGGCGTGATGGTAAGTTATGTTATTAATTCTTATTAAGTCAAAATAGTATCAAGTTTATAATTATCTATAACATAGGTATAAAAAATATTATAAGTACTTGAAATAAAATTGCTAATGCCTATGAGAAAATTTAGGTATTTATACCTTATATCCTACCTATTATTTTTTTATAGATTATCTTGAGAATTATTTTAATCAAATAAAAATGTTACAATACAATTAATAATTTACTAAAAAGATACAGCTAGAAAGACACAGTAATAAAACACAACGAGTATAATTTAAACAATTTATTTAAAATCTTTTTAAAAATAATACAATTCGTTCTTTTACATTATCTAGTTACTATGCTTAAAGTATCTTATAACAAATTTATCACATTCGCTGCAATTTACGTTAAGAAATTAATTAATTTACTACTTACGTACCTATCTATTTTGATAGTTTTTGTAAATGGCTGATAAAATAATTAAAATGTTGATAACACATTTATAAAATTTGCGAGGCTTTATTTATACGTTTCAGGGGGGAAAAAATGTGATCCCTTAATCTATTTTGTATTTTTTTTAATCTTACCCTTTTAACACTCTTACGTAAATGTTGTTTATTACAGTGGAATAAATTACACAAACATTTATCAGATTGATTTACGGCTTATAAAACAAAATATTTCTAAGAAAAAATCATTTATACGTACTACTTTTTTATGTAAAATCGGAAAGATTTTTTGCGATCTAACAATTATATAATCTATAAAAGTAATTTTGTTAAAAGCATTTTATTGGATAAAATCTTATTTTGTTTGAGCTTCGAGTTTTTCGGAATAAGTACGTTATTTCGTTTTTCGTTAAAATGAACGTAGATAATATTCTCGACAAAATTTTGATGTTTGGTGATATTGCCTTAAATTATGATATTTTGGAATGAAGAATATCTCAACAAAAATTTTATTGCACATGGTGGGCTCAAAAGGAACAAATTTAGGATTAAAATTAGCCCTAAATATGTACCAACCAATTATTATAGTAGCTGCAACGATGATTGGTACCGTCACTTTATAGATATTATGAGCAATGTCCAAAAACATTTACCTAAAGAATATTCAATTGAAACACAATAATAAAATATAGAGGTATCTTAATTATACTTACCTACTATTGTGTAATATATAGGTTTATAAAAAGTAAATCCATATATAGTAGGTAAGTTTAAAGAATATAGTGAACATTCTTACTTTGATTCGAATCTATGCTATTCAACAATTAAATATTGACAGCCAGTCAGCGAATCATCCATGACAAACTAGTCAAATATTATATTATTCTAAATTGCACACGGTAACCATGATTATATTTCAACACCGAAGCCACGATCAGGAAACCAATCGCCACTCACTTTAAAATAATCTTAACTGCAAATCTTTGTTCAAATTCCATTAATTTATGTACCTTACTGAACTGCCTCATTAGCCAAGTGGTACCGAGTGCGACTGCTAAGCTAGAGGTCCTGGGTTCGATTCCCAGGTCGAGCAAAGTATTGGGTTTTTCTATGAAATTCCCAGTAGCAGCTCGGAGTTAGGAATTTGTGCCCGGTTAATGGCAATAGGCTCGCCCCCTATTACATGGGACCTAAACATACCGGCGAACTGTGGATGTACAATAGTACGCCTCTGCCTAACCCTTCGGGGAATACAGGCGTGATGGTGTGTTATGTACCTACGGTAAGACCTATTAGTCAGCTCGAAATAATTTTCTCGTAACATATCTCGCAACTTGGCAATGGCAAGAGACAGGATAACAATGATGACAATATCATGTCACTGGACAACTACCTCGAGTCCTTCAAGATTGCCAGTTTCGCCAACTTATGTAGCCTCGGCCTTAAATTAAATTCGCCTTTCACTTCAATTAATATCACCTGCATTGTTACTTACGTATATAATACTTCTAAAATAATCGCAATTATTTACTTACAGTAATACTTAGGTTATCTGAATCCTCTTAGAATATATATATGGTAGACGGCAGACGTAACACCATTATTCTCTAACAAAAGAATTGTTCTTTAAATATTAAAAACTATTTTATATAATAACTTATTCACAAAGCAGAAATGCACGCGCTGAAATATATATAGAAGTTCTCATGCCGCTTTTACAACGGCAATTTATACAACAATGAGGTACACAACAAGGTGTAGGTCTTATATGTCTCATATTATAAAACGTTATAATTATTCATACATCGGAACATAGTAGCATTATTATGGTTTCTTGTGTTATAATGTTCCCCTGACATGAATGAAGCTGTGGGAGAATTTCCTAACATTTGTAGTGCCAAAATGAAAATGGCGCGATATAATAATTTGGTGACGTAGCAATCATCGTCATAGTTTATGTGCCTGTGTATTAGACCACAGACCTTCAATTTAATTAAACATTTTTATTTAGTAGAGTTTTTTGCTTCGATTTCTTTGTTCTTCTCCTTATCCTGGTTGGCCATCCTCAGAGGTCCGTGCTTCCATTCTTCAGGGTAGCCATACTGTCGTACATCATCCCACCATTGTTGTTTACCATCTGCCCAGAAGATGTAGACAACATTCGTGCCTACTAGGACAGCGAAGCATACCCAGAATGCTATCCGCCATTGGGCTAGAGTTGACTGTAAAAAGGAAAATTGTTCTATATAATAGGTACATATTAGCTTTATAGAACTGCAACAGAATAAGTGCTACTTAGACCTGAAAGTAGTTTTTTTCAAAATCAACTACTGAATAAACTACAGTGGTTTTTAATATGTGTTAATTTTCTCGAAAAATAATTACAATACCTGAAATTAAGGCCCATGATCTATCAGTGGTTCTATTTATGGAAAACTGAAACCTATTTATACAAATTGTTATTGTGTGCGTGTGTGCGTCGATGGTCGTTAGGGGTACGATTGTAGTATGCATCAATGTTGGCTTTGGCTGATATTACTAATTTCTTGAAAAAAAAAATGCTAACGTTTCTCAAAACGACTTTAGGATACCGTTATTATAATTATGACTCGATATTCTAATTGACGTGTTTGAGGTCTTCGCTTATTCAGTTAAACGTTGTATAAAACGAGACAATTAAAAATAAATTTGACGTGCAGATACTGAATACTTATTGCACATACAGTTATTTTCTATAATCCAGATTCGGAACAACTATATTATTCCATTAAGGAGAGATAGACGACCGTCTCTGTGGTTTAGTGGTTCGAGTACTGGACTGCTGACCATGAGGTCGCGGGTTCGATTCCCACAGGATACAAATATTTATGTGATGAATATAAGTGTTTGTGTTCGTCTGGGTGTTTCTTATGTAATATAAGTATGTATCTACAAAAAAAAAAGTATATAAGTATTATATCCATTGTTTAGTACCCATAGTACAAGCTCTGCTTAGTTTGGGACTAGATGGTGCTGTGTAAAATGTCGCAGAATATTTATTTATTTATTTATTTAGAGATATTCCTACGGTATTGGGAAAAACTATATTAGTCGAAGTAACAATAATTATTTTAATATAATACAACCTATTTATACATAATTGCCTAATAAAATTAGATATTTGTGACACATATCTCTCGAGAAAGAAGTTCAACCCGACAGTGGGTTACCCGTTCCCCTATTGAATAATTGTATTACTTTGTGAATATACCAAGCGGTAGTTGATAAACTTATTATTGATTCAATATTATAATAGCGCTTGAACTGAATGCACTGTCAACAAAATTGGATCAACATCAAAGACGTTAAGATCCCCTCTTGTTCGCCTCAATGCCACAAACTTGTCGAAACTTGACACTGAGTTGAAAATGTTTTATTAAAAGCCTATTATTGTTCCGAAGTTTCGATGACAGGGCTTCTTTGAAAATGATTTTAATTGGTTTGTTTGGTTCAACATTATTTAAGTTTGGAAACGGGCACAGTGAAATTATTACGTCTAATTTTCCGATTGATGGATTCGACTTCCAACTTACACGACTGTATTTAACTAATTTCAATTACATAAGTATGGTAACTATACGAGTCTAATTGATAACCTCCTTTTTTTAAGTCTGTTGAAGAAGGAAGGAATTATCAATGGAAATGTTAATTAAAATGTAATGTTAATAAAAGTTTATGTTTTCTTGTTATGTATTAATTAGACTATAAATAAATAAAAATATTCTGCGACATTTTACACAGCACCGTGTTATAGAAGTTGCTTCACAAAGGAATTCCTCGGTAGGTAGGCATATGAAGTACCTACCATTTTATCAAAAATATATAAATATCCGTACCTAGGGGTATCATTTTAATTTTACCTATATAGTAATGACAAGTCCATTCTTAAGTTTATTTATTAGTTATCTTAAAAACGAGTTAAGATTTTACATAAAAATCTTTTTTTTTAGATTTTTTCTAATTTTATTGATAGAATTACTCTCTAAGAATCTACATTAACCCTGTAACGGTTTGAATGTAACTACTTAAATGTAATACTCAAGAATCGTTCATGATTTAGAAATGTTCAAAAGTAGGTATCATTACATGAGAATTTCTTTCAGCAACACAATACTGCATCTCGTGAACGCACAACTGCCTCGCTACACGTATGATTTGTCACGTGCAACAGAAGCTAAGGAGTATCGTTTTAGACGTATTTCATCGATTCACTATCGGTACTACATTGAGGCAAGCGTAATATCGACGGATATGGGGGAAAAAAGGAGGAAGGGAGATAAAAAAGATAGGAAGGAGTCGGTAAGCTCAAAAGCAGCGCGATTTGCGCGACCATCGAGAGCTTTAATATCGTATCATCTCTGAAATAAAGTCACCGAGTGATACTAGTAATATAGATAAGTTACTAAGTGCATTCAATCACGACGTTCAACATGATTCCTACATCTCTACCATAGAGTTCAAATTCACGTGTCTTCATGCTATAAACGATTATGAAGAAATTAAATGAATAAATCAATACTTACATCAGGCGTCAATAGCCCTATCAAATAAGGCGTAATAATTCCAGATATTGTTGATGTCCCGTTGATCATAGCGGTCAAGGATCCCGCGTAGTTTGGTGCCAAGTCCAACGCGTTAACCTATGGACATAAGATTTAATGTGAAACTCAATGCTTGCCAAATAGCCTCTATTATTGGTACATAGAAATGAATGTGTCCTTGTAAGTAGAAAGGTCTTGTAAGATGTATTTTGACATTGTTTTGTTTGTTTTCAGCAGATTTATTTTGAGTCAGTTTAACTACTGACCTTAAACTTACTCCATACTTAATTGCATACCATAATATTGATACAGATGTTGTAAATATAAAAGGAGCAATTAAGGACTCTGTCGGGCACTGCAAAGTTCCGTTTAATTAGGAGAGAGGAGGAAAATGCGCAATTTTTTATTCATTTTAACATTTACATTATCTTTTACTTTTCGTTTTTTTATGGAATAGGGGAGCAAACGAGCAGACGGATCACCTGATGGTAAGCGATAACCGCCGCCAATGGACACCTGCAACACCAGAGGAGTCACAAGTGCGTTGCCCGCCTTTTAAAAGGGTTTGAGCCTCCGCCCGGCTCAGTCACTCAGCGAAACACAACGCAAGCGTTGTTTCACGCCGGTTTTCTGTGAGGCCGTGGTATCACTCCGGTCGAGCCGGCCCATTCTATTTATTTTTGTTAAATAACCTATAATATTCGGTCACTTTATTTATTTATATACTTTGGACTAGACAATGTAGACTGCACTATTAAACTGTCTAACTGTATTATAGTAGGTAGGTACAGCTTAGCCTCCAGGTTAGTATCGTCGTTAACAGATTTGCCAGTAGTCCAGTTAATTTGAGGCCAACTGCCTAAGGAGCATTGGATTTTTTTTTAAGATGACAAAATATCAGACAGGCCGCCTTATGCTAAGCGGCGACCACATTCGATAGAGGCCACAAGTAGTGTAAGAAGCACGTTGACAACTTGAGAACACAGTTGCACGCCCAGTAATTTCATTAGCTACATTGGGTTCCAACCGTAACACAATAATGTTAACATATCAGCGGTAAAATGTTACAAATGCACATGCGTAAATTTAATAGAGTCAAAATTAAAGCTCAAGGAGCCATGGTAGTCAGAAAATTAGAATGTAGATATTGATATTTCCTTTGGGCACAACTTATTTTTATATACATACCATCACGCTTGTATTCCCCGAAGGGCGTACACCCACAGTTCGCCGGTATGTTTAGGTCCCATGTATTAGGAGGCGAGCCTATTGCCACTAACCGGGCAAAAATTCTTAACTCCGAGCTGCTACTGGAAATTTCATAGAAAAACCCAATAACACTGCTCGACCTGGGAATCGAACCGAGAACCTCTAGCGTAGCAGTCGCGCTCAGGACCACTTATTTTTATATTGTGGACTAAAATAGGACTACAAGACATAGCAATACATAAATAACACTTTATAACATTGCCAATTATCCCCGGCTTTCCGAGTTGAAATCGATGGCTGTAAATTTCCGAGAAACACCCGCTTTGGCCCGAGGTATGATTCACCTAAGCGGGAATTTCCAGTGAAATCAATCTATCGGTTGACTGGGTTACGAACAATCAAAACCATGTCATCAGTTATACATTAGTAGATCCTAGTTATTCAGTATAGTAAGAATACTTTAGTTTTGCATATATTGATGAACCAACTCTATTATAAAATCTATATCTATACTAATATATAAAGCTGAAGAGTTTGTTTGTTTGTTTGTTTACTTGAACGCGCTAATCTCAGAAACTACTGGTCCGATTTGAAAAATTCTTTCAGTGTTGGATAGCCCATTTATTGAGGAAGGCTATAGGCTATATATCATCACGCTACGCGGACGAAGTCGCGGGCAGAAGCTAGTTAGATAATAATTATGTCGATCGCCTTCTGTGTGTGTGTGTCATATTCGCTGTATGTGTGTATACATGCTCTGGAATGTGTTCGATATGATTCTGATATAAATAATTTAATAACAGCCTTAAATTTGAAAGGAGCTGACATGGAGTGTGTATGTTTCATGTAATTTTATCCCAACCAAACAGTACAATTAATGCAAAAGTTTTGTTCGAATTTTTGGCCCATTTATAATTGCTCGAATTAATATATGTTTAGGTTACGATGGGGCTTGCATACGCTAAGCGTAAAATATATCTCTCTCTTTATAAAAAAAACTAAGTAGGTATATGCTTCAGGTCCTGGGTTTGGTTCCCAAGTCGAGCAACGCTATTAGGTTTTTTATGAATTTTTCAATATCAGCTCGGAGTTTGGATTTGCAATAGGGTCGCCCTGTATTACATGAGAAATAAAACATACTGGCGACTTGTGGGTATATCTAAATTAGTGCCTACACTTCTGCGTAACCCTCAGGAATACAGGCGTAATGATATGTTATGTTATACGATAATTACCTCTCGCCTAATTGCATGTTCTTATAGTTCAAGATAATTGTTTGAGTTTTATCTCTGTTATTTGCGAAGAGTGAAAGGGTAGAACGGAACAAAATTCACTACTATAAGGTGATCAATGAAATGAAGGTATCAATATACCGCAGTAAAAACCGTAAAAAGTAGTTTCATTTCAATGTCTAATATTCGCGTAAGTGTCAGAAATCAGTACCTATACTTTATGGTCAATAACCAAAACGAAGAAGAGGAACTAGCCCTTATAATGAGATATTTTCTGAAATTGTGCTTTCAAACTATAGCCAACTTGCAAATTTGTAGGTTAACTTATGAAAATGAACGAATGAATGAACTAAACTAATGAACAATCTTTATTTCGGTATAAGTTCACATTATTTCGGTTGGAACAGACTGTTCCTATTTATGATCATAACACGTTAGGCCATACAGAAATTTAATAGTCATGTGAGTATTCTTTTTTCAATTTACTTAGCTGAAATTTCATTCACAATGAGATATTTTCATGCTAGAATTCACCAAGAAAATTTCCAAGGTATCTACACAATTTTCTACGTGACGTCATACGAAGAAAGATAATCTAAATTCAGGTCACATCCTTGTTTGTGAAGCAATAAAGGAGTACTGACATCCACAGACTTATTTTAGCGAATCTTGTGAAGCTTAACTGGAAATATCTTCTTTGAATGTGTTTAACATTTGTTTTTTTTTTAATTTATTTTAATACGAAAAACATTTACAGGCTTTGCATAATAATGTATGTTTTGAAATATAATGACGTATAGTGACGTGGAATCAACAACCTTTTTAAAGTTGTTGTGATGTGCATTAAGATCAGGCTTTCTCCAATTATCTATCTGTTGTAAAAATAACTGAATAGCAAAGTGTCCTGAGCGCGACTGTTACGCTAGAGGTCCTGGTTTCGATTCCCAGGTCGAGCAAAGTGTTATTGGGTTTTCTATGAAATTCCCAGTAGCATCTCGTTAGGAGTTAGGAATTTGTTTTTTTTTATGGGATAGGGGGGCAAACGAGCCAACGGATCACCTGATGGTAAGCGATAACCGCCGCCCATGGACACCCGCAACACCAGAGGAGTCGCAAGTGCGTTGCCCGCTTTTAAAAGGGTTTGGGCCTCCGGTATCCTCAACTCACTCGGTGAAACACAACACAAGCATTGTATCATGCTGGTTTTCTGTGAGGCCGTGGTATCACTCCGGTCGAGCTGGCCCATTCGTGCCGAAGCATGGCTCTCCCACGTGCTAAAATTTGTGCCCGGTTAATGGCAATAGGCTCGCCCCCTATGACATGACGCCCCTAAACATACCGACGAACTGTGGGTGTACATTAGTACGCCTCTGCCTAACCCTTCGGGGAATACAGGCGTGATGGTATGTTATGTAATGTTGTAAAAATAATTATGATTGTAGTAACTGGGATGATAGAAGGGTGAAAAACATTTTGGATGGTTCTAGAAAATTATACTCAAAGATGGTCATGAGCGAAATAAGTTTAAGAACCTATGGTTACAACAGAAATAAACTGGAGCCTAAATTTAAAATTATACTTGAGGCTTTATGGGTAAAAATACAATATTGCCTCTATTCCCCTATCTCTAGTGGTTTATTTAGTTGGAAGATTTCTACAGCAATTATTTTTTTATGATATTTGCTAGCAAACGATCAATCGGGTCACCTACCTAATTATAAACGATTAACGCTGCCCATGGAATCCGTAACACCAGAAGAGTCTCAAGTGCGTTGCCGGCCGTTTACCGTATTATAAGGGTTTGGGCCTACGGTACCCTCACTCAGTCGGTGAAAGAAAACGTAAGCATTGTTTCACGTTGGTTATAAATCCATTTATTAATTTCTATCTAAAAAATATAATCAGACTGCCCCGTTATTCGAGTGGTCTTAAGCACGACTGCTATGCTAGAAGTCCTGGATTTAATGAAATGAAATGAAATGAAATGAAATAGTTTATTTGACATAAAGAAGTACACAGATACAGGTGACACTTAAAGTAAGTATATAACTTGTACACAAAAATGTTCCAAAATGCCCAGGTTCAGCAAAGTGTTATTAGGCTTTTCTAGAAAATTCTCAGTACATAGCAGCTCTGAGTTTGGATCTGTGCCCTGTTAGTGGCAATAGCCTCGCCCCCTATCACATACCTAAGCAATACTAAACCTAAACCTAAGCATACTGGTGAACTGTGGGTATCCATTAGTATTCCTCTGCCTTACCCTTTGGGGAATGCAGGCGTGTTGTCATCAATACTTACGTAGAATATACTATGAAATATTATCACAAGATACTATTAAATTATACTATTAATGTACGTAATATTACAAGATGACATAAACACATGGCAATAGCAATTTAATGATCGATAAATTCATGGTACTATGTATGTGTTTGTATAACGCTAATGGAAAGATGATGTTAGATTGTATAAACAAAACTATTGTTACAGTTAATGGCTTGGTAATCCCTATTACGTAAGACTTGGGGTTCTTACCGGCTCATGGTAAAAGTAAAGTACCTACTTAAGTAACTTAGAAATGGTTCTAGAATTTTCTTTTTTTTTCTATAATATCGAATATTTACACTACCACATAAAGCTAGTGACGTGACCCTGGGTTAAATTCAAGTTGTGCTTGTTACGATATTGCTTAATGCAGTAAAAAACCAGTATTTTTTCAGGAACAGTATAAACATAACTGCTTTTATAAAAGATTCAGCTTTATATATTAATATAGATTTAAAAAAATAAACTACCTTTTGAGAACACGTGCATAAAAGAAATAATTCTAATGCCCCACTTTGACAACTTTACGACAAAGAAGTTACATAAGCAAAACAAAACATATGTAACTTGTTTTCTGTGAGGATTGTTTAGTTAAAACTCGAAATAAATACACGGGTTCATGCCGTAAAAGAAACTTTCCACTGTCGAAATAATACGAGAAATAAACTCACAAACAATTCCAAATGTAAGAGTCATATTCGTAAATATTTCCATACCCCATTAACAGCGTCATAATATCCCACTAGAAATGTATCGGAAAATTACTATATTACCTTCATTCCGCTGTAAAAACCTCCCATGAGGGCCATGGATGCTATGAAGTAAGCGACAGCCGCCAGTCGATCGCAACCCGCATATGACGCCAAAATGATACATATTGCGGGACCGGTAGCAGCTGGAACAAATGTCATCGGTTCAGAGCTATGTTGAGAACAATCTCGAAGAATCACGTATAGGTCGTTTACGTATCTTGCTGTATTGGAAAGAATATCGGGTAAGTAAAAATTTCTTGTGTTTCAATATTGCAATCTTCATTCCCTTGGCAAATAAGAGTCTATACCTTTTCTGAGATTTAGTGATTAATTATTGAGTAGTGCTTTTTTATAGGATAAGTAGGCAAACGAGCAGACGGATCACCTGATGGTAAGCGATAGCCGTCGCCCATGGACACACGCAACACCAGATGAGGCACAAGTGCGTTGCCCGCCTTTTAATAGGGTTTGGGCCTCCGGTAACCTCACTCACTCGGCGAAGCACAACGCAAGCGTTGTTTCACGCCGGTTTTCTGTGAGGCCGCGGTATCAATCCGGTCAAGCAGGCCCATTGGTGGCGAAGCATGGCTCTACCACGTTAAAACAGTATTTGCTATAGATATGCAATTATTAGATACTTCTGTAATACCTAGTCTTCTGGTGCAGATTTGATTTATATGAGTAAACTTTATTACTTTGCAAAGAGGGCCACAACGACGGAAAAGAAGAACATATTAAGTATGTACATAAAAATTAGTAGTGTAGTGGCGAAAATCGTCATGAATCATCTGCCAATGAGATAAATAACAGGATATGTCAAACTGATACTGACTGAAGACATTGCCTTCCCTTGCTCAGGGCTATTCGCCACGACATGAATTGATAACATCCTTTCTTGATATTGATAAACAAAATAAAATAAATGAAGTTTTACCTATCGTAGTGTGAATAATCCTTCCAGTCTTTATCGTGTGCCAATTCCTTTTGACACATACGTCACAAACCCAACCGAATATAAAGGAGCTTATCCACATGGCGAGGTAGGGGATCGCAGTTAGTGTTCCCGTTGCCGCGATATTGAATTTGAGTACATCTGTCATGTATTTGGGAAGATCTGTCACCATTGTATAGTAGCCCCAGTCGTGGCCAACCTGAAGAAAATAAGACAATACTTATTCATTTCGGCTTTATTTATACTACATTATAATTATGGATACAATAAATATAAATACGTTATCCAACTTTAGCTAATAGGTTCTTCACATCACAATCATAATTTGTAGTAGGTATAAATCCACCTGTATTTTTTTAAAATAAATATTCTGGGACATTTTTACACAGGACCATCTAGTCCCAAACTAAGCAGAGCTTGTACTATGGGTACTAGACAATGGATATAATACTTATATACTTTTTTTTTTGTAAATACATACTTATAATACATAAGAAACACCCAGACGAACACAAACACTTATGTTCATCACATAAATTTTTGTGTCCTGTGGGAATCGAACCTACTACCTCATGGTCAGCAGTCCGGTACTCGAACCGCTAAACCACAGAGGTCGTCAAACCTATATATTATTTATTATAAACTATTTATTATAAACCTATTTACATAATTATGCCATAGGTTAAATTATGTAAATAGGTATTAACCTAATATGACCAATGGTCTGCCAAATCGAAAGTATCTGACTTTTCAAAAACGTGTGCGTAATAATATGCACAATAATGCACATGTTTGAAATAAGTGAAGTTTTGCATGCCAGAGAGATTTTTTCGATGGTGTGTGAAGTCTGCCGACCCGCGTTAGTCCAGCGGACCACTTATAAAGTTATAACCTAATCCCTTTCATTCCGCGACACAGTAATGGGTTGATTATAATGTAAATAAATTTTCATTTTATAATAGCCAATAAATTACCACTTTATTTATTTAGCTTGTTCTCTATTATATTCTCTACATATTCTACAAATATTTATTCTTGCGCGGATCGAGCCTATAACTCCTAGAACAGCAGCTCCCGATTGCTCAACTATTGCGACTATCGAACAGCAATAACATTGCAAATTCACTCAGGTGTCTTTAAAATAATTGTTCTAATTAATATTCTCTATGAGAACCAAGGATGGACCTTTTATTACGTAAACGTTTATTATTTTCCAATTAGTGGGAATATGAAAGTGCTTTGTTCAAATGTCCTCGTCCGTGAGGCCGCGGTCGGTGTAAACTGTTCTTGATAAACAATTGGTTCAATAAATTAAATAGTGTTGCGTCGTATTGACGTATATAATTGTTTAGTACTAATGCCTGTACAATATTTTGTAAACACAATAATTAAAATAATTAACCATTGAAATAAAACTATTTTTTACGAATTTTATCGCGTTGTATTAAATTTTACCATTGTTAGTTTAGAGTCGTAGATAGTTGTGCAATCGATTATTTGTAAATTACTAACTATAATTTACTTCTCTAAAAGATCTGGTTATTAAGGCCCACTTGCACTAACGTCTTAAATATATTTAAATTGAATTTAAACACAAATTTACTATGAAAAATTGTGTTTAAATCCAATTTAAACATATTTAAAAAGTTGGTGCAAGTGGGCCTAAAACTACGAATACCTATTGACCTACCTACTTATTTAAATGTTAAAATCATCAAACAAAACTATTCTAATTAAAGTAACTAAAATATTTGTAGCCTCATTAACTTACCGAGTTAAAATTCATAGAATATTTTACAAGTTTTCCTTTTTTAAGAAACGTGGCGGTGCCTTTTATGCAATATCGGAATGGTTATCTTTTTCATTTAGTCCTAGAAATATTTAATCTAATGCAACAGAGAGCCTAAACTACGAAAATAATAAATAATATTTATTATAATTTTTACACTAAGGTATTACGATTAGATATTAAGTAAAAACGATACTACACAATTACTGAATCGATTCACTAAAAAACAAAAGAAATACTTTTGAACATAATTATTAGCTCACAAATTTTATTAAAAAAATGGTAATGCTAAAATGTTTTTTTTTTATTTCATTAAATCCGTAGCGCAAATATCGTTCCATGAGATGATTCTGATTGGACGATATTTGCCCAACGGCTATTTATATAATTATATCCAAAAAGTATCGAAATACTTCTTGAAAATAATGGAAACACACAAATACATACTTTGTACTGTGCGTCAGTACTACGCAGTTCTACTGATGACGTAATTCTGAATGAATTTAATTATACATGGCATGTTTGGCGTAGCGGCTGAGCGATCGGCTTCTGCGCCACGTGTTGTAAGTTCGATCCCCACACGGAGCAAATATTTTTATAATCTACAGATAATTGTTCCGGGTCTGGGTGTTTGTGTACATGGTAATTTTTGTTCGTAAAAACATCCACGAGTCACAACACAGGAGAAAATCCTAGTGTGGGGCAACTGCAATCTATATATATATATTTTTAATAAGAACTAGCTTCTGCCCGCGACTTCGTCTGCGTGGACATCAGATAAAAAGTAGCACATGTGTTATTCCAGACTATAATCTATGTCTGTGCCAAATTTCAGATTCCAGATTCCAGATCCGTTCAGCCGTTTTGGCGTGAAAGAGTAACAAATATCCATCCTCACAAACTTTCGCATTTATAATATTAGTAGGATACTCACAGCAGCAAATAGCAGTGCCCATACTGGCACGCACCTCACAATAGCCTTCCAAGGTACTGGATCTCTGACGCTCGTAGTCTCAGCACTGGTAACCGTCTCATTTAAGTACTTCAATTCCTCGTCAGAAATATACGGATGAGTATTTGGGGTACTGTAGCAAAGGATACTCTGGAAAACAATAAAATCTTCATAAGTTGTTATGAATTATATATAATTTATTTATGTGGTAATAAATGCTGAACTCCTGTACTATGATATGAAAGAAAGAAACCTTTTTATTGTTATAAAAAAATAATAAATAGTTATACTATTTTTTTTTACAAAAACACCAAATTATTTTAAATTATTTATTAATTCAAATAAACGAGCTATAAAAAAACTAGTACGAGTATTGTACTGATAGTCATATTACATACATTTTAAAGTTTACTGACCCTATATAAATAAAATTTCAAGGTAGCAAGTATGTTAAAGCGAAAAGATAAGTTTCTTTTCGCTTTAAAATACTTGCTACCTTGAAATTTAATTTATTACATAGTAAATGAAAATTTATTAACGTCGGAATTACAGGAAGTTCCTAATCTGTTACATTAAAACAACCTATTTTTATGAGTATCTAGGTAATGTATGTTACAATTAGTTATCGGAAATTCCAAAATCATCTGCTGCTCTATATTTAATAAGATAATAGCCGAAATACTGTCATTGACCAAATTTTTTCATGTTAAAGTTACATAACTGCCTCATTACTCGACTGCTATGCTAGGGGTCTTGGGTTCGATTCCCAGGTCGAGCAAAGTGTTATTGGGTTTTTCTATTAAATTCCCAGTAGCAGCTCGGAGTTAGGAATTTGTGCCCGGTTAATGGCAATAGGCTCGCCCCCTATTACATGGGACCTAAACATACCGGCGAACTGTGGGTGTACATTAGTACGCCTCTGCCTAACCCTTCGGGGAATACAGGCGGGACGATATGTAATATGTTAAATTAATTATAGGTTTTAAGTCTGTTTGCCCAGATCTTTGTAAAAAGGACAGTCGATCACCTTCACAGTCGTTGACTTGATCCAAAAACGGGTTTTGTTTAATCATACCTTAATTGACTGAATGTAAAACTGTAATTACTACCAAGCGTTAGGTAATAAGAAGTAAACTTTAATTATTATTAGTTTGCGAAGTTTTGGTTTTAACGATCAGCTAAATAGCTTCAATAAAATTGTTTGATATTAAGGGCTAACGCACACTTGGGATTTTTAGTCTACCGATAGTTTAGTCGCTGTAGTAGTCGCGTATAATTTCATGTCGAATTCTAATCGTCAAATGCGCGCACTGCCATATAACTCCATAGTGAATCCCAGAACGATCAAAATATCGCCCGACTAAAAATCACAAGTGCGCGAGCGCTCTAAAAGCATAACGTATTCACTGGTCAGATAAGGAATTCGAAACACATTGTATACAATTACTCACCCAAGCCAAAAACCACAGTATTCCAAAGCATCCGAAGAAGTAGAACACGTTTGCCCAGTCTCCATTTCCAGCCATCAGGAAACCTGACATGAACGACCCGAAGATGTTGCCTATCTGGGCTCCTCCGAACACTAGAGCACCTTGTCTCGAGCGCTCGTGTGGTGGGACCCATCGAGCCAGTACGATCATCAAGGCAGGCATTGTGGGACCCTAGAACATAAAGAAGAACATATATTTTCTAAACCACATTTCAGATCAGGAGTCTGATGATGTCTGATGATAAGCGGTAACCATAGAGCTAAGGATGTTAGTAACATAAGGGGCTAACTCACGCCTTGCTATTTTAAGACAAAAGAGTTATAAAGTGTAAAATTAAAAAACTTAAATAAAAAACCGACTTCCAAAACAATTGAAACAAGATAACCAATCATGATGATGATGATCATCATGCAGTCGGCGGCATCGTCTTAAATTTAACTCCAAATATTAGGTATATTGCCTCCGACTCTCGGACTTTTATTTTTTAAATTACCTTTATTCGAAATTGAGTTTCGACGTCTTCAACCTCTATCGATTTGATTTTGTTTTTTGAAGGTCTTTTGAATTGTATTTAAATAAATGGAAAAATACACTACAAACCTTGAGTCATATTTGTGAGAGGAATAAAGTTAGACACGATAAAACAAGGCTGTGGCTGCACTAGCACGATTTTATGGCCAATTTTGTCATTGAATTTTTAAACTTTTTAAATCGTAGCCAGCCCTTGAGTATGACCACAAGATACTAATACTCTAAAAGTGTATTTACCATAAATTCAGGCGAATTGAAACATTTTTGAAGGACTCGATTCGCCCTCTAAAAAAATTTAATTTCAAATGGGGTCAATTCACCCTTGCGTGCGAGTTAAATTCGGGCAAATAGACCATTAATCCATATTTTTCATCCCAAAATCATGTCTCAAAGTAACGAAATTGTAATGAAAATGGAAAATCTATTTTGTTAGGTACTGCCAGTACCATCATTCCTGTATTCTCCGAAGAGTTAGGTTGAGTTGTACTACAACCACAGTTCACCGGTATGTTTAGGTCCCATGTAATAGGAGGCACACCTACATAGGTGTGCCTCCTATTACATGGGACCTATACATACATATGTATATCCTCTTTTTGACTATACATACATATGTATAGTCAAAAATCCCAACTTCGAACTGCTACTAAGAATTTCGTTGTGTAACTATTTTAATTAAGGATAATGTCCGTAAATAATGTAAATTTAGAAAAAAGTAATAAAATTATTAATATACAATCTAATTTATGAGATCCGACAGTTATGTTTATGTTATTGCAAACATCATCATTCTAATTCAACTGAAGTCAATTTAATCAATTTTATTACCTATTTGTTATTTAATATGATCACAAAACTACAAACGAATTTAATGAACCTAACCGCAGTTTATCCGTTACTGTATAGGTACAGAGTTACTCTTAATATTCATTCGCAGAACACACTGTTGATATGTAATCTTGATAATAATTAAAATAGTTTTTACTAAGTAAAATACGTTGCGGTTGACCCTGAAATCAGCTGATATTATCACGCCTGTTTCAAGAAGGGTTAGGCAGAGGTGTATGAATGTACACTCACATTTGCCTGTATGTTTACGTCCCTTGTAATGAATAGGGGACGAGTTTATTGCCATTAACCGGGCACAAATCCAATCTGCTACTGAGAATCTCTGTTCGGCCTGGGAATTAAACCCAGGACTTCTAGGCAGACTAACGAAGCAGTTATCTAATACCATAAGTCACAATTAAATCAAAAATTGTTAGTAACAATAATAATAATTAATTAAATACAAAATCAATGCCCTGCATTAAAAGGTCGACTCACTGATAACACTTCCTATTTTTTGCATAATATTATTAACAGTTATCCGAATGAATAAAAAGTCAGCCTGTGCCACTTATATAAACATATATATATATATATAATATATTTCAACATAACATAACATACCATCACGCCTGTATTCCCCGAAGGGTTAGAGGCGTACTAATGTACACCCACAGTTCGCCGGTATGTTTAGGTCACATGTAATAGGGGGCGAGCCTATTGCCATTAACCGGGCACAAATTCCTAACTCCGAGCTGCTACTGGGAATTTAATAGAAAAATCCAATAACACTTTGCTCGACCTGGGAATCGAACCCAAGACCTCTAGCGTAGCAGTCGCGCTCAGGACCACTAGGCTAATGAGGGAGTTTTCAACTATTTGTAAAAATATATAATCATGACATCACTAGGTACAAATAAATCTGTCATATTTTTGTATTGTTCGTTCAACAATGATGTCTCCACTACTCATTGTTTACGCCGGTGGCAAAATATTCACAAATAACAATGTTTTTGCTGCTCCATGCCACATGTGCTACTCTACTCCAATCTCGTTGTTTTGCAAACAATGAAATGACTATGTTTTTCTTTGCATGGTAATTTATAAATTAAAAGTATAAAAAGTACTAGGTATGTGATATGTAAATCACTAAGTAGTCACTGGCTTATAGGTATAGCAATTTTTTTTTCTATTTTTTTTTTAATTTACTTGTATTTATGACAAGATTTACTAGGGCCGTTTCCCAATAACACATCCGTCGATAGATTTGCTTACTAGTGGTAGGATTTTAACATTACTTGTATAGACTTTATGTCAAAATGCTATCCCTAGTAAGCAATTCCACTGACTTAATTGATATTGGGACCGGCCGGCCGTTACAGTTCTATTCAAATCAAATCAAATGTTTTTTATTTCAAATAAGCTTTTACAAGCGTTTATGAAACGTTGGTTATGATTCTATTTGCACGGTTCCAAAAGGTTGATCCTATGGAGAAGAATCCGGCAAGAAACTCCATGGAAACTCATTTAAAATAAAATAAGTTCACCGATTGACAGTTCAACAGTATGTTTTAGGTCTAATTTAATAGGAAGTTATTGCCAATAACCGTGTCCAAATCCAAACTACGAGCTACTTATACGCTCAACCTGGCAGTCGAACCCAGAAACTTCGCACGCTCAGAAACGCTCATGACCATTGTGGCAGTTTTTAAACATAATTATATGCTGTGCTACCTCATTAACCTAGTGGTCGTTACCGCGGCTGCTACGCTAGAGGTCCTAGGTTCCATTCCCAGGTCGAGCAAAGTGTTAAGTAGCAGCTTGTAGCTTGGGAAATAGACTCGCTCCCTAATAAATGGGACCTTAACATACTGGTGAACTGTGGGTAACTTTAAGTTCACCTCTGCCTAACCCTTCAAAGAATATAGGCGTGATAGTATGGTGTGTATGTGTTATAATATCTCCTCTCACAATTTTACAAACATAACATAATTAACTTACCTCGCCCATTCCTTGTAATACTCGCAGTATGAAGAGCCAAGTAGCGCCCCCGGCCTTTACAACCACAGGTGTAAGTAAGGTAAATATGGCCGTACTTAATAGACCAATGCCCAAAGTCCATTTGCCTCCGTATCTCTCGGCTAAGTACCCTCCAGGGACGTGCGTAATGGCATACCCATAATAAAACCCGCTGAGGATCAACCCTTGAGTGGATTCAGACCAGTCGAATATGGCGTACTGAAAGAAACATAACATTTAAATGACGGTCGAAGTAATACTCGATAGAATTCCTAATAATCATAGCCTTTTCTGAACTGTGTGGGGGTGATTATTACGCTGCTTATTCTGTACTAGCTTCCGCCCGCGACTTCATCCGCGTAGCGTGATGATATATAGCCTAGCCTTTATCAATAAATGCGCTATCTAACACTGAAATAATTTTTCAAATCGGACCAGTAATTCCTGAGATTAGCGCGTTCAAGCAAACAAACAAACAAACAAACTCTTCAGATTTATATATTAGTATAGATATAGATAGAAGTATAGATTAATACGAAGCATTACCCATAGTCCAAAGGACTATTGCTTACCACCTCAGCTTTTTGATCATAAGGCACGAGTCATCTATATCTATACCTACTTATAAAGCTGAAGAGTTTGTTTGCTTGAACGCGCTAATCTCAGGAACTACTGGTCCGATTTGAAAAATTATTTCAGTGTTAGATAGCCCATTTATTGAGGAAGGCTATAGGCTATATATCATCACGCTAAGACTAAGTAACTATTCCACGCGGACGAAGTCGCGGGCGGAAGATAGTTAAATATACACTCAGAGTAATAGTATCACTATAACATAGTATAAAACAAAGTCACTTCCCGCTGTCTGTCTGTCCCTATGTATGCTTAGATCTATAAAACTACGCAACGAATTTAGATGTGGTTTTTTTAATAAAAAGAGTGATTCAAGAGAAAGGTTTGAAGCTATTTAACTTAACCCTACGTCTCTTAGAAACGGGGCAGCGTGGGTGAAACCTCACCAAAAAACCAATAACATAATTCAATGTATGTACACAACTAGTTGTCAGTTGGCTACCACTGACAATTCTCATAGGCGTTCACATGACAACTGAGACTGATGGCTTAATGTGCTCTTCGAGGCATGAAAAGATCTTTATGTCATATGAATGGTGACCCATTCATATGTAGGTATATATTTTAGGTGTGACAACCATGACTGCCACATCAAAGTATTCCCTAAAGAACGCAGCGTCTCGATATGCTAAAAATGGTCGGGTAGTCTTGCTGTGGCAAATGATATTAACTTTAATATATTCAAATTAAATCAAATCAAATCATTTATTGCAACTAAGTGTACATGAGGGTAGTAGTTATGTTATGGTAAGTACTTAAAACTTAGTGCCTTTTCCAAGCATTGCAACATCGAGGGCTAACTATGAATATTAAAATAAAAGCAATGTCGCTATAATTAAGTACAATAAACTATTAATGTCAACTATTTAAAAGTGCAATTATACATACTTAGCATTTAAAATTATTACATATTATTAATTACAATTTATAAGCATCGGTAGCCTAATGGCTAGGGCGTCGGACTTGCGATCTTGTGGTTGCCGGTTCGAACCCCACCCATTGCACTACCGACGTGAACCCTCTCGTAACACAAGCATATAGCTTAGCACGAGGGGTTAACAAGAATACTAGTAATGTGTGAACCGCATTGCCAGTAAGCTTTTTAAAAAAAAAAAAAGATATTATACTTATTATCTTATAACTATTATGTTTTATAAATATTATTGTAGGTATTATCATGTCATTTTTATAATAATACTATGTATTTCCATGATTACATTATATTTTATTGTATTCCAATTGACGAGTGAAGTTATTACTTAGCCAAGAACTCCACTCATTACGTACTAATATGATTATGTAAAATAATAAATTTGCTTGTTTGTTGCTGTTTAAAGTTGTAATCATTTTGTAATTGTACTACCCAACTAGGACCCAACTAGGAAACAAGAGTTAAGTGTAATAACAATCAAATACAAAGAGAGAATGTCCTGTTAGTAAACTTCATTTTGTTTCATGGATTATCTATTGAACAATGAGACTGAAACGCAATAGTTTAGTCTATCAATCAAATCAAGGTAATGAGCTCATTACTTTAAGGAAAACTAATACTATGATACCTATAAGAAAATTTTACGGTAGATAGTGTCAATTAAGTGTACACAAACCATTACATTATTATAAACCGTGAGGCCCTTTTAAAGTAGAAAACCAATGAAACTAAGTAGGTACGCTACGATTTCTGAAATATTTTTCTTCTATGAGAGGTGAGTATTTATTTTTCACTCGCACGGTAGAAGTATTGATATGTTTGATTCTTTTTTTTTAACCCGTCAAGTAATATATTATTGACATCATGCAATTTTATTATTGTTCTCTAAATCATGGAAATTGACGATAAAACTCGTACCACTTTTTGATTTAATTGTAAAACTGAAAAGACTGCCCGTAGGTAATTAAATTCGGTGTGAGTACGGGTGTTAGTTATTTTAAGCTGTCAGACGTTACTTTATTATTTGTAAAATACTCCAATTAACTAATTACACATAATTTTACGTTCTACAAGTAGGTATGTGTTGTGCAATATTGGCATAATATATGTAACAACTAAATCAAATATTGAAAAAGAACATCGTGACTGAATACCAGTGCTATAAACTGCTTCTTTAGGAATTATGATCCACGTGCAAACATAAATAGTTATTTATTAATTTAGTAAAACTAACAAGACTAGTACTTTTGCAAAAAAAAAAAAACAATCGTGGGCTATTGAAGTGAAAATATGTTTCTAATGGGTTTTACCGCATTGTGTTCAATCAATTTATTTATTTAAATATTTTTATTAGCAAAATAACAATAGGTAAGTATATAACTATCTCTTTTCATATTACTTATCTAAATAATTTATCAATATTTTTTCTGGTATTCCACTTCACTACACGATCATGCGGTGCGCATAATTGCAACTTAGATATACTATCGTTTATAAATGTTACAAGAACAATGATAAAATTAATAGGAGTAGAGAAGACCAATTTATATAGGGTACTAACACCGCTTGGTATCTGGTTTATACCGATAAAATAGTTCTGAACATCTAATGATAGTTGTGAAAGCACGTTTAGAAAATCACAGAATGTTTGAAACCAGAAACTATTTCGTACCCTTTGATTTACATCTGAAGTGGATATTGGTATTCATGTTTAGGGAAACATTGAGATCATAGTTTGGAGAAATGGTTTTCACTTTGCTTACTATAATTTTTATCTCTACGCACAATAACATAATTTTCAATATATGTAGATAGATATTATCTGACAGTCTCTTATAATGTGACAAAAATTCCTTAACTTTAAACAAATATAATTATATACTGTTAGAAGCATTACCTAAACAATTTAATTATGTCACGGTGGACTGTGCGGGATTCTGTTTTTAATTTGATTGAGGAAATTATTGTTTACAAAAATCGATTAGAACCGTCTATATAATTGTTCACGTCTAGTTATCCGTTCCGTACAGCCGCGCAGAAAATACGTTAACTTAAAATCACTTAGATAAATATTTTTGTGCATACATTTTGTAATTAGTAGGCAGGTGAGGCCATGACGAATGCGAAGCATTTACGATCTCAATTGTCTGTACACTGAGTTTTTATTTAATAAACCACACAAAAACCACTTGCGAACAACTTCAGACGCGACAGTGCAGACTAAAATAAGCATGCGTGATCGGCAAGAAACACTTACCGGTCTTGAACTGACAGTTCCGTTAGTAATGAGCTCGCTATCATCTGGACATGCATTAGGGTCATAATGTTGTTCCACGTTGGTGTTGTTGACCATTTGGGTAACAGCCAGGTTGAGGCAGACGCGCATCGTATACGCGTTGCAAACAGCGAGCAGACCCATAATGCCCAGGACGTACCGCTGGGGAATTAGGAACACTGAGCGGACAAAACGATCTTATGTAGTAATATTTTGTCAGGGATATTTTATGTGATAGTTGTGGATACTTAAGCCTTTTCATCAATATTTTTTTCATTTAAATCTGTATAAAAACATTATATCTCATAAACACGGTTAAATTATCAAAATTTGAACTTTATATTGATGACATAAAGGCACACAAATGTCTTTTTGAGATAGAAATACTATAATTTCAAAGTCAGCTCCAAATTATAATTAAGGTTAAGCATTTAATTGTACATTATGCAAACAACGTGTGCTACGCTGGAAGTCTTAAAAGAGTTTTGAAGATTTAATCGTGTTTAGCGACTTTTGTTGGTGACTGTACTTATATATGGTTTCTGTGTATCTATAGTTTGAAATTATACTATAAAAAAAATAGATGGGTAAATGTACGCAGGCGAAACTGCACACGAGGCGTTACTTGAATTGAATAAACGTAAAATAGTACATTCCATTAGTCTATTATGCCATTGTTTTATTATTTATCAAGTGTTCGTTTTTTAATGTAGGTACGATTGGCCTCGAACATTAAAATACAAACACTTGTTGCAGCCCGTCATATACCCGTTTATAAATACATAGACAAAATCAGCGAAATTGATCTGAGAATAATTTCAAGATAATCTACAATGTCAAAGATATAGAAAAGAACATGTTGTTCTGACTTACGTCTCGAAATCGTGTGACGCCATCTTGGTAACATTGCAGCGAATCTCTATGCTCTCCAATATTATCTTATTACCTGAAAAAGAAAGACGATTTGAACAAACTTTACAGAGATAAAGGTTTTATAACTTTCTTAGAGCGAATGAAGACGTATATAAAATAAAATAGCTCGTGAACTTCTATAATCTTGGGAGATAATAAAACATGTTACGTAGGGTTTGAGATACTTATATTATTTTTAGTAGTTTAATCCGTATTTTAAATTGTCATGATATCTTGCAAAAGTTATGTAAGATACAATTTTTCCTAATCACACCTGTATTCACCAAAGGGTTAGACAGAGGCCTACTTATAAAAACCCACAGTTCGCCAGTATGTTTCGGTTCTATATAATGGGTTGAGCCTATTGCCATTAACGGGGCTCAGATTCTAAACTTCGGGAATTTCATAAAAACACCCATTAACAATTTGCTCAAACTGGTAATTGAACCCAGGACCTCTAGCGTAGTAGTGGCAGTCAGGACTACTAGGCTAATGTAGCAGTTATTATGGTGGAACTATTCGAGTATATAATATAAGTGTTATTCAGTATCTGATGAACAAGATAATGTTACACAATAGTTCTCGCAAGATTAAAAAAAAGCATTGCATCACCTTCAGATACACGACTCGACGGACATTCAGGTCAGTTTTTTTAATAATTTGTTACTATCAATCGTATTGAATAGTGTCTGTGCTCGACTTTGTGTTGTAGGTACTTTAACTAGAATACTATTCAGTTGTCTTATATGATTTTGTTTCAGATTTAAGTAATAAACTTGAGAGTAATTTCATTTTTCCAGCCATCCTCAATATCCTTTTACGCATTTATTCAGCCATTTCCGAGTACTTATAAGCGGACTTGGTTATTTGTGTGAAAGAATTTAGTAGAATATAGAATTTTATTAAGTAGTCTTATTCGGTTACACTTAAGACCAAAATTGGCTAGACCGGATTTGCAAAATGGCCACCTATTACATGGGACCTTACCATACCGGCGAACAGAGCGTGTAAATTATTACGCCCGTGTCTAACCCTTCCTTGGTATGTTACTAAGTACTTAGTTTAAATCTTTGACCTATCGTTCAATGTGTCAGCTCTATAAGGTAAATAGTGAACGAGTTAGTTAAAAACAGGTTATTACAATTTAAACGTTTATAAACACTTAAACAGTAGCACGTGCGCCAGTTAAAAACTGACAATTTGCGATAGCGTACGGTATGTGCGTTATCGCAAATTGTCAGTTTTAACTATGTGATTAAACTGGAATCTTTGTATTTGACATACATACCTACATTGAAAATAAAATACAAAACTATATATATTTTATAAAACTGGTTGTAATAACTCAATGGATTCTTTTCTGTACCTTTATGTATATTTTGAAATCTGAGGTAGGTAGGTATGTAGCTAGTTTTAAATTGTCTAAAAATATATGAATGCGGGATTAGGCCCAAGTGACTGATACTATAAAGGTCCTAGTTTCAATTCCCAGGTCGAGCAGTCAGTTTTTCTATTAAATTCTCATTATCAGTTGGGAGTTTCGATTTGCGCCTGGCAATGGCAATAGGCTCGTTCGCAGGGAGGTGTAACATTTGGTTGGTGTAGAACTGTTAAGGTCCCATGTAATATCTGTGGGTATATATTTAGTACAACACTGCTTTACCCTTTGGGAAATAGAGGTATGATATAGAGGTTTGTTTTTCTGTGCCAAAACATGAAATAGGAAAAGCTAAAAAAACATTAGGTGAATATATATTAAAAAAATCATTTTTTAAATTTGTTTTGTTGAGCAGTGATAGCTTAGTGATATGACCATTGGACTGCCAAGTCAAAGATCTGCAGTTCAAATCCTGCATGAGGAAATCTGCATGTCCGAGAGGTTTTCTCGACGGCGTGTGAAGTCTGCCAACCTACAATAAGCCAGCATAGTGGACTATAGTCTAAACACGGGTTTCCTCTCTGAATGAGAAGGTCATTCTGAGAGGAAACCCGTGCCTAGCAGTGGGATAGAATAAATGAGTTGATTATGTTATTTGTTTTATTGTCTCTTCTCAAGTTAGTCCTCAGTCCTTTCATCTTAAGATCACCATAACGCATTGAGGGAGCGTTTAGGTATACACTCTTATGAATTATGTATAGATTCAATACCTTCAAACTACGAGTAATTACTGACAGTCAAATAATTACACGATACATTACAAGCGAATGCATTTCCACCACATGTTCACTAATAGGATAAATTTCGTACAACATCGGAGTTCACAACCCAATTAATATCTCAATAACCAAACTAACATGTAGCGAAAATCCAATCAAAACATGTTAGTTTCCAAGTATTGCACAAACAAGCAGATGAACAGCAAAGTTGGACCGAATATGCCCTGAGGCTTAACTGTTCACAGAAATATTAATATCGTCATAGATAAGTAGGTTTGCAAGTAAAAATAAACTTTGAACTGACTACTGGCTTGCGGTCCTGGGCTCGATTCTCAGATCGAGCAAAGTGCTAATGGGTTTTTCTTTGAAAGTCTCAGTAGCAGCTCGAAGTTTGGGATTTGGTTATAGATATTACATGGCACGTAAAACATATTGGTGAACTGTGGGTGTGGGTGTACATGAGTATGTTCCAAACTGTGGACAAGCCAAAGTTACAATCTGTTTTAAAAATAGACTTTAAAATAGGTACAAACATAATCTTAAATCAAACTTCACATTTAAAGTTAAGTCTCTTTATAGCGATAAACTAGAATTGGTTTGGCACTTGGCGTCAATGTCAATGTTTAAAATTTTGTTTTTTTTTTGTAAATGGCGCCGGCATTTCCTATCTGATGACTTCTGAGAAGAAACGCTGAAACAAACTCAGAGAATCATGGTCTCTATTATAATCTCTAGTATCAAAATATGTGAGTGGCAGGGCCATGTCTGGTATGGTTTTTTTGAGTTGACCAGTCCCAGCTGACGGTACGCATGCATCAGTAAAGGCAATAATCACGAATGTAAAACATTAACGACCCTAATCGTCTTAACATAAGAGTTTCTTTTAAATTAACCTTGACACATGCAAACCTACTTGCTGACAACTTCAGACCCGCACAGTTATTTTGTTCGTACTATAAACACAATGCCATCGCTTGAACGTGTTTATACATCATTGAACTAGTAGGACTTATCGAATTCAAGTGTCACTTAACCCACATCCTTTTACAAAATAAACAGTATTGATAATAGAAACAGTAGCATATTGTTCGTGAATTTTCCAACTCTTTGACAAAAACTGCAAATATTTTCCTTGTAACCTTTGAGGCTATCGTTCATACTATAAGGATAGATAACATATTAACTATTGCTCACGGTATCACTCGTATCCCGAAGGATATTTTGAGACAAAAGTTAGCTTAATATATCATTCTACAAGGTCCGAACTATCTCTACAAGTATGCATGGATGGATTATCCATCAAAGTTGTAGAGAACATTTGAAAACGTTTCCAACAGAATTACTTTCATATAGGTATTGTCTACGCCAGTTTTCCTATTTTACCTAGAAAAAGAGCAACTAGAATGATACAGGCAACATTCAAGCTCTCTTGACAACACGCTTATTGACATAGCAACGAATTTGTAAAAAACCAGAATTAAATCTATAAAATTGAAAAAAATCCATCTTTCTTATGTTCTGCGTGAACAGGTATTAGTATGGATCTATGCATGATTAAAATCCAGTACTTATTCACAATCCCTTATTTTTCTGTAATACTTCATAACCTTAAAATGCCCGGATAGAAGGTACGAGGTGTTGATTTGATCCGTGCCCTATTTCTGATAAAGTGCCAAAATTTTTTGTGTGAAACTTAAAATAAAGAGGGCTAATAGGTACCAGCGATCTGTTTGTATATCTGAAAATTCGTATTTACACTATAAATTACAGTATTGGTTTCGTTGTTCAATTGAGTCTACTTGCGTCACATTTCGCTCATATTTTCTCAAGATGCAATCTGACAAGAAGTCAGATTGCATCTTGAGCTAATATTTATTGAAATTTATTCAGTGGTTTAGGCGTGAATGCGATAAATAGATAGACAGGCTTACTTTTTCATTTATCATAAAATATGGATAATAAATTATCTTTACAACGACCATACCCGCATCATTCGTTCAGGTAGGTATTTGATATACATACTTACAAAGTATGATACCTACATAGAACGCACATAATACTACTTATGTGCGTACATGACATCCTATTTACAATACATTTAATATTTACTTCAATAAGCGTATCCTATGTACAGAAAAAAACCATTTACATATGAAATGTATGAATAATTCATAAACCAGTTGAGCAAATAATTCGCTTGTAATGTTTGGTGTCTTGTAAAAACATATTTTTCGTAGCCAAATTAACATCAGAAACTCAAATTTACGTGTATTTTATAATTAAAAAGTTAGCTCAAATTAGCACGCAAAAAAAATTAGCACAAATCTTTATAACCAAATATAAACTATTAATTAGTACTGCTATTTAGAAACATTTATCGTATCCGTGGCTTCACGCGCGTACCAAAGGAATTACTTATTGTAACTGACCTTCGAGGCAAAGTATCAAGATGAAACATACACCAAATTTAAAGTTAAATCCGCATTTGTGAAATACATACCGGATGTAATTTCGTGCAGAAGTTGTTGCATGATGCGCATGCCAACATAGAGACAGATAGACAAACAAAATTCAAAAGATAAATTATTTTTTTGGTTTGGAATGACCCAATAAATATTTATTTCATAAATATCTTCTACATAATATAGATTTGCCGGTTACAATTTTAAGATGTATACAATTATACATTTTTGCATGTGCATCTTTTGAGAGTTAGTGGCCTGGGTTCGATTCCAAGGTCGAACAATCAATTAGTACTTTAAATATGTTTCTTATTTTATGTGGTAATGTGATTGGGGTAAGTACCTGTATTCCACTTTCGGATCGGAAAGGGGTTTTTTATCATAATTACTTCATTATTATTCTCAGTAGCAATTCGGAGTTTGTAAATACAAAATACATACCGCCTATATTCCCCGAATAATTAGGTAATAATGTGTACTTACACCACAGTTCGCCGGTAGATTTATGTCCCATGTATTAATGGGGCGAGTCTATTGCCATTAAACGGGCACAAATCCCGATCTCTGAGATGCTACTTTAAATTTCATAGAAAACCCCAATTACACTTTTGCTCCACCTGGGAATCGAACTCAAGACCTCTAGCGTAGCAGAATCGCTTAGGATAACTAGACTAATGAGGAAGATAGTTAAGAGTTGTATTTGTGCTCGGTTAAAAACAATTAATACATTTACCAATATTACACGGAATCTTAAACATGGCAAACTATAGGTGTATGTTAGTACACCTCTACCATCGCGTGATAGTATGTTCTGTTATATTTTTCCCTTTATTTTGACCACTCACATTTACCTCAATGTATACTCAATGTCAAAAAGGCAATGAACACCAATCACCAAGGCTCGTAAATAAATGGTTTATTTTTGCATAAAAAATATTCGACATTCCAAAACAAAGCACTGTGTTGAATGTAAAATACTTTTTTTTACGAAACCTGCGTTATAATTATGATATCATTGTCGTATGATATATTAGCGATCAATCTCTTTGTCTGTGTCATGACTTTGTCAATTCCTCACT
The DNA here is from genome assembly GCA_947256265.1 of Acronicta leporina. NCBI lineage: Eukaryota > Metazoa > Arthropoda > Insecta > Lepidoptera > Noctuidae > Acronicta > Acronicta leporina. The sequence continues at coordinate 10,351,849 of OX366521.1, forward strand.
ACACATAATGTGTAACTACATTATTTTAATGGTCTTAAATGCGTGTGGTAAGTAAATGTGTGTGAACCTTCGTTTAATATTATCGACTTCGGTCAAACATGGACAGCCTTCAACGTTCACACATCTTGTTATTGCAATTTTATTGTACAAGTGAAAATTGTAAAATAATTTATTTAAAGGAGTGTCCATGGAGTTTCTTGCTGTATTCTTCTCCATAGGATCAACCTTTTGGAACCGTGCAACTAGAATCATAACGATTCATAAACGCTTATTTGAAATAAAAACATTTGAACTTGAACTTGAACTTGGTATTAAGTTCCAAGCAGTTGGCAAAACCAAACCATCTTTTCTATTTAAATTTATTGTTATTAATTTCAATAGCCTCGCAAAACATCCTGGGCTGGAATCAGTTTTCTTTAGCAAGGACTTGTGAGCTCATTTCGCGTGAATCAGATCGCTAATAATTACCAAAAATTTAAGGTACTTAATTTTAACATTAAAAAAAAAATTCTGACACTTACGCGAATATTAGACATTGAAATGAAACTACTTTTTACGGATCTGCTGCTTGGAATCCCATTATAGAATCTATAAAATCTAAATCCGAGCCTAAAACTGCAAGACCAAAGGACACGGTGAGCTCGTTCTGCGTGAATCGGATCGCTAATAATTAACAAAAATTTAAGGTAGCTGTTAGTAATTTTAACATCAAGACGTCCAACACCTCAGTCTGCCCGTGACCATGGATGCTGTAAAGGATCCGAAACGTCGGGAACTAAAAAACTAAATACTATCAATATACCGCGATAAAATCCGTAAAAAGTAGTTTCATTTCAATTAAAAAAAAAATTAACATTACGACGTCCTCACGTCCTCAGTCTACCTGTGACAATGAATGCTGTAAGGAATTCGAAACGTCGGGAATTAAATAATAAAACGCAGTTTTTATTTCAATGGGTATCAGTATAATAATATACGCTAACCCAATTCCGTGACGTGGGCCTGACTTTATGTAAGCCGTCATCGAAAGTGATAACGTAACTTACCCAATACAAAAAAAACTACATTTTTTACATGCTATGGTAAGGCTTTGCATTAAATTTTAAATTGTCTTACACAACAAGCTGCATATTATTCTCACATTATTAGAACAAATCTGTAAATAGAAACAAAAAAAAGATCTAAGTATCTGGAACCGTGCACCTAGTTTTTGACATATCTAAAGTTAATTGAAATAAAACTAATTACAATTGTTTATATTGATATAAAACATTTGACTTTGACTTCGATAGGTATTGTTATGACTTCAAATTATTTGAAAGATTCTTATATTCACTTTCGATTACATTATCCTTATTTTATTATTTTTTAACTTATTATTATATACTCGTCTGCTTAACAATTGCAGATAAGGCCACTTTTCCGAATAGCCCTATTTTCGGTTATGCACCCGATACTGAATCCGGAGCACGTATTTCTTAAGAGAACTCCACTCTCTATAATGGATTGTCGATGTGGTCCATTATTCGGTTGAATAACGAATTTTGTTTTTGTTTTTCAACTAGTTCCGACGTGGTTACAATTTTGAAATCCTTTTAATGTTGTTCATGTTGTTAGCAGTTTTAATTAGGTACTACCCGCAATATTACCATACCATTATAATGCGTCATTGTTACTTAACAATGACGCTGATATGGTGAATACAAGCAATTACACAGGTACAAAGGGTTAAAATTGTTCTTAACCCAAAGAGGGACCGCTAGGAATATCAATGAGGATTTATTTATCCCATATAGGTAGCTACAATTTAATTCAGAATAATAAATCAAAACATGCATTAGACTGTCCAACGTATGTCTGATAAAAAAATGGGGAAGAACCTCTCCAAGCTGCATTTTTCCTGCACAATCATAAGGAAAATGAGATTTACCTTATAAAGGTAAGAGATAAATAATAATCTGAATTCGTAGAGAATCACGTTTTTTAACAAAAGTTTCGCAATAGATAATATGGAATAAGCTCTATATCGCGGGATACTTTACAAATATATAATTATTATAGATAAGCAGTGATATAACCATTGGACAGCCATTTTTTCCAAATCTCAATCAAATCCATCCTCTGACTTGTCGAAATCATGTATCGGAATGCAAATAATTGCAACACTTTAATCTATACATATAAAATGCTTTGTCCTGAATGACTGACTGACGGATCAACGCACAGCCTAAACCGCTGATCGTAGAGGCCTGAAACTTCAAGGGTGTGTTCTTTGTATGACTTAATAGTTAATTATCACACTAGATTAGATTTATGTGTTCAACTATAGCATAATCCCTCTCATCCTGAGAGGAGAGCACCAGCAGTGAGACAGTGTGATGCGTTGATTATGTATATAATTAAGGAATAGGTACATTGTATACCAAGAAAAGAAACATAAATAAACTTCTGTAACTGCCTCATCAGCCAAGTGGTCCTGAGCGCGACTGCTAAGCTAGAGGTCCTGGGTTCGATTCCCAGGTCGAGCAATGTGTTATTGTGTTTATTCTATGAAATTCCCAGTAGCAGCTCGGAGTTAGGAATTTGTGCCCGGTTAATGGCAATAGGCTCGCCCCCTATTACATGGGACCTAAACATACCGGCGAACTGTGGGTGTACATAAGTACGCCTCTGCCTAACCCTTCGGGGAATACAGGCGTGATGGTATGTATGTTATACATCATAACAGGCTTTTGAGTACTTTGGGCTCCGCCTCTATCAGGAAAATAGTATGAGTTCTTTCTATTAACCAAGTCAAGTGTCTTGTACATATTTTTTTAAATTTCGACGTCATTTTTCATAATATATGTTGACATGGATAGAAAATTAATTATGTATTTGAGGTTTCTACATACCCATAACAGTTTATTTAAACGGGCTTGCGGCTTATTGATGGTATATAAAAGAATAAGAAAATTGTTATGTACCTATTGTGTTATGTACCAACACAATAATGGAACATAAATTTTAATACCCATAATATAGCACACCATCACGTCAGTTTTCGCCGAGGGGTTAGGTAGAGATTTATTAATCTATGCCCACGATTCGCTGGCACGTTTTTTTTTTTCAAGTCATTGGGGTCACCATCTATTAGATGCCTATTGCCATTACCGTACAAATCCAAGCTCCGTGCTGTCACTGAAAAAATCATAGAAGAAACTAATAACATTTTGCTGAACCTGGAAATCGAACCCAAGTCCGGCCAATTTAATTTTTTTGTCACCCTAAATTAATTTCTCATGGAACCTGTTATGTTAATTGGTAGCAAATTACATAAATGATTGTCCTCGCTTAGTTCTGTATAACCGACTCGAAACTGGTTTTGTCCGGATCCAAGTTTTTGTAATTTTACTTTCCATTCCCTGGCACATTGGCACAGCGGCTTGTGATGCAAAACCGAAGTAGATACTGTGTTGATGCCTTAAAGACTAAAAAAATAAACAGCATAAACAAGGTGAGAAAATGTAGTCTAAAAGGTTTTCGAAGACGATGTCTATGACAGAGAATGCTGACAAAAACATGGAAGGCTGACCTCACCACTATGTGAGACAAATAGCCAGGAAGAGAGAAAATAGCCCTATTGAATAATATAATTTAAGATAAATCTTAATTCTAAAATAAAATAGACTAATGGTATTCTAATATTTACGCCTTTAAAGCTTTTGGTGGGTATCAAGGGTATATTCTGTCCCTTTCCCGTTCGTCAGGAGATCGTTAAGATGGTCTTAAGCGCGGCAATACTCTACTATCTCTGCTTTGCCTAACATAGAAAACCAACGTGATGATAACAAATTACCGAACTTACGATACAAACGCACTCTCATTTCCTGATTAGTTCCAGATTCAAAATGAATCTCTCGATTCAGACAAAACATTTTCCGTTCAAAAACCCACAAACTATAACGGAACTAAATAGTAAAACAGGTTATTTTAATCAGTCTATTTAAACCACTGCCTTCCATCAAGGTCATTTAACTCTATTTATAAACATTATCATTAACCACTCAAGGTCAAACCACAGGAAAATTAAACTAGATCAATATGTTAATGACGTGACACTAAAAATCTTTTTTACGCACCAATGCTCTTCAGATTTTCAGATAGATATAGTGTTATAGGCCTACGTTTTATCCCCAGTTCACCGTGGGCGTTTTCCTAGAAGAAACCGATTCATTCGTGATATAGGTAAAGACCAGCAGGCACCAGTCTTACATATAAAACAAAGCTAACTAATAGATAATGTATACAATTATACATACATACAATTATACATACATGTAACTGTGTTGCGCCTACATCGAAGGTTAATGCGGCCTAAATGCACTTTAATTATTTTTAACACTTAGTCTGTATACTAACTACCAGTGACAGATGTCCTTGTGACTAACTATTATGCGTTTAATTTCTAATTAATGTACCTACCTACTTTATACACATTTTATTTATGAAATGCTTTTTTTCATTTAGTTTTTTTTTTGCAAATTAATTTGCGAATACTCCAATGTTGACACCTTATTGTAAAAGAATCGCTATGAAATTACTTAAATCAAAGACAAGGGCAAATATTTTACTTCGATAAGATCATTATTATAAAGTGGATGCATTACGGTGCACACATTTAAGGGCGCCCCCCACAATAATGGTTTTTCATTGTATCGGTCATTGACAGCAGTAAACAAGATAAACAGAAGCACCCACGTGTAACGATTATATTTTGACCCTAACCTAACAGCAAAAGTTACCGCTAATATTATAAATTTTGAGAGTTTATCAGCTCAAGGTCAAGTGTTAGTAGACCACAAGGTTGGCTGCTCACGTTGCTTAATCATAGACATGTTCCAACACTTCTAATAACAATAATTACGAGAGTAGTGGGTGTGAACTCGAAAAAATAATTATATTCGATCAAGGAGAGCGGTTACCGAATTTATTGGTATATTATAGTGAGTCGAACAAAACAGAGCTCTGAGTTTTATTACAATTATTACAAATGAAGAACTTAGTATAAACTATAGTTTAAAGAATCACCATCTCTTTTTGTGATATACATGAAAATGGCATACAAATAAAAAAAGACGCGTTGCCAATGAGTTATTAATGCTATGGGACTCGTATAAACCCAGACGAACTTCACCTACGGACCGTTATGTGACAATTTTTATAGTGCATAAAATAATAATGAATATTCCTGGTGGCAAGGTGTGTCGGATTCGTACCACACTTCTCCTGCCGTATTGTTCTGATTATGGGACTCATAAAAAACAATTTATCCGAGTATAGGGGATGGGTTTGAATACAGTTCCTTTCCGCCATTCAGACAGAAAAGAGGCTGGAGACCATAATTACATCGAGTTCTGTCGTAAAGCCCCTAGGTGCGTTTTGCGAGGTTGAGGGTGAGAGAGCCAGTTCTTCCTCTTTTTGTGTTCCCCCACGACCCCGACAAAAGCGTTGCTGCTCAAATCTCAAAGGAGAACAATTTACTGGGCTTGCTTATTTTTTGCGTAGTTACTGTGATAAAAAAAAAATTCTAGTAGTTATCACTTCTTATCACTGTCTTGTATTGCGTTATCATCAGTGAATCTATTCTCACAATCTTACTTTTGATGGGGATTCACAGCAAGATCTGAACAAAGCTATCGTAATCCTGTGTTTATCAGCTCATGGAAACCTCTTGCTAAAGCGGTATCTATTAGCAATCGGTTAGCATTAGCAAGTTGCCCTTGTGCAGGGCGCATTGAGCAACTTGCTAATGCATCAATTGTTGCCAGGTGTTAGAAAATGTTTAAATTACAGGACTTTGAAAGTAATTAACCATAAAACACACCTCTAGTGCTTATAATTCATTCATTCAATTATCAATATCTAATGTCGTATCAATTCATATTAGTGGAATTTTCAGCTGAATTAGATTCTTACAACCCTACCTTCTTAAACCTACAATCACACGTAAAACTGTTTCCATGTCGATAAGAACTACCGAGTATGTACATACATATGTATACGATGTCTTTAATAACATATAATGTCAGCAAACATTAGGGTAATATATTTCGTTTTCATCCTGTGCAGTGTAAACGGCTGGTTGGATTTAAACTTGAGTGGTGTCGTTAGATTCGTCTCAATTGTGAGAGTTATCAAAATTATTAAAATAAATATGGCCGATTTATGTCGCTATAATAACATGTCTTGAAAAAAGAAAGTCTCCCTTTCTGTCCCCGGTTAATGGCAATAAATCGCCTCTATAATCAATAGATTACACTCGTTTCATAAATATACCCTGGGAAACTGACATTATAGGCAAGTCGTGGGAACACACCTTTTATGAAAGTACCTACCAACAAAACCTTAGCCACACTCCTGCCTTTGTAGGGTCTAAGTAAAGGCCAAGAGTTCCTATAAATCTTACTTTAAACATCGTCATGGTTAAATACCACTAGGGTTATCAATTCTGTGTTGGTTAAAACATAGTTGAACCATAATAACTTAAATTATGTATTTTTTTTAACTGCCTCATTAGCTTAACCGGACTGTGACGCTAGAGGTCCGTATTAGATACCCAGGTCAATCAAAATGTTTTTTGGTTAGTCTATGAAATTCTCAGTAGCAGCTCGGAGTTTGATATTTGTGCTCGATTAATGGCAATTGGTTCGCCCCCTATTACACGGCACCTACCGACAAACCGACGAAATATGGTAAACAGTACGTTCCTGCCTAAGCCTTCGGAGAATACAGGAGTGATGGTAGGTATGTACAATAATGTAATTCTGCATAAAGGTGCCTAAACTTATAATCATTGACATCTTTCCCTAGGGTACAACCCTGAAATCGTGAAAACTATTTCCACAGATTTTGGCGAGTTGAATAAACAGAAATATACAATAAGGAACTGTTTATCCTTTCTCAATTTCTTAAACCTTTTCTAAACTATCACCCTAATATTATATTTAAAAAAATATTTAATTATACCTACTTTTCATTATATCATTTAAATATTCTTCTAGCATTGAATCCCATGCAATCCATGAGTGTGAACAGCATGATACCAGAAACGCTTTAAGGTAATACCTACATAAATTATCTCTACTAATATTATAAATGCGAAAGTAACTCTGTCTGTCTGCCTGTCTGTCTGTTACACTTTCCCGCTTAAACCTCTCAACCGATTTTGATGAAATTTGGCACAGACAATCTTTAGACCCTGAGAAAGGGCATAGGCTATATATCATCACGCTACGCGGACGAAGTCGCGGGCAGAAGCTAGTAAGATATAAAATAAATATTTGTGACAACCATGACTTTCCGATAGAGTGTGTTGACCGGACCCACAAACTCAGAGGCCATGACATCATAGCCCGTTTCTTACCAAAGTACGTCGGTGTAAATGTGCATACAATGATTTTGTGAGTACCTTTTCGTGCATGCGAAATTATGTTTAATGACTATCTTCATTTACATGAATCTCTCGCGGACTGACAATAATGATAAATCTTTTACTCATAAAATTTATGTAATATACACATACCATCACGCTTACATTCCTTGAAGTGCTAGGCAGTATCGTAAGTACTAATACCCACAGTTCACCAGTATGTTTAGGTCCCATGTAAAAGTGGACGAGCGTAATACTATTAACCGGGCAAAAATCCCAAAGCCCATTTCATAGAAAAACACAATAACACTACCCGACCTGGGTATTGAACTCAGGATCTCTAGCGTAGTAGTCGAGCTCGGGACCACTAGGCTAATGAAGCAGTCATAATTATGTAAAATTATTGAATAAGGTGATCCCAGCTGGGTTCTCTATTTTTTTATCTATACAAATAAATAAAATTGGAGTGTCCGTTTGTATTATAAAAATGATTTTTTACTAAGTGCAATTGGATGTGCACGGTGCATAAACCAAAACAATTTTAATAATAAATAATCTAATCTATGAAATGGCTGGACTGATTTTGACGGGACTTTCACTGGCAGATAGAATAGACTAGAATATTCTTTATTGCACACCAAAAAATTTATAGATAGCGGATTTAACAAGGAGTAACATAGGCTACTTCTTTTAATACCGCGCGGGCAAAGTCGCGGGTTACAGATAGTTGTCAATAAGTTCGCGTATCATCCCAGGGCCCAGTATGGCGGGAATCGGTTTTTATTTGCAAGGACTTATGGTTTATCAAATGTAGATAGATGGTTGACGAGACAGGTCAAGATCAAAATTGATTTGATTGACATCAGACCAAATTTATTGTGATTAATTTTTTAATAGTTGTTAGAATTAGTTTGACCTTCTAATTAATTGTTTGACATACAAACTAATTGATTTGAAATATAAAAACATACGTTGGTGACGAAAAATCCAGTTTACTGCAGATTTGAAGTTTGTCGATTTTGATAATATAATTTACTATCTTCAATCTGTTCTTCAAACTGAATTAAAACCAGTTAAAAGAACTTGTTTTAATTCAGTTTTTGTAGTTCGGGCTCTATACGATATCTTTTTTATGGAAGAAAAAAATATGTTTGTTTTTTTTTGCATTTTCCACTCTAAGAGAAGTGCTTATAACTACATAATTATATTTACATATATTAACACCTCAATATTGGTGGTCATCTTTGTTCAAAAAGTAATTTTTATATTCCCATTTATATTCCATTAAACTCTCAGGATTTTGCACTACAGTCTGCCAAGAAAGGATTGACAAAGAATTGTAAAATAATTTTTCAAATCGGTCCAGTAGTTTCGGAGCCTATTCAATACAAACAAACAAACAACCAAATCTTTCCACCTTATAATATTATATAAGTGTAGAAAAACTATAAATTATGGATACCTACATAGGTATAAAGAAGAAGACTCGCATTTTAGTTAGACGATCTTTACGTATCTACCTACATATTTATTATATTTCCGAGTTTTCCTTGCATTCTTTGACGGAACAGAAATAAAGGTGAGCAATGTCATCAACAGATATGATACCTATACTTCCTCTTTGTACACCGCATTTTAATAAGGTAAGTTAAGGAAAGATAATCAAGCACCTACGAATCTTACGAGATTATATATTTCAGACTATATTCCACTTCTTTAAATATAGCTGTTAATATAGGTACTTATGTGTTTTATCCATCAACAACATATTCAAGTGGCACACACCTTTAACGAGTTGGTTAAAGACCTCTCCTCTCCATTGAGATACTAGTAGCCAATTGCTGATCATTCCAATAAAGTTTTACAAATATTAAAACATCATTTTAAAACATAGTTTTATTTTATTTATTAATAATTAGAGATATAAATCAACGCGATTGAAAATTAAAGATTCTACGAATTCAATTATTTTATTTAAAAATAACAGTAATTATTAATCCTGTAACAACACATTTCAAGCAATAAAAATAAGGTTTACGTAAAAAATAAAATATGTAATATTTTTAACGAAGATTCAATATTTTGGCACATGCAAACGTAGGCATGTTGCACATAAGTGGATAAACTTGACCCAGGAGGCAATTTTAAATTCAGCGAATCAATCGGTAATGGTGATTTTATGGAAATACAGACGAACTGGTTTTATAATCATTTTTAATTATTGCAATCTTTTATTATAAATATGTTGTACAATCATTCACTGTTATGATGCTTCGCAAATAGAATTTATAACTTACTTCGCAGAATATATAATGTACAACGTACTTCAATAAAATTATAATGACGCTAACGCTAGACAAATGTCGAAAATTACGAGTACATGAAAGGCTAATCAATAACCAAAAATTTAACTAACCTAGTGGCTAAATAGTCGTTCACGCAACTGCTATGCAGGGTGTGGGCAGTGTGGTTTGATTATATGATATTTATTGTTATTTACTAACGAGAATAAACACAGGTTCAAAATGTTTGTAAGCAGTGAAAAAGTAGCAACTTTCTACCAACGAAATAAATAATATGTATTGCAAAAAATCTGTTTGACGTGTCTACTCTAGTGATGTGGTATTTAATACTTCAATGACCATAGAAACACATATACTACAACTAATACTAACACGTCATGGTTTTATTGTTAAATATTACATTGTGACGAGGTTCGCAGCCGGAACAAATTATGTACTATTGTTTCAGTAAAACTGAAGTAAATACGAATTGAATGTTTTATTGTAAAAAGAGACAGGTGAGTTCAATAGTTTTCTCTACAAATTACTTATTTATATAATAGTGACTATTGAGTAATGAATTTAAAAATTCAAATTAAATTATTCTTTAGTGAAATATAAGAAAATAATATGTTTTTGGTTTCTATTCAAAATATTATATATTATATTAAATAGAAATGATATAATATAATTAGGAACGATTTTGATTTTATTTCGAGACCTACAAGGCATATCCATTGAGTTTTTATATAATTTTGGTTAAAATTAGCAATAATAAATAAATAATAGGGGATTAATAAAATAAATGATCCCCTATTTATTCAGGTATTATCCATTATAGCAAAACATACCAGAGACATCTAACATCATCATCTAAAGATTCGGATCAAACAATTGCTTGTAGAGATCATCAACAATGAAAGTTTTAAAGATTGCAATCAACATCACACCCACCCGGTTCGATAGTAAAAAATAACAATAAGCGGCAACATAGTTATTGCGTTTTAAAATTATTTTGTATTCAAATATTATTATCTTATACACAGAAATTGTTAAGAAACCTTGTACGAAACGGAGCATCACTGACTAAATAGATAGGTACAATCATAAATTCCTCGACTCCTAAACTAGGGGTGTATCCACATAGGGATACACCCCTAGTTTAGGAGTCAAGGAATGTATGATTATACCTATCTATTTAGCCTTCCGTCATTTGTAAAGAAGTTAGTAGATACTTAAGTATTTTTTATTAAATAAATGATTATTATATTTATTCCCGAAATATACATTATATTTGAATCTGCAGCTTAGTTGGTTAATGTCCAGATGTAGGTACCAAATCGGAGGACGCAGGTTTTAATGTCCTGGGTTCAAATTTGTGGTTGTACATTAGTATACTTCTACTTAACGATTCGGGGAATATAGTCGTTATGGTATGTTATGTGTTAAAGTATAATGTAGTATTCATATGAATCTCGATATTTTATTCCTATATTTATTTAAATAAATAAATTACTTTTCCATTTCGAAGGTGGAGTATATTAATTAACATAACGTACTTATGTATGTATATATACCTACATAAATGTATATACTTACTCTAACATAGAGTATTAATATCCGTGAATGCACGTGGAACCACTCACGAAGGTATTAATAGAATGCGATGGATAATTAATTAATTACATTGTATAGTGTGATAGGAATTTAATCATTTTTATGTAAATAGAATATATAAAGAAGACGAGAAATCTCTATAGTTTTATATTTAGGTTATTGAGAGTAAAAATTAATTTAAATTGGTGACAGAAAAATATGTAAAACTTTTTTTAAGCTATTACGCTTGTATTCCCTGATAGGTTAGGCAGAGTAATATACACTAATACTTCATGCAATATTTTACCTTCCTTGTAAAAGGGGCAAACTTCACAGAAATCTTTATGAGAAACCATTTTCTCGACACGACAATCGAATTCAGGACTTCACACTTAGCAGCTTGTGAACACGAGACATTGAGGTAAATAATCATTTAATAAACATAATGTCATTTGTAAATTGTCATTGGAGGCTAATAAGTTTTAAACGTGTTTATATACCGCGAAATTTTGACTAATTTCACTGTGCAGTTTGTTGAATCTTACGTACTTCGCTTTTAATTTAGCAATAAATCTGCAATACACGTGCATTTATAAAATAAAAGTGTTTACTTAGAGAGTAAGAACAAAAGTAGGAAAGACGTTAGTAAAATGAAAGTAAAAGCAAAATAAAAGACAAATTGAACATATTATGTAAGAAAATAAAAATAAGAATCAAAATTACGTAATATTATCATACTGCTCGTTTATTTCTGATATAATGTTCACGATAAGATACAATTTATTTAACCAAAATAAAGATACCACTCACAGCTGCAGAGCTACTAGAACTACAAGTCGGCTAAACGAGGGTCTAGTACAGCAGTTTAATAGTCGCAAGCGCCGGTGCTGGGCATGCAAGAATTTCCTACTTGACTCATGATTTTTATAGCCTCATGAAAATATTTGCTTCACAAAAAAAAAACTATAATCGGTTAAAAATAAGGAAATTATAAGTGAAAAGTCTGGATATTTCGATAGCAACATGCGTGGACACACACAAACAAACAGCCTCTCACCCTAAATGCCATTGATGAGGGTAAAAATTATAAGGTCACAAGTCACTGCGCCATGCAAAGCCTATAATATACTATACCTCTTTACGGGAAAGAGGCAAAGCATTACTTACAACCCAAAACTTTAAATGCTCATCTAGGAACTTTTAAAGCCAATTCCCGCCTACTATCCTATTGATTCTCGGGTTAAGCAAAATGTTATTGTAATTTTATCAGAAATCTTTTGTAGCAGCTTGGAGTTTGGATTTGTATAATATGGATTGCAAAGTAGAGATATTGCAAAGGTAAAGATCGCTAAGAGTCGCTGAATGCGAGTAGTATATTTAACCGGTCCTTGTGAAAGTCGATGGGGGAGGCCTTTGTATTTTGGCTGATGATGAAGATATATGATATAATATTGCAATGAAAACATGCGAACGACGAAACAGCGAACGTCATAATTTATGCCTATGGGCTGGTGGCCATTGGTTGCCGATAACAAATCCGTAGATAGATTTGGTTACTAGAGGTAGTATTTTGACGTTAATTGTATGGACCTTATGTCAAAGTCCTATCTCTAGTAAGCAAATCCACTGATTCGTTAGTGGGTAAAAATACTCCCCGGCTGTAAGAAAAATATTAGCTTTACCCTTCAGAAATATGGGCGTAGTTAAGACTACGCCTATATTTCTATATGTATGTTAAAACACTATCTCCCTTACTCATAAAAATACAAAACGTCTTGTAAACCTTCCATAGCTACTCGTCTAATGTGTTTTGTCTTGTTTTGACACGTGATTTTCTATGACAGGAAAAAGAAGACAAAATATAGGTATTAAGTATAACTAACTATAAGAAATAAAGATACTATTACCTTATTCATAAAATTATATTAGATACTTTTATATAGGTATAGTAGATTATTTTTACCTTATTCAAAGCGTCTCACGCTTTATACTTTTATGAATAAGGTAGGTTACGATTCATAAAAATCTGGGGGATTAACATGCTAATGAACAAATAACACAATAAGCACGTGATATTTTGAGAACGTCTGTATTTACCAACATCAAAAAACGAATGTAGTCATTCTAGAGTGAGGCAAGATACAGGTTGTGATGGTCGACATTTAAATCTTGCTACATACCGCTATTGAATTACCTGCACAGGGATAAACTCTGCAGTTCTAACTAGCAGGCCTTGTAAAGATAAAGGCTATCTATATTGCCTACTATTACTCAGTAATTGACGGCTAAGTGGTAATTACCACTAACTCATACTAAAAAATAGAACATTATCTGGGCAATATTGCCACATTCCTTGCTAGTTTTCGTGCAATATTGATTGGTCTTATTTCAATCGTATTCGCCATTGATTACACTACTTTGAAAGCTCAACATAAAATTCCATTCGTAAAAGTAAATCTATTGTGGTCCAGAGAGCTGCTGTGCAGCGGCTGAGAAATCCAGGGTTCGATTCACAGGTGGAGTAAAATAGTTATTGGTTTTAGGTATTGGCGTTAGGTATTCCTCGACCAATGGAAGGCTCTCTTGCAAATATGTGTACCTATATATTTCGGAAAAATTGTAATTAGAATTCATAGATTGACTAGCCAATCGTTAAGCATCTCCTCCATTGAGGTGAAATCGGCTTGAGCCAAGCGTGTACCATGATACTCGGAAAAGCCAAGGTAATCCGCCATATTACCATTGGGCGACGTCGCGTCGCGCCTTCCGAGCCGATCCGAGTCAAGAGACGTCGTTTGTGCCGTAACATAAGGATTTTTCCCACCGTCCTAAGCCGATTTCACGTCAATAAGTGTGGGAAGACCCTTATATATCGTCACTTGTGAAGGCTATTTGAATACGGGCTATATTAAAACGAGAGAAATGTGTACTTATTTATGTATGAATGCTATATTTGGTTTCCGCAAAATACGGAAAACAAGAACCATTAATATTCGGCACAGCCAAAGACTAAATATTATTTTTTATATTCTGACTTGAATTCGATTATCATTATTGAATTGCGTTACCAACACAATTATATGGTAAAATTTGACTTATCAAAAGTCATTTTTAAGGAAATATACTACGTTGTATGTTTATTTTTTGTCCTTTATCCAAATATGTTTGTCTATTTTAGAATGCAAGGTTATGATAGTGAAATGAACCGGACGTCTAAGAAATTCACATACATAATAGAATATACACTTATAACACTACTTATGCTAACAAAATAAGTAAATGAAGTGTGCACGAGCAACAAAGAGATTTTTTTTAATGGTTAACTGTCGTCATCCTCTAAGTCCTTCTCCTATGTTAATGTTAGGATCGGATTCGAGTACATATAACGTGATGCGGCTGAATAGCTGTATTGCTATTGCCATCATAATATGTGGTGGTGTTGTGTGTCGGGTTACCGGTTATCCGTCATACCGACATAGCTCAAAGGATTAGCCAGTTGAAGTGGCAATTGGGTGTTCATATCTGTCGAAGAACCGACAATCTTTGGAGCAAACGAGTTCTCGAGTAGGAGAGACCGCGACTAGGCTAACGTAGTGTAGGGCGCCCGCTGGCCAGGTGGAGTGACGATTTGCGGAAGGCTGGCAGTGACTGGATGAGGAAAGCCGAAAATCGGGCTCTGTGGCGTTCACTAGGAGAGGCCTGCGTCCAGCAGTGGACGAATATAGGATGATGATGTGTGTCGGGTCGCTATTTCCCTACAATATGAAATCAAACCACGCCAATACACACGTCATGCTTTTGAACCGGTGCTGTCTATCGGAGCTGGTCAACTCTCTTACTTGCTGTTGCCATCTTTTTTTATATTACGCATTAATCTTGCTCATCAAACTGCATAATTCGCAGCAACTATTCAAAACAAAGTTATAAAGCTTAATTTTGTAAACATGTTAATTTTCAATTTTTTTAAATTTCGAATTCATGGTTTGACGAATTCATAGATTCATGATCGGTTGTCATACTTTTTGGGTTTTTGATTACCATTGATGATTGCCATAAGTATTGTTTGACAATCTGGACCACCGGCTCCAAGTAAGGGCCTGTGCACACCACGTTTTTTAAAGGCGCCGACGAGGCGCGCTTTTATCCTACAGAGATCTTACAGGCTGCGTCGCGCGTCAACGGCGGTTTTAAAAAACGTGATGTGCACAGGCCCTAATGGAGGATTCTCGATACGAGTTCGAATGGTCACACATCCACATAATGACCGCGATAAACAAATAACCTTTCAGATCGGTTGATTAGCTTAGTAATTACTATAGCCACGAGCCATTCTAATTATATTTTATTACTAGTACTAAATGAAGCGTCAACAGTTTAGTTCATTGTCAAGGTGACAGATATGACCTACAGCCATCATTTATGATAGGATTTTAATTAAAATGCAACCATTTTCTCTCCCGAGTATCCTCTTATGTGTTATGTTTATTTACTTCACGTATTTCCTCAATACAATTTGTATAAAAAATGGTGATCCGAGAAACTTGATGAGTTTTTAGATGAGATTATGATTATCTGAAATCTCATATCATCAAACCTGTACTCTCGAAGGATGAGACAGAGATATATTAATGTAAACCTATAAAAACATAATGGGGTTATTGAACCAAGGATCTCATGCTCAGTGTCCGAATTTGCAACCACTACACCAATAAGGTCATCAGTCTAATAGATTCGTTATTATTCATAATTTATTTAGACTGTTCCGTGCTTCAAAATGATCGTTCTACCCTTAAGCCTAGTAAAAATTATCGACATTATTTCTTTCATTTAAATGTATCCAAACATGAAAGCAACTGGGCTTTCCATTTTCATCAAAGGCTTCCGTGAAACTTGGCTTACAGAAATCAAAGGCAGCGAAAGGCGGGTTAAGCCCCATAACCCTGCAAACCTCTCCCTACAATGGATTAACAACCGAATTGACGAATAAGAAGTCACGACACTGAAATCTCCATCTTAACTTAAATCCTTTCGACTTAACCCTTCTTGCCTTTTATGTAAGCTAAATATATTTGTTTATTATTTATTTGGATTATAGTAAACTGAAATCTTTAATCATGAATCCTGAATCACTTCTCTCTACATAAAATTTATTTTGGTTTGGTTCAGATTCGTATCTATAACAATTATGTATTAAATTTCCCCTTTTTTGATTTATTGAAGTTAGTAGCTGTAAGAGCAATGTAGAAGTTAATCTATCTATACTAATATATAAAGCTGAAGAGTTTGTTTGTTTGCTTGAACGCGCTAATCTCAGGAACTACTGGTCCGATTTGAAAAATTATTTCAGTGTTAGATAGCGCATTTATTGAGGAAGGCTATAGGCTATATATCATCACGCTACGCGGAAGAAGTCGCGGGCAGAAGCTAGTAATTATATAGCGAAGCAGTTCGCGCTTTGGACCACAAGACTTATGACGCAGTTAGTTAGTTTTTATTACTCCGCTCATGATTTTGAAGTAAAAGGCGCCCTTTCTCGTTACCTGCCATCTGGAGAGGTGGCGACGAATGCTAGACTGGTATTAACTAAAAACCATGCGTGCCCTAGCATCCTGGTCGGGGCCGCGGGACTTATGACCACATTCGCCATAACCATTTACGTGGGAGAGCCATGCTTCGGCACGAATAGGCTGGCTCGACCGGAGTGATACCACGACCGCAATGAAAACCGGCGTGAAACAACGCTTGCGTTGTGTTTCGCCGAGTGAGTGAGGATACCGGAGGCCCTAAAGGCGGGCGACGCACTTGTGACTACTCTGGTGTTGCGGGTGTCCATGGGCGGCGGTTATCACTTACCATCAGGGGATCCGTCTGCTTGTTTGCCCCCCTATGCCAAAATAAAAACCATAGGTCCTTATCTACTTTTAATTATAAAGATGTCTGTGTTAAGCCATCTACATCCCATTTTATCGTTACATAAATAAATAGTATTGTTATCTTTACATTCCTGTTTATATTTGGTTAGCACTCGTCTTTCGTATCTTTTATTTAGTTAAGCCTCCTGTCTATAATATCTTGAGCTGTTGTAAAAAATACTCATCATGATACTGCGCAATAATTTAACTACAGTGTAAAAATACAATTAACGTTACCTACTATAATTTAAACAATAGTAATTATCACAAAGAAAATATATTTAAAATATTTGTGGCAACCCTGCCACATAAGTCTAGAGTTCTTAGGCGTACATGCTGAGTAAGAGGTCCTTAGTTCAATTCTCGGTCTCGCGATGTTGGAATTTTCTAAGAAATGCACAGTAACAGTTCGGAATTTGAATTTACGCCCTTGAAATGGAACTTTAAATATTCCGGCGAAATTTAGATAGGTATACCTACAAGATCACTCAGCCAAACCTTCCGGGAATTATCCACCCATAAATGATGGATAAGGATCCAAAATAATTTAAATAAAACTATTTACAAATTTAATCGCGTTGTATTGACCTTTATAACATCCATGGTCACGGGTATACTGAAGTGTTTGATGTCTTAATGTTATAGTTACTAACAGCTCCCTTACATTTTAGTTAATTATCAACGATCCGATTGACACAGAATGAGCTCACCGTGTCCTTTTTGTCTTGCAGTTTTGGGCTTGGATAAAGATTTAATAGAATCTATAATAAGGTTTCAAGCAGATGGTAAGACCCAACTATCTTCGCTAAGAAATGAAAAAAAAAATTGAAACCTAATAATCCAATTTTAAGGGGAGTTCTTAATTTGTTGAAATTCTCGCAAAAAATCTACTTGACTAAAATACCAATGTATTTGTTAATACAAC
Organism: Acronicta leporina; assembly: GCA_947256265.1. Taxonomy (NCBI): domain Eukaryota; kingdom Metazoa; phylum Arthropoda; class Insecta; order Lepidoptera; family Noctuidae; genus Acronicta; species Acronicta leporina. The sequence goes on from OX366521.1 coordinate 10,369,975, forward strand.
AGGCGTCTGCGCCTGATTTTAAGCAAATATATTATTTAAATATTACATAATAGTGATTTCAAGTAATAGGTACTGACACACATTATCGACATTGCAATATATAACAAAAAAAAACTGAAAGATCCGGATTTGTGGCAACATTGTTATATTATCTAAGTAACTTTTATACAGGAATATTTTTTAAGCAGTGCGCAAAAAAATTTTTGTAGTTCAGTATCAGTAATAGAACACATTCCCATTATTAGATCAAAACTTTTTTTTAAATTTTTAGCCGGCTTGAAATCAGCAAAATATGGACACATAATATCTATTCGCAATAATAACAATATGCACGTGTGCCAGCCGACTCACGCGCCGGTGTACAGCTGATGTAGGTACTAAGGCGCGCGCGCTTTGCCGTGCGCTAGCGAGTAACCATAAAATCAGTTTCAAAGTAAACATCTTTCGTTAACGATAACTTCGATATTTTGTACTAAGACATATCAAAATAACAAATTGGTGTTTAATAAAAGTCGTTTAAGTATCAATTGTCAAAGTTTGCGCACTGAATAAAAAATATTCCGGTAGAGCATCTAGCCTGTTTCGAAGTATAAAAAAATAATATACTTATACTTAATCGTCAAAATATACTTAGGTACCTACCTACATATTGATTTTTATTATATGTTTTATTACTTAATATAATGTATAATTTATATTGTGTAGCACTGGCAATGCCATTACTTCTTACGTGAAATGCAATATTTCACGCGCAAGCATGAAGGATATTAATTAAAATGTAACTATTAACTGAAACTATAACGATCAGAAAGTAGTTATTGCATTATAATTAATGCCTTTCCCGCCTTCACGCAAATCCTTCAAAAAGATCGCAACAAATAATATTGTAACTTTACTTTTTCCACGCTCACTAAACTCATTAAAATAATATAATTATACATAAAAATATTACTCACAGTAATCAGTCCAACAATCCAGTATTTCAATATCCTACAATATATTTCGTTTCCCATTCAATCGTTGTATATACTTTATACGTGAACTCAAAGTTAGTAAAGTAACTGACAAGCGAGCGACTGTGCGCCAGCCACTCGACTAGCGAAGGTATTGGCGCAAGCGCAGCCTCTCAATGTCCCTCCATAGATTATTCGTATTGATTACAGATAGCATACAGATGATGGGCGCGTGCATTAATTACCTATACAAACCAATTTATTTCACTCAATGTAATTGTGTAAAAGTGAAATAAACTGTAGATTATAACGTAATCTTGTATTATTATAATAAATTAAAAATATATTTACAACTGATTCTATTAAATTTTATGTTCCTGCATTGATTTTAAAGTTCCACAAACCTTGAAGGGAAATTTATACAGTATGAATTTAAAATCCACTTCAAAATTTAATTAGGTACCTACTTATGATAATTTTAACAAAAATCATGAAACACAGTTCATATTTCAAAATAAATTGGATACTTTATAAACTTATAGGTACTTTAAAGAGTCATTCACATAATATATAATACCTATGGAAAAATTATTCAAATTTTCATTGGAATTTGCTTACTAATTTATTTGTCGGATGAATTTAATGTATAAAGTTATTTTCTTATTATATTTTGGTATGACTAACAGTAGGTATTCTAAACGAATCGTATTTATTGTAAAGATAACTTAACAAAAGAATAATTGAATCTCGGGTACAGTTCAAACCTTTTATTAGGGTACGGAAAATCCTCATGATCGTCTGCTACCTGGTTATGCAAATTTTTAGTAATGACATATACCATCCAACATACGTAGTTCGGTAGTAAGTTTGGATCCCATGTAAATAAAGGGCAAGCCTATTAGCCAAACTCTGAGATACTGCTGAGAATTTCTTAAAAAAGTCCAATAACACTTGGCTCGACCTAGGAATCGTACCAAAGACTTCTAGCACAACAATCCCGCCTATCGGTGCCACTACTACCAAAACTCAACTGTCACTCTATATATCCCTATAAAATCGTAAAAACATATTTATTTAAATACCTACTTACTTATCTGCATAATTATTGAAAACTTTGTACTTAGTTAAAATTTATATTATGGAGAAGAAGTGCAGAATTCAAATATATTGTTTATAATAATGCTTAAAAAATACATTAAATCAATATAAAAATCACACACACACATTAGACTTTTGTTAATTGTTAACCTATGAAGGTTGAAAGTATCAAGAACATTATGGTCGAATTTCGAGCACCGGGCGACCACTAGTTTTTGAAAAGCTTATCTGTTTAATATTAATAATCTTTGAATGTACGTATAAAATGTCATTATTACCTACTGTACAGTTGTATATAAATACTTGTACACGAGCGACTCTTGCATATTAAAGCAGACAACACGTGTTATTTCGCTAAATAGACCTGATACTTTGAGTACCGTACCTACTTCGACAAACCACAATGGTATATCCCATTTAAATCTCATTAATAAAGTAATTTATTTCTGACCCAAAACGGTGAATATTTATTTGACTGTTATAAATATCTAATTTATCCGTATTATTAATTGTTTTAGCAATATACGTGTACAAAAAACAAACACATTGACTAAAAATTATTGATAATAACCATAATTACTAGTAGGTAATAGTAAAATTTTTACTGACTCCATTAAAATTTGACATAGATTACCCCATTTGTCGTAAATGTGGCTACCGCGATAGAGATTCAGTTCCAATTGTCATTGGCATCTCTTAGCTTGGATCTGTGTATGATTAATGTCAATAATTATCCTTTTGGGGAATACAAGCGTGATATATTTATAGTAAGCGTGATGTATTGTATAATTTTTAATTTTTATGACACAGAAACTCATTCTCTGTAAGGCCATTTTCGCAATAAGGGATGTGCGTTATACCTACCCTACCTACATGTTATATACAATGTAATGCGAAATATCGTCTTTGAAATAAGATGAGTGGCGGGCTATAATCCCTAAGGGTCTCAAGGAAATATCACGAAGGGAGGAAGCTGTGAGAAGGAGATTGTGAATGCAATTTATTCATACAGTGACACAATAAAATTCTGTTGGAATACTATTTGTACAGAAATAAAATGATATTCAGTTTACAAAATATTTGATTTTACCTTGATATTCTGTTACTTACTTCAATACAATCTACTCATATTTGAAAAAAAAAACAGTGGTGGCTTAGTGGTATGACCATGGGACTGGAGTCGTAGATCTGGAGTTCGTAGTTTATTAAATTCAATTGTTATCAGCACATCAAGCTGCATGATTCTCACATTATAACAACTAAATTGTAAAATAAATCAATGTTATAATCTTTGTTGAAAGGAGTATCTATGGAGTTTCTTGCCGGTTCTTCTCCATAAGACCCACTATTTGGAACCGCGCACCTAGTTTTTGACATTTCAAAAGTACATGTATTATTGGTCTAATTGAAATAAAACATTTGACTTTGACTTCGAAGCGAAGGCCTGTGACTTCGCACTTATGAATTAATGATCTATTTCAAAACGGTGAAGAAAAACATTGTGATTGTGAGGTTGCAACCCTGCATGCCTGAGAGATTTCTCGGCGACGCGTGAGAAGTCTGCTAATCCACACTACGTCTGCCTGGTCAGAATATGTATATCAATTTATTTTCAAAGTGTAGTTTGTTATACTAAAACGAAATATGTTATAGGTAAATTGAAGTACTGTAGCCAAAAAAGCAATATACCTATAGAGGAAAAGAAACTCGTAGTGAAACAGACGAAAATGTATTAAAAAGCAGAAAATAGTTCTATGGGACATTTTAGTTAGAAATTATTATAAAAATTTGCGAAAAATGTGTTTTAACATTTTGAGATTGGCACCTATTAATTAATTAATCCTTTAATTATCTCCTATTAATTATCTCTTATTATCAGTATCTGTATAAAACCAAATTTTACAGGAGAACCGAAAACAATTTCATATCTTTGACAGCTTGCCGTTTCAATAATATTAGTCGTACCTTCATGGGAGTGTTTGCAAAATTTCAGGTACATAACAGGCTTTAAAAAAAAAATTTTAATGCGTCAGTTATGCCTTTTATTCTTAAAAAAAACCTTGGAAAACAAAAAAACTTGACAATTATACATTGAAGCGTACTTACATTTCACCATGGTGTTCTTTTATAGCACTCAAGATCAATTTCGATCTATAAAACTGATATTTACTCATTTTTAGAGAGTGTGCAAGTCTTGCAACGACTTCTTCTCACTTCAGTTCACTTCACGGCAGTTTTGACGTTTATTTTAACCATTTCATTGACTTAGTATCTACATGAACCATTTTATATCCAAGTAACTACAAGCACTTACTAGGTTTTTAAAATGGTTGATGTTAGATACTATGTTTTAATCTTGTAATTTTTGCATTTTGAAAACGTTTACTGTAGATACTAGGTTTTTGGACTTTGTGTAACTTCGTTTTTGACTTATTTTTGGGAGTTTTTGCTATCCTAGTATGTGGAGAGTGGTCTATAAGGCCGGAAAATGCAAAAACACGCTTTTTGTAAAATTTGTCAGATACTAGGTTTTGAAATTGCACAGCCGATATAGTTACAAGAAAAAAATGATGTTTCGCACCTTGAAGCTGTAAATGTTCTAGTCCTGTCAAAACTGTGAAGTTTGAACTAAAATAGAAAAGCGAAAAATCTTATCTCAACAATTAAGTACATTCTATTGCAATCTTAAAATAGAATTGGAGATCATAAGGGTGCGTTTATATAGGAATCTACCAGAATATTATAGTCTCGTTTATTGAGTGGAATGCTGAAATAAATCCATACTAATATAATACATAGGAAAAGAACTCGGTATGTGTGTATGTTCGTTGCGTTTTCATGCCTGAACCACTGAAGCAATTTTGATAAAATGTTGGTATAGAGTTAAGAAGACAGGTTAAATTTTAACTCTTAAAGTCTTTTGGAATGTGAGAGAATGCGCAAAAGTGAGAACGGGCAATAGTCTTATATGATTATTTTTATAGAAAAAGCGGTAAAAAAATATGTAAAAGTATCTATGATTACACAGTAAAATTAACTTCTCAGCTATAGATACCTATTTCTTACTCAGACTTCATACTTGACAACATTTCCTAAAATTTATTTAAAAGATGTATAAATTCCTACTTACATTCAGTTTTCAATTACTAGGTACGCAATAATTATATTGCTCCGTAGAAAATATATAATTTAAGTAACATCAATATTAGTAAAATAAGAGGTATATCTAAGTAATATTGTAACAAAAAAGGCACAAATATTAAGATTTAGATTTTTTTAAATACAAGCTTATTCGCCACACTAATTCTACATACTTAAACAGGGCTATTTCAAAAGTTCCCTCGTGTCTTGTTATCAGTGTTGGAATTGAACATCGACTTTGTACCACCGGTGACCCCTGAATGATTCATCAATGAATAGCCCACCGGTGTCCCCGATGGCCCGCCTTTTTTTCCCGCAACTTGTACGCACCCTTAGCTTCAGATTGCAGTTGAATGACTCGAAACTCTAGAGACATTTAATGGTCAGTCACATTAGTCTTTGACTGGGCGGGGCGTGACCTTAGCTTAGAATACTATTCATACTGACACACCTGAAAATTGCTAGTTTAAATTAGAATTTGTAACGTACCCACCTGTAGTCTCTGAGGACTATTACATCAATGATAAATGTGTGACAGACAGCAACTTTATGATCATGCCTGTATTCTCTAAAGGCTCTAGCAGAGGTGTACCTAGGTACTAAATAAACTCACATTTTGCTAATGATGTCTGTTTATTGATCCCATGTAATGGCAAGTCTACGGGACATGGGCTGTTAGGTGCTCATAATTTTCTACCAGAAAATCCCTAATACCTACCAAAAGTATTATTAAGTGGCACTTACGAATATTTTATTTTTTTTCTACAAAAATCCAGACAGTTGAAGGAAGATACAGGGACGATGGATGACCATAACATACCATGACACCTTTATTCCGGAAAGGTTAAGCAGAATGTGTACCGGGTGATTGTAGTAATGTGATTGGGGTAGGTACCCATTTGCCCACTTTCGGATCGGAAAGCAGTTTTTTATCAAAATTATTATTCTCAGTAACAATTCGGAGTTGGTGAATATAAACTACATATTATCATCACGCCTATATTCCCCGAATGGTTTAGCAGAGTTAACAGTTGTTTAGGTACGTTCCATGTAATAAGGGACGAGCCTCTTGCCCATAAGAGGGCACAAATCCAAACTCTGACCTGAGAGTTTCAAAGAAAAACCCAAAACACTATTCGATCTGAGATCGAATCCAGGACCTCTAGCGTAGCAGTTGCACCACTAGATTAATGAGGCAGTTTTCAATCTAATCACTGCGCTATACGGCTGGGGAACAAAACAGTCGATTGTCAGGTAGTTCCAGGGTCCCGTGAACAACTGTTATGGAGACGCTTGTCGCGCTTCCGTCGACTAAAAAATGAGTACAAAGAAATATCGATACCCGGGCCAAGTAAGAAACTACTAAGCCAAATATAATTCTTAATAGTTCTTAAACAGACTACTAGATGGCGCCATATTAAAGAAATGATTATTTTATTTATGAACCCGTTCTGTTACGATATATTTTGGGTATATAGTAATGGGGAATCTTTGACCATTAGATAACGGGGTAAAATAAAATAAATAATAGCCATTCTTAATATTCAAAAGGTTTGGCAGAAGGGTACTAAGTAATGTACACCGGTTTGCCAGAATGTGGAACTGAGAATTTTATAAAAAACCTAATAACACTTTGCTCGATCTGGGAATCAAAATAAGGAGCACTAAGCTAATTAGGGAAAACAATAAGAAGTTAGTAAGAAATTAGTAAAAGGCAACGAAACATAAAAACTAGATTTTATTTATGTACTTAATTAATTATCCAAGACAGGCGAATGGTCATGTTTAGGGTAGACAATTTTCTTCTCTCCATCGACTGCCCGTTTCTTCAACGGTCCATGTTTCCAGTTGGCAGGGTAGCCATATTTATCGACGTCATCCCACCACTCTGGCTCACCGGAACCCCAGATGACGTACACGATATTGGTCCCTACTAATACTGCGAATATAGCCCAAAATGCTATGCGCCATTGTTCTACTGTTTGCTGAAAATGAAAATTGAAAATTAGATTATGAGGAAATAATAATATCATGAAATAAACATAACATAAATTGCCATCACGCCTGTATTTCCCGAAGGGTTTGGCAGAGGCGTACCTACTAAAGTACACCCACAGTTCGCCAGTATGTTTAGATCCCATGTAATAGAGGCGATCCCGGGCACAAATCGCAAACCCCGAGTTGCTTCTGAGAATTTCATAGATAAACCCAATAACACTTTGCCCCACCTGGGCCTGGCTGGAGGCATTCGGTGACTCGCCACTAAGTCCGGCTACGCTGTCTGTAGATTCCTTGAATCAACAGCTTATTGCCTTAAAGAAAAAAAATGCTCCACCTAAGAAACAAACCCTGAACCTCTAGCGTAGCAATACACTAGTTTAATGAGACAGTATTAAATCTAATAACTACGCTATACGACTCGGGAACCGAAACCGATTCTCATGTAATTTCAGGGTTCCGTGAACAGCAGTTCACGAGAGCGCGACCTGTACCGACCTGTACCCGTACCTGTACCGAGTGGTCCTGAGCCCGTCAAGCGTGCTACGCTTGACGGGCTCAGGACCACTAGGCTAAGGAGGTAGTAGACAGATATCCATTATGACACATGTGTTATACTCATTATTCATGAGTTCAGGTGGCAGATCACAGACTCCTGGACTGCGCGTGTGATTTCAACACTTGCGCCATCTAGTTGGATACGAGGAAAATTTTTGCGATTTAAAGGAGCCTTGCGGAAGCTACCATGGTCGTGGCGATTGACGTGAATCTCATGGTCGCATCTATAAGGTAAGGGTATGCAAGTGCAGCTTTTAGTCGGTATGTGACTGACCTTCCTACCTCTCCAGATCGCAGACAATCCATGGCGTATTTGCCGCCAAAATAAAACACAGACAGGTGACAGACTAGTGGTGTTTTCTGTAAGATTGGTGCATTTAGAAGATATGGCCCTTAAAATTATACTATCTATTATATAATGTTCAGCGTGCTCCTACAATTGATTTCGGTACACATAAAAACCTAATGTCCCTTACACAAAATATCGTGCGCGTAGCAGAGTGCTCGGCCTCTCAAGTTTAATGTTCCGAAATATATATATATACCGTATCCATATCTTTTTGTAGTTTTCAGCATTTTCCATGATAATATAAAGTTATTTTAGTGAAGGAAAATTTCGACTTGGGGCAGGATTCGAACCTGCGTCTTCTGGTTTCATACATCAGACGCTATGACCACTAAGCCACCGCGAAATTTCGACATAGCGGGTAAGACTCGCGTCGAATTTTTTCTTCACTAAAATAATATACACTATATCAATAATTTGCTGACGATACGATACAAAATAATGTATGTTGCTCAACATTGAACAAAAATATTTATATAAGATTTTACATAGATACTGACATTAGAGCAATAAGTATATTCTCCAACTAAATTCTTTTAACAGGTATTTTTGTAGCAATACGGGGATTTTTATATTTTGTACTTGTGCGTTATTTCATTAACATGTCTTGTTACCCTCAACTCAATCCTATCCTAATCCTAATCTCAATTCCAACAATTTCACATGTTATTTCATGCATTAAGTACAATTTTGTTCTTTTTATAGCCTAACACAGTAACTATAATACAAATAATGTTAAAATCTCTACATCTAGAAGTTAGCAATTTTTTTCATACTTAACAATTTCAGTCTTTTATGATATTCAATAAGCCTATTCACTGATCTAATTTGTTTACGATTACCGTGAATCACAGGAAGACAACATTTTTTCACTAGACAAAAAATTATTCAATAAATTTGACAATTGCTTGCCTGAATAAATTTATTCGGGAGTTAAATCGAGCGTACTTAATGCCCTTCCGTAACTCTTTATGAGAAAAAAATCTTATAAAAAATCCTAGATGTTTTTTTACATTGTTTTTTATTCCATTTGGTGTGATAGCACCGTGATAGGCTCTGTGTTACTCTACTTTTTCATGTGCCTGAGGAATTAAAATATATAAGTAGCCCTCCACGCCGTCGGTAAATCGGCGATGGAGACCTAGTTTCGAATACAACTCGAATGACTGAATTTACTCATAAACATTTAATCAATCTCATAATTATTTAATCCGTAAAAAGTAGTTTCATTTCAATGTCTAATATTCGCGTAAGTGTCAGAAATCAGTATATCATAAACATTTGTTTGGTAACAGTTTTTTTAATGGTAGTATTTACCGCCGCAGTCCGAGTTGCAACAAACATAATACGTAAATTGTGTAGAGTTTTTGAGCAATTCAGCTTCCGCCGGACCATACCTTCAAATTTGTATAGTGTGTGTTTTTGTAGGTTTCAATACTTACATCCGGGGTCAACAGTCCAATTAGGTATGGGGTAACCATCCCAGAAATTGCAGCAATTCCATTTACAAAAGCCGAACATGTGCCAGCGTAGTTCGGAGAAATGTCCATAGCATTGATCTTGACACTGCTGTAGAAGCCCCCCATGAACGCCATCGAGGCTATGAAGAGGCCGACGGCCGCAGTTCGGTTGCAACCAGAGTACGAGGCCAGAATAATAAAAACTGCCGGTACAGTAGACGCTGCCAAGGAAAAAACGTCCTTAATCATAACAAGTCAATGCCTTAATCGAATAATGTGATAGTGTCAAGTAATTGTTGAAATTCTATTGCAGTATCCGTGTTATTTGTAATGAAATAAATGAAGATTATAATATTGATTTTGTGAAAAATTATATCTGGAGATGCGACAAAAAAGAAAAGAGAGTAGTATAATTATGTATAATAACATAATCATCGCAATTATTTATTAGAACATCAAATCATTACAATCAGTCTACAAAAACCTTAAAAGCGTTAACTACCTGCAGGTGCTAGGTATATTTTAAAACTAGTTTTTCCCGCAGTTTCGCTCACGTGATGCTATATCAGGATTGGAAATTGATTCCCGAAGAAAACCAACAGTGATGATCTCTTCTTTACATGGGTATGCATACATAAGAGAGGTCAAGCAATATCTCAGGATTTTTTCAATTAATTGAAATAGAAGTGCACCAGATTTTAAATTCGAGCATATTATACTTTCTAACAGTGGTAACGACATTTAAATCTGTTCAGTAGTTTTTGCGCCAACTCGTAAAACAGACAATAATTCTAAAAATCTAATTTTTGGGTTCGGACTTCGGAGACGTTTATATAGTCTAACCTACTTGCTTTTAATAAATATTTTCAATGTACAGACACAGCTTATTTACGATTTTATAATAGTAGAGAACAAACATTACACTTACAGACAGTTGTATAGATTTTCCTGCCAGTAGTGATACTGTGCCATTTCTTTTTAACACAAAGATCGCACAAACTGGCAAATACGAAGGAGAAGACATACATAGCTATGTATGGTAAAGCAGACATAAGACCTGTTTCCTTGATATTAAACTTCAACACATCAGTGAAATACTTGGGAAGGTCTGTAATCATAGTAAAGTACCCACAGTCGTGGCCAATCTGTAAATAATAAAAGACAGAATCTTTTTAAGGAAAATTCACTGAAAGGTATTTATTTAATCGTAGCGTTAACTTTTAAATTTCTTTGAACATAAATGTCATAGTATTATATACAATCTCTCTGACTTTTTAAGTCATGTGATTATTAAAGTTAATTATCACGCGCTTAAACGGTAAAGAAAAACTTCTTAAGGAAACCTGCACGCCTGGGGCCCTAGTCTGCTATTTCAATTGACTCAGAATGACCGTCCAATGGCACTAAATGACATAAGAAATGACATATTTCGTAGAGAAAACTGTCAAAAAACAACCATTATAAAGTGACTGAATCACAATTCTGACACAACTGAATAGTAGACTAGAGAGGTTTCTCGACACTATACAGCGTGGTGGACTATATATAGCCATAACCCTCTCATCCTGAAAGGAGACCCGTGTAGTGCAGTATAATAGGTACCTACATAATGAAATAAAACCTTAACTTATATAGGCTAGACAAGTAATTAAACGTCATCGATCCAAGTCATTTGCCTAGCTGTTTGATCAAATGGCTGAATATCGTTCAGGCCACTAGTTGAACGGCGCAGTTTAGTAAATAGGCTAGGCTGTTGATTGAACGGCTAATTAAGCTATTTGGCTGCGACATATACACTATTTACATAAATTGAAATGGGAGGTTCAATAAACTTTACTTAATCATTTTAAAATGTAATTTCGATTATATAAATTGTACTATAATAAATTTATTAACATAACATACCATCACGCCTGTATTCTCTGAAGGGTTAGGCAGAGGCGTACTAATGTACACCCACAGTTCGCCGGTATGTTTAGGTCCCATGTAATAGGGGGCGAGCCTATTGCCATAAACCGGGCACAAATTCCTAACTCCGAGCTGCTACTGGGAATTTCATAGAAAAACCCAATAACACTTTGCTCGACCTGGGAATCGAACCCAGGACCTCTAGCGTAGCAGTCGCGGTCAGGACCACTTGGCTATTGAGGCAGTAAATTTATTTTTCATCTTAAACGGTGCAAATTAAGTTATTGTCTTCGCCCGATCAATCCATTACGCAAATAGTTACTACGTGAGGGATGGCAACGCTTTGCACTTAAAATTATTTAATACTAGCTTCTTCCCGCGACTTCGTCGGCGTGGACTTCAGATAAAAAGTAGCCTATGTGTTATTCTAGACTATAATCTATTTCTGTGCCAAATTTTATCCAGATCCGTTCAGCCGTTCTGGCGTCAAAGAGTAACAAACATCCATCCATCCATCCTCACAAACTTTCGGATTTATAATATTAGTAGGATAGGATTTTTTTCTATTCACGAGAAAAGTAAGTACGATTAAGTAAACTCTTTTCAACATTCTAAATAAGTAGAATTATTTTCCCTAATCATGTGCTCCAAATTTTCTTTGTTGCACATTGTAGCGTATATAGCGGTGCTGGCGGGATACGTTGCGGGAAGACGCCTATACTTGCAGGATTCGACGAATGAAACACACTATTGCTTGAGTACTTGAGATTTTTCTTTATTCTTCCTTTTCATGCTTCTTGTAATACTGCTGGTTTCGGAATGCCTAACCACAGAAACCCACCTACATTTATATTTTCCTGGAGCCAATCAGAACGCTTCAATTTTGCGCACGGCACTAATCTTGATGGGCTCAACCAATCAGAACGCGTCAAGTTTGCACACGGTACTAATGTGCAATTTGTATGGGAATCTTATTTTGGCAGTTTTCTGTAGTTAGGAACACCTTACATTATTTATATTTATTTTACAATATAGTAAATAACTTTTACTACCTAATTACATAAATATCTCAACCTTTAACCTTAATTAAACCCTTAAAAAATCATAAAATGTGTTGGCGGCTCTCGATACGGTAAAGTAGCACCTTACCTTAGTAAATTACAACAAAATGATACAAGTGGCGCCACCTATCGTTTGAGTGAGAACGCTTACATGATATTTTCTACTTGGCCTAGTTTTAGATAACATTAATAGTGTTTATTTTGTGTATATTTAAATAAAAGACAACATAAATATATCTTTATTTGAACTTAGACAATAATCTCTTAACTTAGTACAAAATACTTATCACGCTTACAACTTTAAATCTTTTTTTTATTCAAACTACCTACCTACCATAATTATATTAACTTATGTTATGGGAAATAAAGGCTTGTATTTGTTTATTTATTTTTAACTTAATAATTCATTTGTCGTCGCTAACATTCTCCCCCACGGTGCGTAGCACATCCTCCTGTCGAAGCGACGATGCCGCAGGAACGAGGACGACCACTCGTCGAGTCGGACGACGAAGCACTCCTCCTGAAGTCCGCACGTCCAGCACTCTGGTCCTCCCATCTGGTCCAGGGTATGTCTTAATAACTTCTCCTCGAGGCCATGAATTTCGAGGTAATGTCGCGTCTACTATCAACACGATATCTCCTTCTGCTGGGTCGGCGGTTTCTCGGCCACTAACTTTTCTTGGCATCAGAAGGGGTAAGTATTCTTTAACCCATCTTCTCCAGAAATGGTCAGCAAGCCGCTGGGTGGTTCTCCAGTTTGCCTTTCCAATCAATTCAGTGTCGCTGAATTCCCCCGGCGCCATCGCTCCGCACGATCTTCCCAAGAGGAAATGGTTCGGGGTTAAACTTTCTTCGTCTTCTGTATCCATACTGACTGGTGTGAGGGGTCTGGAATTTACTATGTGTTCCACCTCAGTCATCAAGGTGTGGAGTACTTCCTCTGGAGGACTTCTTTCGTTGAGAACCACTTTTAGCGATGTTTTGACTGTTCGCACGAGCCTTTCCCAAGCGCCTCCCATGTTCGGACTTCCTGGTGGTATGAATTTCCACTTTATGCCTCTTTCTTGCGCTGCCTCTTCCAGCTCTTTGTTGGCTCCGACAAAATTTGTCCCATTGTCACTGAAGATAGTCTTGGGGGTTCCTCTTCTGGCTGCCATCCGACGTAGCGCCATGATCATGGAGCTGGTGCTGAGAGAAGGTACCAACTCTAGATGAACGGCCCTTGTAGTGAGACATGTGAACAACGCCACCCAGCGCTTTTCCACTCTTCTTCCTATAGTCACCTGCAACGGCCCAAAATAGTCTACGGCCGCGCACGTGAATGGGAACTGGTGATGCTGCAGCCTCTCGCTTGGTAGATCTCCCATTGGTGGTATCTCCGGTACATTTTTTCTTGTCTTGCACCATTGGCAGTTGTATGCGATCGCCTTCAATGTCGCTCGTAGCCCCAGGATCCAGTATTTTTGCCGAATCTCATTCATGACTGTGGCAACATTACCGTGGAGAAATTTCTTGTGGTAATGTAGCACAATAAGACGTGTGATGCTCTGCTTTCCTTCTAAGACGATAGGGTTCATTTTCCTTCTTTCTTCGTCGCAAAACTTCATGGTTCTGCTTCTTAATTTGATGATCCCGTCGTCGTCTATGTAAACGTCGATCTTCTTAAGTCGACTAGCGTTTTCCAAAGGTTTTCCATTCTTGATATTTCTTATTTCTGTTGGAAAACTGTCCTTCTGACACATTTTGACCAGTAACTCTTCAGCCTTTTTCAAATATTCTTCTTCCAAGGGCAGGTACAGCCGCTTCCTAGCTTCAATTGGCGAGGTAATGATTTGTGCCTTTTTCTTCTTCTGGGATCTCACTTGAGGTTTCCAGGCCTCTTCCTTGCGTCGAACGGTGGTGGTGGTGGTGGTGGCTTTACGGGTCTTCTTCAATAAGAGGCATGCGAAAGCCACCACTCTTCCCATTGTGCGCAGCAATCGCTCCCAGCTGGAAAACCTCTCAGGACGTATTAAAGCTCCTTCCTTCGTGTTCATCACCATCACCTTCGTCTGTTGGCCCTTTTCTTCTATCATGACACTTTCTGATTTGAAGTCTCGAAGCGGCCATTCCTCCTCTGGTTGGTAGAGAAATTTAGGACCTTGGAACCATCTTGTGTTGTGATCGAATACAGTTGGGCTTCCCCTTGTGGCATCGTCTGCAGGGTTCTCCTTTGTCGGTACCCATCTCCAGTCTTCAGAATTGGTCTTTTCTTCAATCTCTGCCAGCCGGTTTGCTACAAAGGTCTTGAATTTTCTTGGTTCCGCCTTGATCCACTGCAGTACTGTACTGGAGTCTGTCCAATACGTCCTTTTCTCTACTTCCAGTTCCATTTCTTCTTCCACTGTGGCTGACAATCTGCTTCCCAATAAGGCAGCTTGCAGCTCCAGTCTTGGGATCGATACTGGCTTCGATGGCGTTACTCTTGCTTTGCCGGCAATCATAGAGACATGGACTCTTCCTTCAGTCTCCACTGTCCTCCAATAGACTACCGCTGCGTACGCTTCTTCACTTGCATCGGAGAACATATGCAGCTGTCCTTTTCTGGCATGAGGCGAGACGCATCTAGGAATTTTCACTTTGGTTAGTGCGGACACCTTTTCTAAGTATCTAGTCCAGGCTGCTCTTTGATCTTCGTTGATTGTTTCATCCCAGCCTATTTTCCTACGCCAAAGGTCTTGAATCAATTTCTTTCCTTGTATCAAGACTGGCGCCGCGAAGCCCATTGGATCAAACGTAGACATCACGGCGCTTGTGACTTCTCTCTTCGTAGGAGCCCTTCTTCCTTCTAACAGATCCCTTGGTGTGTTGCGCAGACCAACATTAAAGGCAAGCGAGTCTTCTTTCACCAACCATCTCAGTCCCAGAGTTTTTTCTTCCTTCGTTAGTTGTAGGGACTCTTCCTTATTGGTGTCTTCCACTTCTGCTAGAATACTTGGTTCGTTACTAGCCCAACCCTTCAGATGGAAGCTCGCCCTTGCGTGGATTTCTTTCACTTCTTTTGGTACCTTCTCGGCTTCTTCCTTCGTATTGAAACTCTGCAGGTAGTCGTCCATGTAATGGTTTCTCTTGATTGCTTTTACTGCTTCGGGGTGTGTCTCTTTAGAGTCTTCTGCATTTTTGTTCATCACATATATCGCTGTAGCTGGTGACGATGCCGCTCCAAAGATGATCGAAGACATTCTATACACTTCAGGTTTGTTCGTTCTCTGACTTCCGCGCCACAGGAATCTTAGACTGTCCCGGTCCTCTTCCTTCACTTTGATTCGAAGAAACATGTCCTGGATGTCAGCCATTACAGCTATTGGACCTTCCCTGAAGCGCAGCAATACCCCGAACAGTGATTGCAGTAGGTCTGGGCCTGATAACAAGGCGTCGTTGAGGCTCTTCCCTTCAAACTTGGCAGCCGCGTCGAAAACTATTCTTGGCTTCCTTTTAACTGGATGCACCACAGCAAAGTGGGGCAAGTAAAATGTCCTCCCCTTGTTCGCGGTCTCTTGAGCCTTCTCTGCGTATCCCTTTTCGATTAGATTCTGTATCTGTTTCTCATACGACTCTTTAATTTCTTCATCTCGATCCAGTTTTCTTTCGATGTTGGTCAGACGTCGAAGTGCTTGTTTGTAATTGTTCGGCAGGGTTTCACTTTCATTTTTCCACAATAGCCCTGTTTCGAATTGGCCGCTTGACAACCTTCTTGTATTCTTCTCAAGTACTTCGAGTGCTCTTCTGTCGCTATCGTTTCTTGGCAGTCGATCTTGAATTCCCATAGATTCTAATTGGAAGTGATGCCGGACCATTTCTTCTATATCTTCTTTGTCGCTCTGAGCTTCTTCATGATTGACGAAGTTCACCACGACGTTTGTTCCGGTGTCACATCCATGCAACACCCATCCCAGGTTTGTGAGTGAGGCTACAGGTTCAGCTGGCTGGCCTTTCTTCAGTTTTCTTGTTACTATGAGTCCCCAGTTGTCCTGACCTATCAATAGTTTAGGTCTATCTCCAGCATAGAGAAGTTGTTCTTCAATTGCCTTCAAATGCTGACAATTCTTCAAGGTTTCCCTGCTTATGCTTTGTTCTGACAGCTTTAGGTCGTCGATGGTTCTCGCTTTGATCATCTTCTTATCTTTTCGTGGGCCCCCTTTATTTTGAACTTGATCTTCTGCGAGCCATCTTTCTTTATCACCTTTCCACCGACTGTTTCGATTGTAAGTGTTTCGCAATGACCTTCGGCTCCAATCTTCTCAGCGATTGATGCATCCAGGAGTGTGACTGTTGAACCTTCATCCAGCAGCGCTAGTACCCGAACTTGACCCTTTGGCCCGTATAGGTCCACAGGTGTGATCTTCAGATATGCCTTTTCTTCTCCTCTTGCCTTGTGAATTGAGGCGACCTTTTCTTCTGGCTTATCTTCTTTGTGTTCCTTTTTCTTTTCTACTGGCACTGGAGGGTTGTCGGAATGCAGTATAGTATGATGCCATCTTCTACATAGCTTGCAGACTGGGGCCTTGCAGTTGATTCTTGAATGCTTGAATCGAAGACACTTGAAACAGATCCTAGCCTTCTTGATCATATCCCATTTCTCATCTATGTTCGCTTCCTTGAACTCCTTGCAGTCTATTGCGAAGTGTTCCTCTTGACAAATAGGACATGTCTTCTTGTAACTGTCTTGCGAAGCTTCCTGAACGGTGTGAACTGGTTTTCTTATCCCTTTCTTGGGTTCTGAAGTCGTCTCAGGCGGGGCAAAGTCTCCACACATGTCGGCTTCTATTTCCAAAAATGCTTCGATGAGTATCAATTCTTGGAGGTCTTCCTCTCTTCTCTCTCTATGGTAGGCGAACCATCGGAACTTCATAGAGGGCGGCATCTTGTCCACTATTGCCTTCATAGTTTCAGGCGAACTGAGGTACTGTGGTTTCTTCAGGGCCTTGATCGTGGCGATGGCGTTCTTCACTCTGCTAGCAAACACGCATATGTCGCTGGGGTTCTCGCCGACCTTTGACAGGTTCTTCATCTTTTCTAGTTCAGCCAATGCCAATGCTCCAGGTCTGCCGAATCTTGCTTCTAGTCCCTTGATCACTTCTCGTGGGTCTTCGGCGGTGAATAGCAGGCTTTGGACGGCTTCTCTGGCTTTTCCCTGGATTGCTCTTCTAAGGCGCGCTAAGTTCTGTGTGTTGCTGAAAGAAGCGGCCATATCTTCATATGATCTCTTGAACGCCAGCCATTCTTCACAGGCCCCATTGAAGTGAGGAAGTTCAAAGTGCTTCGATGTGATTACATCGTGTGGCTTTTCAGATAGCTTGATTATTGCTTGAGCCAACTGCTGAATGTCGCTTTTCTTCTCTCCTGTCTCGATCGGTCTTCGTTCCTTATTTGACTTGACTCCACTTTGAAAGAACCATTTCTCGACCTCTTGTGTACGCTCGAACAACTCTTCTCCAGCTCCATCTTCTCCAGCACCGTCTTCTTCTGATTCGGCAGCTATAAGCTCCATTTCGGCTTGAGCTACTCTTGATCGTGCCTCCGCTATTTCCAGTTCCCTTAGTGCCAGTGTCATCCTTGCTTGCGCTTCTGATCTCTTCCTTTGCGACGAGCGGGCAGACTGACTGTCTATCTCGCGGGTCGGCTTCTTAGGTTGAGTTCGCTGCAAACTATCCTCTCTCGACGCCGGCGTGCTTCTCACAGCCCGGCGCGCGTTGTCCTTCTGCTTAGGATGGCTTCCTTCCTGGCGTGCGGCTTCGACGCGATCTTCTTCTGCGGTGCGGGTTGGGGGTGCGGCGCTGGTTACCTCCCCCGTTGTTGATTCCCCAACAACTTGACTTGCATGGGGTGCGGGCGATCGTCTTCCCTGTACACTGGGCGGCGGCGTCCTCTTCGTGATCGCCGATCGACTTGTCGCCGACGCACTCGTAGTTTCGCTTGGTGTGTTCATACTCCAATCCGATGTAGTACTTTCTTCCCTAGTCTTGGAGCGCGCTGACCCTGATCTCGTAGTTGGCATCTTCAATTTCTTGCTCCCGATCCGGCTCGAAGGACCATAAAATGTAGCGTATATAGCGGTGCTGGCGGGATACGTTGCGGGAAGACGCCTATACTTGCAGGATTCGACGAATGAAACACACTATTGCTTGAGTACTTGAGATTTTTCTTTATTCTTCCTTTTCATGCTTCTTGTAATACTGCTGGTTTCGGAATGCCTAACCACAGAAACCCACCTACATTTATATTTTCCTGGAGCCAATCAGAACGCTTCAATTTTGCGCACGGCACTAATCTTGATGGGCTCAACCAATCAGAACGCGTCAAGTTTGCACACGGTACTAATGTGCAATTTGTATGGGAATCTTATTTTGGCAGTTTTCTGTAGTTAGGAACACCTTACATTATTTATATTTATTTTACAATATAGTAAATAACTTTTACTACCTAATTACATAAATATCTCAACCTTTAACCTTAATTAAACCCTTAAAAAATCATGAAATGTGTTGGCGGCTCTCGATACGGTAAAGTAGCACCTTACCTTAGTAAATTACAACAAAATGATACAAGTGGCGCCACCTATCGTTTGAGTGAGAACGCTTACATGATATTTTCTACTTGGCCTAGTTTTAGATAACATTAATAGTGTTTATTTTGTGTATATTTAAATAAAAGACAACATAAATATATCTTTATTTGAACTTAGACAATAATCTCTTAACTTAGTACAAAATACTTATCACGCTTACAACTTTAAATCTTTTTTTTATTCAAACTACCTACCTACCATAATTATATTAACTTATGTTATGGGAAATAAAGGCTTGTATTTGTTTATTTATTTTTAACTTAATAATTCATTTGTCGTCGCTAACACACATAAAATCATTATATTTCAATTTGTCACATCACTTCAATTTCACTCTGTATAATTAGTTTGACTATAATAGAAGACAAGCTTCTATTAGCTATTCAGCTATCTAAACATTTCAAAGGGCCACTTGCACCAACTTCTTAAATATGTTTGAATTATATTAAAATACAAATTTACAATAAAAAAATATGTCTAAATAAAATTTAATTATATTGAAAACTGCCCGCGGTTTCACCCACGCTACCCAGTTACTAAGAGTCATAGGGTTATGATAAATTGTTTAAAACCTTCCTCTTGAATCACTCTATCTATTAAGACAAACCGCATCAAAATCCGTTGCGTAGTTTTAAAGATCGAAGCATACATAGGGACAGGCAGACAGCGGGAAGCGACTTTGTTTTATACTATGTAGTGAAGTTGATGCAAGTGGCCCAAGTTTATGATTTGCTTCTGTTAAACGCCACAAACCAAATTTTCCTCATAATTTACTCGGAATAATGAAGATATATATCTTCAAAGAACAATGTAACACGAGACATCTTTCGAAAATGGTTTTCTTGTTTCAAAACAAAAGTAATTAGTTGCACTATATCGTATCGATTGTCAAGAAGTCAGTTTTCTATTTCCAATACCAACAATCGCAAATAAAAGTGACACAAAGTTTGTTATTTCATTGCTTCGCCAGATTGTATTTGAAGAAAATTCGATAACTGTAATATAATACTTACGGCCGCCAGTATTAGAACCCACATTGAAGTGGATCGTAACAGGGCTTTGAACGGCACCGGGTCCAGTTTCTTATGTAACCCAGAGGCTGCTATATTCTGGTTTAGGTATTCTTTCTCTTCGTCTGATATATAAGGGTGGGAGTTTGGTGTGCTGTAGCATAGGAGGACCTATAAAAGATACAAAAAGTTTCAAAATCTAGTGTTATATTTTCACTAACTCTCTTAATCATCACAGTCATCGTTACATATCATGAATCAAAATCAAAATTTTGTGTTACTCTTATCTTACTAGAATATTTTTTTCTAGCTTATCATTGTGAGATTTATATAAACAAAAACTTTACCCAAAGTATGAACCATATAATTCCAAGTCCGCCGAAGACATAAAATACGTTGGCCCAGTCACCACCATCTGCTAACAGGATCCCAGATATGTAGGGTCCAAAAATATTTCCTACTTGAGCTCCTCCAAATATCATAGCTCCGAATCGCGACCTCTCTGATGGAGGTACCCATCTCGCTAGTAGCAAGACAAATGCGGGTGTTACTGGACCCTGTTGACAACATATAAATAGCTGGTTTAAAACTCGAACACTCATTATACCGAGCTCAACCAGATGAGTCCAGCTAGAAGCTTGAGTTTTGTAAAATTTACTAATAACGAACATCCTTACCTCCCCGAAACCTTCGATGACTCTGATGATAAATAGACCAACTGGTCCTCCGACCGATACAGCCCAGGGTGTAAGTACAGTTGCAACAGACGTCAGCAGAAGTCCCAAACCCACGGTCCATTTTCCTCCAAACTTCTCAGCTAACAGCCCTCCAGGCAAATGGGTAATAACATAGCCATAATAAAATGCGCTAAGAAGTAGTCCTTGTGTTGCTTCATCCCAATCATAACGGTCTCGACCCTGCAAAGTATTACCGCATAATCTTACTTAATTATATTATCCTCATTTTGTTTATCAGTCATTATAACTGCACGTTAGGTATTTACAGTAAAAGATACGATAGAA
The DNA here is from genome assembly GCA_947256265.1 of Acronicta leporina. NCBI lineage: Eukaryota > Metazoa > Arthropoda > Insecta > Lepidoptera > Noctuidae > Acronicta > Acronicta leporina. Next base: position 10,391,137 of record OX366521.1, read on the forward strand.
AATAGAGTAAAAGACAGTTTAAAACATCTTAATAATATTATGATTATAATACAGTAATATCCATATTTTTCTTAGGTAACTGCGATTTTGACATAAGGTCCATACAAATCAGAATCTTATCGCTAGTAAGCAAATCTACTGACAGATTTGTTATATATACAAGGCAAAAGTCGGCAAACGAGCCCCCTAGGGCTAAGTAGTAATTGTCACCCATGATCACCTGCAATATCAATGACGATGCCTTAAGAGCCCCTACGGACTGCAGACTGCTAGAACCGCAGCAAGTGAGGAGGGTCTGGCTCATTCATACGTGCTAAAGTCGAAACATACGCTGGGCTTTTTTACGACAGAATTTGACGTTACAATGTTCGCCAGCCAGTCAGGCCCCAAGAGGTCCTACCACCGAGCAAGTCAGATATTTTCTCCGCTCTTTTACAAATGGTAGTGACGAACAGTAGGTATTCTAATCCGTCCACACGGGGTAGAATTTCCCAAAAGGTTAAAGAAGTGTCCTAATGTAACACCACCAGTGCGCTTGGTATATTTTAGGTCCCTTGTGATAAGGCTTATTATCTAGACAGTAACGCAAATAATGGAATTTTGTATTTTTAGAAAATATAAATGTTAAAATCCATACCTACTAATACTATCGAAAGTATCCTGTTACGTGTTCACGCCAAAACTACTAAAACAATTTTGATGAATTTGTACTTATATTGGATCTTGGAGAAGGATATAGATTTTCCACGTGACAGGCTAGACCTAGAGTGTGGAGACTACTAGTCAAAAATCCTCCTGATATTAGGTTTAAGGAGCTGTAACATTTTTTTTTTTGGCAATAATCGATTATCTTATCTTATCTTATTTCCTTGATTCCTCTGTAATGGATTACATACCGTGTACACCGTTGTAACATTACTGGTGGTGGTGTTTGAACTAGCTCCAGTAGTGTCTGGGCATGTTTCTCCAACGATGTGTGACTCAGACTCAGTGTGGAGCACCATCTGAGTGATTGTGATGCTGAGACAGACCCGCATGGTGAACGAGTTGCCGAGTGCAAACAGCCCCATGATTCCCAGCACATAACGCTGGGGAATGATCATGGCTGTAACAAAAAAAGTTAGAGAGTATTTTACCTTCGGCCTTTAAATATGTTGAACTGACTCTAAACATATTTCTCTCTCCACAACGCTATACCCATTCCTTTGTGCGGGGGTTATCTTTTAGAAACAAAAAAAAAGAAAGAAAAGGCCTCTCAGCTTAGTCACACATACCCACAGATTTGCCGATCGGCACGAGCCGATTAATAATGCAGACTAATTACTTTCGATCGAGAGTATGTTGTTCAACAAATATAACAGATCGGAGTGTACCGATCCGAACAAGTAGTAGCACCCCTATAGACCATTTCATTTTTTTTTTATGAGATAGGGGGGCAAACGAGCAGACTGATCCCCTGATGGTAAGCGATAACCGCTGCCCATGGACTCCCGCAACACCTGAGGAGGCGCAAGTGCGTTGCCCGCCTCTTAAAATGGTTTGGGCCTAACCGGCGAAACACAAAGCAAGCGTTGTTTCACGCCGGTTTTCTGTGAGGCCGTGGTATCACTCCGGTCAAGCCGGCCCATTCGTGCCGAAGCATGGCTCTCCTATGTGAATAATTTATATTTACACCTTCGTCACTCCTCCAGGAGTATAAGTGTCATGTTTTAACTTTATTGCCTCTGACCATCATTAAGCAAATCTTCAATCGCTGGGCATCAAAGCTTCGCTTGATAAATTGAAATTCTTGCTACTCTATCGATTGAGACTCTCTAATTAACAACTATAAGTAACTAAAAAATGCAGGGAAAATTCCCAGATACTGATGAATGCAGCAAAGGTACTTTCCCTTTAGAAGGAAAACATGAACAAAACCTTTATAGACTTCCTCAAAGCAGAGTAAATAATTATGCATGTAATTTGTAAGTAATAATCAGGTATTAAACACAGTTCACTAATTCGATGATACCTACTATGAATTAATATCTAGTTAAAAAAATACTCTACATTATAGAAATAAATAATATATTTAGCATTAAATAGAAAATCTGCATATGTAATTCTTTACGTAATAACAATTTTTAAAGTTACTAGTACCTATTGTACAATACATATCTTAATGAGGTTCGCAACATAACAATAATAAATAATAAATAGTTACATACATATTTATTATACATTAAGCGGCGGTAGCCTAATGGCTAGAGCGTCGGACTTGCGATCATGTGGTTGCCGGTTCGAACCTCACCCATTGCACTTCCGACGTGAACCCACCCGTAACACAAGCAATCTAGCTTAGCACGAGGGGTTAACAAGAATACTAGTAATGTGCGACCCGCATTGCTAGTAAGCTTTTAAAAAAAAACACTTACTACGATTCTGGCACATCAATTTCGCTTCATTTAAGTTACTTATTTTTATAATTATTAATTACAAAAATATTGTAATTATTAACATTGTTTTCTAAACGGTTATTAGGAACTGCTACATATTTTTCTAGTTTGGCACAATAGAATATTCAAATTCGTTTCGCGGACGGCGTCAAAGTTATCCACAAATAACTATAGTTGTACTGATATAAGTGACAAAGCAATCAATACTCTATGCTGATTCGTTTTGCTATAACAGTAATATAACTACAAAAGGTAGCAGCCAAGCATAGTAATGTTTATTACCCTGACAGTGAACAGTTTCAGGAAGATAATTTTGTAAATACATGGAGAGCAATTAGCAAACATTAATTTGTTTATTTATTTCGAATACAATGAAACAAATTCGGGCTGTAGTATGATATCGTGTCATGACATTTACAGGAAGCGACTATCATATCAATTTTTTTTTATGTGATAGGGGGCAAACGAGCCGACGGATCACCTGATGGTAAGCGATAACCGCCGCCCATGGACATCCGCAACACCAGAGGAGTCACGAGTGCGTTGCCCGCCTTTTAAAAGGGTTTGGGCCTCCGGGCCTATCAATATCAAGAGCTCAAAGTAAAATTTCAATCCATTCTCAAGGTTTTATAAATGTCGAATAGTCTTACGTTGAAATTGAAGCAGCGATTGTTAATTGTATTTGTAAAGTTTATTGCGACAAAGATTCGATGCAATTAGCGACGATTCTTATAAAAAAAACGCCAAAACAAAGAAATACATTTGAGAAGTTAAATAAGAAGAGGTTATTAGTATTTTAACTTAATTATACCTACTTAGTTTAGTTGTGAAAACTGTGGTCTCCTGTAAGTGAAGGAGTACACTTACAAAATACCTATTTGTTTATTAATCTTTTTGTCTTTGTTGTTGATATTTTGTTAGAGCTCCTAAATGAATAAATATGCACCCACAGTTTTGTATGTTTAGGTCCCATTTGATGATAATTTAATAGAAAAACCAAATAACACTTTGCTGGAGCTGGAAAATGAACGCAGGGCCTCTAGCATAGCAGTCACGCTCAGGACCACTGCACTAAGGAGTCAGAACTAATATAAAATAATTATCGCCGTCTGATAAAAATATTATTTACTTGTTTGTGTTGTAGTCAATTTTTATTATTATATTATTAACTAGCTTCTGCCAGCAACTTTGTCCGCGTGGAATAGTTACTTGGTCTTAGCGTGATGATATATAGCCTATAGCCTTCCTCAATAAATGGGCTATCTAACACTGAAAGATTTTTTTAAATCAGACCTATAGTTCCTGAGATTAGCGCATTCAAGCAAAGAAACAAACAAATAAACTCTTCAGCTTTATATATTAGTATAAATAAGGTATGAATGACTGGAAATCCTCTCAATTCAGAATGAACATGGATTTTAATCCATGTTATTAAAAAAATGCGTAATTACTTCTTTATAAATCATGCATCTATTTACTTCATACTTCATTACATCGAATCGCACATAAATAGTAGCCAGTAGGTACTTAAAATATATTCAAGAGTTGTGTAAATATTTTTGTATACATTGTTGCATTGTAACTCATTTTCCACTCAATGAAAATAACAATAAAATATAAACATGACTAACCTTTATTCAGGACACGCCTCCATCCTGTTAGAGTCATTTTGGCGGGGAATAGTCTGTCTGCCAACCGATTTCCAAAAAAAGCGTTTTAATATCACGTCATGAAAACACTAGTCCTTCAGATGCATTAAAGCAAGACAATTCAGATGATAGAATTGACAATGCTCACTTCGGCAAGTTATCTGACAGATCAGATAAGAAAGACACTTATGACAAACTCGAGATACAATAAAAATTCTAAGTAGCTGACATCAAAAGATAATATTATTTGACTCCGGCGTAGAGAAATATTTTAATACCACTTTCCATTTTTTTGTTAGTCACTAGGAAATATTTTTTTTTACGGCTTACGATTACCTTACTTATTATTAAAAAAAAAAAACAAGTAATCAATTACGAGAAATACATAATTTTAAAAGTAATATATGTATGTTATGGCAAAAATCAAAACAATTAAAATGAAGTAGGAATAAACTCCAAAAATTGTTACTTCACTGCATAACGATCGATCGTCATGCGTTATAAAGTGGCATTAACACCGTACAATGAACCACATTGGCTTGCAATCATAATACCTTTAAAATATGCAAAATAAAAAAATACTCAAAAGCAATTATTATTTTAGGTACTACATTGCCCTTCAAAATTTGTTTTATTGAAGGTTCATAAAATTTATTAATTTTTGTTTTGTTTTATTTTATTAAATTCAGTTATTGTTTCTATTTCTTTTATATTATTTTGTAATTTATTTAAAATGCTGTTTCATCATTTACGAAATAAATACACAGTTTGATTTATTCTAGCATTTCACTAAAACTTAAATAACTGAAATTACCTAAATAATGAACTAAATAAAACAATAAACTTACTAAATATAATTAAAAAAGGTCATCTAACTCATCGGAATTGCTATCAGCCGAAAAGGTATATTGCCACATTGGATGGCAATGCTGATTCTCTGACCGAAGTATGAGCCAGCCTATTGGTCAAGTGAACCGTCGTTGAGGCGTTTGGTAAAACCCTTCAAACCAAAAAGTGCGCTCGGACCTCATGGCCCTATTGTTTTAACCCCAAACGGTTCAAAAGCTAACTGTTTGTCTCCGCTTGTTGGTCTCCACAATTGCAACATCAGCACCAGCACAGCCCGCCGAGCTAGAAAGATTGGATGGTGCTAGAGTGTCGACGCATGTCGTGTCCCTAGTGGCCTACGCGTTTTTCAAGGAACTAATGGTACCTAGGAATAATTAACCGGTAAATTTTTATTGCATATTTCGGAATATGGATGGGCTAATTTCAAAATTTTCTTCAAGTTCCTCATCGTAATTGAAGGGAAGATTTTACTTTAAAAGATAAGACGTTGTCCCACTCAAGAATTGTCATCTAGACGCCGTGTGTATGTTTACAAACACAAATTATCACACACACAAACACCCAGACAAGGAACAAATCCCTCTAGGTTATACAAAGGTGGTAATAAGCTTACTTTATCCATTAACTTCATACATAGCAAATACTAGCCTAAATAGAGGAGTTCTCGACCTCAAAAACCCAGGAAATCACGGTGTCGCTTTTGATCAATTAGATAACTTGCCCGTAAAATTAGGAAATTAGAGGAAAGACGAGGTCTTTTCGACTGCCGAATTAGCTAAGTCTATTGGTCTAAATTTGATTCCTAAGTTAAGCAATTTCATCGAGAGTTCCCAAAGAAATTCTCAATAGCAGATCGGAGTTCGAGCTTATATCCAGTTAAGAGCAATAGCTCGCTCTAAACATAGTCGGGACCTGTAAGTGTACTGCTGTACTCCACTGCTTTATCCTTTAAGGTTACCAAGGTGTGATAGTAAATGTTCCTTTTTTAATGGGATTTTTATATGGTTCGTATCATTGTATCCAAGTCGGTCAGGACGATGTCTATCAAATTAAGAATGAAAAATATAACCCTCCCTTTAGGAAAATAGTTTTACCACTTCTTTAATCAAATATATCTAGTGTTCGACCGAAGGTGCAATTCTGGCCTAAGCCGAAGCCGAAGGTGTCATTGACCTTGAGAAATACGATAGTTACTTTGATCTCAGAATATACTAGATACATATTGTGAGAGCTTTAGAGACTTAGCCCCATAACGAGCCGAGTGACCAACATATACAAGTAGGTAATAAAATATTGTCTAAAATAAAAGTTTCAAATATACAATGTTAATTAAATATTTATTTACTTAAAGTAATTTTAACAAAAATAATCAAATAATCAGTCACATTTTTTAAATTATCTATATCTCGTTTAACTACTTGCATAACAATCAGCCCTGTCCTTTGTTGACAATTTTGAAGAAGTGCTTACGGTAATTTTACATATTGTTGGTCACATGCATATAGCGTCAAACTTTATATATAACGCATACATGTATGCATATAGCGGTCAAACTGAAGATATTATACGATATTAAAAACAAGCTGACTGGCCACTTTGATGACATACCATCACACCACCGAAGGGTCAGGCAGAGGCGTACTACTGAGAATTTCATAGTTAGTACATACCTAGCTAGCCCTAGTTATCTACCTAGTTGGTCTCGTAAAAAATCCTTCATTTTAGTTTCAATTTTTTTATTAACGGTAAAGCCAATCAAAAATTGAACATCCTCCTCATGACAAAATTTGCCTGTAAAAAACATGTCAGTGATTGGCTGTTAGGTCTCAATTATTTATATTGAAACTGAAAACCTAATCTATTATTAATCTATAATCAACTAATTAACACCACAAAGACTTATAATTAACTAAGTAACATTCACTCAGTTATTAACTCAGTTACTCTCACACGCACACACACACACACAAACACACACACACACCACAGCGGCACACGCAAATACATTTACTATACTCCTTCATGAACACTGACATAAACACGGCATTTGTGTTACTATATTAATTTGTAAGTACCTACACCTGTCGAAAGAGACTGGATCCTGCAACACAGGGTGTCCTAGTGCGGGATCTAGTGTCCATAATTATCAAAAATGTTACTTTTTTAGAACAATAAACATTGCATTAAACAATTGTAATAAAAAATCAATTTAATGCAGGATGCGAACCTGCTTGCTACGTCAATGAGTGATTATTATTTTATACAGAAATAACTTTACTTAAATTTCACCAACGTATCTTAATCTTAGCGTGGAAAACGCTAAAAATATACAAAAAGATAGTTTAAAAGTAAGGTAGCATCGTTCGACATTGAACTAACTGCTAAGTAAGTCATGTCGGTTAAGAAGCAAAGTAACTTGCTTTTCAACAGTTGTCAATGGCGTCACCTTTAAGACGTAAATTCAGAATGTGCAGGCAAATTTCGATATGGCGGGTGGGACTCGCGGTGGCTTAGAGGTCATAGCGTCTGGTGTACCTAACCAAAAGAGACAGGTTCAAATCCTGCCCGCAAGTCGATTTTTTCCTACTAAAATAAATTCATAGGCGTGAGTATATGCATGTATGAAATAAAACAAAATACAATTATATATTAAATAATCTTATTCGTAAATAACAACAATAGCCTAGTTACAATATTTACAGAGCATTAAATATAACAGTCATTTTAATTCTTCTCCTTTGCGTCTTTATCTTTCTTCACTCCTTCTGAGTCAACAGGTGAACTGGGTAGGTCACCATGTTTCCAACCTTCTGGGTAGCCATAGAACTTGACGTCATCCCACCACTGCTGTTCCCCGCTCGCGAACATGATGTAGATAATATTTGTGGCGACTAGAATTCCTAAGCATACCCAAAATGCTACACGCCATTGCTCCAGTGAAGACTGTAACAATAATAGTATAATTATACATTGAATAGTACTACATAATGTTTATGAAAATTTACGCAAAAAAGCATATGTTTCTCTGGCATGCAGGATCCCTCACGATATATTCCTTCGTCGTTTATGAAAGTGCTCTTATAGTTAGGATTCGAAATTGAGATCCAAGGGGTCGGCAGAGCTTGAACTGCCCACAAAAACGTAATAGGTAACAAAGTCAATCATAATCCAAACAATATAATAATATTATCAAATTTGTGTTATTATTCGGATTAAAATACCTTTAATCTAGGTTCCTAGTGTACCATTTCGTCTACTACTACTTCATTGGAAATAAACGATCAAAAATTAAAACTTGGTTAAGCTATCAAGAATTTCATTTGCTTACATTTATTTCAAGTGAATTATTTGGGATGAAATGGTAGAGCAGGAACCTATATGAACGATATCGGAATCCAAATAATAGGTAATAAATACACTTTGATTAAATTATTGTGTTTGAATTACGATTTATTTTGGTATTACGTTTGTGTTAGAAACTAGCTTCTGCCCGCGGCTTCGCCCCCGTGGAATAAAAAGTATCGGGAACGGGATAAAAAGTATCCTATGTCCGTTTCCTGGTTCTAAGCTACCTCTCCACCAATTTTCAGCCAAATCGGTTCAGCCGTTCTTGAGTTATAAATGAAGTAACTAACACGACTTTCTTTTATATATATAGATATAGATTCGGTCCACCAGACTCTTACGTTTTGCTATAATAACAGATATTTTTTGTATGATTATGCTCATTTTACAAAAAAGACGTTACATTGACAAGTTAAGCTCTTTGATTTGTAATGTCCGAGGATTGGTAGTAGATAAGATGAATGGAAATACCGACACAACGAAATTTCTTATCTTTGCAAAATCATCTTACGTAAAAGGTTTTTTACGCTCATCATAGCAACACACGTTGACTGTCACAACATATCATACCATCACGCCTGTGTTCCCCGAAGGGTCAGGCAGAGGTGTACTTATGTACACCTATAGTTTACAGGTATGTTAAAGTCCCATGTAATAACGGCCGAGCCTATTGCAAAACATCGACGTACTACTGAGAATTTCATGAAAAAATCCCAATAACACTTCTGGACTTCGCAATCGATTATATGATACTAATGTGATATTTAATACAAAATATTTTCCAAAAAAAAAATTGAAATTTTCTGGTTCATTACAGGTTTGTTAGATAAGGGAGAGGAACTTACATCAGGCGTTAATAGTCCTATCAGATACGGTGAAACGATTCCAGATACTGCAGCGATTCCATTGACCATCGCTGTAGTGGTGCCAGCGTAGTTAGGAGTGATGTCGAGAGGGTTGATCTTCATACCGCTGTAGTAGGCTCCCATGAGGGTCATGGCCATCACGAACCAGATGACGGCGAGAGTGGTGTCGCAGCCAGAGTACGACGCCAAGATGATGCAAATCCCTGGACCAGTGGCAGCTGTGGTACGGAAAATAAGATTCAAGTTATAAATTACATCACTAGGGAACAAAATTTATTAGCACTTATTAATTTATTAGCAAGTTACATAAAAACTCTCCTCTCCACAATATTCATACCACCACGACTGTATTAGCCGAAGGGTTAGGCAGAAATGCACAGTAAATGTACAATACATCCATAGTTCGCTATTTAGGTCCCTTGTAATAGGGGCCGAGTCTATTGCCATTAACCGGGCACAAATCAAAGTTTACTTCGAGCTATTAAGAACCCAATCAAAGTTTTCTCGACCTAGGAATCGAACCCAGAAACTCTAGCAGCCGCACAAAGGATCATTAAACTAATGGAGGCAGTCTAAATACTAAAGGATCATGGTTTGCAGATCGAGTTTAAGCTATGACCAATACTCGCTGAGCTTCAAATTACATTCTCAACTTACCAATAGTAGTGTAAATCTTTCTAGCAGTCCTAATGCTGTGGTATCCTCTCTTCACGCAGAAATCACACAGAAGACCGAAGAAGAACGAGGCGATCCACATAAATACATAAGGCAATGCTGATAATATACCAGTAGACTTGATATTAAACTTGAGAACATCTGTCATGTACTTCGGCAGGTCCGTGACCATTGTGAAATAGCCCCAATCGTGCCCAATCTGTCGATAAAAATCACATGTCACTGAGATATTTCACCAAAAATTTTCAAATTTCCTAACACTCTATTTAGTTCATGGCAAATCGTGAATCTCTTTGGGTATCGAATCGATAAATATCTTCAGAAATGATGGTGAAATAAGTAGTTAAAGTAGTTTTTTTACGTTAATTCATTACATTTACTAAACCACAATTAACTTTTTTAGCGATCGGAAAACAGTTCTTGCGCCAGTTAGAGAGATGAGACTGATTCTTTTCGACTAGTGATAACGGCTTTGAAGTAGTAAAAGTTTTCTTTACTTATTCAGTATTTATTTATTTAAGTACACAGTTCTCTCTCACACACTCTTTATCACCAAGAGAAATTTTGACACGCTTTGATTTATTTATTGGGCTCTTCAACGATAGGTAGGTATAACATAACTTTAAAAAAATATTTCAACTTATTGCATGCTTATATTGCATGAGCTATAATATAGTATTCGTTTTTACCTTAATTAATTATATTAATATTATAATAATGATTTTAAATTATTAAACAGTGATGTTAAAAACAATGAGTTGGATTTTTAAATTAATTAGAACCTTCTTGTTTAATCATACTTAAATTGCAATGTTTTTTAACAGCGGTATTAAGGTCACATTTAAGTCAATGTGCTCTTTATGATCTTTATAGATTATTTGATAGTCATACAATACCTATGATGATAACAAACAATCCTATAGGGAATACCAACATGCATGTATTCCGTATAGGATTAGTCAGAGACCTACTAAAGTAGATACCCAGAGATCACCGGTATGAATTAAAATTTCATAAAATAGCCCTTTAACACATTCTCCGAACGGGGAATGGAACCCAGAACCTCAACCATAGCAGTTGCGCTTACGTCTGCCAGACTAATAAGGTAGTTAGACAATATGATTATATATTTTAAATTTTGAAGTTAAAAATGGCCTTCTTTACGTGTCACGACTATTTATTTTAATCAAAAATATAATATTGATGTATACGCACAAAGAAAAACTAACATAACATACCAACACGCCTGTATTTCCCGAAGGCATCGGCAGAGGTGTCGGTACTAATCACATTCCCGATTTTTTCCCGTCAGTTCGCCGATATTTTATATTAGATACACATGTACCATTTAGATGACTAATTCAAATGAAATGATATATTATTATACTCACACCAGCAATGATCAAAGCCCATAAAGGCACAGATCGGAGAAGAGCCTTCCACGGGATAGGGTCTAACTTCTTGGAGTAAGTGTGGATCAAAGCATCGACGTTCTGGTTCAGGAACTTCTTCTCGCTGTCTGATATGTAGGGATGTGTGTTCGGAGTACTGTAGCATAATACCGACTAGAGAAAGACAGGTAGGAATATTAATTGTTTATGTAAAATATAGTATTTAAGTACCTACTTACAGATAATACTCATTGCATAAATACATATAAAAGGTCTGTTAAATAAAGCAGGATATACCTGGCGATACACCTACAAGATGCATAAAATTAAATAATTATTAAAGTATATTTTTTTGCATTCAAGTAAGTTTTCAGTCACCGTAATGTGAGAAAGAGATAGCGCTATTCAAAGTATAAAGCAGCATCCCTCTCACTCAATCGCAAAACGCACTGATCGTTAAAACAAATCTAATCTAATCAAATGTAAAAAATGTAGTGTTAGCTAGTATGAACTTAGCCTATATTAGTAAACTCAATAACTTAACTGACATAAATCGTTTATAATTACGTCCTTATTAGCTCTTGATGGCTCTACATGGGCTTGTTGCTGAAGTTAGTCTGTAATGATAGTCATGCTGATGAGATCAAGAATGCAAAATATTTAATTTAACTGAAAAATTATCTAGGTACTCCGTAATCTACCCAACCCATCAAAACTCAACTTTATTTCATTTTAAAGCAATAAAGTAAAATTAAATAAGATTTAATAACAAACTGCTTGCAACTTTTAGCTGCAAAATTGAAAATAAAGGCCACTGATACGATAAAATAGAATGATGCTAGAGCTAGATTGGAAACGAATTGACATGTGAATAGATAAAAATCAAAACAACTACTGTTCAACAGAAAATAGATATTGTTCGATGTCAAAAGATTGGAAGCCAATTATCTCAAAAACATTTGTTTTAGTTCTAAAAAGGCATGTAGCTTGTATTACTCTCATTTATTGTGTTCTATTCAAATTCTAATTACTATACAAGCTACATATTCAAATCGTATAATCTATACATATTAATATGTCTGTAGAAATGTCGTGACTGTAATTGCAAAATAATTGAATAAAAGAAGCAGAGGAGACTAATTGAACAATATTGAAGCCGAATTCATGATTTTTATAATGGTTGTCTGTATGTCCGCTTATCTCAAGATCTACTTGACGGATTTCTATGAAATCTGGTGTACAGGTAGATTAGGAGTCTTGTCAATCATTAAAGTACTTGTTATCGTGTTACCTTTGAATACTTTCTTAGGTGAGTGAAACCCTTTGGTGAAACCGCATGCAGAAAAAAAGTTAGTATTATCAATAAAAATAAAAAAAATCCATTTCACGATGAGGTTGAATATTCATGGTATATTTAACTAAAGAATAAATGGTGGCCTTCCTTACGCTAAGTTTTAATTTTCTATTGCATCTTATTTAATATGTTGTTGAAAGGGTAATGGAAAAATGCCCTTAAAAATGCATCTTAATGCCCCCAGCATTAAGATCCGACATTTAAATCTTTTTATCATCTTTATCTATATGAAAACCTACTTCATCTGGATATCAACAGAAGTACTACTTTAAGTGAGTATCTGTCACTTTTCTGAAATTCAGTGATAAGATGAAATCGTTCAACTTATTATTTTCTAGTAGGTAGGCTTATTTTTTTCTAGTAGTAGGTAGATATCATGCTTAATTGCTTCCGTCATACACTAAAATCAACAAAATCAACGCAAAACAAACTTTACGTAAGTAATCAATATGAATTTAAGTATTTACGTAGTGTCTATTGCGGGTTGGCAGACTTTACTCATACATAACATAATAAACCCATTATATGTCCGACTGCTGGGCACGGGTCTCTTCTCACAATGAGAGGGATTAGGCTATTGTCCACCACGCTAGCTTTATCCGGGTTGGCAGACTTCACACGCCGTCGGGAAAATCTCTCAGGCATGCAGGTTTCCTCATGATGTTTTCCTTAACCGGTTTAAGCGAGACATGACTTCAAAAAGTCAGATCATGCCTTGGATTTGAACTTGAGAACTTTGTTTTGGTATTCCTATGGTTAGATCACTAGGCTATAACTGCTCAGACAATATCGATCAAAATTGTTATTTTTTTATTAGAATAAACGCTAAAAAACACTACGTACGTTATCAATCTTGTGAAAGACGTTATTAGTTAAGCTTGTAAGAATGTAGGAATCTAAGGCCCTAACAATAGTCTTATTGAGATTGTTTTGCGATTGAGAGAGAGAGAGGTGGTATCTCTCTCTACACATAAAATAGCGTCATTCCTTTAGTAATTTAATCCTCACGTGTAAATTCCATAGTTAAAAATATCTAAACTCACCCATAAGAGGAACCAAATCAGGCCAAGTCCTCCAAACATGTAGAACACATTCTCCCAGCTTCCGTTATGCATGATCAGGCCTGAGAAGTACGATCCAGCGATGTTGCCGATCTGCGCTCCACCGAACACTATCGCTCCGATTCGCGCTCGCTCGGCTTTCGGTGCCCATTTAGACAACATCGCCATAAGAGCTGGCATTGTGGGGCCCTGTGAATTATTTAAAATGAATAAAAAACTTTCATAAATGGTTTATGACAAGAAATTACACTTGCCGCGGATGGATAAGCATTCTTAACATATAGACCCTTACATTCTTTGGAGATAGCGGAAATCTTAAGTTTAACAATCAGTCTATTCTTCCAATATCGGTACCGGCCAGTAATTCAGTTACGGAGGGCATTTATGGTTTTATGATTCCAAAAACTTATGATTCGGCAGTCTTGGTATATTCATATTGTCTATATTTATTGGTAGATAACAAAATATATGTATCACTCACCTCTCCAAAACCTTCGATAACTCTCAATACGAAGAGTGCAGTGGCTCCTCCCAATTTGACGGTGATGGGAGTGATAAATGTACAGAGGGCAGTAGACAGAAGACCAAGACCGAGCACCCATTTACCACCAAACCGTTCAGCCAGCATACCGCCCGGGATGTGAGTTAGCACGTAGCCATAGTAGAAACTCCCCAGGATAAGACCTTGAGTGGCTTCACTCCATTCAAAAAACACGGTCTGTAAAATTAAACTAAGATGTAAAAATAGATAACAAAGAAAACAATAGATACTAGAAACAATATACATAGAACCACCGCAAAACCTATACATTTTGAAAATAAATTTTATGTTTGTTTAGGTAATATCTAAAGATAAATAGATAGATAATAGATAGATTAGGTCTAAATAGGAGACATGAGCTGAAGACGTCTGCCTAAGAGTGGAATATACCAGGCTAATCCTAATTGCGAAGTATGCCTCTTTGTCAATCGTCATAGACCTGACCTAGGCACTGAATACTTAATCAGTACCTATTTTAAGGTTAAGGCTACATTACATAAACGCTATTGTTCTGTAAAGAGATGGTTTTAATTCCTTCAATTAGCATTTATTCTGTCTTTCCTTCCTTACTTAGAATGCAATTAGTTATTACAATCACAAGTCATTAGTAAAAAAAAATTACAATAAAAATAGGTTTTCCATAAAATTTTATCAAATGATCAAAATATAAGTAATCAACTAAGTACTCAAATATTTTGTTTCTTCTTCTTCGTGATGTTTTTTTATGTAACCACCTGCCAAATATCTATTATAACTATAAATAGAAAGAAAAAAATATTAGAGTGTTTTCATTGAGCTGAACGCAGAGTATTTAACCCGAATAAATCAGCCGTAATATTTTAAAATCATATATATATATATATTTGTACCGGGTTCTAGTAGTAGGCTAACCCTTAATGGAACATATACTCTACTTTAATACGCCACTACCTCACCGTTCGGGGAATATAACCGTTATTGTATGTTATGTCATATAGGTAGATTAATCTCGAACAAAACCGAAGTGGGTTGTTGTTAGTCAAAAGTTAAGAGCAATGAACTACGGCGTGACCTCAAACAAATACATGACATGAATCTCTTATAGGCAGTATGTTTTGACAAATATGCATCGGAAACTCATTACCAATTCGTTTCCTTGTGAAAAGGATAAGAAAACAATTCAGGGATAATTTATCAAATAAATGATTCGCTGCTTACAAACATTACTGCCAATTTATAAAACGCTTCTGCCCGCGATTTCGTCCACGTGGAATAGTTACATGGTCTTAGCGTGATGATATATAGCCTATAGCCTTTCTCAATAAATGGGCTATCTAACACTGAAATAATTTTTAAAATCGGACCAGTAGTTCCTGAAATTAGCGCATTCAAGCAAACAAACAAACTCTTCAGCTTTATAATATTAGTATAGATTATTCGATGCACCTGTATCTAATGTGACTTTTTTGTTTGTTAATCATGTAAAATATATTGAAATGTTCGTTTGATTACTGAGATCAACGTACTTCTCTAAAAATAATGCAATAAAATGTGTACAAGTACATAATCTTTACCCATAAATAAGAATGATTTTTATTCGTATTTTGGTCCTTTGAGCGTTCCTAAACCGTTTAACGGATTATGATGAAACTTTTGTGAGTAGTTGTGTGCGAGACTGGGTAGGTTTATGACGAAAAAAAACATTGCAACTCATGCCATTAAATAAATAATTCCAAATACTGTACAACATCTACTGGAAACAAACAAGATATCGCTAAGTTCTCATGCGACATTAATGACGATTATAAAACAATTTATCTACCTACTTCTTTTACCACTTGAGATGATACCATCAACAAATAAGTAGTTTACATAGTACACAAGTTATATACTTATCCAGTATAAATTAACCTCAAATTGAATAGGCTTTTTGTAGAAGAAGAGGTCAGCTTATACTGGATATATAGATCTACGTAGCCGTGCTTACTTAAATAAATATACCTACCAAGTAATCATTACTAGGTACTCAGTTTTGCAGATCGTAAACGTACAATTAGATTTGACGCAGTACATTTTTTTTTTAAACCTTCGTTCATATGTGGTGACACTAGGATTTTCTCCTGTATCGTGGGTGCATTTACAAACACAAATTCTCACATACATAAACGCGTAGATTCGGAGCAACTATCTGTAGTTCACACAAATATTTGCTCCGTGTGGGGATCGAACCCGCAACACGTGCCGCAGAAGCCGATCGCTCAACGATTACGCCAAGCGTATCGTCAGGAAACAAATCTCACATAATCCTCCTTGTCAAAATAAAATCAAAGCAGAACGCAATAGAATTTAAACAAAAATTTGACCCGAATTCACGATAGTGATATTGTAAGGATGACAATAAATACAACATTGTTGATTATACAAAGTTCCAACAATGTCTGTGACTGATTGTAAATAATTTACCTTTCGTCAACTAGAATGAAAAAGTTAATTGAATAGAAACTCGTTTAAAAAACTGTTTACTTAAGTTTTTCTGTATCAAATGAACTTGGTTTTTTTATAATACGTTCTTCAACAATATGACAAAGAGGTTGATTATGTTGATGACAACATTATAACGAAACTTTACTCTGAGCGATGCAGAATTACTCGCTTCTCTCATTACAATTTGTAATTTAAAAGAAATCCTGAATTATTTAACATTGTTCTTGTCTCAGTATCGAGTTTGAAGTCTGAAACCTACGCAACTTTAATTTGGTCCTAAGATATTTGAAATACTGACTAAAAGGTTTATTTTTATTGAAACCTACACTAACTGTTTATTGTGAGTTTTTTTCAAACACAAATTCGCCTAAAGACACATAATAAAAGTACTACTATGATAATTATGATTATAATTATTGTAGCAACAATGCACTAAAAAATAAAAAAAATAAACGACTATGTTTACTTACATCGTCTGCTCTTGCAGTCAAATAGCTCATTTCAGTTATGTTAGATTGTACTACAGACTGGTCTATGCACACCAGGGCATCATCTGAGCCCCCCTCGGACGAGGACGATGGGTTCCGTTTGACCATCTGAGTAATAGCAAGGTTTAGGCACACTCGCATAGTGTACGCATTGGCCACAGCCAGCAAGGCCATGATCGCCAAGACATACCTTTGCGGTATTATGAATACTGAAACAAAAGCAAAAGTAATATTTTTTTAAACAATACTTACACAAAATTTTTAAAAAATGTATCCATAGGAAAACCAAAAATTATTTGATTTAATATGCAAAACAGATACATGTAAGAGGCATAAAATAAGACTCGAAACAATCGACTTGACTGATAATATAATCCATCTAGCCTAATACGGCGAGTAGAAATAATATTTATAAATTATATTTATTGTATTCTACCACAAAATACCATCTCGCCTGTAATTCTTGAAAGGTAAGGTAGATGTGTACTTATGCCCATAGTTCGCCATAATTCGAATGTTCCATTACATGGGAGCAAGATAGGGCGAGACTATTTTTATCAAACTTTATATTAATTAAATAATATACACTCTCTTATATTATGAAGGAGCCCAATTCCATTTAAACAATGGGTTCTTTTTATCACGGAATCTTTTCCGGGTTGGTACCTATTTATATTTAATACTAGACTTAAGTTTTAATTTCATCTAAAATATTTGATAGTATCTTGCAAAGATATTTGAATGAAATAAATATTTTTTATTTATTCATTAACTGGTAACTTGATAAACACAATATAATATTGATATTCGAAAAGAAAAAAAAAATCATTTCCTTTACATTCGTAATCAAAATCAAATCAACGCAATTCACTCGTAAATATAATTAGGTAATTACTTACATTTTGATAGTGCCAATCTCCATCCCGTTAACATTTTGAAGCTTTACCTTTAACAAATAAGACTTAAGTTAACATAACACTGTATCGGGTTTAATCCACAACACTGTTAAATAGTTCATTCGCAACAGACTCGGGCGCGCGGACTCAACGCGACTATTTGGTTCAGAGGCTAATCAGGAAAAAGTATGGCACAGTCTGCGTACGGACTTTTCATTGAATGACGCTACCGGATCACGGAGGCAAGGTTGTATGAACTCCATCTCAGTTCTATTTAAAAAAAACTGACATCTAGTTGTACCAACATGTTCCATTGGCCCCTTCACATATGTAAATCAAATTTCGTTGATTTTTTATGGAACGATACGGTCAATCAAGAATGATTAAATAACGGAATTCAAAATTTCGTCATAACTATAATTTCAATATTAATCTAATAAATATATAATTATATTCAGTATCTACCTATTAATTTATATTTGGTTTTATTACGTTTTACCAGTTTAACTAAGTTTTTCAGAATTTTAATATAAAACTGTTTTTCATAGATTGATAATTATTTAATCCCGACATTTCAGATCCTTAGTATTACATAAGAATTCATAAAAAAATGTGTTTGATATTAAATGTAAAAAATGTATAGGTATATTGTATTTTAATCGCGAAAGTTTACATAAACTAATATTTTAAAACATGATGGCACCGATTAGGTACTGTTGATACCGATAACTTACATAGTTTTGAAGTTGATGTAGTCGTTGCGTTCTCTAATAAAACAATAAAACTTTTCATTACGTAATTATCTCAACCCTGTTACATTACTACAGTGAATCATACAACTCATTACTCTATTTCCGGCTAAGGTCACGATATGACCCTCATTATTAAGGAAACGGTAAACCTAGGAAGCATGGAAGACACGCCACCAAATTGCATCACTAATGAAAACTTTTTGTAAAAAAATATTGAGTGTAGCTCTGTGTTTTTTTTCTCAGAGGTTATGAGCATCGATCTTGATATGATCATTTATTGCAAAATTATTTAAGATTTCTATTACTCAGCAGTTTAAAACATATAATGAAGCAAGCTAGCAGCATAATACAAATTAAGTAAGAAAGTAAACACGTAAAAATATGAACTGGAAATTTTACAGACTTGCTCAATTACTTTTAACGAAATTATTATGTCAGATACGGCCTTATTCACTCCTGGAACTACTTACAATAATTTAACCTAATTTTCTGAGTCAGTCTCTAAGGACCAAAATAAGGCAGGATAAAGTTTCTACTCGTAATTTATGAGCAGTAAAGACACCAGCTCACGTGACACCAGCTCACTAATGTGAACTGTCAGCTTGATAGTATTCTATTATCTGTGGCTTGATGCAACCATTTCCTTATTGCTATACCTACCAATACAAAGAACGGGGCTTTACCGAGAACTACATAATTCATATATATAAAAAAGGTTGGTTATATTTGCATTCATGCCTAGCCCACGCCTTTTAGGCAAGTTAGCCCTACTTAACAGACGAGGTCTAGTTTGAATCATCCTTATCTTTGACAACTGATAACTACAAATGTTATGATTGTAAAGGCCTACTTTTATGAGTAGGTACATTATGATGAGTAGCATAAGAAATCGTAAAAAAACCACAATGATAAAACTTTTCCTTTGTTTCGGATATTTGGTCCTTTTACCTGGTTTCAACAGTTTTTAATTCCACTTTGAGTGGGTAGCCTCATTTTCCCGCTCCAGCTATAAATTGACTTAAATCCGACAGTACCTATTGGTAACGATGCTGCTATGATTTTTAAAGAGAATTCATAACATTATATCATTTTAAGGGTCATTAGCCTATTAATTACTACCACTTCCCCCTATGAGTGCTATTTTTGCTAAACGATATAAACGGAAATATAACCAGTTTACTAAGTTTTAAAACATATAGCCATCTGCTACTCGTAATATTTTTATTGCAAGTATAATTAAAACTTTATACTTTGTATTTTAACATAAGTACATATACGCTCCTAAACCTTAAATGGATGGTTAGGTATTAGCTTATAATCCATCCACGTATATGTACTTCGGGAAATATGCAGTGTAAATGAGAATTTAATCACCTCCTGCAATACAAACAAATAGTTATTAATTGTCAATTAGTTTTCCACGGATTATAACATAAGATATGATCATGCCCGTCCCCAAAGGTTTAGGCAAAGGTATACTGGCATACTTCGTCAGTTTGCCGATAATTTTATAGTTCCATAAATTAAATAATCTAATATATCTAAGGCTCACTTGCATCAAATTCTTAAATGTGTTTAAGTCTTATTTAAACACAATTTTCATAGAAATTTCGTGTTTAAATACAATTTAAACACATTTAAGAAGTTGGTGCAAGTGGGCCTAAGTATATAAAAAAAACAATTGCCGCATTTTACTTTGTAGGTATATAGTTCAATATACTATGGTAGGTATTTTCAATTGTTCAGAGAATATAATAAATTGCCAAAGTGTATTACTGAATAAAACAACACAAATTAATAGAATATCATTAAGATTTTTATTGTGAACAGTTAATATAATTATAACGAGTATTTGAATGATCCCACTTTGTATTATTTCTAGTTTGAATTTAGTCTCTATTTTAATTTAAACATAATGTTACTATGCACCTTAGGTTACTATGTACCACAATATTGTATTAATAAATAATAACAAATGGAAAGAAAAACAGTAAAAACGACAGTTACTTTATCCTTTTGTGATCTTCCTTGTTTGTAAAATATTTATGAACACCCATATAATTTTGACCAGCTTCAGGCATTTATTGTATTTCAGCAACTACACTTTCCACACACCACACACTATTGGTAATACGGACGTTTAAGAATAACTACATTTATTAGAATAACTAAAAAACCAGAAAAATGCAACTAGTTATAGACACTATAATGAAAATAATAATTATTACTGGACCGTCCGTCGGCATACTTGAACAAAAATAAGTAATTGTCATACGGTATGTATGATACTATTATCTGCAAATAACAAAGTGGTACCTGCTGGGACCATTTTCCACATCATACAATGCCTTTTATGCTATTTTTAGTATCATCATAACAAAATCAAAACTCGCAAATATTTTTACACAAATTCGCATACGTTTTCTAGATTCAGCTGTTTTCATATCCGTCTATAGCCCATAGACGGATATGAGTATAAAGATATGTATACAATCAGATTTGCAAAGCTCTTAAGAGGTCTATCTATTTTCATTCACAAAAAAAACAATTTACATGATATTAGTTTTAAGTAGGTAATGATCGTTTACACAACTTTTTGGTCATATCTAACAAAAGACAATACATGAATATCTTTTAAAAGGAATTATGTTTATATCAACTAATGAGTGATATACGTAGAATGTAATTTATAAAACAGCTGTTTAAATAATCATGACGACAAGACTTAAAAGGAAATAAAAACCCGTGTGTATAAATGCCATGTGAAACAGTGTCAGTCGAACAAATATACATTTTGCAAGTATTCATTGATTTGTCAAAATTAATAGGTACCTACATTATATAAATAAATATGATGAAAAATAAATCAACCTAATTTAGTGGTAAACTTACCTATTCACGTACGAGGCGTGAATGTTTTCATTAAATAAATAATATGCCATGTTATATGGGTTTTATAGAAACTTCCAAAATGTAGGTTTGTCTTATTTTTATGAATATAACTTAAACAAAGGCATATATGTAACGATGCATGACTATTACTTCTAGTTATTCTATTACCTATTCTACTTTTCTGAGCCTTTGTCGTTTACTATGTAGGTATCTATTTATAAACGTTACATTGTTGCAGGCTTTTCTAACAATGTTTTGAGTTTTATGCGGTTGCAAAACTAAATTGAAAAATGAATGTAGATGAGACTAGATAAATGAAGCTGATTCTAAGCAAATCTACTAAGAAACCCGGAAAAAATATCATTTAAACACATTTAATAAGTTGGTGCAAGTGGCCCTAAAATTTTAATATCAAATGCGAAACCATCGGGGCTGCTCAAGTATAAAAGATGGTCTTTATCGACGGGTCCTACGTATACTAAGTACAAGTGCAAAATTATAATTTACAGGAAAGCGAATTCAATATTCAAAAGTTTGTAACTTTATTTCAAAGTTTCAGTAGAAATCTTTTAAAGTACACCCATAGTTCGCTAGTCAAGTCAAGTCAAAATCATTTATTCCATATACACTACTAGGTAGGTAGTACTTTTGGAACGTCATTTTTACATTATAGACAGCCCCAAAACGCCCGCCCTTCAGTAGCCAGTATGTTTAGGTCCCATGTAATAAGAGCCTATTGCCATAACCGGATACGAATTTAAACTTCAAAGTGCTACTGATAGTTTCATAGAAAATCCCAATAACAGTTTGCTCGTCTTTGGAACCAAACCAGGCCCTCTAGTAAGTTAGAATGAAACAAAACATAAGCGCTAGAAAATGAGACAATCCCCGCAGCATTCACATATGACTGATCTGTTGTTACCTTGTTATTGTCAAAACAGAGTTTATAAATCCGTGGGATATATTCTTGACTAAGGATGTTAGTGATTTGTTTATTATTATTAGTAGGAAGAAGTAACTTATCAAGATAAAAACAATCAATACGGAAGACTGTCAAAGAGTCGTGAGCTATGACTAAATCTCTCAATTCCAAGCAAGGTAACAAGGTAATCGATGATTCTGGACTTCTGTATTTGAATAAAATGTCAAAACAAGAAAAACGATTCATATCATTTAATGTGGTAAAGGATCATAATGTAACTACTTACTTATATAAAAAAAATAACAAGTCTGCTAGTCTTTGCAGTTTAGGAAATCAAGGGTACCTACCTACCTCTTTTCGAAGTATTTCGTAGTTTATAGTGAAATTACACAACTTGTTATCAAACACATAAATAATATTTAAATAAAGATTAGTTGGTAAAGTTTTACCTTAAACAAATATTTTACTATTTACTTGTGATATACTGTATCTATGTATCGTATCTTATCATTTCCTTAAATATTCAAGTAACGAATATATTTCTTTTTTGGAAATTATGAAAACAAAAATTTTTACTATCATTTTAGGTTCATAAAAAATGTATCTCAATTGCCAATTATTCACGTTGAATACCGACGTTGGACCGATATAATAAAAAATTAAACATCAATCGTTTTTATGCAATCAATGAGAAACAGTCTTGATCAATTTTCGTGTATCCTCATGATCTCTAAACTATTGTTTATATCGGATAGTGAGTGGGAGTTATACTACACATTATTTACGAAATGTTATTCTACGTAATAAATATAGTACCGAAAACTTTTTCTACATAAATATGTATGTACATTCTACAAAATAAAACTAAACTAACATATCCATGAACATAAATCTATTATTGATTAGAGAATTTAAAGATCTGCCGTGTAAGTATTAATAAGATACTTTAGAAATAGAATAACATTACTGAGAATAATGCTTTCTAAGCTGTTATTAAAAATCTCTAATCGTATGCGTTATCTTACCTTAGAAATTGTACCTATTTAATAATAATTACGTGATAATTACAACATAAGACCATTGTTTCTAATAAAAAAAGGTTAGAAACAATGGCTTGTATGGGTGTGAGGCGTGAAAGAGTTTATAAACTCCGCCACGTTAAGATGATTATTTTTATGGCTGTGCCGAATTATAGAATAGCATTCGTCAAGGATATTTTTTAGTAAAATGTTAATTCAATCAAAATGATCCATTTACCAATTGGTAAATGGATCCTTGTAGTTATATTTACTCTGGAAAAAATACTACTTTTGAAAAATATATCTACTGTTTTTATTTTTTACGTAGGTATTATGCATTAAATTACAAAACGAATTAGATAAGTATTAAGTCCTTATTAATTCTTTGTTTATTTTAAAATCATAAATATATTAATTGTTTGTTAAAATACTAAAGTAATTAAATTAAATAACTGAAAACTGCAAAATTATTATAAATTTTAATTGTTTTTCTATATATGTATTTAATATATAAATCAAAGAATACTTACGTGTAATATATTTTAATTAAAACACGTTCAGTTTATTCCATGAGTGTATGTAACGTGCTCCGTTTGACACATGAAATAATACTGACAGTTGTGCTGTAGCAAGCCATTATAATATTTTCATCATTGTGACTTAGACACGACACTATCGATGTGATTGACGTTATCATCTGCAATACCGTATCGTAATATGCATCTCATCTTATTTATTATTATGTTATATATGATATTTTCGCAGTAAGCAGGTGCTTAAACGCCTCATATTTTAATTCCAATTATGTTGAAACAAATGTCACCCAGCCAAATTATATTATCTAGTATTCTAAATAACAATGGAAGTTTGCTTTGATTCTACCGATAAATATTTCTGGTCCTTTGGTCCGCTCAAAAGTTTCTCTTATGGTGATTATAAATTGTGATTATAAAATTATAAAATGAATAAGGGCCTTTTTGACGAATGGTATTCTAGTGGGAATGGATATTGTATATGGTGGTTTGGTGTCGTTTGGTTAGCATCGTAGCCTAAGGAAACTAGAGCGAGTGCTCATGAAATATTTCAGGTTACAAATACTTTGATCAGTTAGGAATAAAGGTACAACTCTACTCAATTAACCTGTTCGGGTAGGAAAATGCTCAATACTTTACAATAACCATTAAAAAAAATAAAGTAATTTATTTCTACTTTCTTTCATAATTTGAGTTCGTTACACTTAGATCAGATTAAATTATTAACGCATGAGCTCATTATCTATATTTACAGAATCCAAGTAGATGGGTCTGTGATCGTTGTGAAATGTAAAGCTGTAAAAGTGGCGGCATTTCAACTAGATTAAATGATCTTTTTGTGTTTCATACATTACAGAAAATTAATGGACCTGGGGCTTACTCCAGGTATAATAGTCTCGTCTAGTATGAGTAAACTGCTGTAATGGATCATAATTTATAAATTATGATGATGTAGAATATTTTATTATAGCTTAGTAATAGCAACCGGTTAATTTACCGAATTTACTAGACCGAAGTTTCAACTTCGAGGGCTGTTTTGGGGGATAAAGAAGTTGATCCTTTTACTTTTCTGATATTTCTGTGTAGGGTGTCAAATAAAACCATGATCCAGTTTTAAACTTTATGATAAACTAGCTTCTGCCCGCGGCTTCGCTCACGTGAAGCTATATCAGGAGTAAAAATGGAAAACTAACATTGATGACCTCTTCTTTGTATGGGCCTCTATACATCAGGGAGGTCAAGCTGTATCTCAGGATTCATTAAATTAATTGAGATAAGAAGTTTACCAGTTTTTAAGTTGGAGCATATACTTTCTAACAGAAGGTGAGGGAGAACGTCCACGTCTGTCTCCCCTTATGCGAAGGGGGCCGCAAAAGGCGGCCCGCCACTGCCGGGTCCGCGGACGAATGCTACAGCGCTCCCGTAGGCCCGGCACCAAAGTGGTGTCGCGAAACGCCGAGGTTGGTTTTAGTCGGTAGATCGCTCTTTTCAGAGCGGAGTCCGACACACCCCACCGCTCTCCCCGGAGTGGTGGATAGTGCATAAAGCATTTCCATCCCCGTCAACAAAAAAAAAATACTTTATAACAGTGATAATAAAATTAAAATCTGTTCAGTAGTTTTTGCTCCAACCCGTAACAAACAGACAAACAGACAAGAATTTAAAAAATCACTTTTTCTGATTCGGTGACGTTTATATACCATACCCCACGTGTTTTTTTTTAATATCTTCAATGTACAGACACAGCTTTTTTACAATTTTATAATAGTAGAGAAGATTTTATTTCATCTTCTATACAGATAATAATGATTTGCCGAAATGTATAAACGAGCATAACTTCGGGACGACTACACCAAATTGGATAATTATTTTTTTGTTGTGTTCGTTATTGTCAGGCCAAAGTATTATAAATAGGTACTATGCGGTCATATGCTTACATGTGAAAATAAAATTATTTACTACTTTTAAAAGAAATTTGCTCTATTAAGAAACGTATTTTTAATTTGTAGCGCACTTGGTTATTGGCAATTATGCGAGTATTATTGAAACCACTTCTTATGGATTTTATCGAGTTATATGATCATTGAATGAATAAAAAAATAAACGGGTATTAATACTGCGAAAAAATCATTTTAAAAGAACGGGCAATTGTCGGTCCCTTATTTTCCATAACCAAATGAACTCAAAACTGCTTGGTTTTGGTTGCTCTAATTATTCTGGGCCACCGGTGAGAAATCATAATTTAATCTTGATTAGGTACTTACCTATTAACTATCTTTGTATGGTAGCATCGTACGAAATAGAACTAACTGTAAGGTAAGTCATGTCGGTTGAGAAGCAAAGTAACTTGCTTTTCAATAGATGTTACTGGCGTCGCCTTTAAGACTTAAATTCAGAATGTGAAGGCAAATTTCGACGTGGCGGGTAGGACTTGCGGTGGCTTAGCGGTCTTAGCATCTGGTATATCTAACCGGAAGACGCAGATTAGAATCCTGCCGGCAAGGCGAATTTTTCCTTCACTAGAATAACACCCAAATATCTATAAAATTTCTCAAAAACTGTTTACGTTTTCTTTATCTTATCCAGGTTCAGATGTGAGATATACCTACATGATTTTCCGATATATATCGTTCTGTTGTATTAAGATAAATATCATTGGCACGTTCCCTGTCTTATCGGGATCATGTGGCAAATCTCTTAGACTGATAATGTACCTTCTGATCAACAAGAAATTACCAGCTTTTTTTATATAGGTTTATCAATAAGCTCATATTAAATTGGCATTGTTTAATCCCAATTGATGCCTTATCCCAATTGATGCTTTTGGGATGCGGATGCTTAGAACAACTTCAGGCGTTCGTATCCCGGGGGATGACAGCATAATAAAGCTGCATCTCTGGGAGGTGCCAAAGGCAAAGCACAGGGTGCGTTCATTAGAGATCTCGGAGCCCCCTCCACAATGTGCTATAGTTGGCCGTGTGTTTTTAGTCGGTAGAAGTCCGACATAACCGCCTTTCCTTCCGATAGACGGTGGGCATCCATGAGGATTTTCACACGCAAAAAATAAAAAAGGGTTACTAGCCCCATACGTGTACGACTTTTCGAGACAAAACTGTCTTCACCAGGTCCCAATCTATCTTTAAACCAACATTTATTAAAATAGATTCAGCACTATAGGCGTGAAAAACAGGCAGAGTTACTTTCGTATTTAAGTATTATAATAATTTGAATGTACATAAACTAATCGACGACTTTAGTCTTATTTGTATAATCGTGCCGTGTATTGTAAACCATGGAAGAGCCATGCTTTGGCACGAATGGTCCGGTTCAACCAGAGTGATACCACGTCGTCACACAAATCCGGCGTGGAACAACACATACGTTGTGTTTCGCCGAGTGAGTGAAAATATCGGAGACCCAAACCCTTTTAAAAGGCGGGCAACGCACTTGTGACTTCTTTGGTATTGCGGGTGTCCATGGGGGCGGTAATCACTTACCATCAGGTAATCCATCTGCTCGTTTGCCCCCCTATCCCTTATGGGATAGGTTTCTTAGGTTTCTTATGAAAACGACTTTTTATACAAATAAGAGTAAATAATATTGTCAAAACCGATATTACGTATGGTAGCATAGAAATAAGTTATCAACTGGATCTACAAACAAACAAAACCGCTGAAGTACGTAACAGTTGTCAAAGATTATGATATCGTTTAATTTTCTTCTTAACACTTCAGATATTATCTTTGTCCCCCTGTGACAGCAAAGCCGGGTGGATTTATATTAGAGCGTGCCGATATAAAAACTCGAAGCGGATTACGAGCTAGGGAAAACTAGTTCAAAGTATTATAATAATTAAGTCACCTACAACACTGCAAGGAGTGATTCTAAAGATCGTACCCAGCAACTTTTCCTATGACACCCATACCATATTCCTAAAAAATAAATATATTTTCCAATACTAATGACGCATTTAGGCATTCTTACTAGCATATTTATTAGAACGTTGGTCAGTAAGACGAGTAAAATCACCCCTTTTACAGGTGCTTACCTAACATCTCAGCACACTGTACGTTAGTCACATGAAACGAGAAATTACGACGCAGACGCAGAATGGTGGAAATTCATATTTCTTAGTTTTATATACCTACTTATTACCTATATATTTCAACCCGGGTTTGATTAATTGGATCAAGATAGGTTTATACGAAGGCCTAAACGAAGTAATTTTATGGAGCTTTTGTCCTATCTTATCATCAGTAAAACTCTGACGATTGTCACAATACCTAAATGAATACTATTATAATTTCAACCTACGCAATGTAGCCTGTATCTTTGACATCAATAAACTTTCAATTCAGTATTTAGACTCTTACGCAGCGATCAATTCAATAGAAATAGCTAAATTGACTTTAGTTTCAATCTTCCAGTAACGATTACCTGCTTAAAGTAAAAGAACTCTACTATCAAAAACGTCATTTCGAAAGCATAATCCTAGCTCAGTCCAAAAGATATATAATCATTTTATCATAAATGTAATCATTTTTATCTGACGTATGTATGAGAAGCCTTAAATGACGTAGATTTATCGAAGACATCCATCTTTTAGAATGAATGATAGCTAGTTCGTTGCTTTGATTTGATCTATAGACATTGTTACATGGAAAGGCGGGTAATACTAGAAATATGAAAATAGCTAAATAAGAAAAACATGGAGAAATATATTATGACAACTAATTTTTACATTAAGAAATTATTCAATTATTAATACCTATAGTGAAAAACGCTAGAAGCTAAAACTCGTACATAAATTACGCAACCTATATGACTTCGCAATTATGAAAAATATAGATAACAGAAAAATAAAATAGAGAAATGCAAAACAGTTTCGGAAGTCGTTAGCGAAAACTGAAGATCTAACCAAATCGAAGGAACCGACTTCTGGAAACTATTCTATACGATGTTACGATGTAACAATATTTTATGAGGTTATGAAGACAGTTTTACTTTCGTTAAAATTTAATTAATTATTATTAAATTTGTTATTTTAGTAGTTCCACCAATACAAGGCAGGAATTTTCTCGCACTCTCTCTTTTATTAACACGTCGAACATGTTTTTCGACCATGTTTTCATTTACCAGAAGCTATTGTTACTTCTTCTAAATGTGGAGTGATCATACTTTCAATAAATTTGAATAGGACCAGAGTAGTATACCAACTAAATTCAAATAAATTTCAAAGAATTATTGAAATTAGCAAAGATACGATTGCTGCAGATACAGTAAAATAGAGATCCTTCTCCATTTTTTAATTTGATTAAAAATCCGAAGAACAGAGGAGTCGTATTTTATTTGTGTGTTAGTCATTTTGGTCTATGAGCTTGGTGCCAATGGTTACACAACTCCTTCCATCAACATTTTAACGCTAAATTGCCCATAAAAACGTAAAATCAACATAAATCGTAATTCAAAGAGAATTTAATCAAAGTGTCTTATTATTCGGATTCGAACACCATTACCTAATATAGGATCCTATCCTACCATTTCGTGCAAAAAATTGACGAAGTTTCGATCGATTTTCCTGTCGTTTATTTCCAGTGAAGTAATAGTAGACGAAATGGTACGGTGAGAATTTGGTTAAATCCTCTTTGAACTGCAATTAATTTTAGTATTACGTTCGTAGTCAATTATGTACGACGGATCCTTAGCAAAAATCCTCCAAACTTGTCTCAAATTTTTTTGCTCTCCTTTTCTCTCTCTTCAGTTTTCTTCTTCTCTTCTCTCTCTCTTCTTCTCTCTATTTCAGTTTTCACCTTCATCACTTCGCTAAACGTAACTATAACTATATAAACTTATCGTCATTATTATCACTGCACATGCCTTTGATCTGCCCGCATGTCGGGCTACTATTGGCATTGGCTTTAGTAGCTAGGTACTTTACATTCGCCTTCAAGGTTAGGTCTGCATCGCTATCGGCATTGGTATTACCGCCAAGTGGCTCTTCAAAAGCAACACCTTATTGCGCCTCTTTTTGCACGCCATTGACCTCATTGTTTAACTGCCTTTTTAGCCTAGTAATCAACTGCTACTCTTGGAGTCAGTCCTCGATTCAATTCCCTGGTCGAGATAATAGGGTTTTTCTCTCAGTAGAAGCTTGAAAATTGGTTTTGTGCCTTGTTAATGGCAATAGGTGCGCCCTCTATTACTTGGGAACTGAAAATACATCTTTATGTAACGCTTTTTTTATGGGATAAGGGGGCAAACGTGCAGACAGATCACCTGATGGTAAACGATAACCGCCACCCATGGACACCCGCAATACCGGAGGAGTCATAAGTGCGTTGCCGCCTTTTAAAAGGGTTTGGGCCTCCGGTAACCTCACTCACCCAGCGAAACACAATGCAAACGCTGCTTCACGCCGGTTTTTTGTGAGGCCGTGGTATTACTCCAGTCGAGCCAGCCCATTCGTGCCGAAGCATGGCACTCCCACGATATATATATTTATTTTTTATTTTTTTTGAATATTGTTAATATTATAGGTACTAGGTATATTCAAAGTATATAGATATATACTTTGAATATTGAAAGTCAAATTGTTTATTGCAAAACTTTAATAAAAAAAAATCAGTTGCTGATTCCGAAATGGTGCCCGTATTCAAACAGAAATCAACGAGAAACTCCGTAGATTTCGGTAGTACAACCCTTCTGCTGAATTAATCTGGGTCGGCACCACCACATTGCAATATTCTGCCACTAAGCAGGCTAGGGTAATGCAGCCAGTGAAATTGCGCTGTCAGTAACAATCATCGATGGTCAGTGTGGTTGTTTGTCACCTTATTAAATAACAAAGATGTTCCTTTAAATGTCTCAATACTGCCTCAATAGCCAAGTGGTCCTGACCGCGACTGCTACGCTAGAGGTCCTGGGTTCGATTCCCAGGTCGAGCAAAGTGTTATTGGGTTTTTCTATGAAATTCCCAGGAACAGCTCGGAGTTTGGAATTTGTGCCCGGATAATGGCAATAGGCTCGCCCCCTATTACATGGGACCTAAACATACCGGCGAACTGTGGGTGTACATTAATACGCCTCTGCCTAACCCTTCGGGAACAGGCGTGATGGTATGGTATGTTCCTAAATCATTTCTAATGAATAAGAATATATAATTATAATTAGAATATTATTCTAATACAATGAGAATACAGGCGTGATGGTATGTTATGTTATGTTATTCTAATACAAACATGTGGTTTGTTGTAGAAGATAAATTTAATAGAATCAATTGCCTTCGAAAACCTACCTATTCAATCTTCTAAGACTTCGGCTGCATAATTATGTTGTTCGTTAACGTAGTCGTTCGATACAATTATTGTAGGAATTAAAACTACCTGAAACACAACGACATCATCAGCAGGATTTATTTCATATTGCATATGATCTTACAGCTCAGAATTACTGCAACATATTATTTTGTTCTGTATGTTAATATTATTATGTTTTAAAACTAATTAAAATTAAAATATTAACTTAAAATAATTTTACTTATGTACTAGTAGTACACAGTTGTAGACAGTTTTCACGCCTCATTTTCCGATTATCTATTAAGCGACTTCTTAATAGATTTCTTAATAGATCTGTCGGAAGACCGTGAAAACATGTCATGGATGAATTTAGCATGACAAAACAATAAAAATTGCTATGTAAAAGTATGGATTTACTTTGTTGTTGAGGGTTTTTGTTGTAGCTTTATTAGAAAATAGATAAATAGACGTTAAACTGAGAATTTTATAAATTGGCGATGATAATAATAATATTATATTTTGATTTTATGACCTCCAATGAATCTAATCCATCAATCTAAATCTAATAGCCAAAAGCTTCGGTGCCATCTAGATTTAAAAAAAAATTTAAAACATTGACTTGTAAAAGTATCTTTAAAAGATCTATTTACAGAAATAAATATCATTTATCATCATTTATCATTTCAACCCACACCTGCGGAGGCTCTCGTTAGGTAGCTGGGTGCAGACAGCGGTACTCTTGGATACGGTGCGTATTGTTAGGAGGTTCCTTTTTTTAGACAACTGACCACCTTGATAGCTTTGACCCTGTTCCCGATATCGGTGGACTACTATTTTTTATTACATTTTTAAATGTTTGTGTTAATCTTTTTTGAAAATATTTATAGAATTAGAATAAAAAATAAGTATACAATACAAGTACTGCAGTGACCTACGTAATCAGTAGGCATTGCAAGATTGCTGACCGGTCATGACACAACGAGATGTCTAGACCATGTGTGATAAAATTATCTCATATCACTCAAGTTAAGCCAGGAATCGGAAGAAAGTGTCTTTAAAGATCTATCATCTATCATCTATCATCAATATCATTCATAGATATCAATGAATGAAAAAATACATCCTTTGTTCTCTAAAACTCTTGAATGTTTTGTTGTATCATGTTGACGATGACTTTCTACTAGTTTTCATAGAAATCTTCCGAATAAAAATATTGCTCATTCGTCATAACCAGTCAATAACATAATATACATCACGCCTGTGTTCTCCGAACTGTGAGATAGAGGTGTTCGCTGATTTTCTGATGTTCTTTGTAATGGAGAGTGAGCCTATTGTTATTAACCGGGCACACATTCAAATTCAAATCTAAATTCCTGAAAATATAATATTTTTGAGGTTCCATTTGATTGAGAATTTCAACCTAATAATACTCGACCTGGGAATTGAACTCATACCTAGTCGCACTTGCGCCCATTAGACTTATTGAAGTAGCAAATTATTATCCTAGTGCTATAATTTTCGTAATTTATTTGGGGTCAATGCGGTACATCTTTTGCTTCCATCCTTTCATCCCTGCCAACCGGAATATTTATTATTTACTCCCTTTTCCCCTATCAGTCTATTCTTCTGTGGAATGCTCTCCCTTTGGCAATCATCTTGATTTGCAACAAGTCGTTATACCTTTAAAATAAAAGTCCGAGAATATCTCATAAATAAATTGGCAGAATCATTTCAGCATTGACATATATAGTATATCATTTATTTATGTTTATGAATATGTTATGTATTGTTTATACGCGTACCTATTTATTAAATTTTTGTGAGGTATATATAATACTAGCTTCTGCCCGCGACTTCGTCCGCGTGGTATAGTTACTTGGTCTTAGCGTGATGATATATAGCCTATAGCCTTCCTCAATAAATGGGCTATGTAATACTGAAATTTTTTTTCAAATCAGACCAGTAGTTCCAGAGATTAGCGCGTTCAAGCAAACAAATAAACAAACTCTTCAGCTTTATATAATAGGTAGTATATATAGATAGATATGTGTATCATTGTTCATGTATTGATTTGCTTCTGCCACATTTTACTCTATAACACCCTATGGTCGACTGGTAGAGAAGCATTAAGTCCGCCTTTGTACTATTATTATTATATTTATGTACTATGTGCATAAGGTGTTAAATAAATAAATATCCCAATGGATATTTATTTACTTAACACTTTATTTTTAAAGAAGATATCAATATATCTTCTTTATTTCCCGCAACTCATCCAGAATCTAATTCTTATTCAATGAGTACTCTGGTTAGAACCGCAAACTGTATAACTAAAGTAGTTCAAACAAAGAACAATCTTCTTTTCATGACTTAAATGGATATTTTATCTACAATAAAAAAACAAAAGGTTTTGTAATATCTACAGACTTCATTGTCATAATATTATTGGCAGCCATTTCCATAATAATATGAGATGATTCGTTGAAGAATAATGAAATAGGTAACTGGGATTTATAAATAAGCACCGTACACTCCTGCATAGATCATCTTACAGGTAGATATCTATACTCTATAGTATATACTAATATATAAAGCTGAAAGGTTTGTTTGTTTGTTTGCTTGAACGTGCTAATTTCAGGAATACTGGTCCGATTTGAAAAATTCTTTCAGTGTTAAATAGCCCATTTATTGAGGAAGGCTATACGGTCCTAGGCTATATATCATCAAGCTAAGACTTAGTAACTATTCCACGCGGATGAAGTCGCGGGCGGAAGCTAGTGTTTTAATAAAACTAACGGCTTAGCAAAGGTTCGTAAAGAGAGGTGAGCATAGAGGAATTGAATATGATGATGGATGATTGGAGCTGCCCGACTAAGGAAGTATACTTCCACTTTGTAGATAATCGTAGCCAAACAATATAGCTCCGTGCTGTGTTGTGTTGTTAACGATGTGCAAGGTCACCAGAGTTCCGCGAGGAAACGTTGTGTTGGCAGTGGGGAGGACCAGTTGTGTTTAGCATCACACTATTGTCTCCTATGCTGCCAGCTCAACCCTCTTTACCCCCACTCTCTCAAAAAAGGAGCGAAAATATTTTAAAGTGTCGGTGGTTGGGCGCGAGTGATACCCCTGGTGATACAAGCGTCCATAGACTACGGTAACTGCTTACCATCAGGCGGGACGAATGCTTATTTGCCAACTTGGTGGTATAAAAAAATAATGGCGATATCGATTTTCGAAAACTTAGTAGGATATTTAAGTTTAACTTGGGTAAATCTCTTAACGTTCATATTTTCGTCAACCACAAATCCAAAATCTGAGCTGAAATATAATAAAATGCCATTCAAATTGCTGCGGCCTGCCTGGGAATTAATGTCAGGCTAGACAATTTTTAATTTTAAAAATGTTTCATTAGTAAAATTTCAGGCTCTGTGATAATTTATTAATTCAAGCATTTAGATAACGGAGTTTTTTTTTCTAAGTCTGACAATTTATAAAACTAGTTAGCTACACTATCATCACAAGAGATATTTATTACACGTGTGGTGTCGCCATGAAAAAAAGGAGGACAAAAAATGTTTAGAGAGTAAATAAAACACATCACTATTATGATAATAAGGTTTCTTGTTCGAATAATACTAGTTTACAATAAGATTACTTTACCATCCTTAATTTCCAAGTAATAATTAGGTGTATGTTCACAATGTACAATTATGTATGTAAGTTTTTTTTGTCTTATTCTGAGTACTTATAGTCCGCCGGGCCGCCGAGCACAAGGGCACTTTAAGATAACGTCCACTGTATTTTTTTAAAGAAAGTAATCGAGAACTTCACACACACAGTCAAACATGTCGTTATAAAATATATACGTGTTTTAGTATCACCAGGTAAGTATTTAACACAACTACAGTACGCGTCATAGTTGTTGAGATGTGTGCGTAAGAGAACCACTGTAGAAAGTCAAGCGGGACATTAAAGGTACGGGACCAAATTATTTGGACACAGCATTAAATAAGGAGTTGGAGGCCTTAGTAACAAGTTTGCTGGAAAAACAGAAGAGCAATTTCGGTAGTACAATGATCAAAATACAATTTCGGTGCAGTTTTGAATCTAATTTGCTCAAACTCAAACGTTAACGCGTTTGAGTTTTTAAGTTATGGAGACTAGATCGCAATTATATTTTAAGTTGTATTTTTTAGGTAGGTACCAGATTGTGCGATATATATAAAATTTGCGTGAATAGAGTTCAATAAAGGTT
This sequence comes from Acronicta leporina, assembly GCA_947256265.1. Lineage (NCBI taxonomy): Eukaryota > Metazoa > Arthropoda > Insecta > Lepidoptera > Noctuidae > Acronicta > Acronicta leporina. The sequence goes on from OX366521.1 coordinate 10,426,818, forward strand.
CGACACTCCTGATCTAAAACGATTTTCATGTTCCTTCTTGGTTACCACGAAAGTCCAAGTTACTATATTCTTATCCACTAACGTCCAGGATATATGTCTCCTGTGACATAATTATGTCAACCGCGTTATTCCGTCTATAGCCGTAGTTTGGGCACGAGATACGCAACGACAAAACATTTTCATGCCGTGCATGTTATCCTAGTAGATGATATCAATATAGGTATCATGCAATTTCATTTCTTGTTCATATTTATATAATTATGTGCACGCTGGTTTGGAATTAAGGGCCACTTGCACCAACTTCTTAAATGTGTTTAAATTGTATTTAAACACAAAATTTCTATGAAAAATCGTGGCCCTTAGACTTGTTCGTAATAAAGTTAAGCAATTTGTTATAGTCTAGAATGACCCTTACGCACCTCAACGTCCGTGACAGTAACAGTAACTTGGATATAGTTGCGTTAATTACCAACAAAGTCTAAGGGCCACTTGCACCAACTTCTTAAATATATTTAAATTGAATTTAAACACAAAATAACTATAGAAAATTGTGTTTAAATACAATTTAAACATATTTCAGAAGTTGGTGTAAGTGGCCCTAAGAGTAGTGTACGCCTTGTGATACAGTAAAAAGTACGTTTACGGGATTTTTAGGGTAAAAATGTGCGTGAATTCCAAATTTTCTGTTCAAGCTTGAAATTATCTAATACAAATGACACAACATCGACTGTAACAGTTTATAATCTACACTAACGTCCCATTTGACTTTCATTTGTGAAATGTGTCTCGTACAAAAATATTTTTATTATCATTTCGACAAATCAAATTTTCATACCACAAAATTAAGTCAACTTTATTTTTCTGTGATTCACCCAATACACCTTCATTTTTGTCCATCATTCATTACTTTATTGCTTTTTGTACAATTTATTGGAAGCTTCTGAGCAAATATGTGTATCTTATAAGCGGCCTAATAAACCCCATGATGAAATCGCTCATACTTTTTTATACATTTTACAATGTTCGTCATCACGAAGGCAAAGACAGATGCCAGCACATGATACACAAAATTTATCATTAATTCATAAGAAGTGAAGTGCTTATAACTAATATTGTGTTTTTACAGCGAGAAAAACAATTGTGCTGTTATGAAACAATCATTGTAAATGACTTCAAAGTTTTTCAAATCTTATTTCTGAATTTGTGCCAAATAAAAAAATAATAATTTAAGGAGTTTCATCGTTAAAAATAGGTTATCTTATGTTCTTAATTTAAGTATTTTCTTTTACAAAAATTTCCTTGTAAGTAATACTTTAAAAATAAACAAACTGTTTCCATTTGATAACACTGGCGTATTCATTTCAGCGGAATTTATCTTACCGATAAATTCGATAATAATTTGCGCACTAGGTTTCCATAACATACCTACAATAATATACCAGAACAATAATAAATCACAATAACAAAACTGCGTATCTTATGTTTAGGTAGGTACCTACAGAGTTTTCAAAGGCTAAAATAATAATCCTCTTATTTGACTTCGTCATTTCCATCTTTCTACACGCGATAGTAATGTACTCAGGTATTGGGACTACCAAAGTTAAAACATTCTTCATGGTGAAAACGCATTTATAATCCCATAATCCCATAAAAATAGTTATGATGGCTATTGGAATAAACCTACTTTTTACAGATTGTACCTAAGGTTGTATTGATATTATTTAATTCCTGACGTTTCAGATCCTTTACAGCATCCATAATGACGGGCAGACTGATGTGATGAGACTATGTTTTAGTCTGTGTAATATACTTAGGTACCAGTTAATTATATTAATAAAAAATGGTATACATAGGTAAGCACATTATTTCGAAAATTTGGATTCAAATTAAACATACAGACTCGACGTCAATGGCTATAACTGTGACTAACAGGAATAAGTGTTTATAACTAATTGTCACTAGGTCAAGTAGCTTTATGAGCGGCCCAGTTAAGTGTTATCAAGCGGAAACATTCATAGAACTAAATTATGTGCGCAATTTAAGAGTTAAAGTAGGTATCATCTTGTACGCCTAAGAGGTACAGTATCTACACTGGATGAGTTTTACAAATTCCTCGCATACACACACAATCTCGATTATCATTCCTCAGCAAAATAACTGTTTTATTACAATGATCACCACTTTCGCTTGATTAAATTTATATATATTTACATTCCTTTAAAACTAAAAATTATTATAATTAACATAGTGACTAGTATTAAATGTAAATTCGTAATAAAACATGTAAAGTATGAATGAAAGTGAACGATAGTTTCTTCTAACCTGTCAGTAGTAAAATAAATACCCTTAAATATAATATAATTGGTATATATAGTCACTAGCATATTATAATAATTAATTATAAAATTAATGTAAATCTACGCAGAATTGATACAGCTATATAAATTGATGAAATAAAAAATCCATTAGAATACTTATACATAGTCTGAATTCGTTCATATACGGTGAACATAATTGATGAAAAATATGTTTTTTTTAAATTTATATTTACATTATTTAGTAATATACTAAATTATGTATATTTTGACACTGTTACGGGATCGCGCTAGGTCACATGAACAGAGAAGGTATATTAAAATGGACTATTATTTGGTTGTGTGCGAAATGTTTTTACAATTATTAGTTCTGTGTATAAATCACCGTGTATAGATTTAGACTTAATAATATGCAATGTGACGTAACGAAATACCCGTAAATCTCCCGCAGACGAAACTTAATGACTCTTAATTAACACGACTCACATAAGACAGTAGTATAACTATTTTATTTTACAGAATAATATTATTTACATTAGTAAGTCGCGTCCGTAATGTTAGTTCTATATCCGTGGATTTAGCACAATTATTTTTATTCATAATTCAATCTAGATCGAATTTATTTTAAGAGTATATTGGCAGCTTTGTATTTTTTATTTTCAAAATCAGTCAACGCATTGCAATTAAAAAAAAAGATTAATTAATTGAAAGTACGATGTGGAAAAATATGCTAGAAAAATAAATTCGATCATTTCGCACTCGAAATTCAGGGAAAATCATTAGTTGATAACGTATTAACAAATCTCAACACGCAACAATACGTCTCTATCGATAAATTAAATAATCGATGATATTCGCTTACACTTTTATAATAGTCTAATTCGACGATTACAAAATCTTATAAGATCGCCTAGATTGTAACTAGAGCGCACTGTCATTCCGCAAATTGGGCATTAACGACACAAGGCATTGTCTACAGAAACTCAATTGCAAAAAAATTAAATAGTTTATTGCTCCTTTACACCTGTCCTGCAACTGAAAAAGCTTGATATTGCCAAGTAGGTATAGATATATGATCATCCTGCGTGCGCAATAGAATACATACATACATACCCCATCACTCCTGAATTTCCCGAAAGGGTAAGCATAATGTACACCCTCAGTTCGCTCTCATATTTAGGTCCCATGTAATAGGGGGCGAGCGTTTTACCATTAACCGGTCACAAATCCTAAACTCCGAGCACCAACTCCTACATCAGTTTATCGTAGGGGAATGGGGCATTTGCGCAATAGAATAATAGTGAGTTTCTGTATCAATGTGAATGTGATAGCATGGTGTAGTTGTATGGGCGGCGGCGGTGCGGGCTAGGGCGGCGGTGGTGAGGCGCTAGGCTGTGGCGCGGCGCGGGTCGGGGCGCGGACGGCGCGGGCACGTGGGGGTCGCGGGGGTCGCGGGGGTCGCGGGGCGGGGGGGCGGCGGCGGCGGGGGCGCCCGGGCCGCGCGCCGTCATACCCCGTCCAGCTGCCGCACGCGCACGTCCTGCGAAGCGCACATGTCCGGTGCAAACGGCAAGCACGTGAAGTATGCACACGCGGCACACTCGTAGGCCGGCGCTGCGTAGAACAACGCGACCAGCGCGCACAGCATCCCACCCGCCGACACCATACAAACCCAAACTAACGCTATCTTTCTTCGCCTCTCGTAAGGCCCGAAGGTTATGAACGGCAGTAACGTGTACGCCAGTAAGAATCCGAATACGAAGCCGAAGACGTGCGCGAAGTTATCGATCCAGGGTAGAAGACCCAGAAGGAACAGCGCCACTGCGATACCGACTAGTTTTAGTATGGCACGCTTTGGATGCCTCAGAAGAGGCCACGCGCCTATCACTTCTACTATTAGACACGCCAGAAGACCGAAATGTGATCCGGCTGGCCCCACCTGGAACATAAATTGAGAATGTTTGAGTTCTTTGTCTGGTATAATACAAAAAGTAATAGGTATATCATAGCTTGGTTAGGTCAGGTTCATTCACCTATTGTAAATCAAGAACGCACTGTTTCATTTTAATGTCAAATGCAAGACCGTCATTAAAAAGTTTCACATACAAAGTTATACATAATACAAACAATAGCTATTTTTGAACGTGGGGAATTTCCTCGATGTCTAAATTTTACTTTCCAGTCACGTTTGTAATAACAAAATAGAAAATCATAGATAATAACAACTTTTCTCACTCACCTCAGCCCGATAAGGTTCAAATATAGCAGATGCCATGTTCCCAGCGACCCCGCTTCCTAAATATATAACAGCTATTCTAACTGGCCCAGCCATCTTTTCTAGATCCCTCATGAAGAGCCACTGCAGCGCCAATGTTGCTGCCAGGTGTAGTAGACCAGCATGCACGAATAAAGACGTCCATGCTCGGTATAATTGGTCTGGTCGACGCCTACGCATAAATGGTAGCATGCCACACACATCGTCAAGACAGGACACCTGAAATTATAAGAGTGAAATTAGATCCTAAACTCAAAGCATTTGCTTGCGTAGAAAGTAATCAAAGAGTGAATGAACGAAAGAATTAAATGAAGGAGATCGATTTCATTTCAGACCATTTGCTAATTCAAGCCAATTGCTGCATCAGCTAATTCTACGCAAGAGTAACGTGAGGATCCAAAGACCGAATGTATATGGAGACATTTTGTACGTAAGTTTCAAAGAGCGTTTCAAGGTTGATATTTTTTAAAATGTCTTATGGTGGTTATTAATGTAAATAACCACCATAACTATTCATAACAATAGTTATAACTGAGATGTTGCTGAATATCATTGGTAGAAGATCTTTTCGAGAGCGAATGCTGTAATCGAACTATGAAAACTTACCTGTGAACACAATGAGGCTTCCTCATGGAAGTAACCCTTGACGAAGTCACAGTGTTCTCTAGTCGTGATGACACACTGTCCGTGGACTCCTATGCAGCAGGGGTGCCCGATAACCTCGCAGGCCATGTGTTCCGCTGCGTGGCCAGCCCGGCCGGCGGCCGCAGACCCGTCTAGAACTGATTTGCGGCAGATCGGCCATTTTGTTATGTCGTCTGGCCATTCATGTGGTGCTATCGAACGTGGCGCCTCGCAGAACCTGTAACGAAAAATAAATTAGAACCAGAAGATTTCACAATAGCATTTTTGTAGGTTTATACAGTGTCATCATATGTTTCGTTTTACATTCTTCTTCTTTTTCTATCATTAGTGGATTAAAGATCAAATTCAGTTTTTTTTTAAATTCAAATAAGCTTTAACAAGCTTTATGAAATGTTATGATTCTAGTTACAACATTCCAAAAGGTCGATCCTATGGAGAAACTCCACGAATCTGGCAAGAAAGTCCATGGACACTCTTTTAAAATAAATTATGTTACAATCTTCACTGATCCAATATTGCGATTACAAGATGTGCGGACCTTAGAGGTTAATGTCGAAGTTCGACAGTAGTCGATATATTTTTTTAATATAAATAAAATATATGGTAAAAACACACACGGTTGGTTATATTCTACTTACTTGGGATCCAAGCCACAAACGGAGCCTGATATCCTTCCTCCAGGCCCCGACTCTCCCGATGACCATTTCTTCCACGTCGAGATCGTATCCTGAAAAGTAGACAAAACAAAGTTCACGGTTGACAAGCTTACGCTTTGCCCATAACTAGGTTTTACCCCAGCGACTGAGAAGCGGTTCGTTTTGATGTAGGAAGATAATTATTAGCAAAAAAGGAACACGGTTAGAATTTCCAATATAAACTTCGCGTTTGTATAGGCTTTTCGTTACAAAAAAATCACCTTATACTAGAGCGTAAAGTCGTTGCTAATGCTAATTTTTAGTATTTTTCTTAATTGTAATGTAGATATTCTTTTTTATATGTAGATGTAATAGCCTAGTGACTGCCAAGTCAAAGGTCTCGAGTTCGAATTCAATGAGGTTTTTGGAAGATAAGTGCATATTAATAGTTAATCACCACACGCTTAGACGGTGAGGGAAAATATCAGGAAGCCTGCATGCCCGAGAGATTTACTCGACAGCGTGTTTTTTTTTAATGTTTAAATAGTTTCGTATTTCGTAAGCTTGAGATATACAAACCTTCATTTAAGTTAGCGTGGTGTAGTATAACCTAAACATAGTCATTCTAAGAGGAGACCCGTGCCCAGCATTGGGACAGTATAATGGGTTGATTATTATTATATTAATGTATATCTACTCATGATTTGAAATAAAACATATCTTGTCTTATCTCGTGAGTTCGTGAATCATATTGAGATTCATCAAAACTGCCCATTTAGCTCACCTGGTAGTACATTCTTAATTATTATAATCTTAACCTAGTAGAGCTATCAGAATATTTGTAGACACATACCTTTGATATTAATCCTCTTATCTATACGTTAGCATGCGCAAAAATACAAAATTAAACACATGAACTACACTGGCCTGCAAAACTAAGTACTACACTTTTAAAATTTTATTTTTTTCTAAACTATAGAAGTTAGAGATTTAAAATAAAAAACTTTTTGTAGCAAATATTATCCGCTTTCTTCGAAACTATAGAACTCTTTTTCAAGTCATTTTTATTTCAAAGGTTTATCTTGTGTACTTAAAAAGTTATTGCAATTTTAAAATTGTGATACTTAGTTTTGCAGGCCAGTGTATTTATTATATAATAACATATCTTTTTAGTCCTCCTCGTAGTCCCAGTAGCAATTACGTAAATCTTATTAATTGTATGTGTTTTTTAAACTAGCCTACACAGTACTCACATTTACATTTATGAAAACTATATAATGAAAAAAGAACAATCAAGATGTGCATAATATTTGAAAATTAAACATGTCAAATATGTCGCAGATGTCAACTGAATGTTAACGTGGGAGAGCCATGCTTCGGCACGAATGGGCCGGCTCGACCGGAGTGATACCACGGTCTCACAGAAAACCGGCGTGAAACAACGCTGGCATTGTGTTTCGCCGAGTGAGTGAGGTTACTGGAGGCTCAATCCCTTTTAAAAGGCGGGCAACGCACTTGCGACTCCTCTGGTGTTGCGGGTGTCCATGGGCAGGCGGTTATCTCTTACCATCAGGTGATCCGTCTGCTCGTTTGCCCCCCTATCCCATAAAAAAAATGTCCAATACATTTATAATGTCAACTGAATAATAAACAATGTCAAACAAAATAACAAAGTCAAATAATACCTACATACTGCCTATAGCTTTCCTAAATAAATAGGCTATCTAACACTGAAATAATTTTTCAAATCGGACCAGTAGTTCCTGAGATTAGCGCGTTCAAGCAAACAAAAAAACAAACAAACTCTTCAGCTTTATATATTAGTATAGAAGTATAGATTTTTTTATATTGGATAGGATTACATTTGACCACTGTTTCACCTGTTGTTATAAAGTGATAATGCTGTCGAAGGTGGGCCACGATGGCCTAGAAATAACCTATTCACTCGTGACATGACGATTCCCAGGTGTTAGACAACTGCTCCCAGTAGCAGTTACGTAGCATCTGGCCAGTATGCTCTCCGAAGGACACTAATACCCACCGAACAGTCAGCCTTAGACGACTGCACACATCCCGAGTCATCGTTTCGTATGCAACACGCCGTGTCTCTCTCCCTCCTTGCTGATGCTGCAATCGCCCTCGCTATCCTCGCGTCTCTTCGCATGCATGGAGCGAACTTCGCTCCTAAGTGTATCAGGTCAGCCGCACGTGGGCCCAGCCAGAATGACGCCGGTTCTTCCCACTCGACCTTGAAATTATACAAAACATGATAGATCTATGATATATATACCTACAGCACTATATATGCATATATGAAAGAAAAATTACCACGTACAGACTTATTAGAAATTAGAAATTTTAGAAACTAAAGCCTTTATTAGCGAGGATACTTTAAGAGGCAGCAGGGTAGCCTAGTCACTCTACCTAAAGGTGTAATAATTCCGTTCAAGATAAACATTTATTGTGTTATAGTGAAAAACTAAAGATAACATGGAATCCAAATGAATTGATTATTTGTGCTCTTGCTACCGCCGGCGTACCAGCTGTTTTAGAACCTAATGGCTTGGTACGAGACGATGGGAAGAGACCAGATGGTATGTCCCTTTTGCCATGGAAAATGGGTAGGCCTTTGGTATGGGACGCAACCTGTGTTGATACCCTTGCGCCATCACATCTTTCAAGCTCAGCTGGCTGCGCTGGCGCTGCTGCTGCTGCTGCAGAGTCTCTCAAACGGCGCAAATATAGTAACCTTTCTGGTAACTATATTTTTGAGCCGTTTGGGGTCGAAACGCTCGGGTCGTGGGGTCCGAGTGCTCGTCTCCTTTATAAAGAACTTTCAAGGAGACTAGTCGACAATTCACGTGACCAGAGGGCTGGTTTGTTTCTAGGGGAGCGTATAAGCATTGCCATTCAACGTGGTAATGCTGCCAGCCTTCTGGGCACGTTACCCGACGACAGTGATGCCGATGAATACTTTGACGCGTAGCCGCGCCGCAGTTTTTTTAGTTTTAGTTTACTTATATATTAATTTTATGTAATTTATGTAAATAGTGTAAGTATATAGTGTAAAATATATTATGTTAATTAAAACATACGAAAAGATTAAAAATAAATAAATATTTGCGAAGCTTCAATGCGAAAATTCTACATCGGTTACTATTATTTTTAAGGATAATAATGAAACATAAATATTACGTTATTAGCTCCTGTTTCTTTATACATTTTTGACACTAAAATCCTACTTACACTTATCTAATACCTATATAAACACATCAAATAAAAATTACATAGATGGGACCTTTTGCGGTCACTCGCCACTAAAAGATGGCAACATATAAGACTCCGCTAAGCAGCAAAAAGCAGACAAAAGCGGCGGATCACAAAGACCGCATGACCTACATTCGGAGCTTGCTCGCTAATACTCTTACTTTGTGACGCTTTCCCTTACGTCACAATGAGTATGTACAGTCTTTGTGGTCGCTACTCGCTAATTGTTAAATTCATATCGAGTTCGTATAATAAATGCCCTTAGTGCTTTTTTTACTTTAAAAATGGAGGCGTTCTTCTATATTCGTCTATATGTTTGATATAAAATAATGGTTTTCACCAATTGTGGACTGAGTTTTATGATTCTATTTTATAATTATGTAAGAAAATACTCCGCAAGTGGCCCCATTAAAAATTTGTGAAGATCCAATATCAAAATTTATTATGAATGCATTTACTTATAAGCTTTTGATCGAAACTTATTTTAATTGAATATTTGGTGACAATATGACGTCTTAAAATTCAAAATATTGCTGGAAAATACATAACAAAGACGCATCACATATGGTTATTTTTTAAAAATATTACCGTTTAGTAAAGAACTATCTGTAAACGAAAGGTCTTAAGTCTCTGTGGTCAAACACCAATAATATTAACAGAATCCAATTCAGGAGTACCTAGCATTCTCTATCGAGCAAAAATTAAGTTAAACTACGAACTAACTAACTTTAGAAAACGCTTGCAAAGTGCTAATATACACATACAATACCTACCAACTTTAATATTATAAGATTTGTAGTATACCTACTTATATAGAATTTCCTGTCAAATATTTTATCAGCTAAAAACGTAAAGTTACCAAATAATAGCAAGACGCGTTCATAAATCCCTCAAACAAATATTGTGCATTGTTCAGCCCTTTACACATTGAATCTGGGAGAGACGTGCTTAGTCTGAAAGCTTCACCCCTTTTAACCTTGTTAAGCTAAATCTTATACAAAGAAACGGAAATTGAGGGGTTGAAGAGACGCACGCGCGTATACAACAAAAACTGATGCATGTAAAATTTATCCGTAATATAATTTATAAAGGTTGACTTTACTTTGACTCAGATTTAAAACATATATAAAAAATATTCTTAAAGACAAGTTTTATTTAATGTAAGTAAGATAACTGTAAGCGGCGGTAGCCTAATGGCTAGGGCGTCGGACTTGCGATCATGTGGTTGCCGGTTCGAACCCCACCCATTGCACTACCGACGTGAACCCACTCGTAACACAAGCATTTAGCTTAGCACGAGGGGTTAACAAGAATACTAGTAATGTGTGAGCTACATTGCTAGTAAGCTTTTTTTTTAAAAAAAAAAAAACATTTTTCGGTTCGGAGATGTTTATATATATTATGTACCTCAAATTAAACTATTTTAACATACCAAACAAAATTTCAACCTATTCCAAAAATGATGGAATTCAAAATCGAAACTTATATCGTGGTACTTGTAGTCCATTCTCATATGACACATACCTAGTAGCTTAAATCTAGCGTGACGAACTGTCACCAAGCCCATGATAAGTGAACCATTTCTTTACATGACGTGTAAATTTTAGAAATCACTAGGCACCATCATAAATCTCCATAAAGTCCGCAGATTCTTAACGCAGTCCCGAAAAAAGATTTTATATGCGACGCTACATAAAATTACTTATTGAAGTGTGAATAAAGTAGGCAATCAATATGCAATGTATTGGAAACTGTGAATGTCACAGGCTTATCATGAAAAATGTTCAGCGAAAATATAGAATAGACACAACATCATTATGTCTAGTTTAGCTTAACGCAAATTTTGATCTAAGTTTCATCTGAGTTCGATCTTTGGATTAGAATTTTTGTATGAAAATATTCCCTTTATACCATTGCACCTATCTTCTCAAAGGATTCAGCCAGTGATATACTAAGGTACACCGATAGTTTGCCTTTCATTTTTCATTTGTAACCCTTTTATATATTTTTTGTTTTAAAGATTACTAGCAAATGTGGGTCGCACATTACTAGAATTCTTGTTATCCTCTCGTACTAAGCTAAATGCTTGTATTACGAGTGGGTTCACATCGGTAGTGCAATGGGTGGGTTTCGAATCGGCAACCACATGATTGCAAGTCCGGCGCCATAGCCATTAGGCTACCGTCAGGCATGCTTTTAAACTTCCAACTCACCTGCTGTAAACTCAAGCTCTTCACCAGCACTTGTCCTGAATGTGTGTGCCTGCCGAACCCGACAGGCCCGAATCCGTAGCAGAGGAGCGACAGCAGCAGCACTAACGTCTGCGCTGTGCTCACCCACCACGTGAAGTAAGGTCGGTAGTCCGTCAGCTCGTCCAACTGGCGGGCCACCTCCTCTTGATGCGCCACCGACTTGCGGAGCGAACGCCTACAAAAATTTATATTTTTTAGTAATATAAAACGTAAAAGTTTATTAGTAAGGGCCATCTTGGTCTCAGTATACCTACTCTGTGTAACTAAAGAATTGATAGAATCGGTTTACTTGGTATTATTTATATACGAGAATACATAAAAAAATATACATATGGTTGAGAGGATAGTACGATAATAAATGAAACCACAGCATAGACTTGTTAAAAAACAAATTAACTTTCAACAAGAACAAGGAATAGCTAGAAAAATTGTCATTTTAATGCAATTTACTATAACTGACTTCGTATCCACGCGGTATTAATTCAAAAACCCATTACAGCAAGTTTAAAGTGGAACTTGGCGTAAACACCATGATATATATGAGGCTCAGGTGAATTATGAGACAGAACGGTACCGTGCAGTTCTTACAGTATTATTTTTTAATCTCCTTGTTACTTTAAGTAAGATTCATTAAAATGTTCCTAGTTCGTTAATTAATTAAAGTTAATTTTACGTAGGAAGATACGATGGCGGAATAGCGCCTTATCATTTATGACGATTATATCTACCTGATGAGGATTTCATGTCTTTTCAAAAGATGGATGGGTGTTCTTGCGTGAAACTTTTAAATACGGGTTTTATATACGGTAACTAGAAGTTAAATCTACAAATTTACGGGGCTGATAATACTTTACTATACGATACACTATAAAAAATACTAGATAATTATGATAAAAATACAGTTAAATGTACGAGAGTCGACTATTTCTACAAAAGTTAACTGTAAGAAACATGGCATGACGTCATTATAAATTTTTCCATAACATAAAACCATACATTTGAAATTCGCGATTCGGCCACTGAGTTTCGTCCGACCCGGTCGAAACAGGCTGAAACGCCTAGAATCAGGAATTACGTAGGTACTTGACATATAAGTACCACTTGCGCTAAAATTATTTCATCAGGCGTTTAACGCCTGTTTGAGCAATTTATGGGATAAAAGAACCACATAGGAAGCAACTACGATATAGTCCTATAGTCCATTCTTTAAATGACGTCATTGTTCCCCTTTACCGCAATCACACCGTGAGCGAGTGTGGTGCGGGCACGGAATCTTTGACATCGATATATAAAAACGAATTTTATCGTTTTACCTGTCAGACGCTTTATTGACAGCTTTTAAACGTCGTCCTATCGTCAATATAATTTTGTCGATCTTTATCTTAAGTCATTGAAAATGTATACATTATAATTATATTTGACGACCTCTGTGGTTTAGTGGTTTGAATACCGGACTGCTGACCATGAGGTCGTGGGTTCGATTCCCACAGGACACAAAAATTTATGTGATGAATATAAGTGTTTGTGTTCGTCTGGGTGTTTCTTCAAATTCAAATTCAAATTCAAATTATTTATTTGCATAACATGGGTTTTCAAAAGATGTTGCATATTAAAAAGTTGTTTCACCACATTCACATTCTTATGTATTATAAGTATGTATTTACAACAAAAAAAGTATATAAGTATTATATCCATTGTCTAGTACCCATAGTACAATCTCTGCTTAGTTTGGGACTAGATGGTGCTGTGTAAAAATGTCCTAGAATATTTATTATTTATAATTATTTATTATTATTATTAATTTAAACACATTTAAGAAGTTGGTGCAAGTGGCCCTTATCTACTCTCCTTTGGATAATTTAAATTTATAGATGTTTAAATCCCAATTTTACATGCTGCCATTTAGGATAAAATTATCAAGTTTTGTAGTGTTGACATTAACGATATGTTCCATGCTCGCACCCTAATGTTACACTAGTAAATAACCAGAATTAACTAGGTCAAAGGCAGCCATCAAGGACATATTTAATAAACTTCACCTTGTGACCTAGATTGCCGTCTATGGTAATGTCTGTGATGGGATCATTCGCTAAATGATAAAAGACTGCTGCTAAGTATAACCGAGGGAAGGCGGTTCATTGATCTAATAAACAAAGACAGATATCAGACTAAAGTCAATCCTAAGAGAATAAAAGTAAGTAAAGTAGGTAGGCATGTACAAAAAATCAGTAATGGTAGTTTCTTAAGCTTTGATAATTAGAAACGGATTTAATAACATCAATAGGTATAATTCCATAAAAAGTAGTTTTATTTCAATGTCTATAATTATTATGATGTTACTTAGAATCACAACATAATTTATAGCCACTGAAATAGAGCAAATATTTATATAATGTACGCCATGAGCAGTCCAACACACTGAAACTAAAATGTTGGGAGCCAACTTACCGAGTAAAAAGGACAGGAACGTTCCCCTCAGAGGGAACTCTTTAATAATTACGCGATGGGTCGATACCGGTCGTCGACCGCTTGGAAATACTTCTCTGAACAAGTGTATACTCGGTCTTTGTTTACCCACTGTACTTATACGGTTTTGCATCGAAAAAACATAAAAACGTAGGTAATGAGATATTTTCTTGAAAGATTTTGCCACACATTTTCTGTCTAATTAATCTACGTATAGGTAGGTAGCTACTAGTATGTAGCTAATAGCATGAAGTGCATAATTATGTAGTGTAGTAGGTAGCTAATGGCAACTAGTAGTAAAAGGACTGACAGTTTCTTGGTCGTCAGTTTTTAATTTTGTTTATTGTTCAACTGAATTTGTATACATAACCCTTTTTGATAATGAGTTTAAATTCCTTGTGGATTAATCGTCGACACGGGAGGTGGCGGAGTGTTTGTCTCGCACCAACTAAAAACTTTTCTCTTGCCTTTTGATCAAAGGCAAGAGCAAGACCATGGGCATTAATTATCACATTCGCGACGACCCTGGCTGAAAATCGTATAACTACCTTAATGCATAGTGCACATACTAGCGATACCCGGCTGTCCATTATGTTAGATGTTCTGAAATTTTTTTTTTATTTATCAAATTACCATCTAGAACACTAAACTTCATCAAAACATTTTATAACCGAACCGTTTTATAACACGGGTTTGGGATTAGTCCGAAATTACAAAGATTTATATAAGCCAAAGATATGTACCAGCTATGCTGGTAAATTGAGGACAATCCCTAGATTTTCACCAAAGAGATCCTGTTAATATAGTGCTTTTTATACCACTAAGGTGATAAACAAGCTTACGGCCCGCCTGATGGTAAGTAGTTAGCCTATGAACGCCTGCAACACCAGAGGACAGGTGTCGTGCGTTACTTACTACTGATCCATTTTGGCGAAGTAAAAAAAGTAAATGGTAATAACATAAAAACGCAGTTTCCCTTCCTGCTATAATTAAGGTGAGGTGACCATCCGTAACGGGACATCAGACTGGACTTTTTGTTCCTTGGCCAGGCTTCGTACGTCTATGTGTTGCACTGGCAATTGTAGACTTAAGGTAGTAGAAAGTCAAAGTAAGCATTTTTGGCGCTGGATTTCCTCTTAGCAAATGAGGCAGTTCAAGTATAACAATTATGGATAAACAAATATCTGAAGCGTGCCTTCTCGCTGCAATGGGATAGATAGCCTTTTTATGTCTTACCTAAAGAATCTACCAACAACGCCCATGCCGAATTGCCTCCTGTTAGAGTTGTCTGCGAGTGGCTCCAGCATGGGCGTGTGGATGCGTGCTCCCCCCGCGCCCCACGACACGCTCCGCTCTGGCCTTCGGTACTCCACGCTGTTCGACCCCATTGGGGATCTCGCCCTGAAACCAGAAAAATACTTGTAAAGAAAAGAAATGGAGAGGCTCGTGAAGTAATAACTAAGCTGATCAATCGATCTCGAGGGTAAAGTTGCACTTGGCGCAGTCAGTGTATAGATGGGGGATCATTCGTAACATATAAACTTTCTCCGTGGCTCGGAGATCACCTATCACAATCGTTAGCGGTAGTCAGAAACCCAAAATGTTTGACAACCATTCTATACTCAGAATATCGGTGTTTACTTTTCGAAGTCATATGCGTAATAATTGTTAATTATCACGCATTTAAACGGTAAAGGAAAACATCGCGAGGAAACCTGCATGCCCGATTTTTTCAACGGGGTAGTGTGTAATCTTAGCATTTATCTTCTATAAGAACAAACAACATTATAAACCAAAATTTAACGTTTTAAATGTAGGTCCACACAGGATTGTATAACTGAAAACACTTGGGTATTCTTGAAAAAGATTTCGCGATCTGAAGCATCTGTTTTATTATAAAATTGTATTGCCAAAAAAAACATCTACGGAAAGATATTAAATATTTTCTTGTTACTTTCCAAATCTTTCGAATTAGAATCCATATCCGTCAACTACATATCCGCTTTAAAAATTGGGTCATAACTCCTCTTTTGTCGACTGTACAAGAAGACAGTCCTAGTACTAATAACTAGCTCCTAAGGTACATAGGTATCATATTATTCCAGTATACCCTGATATCCAATTGTATAGACTTTATGTACAATAAGAGGTCAGCTTAAACTGGAAATTAAAGCCCGACAAGTAGCCGTGCGTACCATTTAACCTACTTTTGTCAACTTAAAATGTAATTATTAAGAGATAACGAGCATTCCTTAATTACATTATGAATTCATTTATAACAGAGAAGTGTCTATCTTTAACCATCTTCTCTTCTTTGATGTTTTAATGAGTAATTATGTTTTTACTTCTGCGTTTGTCTACTGTGTTATGATTTCGATAATGAATATACATTGTAATTAGATAGCTTTGATTTATTTCTGGAATAAAATTATTATGATTTTTATTCATCCTCATCAATGGGACAATGGCCATGACCAGGGCTGTAACTGAAACTTGAGTTCAATTGCGAAATAGATCTGGATAAAATTTTGATAATTAATTACTAGCTTCTGCCTGCGACTTCATCTGTGTACTTCAGAATTAGATCTAACATACACAAAAAGTAGCCTATATGTTATTCCAGATTATATTCTACCTCTTTGCCAAATTTTATCCAGATCTGTTCTGGCGTAAAATCATAACAAATATCCATACATCCTCACAAACTTTCACGTTTATAATTTTAGTGCGATGACACTTATGTACCTATATGAAGCATATGGCCTGCGGCCAGTCACCCAATATACTACATAACGTTATATTGGCTGACTTATACATGCTCTATATACATAACGTATGTCAATATAGGCCGAAGATGTAATGTCCGATCACAGACCCTTGTCACAAAGATTTGGGACTGATACGTATGAGAAATACGCATGCGCGTTGAGGCGTCTGTTTTTTATGTGCTGAAGATACCAAACTGGCTACTTTTATACAAATTCTACCCTTAACCCTTAAAGGATCGATAATAATAACATACACACTATCACGCCTGTATTCCCGAAGGGTTAGGCAGAGGAGTGCTTATGTACACCCACAGTTCGCCGGTATGTTTAGGTTACACGTAATATGGGGCGAGCCTGTTGCCATTATCCGGGCACAAATCCCAAACTTCGAGCTGCTACTGAGAATTTCATAGACCCAATAACACTTTGCTCGTAGTCGCACTTGGGACCACTAGTATAATGAGGAAGATTGAGTAGATAATAAATTGAAGGTCATGTAATGGTACTAGGTACTACGCCGGTGTAATCAGACTTGTCATGACTGAAAAAAAAAACTATGGATAACATTTATTAACTTACGAAACTAAATTCTAAATCGATTTTAAATTAACTTCTAACTTTATAAAAATTGGACTGAAAATTTAAGCTCTAAAATTAACAAAGCAAAGTAATAAATTACAATTCGCACGAACATAAAAAATAAAAAGTTTTGTTCGAAGAATTTAAAACGCAGAACGCATTTTATTATTATTATAAGCCCGGTTTGTGCCACTGCAAGGCAAAGGTCTCGCTTCCCTCCTTCCACTCCTCTAGGTTCAGTGCTTTTTCGGCCTAATTTCCCAAATAGGAGTCCAGTTCGTCCCGCCATCTCCATCTGGGCCTCCCAAGTCGTCTTACGCCTTATGGACTCCACCTCGTTGTTTGTTTATCCCACAATTCGAAGGACGAATTATTTTAAAATTATAACGTAACGGCAGCAATTACTATAAGATGTCGGAAATACATAGGTATTTGTGACATCTTATAGTCATTGCTACCAATTTAATAAGATCAATCTCTACTATTATAAAATTGTAAAAAAGCTGTGTCTGTGTACAGACACAGCTTAGCTAGCTAGTATTGAAGATATTAAAAAAAACATGTGGGTTAGGGTATATAAACGGCTCCGAATCCAAAATGTGATTTTTAAAATTCTTGTCTGTTTGTTACGGGTTGGCGCAAAAACTACTGAATAGATTTTATTTTTGTTATGATTGTTAGAAAGTATATGCTCCAACTTAAAAACTGGTATACTATTTATCTCAAATAATTAATCGGAACCTGAGAGACAGCTTGACCTCTCTAATGTTTATAGACCCATACAAAGAAGAGATCATCACTGCTGGTTTTTGAGCATCAAGTGAGCGAAGCCGCGGGCAGAAGCTAGTATAAAATAAAACCAAGAACCAATCGATATAAAATACAAACACAGCAAGTATATTATTATATAGATATACCTGCTGTGTTTGTATTTTATATTGATATATCTATATAGTAGTATTAAATCTATATATACTTGCTGTGTTCGTATTTTATACTGATTTAGACCCCAAGAGAATTGCCCAATACTAATTGGTAGCTTGTTAGATAACTACCACCAAATTAAAGTTAATGAGTCAAAAGATTTCGATATCGCGTCATCATCAATCCATTTATTGACCTCCAAAGGATCTTCTCTCAGTATGAGAGGGCTTAGTCTACAGTTCGCCATCATGTAATAGGTAGCGAGTATATTGCCATTAACCGGGCACGAATCTAAACACTAATAAGCTACTTTGACTTTTTTTATTCTTGATAAGTTTACGCTTAACCGCCAGTAAGCCGTAAGTAAGCAGTAATGTTAAGTGACACTGAGCGCATCAGAGCGCGCTTGCCTAGAAGAAACCGATTCACTCGTGGTTTAAAGACACCCAGGTTATGTTTATAGGAGACTTCATTATTAATAATTTTATGGAAAAACCCAATAGTTATACACTGAATGTGTAACACTGGTTGACCTGGATCAAATCCAGGATCTCATAATATTTTCTTTTTATCAATTTGAATTCTAGATTTATTGCAATATGTATAGAAAAATATAGTCCCAAATTCAAACAACTGCATGATCCGTCGTTTTTGCAACCAGCTTAAAATAAAGCGAAAATTAATTACGTTTATTAATCTCTTGATACATTTCAAAAAGTTACTCGTGCGGTATTATCATGTAATGTGGTTGAGTTAAAAATTACATGTAGGCAATGAAATATTGGTGGTCCCTGGAGCATCACTAGAACTGCCAGGCTAAAATAGGTCTCACTTTATAATATATAGGTCTCCAACGGGATTTTACCTATCATGGAATATGTATATTATGTTTTTAGTGAGTGCTTTTAGTTAATTATTTAAGCAACCTACATAGTCTATACCTACATAATTTGTTTTCACCATGTTGTACCAGCCCGGAGGCTGTACAAACCATCTCAGACATATAATATAATATATTTATTTATTTGTCCTCACAAAGAACAGACTTAAGGTAACTACTATGAAACTTATATCTATTTAAGTGCATGTTTATTTTAGTCTACTATATGTCAGGAGCTGGTTTCTGAGTTAGGCAAAAAATGCCCGTATTACAGATCACCAGGTCCCCACCCAACGGAATAACAGGAGCATTAACTAAGTACAATCATAATTGAATAACATTTATGATATAAGCAGTCTATTCTTTCTATTATGAAAACCTATACAAAGAAGAGATCATCACTGTTGGTTATTGTTATTTTTGGGATGATCCATTTCTAATCCCAATATAGCTTCACGTGAGCAAATCCGCCAGCAAAAGCTAGTTACTTAAAGACTGATTAATTTGTCGAGCGAGCGAGCAGCAAGGTCTGGTTGGAACAGGATTAATAGACAAAGTAAACTGTTACAAACTGTCGGCTTACTTACTATCGCGGCTTCATACTGCTATTACAGCTTCATCTTTAGTTATGAAGTTTGGAAATTACCACCACTACTAACTACATTAGCCATCTTTGAATAAACCATCAAGCAAGTATTCCCCGAAGGGTTAGGCAGTGGTGTGCTGCTATACATCAATACCGGGCAGTACCTAAACCTTAACCAGCAATAAGCTTATTACCGTAAATTGGGCACAAATCAAAAACTTAATAACACTGCTGATTCCATCTAAATTTTTCAGACTACAACATTCTAGTTCCCAGTTTACGGTAATAGTAGTTTTTGTAGTTGTATCTTACTCTTAATATTTCTTAATATCTTTGATTTTATGAGGAAAGCTTTGAACATCATGCCTTTATTCTCCGACGAGGTAGGCAAAGATGTACTACTTATGTATATACACACACAGCTTACTGGTATATTTAGATGCCATGTAATAAGGAGCGAGCCCATTGCTATTAGACGGACATATATGAAAACTCCCAGCTGCTACTGAGAATTTCATAGAAAAACAAATACTTTGCTCCTTCTGGGAATTTAACTCTACGGTAGAACTCGCGCTTAAGACCACTAGACTATAAGACAGTAACAAACCTGCCTGCTCAACCTGACTCAAAGAAATTCGAGGGTTAAAAGAATAGTTACCACAATAAAAATACACCAGTCATACTCACCCCTTAGATCCGTCAATAGTATCCGCATCATCATGATGCTGCAGCGGCGTGGCTGAAGTCGGCGGCGTAAAGAACACGTCGTCGACGTCGACGTCATCGTGCGCGGGCGCACCGCCGCGGAACGACCGCGACCATTGCGCCGACGTCGACTGACGCGAGCGCCGCGTCACCGCCTGCCACAAAAATGAAAAATTAATAATTAAATTATTAATAAATTATCAGAAAACTCAATATTAATTTTGAAATATTCATGAATAAATTAACCACCGTTAATACATTCACAAGATCGTGATAGATGGAGACATGAGAGGGAGGCCTTTGCCCAGCAGTGGGACACAATAGGCTAATCGTAATCGTAAATAATAGTAAGTATAGTAGGGTGGAAATACAAGCTTTGAGAGACTTTCCAAATTTATTTCTGGGTGGCAGGTGAATTTAAACTTACACAAATAACCCAATAAACTGTCCCGCCGATAGGCACGGGTTTCCTTTCAGAATAAGAAAGAATAGGCTGAAGTCCACCACGCTACCCTAAAGCGTGTTGGCAGACTTGACATACCGACGAGAAAATCTCTCAGGCATGCAGGTATCCTCACGATGTTTTCCTTCACCGTTTAAACGCGTGATAATTAACTATTATTATGCACAGTCATGACTTCGATCTTCGTTTTACGCATATAAAATCAGAAGTAGAGGTAAGAGTTACTTGAGTTAGAATCGAGACTTCTGACTTGGCAATCGAATAGTCATATCACTAGAATATCACTGCTCTCGACCTCTAAACAGACACTTGAAGTTCTTAAAAATAAAAATCAATTCAACTTTTCTAATTGTTTCCGCCTAGGTTTAGATAGTACACCTACACGTATCACTTAATTATTCAAAAAAGGAATTAATTAAAGACCTGTTAGACTAAAAAGGTCGCCTTTAATGAATCATACTAATGATTTACATTAGAATATGTCTAAGGAGCCGCTATGGATTCTAAAATATTTAAAAAAATACCTTTTGTACAGACAATCAATTCAATTAATGTCTTTACATAAATGTGGCTAAGATTACAGATGATTATTACATAGTTTTATATACAGCCGGTAGTTATTACATAAGTGCCTCATTAGTCTAGTTGTCCCAAGCGAAACTGCTACGCCAGAGGTCTTGGATACGTTTCCCAGACGAGAAAAGTTTTATTGACCTTCTCTATGAAATTCTGTGATAGCTTGGATTTGTTCCCGGTTAATGGCAATAGGTTCGCCCCTTACATGGGACCTAAACATACTGGCGAACTGTGGGTATACATTAGTACACCTCTAAGCCTTCGGGGAGTAAAGGCATGGTATTATATTATTTTTTATCAAACCATTTATCTTTGCCACTACAATTTTATTTATAACATTCCAACTGACTCATTTCATTTCTTCAAACAGTTTCTCTAATAAAAGTAGCTGTTTCCAAGAGTCGTAAATTATAAGTTGTTAATGAGTGCTATCACAGTATCGTGTGGAGGAGCAATAAACTTGTACCGGGCACAAACTAATAATTAATGTTTGAAAGTCCAATATAGGTCAATGAGGATGGTCAACATATTATATAAATGGAGATATTGCAGGGTCTAAAAATTCCACTTAAGATGAGAAGGTCAATTTTGGTATAAAATACGTTTCAAATATAGTTTATCTTTAGTTGCAGTAATATAAATGTTACGAATGTCAATTTAGGAACATTTTTCCATATTTTAGCAAATACTACTTGCTATGTACACACAGAGTAGAAAATAATCCATATCTGTCTATCGGTCTGTACATTTATAATATTTTTAGGCCTAACCCACTGAAACAATTTCGGTGAATTTTGGTATTTAGATAGATTAGAACCCGGAGAAGGACACTGGTAACAACAGATTGTTAATTTATATTTAAATTACAAATACTTGAGATGCACACGGTAATAATAACAGTAGTTTTATTGGTATTCTTTAAATAAAAAGTGTGATTAATTTACAAATAAATTCCTTCCTTTTTCTATTTAAAGTACATAATTGTGTAAACGTTAATATTATACCAATGAAATCAACATACATACCATTTCATTTCATGAACGATTCGATTTGCAAAGTGACTGAGAAATTATCTTTGATTTCTTAGGAGAGAACATTCTATTATTGATATACTTAATCAGGTTTAATATCGACATAACTTTTTTAATGCTTGATAGGCTTGCGTTCGACCACTATCTCACCTAATGTTAGAAGTAAATTAATCACGCGTGATTTTAAATTTCTATGTACGTAATCATACCCAGAATCCGGAAAAGAAATTAAAAAGAAAAATCTTTCACTTCTTGATATTTACGAAAGTAGCTACATTGACCTTTTTCGTTTTAAAAGCAAATTACGCTCAGGTATATCATAATTTTTCTTTGAATATGCTAAATATAAGGTAAAAAGCTCCTTAAAATATTACACACGTAACTTACAGTCATAAAAATATGTAAGGAAATTAAAATACCTTGAATGAAATACGTTGGGAGGTACAGCTGGGAACCGGTTTAGCTTAAAACGCTTTTGAGCTCAACTGTAACCAACTAGAGCTAACCCTGACAGAAAATACTGTTCTATACCCAGCATCAACCCCAAATAGACTAATATTTATTCAAATAAATAGTACTATACCCCAGGCCTCATTACAAAGCTCATGAAGGAGCTGTTTGAAGAACTGGGAGAGGTTAAGGATTAGGTTATCTAGGGGCAGCACAAAATATCCCATTAGGTCGAAGTGCACTGAGGCCTTTCTGCTTCAACCCCTACAAGATAAGATAAAACAGAATTATGAGAAAACTTTTAATTATCAATGAATATTAATTGATTTATAAAAAATATTTATTATTCGATCATCTTCTCGATTCATCTTTTCTTGTATTGAAATAAATCTCAATAAAGTACAATATTGCTTGAACAGTTTATGTGTAAAAAAAAACAATTCTATGATTCAAAAAACTGCAAATTAGTATTTCTTATGTGTAACAAAATATATAACAGTTTTCATGAGCCTATCAAACAGCGAAGTCAAAAGGAGTGTGCCAACACACGGTCCAAAAAACGCAATAAACATGGCGTCCACTAAAAAAACGATCACGTCAGCAAATTCCTCAGGAAGCAGTAGTTCACAGTCCGGATAGTTCCTTCCCGGGGATATTGCCGGAAAAAGGGGGGGGTTCGGCGATTATTTACGATGCTATAACGGCCGCCTATGCCCGAAAGACATCACTTTTATAATTTATTGCACGGAAATATCGCGGTCTAATTCGTCCGCCCATATATTATAATATTTGAGAGGTTATACGGACAGAAATATGTTACGCGTTACCTAAGGTTCTATGTCCAATCCTTACATGATATCGCATTTTTTATTGACGTAACATTTGGACATAGTGAAGCTCTTATAGTAACTGATGTAATAAAACAGCCCCTACAAGAAATGTATAGGTACACAAATGTTTAATCAGTCTATTGAATAATAAGATAGGGATAAGTACTCATGCTAGAAATACTCTATGTAATTCTTAACTATTTATGACGTCACCTAAAGGCTAACATTGAAATAATTCCAAGAAGAACGTTTAGGTTTATTTATGGTAAACATTTAAAGTATTACCGTATTTTTTGGGCACATACATTTGAACGTGAATGTTTTTTTTATTATTGGAATGATTGATTTATGTAGAGCATATTTTCGTAGCTGGTACAAAAAAGGTAGGTATGCCACTGAAATCACACAAAAATACTGAATTTGTGGAAGTGAAAATGTTTATTGACTGAGTGTAGCAGTACCATATTGAAAGATAATTTAGAACTTTGGATATACTGAAGACTTGAAAAATACAATGGAATTGAGAACCTCCTTCTTTTCCGAAGGCGGTTTAATATCCCAAATTGTAATTGACATAATAACTGACAGATTTCGAAAAATCAACAATTTTGATGTCATTTAACGTATTTTAACACACGAAAATAGTAGCCTTGTGGCCCTGTGTTTACGTCGTTATTATTACAATCAGACAGTGACATGAATTTAAATACAACAATTAAATAGTAGGTATATATAAAATAACCTAGAGTGACGTTATGTTTAACTCGACTAAAAATATAGCCAAGTTACTCAGTGATACATGTATTAGAGCATCCTATTATTGAGAGAATTTTTAAAATCGGTCCAGTAGTTTTAAGTTTATCAATTACACACAATCAAATCTTTCCTCTTTATAATATTAGTGTCTTTGTTTTTGAAAATATCGAATGGCGTGATAAAACTTCGTTTCTATATTTACTGTCGTGTTTTTAGAGCGCAATAAAGCATGCACATATAAATGTATAGCCATATAAGTTATAATAGAATAGCATTTCGGCATAATTATTTTACAAAACATTATTTATAAGAAACTATATTTTATTAGGATTAAAATAAAACCGTCTATAAAATAAAATTAATGATTTAGATTGCAATAAATACACGGACTAAACTCTTATTTTATATTTGTAGTAGTAACTCCGCTACGAGAGCTACGCCGTAGCCTCGTAGCCACGTAGTAGAGTTGGTAGCGCGTGACTTGAATTTGAATTACACAAAGCTTAAACCTGAATAAATGATCGACTAAGCTATTTGTACTGTGAATATGTATTCGTGTTAATATAAAATGATTACATAATGTAAGGGCTAATGTCTGTGCATAAGTTTAGTAAATCCTACGTCATACAAGACTGCTGCATTGATCAGGCCATTAGTGAGCTTTTAAATGGTATTAGTGAGAATAATTTCTAGTTAAGTGAGTCGTTAATCTAGTAGGTACTGGGGTGTTGCTTCTGAGCGTGAGATGCTGAATTTTAACGTGGGAGAGCCATGCTTCGGCACGAATGGGCCGGCTCGACCGGAGTGATACCACGGCCTAACAGAAAACCGGCGTGAAACAACGCTTGCGATGTGTTTCGCCGAGTGAGTTGAGGTTACCGGAGGCCCAAACCCTTTTAAAGGCGGGCAACGCACTTGCGACTCCTCTGGTGTTGCGGGTATCCATGAGCGGAGGTTATCGCTTACCACCAGGTGATGCGTTTGCCCCTCTATCCCATAAAAAAAAACGATTCCCAGGTCGACCAAAATAATATTGGATTTTTCTATTAAATCAGTAGCTGCTCGGATTTTGACTCTGCGCTCAGTTAATGGCAATGGGCTCACCCTGTATTTCATGGGATCTCAACATACTGACAAAATGGGTGTAGGTATGCCTCTGCTTAACCCGTCGGGAAATTTAGGTGGATAGTATGTATGTAGATAGATAGATTATAATATTTGCCCGTATAATAGTTACGTACCATTAGCAATGTAGCTCACTTAGGGTTTAAAGATGAAAATTTGCTGACCTATTTTCTGCATAAAAATAGCTGACCTAATTCTTCAAAAAAACGGGTCCATAGTATATAAAAACATTGTACATAAACATGAAATTGTATCATAAGCCAAGGCATATAATGCGGCGCGTATTTATAAGTCTCCGGGCACACATACGGGCGCTCATTAAGGCTATGTGTTCGCTGGTTTAGGATTTCACACGGCCCGCAAATGTTTTCAACATAGTTAAAACGACCAGAACAACTTTGCTGTTGAGATATTTAGCTAACTTCTGACGCGTGAAACTGGGTTGACGGCTAACTATGCCACCTGCGGATGTAAAGTGGGCGTTGTTCCTGCTAAATGATAATAAATGTATGCTACATTAGAACATTATTCAGCTTTCACCCTAGCATCAATAGTCTACTGTTCGTAAGGCGGCTGTCGAGTCTTGGGTTCCATTCTCAGGCCGAGCAATGTGTTATCGGGTTTTTCTATGAAATTCCGCAAATTATAGCAGCGTAATTTTTCGTAAAGTTAAATTTCAGTATTAATCTTTCCTTTTTGGTTTATCGAAAAGTAGAAAACATCAAAATGTTTATTATGACTATGCACACACAATAATAAAACCAATTCAAACTAGTTTATAAACTATTCAGAATATAATTTTGTGTACCCGCCTTTATATAAATGCTCGTAAAAAACTTTAATTTGTTGACCATGTAAGTAGTTTTTCATGTAAACGATTGTAATCTTAATGAGAAATAAACAAATATCTAACCTTAATTTTATATCATGAAAGGGTACAATGGTCTTATCATAAAGTACGATCTCTTGTGAACTGCCTCATTACCCAAGTGGTCCTGAGCGCGACTGCTACGCTAGAGGTCCTGGGTTCGATTCCCAGGTCGAGCAAAGTGTTATTGGGTTTTTCTATGAAATTCCCAGTAGCAGCTCGGAGTTAGGAATTTTAACACGAAAAAAAAGGTAATTAAAGTTCACAAGACATAACTGTCTTTCTAAATATCCTTTGAACATCACTACAACCTATATCTCTACTTTTATAAAATTGTAAAAAAGCTGTGTCTGTACATTGAAGATATTAAAAAAATATCAAGTGGGTTAGAGTATATAAATATCTCCGAACCCAAAAATGTGATTTTTTAAATTCTTGTCTGTTTGTCTGTTTGTTACGGGTTGGCGCAAAAACTACTGAATAGATTTTAATTTTGTTATCACTGTTAGAAAGTATGTGCTCCAAATTAAAAACTGATGTACTTCTTATCTCAAATAATTAAACGGAGCCTGAGATACAGCTTACAAAGAAGAGATCATCACTGTTGGTTTTTGAGCTTCAAGCGAGCGAAGCCGCGGGCAGAGGCTAGTGTATTATTTTAGTGTTCACATCACGTTTGCATGGCAGTACCTACACCAGATATTATCATAATAAGGTTAGCTCTTACCAGTAGGTACGTGACTACCGAAGTTCCCACATTTAGCTATTATCGAATATTCTAGAAGTCAGTAAACGAAATCGTCAAGCGAATTTAGATTTAAATCGGATTTTTATGACCTGAATAAAGTTTTATTAAATGTTAAGTGATTATTGTTATAATTTTTTTGTGAAAGAAACATAAATCTATACTAATATATAAAGCTGAAGAGTTTGTTTGTTTGTTTGGTTGCTTGAACGCGCTAATCTCAGGAACTACTGGTCCGACTTGAAAAATTATTTCAGTGTTAGATAGCCTATTTAGTGAGGAAGGATATAGGCTATATATCATCACGCTACGCGGACGACGTCGCGGGCAGAAGCTAGTCTTAGATATTTATGCTGGATTCGATCTGCATCTGCTGATTTGGTACGCAGGGTGCTTTCATCTACCTACTAAGCTACTAAGATTTGCTTATGGTGTAGAATTTCTCATTCATATTGTCAGTGAGATGTATGTCCTTCAACCAATTGTTGGGCGGTTTCTATAAAACAATTAAAATAACCCTATAATTAATAACTTCTAGAATTTATTTGAGTATCTTTATTTACTTACATTCAAGGTGATATTTGAAAAATATTAAAACCTTAACTGCCTCATTAGCCAAGTGGTCCTGAGCGCGACTGCTAAGCTAGAGGTCCTGGGTTCGATTCCCAGGTCGAGCAAAGTGTTATTGGGTTTTTCTATGAAATTCCCAGTAGCAGCTCGGAGTTAGGAATTTGTGCCCGGTTAATGGCAATAGGCTCGCCCCCTATTACATGGGACCTAAACATACCGGCGAAATGTGGGTGTACATTAGTACGCCTCTGCCTAACCCTACGAGGAATACAGGCGTGATGGTATGTTATGTTATGTTATTAAAACCTTATTAACTTCATCCCAAAGTTAAGAAAGCAGATATTTAAAACCAAAATTATTATAATGAAAACTTAAACTACAATGCCGTCATGCAATAAGATAAGAAAAAAAAACTGAAACTACTCTCAAGGTAAGAGAGATAAGAAGAACGATTTGTTCAATTATGTTCAAATATTCAACCTATTGTTTATTCATTAATGTTGCTACAATCCTAAAACTTTCTATTGACTTTAGAAATCGATTGTTTGACAGTTCAAAGTCACTTTGTTCTCAACAAAATTCCAACCTTAGACTGTCAACATCTTGATGCAAAGATAAATCAATATAATATGAATAAAATAATAGTTTCTCTAGCAATTAGCTGATGGTAATAAAGAGGCCAATGCAAATAAATGTATTTTGCTATGTGGTTGACCGATTAATACAGATCATTCAATAATTCAAATTAATACGAAGTCCTTTAGGTTACAATAAATCAGAGTATCATTTATTCTACTATTTTTGCGTCACAATCATCATTTAATGACATAAGGATCGTTTTGACAGTTGTGTCTACGAAATCCTTCAGTTCTTATGTCATTTAGTGCATTTGGACGACCATTCTGATACAATTGGAATGTTTAACAGAATTAGAACACCAAGATATTGGTCAGTGATCCTATCAATTAGAAAGCTGTATGAATATTAGGTATAATTATGTACATCTTCATATATTTGATATTCCTTCTTAAGCTCACAATACTAAGAGAAAGACAAATCAAAACATACTTCTTAAATTTAAAAAAAAAATCGATAAGTATCAGTGTTTAAAGTAAATCTATGTGATGGCACATAATTATCTTCTAAAATTAATTAAAAAATATCAACGTTCTAAAACTGGCCTTGAGGAATCTGATTAATAAATATGTTGAAATAAAGATCATATTTCGTACCGCTAAAGCCCAATTTAAAATGAAGTCATACAAATAGCACAGGGTAACAAAATATCTTTTGCTCATATTTTACGATGTACCTATAATATATATATCAGGTATATTGGCAAAGTAACTACCTACGTGGACTCGACGACGCCACACAATATTTGACCATTAAAATGTTATTATGGCTTTGATCACTAATATGGAATGACTTCAAAGATGTAAACTGATAATAATATATTAAAGAAGATGAAATATTCTGGCTTAAAGTTCAATGAACTATGTGGTTTAATACTAAATAGGCTCGCATTTGAACTTGATATCACCGAAACATATATTTTTGATGTTCTCATTTCATATTTAAGGTAAAAATTCAGTACTTATCTGTGGGGTAGTTGCTCTTCCATAGAATTTAGAATTAGAGTTTCAGTCTGGTATGGAGTTAGGTACCTGGAAGGTCTCTGGAGCTGATCCAGCCTCATCGGGGGTGGCGGGGTGGTACCACCGCATTAGAGGTATTTTCCCGATAAGCAATAGTGTTCTAACAATATTGTATTCTGGGTTTAAAGGGTGATGTAGCCCGTGAAATTACTGAATGTATGACTTAGCAAGACTTATCAAGATCTCAAGATAGCAACGCGCTTACGATAGCACTAGTGTTGCTACCCTCTACAAGTTGCGATTACCGCTTACCAGCAGGTGGTCTAATTGTTTGTTTGTCATCTTGTTACAGTAAAATAGTTCGATACGTCAGAGTTTTATGCCCGGAATTCGAACTCAGACTAAACTGTACACCAGATTAACGCTTTAACCACTGGCCTACTTGATGGCATCGTAAATATATGCAATAGCAGTTAAAATACTCACAGTAACAACATAAGAAAGCCCAGTAAGCGTAAGCCGCGCGACGCTGTCCTTGCCGGGGCGAGGGAGCGTTGGTTCCGCGGGCTCCTCGAGCGGCGCCGGCGCAGGCAATACGTCAGGCCGCTCCCGCGCACGCCCCCGCGCCTCTCTGGGTGCTGCGCCCGACGCTCCATACATACTGTAAAAAAATTTATGAAAAGAGTTGTAGGATTATCGCATAACTCAACACAACAAAACAGATCTAAGACATTTCATAATGTTTTGAAATAAAGAAAATCTCCTAGGCATGCAGGTTTCTTCACTATGCTTTCCTTCACGGTTTAAGCGCGAGATAATTCACTTTTTCAAGTCAGAGGTGCGTGCCTTGGATTTTAACTCGAGACCTTTGACTTGGCAGTGTAATGGTCATATCACTAGGTTGTCACTGCAATAGGCTATCAATTCGACATAGGCAGAACATAAAATAAAAATAATCCTTTTTATAAGTAGAATGGTTCTTGTTTTCTATATTTGAAATCTAAATAATACCTATAAGTCTGGCTGAATAACTGACAACGCAAAGCATCAAATAATGTAGGTGAGTATAGAGAACGAGCCGAGTAGTAGAACGAGCTGACAAGTCACGTGACGGTAGGTAGTAGGAGTAGGTAGTTGCTGATGTGTTCCCGACCCTTAAGAGCCTTTACGGACTGCAGACTGCCAGAGTCGCAGCAAACGAAGGGAAACTAGCTCTTAGGCGCGAAAGTCGAAACACACATCAAGGTGCTTTACGACAGACTCCAACGCACTCGCCAGGCTATCAGACCCCACGAGGTCCTACCACCGAACATGGTTAACTAAATTTTCTCGCCTCTTGTGGCAGTGAGGAATATGTTTTATTCACGGGGATTGGAATAAACGAGATCATTGCAGGTCACAGCGCGAGCACACAGCTAGTATAAATATATAATTCGTCTGGCTTTTTATTTAAAAGCTTGACATCAAAGCATTTGATAGGCCACACGAAAACAAACAAGTGGTTGTTTTTTACTTCTGTAAATAGGGAAGTGAAAAACAAATTATACCTTTTCGTAACAAATAACGTTTACCTTTTAATGTGGCTGTGTTTTTGTGTGTATTGGCAAACGGCTATAAAGCTTTTTAAATTATTTATGTACGGCTATTCATGTGTGTTCGAGCTTTCAAATTTACTTTATGTATTATACGTGAACTGGATATTATGACGATGATGATGAACTCAAATCGACTTTGTCTTATACCTGTGGCTCTTCACCGGTGTTCCGTGGACTACTAGTCTCTAAAAGCACCCAACTTGTGCCCTAAATTCGGTTAAAATTATTTAAGAAATGACGCCTTATCGACTACAGTCCCCAGTGCGTCTGGGATTTTTATCACTGCTAGACAAGACAGCTTGAGATCCATAGCAAGACAATAATTTTATTTTGACTTTGACAAATGGTCCCTAATCATTAAAAGATGAAGAAGTTATATCTACAATAATCACAGCATCCAACGAGTCGTAAGAGTAAGTTTACCATTTTGTTCCTTATCTACGAGGCAGAGGTTGCGACACTGTTTACCAGTTTATATCCTATTTAGGTATCAGTATGTTTTTAGATTCATTCAATGGATCAGTAACCACACACAACTGCATACTACTACTGCAACTGCAACTCTCTAGTACGACCATAGTAGGTAATATAATTTATGGATACGCTTTCCTCATGCTCATAATAACGAATTTACCAAAACAACAAGTATACGCCAAGATTCAACACAAAGGACAAGGAAAACATTTTAAAGTTATTTTGCAAAGTAAGGCATTTCATACTCGCAACGGAATTCATTTTACATTCAATTTTCAGCTCAATGTTGGCATTGCAAACGTAACTTATGAAAGCCGTCAAATAAATATCTTGCATCGACATCGGGAACACTGAGAAATATACTAAACACCTATCGAGATAGCTTTTGCGGAATGCACACATATTTTCTTGATGTACGATTTTTCAATAAGATTTAAAACAATGTATGGCCATGTTGAGTTTGAACTCTGACTTAAAAGACACACAATCAAATATTAGAATTATATGTATTTTTTGTAGCATTACTGCCTCATTGTCTAATAGTTATTATCGCAACTACTGTGTAAGAGGACCTGGGTTACATTCTTGCGCAAGGCATTTTCTATAAAGTTTTCAGTAGTAGCTCGGAGATTAAATTGGTACCCGATTAATGGAAATAGTCTTGCTCCCTAATAAAGAATAATTCAGTAAATAAATGAATTATGATGTTACTGTCTGATAAAGTACAGTTATGATTAACTAGATCTTGTCTCTCAGGGGTGAATGGTATATTATATATACCATTTGCATAAAAGCTTTGCCTTGATAATGTTAATAGTTATTTAATAATCGAAAATGAAGTTTATCGTTGCTACAAATAGTTCAGCCATTGTATGGAATTATTATGAAATTCAAAACATGACATTAATTACGAAATAAAACATTATCACGTACGGTCTGTATCTCAAAGCAAGTAAACTTAAACAACTACTGACTATACAGATTCACGGAGACAAATATCACAGTGCCAAACTTCGATCGAGTAATCCCGAGCAACCGCAAACAAATGTAAATTTAACACTAGCATACAGTCTCGAAGCGTCTAAAGTTGAACTACCAGGAGGCAAGAATTAACAAGGACATTAATAAGGTTGCCTCGCCCGGACGTCCCGGCGGGTAAACAACTCATTGTCGTATGACTTACTTCCTCCGTTAGACACCCCTTCACGTTATGATCTCCTGGTACCGTTATGTGCAGTTAAGTATGGCTGTTTGTTGGAATTGTTATGGTAACATACAAGATTATGCAGTCGAGTAAGAAGTGCACTCACATAAAGTTTTATTTTGTCGTCTTTTGGTTACAGACAATATCCACGCTATGACTGCGAGATTTTTCTTTACGAAATTCTTTGTAGGAAAGAATATTAAGGGCCACTTGCACCAACTTCATAAATGTGTTTAAATTCTATTTAAGCAAAAAAATTATATGAAACATGGTGTTTAAATACAGTTTAAACATATTTGAGAAGTTGGTGCAAGTGGCCCTTAATGAATGAATTACTTCCTTAATTTAAATCGCCGCTTTACGTTATGATATCCTAGTTTTATCGTGCACACAAGATAATGGATTGTGATGCCATTAATAAAGTATGCAATAAAATCATACTATAGGTGTGTTTGTATACATATTTGGTAGATAGATGGATACGAAATCAATACATGCCATTACGCCTGCATTCCCTATTATCCATAGCCGTTATGCCGATTTCCGTTGATCAGGTAGAAATCCAAATTCCGAATTACTGATAATTTTCTAATGGGAATATCAAATAACATTGCTTGACCTGAGAATTGATTCCAGGACCTCACTCTCAACCGCAAATAACACATACACTTGAAAATAATAAACATATAAATGGTAGAAATACATTTATTATAATCAAACATTAAATTATATTAAATTTTTCAGATATTTTTTCTGTTTATTTGTAAAATGATTTTTAGAGCAGCTGATTTTAAAATGAGATGTTGCCTATTAATTAGTAAAAAAAGAATGATGCAAATTATTTTTAATCGTAATAATAAAAAATATGGGTACCTATACATATTTAATTAATTACATACAACTTAATTTTCAAATTTCTTAACCAGCCAGCAATATCACCGAGCTAATTAACAAAACCTGCACCTTTTTAAAGAAACCGACTCCAATTACAGGGAGCCTAACATAATTGTCTCGTCTCCCGTTAATTAAGTTCCACGCAAGAATACAAAATGTCTATAAAGAGTGTCGTCACTGGCGACAGTGAATAGTTAGCTTTAATTTTATTATTCCGGGGAGACTAGCCGGTATTGGCAACTGTACTTGACTGTACCGAGATTATTCTGCTTTGTAGTCCCTTTAGTGAAGCGCCTGTAGTGATGCGATTGTAACAATCGATGTCGATAAATCAAATGAATTGATAAGTCGGGTAATTTGTGATCTGTCGGAATATTGAGAGATGATTTAATGTTTTTACATTATTCATGTAGATTCTCATTAGTATTTATGTTGCTAAACTTATATTCTGCAATTATTTACTTAATTTTTTTTTTTTTTCAAGATTTGTAAAGGAATCGTGGTGGAAAAGGAAGGTGATTTGAGTGTTATAAAGGATCCGAAATCTCGAGATTTTTATATAAATAGCAATTGACAACATAAATATAGTAATTCGTCCATAACTTGTCAGCAAGATAGAGTAGCGAAAAATTTACCATTTTATTACTTTGACCGAAAAAAGAAATAAATTAACTTTGTAATACATTTCTAATTATTTATACACTACATAACTTCATTATCTTGACTGTTTATAGTGAATTATATGTTAAACTTGGGCTTAAGACGCGTCCTAGATGTACTCAAGGAAGACAATGTCAGATTGCTTCTGTGGAAATTGAATTTTGTATCTATCTCGACGGAACAAGTTAAGGCTAAGTCAACTTGGTAGATGAAACTTTCTCGTTATTATTGTTTTGATATAGCGCCGAAGCGCCGGATTATATTCTTACATAACTGTCACTTGAAAAGGATATTGTATTTGTAAGCATCATTAGCCAAGTGGTCCTGAGTGTGACTGCTACGCTAGAGGTCCTGGATTTGATTGCCAGGTCGAGCAAAGTGTTATTGGGTTTTTCTATGAAATTACCCGTAGCAGCTCATAGTTAGGAATTTGGGTCCGGTTAATGGCAATAGGCTCGCCCCAGACATGACACCTAAAACATACCGGTGAAATATGGGTGTACATTAGTACGCTTCTGCCTTCTTTTTACTACGGAAAATCCTCATGCATCGTCCACCACTTGGGATGCGGCGGGGTATGTCGGACTCGTACCGACTAAAAACCGTACTTGCCTTCTCTTGCCCTACAGCCACGGTCATGGGATCAGTGACATGCACCATGAGTCTGCCTAACCCTTCGGGGAATACAGGCGTGATGGTAAATGTAAGCCAGTAAAGTTATAAAAGCTATATTTTCCTCCTAAAAAACTGTTTTAAACCATATATAAATGCCTACGGTTCAGCGTGACATCCTGGGTTGCATTTTCATGTCGAGTAAAGTGTTATTGGGTTTTTACAAAACTAGCCCAGTTTGGATTCGTACTCGGTTAGTTATAAAAGTCTTTACTACTATTATAATGTGACTTCAAACACGGCAGGAAACTGCTGGTTTAAATTATGCAGCTGTGCTTATCCATTCAATGCATTTAAAATTGTATATTGTATAACTAAATAATATTATTAAAATTAATTAAAGGTAAATAATAATAATTGTCACTGTACGTAAATTTTTCACGCTATAAAATTTACTGTTTGCAATAAAATGTCATAAATATCATTGATATTAATTAATTAACAATTTTATACATTACATCACAAAATTTAAACGTGCCTACCTAATGGGAATTTATGAAGTGCTTAATGTGTTAATTATTAGTCAATTATACCAATTTTACAGTTAATTTTGTTCTGAAATGTATTTGACGTAAAATTTAAGCTGTATTTCATATGAGCAATTAGCGGGAACTTTGCTCTGTTAAGCGTGAAACAATACAGAATACTACTGATTACTACTACTACTGATTTTCCGGAAACTGACATGATATACTGTACAATTTTTACAATTGAGGCAAACTGATGCACAGTTCGTTGATATGTATGTTTCATAAAACAAAATGCAGGCAGTGAATGCATGCAGATATTTTTCATTTACGTACTTACGTACACACTTACAATTTACATCCTATATAAATGTATACACGTGCATCTGAGTTTATTCTTTAGAGTAAGAAGATGAACTACTTATTCAAGCATAAACTACCCACATACATATTACAATATGAAGTTTCTTGCTGATTTTTTTCCTATGGGAATTATTTAGCTGATTTTAACTGCGCGGTCGTTTGGAAAGGCTCATTTCAGACACGGAGTTAATGAGATCGTAGAGTAACAATGGAAAGAAGCAGCAACGGGTCGTCAAACAGCCAGTTTATAAAAGTCTTTTTGTCTCGATACCAAATTACGGTATTATAATATTGCTTAGTATTTTATTTATACACTCACCTAATATCATCATCATCAGGATGATGATCCGGCGGCAGGTCGGGCCGGAGGTCGCCGAGCGCCCGCGCCGCGTGCCTCCTCCGCCTCTCATACCACAGCCGTCTTTGTTCCCTCTCATTATCCCTCTGAACGCCGAAAAATGTCTGCGTTTCTCTCTTGAGGTAGTCTCGTACAGCGACAGTGTGTGTTCGCCGTAATCTGACGCCATCTTCCTGGTCTTGGGGGGCAGGGTTGGGAAGGGGTTGGGCTGGCGCGGGCGGCGCGGAGACGACGCGAGGAGGGGACGTGGGTGCGGGCATCTGCGGCGCCGGCGCCTGCGCTGCTGGTGATGATGACTGACACGCCAGCTGCGGTGCCAGAAGGCCCGCGCTTGAGCGCCTGTAACAATCCAGAAATAATTGGTTAATTAACTGTACTTTTAAACCAAATTCTCTAAGCTAGAATCAACAAAGAACCTATAATCCTTACTTTCTAAAATCGTACATAAATTTACTGCAAAATTCCGTTGTAAATAGCATGGTCACAAACACATTTTTTATCTTCTGAGATTCAAAAACTATACTACATATATACCATATATATACCACACAACCATAAAAACCGAGATCAAAAATACCTTTAAACAATTTACATCACATTACAAAACAGCGGAATACTATGAGTAGCAACGGAATTCCTTATCCCGGCTTCAGATTCATCGTGAAATTGGCCGAACTGATTCGGTATTTCCGATTGCAATTCCGTTGAAAATCGATTGGCGACGCCTGTAGTCAATCATCGAGCTATCGGCGCGAATTATTCTATTATTTAGATATTTGCAAGGAATTGATCGGAAACCGTCTGGAATAATATAAGATCGAATTTATAGAATGCACAACTGACTTGATGAATTAACTTACATTGTATTTTCTTGTAAATTAAATAAGGCCCACACTAGCTGTAGTTCTGATGGTCCGGTTGGCTCGCTTTATGCAATGTTACATTTGTTTTTATAAACGAAATAGGGGAAAATTCTAGTATTGGACAATGAAAATTATCTTCTTCTTCTCTCTATGAGAGTTTATTTTTTAAATTCCTTTTTAAGTTTACGCAACTTTATAGAGCAAATTTATAAAGTTAACCGTGAGTAGTGAGTACCTCTTTTTTGTTTACGGGCGAAAAGTTCAGGAAAGGAAGGTGTCGCGTCTTTCTAAAATGTCCACAACCCCGGTATTTTTACCCTTATAAAACCACGCCAGTCTCTATCATGACATGGACAGTCAGTCAAGTTGCATCCTCAGATATCCACAGTGCAAGCGAAGTATGATGTTAATTTACAAGTAGCATTGCATTGATTGATGATCTCTCTCGAGAGATCTCTCGCGAGTTCTCCTAAGAACGTTAAGTACTCTTGCAAATAAAGCCTGTTCAGTCTATTCTACTAGTATTTATGCGTCTGCAGCAAAATGGTATTACGAGCAGGTCGATAGGCACAGGTGTGAAGCAACGAGCCATAATTTGCACGCAAGAGAAGCAGAAACAGTAAATTAAGATATAGCGCCGGAGTAATGTCCTTGACTAATATTCTATGTTATTGAGCTGCGAGTACGTTCTAAATAAAGGATTAAGGTGCTTTATTTCGGTATGTTAAGTACATATGTACTTAATATATGAAGGCTGTACAAAGTGCAGATTACAATCCCACAATAAATGAAACAGCCTATGGATTATGGTTTTAAAAATTGAAATAATTATGCCTCATTTGTCTTATTTAGTCGTGAGAAGGAACTGTGCACTGTAGTAGTGTAATAGTACACGTCTGCCTAGCCCTTCGGGGAATACCGGCGTAATAACTTGTTTAAAAAGAAACACGTATAACTACTCAGTATGAAAAAAATACTGCAAACTAATATTAAAATCTTGTAAATCACGATCATACATAATAGCTACTGTCAAAGTATTCATTATTCAAAGAGAATCTTTCAAATCACTGAATTTGCAATTTTTGGCAAGTTTAGCAAAAGTAGCAGATCGTAAATAATTTGGCATATTTTTTTATAAATAATTTTTCCTTTTCATTTTTGTTATTGAAAATATAAATTGATAAGACTTTTTTCGGCTTTGTAGTAAGAAAATTGGTGTGCTAATAACACAAGATTTATTAAATAAATAAAAAAACGTTATGAATAATCTATTATCTATTACTAATATATAAAGCTGAAGAGTTTGTTTGTTTGTTTGCTTGAACGCGCTAATCTCAGGAACTACTGGTCCGATTTGAAAAATTCTTTCAGTGTTAGATAGCCCATTTATTGAGAAAGGCTACAGGCTATATATTATCACGCTAAA
Source organism: Acronicta leporina (assembly GCA_947256265.1). Lineage (NCBI taxonomy): Eukaryota > Metazoa > Arthropoda > Insecta > Lepidoptera > Noctuidae > Acronicta > Acronicta leporina. The sequence goes on from OX366521.1 coordinate 10,465,103, forward strand.
ACCAAGTAACTCTTCCACGCGGACGAAGTCGCGGTCAGAAGCTAGTACCTATAAAATATAAGAATAAATCCATTTTTAAATATTTTTAGAAAAACTAATATTTCTCCAAAAATTTAATTAGTTATATACGAAGTAAGTCTAATTTGAGTCAGTAAGTAAATATTATACTGCAAAAGATTCACAGGCACACAAATTATAAGAACTTATTCCATTGTTTAGGTTATGTAATTATCTTTTCAGGAAAAACTAACACAGGTATTAAAAAACACTATATTTGATTTAGTACCCTATTCAGTTATTGAATTCAGTTTTAAATTGTTAAATATACGTTGTATATTTCAACTAGCTTAATCTAGTGGTCTTCAGCGCGACTGCTACATTAAAGATCCTGGATTCAATTCACAAGTCGAGCAAATTCACCGCTATTACATGGGACCTAAACATACCAACGAACTGTGGGTATACATTAATAACAACAATCAAAACAAACTAGATCAATATATCGATTAAGTACTGGTCAATTGTTCATGCAATACATAGGTATTGGCCATCTAAGTACCTATGTACCTATCTACTAAGACTTAATCCCCAAGCTATTACCCAGATCACCAGATATCGATCATCGTTCGCAGCAGTATTCAGCTCACGTCATCCGACCAATAATGCAGATACCTACCTAGTTTCCATCCGTGTTCCCAGCTGATTGCTATTCTTACTGCTTGTCCAATATCGAAGCTATATTACCCCGTATCGGAAAACGTTATTAGGCCATACATCTTGGTACTTGACAAACAGATGGTTATCAGATGTTTTGTAAGTGATTTAATTCTTAAAAAGTTTTAGTATAGTGCTGGTGTTTAGGTAGATTTAATTGAAGTGTCCGACTGTCCGTTTATAATTTCTAAATGAATATTGCTGTAATCTTTTTTTTTTTTCATTTATTTTGAATAGACTCCGGCTACAGAGCATTGACGGCACGTTTGGCATAGCAGCTGGTCGATCAGCTTCTATGTTACGTGATGTGGATTCGATCCACACACGGAATAAATACACTGGCAGAACTAAGTACTACACTTTTTTATATTTTTTTCTAAACTATAGAAGTTAGAGATTAAAAAACGGCTTATAGCAAATTTTATCAGCTTTCTTAGAAACTATAGAAAACCAGGTACAACTTTTTTTCGAGTCCTTTTTATTTTGAAAGTTTATCTTGTGTATTTAAAAAGTTATTGCAATTTTAAAATTGTGATACCAGTTTTGCAGGCCAGTGTATTTGTATGATTTACAAGTAGTCGTTCCAGGTTTGGGTGTTTGTGTATGTGATAATTTGTGTTTGAAAACGCACCCACGATACAAGAGAAATCCCTAATGTCGTGCTACGTTTTTATATCAATAAAAAAAAAAGAAAGATTTCAATGAACATATCAGGAATTAGGGAAAACAGGAATTTTATTTAAAATTTTCGTGTATGTTTTATTTTGATATCTTGCAGGGTTGACAAGATATGGATACACTTAAGTTTTGATTTCATATAAATTCCATTCTATTTTAGAATATATTCGCTAAATAGCGACTACTCTGTGTTGGTAGAATGCGTCCTTAATCCATTAGGCATGACACACTCGCAGTTCGGCCCACATCCAAAATTATCACCAACTCACAATTAGGCCAACACACATTAATAAGGAAGTTCTAGATTAACATCAAATCTTTGGGATAACTCTCCAATCTGTTCCCCGAGGGCTTGCCCCAGTAACTTAAATTATATTATCCGTAATCTCCTTCACTTGATATAACCGTGTTACTGCGAAATCCGTCGTAATTATCATAATGTTAATTAGTAATAAACTAAGCGGCCTCATTAGTCTAGTTGTTGTGCTTACAAGTTTACAACCACTCTAGAGGTCCGAGGTTCAATTACCAGTTAGGGCAAAGTGTTGTTGTGTTTTTCTATGAAATTCTCATAGCACGGAGTTTGGATTTGTGCCGCCCTCCTTCGCCATCACCACCTTCTATACCTTCTATTTCATGGGACCTAATCATACCGGTGAACTTTAAACCTTTTTCAATGAACAGAAATTTCTAGTCAAACCAGAAGTAACTTACAACACTTTAAATCACTAAAATAACTTTAAAATCTTAACTTGAAAAATGCAGAAATATCACAAAAAGATACGAAATAAAATTTTTGAATTCGGGGACTACATAAAAAAATTGATAAAATCAACATAATAATCTCTTTGAATACATACCTATCTAAACCTATCTAGACAAATTATGTAATTTTTTGCATGAATTGAAAATTCAAAAATTCCACTAAATTTCCAGCGACGCATAAAAAGACTAGCTTATTCCAGCATAAAAAATAACATAAAAGGCAATCGCAAATATTCACTGAATGAGTTCAAAATTCCGTGAATCGATAAGAAACATAATTTTCAACAAAATTATGTATTCGAGGCTTGTATCGCAGCGACTCATGAATAACGAGTTATTTCAAGGGACGTTAACATATCAAGAGGAGTGTTTTTCAACCGACTTCAAAAGAAGAAGATTCTTAATTCGACTGTATGTTTTTTTATGCTTGTTAAATGATTATTCCGCCAATCATAAACCAATTTGGAAAAATCTTTTTTTATTTGAAAGAGTGTACTCTGTACTAGTGAAGTAATCCCATTAATAAATTTGGTGAAGGCCTGATCACAAACTTAGAATAAAATGACAATAATACGTAGTGACTGAGTGAATTAGAACATCATCGAGGTTAGTATAATTTCTATTCGCCACTCAAAATGTTGAAATAATATAACCCAAAAAAAATATAAAACCACTTTCAAAACTACAATATAAACAACAGTTTCCAAAGTCGGTGGTGATGAAAACAAAAGATCCGACATCGAAGGCACCGACTTCCGAAACAATTGTGTACAATTGTACATGTCTCTTGCTTAAAAAAGCTGCTTTAAGCAGGAGACTTGTTTAACATTATGAAGAGCAGCGATAGTCTAGTTGATGACCTTTGGACTGCCAAGTCAATGCTCTCGAGTTCGAATCCAAGGAACGTGCCTCTGATTTTGCGAAGAATTTTCATATGCGTATTAATACTTATTTATCACGCACTTAAACGGTAAAGAAAAACATCGTGAGAAAACCTGCATACCTGAAAGATTTTCTCGATAGCATGTGAAGTCTGCCAACTTTCATTATGCCAGCGTGGTGGACTATATCTTAATCCCTTTGATTCTGAGAGGAGACCCGTGCCCAACAGTGGGCCCGTATAATGGGTGGATTGTGTTATGAAGATCTTTATCAATCCAACTGGTAAAGATATTAATTGGACTCCGGTTGTCTAAAATGTATTCTACATACATACATACATATTTTCACGCCTGTCTCCCATTGGGGTAGGCAGAGACTATAGATTTCCACTTGCTACGATCCTGGCATACTACTTTCGCTTCATCTATGTTCATTAACCTCCTCATGCATGAACGTCGGTTTAGGGTGCTCTTAACCTGTCCTTTTTTAAGAACGGCCGCAACTTGTTTGTCGTACGTTCGTCGAGGTCGGCCCCTTCCAACTCTTCCATCCATACTCATCATGTATACTCGTTTCGTCAATCTCCGTTCATCCATCCTCTGTACATGCCCAAACCACCTTAACATACCTTTCTCAATCTTTGTTACTACACCTTCTTTCACACCAAAAAATGTATTCTAGCTTACATTTTCCCAGTATTTGTTCGAAAAAGACATCTATCCTTGTAATCAGAATGGGTCGATGATAAGAGATAATTCATAGGCCATCGCTGAGAGTTGTATTGCTTTATGGCAACAAATAGGTTATGTATTAATCGTGCAAACCAAGAGTGTCTGGTGGAGTTTTTGCAAGTGTGGCTGTGTATTCTGAGTTTGATTTTCAGTTCGAGCAAAGTATAACATATTAAATATTTTTTAGGAAATTGACATATACACCTATCGGACGTACATACGTTATTGCATATATTTTTTATCTTTATCTTTATCTTCTCTACTATTATAAAATTGTAAAAAAGCTGAGTCTGTACATTGAAGATATTTAAAAAAAACAAGTGAGTTATGCTCCAACTTAAAAACTGGTGAACTTCTTATCTCAATTAATTAAATGAATCCTGAGATACAGCTTGACCTCCCCGATGTAAAGAGGCCCATACAAAGAAGAGGTCATCAATGTTGGTTAACCATTTTTACTCCTGCTATAGCTTCACGTGAGTGAAGCTGCGGGCAGAAGCTATTACATTAATAAGTATATTGAAAATAAAAATAAATGTTTACTTTATGCCAAAATAAATTGACTAAAATCTCATGTTATAATTTTTCTGAATCTATCAAATTATTGTTGAACTTTCTCGAAGGTAAATTAGTATATTCTTAGACGCAAAATGGATTTCCTTAAAACCGCTTCTACAGACCAACTATTCAGTACAAGCTAGGTTTAGATGCTGTATTTAACTCAACTGCAGCATGAAGCTGACTTACCAACCCATTTGTGTAAAGTATGCACGCCCGTTATGAGAACAAATGTGTGCAACATACTTGCAGCTTTAAATTTGGTATTTCAGCTCAACCACAACATGTAAATATTATTTTAGTATTACTATTTAAACATACAAAAATCATTTCGCTGTGGTCAGTGAATTATAATTTCAATTGCTAATTACAAGATACCCACGTCCCACACATAGAAATAACTCACATAAAAATAATAAATCAAATTATAAGTAAGCATTTATGTATTAACAATCATATAATTATATATTACCAAATATCTAGTATGAACTAATATAAGACAGCAACAAATAATGACACCAAAAGGTCGTCATAACATAAATGATAGATTATCCAGATCAGCAACTCTCAAAATAACTAATACGCAATACACAGTTAATTAACACAGAGCTATTTACGCAAACTACTAAGCCTAGCCGTAATACATAAATGAATAAAATAAGCTGAGTAATATTACGCAATGGTATATGTGAAAAAGTTAAAATGGGGTAATGAAAATAAATTACTTTTCAAAACAAAGCACTAAAAATCACTTCACAAAATTGACGGACAAAATTAAACATCGCTTGAAATGTAGCAAATTTAAAAGTTTTTCAGCCGTAGCAAGCGTAGGCGTCTACGGTACTACGTGGCTACGGCGTAGCAGTAATTTGTAAGGCGAAACACGAACTCAATAACTCAAGTCTAAATGTGGAAAGAAAGAAGGATATATTAAAAGAGCGTTGTGCAATTAACATTGCAATTTGCCATAATGCCTGGCACAAAAATAAACAGAAGTATGCAACTGGATACTATAAAACGGGTATATCTTACTTTAAAATCTTTTACACGGTACTTAGAATTTTAATTAAAGCTGTTTGCTACTGTGCTTTCTTTTTTGAACCTGCATTTTTTTAAATATTTCAGCTAATTCATCAGCAGCTTAAAATGCCATTTGGGTAATCTCACAAATGTGTTTCGTGCATTTACAAAAAATGGTTCACGTTTTGCGAAAATTAAAATGCCATCTAACTCAAATCAAATTAAATTTCAATTTAAAGGTTTACAATCTAATCAGATTAACTATGCCACTGTGAAAAAAATAACTCTTATTTCATGAATTGCTATTTTGTAGAACTAAATTATTATATATTTTTTTTAAATTAGATTTAGAAATATTATAAGCTCTATACGAATTACGTGTTTCAAATAATACAATTGTTTTACCTTTTAGTATTATGTAAATATAGATAAAGACGTAACATATACACACATATAAATTTTATATACAAATTAATATAATATACGAATTTAATTTGTACGCGACACAACAAACCTCAGTCTCGCTTACATTTTATGAAGCAGCCCCATTTAATGAGCTTGTAATATGAAACAAGTTGGCTTTCAAAATAAAAGTAAAGTATCATGTCATATTCTTGCTTGCTAAAAGTAGAAATATTGTAAAACAAAAACAATACTCATAATATAATCAACCCATTATTCTTTCCCTCTACCGGGCACGGGTTTCCTATCAGATTGAGAGGGATTAGGCTGTAGTCCACCACGCTAGGCTATTGCGTTTTTTTTTTTTTTGAATAATAATAATATGTTTATTGTCTCCAAAAATACAAATCTGAAACTTATGACTATTACATTGCTCTTCAAACAATTTAGGGAACATCTGCCTCCGAACTAGGTAGGGTTACCTGTATCTCGGGAGCAGTGCCGAACCCCACTAATACTGATACTATACTATACAATGTTGTTAATGGCAGACTTCACACTCTGTCAAGATAATCTCTCAGGCATGCAGGTTGCCTCACGATATTTTCCATCCCCGCCATGGATTTGAACTCGGGACCTTTGACTTGGCAGTCCAATAAGATCTTATCACTATTCTCTTGATTGCAGTGACAGCCTAGAAGAGCAATATCTATAAATACATATAGATACATAATATACTTACCTACTTAAAGTACTAACAGCTCTGACCTACTATCGTTCATCCTCTCATTATATTTCGATCAAAATATTTTTTAATAACACAACAGAATTCCTTTTTTATCATTTGTTCAACTTTCCCAAAATAATATTACATTATAGGTACATTCACTTTCTAATAACGTTATTAAGCACGTATCATATGGTGCAAAATTTATATCTTTTTTATGATTTATTTGCCAAATCATCGCATCGTTATTAGAATTTTTACGACTATCTCCTACAGCCATAAAATATTTATACTTTGACGCAGTAAATTCCACCATCCACAAGAGTGTAAGCATATTGAAAACAAATAAAATTATTAAATGCCGAAAATTACGTCGGACTTTGTCAAATAAATTTCGTAACTTAAAGAAATGAATTTACTGACAATCATCATTATCCTTATCATCAACTCGTTTATATTGTTCTACTGCTAGGCACGGATCTTCTATCAGAATGAAAAGGAATGAAGGATGAAAGGGCCGGGGCCATAGTAGGTATACCATTAATTTTATAGCACGGAAAATTCCCATGGCTCGTCTGCCACCTCGTCTTCTGGACTCGCACTTTCCCTTGCCCTTAAGTCACATGGGACCCGTGATATTCACCACGACAATGACTAGAGGTTATGTAGTCTACCATGCCTTATGCTTTTTCGTATCTTTGATTTCACACGCTATTAGCAAGTTGAGAGTATTTCTCAAGCATGCAAGTTTCCGCACAATCACAAATTCTTTTAGTACTGATCACCATACATACACTCACACCTTATTCACACAGGGGTAGGCAGAAACTATAGATTGCTACTCGCTACGACTCTTGCATACTTCTTTTGCTTCTTCCACATTCATACATCTTCTCTTACATATGCACTTGGTGCGAGTACTACGCACCTGACCTTTTGGAAGGATCTCGTTAATTACATCATAACAGCGTATATTCTTCTAGGGCGACCTCTTCCAATGCTGACGCTGGCATTCACCCATGTTCTGACACACTGATGACCATTTTATTAAATCTATTTTGGCGAGAAAAACCACTAACATCATACCAGATAAACACGAAAATTAACTAGTTAGCCATCACTCTTCCATAAACTCAGGGAAGTATTATTTTTCTTTGCAGACAAAATCCATCCGGTATCCATGCCACGAGCTCCCCTCCGGTACCATAAATAAATATATTATTATGTATGTACGTACATAAAAAATATACGACAGTTCAAATTCCACTGGCGGACCTTTGGGAGCAGGTCAAATTGCTAGCGGCTATGCTTGAAACATGGTGGATTTTTGGGTATCTGTATGAGTATAGCTGTTTGTTATAAGTACCTGGTAAAATTACAGTTTGGCAATAGACTAATCGAATAATTTTATGTAAGCTTTAACCTTAATGTTTGGTCTAATTGACATACAAGCAGTTCTTTGTCCCATAAGACAGTGGAAACATTCTTTTTTTTTAAATGTTATTGTTGTTAACAATGTGGGACGCACATTATATAGTACGTACTCTTGTTAACCCCTCGTGTTAAGCTATAATAAATGCTTGTGTTTCGAGTGGGTTCACGTCGGTAGTGGAGTGGGTGGGATTCATATTTGCAGTGGAGCTGTTCCAGGTTCTAAACATGAAATATTTCCTGAGGAATAGCATAATGAGGGCTATTTTCAGTCAGACTCCATATATTACTAAATTCCTGAAAAGAAATCGTATCGCCACGTCACTTCCCACGAGTATAGTATAAGGCGAGTCTATTGCACAGCCTACTAATATTTACACAGCTCACAAACATTCGTTCTAACTCTGGGCGTTTGTTTACAGCAGGTAGCTACAGGACAGAAGACAATATTATCCTGTAAGTTTGAAACGGATTTCTATTTAGTGTTTGCAACTATATAAAGCATAGTGCCTGCCTATTGTATGGCAGATGGAGTGATGATTTGCGAAAGGTTGCTGGTGGAGTACGGGGTGAAATAGCGAACATTAGGGAAGGCGTACGGTACGTCCAGTATACTGATATAGGCTGATGATACTATAACATATAATAACGCCTATATTCCTCCAAGGGTTAGGCAGAGGTGTATTATACACCCACAGCTCGTCGGTATATTTAGTTCCCATGTAATGAAGGCGAGTTTATTGCCATTAACCAGATCCAAACTCCAAGCTGGGAAAACCCCAATAACAACTACTCTACCTGGGAATCGAACCCAGAACCGTAGTCGCACTTGGGACCACTAGACTAACGATGCAGTTAAATAGGCTGATGATGCTAGCAAATACCTCACCTAGCTTCTCCTATTTACACTAACAACAAAAACATCAACGATGTTAAATCGCCTCTCGCTCTCAGTACGACCAAGCCTTACCATCATAGCGTGCTCCACGGCAATATAATGTAGGTTCATGCTTATCAAGTGCATCTCTTCCACGACAGAAGGCGACCGACACCAACGGACTGTTTACCAACAAAACTTTCCACTCGTAAACGTATTGTTAGCACAAACTTGTGACGGGAAGCACTGCGAATGCTTTCAGTACAATTTATTGTTATTATATCAACGAAAATGTTTCCTACCAGTATGAAGTGGGATTTATTGTTTGTTTTTATTGCGGTTTAGACAGCCTCGCGACTGTTACATTAGAGGTCGTCATTTCTCAGGTCGTTCAGTGTTGTTTTTTTATGAAATTTTCAGAAGCAGCTTCGGAGTATGGATTTGTGCTCGGTTAACGGCAACAGTTAAGTTAAAGTTAACTTATTACAAACACCTTCACATACTGACGAACTGTGGATATACCCTTCAAAAAATACAGACGTGATTACCTACATTCTAAATATAAAAAGGTCACCGCACATCTAACAAAGAAAATACAAAAACAATATAAGAAAATTAAACCTATAAACAAAGAACTATCAACAAAGTTACAGAAGATGGTACCTTAACGATTTTATAATCATGACTCAGCCCAACTTCTAGCTAAACAAACTTTAATTGAACGACATTGGTATCGAAAAATTGCGAAACCCGACCGAAAGTTTGAAAATAACTAATAAACGACTAATCTTTTATTCGGTCAGAAAAAACATTACTTGCCGCCGAAACAGTTTATACATGTATTCATAATTATAATGAAAATTTCAACAACAGGCAGAAGGCAAGAAGAAGGAAGTAGTTCGCATGATGAAGCAGCTATTGGTCAACAAAAGAACTTTTAAAGAAGAATGGGTAACCTTCCAGTGTGGCTCAAACGGAGAATCATTGTCATGGTTAATGTCTCAAACCTTTGATACTTCAGAAGGGAACCAGGCTCGAAGTTTACAGGGGGCTATGGAGCGCAGTACCCGGAAAGCAGTACTCAAATTCAGTTGAACTGGGCATCTCTTAAAAAATACCTTATTATCCGGATTGCGTGTTTGGATGAGCGGTCGACTTCTTCGCTACGTATTTTTGGATTCGATATCCGCACGGAATAAATATTTGTAAAGCCTACACGTACTTCCAAGTGTCACAAATACCCAGTATTTGTGATATTTTTGTAAAAATCTGCAAATATAAAGTCTGCCTCGTTAGTCTAATGGTCCCAAGTACGACTGCTACGCTAGAGGTCCTGGATTCGATTCCCAGATCGAGCAAAGTGTTATTGGGTTTTTTTTGTGCAGTTAAGGGCAATAGGCTTGCCCCCTGTTACAAGGAACCTAAACATACCGGCGAACTGTTGTTGCACCTTAGTACACCTGTGCCTAACCCTTCAGGGTATACAGGCGTGACATGTATGTAATTTGTAAAACTAAAAATAGCAGAAAACCATATGGGGCAAGGTTTTTAATAAAAAATGCATAACCTACTTAATATTACACCTATATCCATTATCAGCAACTTGATTTCGAATCGCAAGAGTAGTTACTAGTTACACCAAAGTTCGCTACGTGCCGATATCACGAAGTATCATGTCTCTCAGAGCGTACATTAATAATTCAGAAGGCAGACTCGGACGCATGCAGCTTCCCCCATCTCTATTAAGACTCGTTTTCACGCGACGCGGCATTGGAAAGTTTATTTTACTTTTAAAATGAGGATAAGGAAAAGCTTATACTTTATATGCGCTGTAAATATGTACCTCCATTATAAATTAACATCGTCTTATAAACACCTTGTTAAAAACTCTTTGGAATGACTTTGTATGTCAAAATGTGTATGTCAAATAACGTGAATCTTCGTTTAATATAGTCGACCTCGGTCAAACTTGGACATCCTTCAACGTCCTCACATCTTTTTATCGCAATATTGTAACAGTGAAGTTTGTAATTTATTTATTTTAAAAGAGTGTCCATGGAGTTTCTTGCCGGATTCTTCTCCATAGGATCGGCCTTTTGGAACCGTGCAACTAGAATCATAACGTTTCAAAAACGCTTGTAAAAGCTTATTTGAAATAAAAACATTTGAAATTTGAAATTTTGAAAATTTGAAATGTTGGAGTCGTACATCGACATTTGCAGGACTAAAAAAAGGCCTTTCGAAGGTGTTTTTAACAAGGTGACTTGTTCATAGTTAAACTTAAAACATTCGCTTATTAGTAATAGTAGATAGTAATTAATCACGTCAATATTTAAAATTGATTCTTTTTCACTTTGAAATAAAACTACTTTTTACGGATTTTATTGCTTTCAATATTTAATTGGAAATGAAATTAAATCCGTGAATACGTAGATACATAGTTTTCTTTCAATTCTTTTCTGTCTGGCGTGTGTCAGAAACCAGTACCTATATCATTTACTTTGTCTTAAAAATAAAAAGGAGGAATATATTTCCTATAAAATCATAAACCAGATTCAACACAAACAACCTAGTGGCGGACTGCAACATAAAATCGATACAAAACCCGTCATAGCCAACACTCGCAAAATCTAAAACTAAAGTTACTACAAGATTTATTCCGCACTTCCACTACAAAGCTATCTCGGTTTGAACGTGGCTTTACTTCAAGATTTAGGTATACAGGCTGGTGCATAGACCAACATGATTTTTCATAAATTTAGGTACACAGTTTTAAAGACTGGAAGCTCAGAAACCGTTTTCTAGAAATCAATTTTAACTAATGATTATTAATATTCATCTAGAAAATATTGCTGAGCTATATAAGACAAGAAGTATTTTATGCTATAATATAAGTTAGGCGAGATTTTCGATACTTGAAAAATTAAATTATTGTGAATGTCAATTACCGTGACACTTTGGACATAATTTTAAGGAGTAGGTAGATACTAGCAGATTAAAAAATATGTCGGCCCATTCACCAAACATAAATATTATAGGAAATATGTTCGCCACAAGACTCTGTAAATTTTAGTCTATCGGGACTGCTCCGTTTAACGTGTTGGATCGACGAGGTATAAATACTAATATCGGTACGCTACGCATATTTAAGTACCTACATCTTATCCGTACCAATAAATTTTATATGGAAGACGCGTAGTTTATTATCGAAAACTTGTAATAAATTTATAGATATTCTCATGAACATTTAATTTCATAATAGTTAACCCATTATTCAGTCCCACTGCTGAGCACGGGTCTCCTCCAGAATGAGAGGGATTAGGCTATAGTCCACTACGCTGGCCTAATGCGGGTTGGCAGACTTCACGCGCCGTCGACAAAATTTCTCAGACATTCAGATTTCCTCACGATGTTTTCCTTCAACGTTTAAGCGCGTGATAATTAACTATTAATTCGACCATGACTTCGAAAATTCAGAGGCGCGTGCCTTGGATTCGAACTCGGGACCTTTGACTTTGCAGTCTGGTCATATTACTAGACTATCACTGCTCTACACCTAGGTTCATTTAATTAATTTGACTAAATTTTTATGGCTTCGAAATGATACTTACCAGAATATGAATGCTATGTCGACTAAATTAATATTCAATGAATACATCGCTTTCTGAGAAATATTCAATTACTTGAATCAACTTTAACGAACGTATTACATTTTTTATAGAATTATATATTATTCGTTTACCTTATGTATTAGAATAAATTAAGAGTATCGATTTTTTTATTGGTTATTCATGTCTATACATTATATTAGAATCTACTTAATATAATTTGTGAAACATTAACACAGACTAATTATAATTTTAACGACTTTTGATTATGGATTCTGTCATATTGAGAGTGAATAAATCGAAGAAAAAAAACAAGAATTAGTAGCGCATCATTATGGATCATCTGATGGTAGTAGATTTTTTTATGGGACAGGGGAGCAAACGAACATACGGATCACCTGATGGTAAGTAATTACCGCCGCTCATAAACACCCGCTTCACCAGAGGAATCACAAGTGCGTCGCTCGTCTTTAAAAAGGGTTTGGGCCTCCGGTATCCTCACACAACACACACCAACACCAACACCAACACCAACACAACGCAAGCGCCGAGTTTCTATGAGTCCGTGGCATCACTCCGGTCGCGCTATTCGAGCCGAAGCCTTGGCTCTCTCATGTTAAAATAATACTACCTATTAGTGAATAAAAATCGCAATTGCTTTCACTTGTTACGGCCATGGGATTCACCACGACCGTGACAAGATCAATGGTAGACCATTCCATTATAAGAAATACATTAGGTATATAAAATAAATTATATATTTTTTTTATAAAATCAAATGAAACATATTCAAACCAAAGCCTTTACATGCTTCTAACAACAAAACCGTTGACTAAAACCTTTAAAGTGTATTTCACTGTAACTGAAGTTCATTCACTTCAGCAAACGCTTGAAAACGTCTAGCTCAGTACTCTTTAGAATTAGAAATAGCGGAGTACACTCAACGAGAAATATATGCTAGTACCTATGTAGTAGCTAGCATTTTCTTTTATGACATAAACTGACTAACGTTGTTTAATCAAATAATTCAGATTCTTGTGGAAGAAAATAATTATAAAGAGCGTAAAGTTTATATTAGATAAATAAGAATTTTGAATCATATCTTCGATATTTTTTGACATTCCATATAAATACATACTGTTATCATTTTAAACAATCAAAATAACCAATACCGTGTCACATATTCCACTAAGGTAAAACGTTTAAAACATTCTGAAAAATATTTCTCATGAATTTGGACATTTTTTATGGACGCAAAACGAGCAGACGGATCGCCCTATTGTAAGCGATACCACCACCCATGAATACCCACAACACCAGAGGAGTCGCAAATGGGACAACTGACTACCTACATAGCAAAAAGTAAGTTTGTACTACAGCAATAGGTATAAACATTCTTCCAATATTGCCAATCCCAACTCCTAAATAACTACGATTTCACCAAAACATGTTTTTACATCTTTAAACTCTTTATCATTCCACCGCGTTTGACTTTCGAAGTGCATAACGTAACTTGGACAGTTCGACAAAGTTAGCAGTGCAGTGGCAACATTTCAGTCGGCCAGCCAACAAAATAACCTACAATGCATTTCCTGGCAAGTTTACGGGCTCCCTTGATGCACATACAAACTGTGAATATATATGTAGGCATACGAACTAATAGTTGAATGCGGGGAAAGTTTAAAACTGCAATGAATCACGACTAATACTTTTATGTCGACGATTTTTAAATAGACGATATCGACGATTGCATGCTCTGCACTGTCGTCTAGAATAGTAATGTGACTTAATTTATTTCCTTTTCTTACCTTTTGGACTTCGATAATCGACTGGCTGTTAGTAAACTAGGGGGTTAGGGGGAATGGGCCAGCTCGACCGAAGTGATTCCACGGCCTCACTGAAAACCGGCGTGAAACAACGCTGCGTTGTGTTTCGCCGAGTGAATGTTGTTGAGGTTACCGGAGGCCCAACCCCTTTTAAAAGGTGGACAACTCCTCTGGTGTTGCGGGTGTCCATTGGTGGCGGTTATCGCTTGCCATCAGGGGATCCGTCTGCTGATTTTCTGCCCTATCCCATATCCCATCTATATCTGCCATATCCCATTTTCTCACGATGTGTTCCTTCACCGTTTAAGCGCGTGATAATTAACTATTACTCCGCACGTAACTTCAAAAAGTCAGAGGTGTGTGCCTTGGATTTGAACTCGAGACCTTTGATTTGGCAGTCCAATGGTTCATATCACTAGGCTATCTCTGCTTTCAATTAGTATTTAGTAGCGAATATTTGTAACACTGTTCTTTTTTGTAATTTTCCCCAACACTAAGTAAGTCAACAAAGCTTGTAGAAACATGAAGTTTCCAGAAAGTTCGGCCGTCTTAAAAAGACTTACATCGATTAGCCGTCTCGGGCCATTACAAAAAAGATGTTACTAACAAAACTTGGTACTTAGAAGTCACTAGGGACTTGCATTAGAAATTCTTTGAGGACTTAGCGAAGAGTCTAATTTAACACTAATTGATCTGGGAATTAGGTACACAATTATAATGTCATGCTCTAAATTAATTCAGACTGTCTCTAGGGATATTCGAATTTGATTTTACATGTACATTGTTTATTGTGCTTTCAAAATACAATATTGGTCCAGTTTAGTGTTATAAATGCCACACATCTTTGATCCAATTTTATAGTAGTATATACGTATATACTTCGTTATCTATATATCTATCGTAGTATACTTTCGTTCTGCTCTTCTGTTTCTTTCTTTTGGTAAGCTCCCCAAGACTACAGGGCCAGCAAATGACCCATATTACGTGGTAGCTGTCTACCACGTAATATGGGTCATTTGCTGGCCTACCTTATAATATGATTCCGTCCATCGATCTCAACAACTATTTCTTTTAAACCCATACCATATTCGTGAACAATACATTCTTATTCTTACACAAAAGTAGATACATTATCAATATATTGGTTTATTAGCAATATATTTATTATTTATTATCAATATATTGGTTTATTAGCTTTTCAATACTACGGACAGAATCATTCCTTTAATGCATAAATCGGCACCCTGTATGGTCAATGTCGAAGTCTTAAAGTACTTAATTATGATTGTTATCTAGTTAACGGCCTCATTAGCCAAGTGGTCCTGAGCGCGACTGCTACGCTAGAGGTCCTGGGTTCGATTCCCAGGTCGAGCAAAGTGTTATTGGGTTTTTCTATGAAATTCTCAGTAGCAGCTCGGAGTTAGGAATTTGTGCCCGGTAAATGGCAATAGGTTCGCCTCCTATTACATGGGACCCAAACATACTGGCGAACTGTGGGTTACATTAGTATGCCTCTGCCTAACCTTTCGGGGAATACAGGTATGTATGTATCAAGTTATGCAGCAATCTTCATCACAACTAAAGCTGTCTTACACATAGCCTTTGAAAAATAGACGAGAAAAATATCGATTCAAATATTAAAATCTATACAAAACATAATAATAACTTTAAAGCGGCGGTAGCCTAATGGCTAGGGCGTCGGACTTGGGATCATGTGGTTGCCGGTTCGAAACTCACCCATTGCACTACCAACGGTAACCCACTCGTAACACATGCATTTAGCTTAGCACGAGGGGTTAACAAGAATTCTAGTAATGTGCGTCCCACAATGCTAGTAAGCTTTTTTAAAAAAAAAGCTGTCTGCTCAAAATAGCAGCAGCATTTTCTGTCAGCAAATTATTTCAGAGAAAATCGTTGTTAAATTTCACTGAATCTGTTCCTAATTACTTCGACTTAGTTGTGCTAGCCACCAGACCTGACTTATGAAATAACATACAAAACAGCAGTAAAAATCGCACTATAGATATTTTGATGACCATATTAATTTTATATTTCATTCAAAATTTGTATTTGCTTATTGCCAAGCGTCTTTAACTATTCAACTTCTGTTTCTTTCCTGCATTTTACCTTCGTCCCACCCTCATTCCTCACGGCTTCGTTTAATAACATTATAAGCCTTTATATAGATTAACAAAGTTAAAATGCTATGTAAATTACCACTGTATGTACCTACACGCTCATTTAAATACTTAGAAATGTCGTTGACCTATGAAATTAAATCACGTTTAGTTAAAATTCATGAATGTTAATAAAATTTTCTGAATTTATACTAAGAACATTTTTATTTATTTACGAAATCTACGCAAACTAAAATGGCCATTTCGTATTGAGAGATAATTACCATAAAAACAAAGACCTAAACTAATAACATAAATGAAATAGTAACTCTGGTTGTTTTTAATGTTTTCCCACCTAAACCGCTGAACAGATTTCGATAAAAGGAGCAAGGAGTCGGATTGTATCGAAGAAATTGAGGAAGGACATAGGTTACCTTTTGTCTCAAAAAATCTTTTCGGATATAAGTAAAACCTCGAAGAACATAGTAAATAAAATAAAATCAATCATTCCTATTCCCGTCGCCCCCGGTCTCATTCCGGGATACTCAATACTCAATACATTTATTGCACTCCACAAGTTAAATTGATGTTACAATGGTATAATATAAGAAACATGTGTGGGCCTTGTCGGCACGGCAAGATGTAGGAGAGAGGAGGAAGTTTTACATATTTTATTATTTTCATATTATATTTATAATAAATTGATATTTATTGACTATTATATTATTATAGGTAATTATTAAGGTGCGATTACTATAGTTAGATATATTACTATATAAATGTATGTCATGCTTGTATATTATTTATGTATTTGTGTTTATGTTATTATTAGGTATATTATTACAAGTATTTATTTAAATTTCAATTTATTATATTTCATATACATTTATCATTTAGGTATTCATTTATCCTGGATAGCTATTCAAATCCTTCATAGCTTAGCCAGCTTATGTGATAAGCTACATAAGCTGATAACGGTTACTGGCAGCTTATTGGAACAGCTTGGCGAGCCGGTCGATTTTCCAGCCGGCAGCTATGAATTATTTCTTAGTGCATAGACAACGACCGCTGGCCTCTATGATATAGCGCTCTGAATTATTGGTCCCTTGTGAATATAACAGAAGTTTCGAACGGTTCTGTTTGTGATTGTTGGTGATCCATTATATAGACTTTAGGCTGCCTGGTTGTGTAGTGATCGCAAAAGCGGTAGTTGAGCGTGTAGTCCTGGGATCAACTCCGAGATCAATGAGTTATTGGGTATTTCTATGAAATTCTCAGCTCAAAGTAATAGAAGCTTCAGACTATTTATGCCCTGCTGATTAGAAAAGGCATTTCCCCGAAACTGTTAACATCATCAACACACCTGCCTAACCCTCCGAGGATACAACCGTGATGGTATATTAGTAGAAGGTATTTTTTATGGACTTGATAGATAGCTTACATAGCCACATTCCCATTGTTTCATCACTTACAAAAAATAAGTAAGGTAAGTAGAAACATACGAGTATGATAAAAGGTTTTATTCCTTCAGCCTTGGCTTTTATTTCTTCCGAAGCTTAAGTATTAAAATTATGTTGCATAATATTAACTTTCAATCTATCTGCTCTTAGCTTTTCACAACTTTGTAGACACAAGCATAATGAAATTTATAAATAACGTTTTTGAAAAGAGAATCCCGGAAAACACCGCTGACCTACTTTCAGAGTATCTAGCTCATCCTGCTGTAAAACGATACACCGAGTGGTAGTTAGGAATATATATATAAAATATAACATTTTTGTACCCTAAAATATACCTATTGTTAAAGATGGTGTCAACCAAGTTAGTTATATAAAAATAATTCAAAACATAATAATATTTTTTATAGTCAAGGTCGCCGTCATCGAAAAAGATGAGGATGACTGTGTGTGTGTGCGTGTGTGTCGGTGTGTGTGTGCGTGCGTGCGTGCCGTGTGTGTGTATATTACATGTAGTAGTAGATTTAGTAGTAGTGTAGTATATTAAATGTTTTTGTTTTTAGATTGTATAATATATAATATATATATGGCAGGCATTTCCTAACTGCTCACCTCTGAGAAAAAAACACGTATTCATTATAACGTGAGTGTCACAATGTAGGGCAATGTCTTGGGTAGTCTTTTGAAGAAACAGACATACCTATGATTTAACTCATCTAGACAGCATTAAAAAATAACTTTGAATGACTTTCGACCGACTTTGTCTCTGTTGTGTTCAATAGTCAGACTTTAAATCATTTTTTTTCTAAAACTTAAATATATTTATTAAACTGACCTACTGAAAAAGATTTATTTATATCATTAATTACAGTAAACAGTTTGAAAGGTTTCAATTCGTCACAGAACACGAATGAAATTTTATTTCCTTTGGAAGTGAGAGGAACTTAAAAAGTTGTCGTCGACACCGTCAGTTCCGCAATATGACGGAACTGTCATTAGCAGGCTAACGCCATGTCTCTAGGGCTGTCACTTCACACAACTTCAAAGTTGAGAAGTGGAAACTAACATTAATATTTCAAACATTTTGTGTTAAAAATAGCAACGTATTTGGGTAGGATTATTTTCTGTCATTAAAATTTTTGTTACATTACCTACTTACATACATACAACTTCATACATAAATTCAATCGGGGTTTGAAGTCATTTCAGCGTGTACCTATAAGAGACACAATAATTAATAACATAATTATCCAATTAGATAATAACCAATGGGCTCGTGCTCTCTCTTTCTCCTTGTCTAATCTCTTTCAGACAAACTGTCTGTATAGTCATAATCTCAGTATTTCCAGTGGACGGTATTTCCCAATACTACCACCGTTTACTGTTACAGCTAATATAAAATACAGAGAATTCGGAGTTAAATTCGCAGAACTGCAAATCACGGATTTCATACAATTTCGATGGTCATTTTTGGAAATAGTCTAATAAAACATCTAAGAAATCAGAATCAGAATCTATGGAAATGACTAGGTTTCAACAAATCAGGTGTTCTTGAATTGCAAGCTTAATGATTATAATGGCATAACATAAAAAAACCGCGAATAAATCGTCTACAAATATTAGTTACTAGCTTCTGCCCGCGACTTCGTCCGCGTAGCGTGATGATATATAGCCTATAGCCTTCCTCAATAAATGGGCTATCGAACACTGAAAGATTTTTTCAAATCGGACCAGTAGTTCCTAAGATTAGCGCGTTCAAGCAAACAAACAAACAAAATCTTCAGCTTTATATATTAATATTAGTATAGATTGGCAAATTTATGCAACTCGGTAAAACTATAAACTATAACACCATTTATTTGATAACACCATGAACTGTTAATAAAGATACTTCTTTCCTATGATAGGTCAGTTAATATTATTGCTTCCGAAATGTTATATCAAAACATTTTGTTTAACTTTACTCATCGAATCAAACAATTGCATCTTGTGCTAATTACCTACATTTCATTTTATTTACACTCATATGGTGACATCCCTAGCCATCACCCTGGTTATTTGGGCCAGCACTCCAGCTAATGGCGGGGTCAGGCGTGGACGGAACGCTTTTCATAATAATTACCTAGATATCGTTAATTATCATTTAGCTGTCCATTATGGATTTCCGATAAATTTCCTTATGTAGTTTTCCGTGCGGTGGACAAATTGAACGATAAAGCTGTCAAAACAACATTTATTATATGGTAACGACTTACTTAAATATTATTTAATTGAGTTTTATGGACATTGTATTAATCAACTTCACTGGCCCGCTATTATAATGCGCCATAACTTTTTTGTCATAAAATTGTCTTCTGCCCGTCATCTACATGAACCTCGAAATTGGGTCCGATCCGTGCTATTCCAGAGTATAATCTATATCTAGGAACATTTATATCTACCCATCCAAACTTTCGCATTAAAAAAAATAAACGTTGCCCCGTAGGATTTTCTCCTGCATCGTGGGTGCATTTACAAACACAAATTCTCACATACACAAACACCCACACGTGTCGCAGAAGTCGATCGCTCAGCCGCTACGCCAAACGTGGCGTCAAATTTAGTGTTAAGAAGCGTTAAGACCACCCCATGTTGATTCATTAATCAATACTGGTCCCTAAATTGGTCTTTATATAATGTTTTACGTAACCATAATTAGATCTATAGAGAAAGAAACATTCAAACAAAAAAGTCTGGTTAAAAACCTAATGGCTGAAGACAATCAACACAATGTATTGAAAATACTGAAAAAAAAAGTAATAATACTTACAAAGAATCTGCAAAAAATACTTTGTAACGCTATAAATTTCAATTGTGTATGTGTTATAAAATAAAACAAGTTACTTTCAGGATTATCATTGAACACAACATGTTTCTATACAAATTCATTAATTAGTTCATAGAATGAAAAGCCGTTGAACAAAAATTTAATTTGCTTCTATTCGTCTGAACGTACACTCTCCCTCATTAGTCTTGTGGCCCTAAGCGTGACTGTAACACTAGAGGTCCTAAGTTCGATTATCAGAAAGATAATTTTTTTATTCGATTTTTCTATGAAATTCTTAGTACCAGCTCGAAGTTTGGATTTGTGCCCGACTAAAGGCAAAAGGCTCGCCTCCTATTATATGCGATCATCCCAGTGAACTGTGGATATTTATCAGTAGGTAGATCCCTACTTAACCCTTCGGGGAATACAGGCGTGATGATATGTTGTACACTCAACCAATTACAATAATCAACAGAAAATTAAACAAATTACAATTTCATTACAAGAATGAAAGTACTTACTACTCTAATAAACATACATTTTCTACAGAACACACCTAATTAATATACCTTACTTCATAATGTTATTTATGACGAATAAACATCTTACCAAGAAATTCTTCTTCATTATAAACATTGTTCTCTGCGTGATGTTATTAAATAGATAAATAAGGTGTATCTTTCAACTTTTCGTTCTTAGTTCAATTAAGTTCTTTGACCCAGCGTTAATAAAATTGTAACTACTGAAAAAAAATTGTATCTGCGAGTGTGAAAACTATAGACACGATATGCAATGAACTTTAGTGGCGTGTCCATAGAAGTGGAAAATAAAGAAAAACCTTTTTACATTGGTCTCCTTCGAAACTTACTATTTTATTGAAATTCAATATTGCTGCAGCCCTGCAGGCATAAAATAATAATAATAAAATGGTCCCTATCACTGCTTAATGCTACGGTATTAGAACATGATGCCATTGTACTGACGGATAGGACCGTATGGATTGTAATGCCAAGAGCAGTTACGACTACGTCGCTGTAAGTATGGCATAACTTAGGAATTTAAGACGTGTGTACGCGGTGATAAGGTATACATTTGGGAATGCGACGTCTTTTAACAGATGCAGAATACTTTTCACAAAAGTACTGATGCGAAACCTGAATACGGTTTGTTCAAAATAAGTAACAGACGATTCCAATAATTTTTACACCATGTTATATTTTGGAGACATATCTATACTAATATATAAAGCTGAAGAGTTTGTTTGTTTGCTTGAACGCGCTAATCGCAGAACCTACCGGTCCGATTTGAAAAATTCTTTCAGTGTTAGATAGCCTATTTATTGAGGAAGGCTATAAGGCTATATATCATCACGCTACGCGGATGAAGTCGCGGGCAGAAGCTACCTATTATATATATTTGGGAGACAGGCGTGAAAATATGTATATTTTTTCACAAGGCACTAAGAGCGGCACTAAGGCACTTTCCGCTATTATACGCGCACAACACAAGTCACGGCAGGTCATAGCGGCACTAGGCGGGGGCGCACAGCGGGGCGGAGGTAATAAGGCGTGGTGAGCATGTTTTTGTACGAACAACCAGGTAACATCACAAGCTTATAATTTTGTGATTTCTCGTGATACAGTTTTGAAAATTTTGTACACAGATTTTTTACATAGAATACTACACATGTGCCTCAAGTTTCGCATATACTAAAACTAATATTGTATAGATTAGGATTGTCATATGTATTCGTATGACATCCTTCACCGAACCAACGGCTTAACAGTCATGTTCTACGAGACGCAGCCCAGAGGAGTCTCGGTGTCTTACGGATGGACATCCATCTATAGCTTGACTTTGCCAACGTCGATTAACTTTGTAGATCTATTGATGAGCGTAGTTATTATCAAGAGCTCCACGCCTTATTACACCAGGGTATCACACGGGTATCGGTCCTTATTGCAAATTTATGCAGAATTATGTGCAAATACCACTGCTATGATATTGTTAGCACATGCAAATTGGACTAATAAGGCTGTTCTGTTCAGCATTAAACTACAAACATGTTCTAGATCAACAATATCGTCCGGCTGGTTGTTCAGCCATATTAGTGACGTAATGTTTTTGATTGCGTCACTGTTGAGCGCCATTTAATAGCAAAATACTATGAAAATTACTACCAAAATTAATGACATATCTCTAGATTGTTTTCACAACTGGAGATTGAATCCGCAATCTCTGAATACCAAACTTCACGAGGCACTGTCAAAAACATGATTCCATGGAAAAATCAAGATGCTCAGCAATGAGGAACCAGAGTTAAGGAGTAGGATGTGAAATGAAGCAGCAAATAAGGATAAATTGATAGATGAAACCAGGCAGACTATACTTGCCCCAGGGAAATTCCTAGAGTGGGTTACTCTTAAACACACCAAAATATACCTGCTTACAGACTAAGCCATATTAAACCCACATTTTCTTCGCTTCAGTGCTAAACCTAATACATAGCTCCACGAAGTACCTTCAGCTGAAACGCAGACTTCACAGCCTTCCACCGGGGAATTAAGGCTTTTAATATAAAAGCAAAGTTACTTCCATTCAACTCTAGTACGGTTGGCAAAAGAGGTAGGTATATATATGACGACATGATTCTGCTTTTGGTACAAATCGCATAATATTATCGGATAAAGAGGTATTGCTCTATGCAGACAGATAATTAATTATATCTGAATTTTGGTACATATTTACAATACTGTTTGACTAACAAACAACACACAACTTAAAGTAGGAGGATATAATTTTAGATCCTAAAATTTTGCAAAAAATTTACTGATTTTGAATGGCTGACGTTACATTAAATTAAAGTACCCCCGAAATACTTTAAAATGGTAAATATTAATTATCACCAAAAAATATACACTTTCTATACAAATTAAATATAAATTATATTTCCATTTCATATAAGTAATACTAAGCTGTGGTTTTTGGTTTGATTTAATGTCGCAATGTGGTATCTACGTTTATAAAAAATACCTGTGAAAAGTCTGCACGAGCATGAAGCTAGCACTAAGAGACTGAGATAAAAATTTGGGGGAGTTCCACAAGCTTCATTGGTAGTACCGCGAGTTCCGTAAAATATATTATGCAATCTCTATAAATCCGAAAATGACGGTAGCTAACTGTATACCAAACTCTTATGAAGACTGTACTTACAGAATAAAGTATACTCTATTTAAGGTAGATTTTTTCAAAACTTATCTCTCAAAAAATGGACGGGATTATTGCAGTAGGTTCTGTATTAAAATTTAGGTGAAATTAAGTTCCTACGTTTACGGTCATATTTTAGAAACTTCTACGAACAAGATTAGCTGAAGTCAGACACAAGTTTTTATAAATAATGATGTTTGTAATTTAACCCTCACGTCACATTCAGAATTTAATAGATAGAGGTTATGTTCAGCAGTCGAAAGCGGGCTACTTAATTGATCAATAAGACTATTTATAAAACGCTACATAAAGAATGACTGATTATAAAACTATAGGATTAATTCCCTTTCTTTCTTGCGAGTAGAAGAGCACGACAATCTTCTTCTTTAATATGCAATAAAAGTAGACATGTTTTTTTACATACGCACGTCGTCCGCTCATTTTCATATTCCGAGAATATTCAACTCGCAAGTAATTACAAACTAATAATTGTTTTGCAACTGTTGCTGTGAATATAATTTGTTTTCTAACTTCAACTATGTATACATCAAAATGAGTTTTAATAAAAAATTAGTACGTATTTTATAATAAACGATGTTGATTGGATGTTAAATTGTTTTTTTCAGTCTTGTGTGATTAATATCGAAGATATTACTAATGGTATTGTATTAGCTTGAAGGTTACCTAGTCTAGGTACTTAGTACTGAGTTTTATAACTGATGACTTTTGAGAAAACACCGAAATAAACTTGGAAAATCATGGTCTCCTTGAAAATTGGGACACTCCTAACTAATGACAAATTAATATGCATCATTCTCGACCATAATTTAGAGGAGGTCAACAACATGAAGATACGTAATTATTATGCGTAAGCGACATAAAATTGAGACACTTAAAAGCAATGTGAATATACATATTATCTAGCCTTACATTTATATTACAATGTAAATAGTTAAACCTGCAAATTCACCATACATTCTGATTCTAACAAACTGTATAAATACCACGGAATTATATGAGTTTGTACATAAATGTCTAAATGGCCAATTTGAATTTCAATTTTGCGTCATCATTTCCGTAATGCCTTCAATCTACATTCTGATCAAAGCCATTCTGATGATGGCGCGTGCTTTTCGCTCAAAACCTGAAGTATTGGATTCATTAATCAGAAATTCATGTTTGTAATTTGACCATGTGTGTTGAAATATTTTTTTGGATTAGCTGTACTGAATATCGAATTTCGATATAATTATTTCTCGTTTTAGAAAATTTAAGAAGAAATATTTACAAGAAAATATTCCTTTATGTTTTTATCCATCATTCAAAAATTTTAATAATACCTTCTAATGGTCTATAAACTTTAGAATACCTATCTACAAATATACTAATTCTAGAAATATATCTCATAAGATATCTTACGTGAAATACTTTGTAATTAGAAGAATTTTAAGCTATGTCCCATGGCTCGGAAATGGCTGCGGTTCAAGAAAAATCTTCAATAACATTACATGTCGGTAATCAATGTATTTCATTCCGAAATTTTAAAAAGGATTTACGACTACAATATAAATCATACATGTTTATCCGTATTCTGTGCTCGTGTTGTTGCGTGTCGCACGTTCAGTCGTAAATTGTAGTACAAATTAAACGAAAATGTTCACGTTATGTGTGCAAAATCACACAATTGATGAACTTTATATCTTATTTTGAGTCACAAAGGTTATCTTCCAGAATTTACAAATAAAATTAAATAATTGTGTCATAAACTTTTTTTTCGTAAATATCATGGTCCAATTCTCATACATTTTAGAAAAGGAAAAGGTAAAGGACAATGATGAATAAGGGAAGTGAAAAGTTGGCGAGCAAATCATAAATTTATTAACAATGAAAGGCTTGTTGGAGTGCAGCAATTACTCTAAGATTGCGAGACTCCAATGCTACGGGCAGTGAGCCAACAGCCTAGGCAGCCATTTTAATAATTATGGTTTATTTCATTAATACCCCGCTACGTGGCACTGCCTGAATTGTCGAGCAAATTAATGCAAGCTCCTTTGTGCAAACATTGAGAAACTACAACTTTATTTGCGGAACAAATTGATATTCTATTACTTCAAAGATCACTTCATTCATACTTTTTTAAGAAACTCTGCAGCTATGAGAACCTTATTGGTAAGTAGAAAAAAGTTGAAGAAATATATATTGCTGAATTAATTCCTCAGACATAAAAAACTAATCATTATAATTAAGAAACTATCTGCTTTATTACTATTTTTTTTTCAATAAAGAATTCCATTGAGTAATATTTTCTTAATGCCTGAGTTATAAATTCTAATATTTATCTATAATACCAGCTATAATTACAATCAAGTAGTAAAACTTCTACAACATCACAACATCTAATAAAGTTAGCTTATTTTTCCCAAGACGTTATTTAATGATTTATTGGTCTTTGAAAGGTCATAACTTTTAAGGTTTTATATAAACGCCTTGGCGTTTAGATTCATTTTAGTACTGACATTGTCACTTAGGTACTGAGAAATATTTTTTTAGATCTAAAATTATGATTGTCTAATGAAATGAAAAAGGTGTCAACACGTTTGACGTAGGGACTGAGCTTACTTAGCCAATGCCGCAAACACCTAACCTAAAAAAAAGAGTCCATTTTAACAAAAATGAGATGTCTTTAGATTTATCTTGATACCCAAAGTATCGTGCGGTACAAGGTGTTACAGGAACTCCAATATTGCGAAATGGAAGAACGAAAACCGTACCTGCTGAAATTTTCTTACTACTAGCGCCATCTCTTTAAAACAAAGTAAAATTAATGTTCTTTTTCCATGACCAATTGAAAGGCCGCCCATTGTATGTTTTCAAATACTATTCATATCCTGTCTTTGTATAATTATGTTTGGAATGTGACTGTGAAAGCAAGTTTCATCGCAAGCATCGCGATAATGAATGAAGTTGCCATGACTTAAAAAAAGTTCCAAAATTAATTTAAACAGTCAAAGTTACTTTGTTTAAACGTAAATGAACCAATCCATATTATCTTAGCGGATCAATGTTCTCATTATTCCTGAAACCACTTTAATTTCTGAATATGTTGCCTAAACTCTTCGAGATAAGACTACTCTATTCAATTTCACTTCAATCCTTTATAGAAAGGTTCCATCCCAACGTGCCTTATGTAAAATTGAATAAACTATATTATATATCCTAAAGCTAAAAGCAGATGTACACGAATGTTTTTGTAGGTAAACAGTTTCGACTTCATATCGCTTTACATGTCACCGACCGAACTTTAGTGTTTCGGAGTTTATCGAAATATAAATTATTACCTTACTGAACTCATTTCTTTTTGTCACTGGATACACCAATGTACCTATTGTAAACGTAAACATAAACATACCATCACGCCTGTTTTCCCCGAAGGGTTAGGCAGAGGCGTACTAATGTACACCCACAGTTCGCCGGTATGTTTAGGTCCCATGTAATAGGGGGCGAGCCTATTGCCATTAACCGGGCACAAATTCCAAACTCCGAGCTGTTACGGGAATTTCATAGAAAAACCGAATAACACTTTGCTCGACCTGGGAATCGAACCCAGGACCTCAAGCGTAGCAGTCGCGCTCAGGACCACTAGACTAATGAGGCAGTTAGTTGTAAACGTATATTTGCAAAAAAACGAACACCAGTGAAATATAATATACTAGCTATTACCAGCGGTTTCTCTCGTCCCCAAAGGAATATTTATTTAAAAAAATGTCCTTTGTCAAGATACAACTTGCAATCCCTGCAAGATTTAAAAGTAAGACAAAAAGTAACTTTCTCATTTTTAGTATTAGTATGACTAGCTGATGATAGTAACTGCCTCATTAGCCTAGTGGTCCTGAGCGCGACTGGTACGCTAGAGGTCCTGGGTTCGATTCCCAGGTCGGGCAGAGTTTTATTGAGTTTTTCTATGAAATTCTCCGTAACAGATCGGAGTTTAGAATTTGTGCCCATTTAATGGCAATAGGCTCACCTCCTATTACCTACTTGGTACTGAGGGTGTACATTAGTAAACCGCTGCCTAACCCTTCGGAAAATATGTGTTTGATGGTATATTATGTATGTTGTTATGGATAGCACTTTGGGCGGTCATTACAATAGGTTGGAAATAGAACGTTGAACAAAGACAAGCAAAATCCTTAAAATAACTTGTTTACATAACACAACTTACGAGTTTATACTTATTTTTTCACGAAACCAAATAAAGTAAAC
Organism: Acronicta leporina; assembly: GCA_947256265.1. Lineage (NCBI taxonomy): Eukaryota > Metazoa > Arthropoda > Insecta > Lepidoptera > Noctuidae > Acronicta > Acronicta leporina. The sequence goes on from OX366521.1 coordinate 10,493,172, forward strand.
TGGATAAGCGTAGGCGTCCGGTGGCAATATGTCACCGACTCGCCATTTTTGTATCTTGGATAATCATGTTGCTTGTTTAAAATATAGAACATAACATAACATACCATCACGCCTGTATTCCCCGAAGGGTTAGGCAGAGGTGTACTAAGGTACACCCACAGATCACCGATATGTGTAGGTCCCATGTAATAGGGGGCGAGCCTATAGCCATTAACCGGGCACAAATTCCAAACTCCGAGCTGCTACTGGGAATTTCATAGAAAAACCCAATAACACTTTGCTCGACCTGGGAATCGAACCCAGGAGCTCTAGCGTAGCAGTCGCGCTCAGGACCACTTGGCTAATGAGGCAGTTCAGTTAAACATAGAACACCTCATTTTTTCCTTGAATGGCGCATAAATATCTTTACAGGACTATCTGTGCTCATAAATCTTTCAATACATACACACATTGACAATGTAATACTGAAAAATTACGCAACTGTGCCGCTGTTTTTTTTTTATTATGGCGTCACACTTTTTGTGTATTTGCCAATGTCAAGTATTAGAATAATCAAGTATGTAATAATTATTTCCCATCATGGGATTGTATTATGGCACCACACTTTTTGTGTTCGCTAGTGTCAAGTATAATTGTTGGCGACCATCCTGTCTAAGTCACATGACGTCGGCATGGTAAGAAAAAAAATGTTATATTTTACGTTAAGGCAGGTCGATAACTGGGTATTTCACCCTAGTAGTTTTTTGATAACGAAAGTACTGGTGGCGCCGCCTACCACCGAATAGAGGAATACATGGGGGCAATATTGATTATGTAGAAAGCCTCACTAGCACGCTAGCGCCACGCATCGTCGAAAGGATAAACAATACGTAGGTAAATAATAATGATGTACGTAGTTTATGTATTTACTGTAGCTAACATATGGGTGCCATCTAAGAATATTAGATAAATAAGATATAAGCGAATATAAGATACGTAAATAATAGTTATGTAGTATATTCCTATTTACCTCTTAACTTGTAAGTACGTGAGCGCCATCTATTGTGGATTAGAAGAGTTGAGAGGTAGAAGTAATGGCAGTTATATAAATTATATAGGTGGCTCAATTATGTATTACTTTTACATAGCGTGCTAAAGCGATCTATTGTTGAACAGAAGAATACAACATAGTTGTGTAATATATTCCTATTTACCTAAACAGCGTATACGTACGAGAGCGCCATCTATCGTCAAATAGAAGAGTTAAAGATAGTAATGATTAGTTATATAGATTATATAGATGGCTCGATTATATACTTAGTTTATTTTACATAGGCTGCTAGCGCCACCTATCGTCGAAAGGATTAAATGATACGTAGGTAGATAATTATATACGTAGTTTATGTTGTTTATGTATTTTTACCTGAGCTAGCATATGGTTGCCATTTATTATTGAATGGAAGAATATAAGATAGGTAAATAATAGTTGCGTAACATATTCCTATTTACCTTAATAGCGTGCACGTACGTGAGCGCCATCTATCGTCCAATAGAAGAGTTACAGATAGTAATGATTAGTTATACAGATTATATAGATATAGATGGCTCGATTATATACTTACCTTACATAAGCACGCTAACGCCATCTTTTGTCGAAAGGATGTACCTTATCTAGAATATTCGTGATAATATAATTAAATTTAGGCTTTATGGTGTAATAATTAGGCATCTGAAAGGTTTATAATATTCTAGTATATTTTCCTAACACGTACTTATCACCCCCTTGCTATTTGTTATGGTAATTTGAAAAGGTTTGATATTTTATGATAAGGTGATAACAAGTTAATATATAGAAGTCTATGTAAGATTGGTATATAAGCATGTTAGGATATGTGTTTTTAGAAGGATCTAATAAGGTCACAACAATTGTAGCACAGCGGAATCATGTTACCAGAATTTTCCTATGTCGCGATATTATTACGAGAAGATTCTGGAAATGAGATATGCTATTTCACAAGTTTCGCATTATAATTTGGTGTAATTAGTTGAATCTTGTGTAGAAAGTAATTAATAGATGATAACAAACAGAATATAGCATTATCTCTAATAGATATGTAAGAATTTGTGTATAGAACATTTCCAGTTTAATGATTATGTAAAGTTTATGTTCTAGAAACTTTTTTGTTATTAGTGCTACACTTGTTATGTATATGTTATATTATAGAGTAAGTTATGGCGCATCTAATGATATATATAACATGTACATTATGTAAGGATTTAAGTAAATAAAAGGCTTCCAAAGGGTTCGGTACTATGCTAGGTGATTCTCGAAAAGGTTGTATGGTATAAAAGGTATGGCCGTATGTTCGGCAGACACAGTCGCTATCCAGTCATCGAAGAGGACACACCTCGAGTGAGAATCGAACCCCGAGGAACAGTGTTGTGCCAGTAGTGGTGCGTTTCATTGAGTGCAGTAGTGTTGTTCCCTCGTTCCCTTCGACCGGGAATCTTAGCGCATTACAGGGTGCGCGGGACGGGCGTCACCAGCGGGAGCCGTGTCTCGACGTACTCATTCCGAGCCGCGACTCTAACGTACGCCACGTCACAAGTGGGAGTGTGCGACCCACAGCCCCAGGAGGAGGCGGATCGCAAAGCACTGTGTGCCTGCTCCGCCGAGGAGATTCCGAACTCCCGGAAGAGCAATAAAAAACCCGCACATTTGGTCCTTCGAGCCGGATCCTGTTAGAAGATTCCAGAAGTTGAGAAGATGCCAGTCACCCGCTCTCAGAAGAATGCACCCCTGCGACCTCCGTATGAGGGCCCTATGCACGAGGGGTCAGATGATGTTTTAAGGGGACCAGAAGAGTCCAGAAGGGGGTCAGAGCAGATCAGGGGAGAGGCGGAGACCAGAGGAAGGTCAGTTGAGACGGCGTCAGGGTCGGAGGAGGTGTCAACATGGACAACCGACATGGAAAAGAGAACTGCTGCTGGAACCTCAGAAGCGACTGTCGTGATGGCCACGTCCCGTGGTGCGGGACAGAGGAAAGGTAAGGCCATTCAGACGTCATGTACACAAGGTGCATCGGCACAGGCGGTCACAGCACCAGCGAAGACCCTGGTATCTGTGGGAGCCAGAAGGGCTAGTTCGATGCGGACTATGAGTTCCTCTGCTAGAAGACGCGAGTTAGAGGCCAGGGAGGAGCTGGCCCGCCGGGAGCTGGAGAAAGCCGAGGCAGCAGAGAAACTAGCTCGTGTCAGATTAGAGATGGTGCAGTTTGAAGAGGAGGACTCAGTTGATGATGAAGACTTGGAAGACCGAACAGCCCGAGTACAGGAGTGGATCCAGACGTCAATAACAAATGAGAAAAATCAAGTAAAGGTAGAGCCGCGAAGTGAGCAGCTTCCAGAAGACTTCCGGCCAGGCAAGGTGGAACAGAACTCCGGAACCAAGAGGGTTACGGGAGAAATTCAAGCGCTAGCAGACGTGTTAAAGGAAGCCCTTACCACACACGAAAGACCAGCGTTACAACCTAAGTATATCTATGAATTGCCATACTTTGATGGTAACAGCAGAGAGTGGTTGGCCTTCAAGGTGGTGTATGACGATACGGCGCCTATGTTTAGTGATACGCAGAATATGGCACGCTTGAGAAGGGCAGTTAAAGGCAGCGCTAGGGAAGCTATTAAAAGTTTATTGTATTCTGAAGCTTCTCCCTCAGAGGTGATGCAGGCGCTTAAAAGGAGATATGGAAGACCGGACGCGCTGGTGCTAGCAGAATTGGAAAAAGTGAAAGTGTTGCCCAGGATAAGTGATAACCCTAAGGACATATGTATATTCGCTAGCCAAGTGAACAACAGCGTAGCGGCCATCAAGGGGTTAAAGAAGCCACAGTACCTGCACTCACCGGAAATGATGAAACAGATTGTGGAAAAGATGCCGACGGTATTGAAGTTCAGATGGTACGACTTCACTTCTGAAACTGAAGAAGGTGAATTATCAGATTTAACGTTGATGTCCAAATTCCTGAACAAAGAAGCAGACAAGTGCGGTACATACGCAACCCTAGAAGAAAAAGGTGGGTTCAAACGGACACATTGGCAAGCGACATACGCCAGTAAGGAGAGGGACTCAAAGGACAGGGGTATGTGGTCCAAGGAGAAGGTATGCCCTCAGTGTCAAGATGAGCATTCTCTCTTGGACTGTCCGCAGTTCCGGAAGGCGTCAGTGCAAGACCGATGGGCGATTGTAAAAAGGAGCCGTGTCTGTTTCAAGTGCTTGCAAGGAAGACACAGAAAGGAAGGTTGCAAGAAACCACCATGTAAGATGTGTAAAAGATGGCACCATCACATGCTTCACGTGGACTCCGGTCAGGAGCAGGACAGAAACAATGAGGAAGCGGAACAGACAGGAACACCTACGAACATCACGACTCCTGTCAACACAGCAAGGTCAGCAATGGCGTACCTAAAGATGACACCGGTAGAAGTATACGGCCCCAAGGGATCTAAGAAAATCATGGCATTGATGGATGAAGGGTCTACGGTGTCTCTACTGGATGCAGAAGTGGCAGAGCAAATCGGAGCATCAGGTGAAAAGGACGAACTGTCAATTGTAACTATTGGTGGCAGTATTGTAAAGAAGAAAGATTCCCAGAGAATTACTTTGAAGATTAGAGGGATCCACAAAAGTAAGAAGAACACTCTCAGAAACGTACGGACAATGGATAAACTACAGCTTGCGCCACAGTTCTTAGAAAGGAAAAGAATAGAAGAATGCCCTCATCTAGAAGACATCGCCGACAAGCTTTATTATGAGGCAGAGTCACCTCAGCTTCTCATCGGTCAAGATAATTGGGAGTTAATTATATCTCAAGAAGTAAGAAAGGGTAAACCAGGTCAACCAGTTGCTTCCAAGACAGAACTAGGATGGGTGCTTCACGGAGGCGATACAGATGGTACAAGACCAGTACACTTCTTGGGTAGTTGTCGGCACGACAGCAGCAATGTGAAAAAAGAAGAAATTGCCGAAAGGTGCACATCCACTGAGAATCGATTGAAGAACATGAAAAGGAAGATACATAATAATTCTCAGTTAAAGAAAGGCAAGCAGATCCGGTACCCATTTGACAACGGCTATGCAGAAGAGGTCACAGTTCCGAGGTGTCAGGCGTCACTCCGCACCGAGGGGGAGCTGCGCAAGTTCACGAATAAGAGTAAAAACTACCACGTGACCCCTGAAAGGACTACGAAGACAAGCAGAGTGAAACAGAAGAGAAGAAGAAAGCGGCAAAGACGACCTCAAGCACCCGCAGCAAAAGGAACAACTCAACGATGGCAGCAGCAAGATAAGAATCGTCCGAACACGACAAGGGGTGCTGCAACGACCAAAGTTCCTGAGAGGTGCTACGGGTACCAGGACGGTCGCCAATCCAGGAGTTGGTGCGAAGCACGAGGGGGAGAATGTTGGCGACCATCCTGTCTAAGTCACATGACGTCGGCATGGTAAGAAAAAAAATGTTATATTTTACGTTAAGGCAGGTCGATAACTGGGTATTTCACCCTAGTAGTTTTTTGATAACGAAAGTACTGGTGGCGCCGCCTACCACCGAATAGAGGAATACATGGGGGCAATATTGATTATGTAGAAAGCCTCACTAGCACGCTAGCGCCACGCATCGTCGAAAGGATAAACAATACGTAGGTAAATAATAATGATGTACGTAGTTTATGTATTTACTGTAGCTAACATATGGGTGCCATCTAAGAATATTAGATAAATAAGATATAAGCGAATATAAGATACGTAAATAATAGTTATGTAGTATATTCCTATTTACCTCTTAACTTGTAAGTACGTGAGCGCCATCTATTGTGGATTAGAAGAGTTGAGAGGTAGAAGTAATGGCAGTTATATAAATTATATAGGTGGCTCAATTATGTATTACTTTTACATAGCGTGCTAAAGCGATCTATTGTTGAACAGAAGAATACAACATAGTTGTGTAATATATTCCTATTTACCTAAACAGCGTATACGTACGAGAGCGCCATCTATCGTCAAATAGAAGAGTTAAAGATAGTAATGATTAGTTATATAGATTATATAGATGGCTCGATTATATACTTAGTTTATTTTACATAGGCTGCTAGCGCCACCTATCGTCGAAAGGATTAAATGATACGTAGGTAGATAATTATATACGTAGTTTATGTTGTTTATGTATTTTTACCTGAGCTAGCATATGGTTGCCATTTATTATTGAATGGAAGAATATAAGATAGGTAAATAATAGTTGCGTAACATATTCCTATTTACCTTAATAGCGTGCACGTACGTGAGCGCCATCTATCGTCCAATAGAAGAGTTACAGATAGTAATGATTAGTTATACAGATTATATAGATATAGATGGCTCGATTATATACTTACCTTACATAAGCACGCTAACGCCATCTTTTGTCGAAAGGATGTACCTTATCTAGAATATTCGTGATAATATAATTAAATTTAGGCTTTATGGTGTAATAATTAGGCATCTGAAAGGTTTATAATATTCTAGTATATTTTCCTAACACGTACTTATCACCCCCTTGCTATTTGTTATGGTAATTTGAAAAGGTTTGATATTTTATGATAAGGTGATAACAAGTTAATATATAGAAGTCTATGTAAGATTGGTATATAAGCATGTTAGGATATGTGTTTTTAGAAGGATCTAATAAGGTCACAACAATTGTAGCACAGCGGAATCATGTTACCAGAATTTTCCTATGTCGCGATATTATTACGAGAAGATTCTGGAAATGAGATATGCTATTTCACAAGTTTCGCATTATAATTTGGTGTAATTAGTTGAATCTTGTGTAGAAAGTAATTAATAGATGATAACAAACAGAATATAGCATTATCTCTAATAGATATGTAAGAATTTGTGTATAGAACATTTCCAGTTTAATGATTATGTAAAGTTTATGTTCTAGAAACTTTTTTGTTATTAGTGCTACACTTGTTATGTATATGTTATATTATAGAGTAAGTTATGGCGCATCTAATGATATATATAACATGTACATTATGTAAGGATTTAAGTAAATAAAAGGCTTCCAAAGGGTTCGGTACTATGCTAGGTGATTCTCGAAAAGGTTGTATGGTATAAAAGGTATGGCCGTATGTTCGGCAGACACAGTCGCTATCCAGTCATCGAAGAGGACACACCTCGAGTGAGAATCGAACCCCGAGGAACAGTGTTGTGCCAGTAGTGGTGCGTTTCATTGAGTGCAGTAGTGTTGTTCCCTCGTTCCCTTCGACCGGGAATCTTAGCGCATTACAGGGTGCGCGGGACGGGCGTCACCAGCGGGAGCCGTGTCTCGACGTACTCATTCCGAGCCGCGACTCTAACGTACGCCACGTCACAAGTGGGAGTGTGCGACCCACAGCCCCAGGAGGAGGCGGATCGCAAAGCACTGTGTGCCTGCTCCGCCGAGGAGATTCCGAACTCCCGGAAGAGCAATAAAAAACCCGCACAATAATGTTCAGTTGGCCCAATAAAACGGTAGAAACTTTATTGAGGCTTCGATGGAGTTTAGGTGTGAACCCAAAAAGTCACGATTTTCAATTTTATGTCATTTGCCTACACTCTCACACGTTCACGAACACTTAATGGTTAATTATCCACCATAATTACACATTAAACTTCGGAGATATTCAAGAGTGCCGCTGTTGCTCCGATTTCAAAGTCAAAAAATGTTTTATAATGTAAATATAACCCGATAAAATCCGTAAAGCGGTTTTATTTCAATATATTCAATATTCGCGTGTCTCATAAAAAATAGTACTTATCAATACTATCACCACAGCTGACAATCATGATTCATTAATGAGTTATTTAATTTCGAACCTTATATCGCCACGCATGAGTCTTCATTAGATCCTACAAGAAAAGCGATACAAACCATATTTTAGCACAGTGCTGGAACTATTTGCACATTATGATGACAGTTTTAACAGGGCGATGTGCGTAAACAAATTAAATACTTGTTCAGCTTGCTGAAGGACCCCTGAATCTACTAACACGAGACTGACAAATGGGGACCGCAATAAGCAGTTATTAATCTAGAAGAATAACATACCATCACGCCTGTTTTCCCCGAAGTGTTTTAGGCAGAGCCATACTAATGTACACCCACAGTTCGCCGGTATGTTTAGGTCCCATGTAATAGGGGGTGAGGCTATTGTCATTAACCGGGCACAAATTCCAAACTCTGATCTGTTACTGGGAATTTCATAGAAAAACCCAATAACACTTTGAATCTAGAAGAATATCTCTATGTATATCCTGCGAAGGATTTAAAGGTATCTCAACTCTTTATTCATCTAGAGGCGATCAAAATAGACTGACTAGTTACGTAGTAATTCTGCAGCCACAAAACCTACTTTATAAAGTATCGACCCAATAAATTGGCCCTACACTCATTTTCTAAAAAAACATCAATCGTGCTGCAGTAAAACTAATTAACCGTATCACCTGGTTCACTCGATAAGGCGCTGGTCTAATTGCAATTAATTAAACGAAAGCCTTTGTATCGTCCGAGATGAAAATATAGACTTTAGTCTCTAGCTAGACCGTAGGGTTTCAACCGAGAGTCCTTTGTACTTTGTTAAGAAATATATTTTGCAAAGAAATTTACCTATGACGGTTTCTATATTTTTTTCTTGATGATGGAAAGTCGAAAATTATGACGATCATTCTTGCGGGAATACTTAATAGATACCATTTCAAAAATATATCTAAGCAAATTTGGTTTCTTCAGAATTAATGTCATAATTTTTTTTTCCACTGCAGAGCATGAGTCTCCTCTCCGAATGAGAAGGATAAGGCTTACTACGCTAACCTACTGCGGGTTGATAGAATTCTCACACTGTTGAAAAAGTCATCAATGTTTGCTTTAGGATACCGGGTGCCGGAGAACGTAGACAGATCTCCCGCCTCCATCAGGTGCGGGTGATCGACTTGAGGTGTCCGACACCGATCAAATAATGGCCTCAGTAGATGGTATGCATGTTTCCTATACGTGCATTTAAGTGAATGGGAAACACCGCCGCGCCTTTTTAAGGGGTCCGATCCGCACAAACAAACAGATTGTCGCAAACGTCGCAAATCGCATGATTATGGCTTTAGAGCAAGGTAAGGCAAGTTCAGTTAAGGTGCGGTACCCTTTTTACATACTTACATAAGGAAAAATGACGTAAAGAAAATATACAGGCATCCACGATATGCTGTGGTCTTCCTTAGTGTTTAAAATTATTTTTTGTTGGTGGTAAAAGCGATTAGTTACTTTATTTTTGGACCCACTAATTACGTGATTTCATAACAAAAAATTTAGTTACCAATAAAATGAATTGGCAGAAAATAACAAAATGCGCTTATAAAGCTTAAGGGCTCACTGCAAAAAAATAAAATCAGCTCAATTTTTCACGGGAATAATAGAAGGATTTTAACTGAAAAGCAATTTGGATTATTTACTACGGGCTGGGCGCGTCAAAATGTGTTTTTGTTAGTGAATAGTAGTGTTTATGTGAAAGTTTTTGAGTATGTTGCTATCTACATATCGATAAATTAATCAATTTGGTCGAAGGAAAAAAACATAAATCGTAAATTCTGTGCAAAAACGAATCCAATTTTGTATATGTGTAAAAATGAATTCAATAAAAAAATAATACCTCATAAAATAATACCATTTTTAATTAATAATAAAGATAAAAGAAATAAACCTTTTAACTAAAAACTACCACGTTAATAAAATATTAAACGAAATGAAACATTTACAAAATTAGTTTAGTTTTAATTAAGTTATGTCAGTATCAGGATTCGGGTCGTTAATTTAGAGCGGTGACCTAAAGGACATTCTCTGACTTAATTTCGGCTGTAGTTAGATAGTCATGTATATCATTAAGAGGATTATCATATTCAGATTATGAAAGCAAAGACACTTTAGTGTAATTAATCTAGATGTCAAAGATATGTCTACGCATTTTAAGTAACAAATGTTGACGATCTCTTACCAGAGATCAGTAACCTTAACGTTTATGTTACTTTATTAAAAGCTTTTACATGTCAGAAAGAGTCTAGCAACTTATTATGACTTTGTTACATTTTATGAAAAAGGTTTTTATGTACCTAGACTAGACTTTTTACACAAAAAATAATACACTCCATTCAGTACGTAACATTCCGAATCTGATATTCAGAATTCACAGAAATCCGGCGTGGAACAACGCTTACGTTTTGTTTCGCCGAGTGTGAGTTAGGATAACGGAGGCACAAACCCTTCTAGAAGGCCAGCAACTCACTTGCGACACTCTGGTGTTGTGGGAGTCCATGGGCGGTGACATCTCTTATCATCATGCGATTCATTTGCTCGTTTACCTCCTATACCATATAAAAATACAGTATACATACTCGTACATATACTAATATATTGAGCCGATTTAATTGACTATGATACTAATGACGCAGTGATCGGCTTCAGGGCTACGGATCGCGGATTCCTTCCCGCATCCATTCTGCCTACGATGCATGTTTGTGAATTTATTTTAATTTGTAAAAGTATCCACATTATATATGATTTATATTTTTGCGAAAAAAGTATAAATACTGATGATACAAAATAAACATCCAGACAACATTATAATCATAAAATGGTGGGATTCAACAAAAAAGACCTATGTACATATTTAACACTCCATTTACTACCTTACCTATAAGTTATACCTACGCCTAACATACAGAAGAAATTCTACAATAGGTTACTTTTTTAAATATCAAGTTTTCACGGCAGACAGTGCTGGTAGATGACAGTGATTAGGAGAAAGGAGGTAAGGAAATGAACGATATCTCCTTGCGATGAAAGTCGACGGCTGACGGAAATAGACGACTATCTACTTGCCAATGTAGTGCGGGAAGCGTGTTCGATAACTCGAGCATCCTCTCCTATAGAGATGCGCTTATCATTATCGATATAACAGGATATTTCCTGAACGGGTGAATTATTTTGCTCAGAATATAATTTATTTATATTTTAAAATATCGTTATTCCATACTAGGACTTTCTTCTATAACGTAGAAGCGTAAACCGCAGAAAACAATCTGTAAGCTAAACAAATATTTGTTCCGCGCGGAAATAGACCTTAAGCCGATCTACTGCGTCAAAATATATATTTTTTTATATTCGAATTTCAAAATCCTTTTTATTTCAAACATTTCAAGTGGTCTAAATAAAAATAAAATCTTAAATGCATGACATATTACAAATGGCACTTGACCAGAGCGAATTGAAAATTGTGTCATTAAAAACTCGTTACAGGTAACATTGACATACATTAACCAACGTGGACCAATGTTGCCATTTGCATTTTAGCTTTTGTAGTGTAAACACTTTAGTTTCCTTCTGCAAATATTACACCACGCAAAGAAGATAAGTAACCAATCACGCACACAACGCAACTATATCATTACTGTTAAAACTATTCTGCACAAATGACAGACACACACACATTGCATTCGCGGAGTGAGCTCACACCGATTATACAAAAGCATACGATAATTTCGTTACTAATGTTAACAGTTCTCGTGGCGCAACAGAAATCTATTCAGCCTTCCATGAACTGTGGTATGAGATCGAATCACAGATTAACTGAGGTTATACTTTTTGAGATTTTCTAGGTAATTTCGAGTAAGTATAAAGTAATAAAGCATATTTATCTACAAAATGAAGTGATGTTCTGGCCGGGGTTAGAGACACTACTACAAGTTTCTCGCCTACCTTAAATTATTTGCTAGTTTATTGCAGCAAACTACCCGCATTACAAATAATTAAATATGTTCCTGCGTTCAATTGTGAACTTATGTATGAGTCAGTCTGCATTAGCAACTACGCCTAGCCTCCTCCTTTACTTGCACTTTTACGAATTTCGGTTATTGTTTTTTTTTTCATTAAATTGTTTAACTTAGACCATGCATCATTTAACAGTATTCCAAAAAGCTCAGATTGTTGTTTTGCATGAGCAAGTGAAATCGCAAGGCGCCTAATGATATCGGTGAGTAACGTTATTTTTAATAACAATACTTCCTTTTGTATACTTAATTTGTTTAAATAATATTTATTTATAGTTGTTTATTATTAAAATAAAAGAAAATTATAGTTACTTTTATTAATTTAGGTATTATATTTATGTAACCGTAACCCGGTACTTAGTTAAAAGAAACAACTAACATCTATTGCCGGTACTGAGTAGTATCGATATAATATTATCTGTATACTTATAATAATTATATTTAAGTATATCAATATAATATTATCGGTTGTCTCGTTTAACTAGTATTTGTAGATAATGCTGAATAGTTGAAAATAATAGGACATGATATTTATATGTTAGCTGCATAACTACTTAAAATATTTAAAATGTGAATTGTAGTAAACTTCAACTATCAAAAAACAATGAATAAATAACAACAATATTCTTTAATACTTCTTAGAAAAAAATAATACATAAAATTATATATTTATATTTAGTATTATATGTGTAAAACTTATTATATAAATACAATATTACCATTATTTATTAATATTTAAAAACCACTTAATATATTTTTTCCATACTATTGAAAGGAGGTGTAGGTATGTTTAATTCTAATACTTGCAATCATTATTAGTAGAATATAAAAATGAATAGTAGAAAATAATAGGAAATGTTTATATATTTCCTTTTTTTTTATTCTTCTAAAAAATATTTAATTTATTACTTAAGTATATAAATATTGGCTGCATACATATATATAGTAAACATGTTAAAAAACAACTAACAAACAAAAAAATCTACCTACTTAAATAATTACAATATTTTTTTATACTTTTTAGATTTAAAATAATACATAACATTTTATGTGCATATATTTATATTTAGTAATATATGTGCAATAAATATAATATTATCATTATTTTATAAGATTTGAATACTTTATTTCGATATTATTGGATATTTGTTTATATTTTATTTTTATATTTTACTTAAATTAGCTAAACTGTGTTTATATAAATATAATAAAGTAAAACAATTTATATATTGTGTTATTTTTTTATTATTTTATAATTTAGGGAGTTGTATGTTTAATTCTAATATTTTACTTATTTTTTGTAGAGAAAAACCGTTCGTCTTTGGGTGCATCGTCACGCTGATACAGGCGAAGGAAACTGTCGCCTGCCTGGTTCGACAGCATTGGCTTACACAAACGCTTCGCCTAGGCACCGTGAGATAGTTGCCGTTCATAGAGAAGATCCTTTTGCTAAGACCAGCGTAACAGCAGCAGCACATAATGTTTCGCAAACAATACGAAACCACCTACGAGCGGATGGTTTGACATGTCGCAGACCGGCGCGAAAAATTTTATTATCTACGGTGCACCGTGAAAATCGCATTCGCTTCGCGAAAGATTATTTAAACTTTGATTGGCAAAACAATGTCGTTATATTTACAGACGAAAAATGTTTTAAATCGGATAAGGATGGTCGAAAAATATTATGGAGAAAAAAAATGTTATGCTACCCACAGTGCGAGTTGCTTATCCAAACGAGCATATTTATTTTGTGTAATCCAGCTTCTATGTAATCCGGTAATTACGGATCATCTTGAGAAAGTTTAATATCAATAGTCACCGCCGACTTAACGTAAACAACATTTATACAGTGTTAGCGATTTAATTACAGACAACATTTTAACGTAGTTAAACCTTTTATTATCTTAGTAACATTGATAGTAATAATGGAATTTTTATAATATTAATGTATGTAATTATAATGTAATTAATTAATGTATCTTCAAACATTTTAAATCCATGCTGAATATCGATGTAGCAGCATTATTTTTCTATAAAAACATGTAAAATAAGTCGGCGGCAGTGGGTGTGAGTGATGTTATTGTTAATGGTAAAATATTATAATTATGTTTTACCTATGTGACATGGTTATTCACTCCACCCCTTGTTTATTGTAATTGTATAAAAATAAATAATTGTATGGTTTCTTTCTACATTTTATAAGAAAAAAACATTTTAATATTCTGTGTGTGTAATGTGCAATAAAAGATAAAAACAATTTTTTTATTCATTTTTCATTTTATAAATATAGATATGCTGTTTATTTTAGCAAATGGTTTTATTTAGTCAATAAGCTATTTTCAATAGATAAATCTATTTTTGACAAAATCTCAAAAAGAACATATTGTTAACCTTGTGGCTCGAACACCGATCATATAACATGGGAATCTGCTTAGATTACCGTTGCGCCACGAGACACGATAATCTTATGCGCGAAATCGTGTTACGCTTCAATATAATGGGGGCGAGCGCACTCAGCGAATGAGATGTGTGCGTGGCTGTCAACGTGTGGAATAGTTTTAACAGTCATCATATATAATATCATAGTGTGCGTTGGTTACTTGTCTCCTTTGCAGACTGTACTGTACTGTACGAAGTATATCAAATATTCAGTAACTCGCGTATGCAGCAGTTAAAAACGTAACTGTATACTTTAGCTACCTAATAAAAGACTATTACTATTACATACATACCATCACGCCTGTATTCCTCGAAGGGTTAGGCAGAGCCGTGTTAAAGTACATCCACCGTTCGCAAGTATGTTTAGTTCTCATGTAATAAGGGCCGAGCCTATTGCCATTAACAGGGCACTAATCCCAAACTTCGAGCTGCTACTGATAATTTAATAGAAAAACTAAATAACACTGCTCGACCTGGGTATAGAACCCAATATCTCTAACGTAGTAGTCACGCTAAGGACTACTAGGCTAATGAGGCAGTTCAGATATTACTATTATTGCTGTTACCGATATGCTGGTAATAGGGATAGCAAGTATTATGATCTAATTTTGAAGTTGTGACAACTACAAAGTTTATAATAATATAACAGTCCCTTGTATTCTTCTTTGACGGTTCGTTCTGGGCAGAGAAGTCGTGCTCGTTATGTAGTAAAATTGTCAGGAGCAGATGTAACTCGCCTCAAAATATCTCGCGTCGTTTTCTTGTGGTGGACATTTTACTACTAGAATAATAATACATTATGTACACTCAGCAAGGGCCCATCTATACTGAAACCATTATATTAACATATACTATAAGATACCTTCACACCTGTATTCCCCGAAGAATTAAGCAGAAGTGTACTAAAGCCTTTACTTGTTCTTAGTAAATTACATTATACCTAATTACTTCCCAAGTTAACTTAAAGCTAAGTCAAGAACCCCTGGTGGGTAATGGCCTCCTCCAAGGATACCCATACTTCCTTATTCTGAGCTGTTTCGCACCTGGTATATTTAGGTCCCATATAATAGAGGGCGAACCTATCGAGCCATTAACTAGGTACAAATCTAAACTCTAAGCTGTCACTGAACAAAATAATGTATAGGTATTTAAAAATTAAATAGAAAAAAAAAATTCATAATATAATATACATAAACCTATTATACTGTTGCACTGGCTGGGTACGGAACTCCTCTCAGAACTAGAGGGATTAAGCTATAGTCTACCACGCTAGCCTAATGGGTAGACTAACAACAAACAAACAAAAAAATTTGAACTCGAGACTTTTGACTTGGCAATACCATGGTCATATAACTATATAGGCTATCACTGAATTCCTTATAAGATGTAGTCAGTTTCAAAATTATCGTAGAAAAAACCTGATTCATCAAGAAAAAAATAAGCACATCACTGCTTAATTTGTAGATACAGCACTACTGTTATAACATTAACATGATAAAACAATAAGACGGCACATAGGGGCAATATTGGCAGTACCAATGTAACGTGAGCGAAACAAGTCGTGATAAACAAATACTCACTCACACACATACAAGTAACATATACATAAGTACCTACATATTATATATTGTGGTGTATTGTATAGTTTTGTTTTTGTTCCATATGATGATATATCAGTCTGTTTGGTAAAAAATATATGTGAAAAGGTTGGTGACACCATTTATACGTAGTCTGTACTTATTTATGAGTCGAGATCGCACTAGCAAAACTCTAATTTTGTCACGGATTTAGACAATTCAACAAAAACAAAAGAAAAGTATTTTCAAAGAAAAATAAGAATTGATCAATGATAGTGATTAATTAATATCTTAATGTGTTGCCAGATGATGATAAACCATAGCTTAATGCTATTAACTGTGGGTGTATAATAATTATTACGTCATAGTTTCCATATTAAAACTAAAAAATAGTGCTGCAAACATTAATGTGCCAGAATATCCAGAAAAGTAAATCTTAAATATACGAGGCAGACTGCGGCTGCTAAGCAAATGAATTAAATGTAAAAATGCCACATTTTTTCACGCCGAGCTCCGAGCTCACGTAACTCGTCCACTTTTCTCAATCCCTTATTTTAGGCGAGGCGATATAGCAAGCTGTACGGTCTTGCATATCTGATTTCAACTGGCTATTTTAATAGCATACTTTTTGGTTGATTTGCACAAATTTATTCCTAAAGAACGAGGGGAAGGATAGCTTTAATATTTTTTCTACGATACGAATCGTCAATTTCTAAAATAATTTATATAGTAGGCTATTGGCACGTATGTTGGCTTACCTTTTAATAAAATCAATAAAAATGCAAATAAAGTAGAAATATCAATATTTCTGTACAGAGTACCTATATACATTTGAGAAGGCATTAGTATGTTTTTCTAATAAAGTACCTATAAATAAATAAAACATTTATTTCAGTCGATACATGAATAGTCCATATTTTTCCTATGTAGGTACTATATTAGAGAAATATATTATTAAGTAAATTTCTACACAATACACAAAAAAGGTTCCGGTGGTTAAAAAAGTCAGTGCATTTTCGTTCCCGCATCGCTCCGTTCGAGCTACAGACTCCAGAGGGTGTCACCATAATGCCGCGCAAAACTGGGTCACCACAATTATACCTCAGACGCAGCTTGACACAGTTTAATTTATCTAACAAATTAATTCACTTTCACTTGGAAACGTTTGATTAATATCTCAATGTAGGTACACTGTTAAGCAACTCTTACACAGCCATGAAAGTCTTCATGGATATCTGGGGATATTATTTATGTATTCGGATTTGCATTTTGTAATATAAATGTCAGTTTTATAATTTACATCGCCTGAGGAGTCGTGTAGGTTATTCGAGGTGCCCTTAAATCGTAAAGGGCAATCTTACAGGGCTTAATTAGAATTTGACAAGTTGGGGTTTTAATAGACTAAATTGGATGCTATTTGTAAGTATTGCTTAGAATTTCTAGTGCTTTCTATTTACTTTTATGATTAATCATCGTACGCGTTTAATTTTTACTGTTAAATAATCTGATGTTTGATTTTTGTTTTCTTCTTAACGTTTCGTGTGTAAAAATTAAAAAAATATATTTTCGTAATTTTACGACGGTTTATTACTGTACAGTTTTATTCGATTTATACGAGATAATGGGTTTTTCTATGTAATTCTCAGGAGTACTGAACCACCCAATAACTACTGCTCGACCTGGGAATATAACCCAGGACCTTATAGGCTAACAAACCATTTCGAAAAAATCTCACCCCGCAGTTTGAGAACTGTGACCTCATTTGTAGGTACTTTGTTTGGAGACTTTTAATGTTCCTAAATGCCATACGCAAAAGGGAATCATACAAACAAGTTACCAATCTTTATTAAACGTGGCCCTAGGGACTCCAGTTACGTACCATGATGAACGATAGTGCTCTAAAAGCATTTTTTTCTCTCTCCGTACTTTTTCTCTCTTTTATTCGTTCATTGTACGTTTATACGCTGTATAAAAGTTCCGTAAAGTAAAATATTGCGAACATTACGCACTGGAGTTACACTTACAAATGGATGAGTGATGTCTCTTGTCTTGCTTCGGAATTTTACTGTGAATTTATTTGTGTACGTGTTGTTATTTACATAGCACACACTTTTATTTATGTACTAAGTGCGTGAGAAAAATGTTAACAGCCAACTTAATTAATTTATGTAGCAGAACATACCATCACTTAGGGTTAGGGAGAAGGGTACATCAGTACACCTCTAGGTGTATTGATGTAAAATAACCCCCCTATCCCCTCACTACACCTACATCCGCTTAGTTTGGGATACAGTATCAGTACCTAAAGCACAATACATTTTCATTTATGTCTATTTTAAGTCACATTGTGAACTGTATAATTTGCGACAATAAAGATTATTTATTTATTTATTTACTGATGTGCGTATAGTTCGCTAGTATTGTAGGCCCCATGTAATAAAGGGTGGGAACGTAATAACTCGCCGACCTGGGTACCGAACCTAGGAACGTAGCGGTCGCACTCAGGACCACTAAGCTAATGAGGTAAATATGTAATGAAACAAATGATTTAACTCTTCTACTTTTACAAGTCAGTCATCTTTATGGAATAAGGGGGGGGGGGGAGGGCAAACGAGGAGACGGATCACCTGATGGTAAGCAATTACCGCCGCTCATGCAACACCAGAGGAGTCACAAGTGCGTTGCCCGCCGTTTTAGAGGGTTGGGACCTCCGGTATCCTCACTCACTCGGCAAAACACAATGGAAGCGTTGTTTCACGCCGGTTTTCTGTGTGTATCCGTGGTATCCGTGCCGAAGCAGGTTCTTCCACATAAAATAACAATAAAAAAACATCAGTTGAAAACAGTAAAATAAGCACCAAAATTTGTGCGATCCTTAGATTAAACTAGTGTGACTCATTCAGTAACAACGCGTAGTGATTAACTAATCCGTCATGCTAACCACGTTCTCATAGCATATTAACATCTGCTACGGCGTAGTTGACGTAGGCATGACAGCTACGTCGTAGCAAGCACGTTAAATTTACTATCCCCATACAATTAGAAATGTCGTGAAATAAGCTTTAAAAAGCACTAGTCTCTTTAGAATATCTTAAATGATATGTGAAATTGTACTCAATAAATTTAAAGCACTTTTTTTCTGTTGTATAGAAGATCACAGACACATTTCCAAACCCTTCCTTTTGAGTGAACACTTGGATATTGAATCGTTATTATCAAATCGCTTGGAAATCCATTGAGACCTTAGATTACTTGTAATAAAACTGTCTAAAATACAACAATGTTTGGCATATAATGTAAACACAGTCCGTCTGTTGTGGAATTGATTGGTTGTTTGATATATAATATACTAATAAAATGTATTGATAAATTTCGTAGATTAAACATTTTGCTCAAAGTGTTGCCCTATAATAAATATATATACCTGAAGTAATATACAGATAAAAATATGACGCAGTTAATTTACTTAATGTCTGTCTTGCTGTTTTGCATAATTGCTTATTTTTTCATAAAACATCTCTATCCATATAATTTCACGCCTAAACTGCTGAAAAGATTTCAATAAAATTTGACAAGGCAATAGATTGCATCCTGAGGAATGACAAAGCTATCATTTGTCACAAAAAAAATCCTGGAAAGTGAAACAGATAGTCCGCAATAAAACTTCACATAAAGAATTAATATTCAAGTAATAAAAACTTCGAAGAGAACAAAGATAAGAGCGTATCAACAAGAGATCTCGTTCAAACGATGTCGACCTATTAGATAGGTTGAAAGCAATTAAAACTGTCTCTCAAGTTTGTCCTTAAAGTCGGTGCTAAATGGAGAACTGAAGTCGACCCAATATTTTATAGTGAACGAGGAATTTGATCGATCGATTTCATGGCTAACGAATAATAAATTGATCGCAGAAAAAAAAGTATTATTATTACAATTATTAAATGCTTCTGAAAAGTAGCAACATAAGAAAAATAATTGAGCAAAATCTTTTTTTTTAACCTTATATTTTCTTCCATATCATGGGTGCGTTGACAAATACAAATTTAACATACTCAAATAACTAGACAGGATGAATGCACGCAGGTCTTATCTTATCTTATCTTGTGTAGGGCCGAGGCAGCAAGGTCTCAGTGCACTTCGACCCAATGGTATCTTTTGTGCTTCCCCTAGATAACTTATTCCTCATCCCCTCCCAGTTCTACAAACAGCTCTTCCATGAGCTTTATAGTGAGGCCTGGGGGTATGAGTCTGTAGTCCTCTGGTCTTGGACACGCAGGTCTTACACATAGGTATCCCGGAGCCTGTCCTCATAATGTGCGGGAAACGGCCACCGTGTGGTTTTAGTCGATAGGAGTCCGACATAACCATCGTGTATCCATGAGGATTTACACACGAGATAAAAGAAAAAAAAAAGGTCTTACACATAGGTATTTATTCCTTACGGGGCCGAGCCCAAAGCACGTAGCGTTAAAGCCGATCGCTCAACCACTACGCTAAACGTGCTGTTAAAAACAAATAACAAACGAAATACATAGGCACATAAAATAAATTAATGGAAGTCTTTCACGTGGGAGAGCCATGCTTCGGCACGAATGGGCCGGCTCGACCGGAGTGATAGGTACCACGACCTCACAGAAAACCGGCGTGAAGCAACGCTTGCGTTGGGTTTCGCCGAGTGAATGAGATTACCGGAGGCCCAAACCCTTTTAAAAGGCGGGCAACGCACTTGTGACTCCTCTCGTGTTGCGGGTGTCCATGGGCGGCGGTTATCGCTTACCATCAGGTGATCCGTCTGCTCGTTTACTACCCTATCCCATAAAAAAAGTCTAATGTACAGTCCTTCTCTCAAGCCATAATAGGGATTTAATTTCTTTAAAAACTGTCTTCTTTTCTATATTAAAAGCCCTCGTGAAACTAGAGCGGTAATTTATTATTTTACCGCGGGGATTACGTAGTTATTTTAATTAAGGTCACTATTTCCTTCAACAAAATTGCTTCTACTAACCCTTTAGAAGTTGAACAGCGTCTTAAGAAGTAAGAAGAGCTATTTCAGAATGAGTCTATGAAGCGACTGTTTTTGAAGGAGTTGAGAGAATAATGTATTTTAAATATTTATCTAAGATTTCATCTAGTCAGTCTGAAGTTAATCCACTTACATTTTTCTATTTAATTGCATATTTATAATACACAAGCTGATGCCTGCGGTTTCACTCGCTTCCCTGAAAGATTAAATTTTGACATAGTGATTAAGGTGGTCGGTGTGGTCACTGTATCACTACCGTCGCGCCGCTGTTGTGGGTTCGATTCCCTGCCGAGACAGCGAATATTTATGTGTTGTATCAATAAGATTAAATAGTTTAAACTTAAGGAGGATAGTACCTACAGATATATTCATTTAAATTCGTCTACCTAAGACGACATGACATTTTTAAGTGATTTGATGCTTATAAGAACACAATTGTGTACCGCACTAGCGTCCATTAAATACCAAGCCATTAGCCACTTACCACGAAACCTACACGAAACGATTCTTTACATTCAAAGAGCCGTATTTTCAACTGCTGTCGGTCTAAATCACGGGCCAAGTTTGTCATTCGCAAAGTTACGGGGCGGGACGTCGACCTAGAAACGGTACACTTACGCAGACAAGTTTTTCAATAAGAGCCTTTTGAGCACACGGTGATGGGAAAGTTTGTTTACACGTCCCTAAACGTGCTGCTACGTGTAATTGGTGTGATAATAGCAGCTGACACCTTTTAGGATAAAAGTTAAAAGGATTCAAAGAAAACCAGCGTGACACAACATTTAAGTTGTGTTTGTTTATTTTTTTCATTTACCGAATGAGTTAGGATACCGGAGGCCCAAACCCTTTTAAAAGGCGGGCAACGCACTGTCGACTCCTCTGGTGTTGCAGGTGTCCATGGGTGATCCAACTGCTCGTTTGCCCCCCTATCCCATAAAAAAAACCTTCCAAGTAAATCATAACCGTTTTTAATATACACTATTTAATTATATTAAAAACGTCATCGCAGACTGGACAGACTGGACGAGTTCTGTTTCTAGAATCAGGTGTGATGGTATATTAGGTAATTTACCATCACACCACACCTGATTCTAGAAACAGAACTCGTCCAGTCTGCCTGGCATGTTTTCTTTTAACTGGGAACGAAACCAAATTCTTAACCTAATCGAACTCACGACCATGAAATGATTACATCAATAAGACACTTACAACATTTTAGATATATATCACACATAATGGTACGATATTAATTACTAAAAATACGTAGAAGTTCCAAAAAAATATTACTAAAGTCCGTTCTTGAATCAAATTCAATAAAAAAAAACTGATATAAAGACGTATAACGTAAATCTACATCTACCTACTTTGTAACACTTCCAAGAATACCTAGAAAATAGTCTTGAGATATTCCACCCATAAAAATTCAGACAGCGCCATATATATTCAAAAACAAAATGGCTTTCAGGTCACAGCTTTAATATTGAGAAGTGTACCATAAGTGCAAACATAAAACGATGTTATTATGTCGTACGAAACAAAAGTCAAAACATTTTCCTCAGCCATAAGGTATTAACCTAAATAACAAGCTTGTACCTTTCGATAAACTTCTGGGGAGCTCATCAAAGCTTCTAGAGTTTGGTGACATGTTCGTCAAACTTATGATGTGTCGTAGGATTACTTTATGGATGTCTCCAAAGTTTTATCCAGTCTTAAAAATATATGTCGGAGAGAGTCATGATTACGGAACGTCTATAGACTAATTGCGACGCTAGCGCACCTGGTGGCAATAAATGGTATCAATGACGTCACAGTTAGAAGGGGAAATCTACTGATATCTAATATCTATCTATACTAATATATAAAGCTGAAGAGTTTGTTTGTTTACTTGAACGCGCTAATCTCAGGAACTACTGGTCCGATTTGAAAAATTATTTCAGTGTTAGATAGTCTATTTATTGAGGAAGGCTATAGGCTATATATCATTACGCTACGCGGACGAAGTCGCGGGCAGAAGCTAGTTACTAATATAGCTGGAGCGTTTGTTTGTTTGTTTGCTTGAACGCGCTAATCTCAGGAACTACTGATCCGATTTGAATAATTCTTTCAGTGTTAGATAGCCCATTTATTGAGAAAGGCTATAGGCTATATATCATCACGCTACGCGGACGAAGTCGCGGGCAGAAGCTAGTCTATAATATTATAGGTACTCTATAAGCATAGATCAATATAGAGATAGTTGGGGAACTCACTGCAGCGGTGAAGCCAAGCTGCCGAGTCACACTTTACATCCAGGGTTCCACTTCTGAGTACGTCGGTGTATTAGGTCGATATGACGTGACATAATATATGAGACAGGTATAGCGTTCTCTGACATATAATTTGTATGTATCCTAGTATATATTACGAAAGGACTCGTGGCTAAGCAAAAACAACACTAATTAGTCGATCTGGAGGTTTAAGCTACACGTACAGCTACAGTATTTTAATAGATGAGTAATATTTTGGCACATCGAGACCACTCCGTAGTTAGGAGCCTAATACTTAGCCTCAAACTACATGGTATGGACGTTGAAATCAAACAAATACTGCATTTATTACAAGTAGATAGTATCGACAATTGTATACCCCCTTTTCGGAGTGGAAATACGGCTCTTAATTAAGAAAGTCAACCGTCCGGATGGGTACACCCCTCGTCTTATCGCACCACTCCGTAATTGGAGTGACATCAACCAGAACACACTACATTCATTGATTAATGATAAATGATATAGCTCTTTTCGGATGAAAACGATTTGTTTAACAGTAATATTAAACATACTTTTAAAAGTATAGGTCCATTCCGTAAATATATCTACTCAATCTAACAAAGTAACGAACCGAAAGTTTTTCTTTCTTCTTCTTTCTTCTAACCGTCTTAAATCGAAATAGGTTCACACAACAGATATGTACAAACATACATATAAACAAATAATTTAAAAACCTATATTTTAGTCATTTTTTGCATTTTCCATGCTAAGATTATAACGTAATTTTAGTGAAAGAAAAATATGACTGCAAAAAGGATTCTAACCTGCTTCTTCTGGTTAGATATACCAGACGCTAAGTCACCGAGAGTGGCAGGTTCGAATCCTTCCCGCAGTCATATTTCCCTTCACTTATATTATTTAAGAACCTTCAAAATTAAAAAGCATAGAAAACTTCGAAACTATTCATAACTAAAAACAAATACTTTAGAACTTATATGAAGTGTTGGTAAAAAAATATATTACAATTGTGTATTACATTGAAAACTAGAAGAGATTATTCTAGAAAGTCATTGATCAGCGTTTCACGATATCAATAAATAGAAAAAGAACTGATATCACATAGAAATATATCGAATAAAGTAGATAAAAAATAACTACATATCTGCTACCGACAGATTAACGCTGCTTACTTATATGGTGATAAAAAGTTTTTCTGAAATGAAGGTTAAAAATTCAATGAAGGTAAAATTACAGATGAATCGAGATATTTCTTCTTTTTATAAAAAGTATACAATACATAGCGGGCGTACACTCGCATTGCCCATTCTTATACCTACATGTACATTTAAACAAATTAGTAATTTTTCTTACACCTCAATCTCATTAAAATCTTTACTACTTAGAACGTATCAGAACTTTAAATATTACCTTTGTTTGAAAGAATGAAATAGCTATAATCAGCGAACTAAGACCTGTGAAAAAATTACAAGTGTCAGAGACTCAAGTAATAAATTCTAGAACTTTCCATTGGATTATTTTTAAACCGCTGACTTTAAGTTTATACGGGTTTTATTTCTTCAAGCAACTGCGTGGAACTCAGCTGCTAGATTCTTTTACTAGAAAGGTCCTTTGATCCTTAAGCCGTTGGTTCTTAGAAAAACGGTGTAATTTATGGTAACAATTTTATTAACTTTTTCTCTAATGGAATTGTTTTAAAGCACTGGTGGTGTTTGTTCTTTGTATTAGTACTACTCCGACCTGTTGCAAAGGGTTAACATAGTTTACAACATCCGTTTTAAGTATAATACCTCATTGTTTGATTCAAAGATGGTAGGACTCCACTCGTGGAATTTGTGTGGTACCACTGCAATGCCAACTATTCTGCCGCTGAGCAATAAAAAGAATAAAAAAATTAAAACTCTTTTAGTTAAGTGGCAATAGCCACCCAACAAATACATTTTATATGCAGCACTTATGCCTGTTTGTCATCTTATTACAATAAAAAAATAATTATATTTTATTGTAATCCTTCAAATGTGTTTAATCCTAATAATCTCAATAATTAAATTATAATTTTATTATCGAACTTTACATGAATGCTGGTTGGCCCGTAATTGGCTTGTGTATAAGACGGAGGCCACTTTGTGTATATTTAAACTATAAGCGTTGTATGCATAAGCTGTGGGAAAACCTTATTAAATAAATAAATAAATAAATAATTCGGAAATAATGACTCCATACTGCTTCGTTTCAATTTATGAAAATTGAGATATTAATCTTTAACGCATCGACATAAAAAACCCTTCCTTTCCTTCCTTCCATTTCAATATGTAAATTTCTTTAATTCTAATGGTTTTTATAATATTTCTGGAACACTGAAAAACTGGATGTTTAAGGCATTTTTAAATTGGAAAATTGTCATCGGTTTTCCTTACATACCTCTATATTTTTGTTGATTATTTAAGCAAATGTAAATTTTACACCAACATCAAGCTTCACGGCAATTCACGTGTAAGCAGACATAACAATAGATTATATATTCCTTTTAATGAAGCAACTATGTAGGTATAATCCCAAACAAAATGCCTGCAGAATTATCCCTCATCAAACAAGGGAATTCAGTCGTTTATCTCCGGTACAAAATTAGGGGACTTGTAAAAACTAATTGGGATACGATGCAAATGACCGCTTTAGGGGCACTCAACCTCGGCCAGGCGACACAAACTGTTTTCAATGTAAATGAAGCCAGGATGCTCCAAGTTCATCTATAGCCATTGAAAAAACAACGCAATCCTAGAGATACTTGTTTTGCTTAGTTTTATAGAGACCCCTCATATTACATTTTGCTAAATATCTCCTAAACACAGACATTTGCCGATCACAATTTTATTGCATTAGTATGATTATTATATTTCACTAAAACATTTCAGTAATACCAACCTGAAATTATTTATCTCAATAATACGCAGAGACAAAATTCTAAATTAGATTTCTCCATGGTTTCCAAAAGACAAGTACATAATATCGTTATGTAAATAGCCACTTATGTATAACTGACTAGCTTAACTCACTTGACCGATTTCGATAAATTAGGGTTCATTCGATTTGGCCCAGACACGCAACATTGGCAAAAGTAGGTTGCCCACAAAAAGAATTGAATACTAAGATAAAAATAATTTTAAAATCTTCATAGTCCTAATACCTATTCGGCTAGAACCAATACTTGGTGTAGCACAATCACATTGAAAAATAAGCCGCAATTAAATTTGGAATACTTATGAAAAAAATACTTGAGAATGTTACATTTTTATTTATTTTTTAAATAATAAGCGACAAAGGTATGGATTACAAATATTTATAATGAGACTTGGAATTTAAGAAAGTTATAATGATAACACTATCAATCTAAATTGTTTTCAAAGCAATCGAGGGCTTACTTTCGGAGCCGAATAAAATCGATCGATAGAGATCCTTGGCACATGCATAATTTATCAGTGAAAAGTCCATATAAACCAACCGAAATCTGTAACATTAAATCCATCATCCATAAATTATCCTATCGCCCTTGGTTTCACTCGCATTCCGAAAAGAATATTTACAAATATATAATCAACCCATTATATGTCCCACTGCTGGGCACGGGTCTCCTCACACAATGAGAGGTATTAGTCCACCACGCTAGCCTAATGCGGGTTGGTAGACTTCACACGCCTTCGAGAAAATCTCTCAGGCGTGCAGGTTTCCTCACGATGTTTTCCTTCACCGTTTAAGCGCGTGATAATTAACTATTAATACGCACATAACTTTGAAAAGTCAGAGGTGCGTGCCTTGGATTTGAATTCGAGACCTTTGACTTGGCAGTCTATTTACACTTTTTTTTTTTTTTAAACTTGACCAAAGTCTTTCCTCGGTCTGATATTACATAACATACCATCTCGCCTCTATTCCTTAAAAAGCAGTGACCTACTTATGTACACCCGGTACCCTTTTGCCGGTATGTTTAGATCCCATGTAAAAGGACGTGAGCCTATTGCCATTAACTGGGCACAAATCCCAAACTCCAAGCTGTTATTGAGAATTTCAAAGAAAAACCCAATAACACTGCTCGATCTGGGAATCAAACCCAGGACCTCTCGGGTAGCAGTCACGCTCAGGACCACTAGACTAATAAGTCATGTTAATCAATGTTATTACATCCTCCTTAAATTTAGTTGTGAAAAGTTAAAAGACCTATGTTCACATTTATAATATTAATACATGGAATAAATGGGCCCTCATTAATGGATTAACCTAATTTGAGGAATATAAAAATATAGTAATACAATGATGGCAAATAAGGTGATTGATGACGGTGTTTGCTCAATAGCTTCTATCTTTTATCGTATCGTAATGTAAACAACTTACACATCATCCACGGAAATCAAATTATTAACATAATTCTTTTTTTTTATGGGATAGGGGAGCAAACGAGCAGATGGATCACTTGATGGTAAGCGATAACCGCCGCCCATGGACACCCGCAACACCAGAGTCACAAGTGCGTTGCCCGCCTTTTAAAATGGTTTGGGCCTCCGGTAACCTCATTAACTCGGCGAAACAAAACGCAAGCGTTGCTTCACGCCTGTTTTCTGTGAGGCCGTGGTATCATTCTTTCACCAAAACCAGTAGAAAAAAAATACAGTGTAAAAATCACAGTCCAAAAATATCTGTACTAATTTCACAGCGACACATTGTTTACAAAAGAAGATAATGAACGGGAAATCTCGTGCTATGAAGCTGTATAGTGTGTAATAAAGTTTGTGCTCATAACGAAAGTTAATCCGATAAAACCGACGAATATCCGGAGCGGCATGTGAAAATGTCCATAGTTGCATCGCACAGACTTGGCAGCCAATAAACTCTGTTATAGAAGCAGTATAATATACCATTGTCTAGTGTCGTAGCGGGCGCCTCTCCCAGACCGAGATTGCTATGAATAATG
Source organism: Acronicta leporina (assembly GCA_947256265.1). NCBI lineage: Eukaryota > Metazoa > Arthropoda > Insecta > Lepidoptera > Noctuidae > Acronicta > Acronicta leporina. Next base: position 10,521,310 of record OX366521.1, read on the forward strand.
CCACAGTGTACTAAGGACAGTAGTCCAGTTTCGCCCCAAAATGGATTGTTACGTCGTCCTCACGTAAACTCTTGTTAGAACAGACGCGTCTATGAACGTCTGTTATACGGAGATATAACATGTAAAGCGTTTCAGACTTTAAATAATGCTTTTGTGCGATAGTTCTAGAACAATGCCTTTGGGTTTACTCGCTTAAATGTATGGATGTCTCTTCGTTTATATCAGTTGTCAATTATGGAGTCTATTAGTGACATACTGATTGATACCCACAAGCCACAAGGGATCTACTTGACTTTCTGATGCCAGCAATCTGCACTAAATTTTTTGTAAATATCAAATTCGAGTAATATTTTACATAAAAAATTGACAATAAAAATTTCGACATGTGGCAACTGTGGGACTTGCGGTGGCTTAGAGGTCATAGCGTCTGGCGTACACAGAAGACGCAGGTTGGAATCCTGCTTGCAAATGGAATTTTTCCTTCACTAAAATAACTTTTTTTTTATAACTTTATAATCTTAGCATGAAAAATGGATCATTTATAATAAAAATATTTACAGGGAGACATTTAATTTATTGGTAAACTTTTACAAATTTAACTTCCAAAGATTTTAACATTTTTTTAATTGTTATTAAGTGTCAAAAAAACGTAATACCTACCAAAATAACTCGTAACCCCAAATATATTTTATAAAATTGTGTTATTATTCGTATCGAGATTCCTTTAATCTAGGTTCCTACAATACCATTTTGTCTACTACTACTTCAATGGAAGTAAACGACCGGGAAATCGTTCCAAACTTGGTAAAGTTATCAAATTGCATAAAAAATTGCATTCGCTTACATTTATTTTTAGTGAAGTATTTTGGATGAAATGGTAGGCTGGAATTAACAGTAACGGAATCCGAATAATAACACACTTCATTTTTTTTTTTTTAATTACGATTTATTTTCGCATTACATTTGTATTGGAAATTCGGTCCGCTTGACTCATAAACCAATTTTTTAAATTAAAGTTGCTACTGAAAACTTCGTAATAAAACACAATTACACTGATAAGCCTAACCCTAAAAACACTGCTTAACCCTTCGGCGAATACAGGCCTGGTATGTTATAATAAGTTACAATACATTGTGTCTCATGCGAACTTCAACTGTATTGTCCATACTGCGGGGTTCAATGCGCTACTGAATTCATCATCTCTGCATGTCAGGTCACAGCGACCGCTAGCCGCAATATTTCGGCCATATATATATATATATATTCTATATTCAAATTATCCGAAATTGGAGCTAGTTTACATTGCGTCTTAGTATTGTGGCTAGCCCAATAATGTAAGCTGTGATCTGAACTCTCCCCTTTGTATTTCAATGATTTAATTGTGTACCCTCTGTTACGTTACCAATTGCGTTGTGATGCAGAAAATCTCGAAGGCCAAAGGCTATTTCTCATGAAAATAAAAAACTTTAGTAATTTATTTTACAACCGTGGATGAAAAATATATGTTATTTAGTTAATCCATACACATCTGTTAGGGCCGATTTTCTGATTTATTAACATAACTTAGAATCAATCCTGTTCGAGGCGACAATCATCATGGCAACTTGCTTTCTAATGGAGGAACAGTATTTTTTAACATTTTCCTCGACTAACATTTCGAATGCAAGACGTCCGTAGACGTAGATCAAAACAGTAGCGGTTACAACGACTAAACTAAAGAAGTCTATTAATTTAGAGGCTGTTTATTAAGTTGGCCGGTTATTAATACATAAAGTAATCTTAATAAATAAAAAAGTATAAAAAGTTACATAATTAAAAAGTTGATAATTAAATACTCAATAGCAAATGCCAAAACTCAAGCATAATTCGATAAAGTAATTGAAGCTCTCTGAAACATTTCAATCTAAATGTTAATAATTCAACGATGATGGGAATTGCACCTTTTGCATACATTCCGACCAAAGCACGTTGGCAAATCCTAATCCTAATTGGGAAATTAATTATTAATTGTATCCCTAATGGATTCCGGAGGGACTATTACATTAGTATATTTGGGATTACGGATATTATACAACTGTGTGGGGTTTAAGCACCTATAGAGTTAAGATACTGCAGCAATCATTTATTAAGCGGTAGGTTCTCATTACAGTCGCTTCGAAAATTGCGATATTAGGTAGACTGGAAGCCGACCACAACATAATTTGCCATTTCTCTAAGATTGGGATATGCGTGTGCGTCTCTAAGAGAAGAGTAATTGTATGACAATAAAATCTTTTCATAGTCGATTTTCTACTCTTCTCTGAAACCTATCTGATAAATTTCAACCTTCTAAGCTTCATACATTCTTCTCAGTTGTGGCGTACATCAAGAATCATATCACCATAACTATAGGGTGTAGGTGCATCACATCATCAGGGCAACCACAATATATAACGGTCGCAGTGACACTAAATAAATTAAAGGGTAAGGATAGATAGATATATAGATAGATAAGATAGATAGTTAGATATATTTATTTAATAAATAATAATAATAATAAATATTCTGCGACATTATACACATCACCATCTAGTCCCAAACTAAGCAGAGCTTGTACTATGGGTACTAGACAATGGATATAATACTTATATACTTTTTTTTTGTAAATACATACTTATAATACATAAGAAACACCTAGACCAACACAAACACTTATATTCATCACATAAATATTTGTGCCCTGTGGGAATCGAACCCACGACCTCGTGGTCAGCAGTCCGGTACTCGAACCACTAAACCACACAGGTCGTCATTTATTCATTCACATTAAAATTTGTGTGTGAGCGTGTGTGTGTGTGAGAGAGAGAGACAGAGAGAGGGAGCGCGCGTATGTGTGTGTGTGTGTGAGCGTGTGTGTGAGCGTGCGTGCAAGTGTTTAAGAAAATCATCGTTTGTTCAGGTCGTCATTAATATTGGTAAGAAGTAGCTTTCTGTACGTATTTGTCTTGGTGTCAAAAATATCCAAATTACAGTATTTTTTATTATAGCATTTCAGTCCGGTGGTAGTCCGGGTGGCATGTGGCCAATAAGGGTTTGACGCGACTTGTCGTGCCTTGACTTGTGTTGTGCGCGGATAATAGCGGAAAACACTTTATCGCTCGGTATGCCACCAATTTTGAGACCAAATATAACATGGTAACTGCCTCATTAGCCGTGTGGTCCTGAGTGCGCCTGCTACGCTAGAGGTCCTGGGTTCGATACCCAGGTCGATCAGTGTTATTGGGTTTTTCTATGAAATTCCCAGTAGCAGCTCGGAGATAGGAATTTGTGCCCGGTTAATGGCAATAGGCTCGCCCCCTATTACATGCGCCTAAAACATACCGGCGATCTGTGGGTGTACATTAGTACACCTCTGCCTAACCCTTCGGGGAATACAGGCGTGATGGTATGTTATATAACATGGTATAAAAATTATTGGAATCCATTCAGTTACTTATTCTGAACAAACCGTATTTAAGTTTCGGGTATACTAAACATAATGTGGTAGATGTTTTGAACTCAAAAACCTCCCTTAACTCGTCACAGACTCAAAATATTGTACAACATAAACAGTTTGTCCCAACACAAACACATCCCGCTCACCCTCTCGGCGTGTCATTTCCGAACCCAGTCTGCAACTCGGGCAAGTTAAATCGCGACAATTCGCATTTATATGACCGGCATAACCCGGGTTCCGTTGCTTTGTCTCACCGTATTGCAGGGCAAGTTTTACCCAACTAGGTGGAAGAGAAATGGTGGGTAATGTGTTTGGTTGTGGTGTTTTGTTCGGAGGGAAGTCTGTGTATGAATGGACAATAAGGGGTAGTTAAGTGAATCAAAAAGACTCGGGTATAGTTGATGTACTAGACATAAAAAATAATACTTATTCTGTTTCAAGAGCAAATTACTGCACGTTTGGTATAGCAGTAGAGGTGTAACTAATATATTCGTAATAGGTATAGATATTATGATACGAGCTGTATATTCACTTTAGTTTATATTAGTTTAGCATAGACTATTACCAGATATTAGTCAAATAATAGGCATACGGAGAGATCAGTCCACTCTAACATAATATTGATATCGTACTACCTATTCTGAGAATAGTTACGATATCAATTTTATGTTAGAGTTAACGAATACGGAGAGAATATGAATCTCAAAATGGCTGACTAATATTTGACTATTACCCAGTAATAGGTATGGTATGCTAATATGGCTTAGTGAATATATTCAATAATAGTATTACTTAAATATCACCCTAATATAACACCTCTATATAGCAGATTCGCCAATACTGTTGCACCCAAATGTTGTGACTTCGATGTAAACCAGAGGCAAATAATTGTATGATCCACAGATGATTGTTTCTAGTCTATGTGTACAAAAACAGTAACTGTAAATAAATATTGGATAAATAGCCTGATGCCTAAAAGTCTGACAACTAGATTAATCAGGTGGCAAACACGATATTGAATACTGATAAGCAGTTAAAATATTTAGACTAGAAGTAAATATGGCCTCTAACAGATTTGGAAAAAAGCTAGGTGGATCATAAATTCATACCATTTTTTTAAATTCAATTAGGCCATATTTACTTTTGATATTTCAAGAACTACATGAACGTTTCCAAAAAATTGATCTTATGGGGAAGAGTCGGCAAGAAAATCCTTAGATACTCCTTTAAAATATTGATATTTTTCTTTTTTCACAATTTTACATAATAATGTGGTATTGTTTCTCGCGTCACGACTTCTTTTCAGGGATTATATACCTATACAATATAATTATTTTTATATATAGGTACATAATGTCAGTTAGTCAGTTTGTTATCTATATAATAGATACTTATTAAAATCACGTATAAAATAAATATCATGATAGAGACGTAAAAAAGTTCAGTATGATAAGTGAGGCAAAGTTTTGATTGAAGACTGCGAGCAAAATCTGGGCGGTATCCTTTCCGGTTTAGTAATAATCCTTTTTGTCATTCTTGTACATTAATATTATGTAATTCATCTTTTATTTTAATTGTGCTGAGTATAATATTAAATAGGTACACAATTTTCGCAATAAAAAACATGGCAAAATTGCTTACAACCAGCTTAGCAGAATAGAACAAAAAAGCATTGTTGAACTAAAACTTATTTCAGCAAAACTTTTTACAAATAAGTGTATAATAAAGCCATTTTTCTAAGCCAAACAAAGCACTAGGAGAGTGAATTAACATACAAATAGTGGTTTGTTGTTCGTGTGACGCGATACTCGTGCCTTTTACTGCAATTACACTGGTCGAAAAAGCAACCAATTATAAATGGTTACTATATGTTTTTGTTAGAAAAAGATTTTGGTAAATATATTATATTGTTTTCTATTTTGCTGTTGAAAACGGATAGGTTTTGGGAGAAAGCATTTTGAATGAAAAGTAAATTAATTAATGAATATCTAAATAAATTGAAATAGATGAACGGTTTTTCGTTCTTTGTTACAACAACAAAGCATTCAAAATATGCAATGTATCCTTTGAAAAGTTATTTTTTATTTGAAGCTACATAAGTATTTCTGCACATAACGCAATACCATATACCATATCACCTCTCACTCCCCGCTGCCCTCACAATGTCGTCCAACCATCGTGTAATACTATGAAAAAATTATCTAGCATCAACCTTAGTCCTATAAAGTTTAGCAATATTTTACCAGGATCTGATAAAAGACTTAGCCAGTCCATAACTAACCTTAAATACTCTGAAATATTTGAGATCTAGCCTATCTTGGGACAAAAAAGCGGTCTTATTTTGGCACTGAGGTGAAACTTTGTCCTCAGATTTGGGGTCTTATCACAAAGCGCTTATGTTTGGGGCTAATATAAAAAAACTTTTTCGGTTTCCTTTAGCCAGAATTTTTATGTAACATTCTTTTGCTGTTGTATGTTGCGTTCCGACAGCCTAATTTGGGCGGATAACTTGTTGGTTTTCCATCACTTACGAATAAGGTTAAATATCATTTGCCAAGAGTAACTTGTATTTAGCTTCATTTTGTCACTTTGAATCAGGAGTGAAAAGGCTATTTGTAGGTTCTACATCGTCGCTTGAGTGGTCACACGATAAAACTATTGATTTTATGATTCTCATATTATACCCTACTGATAACATAATATAAACGTAATATTACATGCCATCACGCATGTATGTTTTAGGTTTTATATAATAGGGGGTGAGCTCTAGCCATTATCAAAAATTCAAAATCTATGGTTAGAGATTCATAGTAGAATTGAATGATACCTGGATACCTTGAACCTCACGTGACGTCGTATAGTGTCATTCCAAGAGGCCATGTTACCTATTGCTATCGCTTTACGGTTGAGAAAGAGAGAGGAAAGAGAGAAAAAGAGAGAGGAGAGAGAGAGAGAGGGTTGCTGCTCAACTCTCATAAAATAAAAATCATCATTCAGTTCGTAATATATTGGGTTTTTCCATACAATTCTTTGTACCTATGTACCTTTGTATCTAGTATTAATTTGTCGGAATACAATAATATAACGTTCTGTGGCGTCATATTTATTGTTCATGTAATCCATGAAGATTTCTTCACCCGAGAAAAAGATGGATTCGCAAAAACAAAAGTCCATTTATAGAACACAGTATGTCATGAGACTTTAAGGGTCGCGGTTGGAAAATCATCAAGCTAAATATCCAACAATTTTAGTAGTCGATCATTTTCAACCTTATAATTAAGTTCGTAAGGTTGAAAAATAGCCAACCGACAAAGAATTTTACCGTACAGAACCCCATCAAAGTAGAGCTTAAACACACATCTTGTAGAACTTTGCGAGTCAAAGCGAAAGCGAGGAAAAGGTCACACCACAATATCGTGTTTCAACTTTCCCATTTAAGCATGTAATTTCTCGAAACAAAGCTCTTTCACACTTTTATCTTTGCGCTATTACTCCTGTAGGAACCGAGCAGGTGTAAGAATGGCACTTGTACTTTTATGTACTGAATAACACAATAAAGTTTATAACAGTTTTTAGATAAGGGAAAACTACCGCATTTTTTGCAGTATGGAAAAGGATGAAAATGGTTCACAATACATTTACAAATAGGTAGGTATAATTATATATTATAATCTTTTTTTTTTTATTTGCATTTTTCATGCTAAGATTATAAAGCTATTTTTAGGACCTATTAGTAAGTTAAAGCATCTGGTGTATTGAAGCAGAAGAGGCAAGTCACAGGTAAAATAGGTACATAAGTATAAATAATCCTATTTTAAGGGGTCCATTGACCGCTAGACTACAACCTGTCATAAAAAAGAAAATAACTGCTGTTTTAGTGGGAACGATACCACACTGCCACCCATCTATGAAAGGAAAATTTTCATAGATGGGTGGCGGTGTGGTATCGTTCCCGAATAAAAGTGTACATAAGTTATTTATCCTATATTCATTCCTTACCTATATACTAATGACGATAACGACGGCGACGATGGTAGATTGGCAAAGGCTGTCTTCTACTCTGAGCTCTCATGCGGAAAGCGCAAAAAAGGAGGTATAGGCGCAATACCTGCGCTACAAGATAAGATAACATAAGATAATCGTTTATTGCCAAAAAAAATTTACAGCTCCTTAACCTAATACATAATTATATTTAACTTTAATAATAAAAAATAATAGTGGTCAGGAGGATTTTTGACTACTGGTCTCCACACTAGGTCTAGCCTGTCACGTGGAGACCTTGAGACATGTTAAAACGCAATCTTGCGGCATGCAACATCTCTACTGATGGTTGGGAGGAGCTTGCCTGTCTTAGACCGGTATGGCGTAATACCGTCCACACTGGTGTGGATACTTAAAAAGGAAAACGTCTAGAAGACCTTGACACGAAACGCCAAGTACGGAAAACTCGACCAAAGCACTCCTATACCTACACGTATAATTCATCTGGCAAGCTATATTGTGCGCTTTGTGATCATGTCTTCAAGTCGAAGTTCGGTTTTGCAAGTCACATCAGAGCCCATCATAATGACCAACTGAACATGTAGGAGTCGCCGTCACCGGATACGGTGTGGAGGACATGACTAATACATAAGATTCGCCAAGGTACTGATTTCTGACACTTACTTACGCGAATAGGTATTGTTATTATTTTAATTCCCGAAGTTTCGGATCCTTTACAGCATGTAAAATGCACGTTGTCGAGTTTATATTATTTTCCAGAACTTGAATTTCTGCGAAGTTTAATGTGTAAGTATGGTAGATAATTAACCATTAACTGTTCGTGTACGTGTGTGCGTGTAGGCAAATGATAGAAAATTGAAAATCGTGACTTTTTGGGTTTACTCCTAAGCTCCACTAAAGCCTCAATAAAGTTTCCACCATTTTAATGAGGCAACTGAATACTTGACACTGGCAAATACACAAATAGTGTGGCGCCATATTAAAAAAAACATAGGTAAATAATATTTTTAAATAGTGCTGAAAGATTTTCTACAAGAGAAAATGTTGTGTATATAAGTTATTTTATCACACAATAGCTTTCACTTCAGTAGTCTTCTATAATTACCGATCCTATACAAAATCCGATGCGTTTATATCATGTATGAAGTAAAGTTCGACGGGGCGTTTGCTGTATTATCAGTTTATGCCGCGTCAGGTAAAACGAAGCGGAAAGCTGCGCTCCGTTATCAACCAAACTCTTCTAGTTAAAAGTTAGAAACGTTGCAAAGAACCCTCGCTCGTTTTAAAGTTTGATTGTCTATTACAAAGCTGTCGGTATATTTTTAACGAAACTAATATTGCTTCTAAACATGACGTCAAAGCGATTAAGGAGGGTTAAAATAAAATATTCTTCTACCTATATTTTATGAAAGAGTTTTCAAAATAGGTAGGTATACATACTTCTTTGTTGTTATCTCTGGATGTAGAACTTGTTTTGTTTCAGGAAATAGATTGTTTTTAGACGAGGATCTTTCTTGTTATGGTATGACGACACGTTTGGTGTACCACTGAGTGATCGGCTTCTGCGCCACGTGTTATGAGTTCGATCCCCACACGGAGCAAATATTAGTGTGACCTACACATAATTGTTCCGGGTCTGAGCGTCTGTGTATGTGAGAATTTTTGATTGTAAAAGCACCCACGATATAGGAGAAAATTCTAGCGCTAGGCAAAGTTTTTTTAAACACACGAATAAATATGTAAAGTTGAGTATAACAAATATTTGAAATTAGGACTGGATAATTATGCCATAATAGCCAGGGTGTATTGGTTCATAAAAATCTGAAACAACGCTTTGTAATATAATATATGATCTACAAATATTAGAAATAAGATAAATATACTCAAGCTTCATATATTATGTAAACATTTTTCTTTTCTTGACTGATATTACTGACCCATGGTTATCCCATGCATTGATATTACTATAATGTGTAAGAATAAATATAATTTCTCATGTATTGCATGCATCTTCACGTGGATAGGGGAGCAAACGATCAGATGGATCACCTGATGGTAAGCGATAACTGCCGCCCATGGACACCCGCAACACCAGAGGAGTCACAAGTGCGTAGCCCGCCTTTTAAAAGGCCTTCGGTAACCACACTCGGCGAAACACAACGAAAGCGTTGTTTCACGCCGGTTTTCTGTGAGGCTGTCGTATCACTCCGGTCAAGCCGGCCCTCGTGCCGAAGCATGGCTTTCCCACGTTAAAAACGGGTACAAATATTAGCAAAAGGTTAGCTTCTGTTGCTCTAGTAAGGACCTAGAGAAGAGAATAAATGATAAATGATATTTATTTCTGTAAATAGATCTTAAAAAGACACTTACAAGTTGTTTTACATTTTTTTTTTACAAGATGGCGCCGGCATTTCCTATCTGACGACCTCTGAGAAGAAACCTATTACCTACAACCTACAATAAAGAAGATATCTTCAATATGCAGACACCTATTACCTACAATTTTATTATAATTCTTAAATATAAAAACGCGAGGCGACTGTTCATCACTCGGTATTGTCTAGAGATATCTCGACGACGTGCACTTAAGTCTATTGAGAAATTTTTTGTCCTTAGTATTTATTGTATACTGGCATCACTGGAAAAATGACAATATTCATGTCAAATGGAGTTAGCGAATAATCCATCTTCAATGGAATAATCTATGTAGCGCAAAATATTAAGCTATTTTAAATAAGGAATTCTGGTTAAATACTCCTTAGTTAACTGTCCTATTGAGAAGCATGAAGGATTTTTTTTACTCGCATTTTTTGCCTATCACCATAATTTAATATAATATAACACATACACGTGTAAAGGCGTATTAACTCTTCGTCTTATCAAATTCAAGTAGGTAATTACCTAAATAGATTTAAGTGTACCTATCTACTGAAAAATTCAACCAATTTAAACTCAGACTCAAAAATTTCAGATATTTATTTAAATACATTTAACAGCTATTTTCTGCTATTATTCCAAATAGGCTAACGAGGTGATCGATTAATTTAACAAAATCACAATTCTGTTTATAAAAAAAATAAGACGTCAAAATAATTAGTATTTACTACAGCGACACGAAACCCAATATTAAAGTAAATTAATCTACAAACTTGCCTAAGATTTTATTAAAAAAATCATGGGGAAACTCGTGAAGTTCTTAAATTGCAGCAGACTGATTACGAAAAAAATTAAATGAAACCAGAGGCTTAGCATAAAACCTCTAACTTTGACAAATCAGGAGCTCATATCTTTTGACAGTTCGCAAATTACTAAGCGTAGATACGAAATATCAACATTACTTTTTTCTTGGTTTCATTCTCCATACTTTAATCATGCAATGTAATAAGCAGGGTTGTATGAGAATAAATTAATGGCCATAGGTTTCCCCCTCTTACATGGGCATAAACCTAAAGACAGTAGCCTAAAGAAGATGTATTTTTTTTTTTTTTTTTTTATGTAATAGGGGGGCAAACGAGCAAACGGATCACCTGATGGTAAGTGATAACCGCCGCCCATGGACACCCGCAACACCACAGGAGTCGCAAGTGCGCTGCCCGCCTTTAAAAGGGTTTGGGCCTAACCCTAACCTCAACTCACTCGGCGAAACACAACGCAAGCGTTGTTTCACGCCGGTTTTCTGTGAGGCCGTGGTATCACTCCGGTCGAGCCGGCCCATTCGTGCCGAAGCATGGCTCTCCCACGTGAGTATATTAAGTACACCTTTGCCTTACCTTAATATCATATCCTACGGGTTTCTAAAGTGACGTCAATCTGGCTCCCTCTCATATTCAAAGCATGCACGTAATGCAACCTACATACTAAGAGAAGGTTGTTTGTCTTTCATCGCGTCTCTTGCAGCGATAAAACAAAAGAACCGAGATGAGATAATAGATAATTCTATTCCATCAAAGAGATACTACTTCAATTACTTTTCAGTGTAGAGTTCATAATATTTTGTTTTATTTAACAATGCCATTTAATTATACGTTTTATATGCATTCATTAATAACGGGGAATAATCAAAGATGATGATAACGACAGTAGCATTTAAATGTGTGTTTACGTCTAATTTAATCTATAGCTATAGGTACTAATATATAAAGCTGAAGAGTTTGTTTGTTTGCTTGAACGCGCTAATCTCAGGAACTACTGGTCCGATTTGAAAAATTCTTTCAATTTTAGATAGCCCATTTATTGAGGAAGGCTATAGGCTATATATCATCACGCTACGCGGACGAAGTCGCGGGCAGAAGCTAGTAAATAATAAAATTAACATATATGAAATTCTTACCACACAAAATGGCTGCGGTATGATAATGTGTCAATTTCCCGTTATAAACACTTTTATTTCAATTTTCGATGAACTTTAAGATTAACATTAGATTTATTTTATGGGTACGAGTAAAATAATTTGGTATGATTACTTTTTAATAATAAGATATATAAATATATTTTGTTATTTCCTGTGAGTTAAAAAAAAAAACAATTTCCTCCTTTTCAAGGATATTAAGACAGGATTTATACTTAATGAAATTACTCACTCACTGTCCTTAATAGGGTATTTTACACCATGTAAAAAAAAATATGAAAATGCATTTTTATGATAGATTTTGAAAAAAATAAACGAGAATCGTTAGTATTTATTAATAAAAATGCAATGTAAATTTTATAATTCAATTTCAAAAATCGTCTTTTTAATCTATTTTAAAACGCCATCCGCCATATTGGATATCGACGTGACGTCACTCGTTCACTCGATGACGACGTTTGTCGTCTCAGAGTAACAATTCAACAATAATTGTTTGTCGTGCTGTGTTAGTTTGATTAAAATCGCATCATGGAATACGGTTTTGTGAAAGCAGAAAGTACAAATCTACCAATGATCAATACGTTGATGGTGGCAAATTTTTTTGCATCCAATCCCGATTTCTGTTCTGCCGAGTTGAGAAATATTAAAACAGTAATGTAAGTACCTACCTAACTATCGTATCAAGTTTTGTCTAACAATAAGACCCAGTTTTACCAATTTCTATGTAACAAGGCATTAACTAATCAGCATTTAAAATTAACAAGGCTGCTAAGGCTTCGTCGTTCACCTGAGCCCGCCAAATTCCCGCCAAAAATTGCGAAAAACCAATTGAAATTTAATTGTTTTTTCGCAATTTGTAGGTCTATAACACATTCTAGATTCCTAGCTGTAGTAATTGCGGCATTAGCTATACAATATTCACAACTGAGCATTAAAAACTTTGATTAATAAACGTTAAAGAAGCTAAACTCACTACTTAGGTACATAATATAACCTATAAATACATTAGGTACAAATTATGAAATTGTAATATTAATGAAGTTTTTTTTTGTTTATTAGTTAACATACTATTTATAACGCATACTTACATCAAAGTGGTCTTCACAGAAATACAGTACTTATAGTCTTTGTGGACAATAATTTTGGATCTCTTCTTGCCAGTTCCAACCAAGGGTTTCTCATTTTAATACCACTTGGCAATTGAATCCACAATTTTTGTGGCGTTTTTACACTTGTATTATTGCATTCAGGCACAAGACACCAATGATAAACATTATAACTCATTATTTTCACAAATCGTGATACATGGTCTTTGGTAGTTGTATTGTTTAATAATGAAGTGACGTCACGAGCCGAAGTAGCATGGCGGCTAGCGTTTTCGCGAGTAAATTCAAAATCGTTTTTAAGGCATTTTTTGGTTGTATAAAATTGAAATAAAAATTCTACTGGTTCATTACGATCTAAGGATTAATTTAAAACAGTTTTCAAAAAAAGGTGTAATACCCTATTGCAGAGAAAACCGTTAACCGGAATCTTACAAATATAGTATACAATCTTAATCCGAGTTGGGATCCAATTTGCATCGCGGCCTACGAGCAATTATTGCTCCCCCTCATTGAGAAACCATTGAAGTCGCCATTTTAATTTTCAACTTCCATTCAACCTCAGATAAGACGCCTTTTTCGATTTATCTTGTCGGTTGAAATAAAGATTTTTAATTAAATACTGGAGACAGAGATATCACACTTGAGTTTAATTGAATTCCTTGTAAACAAAAGAATTCAGAAGGACGGTTTCAAAGCAATCCTAGCCGACATAACTGAACGTAACTTTTACAATGTAATGATCCGGGCGTGTAACTTTTCAAAGGCCGCACTTAAATATTTACGATACTTCGAATCCTTCGTTTGTTACGAGTGTGCAATATTTTTCACTGGTTGTTGCTCGGTTGGCTCGTATCCTAAAAGGACTTTTTTAGATAAAAGGTTTGGTGTAGCGGTTGAGCGATCGACTTTTGTGACACGTGTTGTGGGTTCGATCCTCATACGGAGCAAATATTTGTATGATCTACAGGTAGTTGTTCCAGGTCTGGAGAATTTGTTTGTATACGCACTCACGATACAGGAGAAAATCCTATACTAAAATATATCAAACTTAGTTCTACAAAAAACAGAGTTACTTTGATATTTTAATATTATTTTAGTTTTGCATTCTTTATGTAATTTATGTTAACATTATATTTACTATCTCAAGTCAAACCTTTTACTGTCTTACTATATATACTATATAGTATATACATACACAGCTGTGCATGAGTGTGTCCTAATAATGATTTTTGTTATATTACACCATACTGGCTTAGTGTGGGTTGGCAGACTGCGTCCGCTGTTTTCATTGAAAGAAAAAAACATGTTTATTTGGCTAAAGCAAAGGAAAACAATTACAATTAGGTACGGCACGTAGTGGGTCCATATTGTTTTCCAGCCCGAACAAATAGACATCCAAGTTCAGCTATATCAAGGTACTTGACGCTGTTTTTCACCTGGGCCCATTCTTTCTTTGTGCTATGACTAAATAATTATATATTTTGTGCTATATGTGTGTGTTTGTGTTATGTATGAATACGAACATGATTTTGAAAGGTCACAGACTTGAGACCTATGGCTTGGTAGTCCAAGGTCATATGACAAGACTGCTTAATTTGTAATTATATCATTATATTCCTACATAAATTATGTCCGCGCATTTAACGCGTAATCAGATCGGCCATGAGTGTATAAAAATCGATCGTCCTTCAGCTAGTAGTAGGTTTATTATAAGTATCTAGGTTTTCCCTCTATTACCTAGCTGTTAGTTGACCTTCTAATAAATTAAATTATTTGTACTTTATTTACGAATACATGCAAGAATCATAGTTGATAAAGTTTTTATCTAAACAATCCAATATCGTGTGAAAAAAACACACTAAAGTACTCATTCAGTATGTTACAAAGTACCAATCGAATGACCAATTTGTATAACTCACTAATACAATATAAACTTTAAAGGGTAAATCGTATTAAAAGAAAATGAAAACCCAGCTTCATTATCTTAGTGTCTTTGAAGTCCATGGGCCGATAGCAAAAAAATGTTTGTAATCTTTAAAACAAAAGAATACTACACTTTAGATTCTCCTTATATTATGTCTACATTAAAAAATAAATAAACAAGGTTGGCTCAGTAACGGCTATATTGCAGTAACATAGTGAACATATCGCTCCATGATAACCAGCAAGCTCTATTGGCTGACTTGCAAACCGGCTGCCATTGTTAGATTAGTTCACACGTCTGGCTGTTTGCCTAGCTCGCAGTCAGCTATAAAATAAAAGCAACTAAAATCCTTTGTATGTGTTTTTGTGCAAAAATATCGTTTATCAATGATAATTTGATTATCACTCACGTGTTCACTCACTAAGGGAACGTTGTGGTGTGAATGAAGATGTAGTGACTAAAATCGAGAAAGGTATGTTGAGATGGTTTGTTCATGTTGAAAGAATGAATGAAAGGAGACTGACTAAACGGATATACGAGAGTCAAGTGAATGGGAATGTAGGAAGGGGAAGGCCTAGGCGAACGTTCCGAAATCAGATTGAGGACGTGTTGAAAAATAGCTTGGTCAAGAGTACCCTAAACCGACGTTCATGTATGAAAAGATTGATGAGTGTGGATGAAGTTAAAGAGGTATGTCAGAATCGTAGCAAGTGGAAGTCTGTGGTCTCTGCCTACCCCTACGGGAAAGAAGCGTGACTTTATGTATGTATGTATGTATGTTCACTCCCTTACACAATACGTTATGAGTTTATCCAATGTGAGAATATTGTTACCCATATCACAAGCTAAATCTTTCTTTGGGTGCCACAGATAAAATAAATATCTACTACAATAAGTTAAATAAATAGCCAAGAAGCTTGAAGTTAAGACAAATTCCTAAAGCATCCAAGGAAAGTCCTTACTCCCTGACTGGTATCGTCACAATATAAACTAAGCATACGTTACACAGCCAGTATGAGGCAAGTTTCAAAAGCGAATTTGCAAAAAGGGCCATACAAAATATTACAAAAAACTTATGTCATGCTTTGATAAATTTTATACATATCAAAGTGTCTATGTTGCGGTTGGGTTCGCTGGATCTTTATTGTTACAAAAAGCCGAACAAACTAAAGAATTCCAACTATGTTAGCGAGAATGTTTGCAAAAAACCGACCATTTCTAGTTGCATGGCGAGTGGCATTCAGCTTTCAACAAGCTTGCCTTGAATAACGTTTGAAAAAATAAAAGTTATTTTGCATACGTATTGGATAATTGCGCAACAACGAACGTTAAAAAAGTATTTAAACCGATGTCTTAAAATCTCAAACGAATTAATTAA
The DNA here is from genome assembly GCA_947256265.1 of Acronicta leporina. Taxonomy (NCBI): domain Eukaryota; kingdom Metazoa; phylum Arthropoda; class Insecta; order Lepidoptera; family Noctuidae; genus Acronicta; species Acronicta leporina. Next base: position 10,537,543 of record OX366521.1, read on the forward strand.
AGTAACTGCCCTATGTGCCTAGTGGTTCTGAGTGCGACTGCTAGAGGTCCTGAATTTGAGTTCCAAGTCTAGCAAAGTGTTATTGGATTTTTACATGAAATTCTCAATAGCAGCTCGGAGTTTGGGATTTGTGCCCGATTGCTGGGAATAGGCTCGCCCCTTTACGTGGGACCTAAACATACTGGCGAGCTTGTGGACATTAGATACTTCTCTGCCTAACCCTTCGAGGAATAGAAGAATGATATAGTATGTTATGTTTATTTTAATTTAATTAATATCGTAATCTCGAACTGCTGTATCGTGCTGACTCAATTAATATAAATCATATGCAGTGCAGCGTATCCGTGATTGAGTGGATAAAAATGATAGTTTCGCGTTTATCACAGTAATGCCAATTGAAGGTAGATACAGCGTTTCCACGGGTAGCTGTATAAATAAATGGTCGTTATTGCTAGCAACCTGCTGATTAGATAAGCTTTTTATCAGCTCATGCTCAAAGGTATACCTAAAGATTTACAAAATAGAAACTATATTTTAAAAGACCTATTTATGTATCAAGGTACAGCAACAGCTTCTAAATACAAAATATCAAATAAAAGTACCTAGGTAACAAATAGTTATGGGCTTGATCTGTTCTTAAATACACGTAATAACCTAAGCTTAAAACTAAATAATTATACAAAAAAATAAATGATAACAGACTATATTATGAAAAAGAAATATGAAATTACAAAAAGAAAACCTACCCACCAAAGGTGATGTAACACGCAAATAGTTATTTACTACTCGTAGGTCTCGTCTAGTGTATCGAAACACCTGCCAACCCTATTATCATCGTTCCTAGCAATTGTAAAGATAGACCTATTCTTCCTTTTAACGTACCGATGCTATTCAATGTACATTTTTACATGCGACCCTTAGAAATTGGACTGGATAGGGCAACGAGTAAAAAGAAAAATAGTGCGGGGAAAATGCCAATGTAATATATTTACTGCTAGTAGAGAGGGGCCAATATATAATTTGATGGCTTCTTGTCACCTTGTGGCATCCTTCGAATTCAAGGATGTACGTATGTAGATAAACAATATTTTATGAGTACGGGCATAAAAGTATGGAAGCGATATCTTTCTCGCGATGGAAAAATGTCAAAGAAAATATTAAAACTTGAATAGAGAAGATACCGTCACTCACGATAAAATGCTAAAGTATTATAATATATCTACTACCTTTTTGTTTCTGTGTACTCAGGTAAAGAAAAATAAATAAAGAATGTTATGTATCGGCACAACTTCACATCAAACCATAAGTTTCGTAAATATCTGACTAATAAATATTTTAGGTATATTATATTATATCAAACATACTTTTTGAATAAAAAATTGAATAGGTAAGTCCTGTTCAGCTATGCATTGAATTTCTTATTTAAAGCCTATTCGATCTGATAAAAAGTTATAAGTAAAGTGGAAAAATATTCTTCGTCCCTTGAATTTAGGATTCCTTAAAATTCTGTTGCTTTTTGCATAAAATTTTCATGTAAATCATCCAAGGGACCCACATTGAGCTTGTTCGAGTATCTGATTACGGCCTTACCTTGATGGAGTGCAAAAATATATATTTTATTTTAGAAAAAATTGGTAATATCAAATGGTAGCAGACGGGTAATTAATTCAACGGGTTCAATTTCAAGAACGAGCACAGATCTATATATTTTTTTGGGATAGAGGTGCAAACGAGCATTCGGATCGCCTGATGGTAAGCGATTACCGCCGCCTATGGATATCCGCAACACCAGCGGTATCACTCCGGTGGAGCCGGCCCATTCGTGTCGAAGCACGTCCACGTCAATTGATTAATTCTTAGAATATCGAAATATATTATTGTTTTAGTAATAAGAAAGACAAAAGCTTCTAGTAGCAGTCTTTTTTAAAAACGTTGCCCCACACTGCGATTACCTGCAAGTATTGCGGGAGCCTTTACATACACAGACAACCAGACCCGAAAGAATTACCGATACAGATATTTATTTGTTCCATGCAAGGATCGAACTGCGATTCGTAGTAGGTACCTACAGAACCCTATCGCTCAGCCGTCAAATAGTACATTTACATAGTTACCGAAAGGCTAAGATGACCATCATTTTATGACAAAACGGGTTACATTCTGTCGATGGCTCGCCTCCAACCAAACTCATTAGTGAGTTTATTTGGTACACACAGCGCGCCCTCGCGTCCACTTTCGGGAAATTTGGCGCTATAAGTAATCAAATGGGCGCGGCAAAATTACTAATTGATGGGAAACCGTCAATAGGTCATCGATTATACCGAAACCATTCGTTTAAGCTTTCAGCAGACCAAATTGACCGTTGAAACGTAATAACAAAAAGCATATAATAAATCGTAATTCATATAGAGATTTGTTATTAATCGGATTCGGATACCTTTAATCTAGGTTCCTATTTATCCATTTCTTCCAAAATACTGCACGGAAAATAATTGTAAGTGAATGTATTTTTTGATAACTTTACGATAAGTAGTAGTAAAGAAAATGGTTGAGTAGGAACCTAGATTATCGGTTTCCGACTCCGAATAATAACACATTTTGATTAAATTGTATTTGAATTACGATTTATTTTGGTATTACGTTTTAAGGGCAATTCAGCGTCTGCCGGAATCTTGAGTGTTTTTTTTTATCGGTTGACGTTTACCCCTTATATTATCGAATATGGTTGCCGCTAATCGGTAATAGCCGAGTGATATGACCATTAGACTGCTATCTTGAGTTCGAATTCAAGACACGCACTTTTGACTTTTCGAAGTTATATGGGTATGAATACTTAATTATCACGTGCTTAAACGGTGTGTGAAGTCTGCCCACCAGCATTAAGCTAGAGTGGTGGACTGTAACCTGATCCCTCTCATTCTGAGAGGAGACTCATGGTCAGCAGTGAGACAGCGTTATGGGTGGATTATGTTATAAAGTTTTCTTTTCTTTCGAATAGTTTTAATGATTTATAGATATCATTGTAACTTACAACAATAAAATTTCATTTAGTAGACCAGATAACGAAGGATAGTAGTAGGGTAACCTCAATAAAAGTTGTAGTAATATTATAAAATGTTTGCCCATTTTTACCCACAGCAGAAGTACGCAGTAACTAAAAAATGTCACTTAATTAAACCCTTATGTATTATGTATCAACGTCGGCCCTAATTCATTTTCAAAACGTTAAAACCATTTTTTTTCTGGCCACCAGTCATATTTGTGAGGTATATTGCCAATTAATTTGAAACCACTCTGAAAAATGATATAAGGATCGCATTTGTGAGAGAGACTACATCGGAAGAAATTATACCTATAGATTTTTATAATTCTCACAATCTTCAGATCGTGATATTAGTGTCTTCATTCGTTTGGCTAATTGAATTCAGCTTCAAATGACGACTGAAAGCTCTTAAAAGCTAATTAACAGAAAGTTTCTACTAATTTCACGTTTAGGGCCACTTGCACGAACTTCTTAAATGTATTTAAATTCAAATTTACTATGAAAAATATTTAAAAAGCTGGTGCAAGTGGGCCTTAAAGTTTAAACTTTGCCGAATAAGCATAATTACTATATTTCCATCGATTGATTTAAATACAATTTTATTCTTTATATTATATTTGAAATTGAAAACATTAGTTACTTAATTTTGAGGAGGTACATCATAAAACTTTTTTTTAAATTATCTCTCAAGGTTAAGGTAGTAAGTTATGGCCGTATTTGATTAACAAAGATTAAATAAAGTACTTTTCGACACGGCCTTGGATTCGAACTTGAGACCTTTGACTTGACAGTCTAATTGTCATATTACAAGACTTCACTGCTCTTCTTTCCTTTTTTTCCTTAAGGAAACTTAAATAAATAGATCGTTTTCTTTTCTTGTACGATAAGTTACACGAGTCAAAATGTAATAAAACTATGATTTGATTCAATCTCATATTAAATTGTAAGCTTTGAAATTGGATTGGATTACAAGAATACTCGTACTATCTTTGATAAATTCGGCGATGCATAAGAAATCGAGAATACTTCAAACTGTTTTGCTATAATCACGCATATATCTCCGAAGGTTTAGATTGAGGTGTACTGAAGATCTTATTATATAAATTAGAGTCGTCTTCGTTACACCATGTGTTACTCAACTGCAGCTAGAATGACTTTATATTTAGACTAGCTTCTGCCCGCGACTTCGTCCGCATAGCGTGATGATATATAGCCTATAGCCTTCCTCAATAAACGGGCTATCTAACACTGAAAGAATTTTTCAAATCGGACCAGTAGTTCCTGAGATTAGCGCGTTCAAGCAAACAAATAAACAAACAAACTCTTCAGCTTTATATATTAGTATAGATTTGTTGGATTCAGTCTCCGCCCCCGGATAACTTTAAAAAAAAATAGCAAGAAGCAGCTAGTAGGTACATTTTCTATTAGGGCCGGTTTTCTTATCCGTAGTTAACTCAATCAATAGTTAAAATAGTGACCAATGGATAAATTTCGGGAAAATGCGTTTTTTGATCAATTGTCAGCTTAATCAACGGTCAAATATCTAACTATTATTGTCAAAAATGTACCACCCAACGTTGGAGATTTAACAATATGGTGGATAGTAAACCAACTAACAAACCAAGTTTGACTACAGTTAACTTAGACATTAAAAAACATAATAGTTCTTTAACCATTCATTGACGAGATAACCACGGTTAGTCTAACAAATAAGTGAAGGAGTACACTGACCCAAAAGCATTTCTTTAATATTTTTATGTACATTCTTTGTTGGAGATCCTAAAATAAATAAATAAAATATTTATAATAAGATAAGACCACCCATTGTACCATATTCTATGATTGATAACTTATACTTGACATTAGTTTTTAGTGTACGATAAAGGATATTCTATTCTATTCTATTTATACGACTACGGATCAAAAATCTGAGCCTTAGGCTATACGAAATAATCCTACACCAAACACAATACGACCTACCTACCTACCCACCTAACTTACGTTTATAGTGTGATCTCGTCACTAATATGAAGCTACGTAAGTGAACACGTGTCCTAATTCGCACACGTGCTCATTGTGCCGTGTAATATGAAGAACGCTAGGTGCTGTCCTATCTTTACAAACGGTTCTTGGTAGCAATGAATAGTTTCAAAGTAAAATGAAGATAGAATACCCGGATTTCAAAAGGATTAAATGGCGTCTATCGTTAATATTTTAGCTGACTTAAAAAAACATCCAGAACACTCATCATCAAGAACATCTCATGTTTTCATAGCTTAGGACCTTCAGTAATATTAAATGATATTGGCTCAAATAAGACATGCACATTTTTGGATTTTAATGCAAACGAATATAATAAGTCGTTTAGATTTTGAAATAGTTTTTCGAAAACTAAATGTTTTTACAGTGGATCCAGTCTGCAGTTTCCATCATAGATATTATTACCATCATAATATTAACAATCCAAATTAGATCTTATTAGCTCTTAGTGTAATTTTATTTCTCAGTGTGCAGTCTAAAAACCGAATCTACCGAGTGTAGCGAAATTCGCGTTGTCTCTTTTATTCCGCCGAATGTTTGCTTAGTTAGAAAGAAAGGTAATTGTTTTTTAAGTTTGTGTGTAATAATTGCTATAGCGCGGTTTGGATCGGGTATTGTTGGGCGCCAATTGCGATAATTGTATCGCGTTTTCGTCAGATCGATATAGATTCTGCAGTGGTTTAGTTCCATCAAATCAGTTTTTGTAGTACGGATTATCAATACGATACGACTTATGTCTAAAATCCGATTTTAGATACATTTTTATACATCATACTCACTCATGTCTAGTGCAAGTAGCAAGTTTGTACGCCTCATTGCCTCAGTGGGCGAGTCTGACTCGCAATTGTCTAGTTTTTATTTAAAACCTATAAACCGTAAACCTTGTTTCTATATAGATTTTTTCCATGTTTGAAGCGGACTAGTGGCTGCCTGACTAGCATGTGCCGTGTTTAATTAATAGCTCTAGTAAATCAATTATTGTTGTCCCTGCAATGAATCTAGATTTAAATAGAATAGAGATAATTTAATAGGAGAAAAATCAGATATGCATTTGCAATAATAAATATGAAATATCTCTTTAGATTTTTAATAAACAAAAGTAGCCTGTATTCCCAGAATTGTAAGACAGTGGCGTACTACCTAATGTACCTACATACATTTTCCTCCCACATTTCGCTAGCATGTTTAGGCCCCATATAAATAGGGGGCAAGCCTATTGCCATTAACCGAGCACAAATCCAAACCCTGCTGAGAATTTCATAGAAGAAAACCCCGTTACATGCTATTGGGTTTTTCTAGGAATGCTCAACGTGGGGATCGATATCAGGACTTCTATCGTAGCAGTCGCGCTTAGCACCACAAGACTATTTATGTAGTAGATACGTGTACATTACTAGTAATACAATAAAATTAAATTCACTCAAACATGTGTACAAAAATATCGGAATTGAGAATGTTATGTTGGGTGAGAGTGCTAAACGTTATCGACTTCAACTGTCTTTATACTGAGTTTTAACATACAAATTTATCATTCCAATCACTTGCGGCTAACTTCAGACCCGTACAGTTATTTTGACCGTACTGTAATGATGTTTATCGGATTCATCGGCATAATTAATAATATAATATAATATAAATATATAAACGTTTATTTTCTCGCCACAATACAATGGTTATAACAAAATAGTTGAACATCGATTTTACATTTCATATTGTGGGAGACTGGTGCCTAAGCTAGGCTCGAGGCCTGTATTTCAGGACACCAGGCCTCCTTCTTTGGTGTTTACACTTAATTTGAGCACTCATTTTCCACTGTAGATTATGGTCAGAAATTACAAAATCAAAATAACATTAAACTTATCATACTTTTATCTACTCATCTACTCTAATTAGCTCAAAAGGTATTGCAATAAGATCAAAAATTAAACGAACGTGGTCATTGTTGACACTATTATGTGACACACTTATGGGAGTGAGCCGCCATTGTCTGTATTTTTGTCACTGTATTAAGTAATCAATATTGTTTACGTACTGTATTTTGAACAGTTTAAATTACCATGAATTGGCATACAGTTGTGGCTTATTTTATTCCTTCAGACAATAGATCCAACATGGTTTTCCAGGATTCTGTTATTCACAGAATGTATTCAGTTTAGAAATATAGTATAAGATTAATATAATGTAATATTTCCAGTATCCAACAATTAGTTCTTTTAACCTTTGCCCAATTCCTCCTTACTTATACCGTAACAATATGCTTTTTGTGGCGACGAGACTTCTCAAAACTTTTCACTTGCCACCAGAATTCCCTGAAGTCCTAAAAATTAAAACATCTCAAAGTGAAACTTTAAAACCAACTTTCTAGCTAATAAGACTTTCCAGTATTTAATTAGGAATAACTGTTCGCACCTGCCTCTGAAACTAGGTTAATAGATTCCTTTTACGTCCACCCTTTTTATACTCTGTGGAAAATAATTTAGATAGAATCTAATGTAGGTTACCTAGTTCCAGTCTGCAATCATTGATTTTTATATACGTTTAAACAAAGAACAGTTGAACCGTTGTTCTCAACTTTGTTTTAACGGTTTTTCTATTTAGTTTGTCGGATGACGTAGAACGTGCTAAACAATTTCAACGAGGCGATATCTCTCTATAGAAAAGCAAAATACCATCGGTTAAAATTTAACTATAAAAGTAAAACATAGCTTTATAAAAATGTATGTCACTTATTGGGCATAGATATCGGCTGAAAACGAATTTTGGGAAATTCCCACTTTATGAATGTATTCAATTATAATTTTCATTAATTTTTAATGGAACGACTAACGACCTATTCATTTGTGTATTCCAATTTCCGGCTGTCAATAGTGACTTAATTAAACCTCGAATAACATTTGTATTGCAGTAAAACAACCGGTGGTTGCATTCTTTTTTAAATAAGAGTGGAAAGTATTAAAACTTCCTCTACAGCACTCATCAATTATATTGTTAAATTTGAAGTTGGTGCCTTATCCGGTTTTTGAAATTTCTCAAAGAGGCGAATTGCGCGGCACAACCTTCTAAAGGGACCTTTCTCACAAAAATATGGACGCCGAAATCAAAGGGATTACAGATAATCTATCTACGAGTACCTATCTACTATCTATCCCTTCTTGGACATACCAACTGATTTTAGAAGTCAAACATCCATCAAGTACGCGTTACCTTCACTCAATTAGTAGAAGCTAGGGGTACTACGCAGATCACGATACAATCTCAATTTTTAAAGTAATATAATCTTTTGTACTGTGCCTATGTTATATTCTTTTTATAATTTTGAACGCTGCAACATTTTGATATATTTACATTGTAAATTATGTTTTATTTTTAAGTTGTATTTGTATAGGTACTCGAAAATAAATAAATCTCAGAATAACAACGAAAAAGGTACGGGAACAAATTTCTTACCCATTTCATTACAATTCTCGACCATGAAGGAAAATTATTATGAACCTGCATCTGTAGATCTTAGCTGTGTCCCGACCGAGGTGTTTCCTTCCTTCCTACCGAACGTGTTTTTTTTTTATGGGATAGGGGGGCAAACGAGCAGACGGATCACCTGATGGTAAGTGATAACCGCCGCCCATGGACACCCGCAACACCAGAGGAGTCGCAAGTGCGCTGCCCGCCTTTAAAAGGGTTTGGGCCTCCGGTAACCTCAACTCACTCGGCGAAACACAACGCAAGCGTTGTTTCACGCCGGTTTTCTGTGAGGCCGTGGTATCACTCCGGTCGAGCCGGCCCATTCGTGCCAAAGCATGGCTCTCCCACAAAATTTTTTTTTGTTTTTACAAATCTCGTAAATTACCTTTCGTAATGAAGTTTTACACTCTGTAAGCAATCTATGTATGTACATAATGTATTTAAGATTCCGAAAATCTTTAGTAGCAGCTCGAAGTTCAAATTTGTACCAGGTTAATGGCAATAGGTTCACCCCTTAAATGCGATGTAAAACTTCCCGGAAAACTGTAGGTCATCACCATCACCATTCTACGTAACCCTTCAAGGAGTACAGACAGATACATTAATTTAGTTGGAACAATTTTCTGATTTGAATTATATTAGGTATAATTAATCAAAGACGGGCTTTTGAGCCTTGCAGCTGCTGTAATAAAATGTCAATTCAATATTCTTATTGAATTATCATTTTATTTGTGAACGATTGGTGCCATTAACGATGATATTAACGAACGATTGGATTACAAAAGTCACCTTTACTTATCCTTTGGGATTACGATGTCACTTTATTAGAAATATCTATCATTATTGTCATAAGCCGACCTCTGGAGTCGAAACATCTATAGTGCGCCCATAAATTCTTATTATCTCCCAGATCTAGACACACAGTTCAGTGAGAATTTACTACTTAAGTACTAGATGCGTCTCTGGTGCCTTTTCTTGACAGTTAACATATTTCTTAGAATTAAGAATGAATTACGCCGCATGTTTTAAAAGAGCGATATTTTGATCTTTAAGACTGATTTGTAGGACTGTTTTGAATCTGGGAGTATTATTCTGATATTAAGGATTAATTTTGTATAAATCGAAGAGCAATTTCATATATCATACACTTTATTAATGTCATTTAATTATTGTGTTCACAATAGATATTTTAAAATTCTGTTTCTCTTCCTTCTGTAGCTTTTGATTAGGAATAGAAAGAATTCGTCACTAAATAGTAGACTGCTGACTTAACAAAAAACATGTCAAGATTTTTATTTGATGTTTATAATATCATATTACCTATTGCTCAAAAATAATACTCCAACCAACCAACGTGCGTGTCGTGCTTCGTATCGTAGCTAAAAATATAGTATAATACGTAACTAAATATGTACGACATTAATTTGTAAAATCATATAAACACAGCCTAATAACTGTGTTTAATTAACCTGTACAAAACAACAGTGACCATGTAAAATATACCTAGAATAGGTATAACATAGCCGACGCATTTTAAACGCAATGCGCGCAGCAAACTGTTGGCAACGGTTAGCCCAATGTTACCCGCATACATTGCCGCACTTTCACGGCACAACAAATCGTAAGTCACACACAATACGTAATGTAAGCTGAACATTATCGAAATAACGCGTTTAATTTATAACAAGCTTTATAATTCCAACGTTGCTAAAGCCTTATTAATTTTCGAGCGAACTGTGAGCGAACATAGACGGATTTAACGGACCAAATTTTAATGACTATGTGCTAAAGAAATAATTGAGTATGGTTATGTAACGAATTTCTAATTAAAACACACATATGACCGATATTAAAATAAGTACAATCAATCCATAGCGCAACAATAATATAATAATAATTTATTTTCTCACCACAATAAATATTACAAAATATGTATTACATGGTATTAGGGTTTCATATTAATTTTAATACTGTGAGAGACTGGTGCCTAAATTACCTAAGGTCACCAGGCCATTTCAAAGTTATACATTAACATAATTTTGATATGTACATTTACACTCTCAGTAGTTAATATGGATGACACGAAAGAGATTTATTTATGGAATGATCTATTCTGTAAATAATAACCAATTCAATGCGTTACGGGTGATATAATCTGCTACGAAATGGAAGCAGGCGTAGCGGCTACGCCGTAGCAACACCGTAGTAGTTTGTTATGAGCGATTGACAATGATGATTTATCTATCTGCAAAGTTAAGCTACGCTTGCCGCGGTCAGTATACTATATATATATTGCTTGCACATCGAGAACCCTGTTCACAATTTCGGTTTTCCTACGAACACCAACGTCAATATAGTGGTCTAAAGTCCGAAAATATTGACAACTTTATCCTTATAATATTGTTATTGTCCAGAAATTGGTCAGTGAAGATATGATGGCAATCTCTTCATGTAAAGTAGTTATATTCAGCCGCAGTCTGATATATTGTAATTAGGCAAAAGCTAGAATCATGATTGATTGATTGAAAATCGTATGTATGGTCGTCAAATAATAGGCTGACCAAATGCTCTGTGCGTACGAGGCTAAATACGGCGTTCTGCTTGTCTGTTTATATTTAAAGACTTTGTTTTAAGATAATGCCGTTTTAATTTTCTCCGGTAAAAAACTAAAAGCTGTATTTTATGTTGGCAACTCTTAAGTATCATGAAGTGTCAAGTGGCCATACTAGGTACAGATACACACAGATGCTGCTAATGATGAAAACAAAACTAATTTTTACAAACACCTCAGTCTATCCAAAAAAAAAGGATCCGAGATGTCGGGAATTAAATAATATCACTACAACGCGATAATTTCGTTCCCTACCTAACTGTTTTGTCGACTATGATAGGTACAACTAAATAGTAAAAATATAAGTTTAATTGTATTACCCACTCTATTGTTGCTCTAAACTAATTGTTCTGGTGTAAATGACTGCTCCGTTTAATATTCCGCACGAATAGCTACTAGCCCACGCTACCTTTGGTTTTACCTGTTTTTTATAAAATCAAATCGTTGCCCGCACTAGGATTTCTCCTGTATCGTCAGCGCGTTTACAAATACAAATTCTCACATACACAAACGCCTAGACTCGGAAGAACTAACTGTAGATCATACAAATATTATATTTGCTCCGTTTGGAGTACTTTTGCATATTGTTTTGTATTTCTTCAACAGTACTTAATACGTAGACTCGAAATAAACTTAATACAATGCTGTATAATATAGTACCTTTGGCAACTCTACCTCATACCAAAATTCAACACATAATTGAACATTCAATTAAACCTACCAAATATCCCCCAATCTTTTATACGCAAGAAGAATAGCAGCTAAATTGATATTAGGTAGCAACCCTAAATGTACTTGGATTCGGGATTTTATGGGGGACATAAAAATACCCCATAGAACTCACTCGTAGGTAGCATTAAGGTAACATTTATTTAAGGGGTGGGTCGTCTCAGCTATCCTAATGAAGAGATAGTGCCGCTACTATAGTCTACATAAGATTAGGTGACATTTCTATAGGTGGGATTTGAGTGTGACGTCAGTATTATTTATTCTTCGGGATTTATGTGTACCAATATAATTATTATTATAGGAATGTGTTACGTAGTTTTAATCTGTCAAACATATCTGTTCATATATATACACTATTAAAAAATACCGTCCCATTCGAAAGGAATAGGATTATAGGTATCCCAATCACATCACCAAATTAAATAGGGAACATTAAATATAATTTTTCTTCTCTTTCTTTGATTTATGAGCTCAGCTCTTGTCGGTGGAGCAAACGGCACTGTTCTCTATCTTCTGCTTTCCGTTTTACCTCTTAATACGACTGGATCGCAACCCTTTCCTTCACTTGTTCCACAAAACTTCGTCTAGGTCTTCTTAAATATAAGTAAACATCTTAAAATTCAGGATACTTTTACTTAATTGCTGCAATTTCCCCAAAATCAAGCGAATTCGTAAAATGTTGAGAAACTATCACGAGACATAGATATGTTTGGGACCCAGTGATGACACACCATTTAATTTCCGCATTTTATTTTTTATTCGAGGTATTTTTTTACTTCTTATGTGAAAAAGATTATATAAATAGAACCAGAATACCCGTACCCAATATGTAGGTAATAACTTCACTGGTCGGGACATGGTTTTCTTAACATAGTATATTGTTGAAATAATTGCTTTATTTATAGATTATCTTCGGCTTGTTATAAACTATAGATTGATTAGTATTATTAATCGTTGACGACTTATACAAGTTGTAATCTAACACTAGAATCAACGGACGAATAGTAACAAAATGTTATGGAAATGACATAAAAGATTCACACAAATCAGGCGTGCATCAATATCATTTCTATACATTTTATTTCGCTGTCTATGAATTCTAGACTCTTAAATTTTATAATTATATGGTATTTAAGACGTTTTTTCTTTAAAGACTTAGAAACACATTTCTGCATCTGCTAAACCCATCATTCACTTATCCAGAATGATACAAACTTTGCCAAATATAATCTTCAAGACACGTTGAGGCATTCTTTTCCTCATCTCACACAATCACATGATTACGCACACAGGCACACGTTTCACGTATTCTATTATAACCTGTTTCCCGCGGAGGATCCTTATAGGTTCTGCGGTGAGCTTACGTTACATTGAATGTGACGTGAACTTACGTTCACAAAGGACGGCAAATCGGTCTATGAGCTATGAGGTATTCAGCCCCTAAATGCAACCTTAAGACTACGAAGAAAAGAGGCCGTAAATTCTTGTCATTGAAAATTAAAGTATTTTTTAGACTTCAATATGTAACCAATCGATTATCAGGCACTATACAAATTTATTTAAGAAACATAATACCTATGTTTGGAATTCTCCTAAGAGTATCCTCTCTTCCTATAAAAAAATGTTCAACTTACTTTGACTGGCTCATTTTACTAGTGATGTCTAAGCGACTGCTACGCTGAAGGCATTTGATTCCCAGATCGATTAAAATGTTATTGAGTTCTGCTATGAAATTCTCAGTAGAAGCGCGGAGTTCGGGATTTGTGGCTGGTTGAATAGGCTCGCTCCATATACATACATGCTAACTATAATACATTATATACAGGATGGAAACTTTTAGCGGGGCAGTAAGGGGAAGTCTTCAGAAAATGGTCTTAGGAGACTATATATTTTTTTTTATGGAATTTTGATTCCATCAATCATCATAATATCAGAAATATGGATAGTCATGGATAGTCTCCCAAGACCATTTTCGTGTGGCTGCAACGGATAAGGTACTTCCCCTTACTGCCCCGCTGAAAGTTTCCACCCTGTATATGTATATAAAAATTCTTCAACAAGCTATGCTCATAAGTAAATAGATATATAGACTAAGTTAGTGAACATAGGTACATAATTTTCTCTAACAGTAAAAGAGCCAAGATAAAACTAGGTGTCATTCTAAACTAGTGGCAATAAAGTGGGCGAACACTTTATTTTCTGACAATGTCTTATAGCAAGTGACGTGTACCTTGCCCAGTACTTTCTAGGAGCACTAAAATAAAAAGTACTGTACTCACTTGAAAGGAGCCTCTCTTGGCAACTGTTAGAGTCCTGGAATTTTTAGCAATCCTAGGAATAAAAATGGTATTTTATTGTATCAAACTTGTCAATCAATGACATCAGAGTAACTAGTTGATTGTATTGCAGTTAGCTACTTAAAAGGTCATTCTAGTTCTTAAATAATGTTCAAAATGTAATTTCAATGTCGTAAATGTCAACATTCGATAAATTTTCAGTAGTTTAAATTTGTGATTTCATCACAATACCTACATGAAACTGTTTACGTGAGACGCTGATTGATCATTTAAAATACTACGTTTGGATACATTGAGACTAGATTGGAATTATATTTCTAACGTTTGTGTACCAGAATTACCCATCACATTCATTTTTCAATTCGACTAATGTTAGGCGACACCGCAACCTACGATGGAGCGCGCTTACCTAATAGAAACCGTAATTCACTCATGATTTAAAGACTCCCAGATTAAATGTATTGGGGAAGACCTAGTCAGGAAGAGCATCCCATATTGTAGTTGTGAAAGCGTTCAGATGGAGCATTCAAACATAGATTTTATAATAACCTTGAATCTAGACACAAACATTACAAAATGATTTCTTAGTTTTTAACTACCCGGTCCTTTTAACCCTCCGGCCTTTAAGCATAGCGCAATGAATTCTGTGAAATTAGACTTTATAAAAAGAGAAATACGAGAACCTTACATAATCTACACAAGCATAATATTGTCATGATTGTATTACGTTTTGAATATATCTTTTGCATAAATACTTAATATAATTCAATAAGTCACGGAGCACGAAGTAAAATTCTATAAGACCATTGGGAATACATTTTCGACTTTGCATACCTTAAACGCTTCATTAATCTTTGATCCATTTACATATTATCCGCTCCCTTTACGGGTAGATTTAGCTACCGTATGTAAAATATTTGCGCTAAATTAAGTACATATACGCATGACATCAACTGGAAACAAAACGATCGATTCGAACCCAACCCAATAGAGTTATATAGTGCAAACAGTGATTACAAACTTTTTCATAAGTTACCTTCATCAGTGCTCAGTTCCCAACTATCGGCTCAGCATAATGCCTTTCGGATTGATGACCTAGAAAAGTCGAATCTTAATCCATGATACGAGGGCTTCATAAATATTCAGTGTAGTTATTTCACCTCGGCGGATGTCGATCCTGAGACGCGAGAGGCCGGAGCCTGTGTTTATGTTTACAGGGGGAGGGGGCGCCCAGCTGAGATCCCCGTCTCCCCCGTCGCTAGCCTCACCCCCGCCAGAGACTGCGGAAAATCGATAGCGCTGCGAGCGCCGCAGACCTCTGTGCGGATGCTTTACTGAATGACGTGCCTTTGATCTTAACAAGCCTATATGTATGCGAAGATATTCAGCACATTTAGCCATTTAGTGCCTTTATAAACACCAATCAACTATGAAATTACAATGAATAACTCTGGCACGTTTTATTTTCGTTCGCCAAATTATCACTCTATTTTCGTTTAATTTTCCCAGCGAGTTATCTTATGAAAACAAATTGAATGCTGGGAAAAACCGCTTATGATGCCATTAAGAATAATTTCGGAGGGGGCTTTCGTTAAGTCCTCTCGGCAGCCTCGGCCCTATTACACTCGAATAATGTCAATTTTGATTTTGAACATTCTGGTAGTAGAATATTTGGGCGATTTTACTTAAAATACACAATCCGTTGTTACATTACGAGTATATATATTTACTAGCGGACCTGACAGACGTTATCCTGCATAATATACCTTGGTATATCATGCAGGATAACGTAATTATAATGATTAATTGCTTGCAATTAGGATATTAAACAAAGTAACGATTCAGCAGTTTATTTGCAGTATAGATAAACAACCTAGATACTGACTGCAGCGCCATCTGCTGGGCTTATTTGTGAATCTAAACCATCCTCGAATCCACTTGAACACACACAAAAAAAACGTTCAAATCGGTCCAGCCGTTTAGGAGGAGTTCACTGTCAACACACGTACCTACAGAAGAATTATATATATAAAGATTTACTTTGTTAGTTACCTATCATTTATTTGTAAAAATATTGCACAACATGTAGAATCGTGGAGTGATTTAAATTTAAATGTTAGTATTATGTAACTGTACATTCGCAAGGATGATCGATATATCAATTTAGATCCGCGGAAAATATGGAAAATATGGTTAAATCAGAAACTTGGAGAAATTGATTATAATTATCTAAACATAGATCGACATCAAATATACCTAAATACGACATCATAACATAACATGCCATCACGCCTGTTTTCCATGAAATTCTCCGAAGCATCTCGGTGTTTTAAATTTGGGCCCGGTTAATGACAATAGGCCCCAATAATGGGACCTAAACATACCAACGAACGTGGGTGTATATTAGTACACCTCTGTCTAACCCTTCGAGGAATAGGTACAGGCGTGATGAATGTTACTCCATATATAACTCCTTCATTATACAGAACATAGCTTTATAATTGATATAATACCACAGTATAAATTATGAATCATACACGTAAATTATTATACGGCTGTTTCAACTGAGTGAAAGATGCACGTTTTGCTACTGTGACATACAATAGAGAGCCCGTTAAATAGGTCGAGTGAATTTCATAATTTCACCGTCTTTCACGTGAGGGAAGCCTATCTAAAAGCGTCGGTAGCAATTAATGTCAGTTTCGTCTCCAAGATAACTGTATTCACAAAGTTAATGAAGAGAGAGTGGATGATGAACTTGGTAAAGTTGCGAAGAAAGCGGTATTGTGACTAATACTATTAATTGAAAGTCCTAATACTTCTATTAGGACCATCAATCTTTCTTTTTTACGCTAGTCTTAAGAGGCCGTCCTAAAAATTCACTCGATCGAGTTTAGGTAAATTCTATGTTTGTGTGCGCTTTTCACGCACACATGGCTGCAGATCGAGCGTACGAGCCTATAAACAATGTTGATCCTTTCATTATTAAATTAATTTTCTAGTTTTATTCTCGTTAGTTTTTTTTTGTATTTTCAATTTTGTTTTTAATTTAGTATATTTTATACATACCTACAATATTCAATAAACATCAAAACATAAAACTTTGAAGGCGGAAATTGGGGTTAAAAATTGTAATTTTTGTAGATACTGATTACTAATAAATACTGAGTTTAATGATTTATGGATTTTTACATTTTAAGGGTAGGAAACGGGGGTTGAAGCCCCCGGGGGTTAATGTACTTATTAGTATGGGTGAATAGTTTTTAAAGGTAGGTATTTGAAAATGAGATATGTAGCTACTCATCTTAAAAAATGTGTTTCAGGGATTTTGAATTTTCAAACTTTTACTTTGGAGGGTTGATAGTTTTATCTTTTGCTAGGCACTTCAAAATCGTAATATTTTGTATATAAATGTTTATCAAAACACATTTTGGTTACGACTGAAACCGCTCGGTTGTATGTACATCTGTGCTAATTGTGGTATGTAGTTTAACTTTGCTCCACTTCATCGTGAAAAGTGTGAGATGAGATGTCTGAAGAACTGGTATTTGTTTTTCATAATTTACCACGCACGTAGAATGTGCCTCTTCATTAGGCAACATAAGACATTAATTTTGTACTACAGTAGTAATCACGGCGATAACTATAATATTCATACCTTTGAATGTCTTAAAACCTTTGCTTATAAATAATTTATTGTAAGATGAGGTTGCTTTTGACTAATGAACATAGAGCTTTGTAATGATTGTATAATTTTGTTTGTAATGTATATCATGGCATATTTTAAATCTATACTAATATATAAGCTGAAGAGTTTGTTTGTTTGTTTACTTGAACGCGCTAATCTCAGGAACTACTGGTTCGATTTGAAAAATTCTTTCATTGTTCGATAGCCCATTTATTGAGAAAGGCTATAGGCTATATATCCTCATATATCTCCTATATTTCCTCTACGCGGACGAAGTCGTGGGCAGAAGCTAGTAAAATATAAAGCGTTATAATAGCTACTAAATTACCAAGCATTGCGCTGTCTAAATTTGAATGCTTGAATTGCCGGCAAAAACATAATACCATAATAAATCGTAATCCAATAAATTGTGTTTTACTTACGATATAACTTGGTATTACGTTTGTATTAGAAATTTGGTGGCAGACTCTTGAGAGCTATAGGTATTATACTTAATGTCGCAATCACACGCAGTCGCAGTCGTAAGTACCTCGAACATAACATACCATCACGCCTGTATTCCCTGAAGGGTTAGGCAGAGGCGTACACTAATGTACACCCACAGTTCGCCGATATGTTAAGGTCCCATGTAATAGGGGGCGAGCCTATTGCCATTATCCGGGCACAAATTTCAAATTCCGAGCTCCTACTGAGAATTTACTACGCCTGTTTTTATTAATAAATATTTTTTTTAATGTATTTTATGTTATGCCAATGTATAAAATAAAAATCTATCTACTTACTGATCTAATACTAAATAGGATAATTGCATTAGTAATTTTCCACTTGACTGTACCATGCGCACGAAGGCGGGTGCAACAACCTCTGCCCGGCCAAAAAGATTGGGAACTACTGTACTGTACGTTTCCAAAGAAACTAAATCCCAAGTACAATCAGGCTGTAGGATGTTCTTCAAAAAAGAAGTGACTTTTCAATAGATATTACTGACGTCACCTTTAAGACGTAAATTCAGAATGTGAATGCAAATTTAGACCTGGCAGGTGGGACTCGCGGCGGTTTAGTGATCATAGCATCTGATTTATCTAACCAGAAGACGCAGGTTCAAATTTTGATAGCAGTCGAGTTTTTCCATCACTAAAATAACTTTATAATAATATCTAGGAATGTGCAAAAAAATCACAAATAGTTAACAGTTCATATTTAACTTGAAAAAAATTAACCAAATTTTAATCTCTGGTTTCAAAATTAATAATTATGATTTTCGTAATCAGCCCCTGAGAATCCTTGAAATTGACACCCATATCAATTTATTTAGAAAAGCATTTTCGTAATCAGCCCCTGAAAATCCTTGACATTGACAGCTGTATCAATTTATTTAGAACAACAATGTCCGCTAACTTGGATTTAAAAATTAATGTCATTTTCGTAATCAGCCCCCAAAATTCTTTGAAATTGACACCCATATCAATTTATTAAGGAAAACAATGTACGCCATCTCGGATTTAAAAATTAATGTCATTTTCGTAATATGCCCCCGAAATTCCTTGAAATTGATACCCATATCAATTTATATAGAAAAGCAATGTCCGCCATCTTGGATTTCAAAATTAATATAATTTTCGTAATCAGCCCCTGAAAATCTTTGAAATTGACACCCATATTAATTTATTTAGAAAAGTAATGTCCGCCATCTTGGATTTCAAAAATAAACATTTTCGTAATCAGCACAATGAGAAACTTGTACTACCCATACTTCCTACAAAAAATACCAGACCATATTATATTATAGGGCTTTTCTAGAAATTAGAAGTTATAAAATAATCAACGTATCAAGTTGTGTTAATCGCAGTATAATTTGGGAATCATATCGTTTAGAATTTAATATTTGGTTATGCTAAACACAAAATACTGTAACCAGATTGGTAGATTGCAAGTCAATCATTCAAGCGTAGCAATATGACCTGTTTCCCTTGGTTGACTCACAGAACTTGTGATCGGCACCATACTATTGGACAAAGCTTTGGATATACGTCTACTGCTTTATAAAAAAAATAGTTTTAACCAAACTACACGGTGACTTAATCTTAATATTTTTAGTAAGTATATAAGCACAATATTTTGAATAGAGGTGTGCCTTGAACTTTTTACCTTTGATACCAGTTTAAGTCACAATAATAGGCTATCACAGATCATATTATTAAAATACTTAGAATTAATTAAAAGTAAAATACCCTAAAAGACGCTATTCACTATAGTTTCATATTTTATGAACACTAAAAACACACTCCCTATAAACGATTCTTTAATATTTAATAATGAATTATTCTCGAACATAGTTCAAGTTCTATATTTAATTGCTTCATGTAATAAGACTAAGGTCTACGTAACAAAAGACATGATCAAGTTATGAACGAATATTGACTTTAATATCGATAGTACTTATGCAAACAGATCTCTTCAAACAATATAAATATTTCTGACATAATGATATTGTCTGCGCAAACTTGTGTAATAGAAATAATGAATAAGATGAATCAATACAAAATTGACAACTGAATATTTTTCATACAGTTCTGAAAAACACTTTCAATATTAAAGAAAATTTAAAATGTGCGACGCGAGCTCACACAAAATATCTTCTTCGTATTCACGCTCCGACGAAATATCTCATAGCCCATCTCATTAAGCTGGAAAATATAAAGTGCGATAAAATGCACATTAAAAATTTAAAACGCAATTCGAATGTTTGCTAGTGGGGGTCTATCGAGTGCATTCGGATTTCACGCGAACTGCACTGGCGAAAAAATTGCAACATATAAACGTATCCGTTGAAATATGTCGACGCTTAGTACGTCCGCCCCGCCCGTATACTCGAGATTTCGTCCGATATAAATCTTTCAAGTGGAGATGAATTCGCCGGGACTGCGAAATGGTACATAAAATATTCATCCTCGTTCAGAAATGCAAGCATCTGTTTTTCATTCTGTAAGATATTTCGATCCTTCGTTTTTTTTTAATTTAGACTTAATCGGCGCTTCGTTGAATATTAAGCATTCGTTTATATGAAAAGTACATAAATACATATAGGCCGCTTTATTACAAACGTCTAAGAAACGCCCAGGTTTTAAAAAGCTCATTGTTTTTTTGTGTGATATAATATTCAATATATAATAAACATCATTATTTTTGGTCTGTGTTTAGTCTAGACTTAAGCCATATTTTGTCATAAAGATTTACCTAATATTAATTTTATAAATACAACTTTATTCTCACCAAATCATATAACCTGGTACATACCTGAAAAAAACGTAAATCACATTAGTATTTAATTGTATAATCAATATAACACATAATATCTAGCAGTAACTAGTAGGTGAAAGGTAGATTTTTTTATCAAATAGGTACTAATATTTTCTCGAGGTCATACTATTGTGGTGACGTATAAATGGTTTCTTGGCAGAAGCATATAAATGGATAGCGAAGGTACAAAATAAAACGTGATCTAACCACCCGTAGTTAGGTAAATAATTTATTTTCTTTATTATTATGACATTATACATAATCTCGAAGATATTCAATCTTCAAATCATGGTTATCACAGCCTTTTCTCAATTAGCTTTGAGACGCATTACAGTCTATACATCATCATCAGCCTATATACGTCCACTGCACGAGCCCGATCCTAGGCTTTTCTCATCCAGTCACTGCCAGCTGCCTTCCGCAAATCGTCATTCCACCTGGCCAGCGGGCGCCCTACACTACGTTTGCCTAGTCTAAACAGATGCACCTAAATATCAGCAAGTATTTTACACAATGCGACTGCCGTCACAGTCCGTACCACGACGATCCGTCAATGCGATCCTTTTTAGGTTGTGATAATTTAATTTGTGATTCATAGTTATATGGCTGGAAGTCCAACTTAAAATCTGGTGGATATTTCATCTTAATACGCCACCGACTTACGGTAAATTCTTTTGGGATGCGAATGCAACCGCGAGCTACAGCTAGTTAGTATTATACAAAAGCGAATGCAGTGAATAGCTAGATGCTTCATAGCATATTCAGCTTCATGACCACCACAAAGTATAAAGTAATACATGCATATCCTTCGAGATTCTGAGAAAATGGATAGAGACGAGACGCCATTTTATTGAACAAGCATGTTTTCAAATAAATTCAGTAAAGCACAGTAATCAAAAAACAATTGTTAATATTGATTAATCGTAATTTTTAATCTGTACAAAGTTTTTTTATATCGTTATTTTATCAAGATAAATTACCACTACCAGGAGAAAATTCTAGCTAGGGCAATTAAAAAAAAACCCATTTATGTAGGTATTATATCAACGAAGTCTTCGTATCAATCGCGCCTGTATCCCCGAAGGGTTAAGCAGAGATGTACTTATGTATACCCACAGTTCATACACATTGTGAGCCTATTACCATTAACTGGTCATTAATCCAAAACTCCGAGATGATACTGAAAATTTCATCAAGAAATCAATCAATAACACTTTTCTCAACCTGGGAATCGAACCCTCTAGCGTAGCAGTCGCCGTCTATCAGTCAGATTTGGAACTACTAGACTAATGAGACAGACAGTAATATGGCCACAGATTAAATACAAATTTTAATTTGTATAATAAAAATGAGATCTAAATCTTGAGTAAGCTGTTAAATAATTACATTTTCCCTGCAAAATCGTAAAATAAATAACATTCTAGATATTTCTAAGCGTGAAAACCGTAAATTCTACACAAAAGGCAATGTTAACCAGACGGTGTCGGATATACTTATATGCGTAGGTAAGGACGTTGAAATATATATCTTGGACTGTCTAGACCTGGCGAACGTACTCCCACACGTTCGTAGTAAACGTAGGTTCTGTTAAAGTATAATCTTACTATATTGGGAGCCAATAATTAGTACAATGAACCCGTCAAGCTTATAATTAGGTCAAAATCCATTGCTGGCAGAATTCACATACCTTTCAATGGCGTAGGCTTAATTCATATAGTGAATACCTTGCAAGATATCGAAATGGAAAATACACAAAAAATTAAGTTATAATTTGTTTTAATCCTCATTCGCTGACATCTATTGAGGTCATTACACGAATACTACTTTATTCAAAACAAAGTTTCGGTCTAAAAAGGAACAATTCTAGACTGTTGTTTGCAGATTAAAGTGTGTCTTTTCCAAGGTACCTAGTTAATCCATTTTTTCAGTTCGGGAAATCATGGATTGTTAGTCGTAACCTGGCTAGACGACAGGGTATATCGGACTCGTACCGAAAAAAAAACCGCACATATATGTTGTTATAGTCACCGGCCATGGAGTTCGTAACATTTGCCACGACCATAGTAGGTCCAAGTTAATGTACCAAACTCTAATGTAGGTTAAGAACTCGCCTCCCATTGTTTCATCTTAAATTGGCACAGTACCTACATACATATTATACTTTTTGTACATTTTTGTGAAAACAATTCTCTCAAAAATCGTACTTTTAAACTCTTCTCAAAGAACAAACAATTTGATTACTCTTTAGTCTACTTTTGTTCCAAAATAGTTCCGAAATTGTGTATTTTAAACATCTATATTTTTAAACTGCCTTATTTATTAAGCAGTTTCAAACACCGTTAAGTACTTAGCATTGGATTTCATCATCAGGTCGAGAAAACTCTTATTTGATTTTCTTGTTAATAAACTCTCAGTGTAGAACTCTAAAGCTTAAATGTATTCCTATAAGACCTAAATATCACTACAAATCTTAGCTCTATTTCAAAAACTTTTAGCAGGCAATTACTTCGGTCAGTGTCGCGGGAAAGATGGATTGCACGAATTACATCGAAGCCTTTGTAGAGAACATCTCAGGGGTGTGAGGAACGAACATTGTGATGTAGATTTATGACGAGCCGCGGCTCGCGATGGGGTTGTCGCTTCGTTGTATACCGCAGTATATAGCCATTGGGTATATATACCTCATATAAGGCCGTGAATCACTAGTGTGATATGGGCCCCACTTAGCCTGACATCGTGGAGATATATTCAGGGTTGGATATGTAGAGGAGTGACAATAATAGTGGATGAATCGTTTTGTGCGTCGTCTTGCTATATCTTACATATTTACGAGAAACGCTTTTCCTTTACCAAAGGGACGGCAGTAGTTATAGAACACCATCTGTCATTATTCTTGCATACTTATTTAAAGCAAGAATCTTCTTGCCGGCATTATCACAATGACCCTAAGAACATCTTTTTACCCACAAGGGTAATTTTTGAATCCAAATTGCTAATTGTTACTCCAATTTAATCTCAATTATAGTAACCTATCTGGTAACTATATTTTTGAGCCGTTTGGGGTCGAGACGCTCGGGTCGTGGGGTCCGAGTGCTCGTCTCCTTTATAAAGAACTTTCAAGGAGACTAGTCGACAATTCGCGTGACCAGAGGGCATGTTTGTTTCTAGGGGAGCGTATAAGCATTGCCATTCAACGTGGCAATGCTGCCAGCCTTCTGGGCACGTTACCAGACGACAGTGATGCCGATGAATACTTTGACGCGTAGCCGCGCCGCAGTTTTTTTAGTTTTAGTTTATATATATATTAATTTTATGCAATTTATGTACATTATGTACAGTGTAAGTATATAGTGTAATAAGGAATTTAAACTTATTTTCCTCCGGATATAAAATTTAAAAAATCTCAAAGTCGTAAATATCAAAATTCGTAATTTTTTCGGTTGGTCGATTTTGTGATTTTATTACAATATAAATATTATTTTTTTCACAATAGAACGTCTATTGTGATTGATAGCAATAATATTGAGAGCCTAGAGTGGAATTATAATCAATAGAATTTTATTGAACTGCCTCATTAGCCTAGTGGAGCCGAGCGCAGCTGCTACGTTAGAGGTCCTGGGTTCGATTTGCAGGTCGAGTAAAGTTATTGGGTTTTTCTATGAATTTATCAATAACAGTTTGAAGTTTGGGATTGGTTAATGGCGGCTCGCTCGCTTCTGCCTAATCCTTCAGAGAATACAGGCGTGATGTTATGATAAGTTATGTTAAATTTATAATTCTCAACGCTTTGTTAGTCATCTTTTTGATTGTATCTCTAACTAAAGTGAATCTAGGTATAGACTCCATTCTGGTTCTACGATACGAAGATTAAACGACGGCCTAACAAAGCAGTCGAGTATTATCCACAAGAGCATAAAAGCATTTAAAGTCTTCTCCAACAGAATGTAACGTAATTTTCAATTCAGTAGCCCTTGGCATTGAAGCTAACTTTCAGGCTGTGTAGGGTATACTAGGTACCTAATGTAGGGTTTACTAGGTACCTAATTGGTTAGTGATTCGGAAAAAACCTTTTCACTAAAAATAGACCTTGGTACACGCAAAAAGGTGCTTGTGAATATGGATTAGAGCCTGCAAATGTGTGGAATAATAATTACCGTCGTGTATAAGTTGTTTTCATATCATTTCTTGGAATATAATTTACTTACGGCGTAATTTATTGCTTTTCTGTAACCTTGAACTAGTATTGTGTAGGTTTTGAATAAAATTCTCCATCCACATGCATATGTATGTTGTAATAATTAATGGCAGTAAAATTCATTTAAACCAAGCATATAACACGGACCCTTGTAATATGCTTATTTAAAAGTTCTCTTGCATTCTTCTTTTGCCTCAATAGTCTAATGATCCTAAACGCGACTATGCTACGTCTACCGTATCCGATCCTGGGTTCGATTCCCAGGTCCAGCAGTGTTATTGGATTGTTCTCTAAAATTCTCATTAGCAACTTGGATAATGGTAATAAGCTTGCCCCCTATTACATGAGACATACACATAATATCAATCTTTGGGTATACAACTACACCTCTGCCTAATCTTTCAGGTAATGCAGTAGGTAGTTAAGTTACATCAAAAATAACCACTATTCTCTATCTTAATTGTTTAAGACTAGATTCATTCCACCAAGATAACTTGAACAAGCTAGTTATGAAGGTATTTCATTTTATCTCCTCAAAGTTTGTTACAGAGGAAAACTTACATTTTCATAATCTATGTTCTATGTTATACATTTAAGTTATCTGTTCATTCGGAAATATAACATACCAACATACCAACACACGCCTGTATTCTTCAAGAGGTTAGGTTGGATATGTGTACTAGTGTACGAGTATATCAACAATTCGCCTGATCCAAATCTGAATCCAAAGGTTTATCAGAAAGTTTTTTAATTCATCTGAAATATCGACAAAATTGATTGTAATAACAAAAAGAACATATTCCTAAAAACTTACTTAAATGAATTAAACTTCTTCAACATAACATAACATAACATACCATCACGCCTATATTCCCCGAAGGGTTAGGCAGAGGCGTACTAATGTACACCCATAGTTCACCGTTATGTTTAGGTCCCATGTAATAGGGGGCGAGCCTATTGCCATTAACCGGGCACAAATTCCTAACTCCGAGCTGCTACTGGGAATTTCATAGAAAAACCCAATAACACTTTGCTCGACCTGGGAATCGAACCCAGGACCTCTAGCGTAGCAGTCACACTCAGGACCACTTAGCTAATGAGGCAGTTACAAACTTCTTCAACATATCGAATAAATTTATATGCTAGTGCTATTAATATTGTAACAGCAGCAATTTAATATTCCATTTGTGAAAAGCCCGGTCAAAACGCGTTTATACATAAAACATAAAAATATTTATTTCCAACAGATGCTTTTTGTAATAAAAGTCATTTGGTAGTCATCAAATGGATTTTTCATAGTATCAAAAATAATATTGAGAACATAAATCATGAACAATTAATTGTAAACTTTAATTAGAAAAGATATTACTCTTCGTTTTGCAACGTTGGCTCCAACTAATGAGCGTTCAACGTCCTTTAAGCTGAATCATATGGGCATTAAATGCACAATCTGCAACACAATTGGTAATTTTCACAAAAAAAATGCAGTAATATTGCTATAATATTCACAATTTGAGAGTAATAATTACCAAGCATTTAGAAATTTAGGGCCACTTGCACCAACTTCTGAAATATGTTTAAATTGAATTTAATTAAACACAAAATGACAATAGAAAATTGTGTTAAATACAATTTAAACACATTTAAGAAGTTGGTGCAATTGGCCCTTAATGTTCAAAAGATATCTAATAAATCACTAACATTTGTACTTTGATGCTGGTCAGTAACATAGCTATATAATAGAGGAGCTAAAGATGACACTTTTTTTGTTTTTCATAGTGCATAAACCGTTCACATATCGTCCAGCCAGATATGATCAGGTATTTCCACTCGTACTGAAAACAGATTTTTTTTTAAACGTTACCCGATCCATGGATTTCCGCCTTTATCGTGGGTGCGTTACAAACCCAAGTTCTTACAAACACAATTGCCCTGACCCGGAACAAGTCAAAACAGAGCCATAGAACTGAACATTCAGAATTGGTAGTGATAAAAATCAAAATTGATTTATAGAGACTTCTTGAAGGAATATTGAAATGAATCGTAGGTATATAGGTGATATTAGCCTCTATAGTTCATTTATTGTTCACTAAAGTTCTGATGGACGTACTGATAACAACTTTAGTTTGATGTGCTCATTAATGAATAAACAACACCATTTTTAAGGGTCCAATATATAAACAACACCATTTCTAAGAGCCCTTAGGACAAAAATAATAAATACCACTACTATACTGATTTCTGACACCTAACGAATATTAAACATTGAAATAAAACTACTTTTACTCATTAGTCAAGTGGTCCTGAGGGCGACTGCTACGCTAGAGGTCATGGGTTCGATTCCCAGGTCGAGCAAAGTGTTATTGGGTTTTTCTATGAAATTCCCAGTAGCAGCTCGGAGTTAGGAATTTGCGCCCGGTTAATGGCAATAGGCTCGCGCCCTATTACATGGGACCTAAACATACCGGCGAACTGTGACTGTACATTAGTACCTACGCCTCTGCCTAACCCTTCGGGGAATACAGGCGTGATGGTATCTTATGTTATAAAACTACTTTGACGGATTTTATAATATCAATACATCGCCATAAAATCCGTTAAAAGTAGTTTAATTTCAAAATACACTACACTTATTCTGATACAGTACAAGTAGAATAAAATTGTGAAAGGAAACTCCGCG
Source organism: Acronicta leporina (assembly GCA_947256265.1). Lineage (NCBI taxonomy): Eukaryota > Metazoa > Arthropoda > Insecta > Lepidoptera > Noctuidae > Acronicta > Acronicta leporina. The sequence continues at coordinate 10,565,588 of OX366521.1, forward strand.
AAGCGTCACACTAATGTAGATAGGTTGGAGCCACTTATGTAATTACGAACTCATCTCGACTCGGAGTCATCTCAAAGAGTCAAACTTGTATTGTTTCACTTCGCTTGTTTACAAGTCTCTGTCGAACAAATGTACTCTCTGTAAGTATTAATCAGTTATACTTTCAGCGTAAATTTTACTTCTGTGAATACATTTTCCATGGATAGGGGAAAGAAATGTTTGTTGATGTTTTCATTGATTATTTTGTTTGCTAATATACAGGATGCACATTTAGTTGCCTGCACCTTACACCCCATACACTCATCATCCTTCTCACCTTTACTCAACAATGATGGGGTCGGCTTCCAGTCTGACCAAATGCGGCTAAATATCAGTATTTTACACGAAGCGACTGCCATCAGACCTCCGAAACCCAATTTCTAGGCATAACTGATACTCGGACGAGCCTATCCTCCTCTGATTGTTAAGCTTTTTTGGGCTTCTGACTACCACTAACAATTGTCATAGATGTTCGTATGACAACCGGGACCAACGGCTTTTCTTCCTCTCCGTGGCACGGAGCGGTCTCGATGAATTAAGAATGTTTCAAATGAAGCGACTGTCATCAGACATACCTTGGTAAAACTTCGTCCTCAGGATATCGGTATTGCCCCGAAATTGGCTCGGCAATACCGGTATGAATCCAATGAGGGTAAACTGGTAGTCTGGCACTTTGGGCTTCTAACTAATACTCGTACTAATGTATCGTTTAGGTAGCCGTAGGTCCCGGTTGACAACCGGGACGGCTCTGTGTGCTCTCCAAGGCACAGACTATACTTTATGAATTAAGAATTCGCAATACTTTATGTATTAAGAATACGCAGCTTAACCTCGCACATCATATTGATCAGCATAGTTATTACTTAGCTTAATAATACGCTTTGCTGCATTGTAAATTTTATCAAAAAACGGTGCTTACAGCTCAGTTAAATGAAAGTCGAACATGTTAATAGATTCATTAAGTACTTTGATGAGTTAAACGAGACAGTCTAGCCATTATACTGACCTGTATTACGATGATAATAGCTTTAATATTACTACGAACTACAGGCAATTATAGGTAACTAGCTTCTGCCCGCGACTTCGTCCGCGTAGCGTAATGATATATAGCCTATACCCTTCCTCAATAAATGGGCTATCTAACGCTGAAAGAATTTTTCAAATCGGACCAGTAGTTCCGGAGATTAGCGCGTTCAAGTAAACAAACAAACAAACTCTTCAGCTTTATATATTAGTATAGATACGAAAGAGAAAAAAGATTCAACACTTTATTAAAGAAACATTTATTTCACCTAATGCTCAAATATGTAGCTGAATTTACTTAATTAGAAGGCACCAAAGCCGTTCATATTAATTATTACAATTAGCATAGTGTAGTGCTTTGTTTGGATTCCCAATGTAGCCACAAAGTCAAGTGAATCGAATGATCAGATAGGTCAATTCAAGCGCGTTCTCCGAATCCGATTTGTTCTTGAATCACCATAAGTCATTCAAAACGTGGATGTGTACTACTGTAAGTAATGGAATAGTCGTCTTATGTTTTAAAAAGTCGTGTCATGTCATATAATTTGAGGTCAGGACATTAAAAACATTTAGGTTACATATTACATACATAATACCATCACGTCTGTATTTCCCGAAGGGTTAGGCAGAGGCGTAATAATATACACCCACAGTTCTCCGGTATGTTTAGGTCCCATGTAATAGGGGGCGAGCCTATTGCCATAAACCGGGCACAAATTCCAAACTCGAGCTGCTACTGGGAATTTCATAGAAAAACCCAATAACACTTTGCTCGACCTGAGAATCGAATCCAGGAGCTCTAGCGAAGCAGTCGCGCTTAGGCCACTTGGCAAATCATTTAGGTAATTTTATTATTTATTGATTCATAAATAATAGTCGTTAACGCTAACTTAACTATCCGCTACAGTGCACAGGATTATAGTAAACAGGACACGTATAATTAATACAAAGCTGTAAAATATTTAATCAACTCTATGTACCTAGATTACTTTGAAAACTACGCAGTTTGTACTCAATTCGTGTCTTGGATATTGAGAATAAATAAATGAAGCTTAAGTGACAGCGGGTTTTCACTGGACAAAACATATGCATCAGAGTTGCCACTGCACTTCTTCCTTCATGGATCATATTCCTTCGTGCTTCTACATAACTTTTTCTTAATAAACATCTTGTTGCAAATATATCAACTCAACGAAAAAAACACGCAGAACTGTACATAGTCACTTAAAACTTACCACAAAGTAACGAATGGACCAATCTTTTAAAAGTTAACTGCAAACATTCAATTAAAGAGAGGAAATTTTGCCATTTGCGGCAAAATCCTCAATAGTTTCGGAGCCAATCATTGAAACTGGCTATTTACTAGATAACTTCCGAAGAAAACGTTCAAGTACTTTAACTGTTTCAATAACATCTCTAAAAGTAAATGTTCTTTACTAAAGGCTGTCAAAGTTAATAAAAATGTATATTATTTTCGGGAAAAAGGAAAATTGAATGCCGTCATGTCGTTTTGTATCGTCGTATTGATAAATGCAGACGTTTATATTAATTAAATAAAAATAATAAGTCGTTCAGAATTGGACGTTTGAATATAAATATATAAAATCTTTTGACTTGTTATGTCTCTCAAGGTGAAATGGGATGTTCGATGTTCGTATTGTTTAATTATTCGAAAGACAGACAAGTCGATGCTACTTAATCTATCTATACTAATATATAAAGCTGAAGAGTTTGTTTGTTTGTTTGTTTACTTGAACGCGCTAATCTCAGGAACTACTGGTCCGATTTGAAAAATTCCTTAAGTGTCAGATAGCCCATTTATTGACGAATACTATAGGCTATATATCATCACGCTACGCGGATGAAGTCGCGGGCAGAAGATAGTATAATTATATACTGGTTTAGTTCTAATTATTTCGAAATATAAAACCACCAACCGTCAGTATGAATCCAGAGCACGTGTTAAATTTTCGAAATCATTTAAGTACCTGTGGATCGAATTTACCATACGATAGGTATTATCAATGATATAGCTTTCGTATGGTAGTTTATTTCCAGTGAAGCAGTAGTAGACGAAATGTTAAGGCAGGAACCTTAACTTAGTTTGATATTACGTTGTTATGGGGCATCCCTTAATAACGAATTATACTCAAAGGCTTGTGAAATCTGAACAGCGATTTAAATAGCGTAACCTCCCTCAATAGAAGATACTTGTACTTGTAGCTGTTGATGAAAGCTAACGAGAATCTGAATAACTATTTCCTATTAAAAACGATTGAAGAAAATATAAACTTTTTGGGGATTCCTCAATTTAAATTAAATATTATTACAGTATTTTGTTCAATCCCGCTACCCCCTCTTACCTTAAAGAACGTTTTAAGTTCCTTCATGACACACACACAAGGTACTTGAGATCATCGGAAAATATGAGGCTTGAAATGCCAATGCATTCCACTAAGTTTTATGATAAATCTTTCACTGTCCAAGCTGTGAGGTTGTGGAATGCATTGCCTGTATGCATACGACGTGCCCAGTCATTGGTTAGTTTTAAAAAACTTGTTCATGATTATTTCTTGTCACATTAACTTTTTCTGCTGCTTCTTTTTATTACAATCTAACAAGTCTTTCTCTGTTGTTTCTTATCCTGTCTTCTTATCTGTATAATCTTCGATCTGATGATGCTGCTGACGCTGTATTTCTGGTTACTTTCGTTTTGGTCATATGGTATAATATAATAATAATATAGCTTAGAAATATCTATATATATATACATATATATTTATTTATATATTTATTAAAATATGTATTATTAATTTGCATATATTTATATTATGTCTAAGTATATAGTTTATATAATCGTATTTATGTAAATTGTTTATGTAGGTACTAATTAATGATTATTTTTCTGGTACACCATGGACTACCCTTACCCTCTTTTTTCATATCTTTCCTGTCCATCCAAAGGTTGTCTGGTAGATATCGCTATTAGCGATAAGACCGCCATTGTACCCTTAGTTTTATTAGGTCTTTTTGTACGTTTATTTTATGCTGTACAATAAAGATTATCCTATTCTATTCTATTATTATTTTCATAGAAAAGCAATCAACTGAATTATGGTAGCTTTTACAATATTAATCAAGCAACGCTTAGTTACTTTAAAACAAATAACATTAATTTAACATTGAAAATACATCGTTTCTCATTAAAAGTTAACCAACTATCAAAACCAGTTAAATTAAATTTGAAAGAGTTCAAAGTTAAGCAATTAATATCGCAATATTATTTATGGGTAAAACAACCAAAAATGTAATATTTAGCTGACATTTCAAATTATAACGTCTCTATTGTACTTGCAACAAGGTACTCTCAACAACAAATTATAACATTCATTCATCATCCTATAAACTGTCCCTTTGCTGGGCACGGGCTCCATTATAGTAAGAGGGTTGTGCTATAGTCCACCATCTAGCCAACTGCGGGTCGGCAGACTTCAAAAGTCGTCGAAAAAAAATCTCAGGATTGCAAGTTTTCCTTCACCGTTTAAGCGAGCGATAATTAGGTAATCATTAAAGTAATCTAAAATCAAAGGAATCATCTAAAATTTCAGAGGTATTGTACCCCACCATACCGAGTACAAACAGGGTGGGGTACATCAGTGGATAAAAAGGATAAACCTCGTACAGTTTGATATACCTTGTGAACTTGTGCCTTGGATTTCAACAAATAACAATGTTAGAAAATTTTTGGAATTAGAATACATCTGCTTATCCGTGATCAGTACATTAAGTACGAAACTGTGATGTAATCAACACATTCCTAGAAAAATATCGTCGACTTAATAAGATTTAAAACAAAACAATAAAAATTGAAACCCCTTCTTTCACAGTCTCTTCGCAAACTACGTTTTAATTCAACCCACATGACACAACATAACAACCTGTAAAAGCAAATTGCACAAGAAAACAACAACAGTTCTTTCATAATAATATGTTCTACCCACGGTCCGTAGAGAAAATGCTTGTGCATTCAACTGGAGCAGCTACCCTTGCATTGTGGGGTCATTGCACCATGTACCCTGCCACGTAACTACCCGACAGAGAAAAACAAGTGAAGACGATAGGTGTATAGCAGCATAGCTATTTACTCGCGTCAGTATTCAATGTGCATGACTTCATTTTTCGCAGTCGTACAAAGAATTACATTGTCGCGCTAGCAAGCTTTTACGTGAAATGACAGTTTTAACGTTCGTGTTTTCTGTGTAAGTGAGTCATGTTTCAATGCTGGAATGGCAATGAATCCACGTGTTTAGGAGTTCATTTTATTGTGATAAATGTTTTAGTAAATCACTTTAGCGAAGAACGACATTAAGTTATTTTTTATCAAAAATCTTATTTGCCAGACTGATACTGACAGTTAAAATGTATGTCATGTCTTAAATATGTTATAATATCGACGTGTAAGAACGAAGTCACCTAACATAGGCTTTTTTAACTTAGAAGGAGACTCCAATCACTAGCTGATAAGAAAAACCTGTCAAACCATCTTTTTTTTTAAACAGTGATCAATGACATACATAGTAAATCCCTGTCCGAAATCTGCCCGTAACAATTTTATTATATCTATATCTATACTAATATATAAAGCTGAAGAGTTTGTTTGTTTGTTTGCTTGAACGCGCTAATCTCAGGAACTACTGGTCCGATTTGAAAAATTATTTCAGTGTTAGATAGCCCATTTACTGAGGAAGGCTATAGGCTATATATCATCACGCTACGCGGACGACGTCGCGGGCAGAAGCTAGTGTACGTATATAAATTATAGGTACACATTTTAAATTGTGTGAAATGTGGTACTCTTCTACTATGTAAAGTGAATCAGAGACAGAAAGCATAAGTGCTTGAACAACGATCTCTATTTTACATAAAGTAAAATTACAAAATGATAATAATTTCTAAATTGTCAACTTCAAGTCTCAAAATATCTTATCAAAATGACGATAAATTTTGATGAATTACTTAAAAATTACCAACCTCAATTTTACGACAAACTTTTAAACTTTAGACTGGGTTTTATAGAGGACTTTATTGGCAATCTTTTACAACTTGGAAATTCGTGCTTAATACAAAATTTTATATGCACAACTTTAACACAACCTTAATTTGAGACGTATAAATCTGCCTGACAAGTGATACTTAAAATGTTCTTTTAAGTCAGTCTATCTTAGAACTTTAAAAAAAACTAAATTATTATAATTTCTAAAAATATGACCATTGGACTGCCAAGTCAAAGGTCTCGAGTTGGAATACACGGTATGCACCTCTAACTTTTCGAAGTCGTGTGCGTATTAATTTCATTATCATGCGCTTAAACGGTGAATGAAAACATCGTGAGGAAACCTGCATGCCTGAGATTTTCTCGACGGCTTGTGACGTCATGCCAACCTAATGCGGGTTGGCATGACGTCACACGCCGTCGAGAAAATCCAGCCAGCGTGGTGGACTATAGCCTAATCTCTCTCAGAATTAGAGGAATTAGAGTTGAATATGTGAAGTATGTATTATTTCGAACCAGCTTCAATTATTCCAATGTCCATAAAAGTGTAGGTATAGAAAAAGTTGTTCGGGTTTTGGTTGTTGTGTATGTTTTTAAACGGACCCCCGATACAGAAGGAAATATGAGAGTGTGAAGCAACATTAATTTAAAAAAAGAACATAGTAAACAAATAATTTGCCTTTAAACGATCTCAACAATGTTCCATACATATGTTAATGAAAACCCTTTTAGTTATAACATAACTATATTATGGAGTATTTTGTAGAGGCTGGCAAAAGACGTGTCTAATAAATTATGGATAGTTATAATGAGTAGTTTAAATAAGAGAAAAACACATAAAAAAACTGATTAAAAATAATTCTTGAAACAAATTTATATCTTAATAAAGCCCTTACTTCTTGTAATTAATAAAAGGCAATACTACAGCGTTCCATTAGAGGCAACAGAAAAACTTTTTTAAACCTGTGATTTTTAAAATGAGACGAGAAAGTGAGTTTCTTGGAATTCTCTTGAAAATTAACCTTCAAAGGCCTTCTTTATAATTCATAATAAGTACGAAGTTTTAATTTTGGACCGATGACGGAAATCGAAGTTATGCAAAAATTATTTCTTGCTGGTACATTTATAATCAACAATCACGTTTATAGGAGACTAAGTTTCTTCTTTTTTATAGATATCAAAAAGAATAACTTTATTCTTTATTTCTACACGTATAAGAGCTATGCTTTGGCACGAATGGGCCGGCTCGAACAGAATGATACCAAGACCTTACAGAAAACCGGCGTGAAACAACACTTACGTTGTTTTCCGCCAAGTAAGTGAGGATACTGGAGGCCCAAACCCATTTGAAAGGCGGGCAACGTACTTGTGATATCTCTAGTGCGGAAGCAGGTTGCGGGTTGTATGATCCATGGGCGGTGGTAATCGCTTACCATCAACCACATAAAAAATCTACTATGGAAACGATAGAGAATATAAAGGATCTTCTTAAATGGTTTGCCGCCAAGTGAGGGACCGGATGTGTAGGACTCATACGGAATGGTAAATTTTCTAGTTCCATATCCAAACACCGAGCTACTAACTAAAAATCTTAAAGGAAACCCAATAACACTTTGGTCCACCTGGACATCGAAACCAAGATATCTAGCGTATCGAGCGCGCTTAGGACCACGAGACTAATAAGGCTGACTAACAAAACATAACCTCTAAATATCATAAAAGTCCTACAGCACAATAAATTGGCTTACAATACAGCAGTAATCAAACCAAATAATGATGGATTGCTCACAATTGAAAGACGAAATTACATTAAAGTATTCAACCGCCTACGTAATATAACAGGTTTGTTTACCCTTAAGAGCTACGTTTACTTTTGTATGTATATAGTAAGTACCTATATACATATTAATACATACAAAAGTATACGTATATTTTGGATGACGATAATAATACTAACTACTAATACTGCCTCATTAGCCAAGCGGTCCTGAGTGCGACTGCTACGCTAGAGGCCCTGGGTTCGATGCCCAGGTCGAGCAAAGTGTTATTGGGTTTTTCTATATAATTAAGTAAGTTAATATAATAAATAAAAATACAACTTTATGGGTTTATTTATCGGTTGACATGTTCCACCTCAAAATAGGAGCATCGAGAACCTGACCTTGTCCATTCTACTGAGAATTTAGTTTAGGTGCCATGTAATTGGAGGCGAGCCTATTGCTATTTAACCGGGCACAACCTTCTTCTTCGGTTCTTTCTCAACCTTCGACCGGCTACTGAGAATTTCATAGAAAAACCCAATAACAGAACACTTTGCTGGACATGGCAGTCGAACCCAGGACCTCTAGCGTAGCAGTCGCCTTGAGGTAGTGGTCCCAAGCTGAACTTTTAGTTTAATAGTTACGTACCATTACTTATACAATTTCAATATTATAGCGTAATGTAACGTAAACACTGTACCTACACATTAATATTTCTCTTTACAAACAAGTTGTCGTATTACTGAGTGAGTTTGTTATAATGCTATCGAAAAATCCGGATTTTCGGCCCCTCATGGGATATCTTCGGAATAAGTCGCAAATTGTGTCCCATGAGAATCGGGATTTTTGTATCTCACGTGGAACGTATTACGCGGAGTAAATCACAGGCTGTATAAATTGGGATTATGTTATGAAATGCCCACATTAAATACGTTTTACAATGGGAGTATCTTAAGGAATTTCCAATAAAAAGCGTAGATAAAATACTCATTGAAAATGTACTGTATCTGATAGAATTTCTACGTTACAAACAATTTAATTGAGGAAAACATGGGGCTGAATGCGAGAAGAAAATAATCAATTTTATTCTAATAAAGGACAATACATACTCGCTACTGTACTCTTTACTTTTACGTCATCATATCTATTCAATAAATAATTTAGATATCTATCTATCTATATATCTATATCTAGCTCTCTAGAGAGCACTATCGATATTCTTTAAAATATTCAAACAACGATCAAGCCAATTAATACATGCTGTGTAAATACGAGTATTTTTCTGTTTTAGTCTCGTAGGGTTATTTCAAATAGTACCTATTCTCCTAAAATTAAAATAAGAAACAACACCAAAGGGAAAAAAAATGTAACAATGACAATGATGATTCGAAAAATGACCCAATTTTCTTATAACACCGAAATCGGACCAAAATGATATTTTGAACATTTTTAGTACCTGATTAACCTTTTAATTAGTTAATGACGTAGATCTTAATACATAAAGTACCTATTAGGGTGAACTGCCTCATTAGCCAAGTGGTCCTGAGCGCGACTGCTACGGTAGAGGTCCTGGGTTCGATTCCCAGGTCGAGCAAAGTGTTATTTGGTTTTTCTATGAAATTCCCAGTAGCAGCTCGGAGTAAGGAATCTGTGCCCGGTTAATGACAATAGGCTCGCCCCATATTACATGGGACCTAAATATACCGGCGAACTGTGGGTGTACATTAGTACGCCTCTGCTTAACCCTTCGGGGAATACAGGCGTGATGGTATGTTATGTTATGTTACCTATTATGGTTTAAAATACCAAAACAATTACGAAATTACAATCATCAACACACTTATTCGCAGTCGGCGCGCCTAGTTATCAGATTCCAGCTTCGCGAGAAAGATTTCCAAACACATCTCAATAACACTAATTAGCACTATGTAGCTAACATTATTCCATACAAACCACATTGTCATTACCACGCATCCGCTTGTCACAAAACACGCATTACTGTGTTTTGTGTACTTGTGTTAGTTGTGAAGTGCACAAAAACTGTCCCAGTTTGTTGTCAACGTTCGTACCCTCGTTTGCCCTCCATTATCGTTATTGTTCACTGAATATCTGAATATATTTTTTGTAACATTATAACCTAGACGTTATGGTTGATGCTATTGAAGGCCCTGGTAGATAGGTAAGTAAGTAAAAGAAAGTAAGTAGGTAAAACTCGAAGCATACGATTAATGTAAGTGCGTTCTCGGACTTTAAAGCGCTGTTCTGTGAAGTTATAAGATAAGGTGGCTATAAAATACGTAGGTACCGATTTCTGAACGCGTTGTATAAATCTAGATGTCGTAAACTTCAGGGAAATCAGACTGAAGCATAACTTATGCTATATTACTATGTTTTTACTTATCTTTTTGTATGTTTTTACATTTTCTATGCTAAGATTATAGAGTTAGATTAGTGAAGGAAAGATTGGACTGCGGACAGGATTCGAAGCTCCGTCTTCTGGTTCAATACACCGGACGCCATGCCCAAGTAATGTACTTATGTATTTAGGTACTTTATATTTATTCTGCCTGTCAATTTATTATCAATCGCGTATTCGCGAAAACAGAATTATCTGACCACACCGCAATTAACGACTAGTTTCACGAATTACCGAGTGAGCAAAATCGTTGTTTTGCTTTTAATTCTGGGGGCACTGCAGTGCCCCGCCAAGTCAAACAAAAACAAGCCGTACCATCCTTTTCTCGAAGCAGTTCAGGCCATTTTCGAGGCCCTATAACTTCCTTGTGGATAAAACTAGAAGCCTGAATGATGATGAAATTTCATTCAATAATATCATTATGTTTTGAATGGCATAATAATATCATCAATATACATAATGCAATTAAGCTATCCTAAAAGTACTGATAAGCAGAACAATAGAGGTTTTTGGCTTCTAACAACAGTATCTTAACGTCACCAGGGCAAGCAAGTGCGCGATGAAAAGAACGTCGGCCAAAAAAAATAAAATTAAAAGATCAAAACATAAATTAAGTTTGCCATTGACAAAAAATGTTGATGGTACGCGGCCGCGAGCGAGTCACGTTTGGTAACCGAGCTGCGAAATAAAAATAATTACACGTCAAATGAGTTGAATGACGCCTATTTAAAATGGCGGACGAGGCGCGAGGATAGAAGCGCGCGATTTATAACCTACGTAACGCTTGGGAATGGGAGAAGACTGTTCCTTTTTTAATTCAGCCTAAAATATGTATCAAGCAAGTGTAGCGCAAAATAAATATAAAACAGGCTTGTGGAATTTCACGTACCTACGTGATAATTGCCTTCTTTTCAACCAACTTCAAAAAAAGAAGGTTTTCATTAATTCCGTCTAACATTAATAAAATTATATTTTTGTATCCGTCTGGCGTTCCGTTTTGGCAGTTTCCTTTAATAACTTTTTTCTTACTGCAATAAATATTTTGTCTAGACGATATTTAGATGTTGCCATTGTGAAATAAAAGGCTCTTAAATTGTACATCATCATATGATTTGGCAAGAAACAAGTACTGCGTAAGGTCTGAACTTTTTGACAACTAATATAAAATTACAAGTTTATAGTATTCTGAAAGTGGCCGAGCTTGAGGGGAAGTCGTTACAGAGCTATATAGGGCCATCCAAACACTCTCGTATAAATTTAATGGCACTCTGCAACCATGTCAAAGGAAATACATTTCATTTTTAACGACGCGGCGATACTTAGTCATCACAAAAAACGCTTTGCAATTGTTTTTCTTTCTAATATCTTTCTTTAAGCCCGCAGTTTAATTCGATAAGACACAATTCAATTTAGCATAACTGTAAATAAAGTGTTCCCTCTCTCAAGTTTCATTATAATATTCACTAGCCTGTGCCCGCGGCTTCACTCACCTGAAGCTATAGTAGGATTAGAAATGGATTCCAAAAATAATTTAATAAAATCAACAGTGATGATATCTTCTTTGTACGGGCTTCTAAACATCAGAGAGGTCAAGCTGTATCTCAGGATCCAAATAATTAATTGTGATAAGAAGTTCACCAGTTTTTTAGTTGGAGCATATACTTTCTAACAGTTATAACAAAATTAAAATCTATTCAGTAGTTTTTGCTCCAACCCGTAACAAACTTTTTTACAATTTTATAATAGTAATAAGATAATAAGATTAAGATTATTATATAATCGAACATTCTACTTCTTCATGACATACCATTCTGACCAATTAATATGGGCAGTCAGAACAATGTATTTCTCTTGATTTCCGGTCAGAAGAAACCATTTGTCATTCTAGCAACTTATCTGGGGCCCTAGTCTGCTATTTCAATTGACTCAGAATGACCGTCCAATGGCACTAAATGACATAAGAAATGACAGATTTCGTAGAGAAATCTGTCAAAAATCAACCAATAAGAAGTCACTGAATCACAATTCTGACACAACTGAATACTATTCGGTTGTGTCAGAATTGTGATTCAGTTCTTTCAGACTCGGCACCCTGTCAATATAAGTTGAAATAGCTCATTGAATACGAACATGTGAAAGATATGAAAACTATTTGCTGTTCGATCTTTTTAGTACCCTACGAATTAGCAGTACTTAATAGCCGTCACTTTTCATACCAATGTGAATTTTGCATATTATCCGCTTGAGAAAATGAGCGAATTTGAACTATCGACCCGTGACCCGTAAACTGACGTGGACGTATAAACAGAACAGAATATAATCACGCTGTAAGAAAAGTATGACGATAAAAATCTTGGCCGTAAAATGTGTCAAATGAGTTAGCGTCGGTCATCAATAAAACTTGGGTTTGAGTTTAAGTACCACAAGAGGTTATTGACACTTTAGCATAATATACCTATAGAATTTTTTTAGTAAGCAGGTAGGTACCGCGGATTTTTTTTTAAATGCAATCCATGTTAAATGCATTTACCTAATATTTCTGAGCCTTAGCTTAAAAAATATTTGTACGCCACCATTAGCAAATCATTGTAGCTACTTTTATTAACAATTATTTTCTTAACACCTTATTATGCATGTCTGCTGATATACTCGTGTTTTTTTACAAATAAATTATCTTATCTTATCTTATAGTAAGTATGTCGGACCCGTACCAACTGTGGTTATGAAATTCGTGACAATCGCCACAAGTATGCCAGAGATACATTGGAGATTATTTTATTGTATGTACCTATTCCTACACTTCTACTTAACCCTTCGAGGAATGCAAGCGTGATGGTAACGTTAATGTACGTTTCGTAATTACATCATCTCAGCGTATTTATCTTAGTGTAAGTAACGCCAATCAGTCATTCCTACAATTTGTCCAAAATCTTACGATCAAAAAACTATTTTTGCTGATTATAACCTCATTTCTCTCATATTGTACAAAATGTAATGGAAAAAATACCAAAACAGATTTCATCTACGTCATTTATCACGATAAATATCATTCATCTTTTTGGTTGTGAAAAAGCGTCCGATAGGAGTGTCATTTACAAAGTACATTGAGATTTTGCGAACATCGACTTATCTAGATTCTTCTCAATACATTATTACACACTCAATTGAGTCTTTCAATCTTGATACGTGGGAGTCTTTATGAGCACATTGTGTGCGGACTTAATTTTTCTTCATCAATGCCAGTAAATAGAGAAATTTCTAGGATTTTCATTGGGGTACGTTTCAAATACACAAATAGCCAAAGACTCAAACTCTGTCTCTTAAGTCTCGTTCTGTCAGTCACATTGACTTAAAATTATATAGACGGCGTTTGCTATGCCATCAGAATATTAAGCTGATACATAGAGAAACGTCAAAATAAAACTAATAAATAATACCTGAGGAGAAAACTTTAGACCCCTTTTTAAGCATATTGCGCGCATGGAAGCATGTGAGATAGTACATAATTAAAGTTTATATAGAGGACAAGTGCAGAATGCTATTTTGTATTTTATAATAATGCTTAAAAAATTCATTACATTAACAAAAAAAACATAAGACATACTATAAGGTAAGTGATGACCGCCGCCCATGGACACCCGCAACACCAGAGGAGTATCAAGTGCGATACCGGCCTTATAAAAGGGTTAAGGCCTCACTCACCCGGCAAAACACAACTTAAGCGTTATTTCACGTCGATTTTCTATGAGACAGTGGTATTAATTCGTTCAAGCTGGTCCATTCGTACTGAACCATGGCTCTCCGATGGTTTCGTTTGACACACACGTATGACAAAGTACTACGCGGAGGTTGATATTGATCCCCATAGGCGGTGAAAAGTCCACGATATTCCGTAGGAAATAGCGGAAAAAAAGAAAGAATTAGCAGCATAAATAAGTACAATAATTCTCTGCATAATGCTACCCACACGTGTGACGTGTATCATACATACCATCATACGCCCACATAAGAAAATAAGGTCACCGTAGGTAGATGCACAACGATATTTTACCTTACCTACATATATGTATCACAGGATAAAAGACGAGTAAAGTTGCGAGATATCCTCTATCCAGACTAACATGTTAAAGTAAGGCTGTCTGTCCGTTTGTGGGTACATTGTCATGCCTAAACCACTAAATATGATTACGAATTTTAGTATAGGAATAGATTAGACTTTTCAGAAGGACATGGGCTAACTGTCGTCATAAAAAATTTCGAGAATTACCTCGTTTATAATATTTCCATAGCCAGATCAGCAAAAAACACGGTAGCCCCGTATATCAAGCGGCTATACCTGACTAGTACTAATTTATAGCGCGGGAAAACTCGCGGGCTTGTCAACGTGTGATTCATGACTGCAGAAAACTGCGACATTTAAAAAGCAGGCCATTGAAAACAGTGTGGACGCATTCTTTCAGCTCATACTGTATATAGGTTAATGCATGCTCCTATTTACAGTAACAAACAAGCGTTGAACGGTACCTATATACGTAGAAACCGCAGGTAAACATTATAGCGAAAACTGCGAACAGGTAATGAGGTTCTGTAAGTTTCTGTTAGTAATTAATGGGTCGGTTTGATAGAGTGCGGCGATACCATGATGAATTTTGTTGTTATACTTGCAACACCTACGTAATCATATTTAACCACGTGTAATTAGATTTGAAGCCAACTCTATCACGCTTGGATTAGACTTTTAACGGTGGCAGTTTTCTATAAAAAATACTTTATAATAATAACACAATCTACTACTTAGACCTATTTCATAACTAATAACATAAATCGTATTCTTTTGGAAAGTTGAATAATCTGCTTAGCGGAATCTTCTAAAAATGCTTATCTATCGTAACCATTACGCCTCTATCTAAGGTAACCATAACATAAGACAGGCAACCATAGGACCTAGCCCATTGCCCTTAAACTGGACACAAATCAAAATTCTGAACTACCTCAAAAAGTAATTAGGAAACAAAATTACCTACACAGTTCGATCTGGGAATTGAACTTGAAGAAATAGGAACAAAGTGATTGCTTCATCTCCTCAGCCTGAAAACCGACTTCTAATATATCATTTGCTATCGATTAGCCAGTGTTGTGACCATGTAGACATATAGTACAAAACTACAATAATTAGATCATCCGATTCATTTGTATCAAACGAGCGACCACAAGTAAAAGACACGATCGAACGCAACGCAATAAAATTAGGCTTTATCCCGAGCGGACGCAGTGAAAGCGACAACACCGGGGACGAGACGAGGGGAGGGAGGGGAATCGCCGGCCCGACCTACTTTCTCGTAGGTCCCTCACCCACAACCCTACCGCACTTCAACGGCTCGTCGGCATCGCAGCTGTCCTATCGCCGCGTTTATACCACCTACCGAAAGCTCTGAGGGAATTCGCACTTCAATGTAAAGCTGACAAAGTGAGAAGAAAATCGAGTCGCGAGCGGCAAGGACGATCGATCGCGGACGAGTGCCGATAACCATTCGTTTCGGAGGAACGGGATCACAATTAGCGGTGACGTAACGCGGTTATCGGCTGAATGATTGATGCCCGCACCCTTAGAAGCGGTGTAAAAACATGCTGCGTATGAAATTAATTCCAAAACGATTATTTTGCGGACCGCGTAGCAGCGCTTACGTGGTACCCAGAGGCGTCATAAAACTCAGGAAATGTGCGCCTGGCAATATCAACTGAATATTGACAACGATTTCGTAAACAAATTGCGGTAATTACCTTGTTTAAATTTTATGATTAATCTAAGAAAAGACACAACCATCACAAATATTCTAACGCAGTATCGAGGACACATATTCAGATTCAAAAACGTTTAAACGTAATTCAAATTATAACGATATTTCTTCAGGTATTATAGCTATATCAAAATATAATAATTAATGAAAAGATAATTAAATTCATAACATCATTTTAAACAAAAGTTTTAAGAAATAGTTCAAGTTACAAAATGACTTGTAGATTTCGTTATCTTGCTAAGTTAGCGTTTATTACATTGAAGTTCCTCCAAAATTATCTTAAAAAAATATCAATAATTATGACTTGTTCGTAGTTATATTATTCGATGAGTTCATCAACGCCTCCTAACTTTCGACTAAAAGTTTCTTAACTTTCGATTCTATATTTTCGTATAGAAATGTTGATATTATCATAATGTTATGAAGAAGAAGTTTTGTATTCACTTTCAGGCCTTGTTTTTCTTTGAAAACCCAGAATATTTTTACGTAACATCTGTCGAATTTTCTAGAACTTCTCATGTGATTATTACGTAAGCACTAGGTAAGAGCCTTTTTACCTATACTTTTAGTAGTACCCTCTTATAAGACCTATTACGTTAAAACCACTCATGTTGTACCTACTCAACTTTCAGCATTACTTGCTGCGCTACGAAGCTCGGGTTCATTTCCCACATGGTAAAATATGAGTACCATCATAATGATTATGCTGAGTCGTTAAGATATTTGTGTGTTTTAGTCGGTACTAGTCAGATATAATCCTTTTCTTTCAATTGACGGTGATATCCATGAGGGTTTTCACACGACACGCGACGTACAGGTTTGTGTGATTTCTAAACAAAACTGAGCAAAGTAAAATAAACTTTCCACAGTTAACATTAAATGCGTTATCGAACGTTTTTATCACAGATTGAAACTGTACCTATGTATAACTCGCAAAAATCATTTTTGCGATTGGAACGTGATCAAAACTTTTGTAGTCGAGTGTACAACAGAAACAAATCTATATAATCCTTGTACTTTATTTCACGTCACTGTATAAACTTTGTAACTGCAAGCTGGACGCTATCACAAAACTTTGGAAAAAGAAAACACTGTTTCGTTATACTAGGTATAAACTCAGTTTCAACCATCATTCCAAGGATGCTTTCTAGAAAGTAACGATGATTAGGATTTCCTTTGAGAATTTACGGTAACGTATAGCACAGAACTGCAATCATGTGCAATAAATGACCAGTCTTTGGAACGCTGAGATACTGGATAAATTGTTCATTCAATATCTCAACGGAAATAGTTCTTCTATTGATTGGATTGTGTCTTTTCTGTTGGCTTCCTTTTTGATAAAAGTCGAATGGTTCTATCGAACCCATATGATATTCAACAATTTAAATGTCTCATTAGCCGTTCTGGGTTCGATTCCCACGTCGAGCAAAGTGTTAATGGGTTTTTCTATGAAATTCCCAGTAGCAGCTCGGAGTTAGGAATTTGTGCCCGGTTAATGGCAATAGGCTCGCCCCTTATTTCATGGGACCTAAACATACCGGCGAACTGTGGGTGTACATTAGTACGCCTCTGCCTAACCCTTCGGGGAATACAGGCGTGATGGTATGTTATGTTATTTAAATGTACGACACAATACCTACTGTATCGATAATTTTTGAGGTTGTAGAAACCCGGAACTAAAGTCGTCACGATTGATAGGTACCACAAGGTACATTAGTTAAATTGTGCTAACATTAAGGTGTTCATCCTTCAAATCGAAACGGAAATAAAATTAATGAGCAAATGAAATTTAACAAGCTAAGTAGGTCTACAAGTAGGTATTAAGTATTGCAGACTCAGGTTGTTGCGTACCATCAGGCCACCCATATGTTTGTTGTTCTTAATATAATAACGAAATAATATGCGCCAATAATCCTCTTTGAAAATATTTTAAAGAAAGATCTGCCTACTTTATTTGCACCTATCCCACAATCTGGCTAAGTAATTGTAATCTTTTTTTTATTTAAAAAGCTTACTAGCAATTTGGATCGCACATTACTAGTATTTTTGTTAACCCCTCGTGCTAAGCTAAAATGCTTGTGTTACGAGTGGGTTCACGTCGGTAGTGCAATGGGTGGGTTTGGTATCGAACCGGCAACCACATGATCACAAGTCCGATGCCCTAGCCATTAGGCTACCGCCGCTATAACACATGTAGTTGGGATTAATTAACATAATTATTGCACAATCTCTGATGCGATACCTTTGAAGTAGTAGTGTGTATTCAAATTGACATACACGGCCATAATTATAAGGTATACAAGTACCTAGTTTTTTTAAACGATCAAGATAAAGCTGTTTTTTGTTATTTCCATTGTGACATCATGAATTTCATCCTCGAAGCTACAGAAAATAAATCTCGGCGTGAAATTACACAAGCAAAACATTGATGGATAAAGTTAATTTCACATAAACCTCGTCTCACATAAGAATTAATTTGTAACTTGATTACATATTAAAATTACATTGTAATCAACATACAAGTGGCAACGTGCCACAGCCAACGGGTACGCAGGGGAGTCAGGCCTCGTTTTAGCTTAATCAAAACTCAATTTAGTCGTATTTAGTTTGTCGGCTTGAAAACAAGCCCTTTTGGGGTGGAAAACTTTATGTCTTCGTGATTAATTTTCAGTTAGTAACACCGTGGACGCAGCACGTGCCGCTATCAGATAGTTTCGTAAATTTACGAGCATAACTTTTGATGCGCTTTTTAAATGGGTTTGGGGTTGGAATTTACGGGTTATAATTTAAAGCTTTTAAGATATTCGACGGTACTTTCGTTGCTTTTGCTGATTAATGGGGTATCATTAAGGGGTGTTACGATGTCTGTAAGCTTTATAGAATTGCATTTGTAATAATTACCATAGAAAAGTTTACTTACCTACAATTTTAATCATCATCATCATAGTCCTCCCCTTAACCCAATGTAATATCCGTTACATTACTTTTTCCGCGCAGTATATATTTTGATTGTATTTTTTAACAATTTTAATAAGGCTTATCTTTAACTGACTACCAGATCTAGTAAAGTGTAACGGCTTTACATTGTTTAAAAAAATAATCAAATAACCACATAATGAACCTGAACTTGAATTTGATAAATCCCCAGTTTAGCATGAAATTAGAACTAAGTATTTTACAACATGCGATACCACTTAAAGCATACATGCATACATACCATCACTCCTGTATTCCCCGAAGGGTTAGGCAGAGGCGTACTAATGTATACCCACAGAACATAGGTTTTTTATGTTCCGTGTGTGTACCCACAGTTCGCGTATGTGTAGGTCCCATGGATAGTCAAAGGTCCCATGTAATAGGGAGCGAGCCTATTGCCATTAACAGGGCACAAATACCTAACTCCGCGCAGCTACTGGGAGTTTTATAGAAAAACCCAATAACACTGGTCGACCTGGGAATCGAACCCAGGACCTCTAACGTAGCAGTCGCGCTCAGAACCACTTGGCTAATGAGGCAGTGTGAACTTAAAGCAACCAACTCAAAATTATGATTGTCTAGTCTAAAAATAGCTAATGACAACTAAAAATTTAAAGTATCACGTATCTACGTTGTTGTAACTTTGTAATAATTACTGTTACTATGACACCTTCACACGCGAACACCGTAGTCAAACTCTCCCCCAACAGGACTAATCAAAATTCTCGATAACACTAATACACTAACCTGATATCATCCAGTAAACGGCTTCAAAAACAACCTTCCAGTTTATTGCCCGACAATAGATAACGAACAAAACAATTACTTTGATTAACCCAGAGTGGGGACCGCCATAACTATAAACCTTACCATTCTGGTTATAACTAAATACATTATGCCGTAGTCATGCATTGGGGGCGCTGCATACATTCTCCATAACTCCGTAACTCGCCTAGTCTATGTTATTCCAGACTAAAATATTTGGCTGCTTGTACTCGCAATTTGTTTTAACTGTTTATTCGGAATTCTCTGAATTTATGGTTACTTTCTATAAGTTTTTTTTTCAGTATGGCATAAGATATAGTATGTTACATTTATTTTGTCTATAGGGAAAAGGTTTTCATTGCACTTTGCGATACAGTGGGAACACATAATTCATTATACGATTCTATTATTATATTATTTGCGTACGTTTACATTTAACTTTAAAAATACTTAAAATAAAAATAACCACTCTATTTTTCTTATAAACGAGGTAGCTTAATATTTTAGAAGTATCTAGGGATCTGAGGATCTGCTCTATCAAACAAGCCTGGAGTAACAAGTAGGTAAGTTTGAGAAAAAACTTCGGATCAATTACTTAAGGTCTCAAAACTCCTTACAAAACTCTCAACTTTAAAACCTTTTTGGAATATCTAAGTTCACCTTTTGCAAATTTCTATGATAATAATATTAAGTATTTCTAAGTATGCGAACTTGTTCGATTATTTAAAACAAAAAAAAACAATTAATGGTTGAAATTTTTGAAATTAAAACGGCTCTGCCTCCTAGCGACCATTTTTTTTATTAATTGTTTTGTTAATGTGTAATATTTCTTAATGTTTTTGATCCCTAGTTCGGCATTATAGTTATTTCTGTAGGTGTATCCCAAATAAGAGGATAAAAGTATTGTGCGTTGAATCGATACTGTTATGGCCTCTTCACAATGGACGGTTGGGCGCAACAATGTCCATTGGTGGATATCCAGCCACTCTGAAGGGAATTGTATAGAAATAGAGTAACGGGCGAACTAGCAACTATATTCAACTTTGACTATTGTTTATAGAGCCTACGAAAGCTATAGAAAATTAAACAAAATTATTAATATTGTGTCACGAATCACAGACCTCTAAAACTTATTTTGGATTTCGTTGTTTGAAAGTTAATCAGCTCTACCAGTGGATTTTGATAGTCGTTTAAAGTCTATGGCTAATTTGGGTCAGTCATAAAACCTTTTTTTAGGGTGCAAAGATTCTCACAAATAGTCTGCCAGGGAGGTAACGGGGTATATTGAACTTATACCGACTAAAACCCCATGGGATTTGTAACATCTACCACGGTCACAGGCTATGTCCAGCCTTCGCAGGACTCCACCAAAGTGCGAGCCCTTGCCTTGCTTCTTACACGAAGATATGCGTAAGGTAAACAAGCGCGCCACCTACTTAGGCCATTGTCTGGTCAGACGGTGGACGCCCCAAGGTAATCTGGCCACCGACCACAAAACTAGAATTCCTAATTTAACTAAAATGAACAAGTTCAACTTAACTATTTATAAACCCAAATTATGAAAGCTTTTCAACTTGAAAAATTGTCATAAGTATTTTGGAAAAAAAAAAATAACTCCGGGAGTGCCGGCAGAAATGAAAACTTGAATATTAACGAAGATTTCACTAAGAAAACATTTGTATTCACTTTTATCTTACGGTCTTACAGTCTTATCTGTCGCGATATGATTTGTCGTTTAAAATTTTTTCCCCATCACAAAAAGTGCACAGCACCGATAAAGAAGTTTTCACTTCAAAAATATATCCATTCACCTATCTAAATAGGTATACTCTATTAACCTCAACTTTGCCGTTGTTCTTAATTTAGCTATAGGAATCAAAAATACTCCACAAGATATTTTATTTTAGATTTGATGCTATCATTTCATACAAATAAGTCACACAAAGGCTTGTCTCCATTCAGCACCGTTCCACAATATGGGGCATAGAATACAAACTATCACATTATTTTCGTTACTTTTTCCTTACGGGTTAAAACTAAGGACCAAGTGAAAATACTCGTATTGGCCCAGTTTTTATAAACGAATGGTTTCGAGTATGAATGGCAATTTCCACATATTCCTACGTAAAAATAGTTCAAAGTTCAAGTTCAAATGTTTTTATTTCAAATAAGCTTTTACAAGCGTTTTTGAAACGTTATGATTCTAGTTGCACGGTTCCAAAAGGTCGATCCTATGGAGAAGAATCCGGCAAGAAACTCCATGGACACTCTTTTAAAATAAATAAATTACAAACTTCACTGTTACAATATTGCGATAAAAAGATGTGAGGACGTTGAAGGATGTCCAAGTTTGACCGAGGTCGACTATATTAAACGAAGATTCACGTTATTTGAGAACCCGATGTCATTTCTAGATAATAAATAAACTATGTGGTAAAAACGCACACCATCAAGCGACAAATGAAACTAGGTGTCTACTTAGACAGGCTACAACGTACACGTACAATATAATACTATGAAGATAATTTTATTTATGAATGCTGACAGATAAAATGTAACTTAGCTGTTAATAATTTTAACATGCAACACCTCAGTCTACGAAACTGGGCCAATATAATAATATTACAAAAATATTGGTCAAGTGCGACTCGGGCTGTGATTGTCTCGCACCGATGGTTCCGTACAAGCTTGTATGTAAAAACTGTATTGAAGTACAAACTTAACTTTGCCGTTGGTAAACTGTCCCCATAGGTCGCCGTAGGTAACCAACCAGGTTAACCAACAGCAAATAAGTTTGTCATCATAAAAATAAAATTATGTAACTACAAATTTACAACATAACATACCATCACGCCTGTATTCCCCGAAGGGTTAAGCAGAGGCGTACTAATGTACACTCACAGTTCGCCGGTATGTTTAGGTCCCATGTAATAGGGGGCGAGCCTATTGCCATTAACCGGGCACAAATTCCAAACTCCGAGCTGCCACTGGGAATTTCATCGGAAAAAACCAATAACACTTTGCTCGACCCGGGAATCGAACCCAGGACCTCTAGCGTAGCAGTCGTGCTCAGGACCGCTTGGCTAATGAGGCAGTTTTTTTTCCTTTACTTACAAGTAAAATAAATTTTTTGATTGATTGTTACATGATTTTAGTTCAACAGAAAGTATTCTACATATAGGTTCTGATTCTCGACAACTGACTCTGACAAAAGGAGCATAAACGTCGAGAATTAAATAATATCAATATAATTTATCTAGAAAAACCCTTAATAAGAAGTTTTTTTCAATGTCTATTATTGTTGTTTGTTTTCAATAAAGAAGATTGTTATTATTATATTAATATTCGCGTGAAACCAGCATGTTAGACATAAAATAGTCAATAAAATACACCGATTTGAAGATCTGTAGACAAAAGGCGCAAGATTATTCTTTTTGCCATACCAATATAATTTTTCTATTATTTCCATTCTGTTTAAGGTGACAACCCTACATGTAATTGAATTGAAAGAAAAACACTGCAACTCTCAACAATAACCGAAATGAAAAGCTTTCAAAACCGCTAGAATGTGAATGCATGAAGTACTTATATTGTTTTTAAACAAAACATTTAAACCAGTGAAAACAAGTAACTTTTTGTTCTAGCACCATTGATAATAAGCTTCCAATCGGATGTTGGTCCGCTGTCCATTGTGTTACTAGAAGCTTACCCTCGTACACAATGGCGAATATTGGCTGCATTGTAACATTCAGTGACGGATTACTTATAGTGCCTACTGTTCTGATTTATATTCAGGAGCATTGATTTATTTCTTTCTACATTGTCTGTAAAAATTAAAACCTAGACAGACGGGCACGATTCAAGTCCTATCTTTTTAGAATTTCTTAGCAGTCTTATGATACAACTGTCACGTTACACGTGAGTCGTGACATGTTCACGTTGTTACTATTAGTTTAGACGTGATATACTTAGAACTAAGAAAAAAAATTGAAATAAAAAGGACTTTTTGAGACAAAGGTAGCTTATGTCTTTCTTGAGCATGCAATGTATCTCCTAGCCAAATTTTATTGAAATCTATTCAGAGGTTTATGCGTGAAAAGGTAACTAAAAGACAATACTTAGTTTCATACATACATACATACATACACTCACGCCCTTCTCCCACAGGGGTAGGCAGAAACTATAGACTGCCACTTGCTACGATTCTTGCATGCCTCTTTTGCTTCTGCGACATTCATACATCTGTACTTAATATATAAAGCTGAAGAGTTTGATTGTTTACTTGAACGCGCTAATCTCAGGAACTACTGGTCCGATTTGAAAAATTCTTTCAGTGTTAGCTAGCCCATTTATTTAGGAAGGCTATAGGCTATATATCATCACGCTACACGGATGAAGTCGCGAGCAGAAGCTAGTCTTCTCATACATACGCGCCGGTTGCGAGTACTACGCACCTGACCTTTTTGAAGGACTTCGCCAATAAGATCGGTGTAGGTCCTTCTATACTTAGTTTCGCATAAATATAATATTAGAATGGATTTGAATGAACATAATGATTTTGTTAAGTAATTTTATTATGTCTAAACCTTTGTTTGTCTAAGTAAGACACGCCTAGAGCGGCAAGTTTTTAGACTTAATCTAGTAACATAACTTAAGAAAGCCATTATAAAGTTTCTGAACATAGTAGTTGCGCCTCCTTTAATTATTAAATCAATTACTTAGTAGTAGTCCGACCAGCAATAGTGTTACCTAGACTTATACCCATAACTCGACCTTAATTCTGGGAGGAGAGACGGGACCCATGCTCAGAAATAGAACAGTAACAGGGTACTGATAGTGATTAGAAAATTAAATTAAAATATTACGAAGAAACCGGCCAAGTGCGAGTCGGACTCGCGCACTATGGGTTCCCTACCATTATCGAGTCCGACTCGCACTTGGCCGGTTTTTTAGTATTTGTTGTTATAGCGGCAACAGCAATACATAATTGGTGAAAATTTCAACCGTCTAGCTATCGCGGTTCTTGAGATGCAGCCTGGTTACAGACAGACGGACGGACAGACAGCGAAGTCTAAAAATGTACGTTCGATTTAACAGCATAAAATATATGTACTTGAGTGCTAAAACCATTAAGAAATAAAAGTTTTCATAAGACAAAGACCCATGAGAATAATCTTATTCGTGTGTATATAAGGACTGGAATAACAATGAGAACAGAACTCCACTTGAAAACACTACAAGTTGATCTATAGATTCTCTGAGAATTTTCACTTCTCAATACTGATTCCAGTACATAATTAATATACTTCTGCGCATATTTAACGTTTATAAGTTCGAATGAACTTCGTATTTCAATAGGCATTACGTAAAGTTGCAAACTCAACGTGGTAAACGTGGTTTGTACATATTGTATCAGTTTTACTGCTTTGAAGGACTGAGCTCATAAATTATGGACGAATTCTTTTGTTTGGAACTCTTGGACGAGACTTTTCTTGAGGGCGGGATTGTTTGAGAATTTTTCGGGGAGTGACGTCATTGACAGTCGGGCTGCGGCTGCGAAATTTACGTAGAATTTGGTAGATTGTGGCGGTGCGTTACAGGTTACCCGTCACCAAGTACAGCGCACAATTTGACGCTCATTACCCTATGTGAAGGCTCCAAGCCTCTTGAAATCCACAATGTGCCTCACCTCAGCAGAATATAATGCGACTTTATTTTGTAGTTAATTTTATGGTGATTTACGGAATTATGCTACTATTAAACAGAGCTCAAGAAAAAAAGTAAGCTGTGGTTGCCTTCAACAAATGAGCACAAAGCTTGTAACACTGTGATTGTTTAATTATGTTTTCAATGTGCATCATTTATTGGCAGCCCTTAAATAAATAAATAAAATAAAATAAAATAAAAAAAAAACTGGGCTTTCTATGAAATTCTTGGTAGCTAGTAATGTCATGGTTAATAGCACTAGGTGCGCCCCTTATTACACGGTGCTTAAAAATTCACCTGTAAATTGCGGGTTACATACTGATGTAACCCGCAATTTAGCAGGGTAGGCAGAGGTGTACTGACACCTCTGCCTACCCTTCCGAGGAATGCAGGCGTGATGGTATGGTCGCAGCGGTGAAAGGGCTCCGAAACACCCTTCCCATCACGTTTAAACGCCCATTTCGAATGCGTCATGTGAGTAGATAGAGGAAGAAGGAATTTAAATATGGACCAAAATAGTTTACAAAGTGTAGGTACGTTAAGCCATTTCTGTCATAATCAAAACTATGCCTAGTGTCGTACGGCGTAAATTTGCGCGTGGTATGCCGCCGACACAAATTAAAAACATTAGAGGCAACCCTGTTGTTGCTGTTAATCGTCGAAAAATTTAACTTTTAACATATACGCACCATCATGCATATATTCCTCGAATGTTAAGCAGGGTTCTGATAGGATTAGTCTGGCTATACTAATGTGCAGCTACAGTTTGTATGTTTAGGTCCTAAGTAAGGGCGAGTTCATTATTAATAACCGAGCACGAATTCATACTTTGCTATTGGAAATTTCATAAAAAACCCAATAACGCTTTACTCAACCTTGCAATCTATCCCAGACCTCTAGCGTAGAAGTCGTGCTTGGGACAAATAGCCCAATGAGGAAAGTCTTATATACATTTACTTCAGCTAAGTAGTTTTTCAACCATTTTCAATATAAACTTTGACATTGATAAAATTTTCGATCAGTAGTAATTGAAGAAGGTTAAAACTACTTGCAATTTGTTGTCGGTCTCTTCACTTGTCTACTAAGCTTGGCTCAAAAATACGAAACTTCGAAAACAAAAACATAATCAATACTAAACAACTGAAGCTTACACTTATTACTTTTAATATTTCGGTAAAGCGGTATCTGGTAAGACGGAGCCCCGCATTTGGCTGCCAAGTCTGCTGGACGTCGGCCAAGTCTCTGCCAAGTCTGAACGTGGCCTATCGTGATCTTTGCAGATAGCATGCACCCTGCTTTGCCGACACCCTTGAGTGATTTTAAATTAAGCTATGCTACGTTTTTAGGCTTCTAAATAGAGGGTATTTAAGATTGGGTTTACTTGCAATACGATCTTTTGGAGAGTACAATATTACCGTACCGTACGCGGGACCCAAACATACCGATGAACTGTGGGTGTGGGTTTTACTTAGGTGGAATACAGACGCGATGGTATGGGATAATTATGTAAATTTTAAAAATTCAATGCAATCTAATATTTGCAATATAGTCGACTCATTTTGATAAGAAGATGGATGAAAGAAGACTGCATGCAGCGGAGATGAGAATGTTAAGGTGGATGTGTGGAGTGACTAGAATGGACAAAATAAGAAACGAGTATATTAGAGGAAGTCTGAAAGTGGCGCCAGTGGCAGAAAAGCTGAAAGGGAATCGTTTGTCTTGGTATGGGCATGTGATGAGAAGGGATGAAACGCATGTGACTAAAAGAGTGATGAGTATGAATGTGCAGGGACAGAGAGGTAGAGGGAGACCAAAGAAAAGATGGATGGATTGTGTTAAGGCCGATATGATGGGAAAGGGAGTGAGTGGTGAGATGACGGCTGATAGGGATGAATGGAAGAAAAGAACATGTTGCGCCGACCCCAAATAGATTGGGACATGGGCAGGAAGAAGAAGATAGTCGACTCATTTTAAGAAATTTAAAAATTCAGTAAAAAAAATTTACATACAAATAATATGTACTACAATGAGGAGTTGAAGACATTAATAAAAGTTCTAGCTATTCATAACTTTGATATATTATCACAATATTTTGATGTAACATTAAATTCCACAAAAACATGAATGCGTTCGCCATAATCAATCAACTTTTCAATGTAGGTAATGTGTTTTTAAGAAACCTAATACGTTAAAATCATCTAATATAAAAGTGACGTATCTATTCAGCAATGTTTTGTTAAAAAACTAACTGATAATTTATTGTCAATAGCAGTATTAATTTTAAACAGTGCAAAAAATCTCTGGGAAATTCGCGCAGAGGGAACTCTAGTGGGCCTTTCTCCATACAAACGTATTCCGCTGTTTTCTTCGTGGATAATGGCTAGAGCAATGATTTTTTCCCAAAAAATCTAGGGCGTGCTATTACATGCCCCTATTAATTTCTTTTTTCAAAAAGATAATTACTCAAAGAATTATAACAATCCAAAAACTCGAAAAAAAGGCCCGTTTTTACTGCCATGTTCAGACGACTATCAAACAAATTTGGTAAGTTTTTAACAAAAAGTAAAAAAATAGAAGCATAGATATACTTTTCCTCTAAATTTCGATATAACATTTTTTTGGATCGGTCCAGTTTTGATCGAGAAAACAGCGGAATACGAAACGATGTTTAGTCAAGATTTTTGTAGGTAAAATCAGCCTGAGCTGCAATTGTCCCTTTCCCACTTTACGGGTGGAGGTTGGAGTAACAACGACGGCAATAGTTTCTTCAAATACCTATTTTTCAAATTCCTCGTGACTAGAGTTCCCTCTTAATCACTCTACGACAGGGAAAGTAACCCTTTTACTGAATTGGAATTAGTGAAGAGTGAAATGTAGGGAGTGAATCGGTTCCTTCTAGGCAAACTTAGATCGCAGTGTCGCTTAATCCAGCGAACTAGCGGTCAAGCGAAAGCCTCAAGAATAAAAAAAATCATAATACTTTTCAAACGAAAACAAAAAGGTTATATGCATTCCATGTAGGCACAAAAAATAAGGTTAGAAGGTCATACCACACTGCGACTGCAATTTTTATGAGCAAAGCAACACAGTGCTCAGAAATAAATAAAAATGCAATGTAAGCGTCAAATTAAGTTCAAACGGGCACGCGACACGTACTTCCACGTCAATATAAATGTACACAAGTAGTTGTTATGCTATTTTATACTTTACTAGCTTGGAATAAGGTAACTCTTTTTCGTTAGTGGTAAATTTAAAATGGTGCTGTGACAGCATATCGACGTTGCAGGCTTGCAGCTAACAACTGGGTCGGTCACAACACTCGACCCGAAAGCCAGTTTCCCGTTGACGACAACGAATTCGGAACAACACAATTTGAATCTTATGAATTTGAGTGACAGTAGGAAATAATACAACGTGTGTTTTGACAAGTCGGTAAACGATTCTCAAGTTTAATTAATATACATATTTCTTGTTTGGTTTCGATTACATAATGTAGAGAGTTTTCAGGTTTCATACGCTAATTGAATTTATTTAATGAATACATACAGTGCTTGAGTACTGAGTGTATAATCAAATCTCACTGTGTGACGTTGCTGACTGGTCCTAGAATTCCGCACACTAGAATTCCGTTCAATGAAAATCTTGTTACCACAGACTGCAGTGTCCCAAATGATATCATTGCATTTTGAGTTTCAGACGCCACGTTGCAAAAACAATATTAGATTATATAACTCGGAAACTATGAATCTATTTCACAGTATACTACGAAATCAATTCAAATTGATATTACTATAATTTAATATAAGTACAAAAGAATACCAACGAAAAATAGAGCAATTTTGTGTAAAATAAAACAGAAGGTATAGTTATTCTAACTCCCAAATAACTGTATGATGGATGACATTATATCGTTGGCATAAAGTTCAAATTTCAATAATTTAACGGCCTTCACGAAATACAATATCTATAGTATAGGAAGCCACTCTGAAGCAGTATCTTTCATACGAAAAGATAAAACGAATGAACATAATATGGTAACATACCTAAAACAAAAGTAAAATATTACCCATAATAAATGATGGCGACCAGGCGAGACGTGACTATCTACACAAACTAACAAAAGAGGTTCACTTATTCTCCTCTTATTCAAAATTTTGTACAAAACACGGCATAAGGCGCTGTATTATCAAACTCTTCGAATAAAAGCCAAGAAATGAAATTAAACGGTCAAAGAGTTAGCCGACGTTGTTCCATATAGCACACGGAAGTTTTAAGCGAATGGTGGGTATTTAACTTAATACAATACTACCCACTTCCTTAGCACAGGTTCTTATTATTCTAGTTCGTCTGAAAACTTGTGCAATTTGTTTCAATATTCAGTGCTATGCCTAGAAATAATGTACAAAGTTTACTAAGAAGTAAGATTCTTTACACTTAATGTTAGGAGATATTTCAACTGCAAGATAGCACATAACATTGGAATAATGGCTCCTATATACAAATCCGATTCGCATCTAGTTTTATAAAAGATATATGTATCATAAATTAACTTATCCTACATTGCTTTACAACAATTAATAAAGTAAATATCATTTATTAAAATATTATCATTATTGTATACAGAGATCATTTGATAGTTTGCCGTAGATATGTAGGTACCATTCCACCTGCAATTGGTCCGTCGAAATTTGTCGTTCCAACTACTATAGGTAATAACTTACCTAACTATAAACTCATTAATAGAGATTTCTAAAATATTATCATCCTCTTTCCGTACTCCAATTTACTTGGGGTCGGTAAAATAGGTACGATGTAACTTTCCAATAATGAAATTATTTATAAAGCACACAAATTATCTATTCAGTATCTTCTTGGGGTAATCTCGAAGTACTCACAGGTTCACTGACCTATACTAGCTAAACAAAACACCTTTTATTGTTTAAGAATAATAAAGAGAAAAGAAAAGCTTATCTGCAGACGACGTCTCCAAGGTTTTAAGATTTCTAGGATCCAACTTTGAGACAAAGCCTAAATAAAATGCTGCCTTATAACCCGTTAAGGCGCATTTAAAAAGAATGCAAAATTTCAAATCCTTTAACATGCAAAAGAAAAGGCAGCGATTTTAATTACTTAACTGAAATTAAAAAAGAGACAGGTAAAACATTTTTAAGAAAAGAAATCTTAAACGTAAAATATTCTCTCAAAGTAAGTCGCTTTCAAAATGATTTCAGTCTAGAATTCTAGATTAAGTTAACGTCTTTCTAATAAGAATAATAATCGGTATTTACCTTTTAACGATTACGTCGAAGAAACAAAGGAATCTTGACTTTGGCAAGTTTCATTCACAAATTGTATAAGTTTACAAAACGCTTAGCATGGATAGTAATACAATTAAAAGCTACGATTATTATTATTCTTTTATAATAATAATAATCGGTATTTACTTTTTAACGATTACGTCGAAGAAACAAAGGAATCTTGACTTTGGCAAGTTTCATTCACAAATTGTATAAGTTTACAAAACGCTTAGCATGGATAGTAATACAATTAAAAAGCTAACCATTAAGTTTGTTTTACTCATTTTTGATTTTTAATTCATTCCAATTAAATGAAAGTAATAATTTTGGTTATAATTTACTATAAATAATGTGATGTTTATAATATAGTTAAGCATCAAAGTAATATTTTTTCAAAATTCCGTATCAAGAGCAAAGATCCTAGTAAGTGGTTTCCCATCTTCTGAAAATTAACATTTTTTTTTTTATTTAACATAATCTTTAACATACCATCACGCCCAACACCCACGTTTACCGGAATATTTAGGCTTAGCCTAGCCTATTACCATTGAGAATTTCATTATCTAAATACCCAATAAAACTTTACTCAACCTGGGAATCGAACCCAGGATCTCTAGCGTAGTAGTCGCGCTTGAGACCACTAGACTAATGAGGCAATTAAAACTGTTTTTTTTTTAATTTTCTCGTTCAGTACATTATCTCACTCTCTCGAGTCGATCTTAAAAACACATATCAAAAACTAAACTAAGACAAAAAATTGTACCCCCCGCAATTATGATTAAACCGAAATAATTTTTACAAGTACCTAAAGATGTAGAAAAACAAAGTCTGTAACAATCTTGCAGTATGAACACATGAGTAGATAACTAAATCTGTGGTATGAACTTAAAAAATCTCTGGCTACAGTGATGATAAATAAAAAAAGTGTTCATAAATAGCCCATTTTAGACATTTCTTGCCGTGTTATACAAACGATAGACAAGCTGATGTAATCACCTATTAATACATATTTTTTAATATTATTACTTATTTCTTACAGTTGTCAGGATAATTTTTACTAATTATGTATATTTCTAAAAATTTACAACAAAAGTCATTACTTTTAATGCGCCTAAGTAAATAGCATCAGACTGAGCTGTTATTGCTTTATTAAACCGTATCTAAAGTTCACTTACACAATGAAAACTTTATAAATACGTACATAGAATATTCCTAAGAGACATATAAACTTTTCAGTTCATAACACGACTGCAATAAAGATAGTCTTTCTCTCTATATAGGTACTTCTCCACTCACGAACATATTACGAACTCTTAGGAACCATATCTAAAGCCTGCAAACTTGAAATTGGGTAGGTAAGTTTAGGTTCTGGTTATGATTTTCAGGACGAGCAGTGTTATTGGGTTTTTCTTAGTGAGTTACTAAGAAAAACCCGTGATGTTTTCCAAATTGTTTGAATTTGTCATTGAATTATTATAGCTATATATTGTTGAGTAGCTGTGAGTCGTTATAGCCAGATAACACCACTGCGTCCACCGCAAAGAAGAACGGTTTTAGGCTCCAATTCTGGTTAATGGTTGTAGCGATATGATCGATCTGCACTTTAACTCTTTAAGCCAATTAAAAACCAATATTTATAAATATCATCTTGTTTTTGATTAGACATTTAGGAAATCGCGTGTTTTCAATAATAATTTTAGATTTGTTTAGTTAAGATTGCTTTTTTTTCCTTTCTCATATGCAAGTTATCCTTAAAGCATGCGGAGTTTATCTATAAATGATTGTTACATTATTGTACACCATTTTATTGCATGTTACCTTTAGCATAACACAGTGCAAACAATTGTTGGTGAACCTATAAATTAATAAATAAATTATCAACAGCTTATATTCGTCCACGGACGTAGGTCTCTCCTGGCTGTCGCTAATCTCTTAGGAATTTCCCAAAATTCCCTATTATGCTATGTTAAACTTGTAAGTCCTGCATGTTGTGTTAAGTAGTGAACACACAAATTAGAATAAATACACAAATAACTTATAATGAACTTCCACACTCGTATCGTAAGTCGATAAGTACAGTCGAACTGCAATTCAATCGTGGTCTGAAATGTCATTCAACCCTTTGTCAAAGATTAATTAAGTGGCTGTAATGAATGCCCCATCAAACGGCAGGTGTGCGTCAAAGCAGTCATTCAAGTTACAATACGAGCTTAGTGCTAGCGAGGGATTTGAACGATGATACTACGAACAAGAGTAGCCAATCTTGCAAACTGTATTTAGTACGCATGTCCAGCAGTGTTACGCTCATCGAACTGTTATTTCCGGCTCCAGTAAACATAACATTAAATAAATTATAATAATATGTATTTCAAAAAAGTCAATGTCGAATTTTGCACTCGAGTAGTATTTTATCTTGTCCGGCTTTGATGAAGCCAAGCGTTTGTAAAAGCTAGTGAATTTCTTGGTTTAAGTTACTATTAAATGATGTATCATCAATGACTTATATTATAAGTGATTGTTCTTTTTTGTAGGAACATAAAAAAACTATAGAAATTAAAAAAGGCTGTGACGCATAATTACCACGTCGCCATATAAAAAAAATACGTACCTTCGTGGTTTTAGTTGCTATTAATAAATAAGTCTTTTACAATAATAGCAACTAAAACCACGAAGGTTTAAACCTTTGCTATCACGAGCCTTACTTTATAACATAAACCTTGAAATGTTTCTAAAACAAACGTACGTAGATGGTGCTGGCATTTCCTAACTGACGACCTCGGAGAAGAAACACCGAAACAAACTCAGAGAATAATGGTCCCCTTTTGTAGTCCAGACATAGGCGTTGCAAATATGTGAGTAACAACGCAGGGCATGAGATGGCCTTTTGAAAAAACAGGCATAAAGGCTTTGGCTTTCTCCAGCTAAAGACACGCATGTTCCAGTCCTTCTGAAGCTTGACCATAATCTACGGAACAGAAAACCTGTCCCACGACGATACTAGATCAGCGGAACGCTGAGATAAATTTCACCGATTCCCAAAAGGTTTTGGGAATGTTCAAGTTTCTCGAATATGTAAGTAACCGAATACTATTCAATAACTGATATAGATAATAACCTCTTTGTTAGCTATACTTGAACGAACATCTCTTCACTCGAAAGCAAGAGGTCCATCAAAGCAAGTAGTCTTCTATTGAGCCAGTGACTCGCTCGTGTGAGTGATTATATATGTACGAATAAGGTCATAGGGACCAAGACAAGAATAAATTGTATCTGTCATTGAAGTATATGTAGTATTGTACTGGAGCAATCACATCAGATATATTAACAGAAAAAATTAACGTACGTGTCCTAGGAGAATTCATAGAAATTTAGACATCATATTTAGAATAGTTTTCTCGCTTTGCATTAACTAAGTCATAAGTCTAGTACAAAATTAAAATATGTATCTCAATATTTCTGTTCGAAATTATATCTAAGCGTTATTTTAAGAACACATTCGAATAACTAATATAATTAACTATTAGTCAGTGAAAATTTTAAACCATTCAATATATTTTTGTGTCGTCCAAGGTCCAATGAATATTTTTATACTAAAATTCATCAAAAATTAGTACTTAAATAGTCTTTCTGGCCTTGTGACTCTCATATAATGTTGACCACTAAAATAATGTTATAACGATAACATTATATCCGAGACACATCTAGTATTAAATTTATAGATGCACACGTTCATTATTTGATCGTCTGCGCCCTCTCTAACATTGTAATTCCCGAGTGATTCAGTTAGTTAGCTACAATAATAATGGGCCATTATATCTCTAAATTGTTATTAGTAGAATTACTTACGGAGTAGCAATAAAACAGGGTTACTTTTCAATTAATCAAATCAAATAATAAATAACGTGAATCTTCGTTTAATATAGTCGACCTCGGTCAAACTTGGACATCCTTCAGCGTCCTCACATCTTGTTATCGCAATATTGTACCAGTGAAGTTTGTAATTTATTTATTTTAAAAGAGTGTCCATGGAGTTTCTTGCCGGATTCTTCTCCATAGGATCATATAGAATCATAACGTTTCATAAACGCTTGTAAAAGCTTATTTGAAATAAAAACATTTGAACTTGAACTTGAATTATTTCAGTTGCAACGAAAAATATTGTTTTGTGTCTTCGAAATTGGTGCTCTCGTTGTTTTAATAATAATATAGTTTAATAATATATATATATATATATATATAATAATACAATTTCTTTCAAAACGTAATAATTGAGTTATCCATTACTCTTTTGCATCTCATCGCTCGACTACCACACCTTCAATTCTACCACTTTTACCAGGAAGGCTATAGGCCTTATTATATATATATATCATCACGCTAAGACCAAGTAACTATTCCACGCGGACAAAGTCGCGGGCAAAAGCTATATAATATATGTCAATACTTTCATATTATTTACTAGCTGTTCCATGCTATTTCATCCGCGAGAAATGTTTTTGCTTCGCCCCCGCAGGAGCGTGATGTTATATAACATAAACCTTCCTCGATAAATGGGCTATCCAACACAAAAAGATTCTTCTATTCGAACCAATACTTCCTGAGATTAGCGCGTTCAACCAAACAAACAAACTCTTCAGCTTTATAATATTATTAAGTGCCTATTAGTTACGTTTTATGTATTGACGACCTCTGTGGTTTAGTGGTTCGAGTACCGGACTGCTGACCATGAGGTCGTGGGTTCGATTCCCACAGGACACAAAAATTTATGTGAATAATATAAGTGTTTGTGTTCGTCTGGGTGTTTCTTATGTATTATAAGTAGGTATGTATTTACAAAAAAAAAAGTATATAAGTATTATATCCATTGTCTAGTACCCATAGTACCAGCTCTGCTTAGTTTGGGACTCGATGGTGCTGTGTAAAAATGTCCCAGAATATTTAATTTAATTTAATATTCTTACTTCTACGAACGTCATTTCGACACAGGTGCTATGAAATCTTTCAAATGGGTTACTTACCTATATATTGATACAATATTATTTGAAACCAAATGTCAAGTACCTTAGCTTTCAATATTAAATCTTCTTTGACATTGTCAATACCCTAAGGGCTTAAAATACTGAACCTACGTAGGTTAGTATTTATTTTAGAATACATAATGTATGAGTATTTAAGTTAACGTATGAGTATGTTCAGAATTTCAGATTTTCTATAATTTCAGTAGAGTTATTACAATTTACGAGTGCGTGCCGCGTGACTTCTAAAGCTCTTACTAAAGCTTTTAAAGGTGTAGTGTATAATTTATCTTGCGCTGAATCAAAAAGTGCGATAGAACGACCCGAACTGATGAGCCACCTAGTGGTATGTAGTCATCGTCGCCCATAGATACACCTCGCCATGGTGTGAGTTGCTGATGCGTTGCGGACTCTTGAGATCCCCTACGGACTGCTGACTGCCAGAGCCAACGCAACTGAGGAGAGACTGGCTCTTACGCGCAAAACTAAAAACACATACAGTTGCACGGAAAATGACTTGTCGATTTTTAGTACATTTTGCACGCAAATGTACTGCGCAAACTTTCCCCGTCTCCATTAGTTTTGGGTCAAGTTATGTTGCGTGAACTATACCAAGGTGCTTCACGACAGACTCCGTGGGTCGCCAGCAAATCTGACCCCAACAGGTCCTACCACCTAAGCTTAAGCTTAGCTAAGTGGCAGTGAGGAATAGTATTCTAACCACAAGGATCAAAATATTTTGACGCGTATCGGGTCATAATCAAATGTTATATTTTCTTTTAACCCCATCGAAATGTAGGCAAATACTTGTTTTTAGCCAAACGAAAACAGACGTTGTATGTATACGAACAATTAAATAACAATGTTTAGATAATGTTCCATTAAAAGCGTATGAATACTAAGATAACTTATTAAATTAAGCTGTAGAGTGGTACAGCCTCTTTTGTGTATTATCTGAATAAACTAATTCTGGGTCTGGGCACTTACCACCTGAGCTTATGCGAAGGATATTATTGAAAAATCCAATAAGGTTTTATTTTTCGACCTGGGAATCGTACTCATGATCTATCACAAATCACACCATCGCCAGCTAAACTAAATACTATGCAGTAGTTATATACAAGGATGAAGTTTTTATTTAAATAAGGCTACGTCACCAGCTCTCTACACCACTTGTCATGCGTCTAGACATAAAAAATACAGTTTTTTTAAACAGCGAAACCTTTTTGCTTCTTTCGGGCAGAGGACAAAATGAATCCTTTGTGTTCAAAAGAGTATTTGCACGATGCACCGTTCCATACCGAGTACTTAGCACCTGCATCAAACGCAGGACAAGTATCAAAATGAAGTAGGTACCTACAATGCATTCTCCGCGATGTATTCTAAATTCAGTTTGAATATACTTCTTCACATTACTGCTCTCCTAGTACCTCTTGTACTGATCATACCATCACGCCTGTATTCCCCGAAGAGTTAGGCAGAGGCGTACTAATGTACACCCACAGTTCGCCGGTATGTTTAGGTCCCATGTAATAGGGGGCGAGCCAATTGCCATTAACCGGGCACAAATTCCAAACTCCGAGCTGCTACTGGGTATTTCATAGAAATAAGAAAACCCAATAATACTTTGCTCGACCTGGGAATCGAACCCAAGACCTCTAGCGTAGCAGTCACACTCAGGACCACAAGGCTAATGAGGCAGTTACTAATTAACTAATAGTAAGTAATATAGTACATCAAAACATATGTAATACAAATTGCCTCAACATTAATTACATCACACAAGAAAAGAGCGTACTCCCTTTTAAAAGGCCGGCAGCGCACTTGTGACTCCTCTGGTGTTGCGGGTGTCCATGGGCGGCGGTGATCGCTTACCATCAGGCGATCCGTCTGCTCGTTTGCCTGCTATGACATAAAAAAAAAAAAAAAACAATACAAAGATGATATAACCAAAAAGAACTTACCAATGACGTCAGAACAATTAAACGTCCATTAAATAAAGCACAGCAATTACGTATATTCATTAGCGACGAAACTTCAAAGGGCAAACTAAATTACCTATTATAAATCGCTAACAAAAAGGACCGTTATTCCCAAATGATAAATTGTCGGTGAATTCAAAAACTCCTGCTTTCCACTTGAGTTACATTGTCCCTAACATCTGTCAAGAATCTGAGAAATTTGGTTTGTTCCCCCCCTTTATTCGCAATCGGGGAAATGGACGGGACTTTGTGTCTCCCTGACTAACCCTTCCCCCTCGAGAAGCACGCAGCAGCCTAAAGCACCCATTTTAATCAGTTTTTTTTAAATTTAAATATGGATACTCTTATGAGAACTGGGAAAATAATAGATATAGATATCAAATTTAATTAATATTTTTATTAAGTATAAAAGATAAACTTAGTTGAAAATTACATATTTAGTGAGAAATGATATTCGCATAAACCCAAATTTCGATCTAAATAGCATCATGAGCCATTAGCCACGAAGCACATTAGCACAAAAAAAGCTGTAAAACCGAACTCACTAAAATAAAATAGTTACTATTGTCAACGAATTACAAAAGAAAAAAATCTCTGATTTATTCTTTATGCAACCATACAAAGGATGCTGGCACACTTAACGTCACATAATTTGATGTTTAAAAATACGCCCAACATCGACTATTAGGTACCTAATTACAAAGGCTATAAGGAAAACCGGGTTGTATAATCCTTCAGCCGTCTTTTAATTAGGTCAATACTATTATTTGTCGGCAATAAGGCCAAACCCACGCATCCACGTAAACTTTTACTGATGTAATTTAAGTTATTTTCAGAATAAGGCATAAATTAGCCAGTCAACCAGTGTATGTTCACCATGAAATTTAGTAGCCTACATAATCTGTTCTAATTACGAAATTAAATGTCACAATACATCATGCTCGAATTTTGAAATTTGAATAAATTACATCAAAACCAAAATGGCGGCCACGGATGTAAACAATGAATTGAAAAGGATTCGCCGCCGCAATATCGCGTTGTCAAGACTCCACTCAAGATATACTCAGATTCTTTGGTAATTAATGGGCGTAAAGATCGTCAGATATTACGAATATTAATCACGGGCCCACGCTATGGGTAAAAAATGAATAAATTTGCCGTCACCATAGAATAATTTTATTAATGGTGGACGGTTGGATTAGGTGATCGTCGCGGTTATAGCAAGACTTATTAACCATTGCGTAGATTTAAAGTGATAATAATAATAATACTTATTGTTCTTCTCCAATAAAGAGGGTGATATATTGCTGATTTTTTGATGGGTGAATATCATTTAAACACATCAGGTTCTGGGCTTCGGAAATCTGCTACCATACACTAATGGAATTATGGAACCGGGCAACTAGTTTTTGAGAATTCAGCTTAATATAACTTTCAATGAACCCAAGTCTCAAGTCTAGTATATACAAATATATGATTCAGAATCGTCCAACAATGACACTGGATGACACAAGTATTGATAGCTTCAAACATAAACAATTCTCTGTGAAAATTCCGACACAATAAAATTGCAAACTTGAACAAAAACTATCTCGTGCACGTTATTCAAAAGACACCTTGTAAAACCTTATCAAAACATTTTCAACGACGTAAAAGCTAATAGTGCAGTTCTTTTATAAACACAACAAAGACGATCGGCCAATCAACACAATGGCCGATCAATAGCAAGGGTTCTAATCAATTGGACTGAACTCAAAGACCTGCATCCGAACGATCGAACCAAGTTTAATTGGGTCTTAACGTGAACGAAACAGTAAAACTGGCTGAGTGTAAATTGAAATAATAATTGCATCGGGTTGGATGAAAAACACTTACCGGAAAACGGGTAAGATTTTCTAGCGATTGTTAATATAGTAGTTGACTTCGTTGAGAAGAGAAAATTGGTATTCCGTAGGCAATATCTGAGGTACCAGTACCTATATTATCTATGCTGGGGTGACGAATTTTGATTAATCACATTGAAACTCACGGTTTTTATCAAAAATGGCCACTTACGCCAAAGATTATTAACACAGTACCGTTTTGCAGGCAAAAAAATTTGTTTTATTACAAACTTTTGATATTAACAAGAAAATCTATACATGATTATTGGCATATCGAGAGGAGCCCATGGTTATCAGACACCAAACAAAATATCGGTAATAAAACAACAAAGATATGCGTGAACATAATAAGACATATTCATTACTTAACTTTCTACGTTTTTTTTAAAAAAGACAAGCGATTAAAATGGTTACCTACATTTAGTTTTTGGTGTACAATAAAGGATATTCTATTCTATTCTACATTTAGCCATTACTCTAGAATCAATTTTAGCCCAGCAGCTATAATAATAAATCATAATTAGAGTGTGAGTCATAAAAATAAGATAGTCATTAAAAATGCCCGTTGTCTTCAAATAGAGCCCTCTTTGCTGATGAAACCAATTTTGTGAACAAATGCGTTAATTAAGTACATAGAGTATTTGAATACGCAAATGGATCGCCGGTTTTAATTAGTCCAGCGAATGTTTTGTGTCAAACAGTTTTTGTCTCATAAATAAAGCTTAATTCGCCGTTCGTTGACTTTCAATTTCGTATAACAACTTCTTCAGAGCTAGACTTGTTTGTTCTTTGATTTTTTTTATTCAATTTCAAATACCATTCAAATACAGAATAAAAATAATGTTCTGAATTTAAAATTTGAGCACCTATTTGAGGTTTTTGGGACTTCTAAACTCTTCTAACCGATATTTGAAAATAAAATGGATGAATACAGAATAATATGAAGTAACTATGATGAATTATGCAGAGGTGATCTCTGATAAATAAAAAAAAATATTTCTTATTGTGTAGTGAAATGGAACGACATAATATTGCAGGCAGGTGCCTACCCATGAGACAGTTATGAGTGTGTGAGTGCGAACTCGTAATACTTTTACGAGCCGTGCAATACACA
Organism: Acronicta leporina; assembly: GCA_947256265.1. NCBI lineage: Eukaryota > Metazoa > Arthropoda > Insecta > Lepidoptera > Noctuidae > Acronicta > Acronicta leporina. The sequence continues at coordinate 10,606,415 of OX366521.1, forward strand.
TGGAGCGAACATGAGGAAACTCAATATGAAGGCACAACCGTTTCGAAAGTCGGTGCCTTCGATTTGGTCGGATCTTTTGTTACATTATATTTTATGTATTTGAAGTCAATCATACTTTTTTAATTACCTCGACGACGTTGTCGTTTAGTCACTCGGTATGTGTTACTGTAATGTTTTTCTAAATTTTTTAATCCGATCTTCGCTTAATTTTTAAGGGTCCACTTTAGGATCAGTACAAGTATTCTTGCAAATTAAAAAATAATTTTCTTAAATCGGTTTATAATGAAATGAAAAAGTTCTGAGGTAAAAAACAAAATACAGCCAAATTGAGAACCTCCTCTTTTTTAAGTCGGTCAAAAAATTACCCCTAAATGAGATCCTGTATCCGTGCATGCCTGAGCTAATAAAATCTTTTTTGATAGATGATGTTATTATTTTAAGCTCATAAAATTGCAAGGATCACTTTTGCCGTTATATATATTCTATCTTTCTTTCCATCACGCTCAGAACCATTACCATAACAGCTTAAAAATCCCGCAGCGACAGTGTATATAGCCACAGTTATGTTTGTAACTCCATGGTGTCACAAGGTATTAATTTATCACACTGGCGGCATTACGTAACAGACAGGGGATTGCTTCGAAAAGTTATGGTTTTAATGAAGGAAGCTACAGAATAAAAATTATAAGTTATTTTGGGTAAGTAAGCTTAATGTTTGGATTTGTTGATTATGTTTTCAAACTGATTTCTGATACTTATGCGAATATTATTTTATATTTATACTAGCTGACCTGAGAAACGTTGTCCTCTCCAAGTTTCAACTAACTACCTCGAAAAATCTCATAGAAAAAAGGATTCTGGTTTTCCATATTGTTAATACACTTAGCACCATTGACTTAATTTACATTACTTAATTTTTTTTAAATGTTCGCAAATATAAACAGACATACCTACATAGACAAAAATCTCAAATAACTGTTTCGGCATCACTAAAGATTAACGCACGTTGCAATTATTATTATTATTAAAGACCCATTTTGTTATTTATTATACATAGGCACATACGTGGTATATTATTTTATGATTTGATTAGATGGAAACTCTTTAGAATCTACACTATGGAGGTTTCACGTTATAAAATCAGTTACTTTAAAGCTGGATGCTATAAAGAAGAAAAGAATAATTGTCAAAATTGTCAACTCAAAATGACACCTGTTATGGAATCAAATTTCATTGAGGTAATAACGATTTCGTGTTAGTCATCTAGAGAAAGAGTTGTCATTCTTTGTTTACTTCTTTACCCAACTCAAATATTTAGTTTTTACACCGGCTGGTGCTCGCTGGATAAGTCCTATGTATGTCCCGTGATGCCCTGTAGAAGTAGAGTCAGAATAACTGTACTAATAATCAATTCCCGTTCACAATAATGGTTTCTGATTTCTTTGTTTTATTTTATTGTTTTATCTTATTTAGTACCTGTGAGTGTATATTTTTAATTTTATTTCTTGATTCTGTTATAATGTTTGACCCGTGCTAGTCTAGTACGGAAATACTTAAAAAGGAAATTTGCTTCAACGGTTATTGCTCAAATTCTACGTTTTCAATCGTTAAAATGTTAATAACTTTTGATAGAATGAACCGATTTTAATGAAATATAGCCTAAATGTTAATCCAAGAAACAGGCTATGAATTCCTGTCCACTTCCTCCAAATCTCTTCGGTAGCTATCATTTGATGCGCGGTCAAACATACAGACAAACTGACAGACAAACCGACTGACAAACCGACAGACAAACAGACAGACAAAAGTTCCAAAAATAATAGAAATGGACTGTGTTACTGATTCTGAGTCCCCCAAATTAGTTTTTTTGTAAATATAAGCAATGTACAGACACGGCTCACTTACATTCTTATTATATATATTTATATTACATTGAAATAAACGGATTTTACTGACTTTTTACCGCGATTACCGATTTATCGAGTTGTATACGACGCGATAGGATCCGTAAAATTAAAATCCGTAAAATTAATATGTTTTCAAATTAAAATATTACATAAAATAACCAAACACACACATTGTACCTACCCACATAGTTATAGTTTCAAAGGAGAAGTGCTCTAATGATGTTTTGAAAATACATTAAATTAATTAAAAGAAACATTACACACACGATGTGTGTCAAACGCGCGGGCGTTTGACAAACACGTTCGACACAACACACACCTGTTTATGGTTAACGTATGAAGGTTGTAAGCAGGTAGGTACCTATAGAGCATATTATGGTTGAATTTCGAGTACTGGGCGATTATTAGTCTATTTTAAAATGTCAATAGTAACCTATCTGCCACATTAATCTCGTGGACCTAGGCGACTGCTACGCTAGAGGTCCTAAGTTCGATTGGACCGAAATTATAATTTGGAGTAGCTTGGAGTTTGGATTTGTTCCCGTTAATGGCAATAAGCTTACCCAATTGCATGTAACCTAAGCATGTGTGGGTGTATAGAAGTACACCTCTGTCTAACCCTTCGAAGAATACAAGCGTGAAGGATATATGTTAAGTAGGTAACATGTAGCTTTTACTTAATACTGAGGTTTTTCTAAGTGTTTCGGAATAAAAGTAAGAGAGTCCTAACTACACTACACAAATAATCCCGGCACAAATTGAAAAAGTATAATACTAATAAGTACTACTATACCAATAATTATATACGTAATTCATTGTATGATTGTTTGAATACGTTTTCATTCAAAGAGTTTCTCTAAAGACTTGCTAATTTAACCAGATATCTTACAAAGAACCATTATCTCGATCTCCAACGAACTTTCTATAACTTTCAAACTACCTTCATAATAAAATGAAATGGAAGCACTAACAGCGAACTTAAAACAACACCCAGAGATCATAACAGGTTCCTAGAAGAGTAAACTGCAGTACCCGAGCACTTAAGCTAAGAGAATGAACCCGGAAATAATCCAGTGCGAACAAAAAGCTCTTAAATAAATAAAGTTGAGAGGGCACGTCCTTTAAGGTCAAGAGACACCCGGCCTTAAGGACGCGCAAGAAAGCGCAACAAAAATCTCTCTAAGGCCATAGACGATATAAAAGAAATACCATAGACAATATAAATGTTGATACATGTATGTATACAACGCATAATCGCATTTGACATTATTATTATTTCTCCGAACTGTTCTAAAATTTAGTAAATGCCTCCCTGTTTTTTAACGTGCCATAAAGGTAGGTATATGAGGATCAAAGCATTCCAGGCATTTTCAAGAATATATTTATACCTACACTTAGGGCAAATAGTGTCATTCCAGGCAAGGCGAAAAAATTTTCACTCAAGAAATTAATTAATTTTCTTCCATTCTAGATATTTCTCTTATTCACCATAAAAGACTTGTACTCACTCAATTGGGAAGACAAAGTCTGCTGGGTATTTTTTTTTTTAAAAAAAGAGCTTACTAGCAATGTGGGTCACACATTACTAGTATTCTTGTTAACCCCTCGTGCAAAGCTAAATGCTTGTGTTACGAGCGGGTTCACGTCGGTAGTGCAATGGGTGGGGTTCGAACCGGCAACCACATGATCGCAAGTCCGACGCCCTAGCCATTAGGCTATCGCCGCTTATTTAAAAATTTTGTGTGCCTGCTAATTCAAGGCACCTATGACTTTTCAAAGTCATGTGCGTATTGATAGTTAATTATCACGCGCTTTAACGGTGTAGGAAAAGATCGTGAGGAAACCTACATGCTTGAGAGATTTTCTCGACGGCGTTTCAAGTCTGCCAATCCGCATTGGGCTAGCGTGGTGGATTATAGCCTAATATTCTGATAAGAGACCAGTGCTCAGTAGTGGAACAGAATAATAGGTGAATTATCTATGTATGTATGTGTGTCAGTTTTGTTGTTCAATAATAGTTAAACAAAAGGTGGTGGGGAACAAAGAGGCTGTTTAGAGCGATTACTCTAGATTTTCAAATAAAGACCTCGTCGCAGATTAGGGATCAGGATGTATGGTTTCGCTCTACAAGCCCTGAATGGCTGACAAATATTCGGATTATTTCTAAACCATCCTCAAACGCAATCTCTGTAGGTAGGTACAGAAAATGTGGCAATGGCCCAACCTTACCGGAAACTATAGTGTACTTTTAAGGACAAACAGATAATGGCAGATAATGGTGTTCTTAAATTACTCAGGTTTTATCTTTAGACGAGAATTTTAAAAGTACTGTTGAAATAGGAACCGTTATTGTAACTGCTAACTGGTCGTACTATAAAATTTAAGTGCATTCTGTAAAAAATTTAGTACCCATCCGAGCTATATCTTTTTATGTGTTGTTTTTTAATGTTCTTGGAACTTCAGTATCTATTCTGACATAAACTTGTGAATGGTTACTATTTATATCTAGTGTGTCATTTTCAGTTTTCATCAGAAAAAAATTAATTAGAAATACGAAAATAACTGTTTTAACTGTTACTTTTTCACTCAACAGCTTAACAGATTTTGATAAATTTGGCAAAGAGAGAAATTATAAATATATATATTATATTGAAGAAGGACATACCTTTTGTCCAAAAAAATCGTTTTTGTACGCGAAAGAACCCACGGGCAATAGCTTACTTTAAGGGGATTACATCGCTCAAATCCCAAAAACACGCTAGGTTTAAAGAAGTTTCTAGATGAATCCTTATGTGCATTTGCTACATAAAAAATATATATTATACTTAAGGTCACCACAAACAAATTGTATTGATTATTTTTTGTATAAATTTGCCCAAATTTTTAAAATTAATTAAAGAAAATAGGCTTTTTTGAACATAAATTGCATTTTGTCTCTTTAACGGCTTAATATTTAGGCATGAATTTTATACCAAAAAAATTGTATTGACGTATTTAACAATTTGTATTGATTACATTTTCTTATTTCTTTTCATATTTTTAAATAATAAAGAAAAACCGAAATTTCACTATCACCCCGCGTGAAGCACCCCCGCAATGCCTGTGATGCATACCCAAGACGCGGTGAATCAGTGTCTTGACGACTGTTGTGACGAGTGGGCTGTACATGCGTTATTTTTTGCTAATAAATTCCAAAAGTTAGCAACTTTGAATATTTTTGAATTAAACTATATTGTAAATAGAACAAATATAAATATTACGTAGAAATTAAGTTTGTAAATATATTTAAAGTAGTTTGTAACTCTGTTTTCTGTTTTGAAATATATCATAGAGTAAGACTATGCAACTATAAAAATAATATAAAAGTAACGTGAAGAGTGGCCGAGTTCTCCAAAATTATAAGTCGAATTCTCTCCTCCGTGGTAACTACATAAATGTACCGGTCTAACATTTACATACATATGTAGTATGTATGTACCTACCTACCTATGCTACTCTTCTATGTCTTTTATTGTTTTATCGCTTTTAGCTAGGTATCTTTTATATTGTTATTATTGTTATCACTCTTAAAAAGTATGTGCTTCAACTTAAAAACTGGTGAACTTTTTATCTCAATTAATTGAAAGGATCGTGAGATACAGCTTGACCTCTCTGATGTATACAGGCCCATACAAAGAAGAGATGATCAATATTGGTTATATCATTTTTACTCCTCATATAGCTTCACTTGAGCGAAGCCGCAGGCAGAGGCTAGTTAATAATCTCTACTATTATAAAAGTCCAAGGAAATTCGCTTACCATCAGGCGATCCGTATATTATATTTTATTTTCTGCTCCCTAACGGATCAATGAGTAGAAAAAAAACCGTAATAAAAAAAAATAGGGATTCATTTTTATATATATGTATAGATAATACCTAGATGTAGGCAACTCGTGCAAAACTTTTATCTGCAAGAACAAAATGTCATACTCTCAAATAACAAGTGAAATAGGCAAATACGATGACAATACTGCGACACATCTGTATTCTTGCCTAATCTTCAGTTCCTTCTATTGTGTACGATCAAATGTCGCCGCTGGTGGCGCCGTACTAATAAATACTAGCACAAAGACCAAATCCTCAAGGTCATTGGGCAATGTAATACCCTTAACAGGCTTTGACAAAAAGCTATCACGATTTTCATCTTAGTGATTCTAATTATAAATCTGCTATATTGGGTAAATGCTGAACATAACATACCTACTTAAACACGTGATTGTACTCATGATAATGAACATCTTTGTTATAAAAAATCCAAAACGACCCAACATAATAATATAAGCCAAAAGATTCACGCAGTTCGCCTGACTGTGATCTACGATGGAGTGCGCTTGCCTAGAAGAGACCGATTCTTGATTTAAAGACACCCAGATTATATCGGTTCAGTAAAACCTATTGAACATTAAATTAAAATAAATATATAAGAATTGTGTTCTTGGAAAGGTTATTAGTTACAATGATTACTATCATAATGATGTCTAATTATTTACACTAATATCGGTCACCCTATACCTATACTTGCAAAAGAGCTGAAACTCTGAAATCAAAACTACGCCAGTAGTATGCTAATCTAAATCAATTTTAAGCCTGAATTGGCAATTCAGAATCCATTGAATGTCAAAATGTTACATTACATCGCTCGTCGAATTCTGACAGAGATGAAATCTTTAGCTGATGTCACTCGACATTTTACTCGATAGAAAACTTTTCGTGTGTATCTTGCCTTATCTATCACACATATTAATTTTACGATTTTGAATAAATGAAGCTTGAAATATTAAAATTTTATTCTAGTTAAAATGTACAACATTTTACATTTCATTACTCACTTTGATCAAAGCTCATAAATCGTAAGTACAAGACCTAAGCTTTAAATTTATATATTTAGTTGGTTTATGAAGGTTATTAGCCTCGTTAGTTGTTGCCACTAACAACCCGCGGTTTTCAAAGTTAAATAAAATATGTAGGTACTTACACCGTTCCATTTACACACGTCTACCTATTACTTATACCTTCTTGAATAAATTAAAGAAAATTATACATAGTTATACAATACATTGACACGTAATTGCATCGATTATGTAGGTTGGACCCTTGAACGACTATTTCAATGATATTTATCTACTTTAATTTTATATCATCATAGCATGTCTTTTTTGGATCCCGATATTTTCGAGTTCATTATTGAATATCTAATCTAAGTTAAAAATCCTCCATGGAGTTACTTACTCAATATTAATATTCAAAGGCATTTAAGGTTAAATCAATTCCAGTGTAATTCGTCGAATGATTAGTGTACAGTCACGAGCACAGATATGTATACACTTGGCAAATTTCAAAAGCGATTATTCTCTTAATGTATTTATTGAAATTTTATGATGTTATGAACATAGTATTTTCGAACCAATGCTTTAATGATTATTGTTATTATCTCAATGTTTGCAATCGTCATTTCATAAAAAAACGCTTTCCAATTTTAGTAAGTGTATACATATTGATGCTCGTGACTGTACATATTTCACTAGAATCTATTTTAGTTTGATGTAGATAAATTTTATTCTAAAAACGTGTCTCATGCAAAATTCTAATATTTAACGCAACCTTTGAAAGCCTACTTAAGTATCTAGACGCCTAGTTTCATATGTTTCATCAAATGTTTCATCAAAATCCATTCAATCGTTCAGATCTTGCGGGAATAAAAAGCTCATATTTTACAAAATGTTCAACATACCATTGTAAATAGTGATAATACCTGTAATAGAAAGTATTTTTAAATACATAATCGAAAATTAATGATATATCTAGTTAAATGAAAACTTTTCTCATTTCATTCACTTTTGAGTCAATTTGTTAATCAAGATGAATGTTTAAGCAATCGGAATACGTATTTAAAGAAATTTTACAAATGCTTAAATTGATTTTCTTTCCCCAGATGTTATTAACCTTCCATGAATTTATTGTTGGAATGACCTTCAATAGTTTCATAAAATCTCTCAAAAATCGTCGTTATTCTTTTGAAGTATTAAACTTTTCAGCAAATCCCTATAATTTGAGCAGATTCTTTTGATTTTAAAGTTCTGCAATATCTTAAAGTCTTGTTAATTCCAAAGTTGTCCGAGTCTCCAAAGTCGTGTCGACTTCATAATTGGTTTATGAAATGTTGGGATACCGTAATGATTTTTCATATTTTGCACAATAATCGAGATTATACTTGGGCATTTGGGGAAGTTTCAGTTTTAAAAATCGTTCGGTGATACGAGATTTTTTCACATTAAACCAATAAACTGGAATTTTCACAAGGCCTAGGCTTGCTAACGTCGCACTCATGTTATAACCAAGTCAGCAAATTACTCAATTTATATTTGTATAACTTTATTAAGAGAAAAGTATTGTTTGGAGTCCCAATCTATGTAGTAGGTAATATTAATTATAAACATACTATCATGACTGTATTCCCGAAGGATTAGGCAGAGGTGTACTCACAAATTTAAAGATTTCGTCGGTATAATATTATGTCCCTTGTGACAGCGGGTGAGCAATTGCCCGCATCCGAACTCCAAGTTGCTAGTGAAAATTTTATAGTAAATCCAATAATACCTTGCGCAATCTCTAGAGTAGCAGTTCCAATTTTCGTCGGTAGTTATTTTAATTAATACTTAAGCTGTGATATTGACGTAACAGATAACAAAAATCGTCTATATAAGTATTTTTTGTCGCCAGGACACTTAAATATTCACTCAATAATATGAACAGAGCTAAGCAAAAAATATTATTTGGTACGTTAACGTTATATTATTCTTGTCACGCTCTTGTTCGTGTAAGTAGGTGCCGCTTTGTACAGATACTGAAGAAGTTAACTTAAGAAGATTTGGCAACAAGCATCTTGTAAAAAAACTGCGCTTAATCTTTGGTTCGATTCCTGCGACAGGAAAAATGTTATTGAATTTTACTTTTAGGAAATATATATAAAGAATAATATGAGGGGTCTTTCTAATTTTTTGTCTGTCTATTTTTCTATCCATCGTGTTTGCACGCGCATCACGCAAAAGTTGTAAATAGCCTACAAATAAGTCAATTCTTTTGAGAAGCGAACTGCAGGCATTCGATAGTAAACAAGAATCCTAATATAATCAGCTTTCTAAATGATCACTGAAATCAGATTATCAGTTTCAGAGCTACTATACCACCAACAGATATACAAACAGAGAAACGTAAACTTTAAACACTTTTTTGTAGTGAATTGTGGATCGTCTTGCATCCAAGGAGGAGGCAGGGTATGTCGGAATCGTGCCGACTAAACTATACTTGCCTTTCTTTGCCCTATAGTCATGGCCAAATACTTGGGTCGCAGTTAAAATTTGCCCCCTGCTACCTGTTTGTCTGCTGGTATTCTGTCCGTAAAGTGATGGCCTGAAACACAGATCAGGTTTATATAAACCTAGATCAGGCAGGTCACTATATATCTCAAGAGTTTCTAATATTTTTATCTGCACCTATTATAAATATGTACCTACTTAAGTATTACTTACTAATCAAATCAATAAATTTTGTATGGATATATCACACCTTACTGATAAAAAAATATATATTGAAGAAATGTATGTACACCATTTTGCGAAAGAATTTAAATAAAGATTTTATTTTATTATTTATTCTACATAACACGTAACAAAATCAATTTAGTGATGGCTATGTGAACATTACAGTAATTCGAAATAAAACTATTTTTTTACGGATTTTATCGCGTTGTATTAATTTTATTTAATTCCCGACGTTTCGAATCCTTTACAGCATCCATGGTCACGGGTAGACTGAGGTGTTGGACGTCTTAATATTAAAATTACTAACAGCTACCTTACATTTTTGTTAATTATTAGTGGATTAGGATTCGAAACGTCGGGAATTAAATAAAATTAATACAACGCGATAAAATCCGTAAAAAATATATAGTTTCATTTCAATGTCTAATATTCGCGTAAATTACAGTAATTTGTCATAATCCGGATGCAATATCGTTTACGTCATATCATAACTTGAGTAAATGATGAAAAGCTCTCTATGATAATGAAACTGCGCGCTTATATTTGACGGGTATGTGACCTCGTTTCGAACCAAACAATATTGTGTACATAAACACAACGTTAACCGCACGAAACAAATATTTTGTACATAGATACAGGTAGTTATTTTGGGTCTGGAGGTGTGTCTCTGTAAATGAGTCTGCAACAGTACTTAATTCATTGGTACATATTATCTCCTCCTCCTCTCCTCCACTCCTTATTATCTTAAGTGTGGTTATAAGTAAAATTCATGAACAACTGTGGAGGAGCGAGGTGTGTTACTCCTCCAACCGAAGGGAGGATTCTCCAACCGGGCGGATATTTTGCCTGGCGGGATACGGCCCAATGGATAATGTTGGGCGGTTGTTTATATGCAAGTTGCGTTGCAAACTTCACTTGCGCGATTCAGGATTGTCCGTCATTGTTTTTCCATGGAGGGCGGATTCCATGGATGTCGCTACACAACCATAAAGGTATCTATAGCATACATAACATAATATAATATCCCACTGCTGGGCACGGGTCTCCTCTCAGAATGAGAACCTCTCAGGCATTCAGGTTTCCTCACGATGTTTTCCTTCACAATTTAAGCGCGTGATAATTAACTATTAGCATTATAACAAACATGACTTCGAAAAGTCAGAGGTGCGTGCTTTGGATCTGAACTGGAGACCTTTGACTTCGCAATCTAATGGTCATATCACTAGATCCTGTCTATATCGCTATGCAAAAATCAAAATATGAAAAGAGCCTTTGATGAAAAACTATATCATCAAAATCCCTGCATATCTTATTTTGTCCAAGTTATCTTCAAAGAATATGTCCTTTCCGTTTGAAGGAACAATGTAAACATGTTGCTACATCAAAGAAACCAATTCGAAACATATTTTATATCTATATAAAAAAGAAAATAACCATAAATAGTACATTTATTTCGATTACTTCTGCATCAGCTATGATTTATATTTAAAAAAAAAAATCTGTGCAAGGAGTAGGTACCTACTTAAATCATAAAATATTATCTAGATATGTAAATTTTCTACCTTGTAACCTTCTTCTTTAGTTTACAATTGGTCGGCAAAACAGAGGTTTTTAAAACAAAATTCTAATACCAGTGGTGGATTTTATGCTTTATTGTAAGAAATTTTATGATAAGGGTTCGGTAGGCAGATCAAATCAAATCAAAATCATTGATTTGTCGCAGTGCCGCTATGTTTCAAAATAAAATATAGCAATATAATCATTATACCTATTGTTGTGATCGCTGATAAAGTTTTATAGCCAAGAAACTCCGTAAACTCACACCTGCGAAGACTCTCGTTAGGCACCTGGGTTAAAAGCTTGATGCAGAAAGCGTACTCACGTAGGGTAGGGTATAGGAACAATACGGCGCGTATTGTTCCTATACCCTGTTAGTCCTACTCCCGATACCGGTGTTATTTTTAATATTTTTGATCTTTCTTAGATATACATAAATAGATTAATATAATAAACGTATGCAAATAAAATATTATTAAAATAAATGTCAGAGGCGGAAAGAAACACCTGATTGGAAATTTGAACCGATGTATGAAAGACGTAACTTTTGGTCAGATCAAAAACAGATCGGTTGTGGGTTTCGTGGAAAGTAGGTCAATAATAACGGGTAGAATCACACCTTAAACTGATGCTAGTCACTGAGGTCGATTCCCAATAAAAATACGGATTTCATTTGACACAAGGTTCAAAGAAGTAGGTAATATCAACATCCTACCTCTGCTTGTAAGCAAATCTATCAGACAGAATTTTTATTGCGAACCGGCCTGAATCAGCATCTATATAAAAGCATGTATATAAAAGTATGTTAGTAGTTAGTATGAAGTAAAGATTGAAATAATGAATAAAGTACTTATTATATATTAAATAAGTTTATTTAAACATGGTATAATAACATAACATACCATCACGCCTGTATTCCCCGAAGGGTTAGGCAGAGGCGTACTAATGTACACCCACAGTTCGCCGGTATGTTTAGGCGAACCTATTGTTGTATTTGTTGGGGCGAGCCTATTGCCACTAACCGGGCACAAATTCCTAACTCCGAGCTGCTACTGGGAATTTCATAGAAAAACCCAATAACACTTTGCTTGACCTGGGAATCGAACCCAGAACCTCTAGCGTAGCAGTCGCGTTTAGGACCACTTGGCTAAAGAGGCAGTTGCAGTGCTATAATAACACATGTTAATACATAATAATACATATATTTAAATATACCTAATATATTAAACATGAAACCATTTCAAACATAAGTAAAATACTTGTTGCGACTGATAAACAATCCGTCTAATGAAAATTATTTCCTTTTCAGAAACCTAATAAGGCAGCCCTTGAGCCCATTATGGTACATGAAAAGGCTAGTCAAGGCCTTCAAAGTAAGGTTGTTTTAACATAACTTCATGTCTGGGTTATTTATAAGCTGTTGAACACGATTGACTACAACTACGATGGCGGCTACAGATAATATAAGTAATGAGCTTAGGTACTTATTTTTCTTATCATGTGTAAGCTTCTTAAATAGTTTATTTAGTAGAAAAAGATTAGCTACCTCATTAGTCTAGCAGTCATTACTGTGACTCTTACGACGAGATGTTGGTTTCCATTTTCAGGTTATGCAAAGTGCTATTTGTATGTTTAATTTTCAGTTTGGATTTTAGCCCGGCCGCACCCTCTTATATTGACCTAAACATACCGGCGAACTTTTATTTATTCCTGTGCGTGTAGACACGTGGCATGAACGATAATCGAATAGAATAGAATAGAATTCTCAATGTATGCAAATGACGTGAGCTTTCGACAAATCGAGCGCGCACAAATGTCATCTCCATACATTTTGTTTCTATTCGTTTGTCTATTCGAACTTACATTGCCACTTGTCTATAGGCACTGATAGGGTTACGCTTTACCGCAAGTTCGCCTGATGATGCGTGTACATTAGTACACCTTTGCATCTGTGTGTTATGATTAACCCTAGGATCCAGTCAGCAGGCTGACATTGATTCTCTCTCAAGCGGTCAAGCCACGCCATTTTTTTTTTGCTACTTACAAAATGAGAAATCTCTTAGAGATGTTTTTAAAATAACTGGCCAATTTCAAGTATAAAGCCTACTTTGTCGACAATTTTCTTATTTAACAACAAAAAAATATATTGATGTTCTTATTTTAAATATTTTATGAGAGCGAATAAACAAAAGCTTGAGATAAATAATACTCGCGCACAATGGGAATCCGCCATTTTTTTGTTTTGACCAAATTTGTATGCGAAAATCCGCCCCATTGTTAATTTGCAGCCAATTGTCGTTTTTTTATTATTTCGTCTTTTTCAGTTGAGTAATTGGCGTAAAGAAATACTATTTTATTTTTTTATGTAATAGGGGGGCAAACGAGCAAACGGATCACCTGATGGTAAGCGATAACCGCCGCCCATGGACACCCGCAACACCAGAGGAGTCGCAAGTGCGCTGCCCGCCTTTAAAAGGGTTTGGGCCTCCGGTAACCTCAACTCACTCGGCGAAACACAACGCAAGCGTTGTTTCACGCCGGTTTTCTGTGAGGCCGTGGTATCACTCCATACGAACAAATTCAATTTGAAAAACCCATTATTATTTATCATTTTGAACTTTGTGAAAACATGTACCTAAACTGTTTTTATAATTTGTGAAAGAAAAATAAATTCATTTTATTTTATTAATGATGCACATAATAATACTGTAATGTTATTCAGGTTAATTACGTTCAAAAGATAGTTTTTGTCAAGTAAAAATGTAGTAAATTTTACGTATAAAAAAAACCTGAATTAGCATTATTAGATGATTTTTAAATCATAGACCAAATCTATAAAAGGATAATAATTGGATTCAGATTTCGACTACCCCTTTATACATTACAGACATTTCTCCTAGTCTGAAAGCATATGGTTTTATGTAGATTTTTAACAAGGTCAAGGTACAAAAACCTGTTTACCAGGCACTGAAAAACATGTTCTGCCTACACTAATGTAGATAAATAACAAATATCAAATCTACCCAATCTATCACACTAAAAAAACATTTAGGGTTTAGCGTAAATGGATCTTTCGAAATGAAACTAATTCATTTATCTTCCTTATTCGCTTGTTTTGCTCAGCCCTACATTTTCAGTGAGGTTATCAATAAATCACGTACCTTGTTTCCTTACTTAGGATTAATTTCTTTTACCTGGTCCCGCCGTTGTTCGTAAAATCATTTGTATACCTATTTTTTTATTTTGCGTTTGTAGAGTTGCCTACGAGGCGATACGTAGCGATACTTGAAAAGGTCACAGATATTGGTAAAGGCTTCGATGTCTTTGAAGAATTATTTCTTTGAGAAACTTGTATAAGTACATACATATATAAGTAGCTCTCTACCTATTTTCTTTCGTCGTCTCATCTAATGTAAATAATGTTTTGTTTTTTTTTCTAATATTAGTATCTTATACCCAACTAATTATAATATTTTTGCCATCTCTTTTTATTGAGGGTTAATTAAAACATTTGAAAATTAGGAGGATAATCATTAATATTTTTTACTTACTATATAGATTTTCGTAATGGTTACCCTACCCTATCTTATTTAGTATCGGAACCCTACTTTTTATAACTTAAATCTCGTTAATAGAAAAACAAAATAGAAATCTGTTGGACTGTTTGTAGCAAGCCTAATATTTTTTTATGATAAGTACTTCATCACTGTGAAGGAATTTTGTGAAAACATCTAAACTGTTTTTATAATGTGTGTGTACTTCATGACTGCATTTTGTCTGTGATTCTCAGAGTATCGAAAATGTGGCAAAATTCTTCAAAATAATAACTTCCAAAATAGCGATACATACTTCATATCATAAAATAACTTTTAACAAAAAGTAAGACCGCCTTAAAAAAAATTAAAAATGGAATGTGCAGTTTGCAAGTCGGTGGCTTCTATAAAAAGTTTTACTTTTTCTTATAAGATACATAATATCTTAGAAGAACCACCTCGGGATTATATTCTTTCAAACAAAAAAAGATTTTTCTAAATCAGTTCATCACAGGCCGAATAATCGGGTAACAAACATACAAAAAAATACAGACAAAATTAATAACCTCCTTCTTTTTGAAGTCGGTTGTAATAGCAATGTATTAATCAAACATTGCAAAGCGATAATTTTTCGTTCGCTACAAAATTACATCAGAGATTCCTTCTGCTCTACAGTCAATCTATGATAAGCACTTTATAGGTCTTGAAGAAAAGGGTACGTTCAGTTCAAAGATTTCAGGACACAAAGAGATAGGATACAATGTCTGGCCTAAAACGACTCTCTACCCTCCGATCGATAAACTATATCCCGTGCTAATAGCTAGCCTACTTCGTTATTCAATAGAAATGCTCAAATATTTTGGGAATTTGAAAACTTTCTAACATTATAATCTAAAAAAAAAATTTTTTTTTTAATAAATATTCTGGGACATTTTTACACAGCACCATCTAGTCCTAAACTAAGCAGAGCTTGTACTATGGGTACTAGACAATGGATATAATACTTATATACTTTTTTTTTTAAATACATACTTATAATTTTTATTTTTTTATTTATTTCTTTAAAAACACTTACACTATCTTTACAGGAGATTCCTAACGCGATAGAGTAGTTACACATATTTATATTATTAATATTTATGCTATATTATTCATATTATTTTACCTTACATAAGAATACTACATAATACATAAGAAACACCCAGACGAACACAAACACTTATATTCATCACATAATTTTTTGTGTCCTGTGGGAATCGAACCCACGACCTCATGGTCAGCAGTCCGGTAGGTACTCGAACCACTAAACCACAGAGGTTGTCAAAAATTTAAAAGTTGAGTTTTAATTATGTTTGTTTAGTTTAGTTTCGTGGTTCCATATTTAGGGTTTGGCATTCCGTGACTGGATTTTCAAAATTAAATAATCAAATACGTTAGGACTTGCCCATTTGTTATTTATCATGGGTATGTTTACAGGCTCAGAGGATTTGTGCCTCGTCACCCGAATTATTAAAAAAAACCATTACTACATTAAAAAAACATACTTTTGCCTCATTTTATATTTATTCCTTGTTTTCACCCTTGTAATGATTTAAACAAAGAGTATCAAAATATACCTACGTATAATTAATCAAAAGAAAGGGCAATAAACTGAAAACTGGCACAAATCCCGAACTGCTACTGAGAATTTCATAGAAAACCCCAATAACACTGCTCGATCTGGGAGTCGAACCTAGAACCTCTTACATAACAGTCGCGCTCAGAATCACTAGGCTAATGAGGCAGTTGTAATTTTCTACGTGTAGTTAGATAATACTAGTTGTTATGTACGATAACCTCTCTTATTCAACAGTATTACTTATTCCTACTAGACATAAGGTATAAATTTGCATAGCATCTGAAACCAGGTAAGCATGAAGTGGACTATACGTAAGCTTTAGATAAATATGACATTCTATTCACGTTATGTTCCGAACGAAAATCTCACTTTTGAATAAGTTCTGGAGTGAGAATGTTATTCAGTATATTTCTAGTCACTGCCTCAATGCTTAAATGATAACAGGCGTTATTCTTAACGTGGATCCTAATTAGATAGTTGCTTGGTACTTGTGTTGTTATTTTAGAGAAGGAAAAGTCGACTGCGGGCAGGATTCGAACTTGCATCTTCTGTTTCAATGACCAACTAAGCCAATTTTGACCTGCAGGGTGGGAATTTGCCTTCACATTCTGACTTTACGTCTCGACGTAAGAATACGCCGCGCCCAGGTTCGAATCCTGCCCGCAGTCTTATATTTTTCCTTCACTAAAATAACTTTATAATCTTAGCACGGAAAATGCAAACAAATACATAAAGATGGTGGTAAGTACTTGTGTTATTAAAAATAAGTGACATATTGGAAAAGTATTATTAAAAATTAATAATCGAGAGCCTCCACCTTTTTGAAGTCGATTGAAAATAGAGAGATGTTGAACGACTATACTTAGTCTTAGTCTTAGTATTAGATATACATAAATTTACTGATTGTTGATCTAAGTCCACTTACTACAGGGAGTTGAGTACCTACAACAAACATACCTACCTACTGATTTATTCGATCAGATCTTTTGGAGCAGACATGTTGTCTTAAACCCAATTTCCCCCGAGTAATAGAACGCCAAGTCCTCAAAGAAATCAACTGAAAGATTCCCTAAACTTTCCAACATGACATTTGAATAGGCACACGAGTATTTTGAATGTTCCAAGTGTTGTAAGTAGTTTTCTAACATTTTGTCTAGGTTTCTCAGTCAGTAGACTAAAATTCGGCAATGTCGCAATATTTGTAGTGTATAATCAGAAAAGTTAGGTTATAATTTTAAAGATATGTACAGACACACTTATTACATAATTATACAGTGTGAATCTTCATAATGTGCACATATTAAATTATGGGACAATATGCTTAACTTTATCGACAGACACCATACTGAAAAAGAAAATGTATTTTTTTAATTTCTTGTTCGCATAAAACGGTGCTTATAACTTTTAAACTAAATGACACGACAAAACAAACTCAGTAATGTTATGGAATAAATAAAATAAGTCATCGTAAAATCAAATTTGGGGAATAAATTGTGCTATATTGAAAATTACGATAGCTTTTTAATAAAAATCTGCTTTTTTTTTATCAATTTTTACAATAGGTAATTGTAGAATTTAAAAAAAACACCTTTTATCATTTTTAGTATGGTTTTTATCGATAAAATTACGTATAGTTTCCGTTATTTTAATATGTACACATTAAGAAGACACTGTATACACTTGACAAAATGCAAAAACGATTTTCTCTTTATTATTGGTATTATCATAACGTTTGCAATCGGCGTTTCAAGAAAAATCGCTTTCCGAATTTTTTTAGTAAGTGTATACATATTTATTCTCGTGACTGTACTTGTAATATGTTCGGTGAGTAGTGATAGTGACTAATTCTCGCATACAAGAAAAATATATAAATAATTACATACTTTTTATCCATTCTGAATCCTCGAAAGAAAACTCGTAACTACAAATTACATATGAGACATTTTTTAAGTCACTCACATAACTCAATAAAGTTCTCATTCACTTTGAACACAACATTGGGGAATAGAACACTGGGACAAGGTAAACTGTATATCTGTTTGATTTTAACTGGAGTAACTACACGCGATAATGATGACACGCCCGAATCTTATCGCGATACTTATACGTTCTGATAACACATAATCATAATACAAGTGTACCTACATTTTTCATGTAAATATCCCATAGATTACACATCACTACGGTAATACAATAATAATAAGAAGTAGGTAATTGCAAAAACAATGTTTAAATTTTGATAAAAAATCACTTTCATCTAGCTACCTAGTTCCTGATATTATTTGAGAAGACTGTCGAGTCTCCCATAGCGTAAAAAATTTAACAGCCCCTATAACTGTGTAATAAGTGTAATATTACAACGAAAACTGATTTAATAATGATATCTACATTGACAGTGGCCTAACAATAATAATATATAAGTATATTAACTTTTTGTGATTTTTTGCATTTTTTATGCTAATTTTTATAAAGTTAAAAATAAATAAATAAATAAATAAAAATTAGCATAAAAAATGCAAAAGTTAGTTATTAGGTATGGTAGCATCGTACGACATAGAACTAACCGTAAGGTAAGTCATGTCGGTTGAGAGGCAAAGTAACTTGCCTTTCAATAGATGTTACTGACGTCACCTTTAAATCGTAAGTTGAGAATGTGAAGGCAAATTTCGACATGGCAGGTGGGACTCGCGGTGGCTTAGTGGTCATAGCGTCTGGCGTACCTAGCCAGAAGACGCAGGTTCGAATCCTGCCTGCGAGTCGAATTTTTCCTTCACTAAATAACAATATATATATATTATTTATATACATCACCAGTTTATCCTGACCTTGCATTGTATATTCTTTTCGAACAATGAAAGGTCAGCTTGTTCTGGCAAATTTTAGCAAGTTAAGTAGCCAATTGTTTGTGAATCTTATTATTCAGCAAACTTCGCCATTTCAGACTTCCAGTTGAACACTGTTTTATCTCACAAAATTCAGAACTAAACACTCAAACCGAAAATATACGCTAAACACTCAAAGTGATAACCCTAGTTATGACTAGGGCAGGCAAAACATATCAACAACATAATTAAACTCTGTATACATTTCAACTTCAATGAGTGAAACACTGCTAAATCTTACAAAAAGCACAACACTACACTATACATACAAACATTACCAGAATACTGTTCACTCAGACTCCTAAAAGTGGTACCTTGTTACATCACGTTAGGGCCCCAGGACGCAAGACTAATAGATTTTGCATTATATCTGTAATACGTAACTTGACGGAGCATTGCTTAATTCCGTAAAATCTATCCAAGAACCTAAAAACCTTCAATTAATTTCTACGCTACTAACAAAACACTATCTTATCTACTGGTACAACACAAAAAAGGTGAATTTATATAGTTACATAACATACATAACATACCATCACGCCTGTATTCCCCGAAGGGTTAGGCAGAGGCGTACTAATGTACACCCACAGTTCACCGGTATTTTTAGGTCCCATGTACCTAATAGGGGGTGAGCCTATTGCCATTAACCGGGCACAAATTCCAAACTCCGAGCTGCTACTGAGAATTTCATAGAAAAACCCAATAACACTTTGCTCGTCCTGGGAATCGAACACAAGACCTCTAGCGTAGCAGTCGCGTTTAGGACCACTTGGCTAAAGAGGCAGTTGCAGTGCTATAATAACACATGTTTATATACATATATTTAAATATACCTAATATATTAAACATGAAACCATTTCAAACATAAGTAAAATACTTGTTGCGACTGATAAACAACTACCACTAGGCTAATGAGGCAGTCAGTCATATACATAGTTACAATCTATGAAAACCGTATATAAACACTTTTCTTTATCATTTACATACATGTAATTACACCGTTTCAAAATTTCGCCGACACAAAAACCCACCTCCTAAGGTAGGTAAGTCAAATAATATAAGACAAAATACAATACCTTAGTTGGTATTCTAGCCTTTGATGATTTAGAAAACAAGCAAAATTTACAAAAAAATCTCTTCATTATGTTGTCTCGTATTTTCAGAAAAAGGGATAATTCTCTGCTTAAATTGGTGATGTCGTGAAAAATGGAACATTGTAGAAAACTATTTTTCTTTATAATCGTAAGGTGAAATGGCAAATACGTGTTCAGAGAGCAATGAAAGATTCGAAAAAAAAATATTAAAGAAGAGTACCTAATGAGGACCTTGTTATATCAAAGTTAGTACTTTCAACAGAGATACAGAAAAAAACACTACTAATTAACGGATACAAATACAACACACCAACTGAAGTCCTGATACTAATTTAAGTTAATCATAACGTATTAATTATTTACTAATTTCATAAAAAAATATTATAAATATATATAGCTGTTAATTTAATCTTTGCTATTGTCACTTTTACGGTCATACATTAGATATATTGAAAATAAACAAGTGGACTTAGACTATCGTCATGATTTTTTTTAACTCAGAGCAAGCTACCTAGATACTGAATAAACTTTTTTTTTAATGGGCTTACTCTTGACTTCAATCTTGCTTCAGGGGCAAAGATGAGGTCGACGGTGGAACGAGCACACCCAAAAGATGCCTATCCACTACTTTTGAAAAAAAAAACGTTTTATGTTCTCGGAATTACAGACGCAGGAAAGGAGTTTCATTGTGCGTGCGCATTATTTATTTATTTAGTTATGGTTCACCAACAGTTGTTACCGATAAATATTATAAATGACGATAATTATAAATTATGAGATGATTTAAATTATCTTTCTTCTTGGCGATATCAAAAAATATATTTAATTTCCAATAAACAAATTACATTGGGAGTTTTTCTTGAAATAAAGTTTGTATTAAAAAAGTTTTACATTTAATTACAGTGCTCAGTGATTTTGAAGGAGGCCTTTTGACAATGAAAACTTATACCTACGTATTTAAAACTATGTAATAAAATATTTGAAGTTTTTCTTGATATATAATTATCTGTTATAATATTGATTAATTATGTTCCATAACGAAGCGTAACTTTAAAAAAATATACGGGTATCAAGTATATATCAAGCTCAAGTATCAATTAACAAGGACTTTTTTCAAGTAATTTTTTTTCAAATCAAATCAAATCAAATCAAAATCTTTATTTGCAGAATATGGGTAGGTATACAGGTCTTAACAATTAAGAATATTATTATGTCGCCATACTCAGGCTCACGCCATGCAAATTTTCAAGCAATAATTAATTAATTAATTATAAAATAATTAACTTTAAACAGGATCAAGTAAATAAGCTTCAATAGAAATGTGAGAGAATGTCAAGTTTACATTACATTGTTACATAAAAAAATATTGAAATGGAAAATGAATATATTATGTCGTTATGTATGTCAACAATGTTCAAAATTTATCATCAAGGAATTCCTTTACCGAGTAATATGATTTAACTAAAAGTATTTGCTTTAGTTTATTTTTAAAAACATTATTGTTTGAAATTTCGAGTAATGAACTGGGTAAATGA
Source organism: Acronicta leporina (assembly GCA_947256265.1). Classification (NCBI taxonomy): domain Eukaryota; kingdom Metazoa; phylum Arthropoda; class Insecta; order Lepidoptera; family Noctuidae; genus Acronicta; species Acronicta leporina. Next base: position 10,628,122 of record OX366521.1, read on the forward strand.
TTATACACTCTAGGAATCATGCAAAATACACTGTTGTTCAGAAGTCCAGTTCTATTGGAAATAAAGCTTATTTTAAATTGGTGCCTCTTACTTTTTAATTTAACAAATAAGTTATTATTATTTCTGACAAACATTATCATGTCCAATATATATAGACAAGGTAGAGTTAACACCTTAATTTTAGGGAATATTGGTCTACAGCTTTCAGTCTGTTTCATCTTAAAAATCGCTCTAACGCATCTCTTTTGCGCTCTAAACACTATTTCTTTGTCTGGAGAGTTGCCCCAGAACATGACACCATACATTAGTAGAGGGGTAACGTAACCATGATATGCTGTTAGAACTGTGGTGGTACCAACAGTTTTTGACAACATGTAGATAGCATACGAATATTGGTTCAGTTTTTTACACAGCATTTCCACATGTGGTTTCCAATTTAACTGAGAATCAATGTTTACTCCCAGGAACCTTGTTACATTTACTAGTTCAATTTTTGTGTCTATGTATTTTATATCCATTTCTTTTAATGCATCACCTCTATTTCGAAACATCATTAATTTTTCGCAATTCAATGTAAAGAAATTATAATAGTGTTTAAAGTACCTACCTCTGTTGTTTTAATGTAATGCTTTAGTCATATTTTTTGCATAAAAAAATATTATTGAATTGAAAAAAAAAACTTTGATACGAATGTCATAAATAACAAACTGTAATTTTGAAGCAAAGGTTTATAAAATAACTATTAATGTGTTCAAATTAAACAATCAAGAACCATTATTTAGCTATGTTAAAATCAAACTTAATCATAAGTTAATTTATATCTGACACGTATTATTATTCAGATGACCTCTGTGGTTTAGGGGTTTGAGTACCGGACTGCTGACCATGAGGTGGTGGGTTCGATTCCCACAGGACACAAATATTTATGTGATGAATATAAGTGTTTGTGTTCGTCTGGGTGTTTCTTATGTATTATAAATAAGTATTTACAAAAAAAAGGTTATAAGTATATAAGTATTATATCCATTGTCTAGTACCCATAGTACAAGCTCTGCTTAGTTTGGGACTAGATGGTGCTGTGTAAAAAGTCCTAGAATATGTATTTATTATTATTATTATTATTCGCCTTGTTTCACATTGACCAAAGATACAAACACGACTTTTAGTGGAAAAAATTAACCCTAACCACAGCAAAATATTATATGTACCTATAGCCTGAAGATAATTTCGTGCAATATCAAGGCTTGTAATCACTATAGAGCTAGTACGATTTACGATGCAATAATGTAAAACAGCCCAATGTAGGGCACTAACCAATTTTGGTACAATTCCAAGAGCTTAATGCAGAGTAAAATCATTTTGCGTTTCACTATAAAACAGTAGTCGGTAAATACTTAGAATGATGAATTAAAGTGCCTACAAGTTATAAACACCTGAATGACGTCATTAAGGTAACAGATGTATTTTTATGAATTTTATCAAACTACGCGTATACAACCCTAAAATGTTCAGCAAATATTTAGCGAGACGTCAAACGAGAAGCTTATCATTGCGTATGTGTGTTGCTCACCAACGTCGATCGTTAGCCACCCGTCATCAATCACACGTTATCGGCATCATCCACGAAATATTAACCAATTATAACGGTTTGGCTTCAGCTATCATCAGTGGATTATTAAAAACGCTTTTTCCTACGCCACTCGCATCGTTGCTACGCAGCTACATGTAGATGGTACAGATCTATTGCGCATGTAGTGGTCACTAGTTTAGGAAAGTCACATAGTTGCTGATTAGGAATGTCAAATTCAGAATCCAGTGGCATAAAATTGGTAAAAGATAATCTTTTCAGCGAGTTAGGGATATTTTAGTGTAGAAGTGATTAAAGTCAAAAATAGTGATAAGTAGTTTCGTATTTTCTACATGTCGAGTACTTACCAGTCATGTGGTGGTTGTGGTCGTCTACGAGCCTGTACGCAGCAGGGTGGCTCTTGAGGCTCGCAAGGCAGCTGTAGCGCAGGTGGCGGTGGCGGTGGTGGCGTGCAGGCCAAACGGCGCGCGGCCGCCGCACCCACGTACTCCACGTAGCGGGACGGCGGTGGCGAGCCCGCGATGTCCTCGCGACACGCGGGACCGCAGCACTTACGCGGCGCTGGCGGCGGCGGCCTGCACGCCAGCCCGCAGTACACCGGTGGCGGAGGCCGCAGCGGCGCCGGCGGTCGCGGCACATACCGCTCCACGGGCACATGGGCTGCTGGCGGCACGTAGCGCGGCCGCCGCGCGCGCTCCGCCTCCGCACAGCGGCGTACCCGCCGCGGCGATGCCGAGAACCGATCCGGCAGCGGCGCGGGCGGCGGAGGGCTGAGCCTCTCTGGCGGCGCCACGCTGAACGCGCCCGTCGCCGGAAAGCGCTCGCACGGTGAGCGCGCGTACTCCTCGCCCATGGCGCGCGGTCAGCCAGGCCCGCCGCCGCCCGCGCGCCCTCCCAACCACGCCAACACTCTGTCTCACATGCCGCGCGACCACTGTAGCACTATCACTGGGCGGGCGCTCCGCTCGCTGTCGGGGGCTGCGGTGCTGTCCCGATGTCCGCATTCACTCCGCGGGCGCCATGACGCTACCGGATCGATAGCGGCGCGGGGCGGCCTCAGAGGGCGAACGCCGCGGAGCCTGCTCCACGACGCATGGCTCGTCCCTTGTGGCTTATATGAAGCTTTCGAAACGAACTTTGAAGCTGGGGCGAGGCGAAAGTGCGTCCTCAGCCAAGATGGCCGCTCTCATCATGTCCGCTTGCGGCGCGCCTGCGCTAATGCTGTGATGTGTTTGTTTTCACCAGATACTGATTTTGAACAGAATGCAACACAGGGTGGTGATTATAGCTAGGTATGTCTTGATAGGTTTTCACAGTAAACAGTCCCAGGGTGATGGTGCGCGTCGCGGTTTGGTGGTCGGCGCGGCTCGGCTCGGGTGCCGCGGGTGTCGCGGGTGTCGATGTGACGTGCGCGGCTGGCGGGGGAGCGGCGGCGGCGGGCGGGCGCGCGCCGACGTCAGGCCGGTGCGCTATCGACGCCGCGCGCCGCCGCGCACCCCGCGCCGCGCCACGCAACGCACTTCACGCCGCACAGACACAAACACTCGATTGCAAAACGAACGACCGTCGCATGTAGCCTACTTTTATTTCCAGTATCCTGTTCACACGAAACCTTAATTTGATCCGATTTTATTGAAATAACCCGGATTCTCAATTTCGGAATAAGCTCGCAACTCGTAAAAGGGAGCGTTCGTTTTCAGAGTGCTTACATCAAATGACCTACACGATTTTATTTGAAGGGCATATAAGTCAACTGTAAACATTAACTATTACAAACCGTTGTGTTTTAACATTTGCTTAACTAATAAAATGAACAGAAAACAGTTTTAAAAACGTCAATATTACTTTAAATCAACTATCAATATTATTTTTATATCATATTATAAAAATCTAAGACAAAGAAAACGTCTTCGGCTTTACTCTCCTTCTAATTTTCTTACAATCTTTTTGCATTATCGAATGGGCATAAACGTCTGTGTCCCCGTCCTTTGAAGCTGTAGAACCACTAGCAAAATAGGTTAAGATCCTATTTCGTGACATTACTGTTTTAGGATAAACTTTTCACGCTCCCTCTGTTTATACGCGAATATTGACCCAATTTTATGTAAGTAAAGCAATTCGATTATGTGGGAGGAGAATACTAGTTGTTCTAAATAAATGAAACACAATTTACATCAGATCTATTTTCCAAGTCTAAAATATGTAAAAGCCTCATTAGCCTAGTGGCCCTGAGCGCGACTGCTACGCTAGAGGTCCTGGGTTCGATTCCCAGGTCGAGCAAACGTGTTATTGGGTTTTGGAATTTGTGCCCAGTTAATGGCAATTATGTGGGACCAAAACATATCGGCGTATTGTGGGTTTACCTTAGTACACCTCTGCCTAACCCTTCGGGGAATACAGGCGTGATCGTATGTTATATTAAAAAAACAGACAAATAAATTTTGCGGATACAGACGAAGATTAAACATTATCATTACGCAGCATCACACTCATATTCCTAAAAGGTATGCTTCAGATCAGCCGGTATGTTTCAGATCATATTTTACCTAATCAGGGCCTTCTTTACCTAGGGGTGCAAAGGAGCTGGGGCCCGGGCCCAGTTATACATTCATAGGGGTGCAAACAAAAATACATTTCATTCTTTTGGTTAATAAGAGCGGGAGCGTAGGCTAACTTTTGCACTCTGGCACCGAATAAGCTTAAAACTGTCCTGAAACAAATCCAAACCCTGAGCAACTTTTTTATGCGGCGGTAGCCTAATGGCTAGGGCGTCGGACTTGCGATCATGTGGTTGCCGGTTCGAAACCCATCCATTGCACTACCGACGTGAACCCACTCGTAACACAAGCATTTAGCTTAGCACGAGGGGTTAACAAGAATACTAGTAATGTGCGACCCACATTGCTAGTACACTTTATTAAAAAAAAAACTGTGAATGTCCCAGAAATATAACTACAACTACTACAAAAACGAAGCTTAAAATTGATACGAAATAACTATGCACAATGACCTGAATACTTTACCTACTATTTAGTATCTTTGTTGTCATTCAACCAAATAACTTGTTCGCAGTATGCTCAATGCAAGGCTACAAATAAAAAAACGAAAATCCGTCGTCGTATTTTCGGGCTAGATCGTACGATCCGTCAATCGAATTTCATTTTTGGTGTAGACCACCAGACCCTGGCATTCTGTAGACTTCCTTGCGACTCGTCTTGTCGTCGCAATGCTTAATTAATAAAAGTACAGATAACAATATTGATGAATGAACAGAGACCTTATAATGACGTGTTATTGCCATCATTATCCAATCATATCATCATATATATACATTATATATCATCTTGAAATAAAACAACTTTACGGATTATATCGCGTTATAAAATCAAATCCCCAAAGGGATTTGTATTGTATTTGATACTAATATAACGCGATATAATCCGTAAAGTTGTTTTATTTCAATATGTCTGATATTCGTGTAAGCTTCAGAAATCAATATTATATATCATCATTATCAAAGAGAGGGATGCCGCTCTACAGATTCAATAGCTCTATCCCATTCTCACAACCTAAAAGTGATACGATGACTGGTGTATGCGTGCCGTCAGTTAGGACAGGTCAACTCAAGGCTGCTATGGCTCTTTCTTCAAATGGCCTGTTAAGATTTTGCCCTACATCGTAACACACATATCTTATAATACTATTACTACTGTCTGGACTTTAAAAGAGACCATGATTCTCCGAGTTTGTTTCGGCGTTTCTTCTCAGACAGAAAAATACCGGCGCCATCGAGTAAATAAAAAACATTGACTTGTAAAAGTGTCTATAAAAGATCTATTAACAGAAATAAATATCATTTATCATCATCATTTATCATTTATAATACAGCCTCAGGACTCTTCATTACGAAGATATGTTCCGACACCATTCGCATCGACATCACTCGTCACTTGTCATGCAAACTGGCTATGTTTTATTCAGTGTATGTTAAGGATAACTCGCATCTCAGAATTGACGTCGGGAAACGAGAGACGTCGTACCTTGCTTGGAGAAATGTGCCTAACAAATTAAATAGGCAAGACCTAAGTAAGTTAGTTTACGGCCGTAGCAGATATTCCAGTCACGTTTTGTAGCCACCAGTTGTCAATTGTTGCTATTACGCAGGTCAAATTAAGCGAAGCTTGTTCGATGATAGAACTTTCTACTGAATACTGGATAGTTCTGGTGACGTAAATATTTTTATTGTTTTAGTTGATATAGAAGCGTTCGGGCCTGATGGTGCCACACCAGACTTTAGTAGCAGTCTTTTAGGTGACGAAAAGACTTCTTGTTCGGTAACTAAAGGTTCGTTTCTTTAAAATACTTCCCAAGACTAGTTCGATTAAATAGATCGGTACTGTTTACACACCAACAAAATGAATTTAAAGACAAAAAACATTTACTTGCCGTAATAAATACAAAGACCTTAACAGCACATCCGATCGAACAATTTCGCATTCTACCTTAAGAATACCAGGCATTAATGTTGTGACAAACAACGCGGTTTAACGGTAATATAAACTTATATAACGATCCAATTTCCTCGAAAGAATACTCAAGTATTCCTCGAAACGGTTGAACGATTTATCGGACAATTTCGTAAGCATGTAGGATATTTTATTGTTGATACGCGAACAAAAACACTGCGAGAACAAAAATCCTATTGCTGGCAACTTTAACAGGGCCCTATCACGCGAACGTTCACATATCATGTTACTGTTATTGTCGGAACAATTGTTATCGCAAGATGTTCTGTAAAATGACTTGGATCCTCACCCTTTATCTAGAGAACGAGTTACATAGAGCAATTCCTCATAAGTAATCGATTTCAATTCATATTTTAAGAAAAGCTGTTTGAATGTCGCCTGCGAACTAGGGGAATGGACTGCTTTCTATCAAATAAAGCCTCTTTACGACGATCATGCATGAGGCAGTTATTGAATGTAGATAAAGCGAAAGTGGTGTGCCATAATATATGCCATTACGTAGCAGGTCCAAATCTATAATTTCTGCCTTCCCAAGTTGCCTATGAAGTAGTCGTTTTATTGCGTGAAGTTAGAAGTCTGAATAATGTGACTGGATGGATGGTATCACTACAGGGCAAGGAAAAGCTTCAAGGTTTTGAGTCGGTAGATACAAGTCATACCTACAGCCTATCTTGCCTCCCCAAGTGGCAGACAACCCATGAGTAATTTTCGCAACCCAAAAAAAGTTGTTAAAGAATTTAAGAAGCCGTAATAGTGCAATCGAGTCTTATTTATTTATTTATAGTTAATAAAAACGGCACAGGTCCAATTACAGATTTTTAAGGAGATTCCTACGTCTAAAATACGGATATCCAGCTTCATCTTAAGACCCAGCATAATATGAACAATGACATACTAAGTGATAATGATGATGTGATGATGATATCTGTTATAAAATGATAATCATCAAAAGAGTTTTTATTCATGTGTCTCATTATGTTTAGTGCTCATATTACCAATTAATAAAATTATGAAGTATTTCTTAGTCCTCATAGCGCGGGTGAACTCATAAATCGAACGTTATGTGGGTCGCACATTTTCCCCGCTTATAATAATATAATTTTACGCTATACCTACGTGTGATTAATTAATTATAATATTAATCAAAATTATAAGGTGACTCACTATGTACAGTCACGAGCATAAATATGTATACACTTAGGTAGGTACTAAACTTCAAAACCGTTTTGTTTTTGTCAAAATTTGCAAATGTCAAAATAATATAATTTTAATATCATTAAATCGTTGGTTCAAAAATACTATATTCATAAAATTTCAATGAATACTTTAAGAGAAAATCAGTATTGAATTTTGCTAAGTGTATACCTACATAAGTACATGTTTGTGCTCGTGACTATACGTACGCAAACTATTATGAGTTTAGAGGGCGAGGCATGTTTTATTCACTAAGAAATATATTTCACTTTTCTGGAAAATAAATACAAAGTATCATTACATTTTAAATACATACATAAAACCATCGCAGGATCACGTCATGGTTACCGTGTATGTACTTTCAATATCATTGCAGTAACAGGATACAAAGTTTCAAATGATCATGCCTGTAGAAGTTGCGCTCATCCCTTTATCAAATAGAAAAGAGCTGTCTTCAATCGGCTGGCCATATTTCCTAAAATCATTTAATAACTAAGAAAACTCTCGATCAAGTCACATACTAAATATATTTAGGTCCCACGTTACAGGGAGCGAGTTATTAATCAGCTAAACTGTGGGGTGTATCAATACATCTCTGCCTAACCGTTCGGCGAATACAAGCGTTATAGTAGTATAGTAGTAAATAATTAAATACGATGTGATGATGCTCATGTAAAAATTTCATTCATTCATTTTCACGTGGGAAAGCCATGCTTCGGCACGAATGGGCCGGCTCAACCGGAGTGATACCACGGCCTCACAGAAAACCGGCGTGAAACAACGCTGAGTGAGTGAGGTTACCAGAGGCCCAAACCCTTTTAAAAGGCGGGCAACGCACTTGTGGCTCCGCTGGTGTTGCGGGCGTCCATGGGCGGCGGTTATCGCTTACCATCAGGTGATCCGTCTGCTCGTTTGCTCTCCTATCCCATAAAAAAAAAACTACATTCGTACCAGGAAAATAAGTACTGCCGCATAACCTCACCGTTTCCTTTCCACGTTAAACGTTAAATATCTCGATTTCAAATATATTTTCCCAACTTCGTATCAGAGTCCTTTCAAAATATCCTTTTCTGGTATCAACGTGACCTACTTTTGACCTCCCGTGACCTTGTACCTTCCGGTTCCAGTGAAGATTAGATGGCTTAGATCGCTTTTCCGACAAAAGTTTCAAAGTGAAAATGTTACTTGAAAAATATTACTTGTATTTATTAAGGCCACTTGCACAAACTTCTTAAATATGATTAAATTGTATTTAAACATTGTGTTTAAATACAATTACATACCACGCACCAACTTCCTAAAACTGTTTAAATTGCATTTAAATTATTAAATTAATAGAATAGAATAGAATAGAATATTCTTTATTGCACACCAAAACAAATGTAAAGTACAATTAAATAAATCATAGAATGGCACAATGGGCGGTCTTATCGCTAATAGCGATCTCTTACAGACAACCTTAGGATGGAGTCGTGAGAAAAGGAAAGTTCATATTAAGGTAGTCTGGCGTACTTAAAAGAAACAGGATTCTTAATACAGAAGTCTTAAACACAAATATATAATATTTTACAAGAAAAATAAATAAAATATTAATAAATAAATACATACATAATACAACTATAATATAGGTATATAAATATATATTTAGATATATACACACTATGAAATTCAATAATAGAGAACAATTAGTCATCTACAGTGTTAGATAATGCTCCTTGACCATTTTTTGGAACGAAGGCAATGTTTGTGCACGCCTAACTGACACTGGCAAGGCATTCCACAGCCGTGCAGCCTGCACTGTAAAAGATTTGTCAAGGAAATTTGTAGAGTGCATTGGCAACTCAAGTCTCAAATTTTCCGATGATCTTAGATATCTAGTATGTGTGTCATGAAGGAACTGAAATCGTTCTTTAAGATAAGGGGGAGTTAAAGGACTGAACAGAATACTGTATAGAAGGGACAATACATGTAAGTTCCGGCGAAGACGTATTGGAAGCCACTTGAGTTTTTTACGAAAAGCCGATATATGATCATACTTGCGCAAGCCAAATATAAATCTAATGCAGAAGTTCTGGAGACGCTCAAGTTTATTTAGCTGTATTTCAGTGAGATCCAGATAGCTGACATCGGCATAATCCAGGATAGGAAGAAGAAGGGATTGTGCTAACGCAGTTTTGGTGGCAGTTGGTAAAAAGTTGCGCAGTCTCCTCAGCGACCCGGATGATGCAAATAATTTACGGCTAACTTCCTGTAACTGAGGATCCCAAGAAAGATTTTTATCCATCAGAATTCCCAAGTTTTTGACCGTCTCACTGATTGATATAATTTGCCCATCTAAAGTCACTTGGGGAATCTGAGACCAGTCTATTCTTGCAGACAGTCTAGGACTGCCAACAACTATGACCTGGGTCTTCGTAGGATTTATCTCAAGTCCGTGCGCCTTACTCCAATTGTGTATAGAAACTAAATCCCTATTAATAACCTCAAATGCGTTTGGCAGCTCCAAAGAGGAAGCCTGGCTATAAATTTGCAAATCATCTGCATATAGGTGATAGGAAGAAATCAGTTTATGTGAAATGGAATTAATAAATATTGCGAAGAGTAGAGGAGATAAAACGCCACCCTGCGGTACACCAACACAAGTATTACACCAAGAAGAAGAAGTATCTTCTATGGATATACGTTGACGGCGACCAGACAGGTAACTTCGAAACCAGTCAATCACCGTTGGAGATATGTTAAGCGAGCTAAGTATTGCTAGTAGAATGTCAAAATCAACAGTGTTAAATGCATTGCTAAAGTCAAGTAAGCATAGAACCGTTAAATTTCCACTTTCCATACCTGACCTTATATCTTCCGTGATTTTGGTTAGAGCTGTAGTAGTGCTGTGACCAGGACGAAAACCGGATTGGAATGGATTAAGGAGACTATTATTACAAAGAAAAGTGTTTAGCTGATTATGGACAAGACGTTCTAGGATTTTGGAAAGGAAAGGAAGAATGGATATTGGACGATATTCAGAGAAAGAACTGGGATTAGGTTTTTTAGGTAAAGGAATGATTAGGGCGTCTTTCCATAAAGATGGGAATTCTCTAGAAGATATAGAATAGTTGAGTATATAAGATAGGACTGGAAGGATTTCTTCAAGGACAGGGAGTATCATTTTTCGGCTGACACAGTCACTACCAACCGCATTGGATGTGATGGATACTATGCTCTTCTTAACATCACAATCGGAGAATCGACTAAAGACAAATGCAGGATAGTCGGGAGTTGGAAGGGTAGAAAGATAACTTATTGTAGACGCTTTCAAGGTCCCATTACAGTGGGACGAAGATGAGAAGTGTTGATTTAATACATCAATGTCTAAGTCTTTAGGAATATCAATTTGGTTCCGTTTACCAACTCCCATAGTTCTAAGAAATTTCCAAATTTTTGTCGGATCTCCTTTTTCAACGGAGTCATGAATATAGTGGCGTAGTGCGTCCCTACACACTCTATTACAGTGATTTCGTGCAACAATATAGCTTTCCCAGTTTCGCGGACCGGGCCGACATTTGTGTTTGGTTTTAGCCACAGCCTTCCTTTGCATAATGCGCCTAATAGAATCTGTTAACCAGGGTGCCGGGAGATGCTTTAATTTGACTGCGCGTACGGGAGCATGCACATCGTAAAGCTGGGTCAGATTATCTGTGAAAACACTGATTTTGACGTCGATTGACTCAGCGTTTATAAGAGGAGCCCAGTCAATATTGCTTGCATCTCTTCGGAGGTCATCAGAGTTCATACCAGCAAAATTACGCAGCATAAGGGTTTTGGGCTTTGCCTTAGGTGGGCGAATTTTGTAGGAGAGGAAAACTAAATCATGATAAGAAAACATGTCAGCTGGGTATTGACCATGTTTGCTGACATGTTGAGAAGAGGAAACAAAAATAAGGTCCAAGAGAGAAGGATTACAGTTTGGAATATGATGTGTTGCATTTAAAGGTAGAATATGTAGGTTAACTGATTGCAACGAAGATCGAAGAGAAGAGGAACGGGAATCTTGTTTTAATAAACAAGTATTGAAATCCCCCATAATGATAGTGTGACTGTAAGAAGGTGTGAGATTCTCTAGGATATTTTCAAAAGAAGAAAAGAAATTAAGGCAACATGATGGGCTGTAGTAAACACCAAGAAGGATTTTGGTATGCTTAAGGTCAACTTCTAGAAATAAATGCTCGCCAGCATCTTGAGGTGGTGGTTGTGTTGACATATCAATAATTGAAAAAGGAATATTTGCACGGAGATATATGGCAACACCCCCACCACGACTGCCTGTGCGATCATTTCGTATTAGTTGAAAGCCAGGAAGGGAGTAAGAAGTAGAAGGGAGACATGGCTTCAACCATGACTCTGAGACGAGGATAGCATGGATGTTCTTACAGTCAAGATTAGCCAGCATGTCAAAGTAATGTGCCGGAATACTTTGGGCATTTATATGGACTACATTAAGATTCTTCGGAACGTCAGAAAACTGAGACTCAAGCGCGTCAGCTAGCGAGGGGATGCTGGTGAAGCTGTCATTGCTACTTGCGGACACGAAGCTTTCCAAATCACTGTCAGATCTAAAATCTGTCATTAAAATAAATAAGTTTAAAAAGATATATAAATATTATAAATAAATATCAATTAACTAAAAACTTTAAAATAGTCTGGTAACAAAAAGTTACCTATAAAAATGAGTACTGTACACCCGCCAGTTAAGTGTTTTATAAACTGACTACTTACTAAAAACATATCAGTATATATAAAACTTTAAAAAAAATTTTGGACGTCTTGTTTGGGTTGACAGATACAAATATGACAAAATATATATAAATATATAGACATACATATTCATATAGAATTGAAAAAATAAACTTCAATTAATTTGGTTTAAAATACGTACCTACGTATTTTAAACCAAATTAATTGAAGTTATATGTAATTTTTAATCCCATTAATTTCGTTAAAGAGAAAATTATGGACATAACCTTTTACGGAACTTAGGGAATACTGGTACCAATAGTATCTATATTATTATTTCAACCCTTATACACCCTTATACATAGAAGTTGGGATGACCTTTAACAAGGAAAACTTGGACGTAATATTCCCGACCATATGCCTATCGATAGTTTCAGTAGAAATGCCAATATTGGGGTTTAATATTAAATGGCTCATGGGTTGAATGGTGGCTGTAGATTGTGAAGTCCTATGTTCTATTTTTAGGTCGGAGGAAGTGTTCCTTATCGGTTTCATTCGAGTTGGGAACTCTTTAAATATCAAAGTTTTAATCTGTGGTATAAAACATAACTATATTAATGGCGAACTATCATTATCTGATGTTCATCAGATTTTTCACAAAAAATCAGATTTGCTTATCATTAGCTAGCCATCATTTGTAAATGAGCTGGCTTGACGAGGAAATACGGAGTATCACATTCTCACAGATCACCAACGCAAATCAGCAAAACACTGCAAATTGCTCGAAAGTGAGATCAGGCCTAAGATTAGCATTTTTGGATTGAATAACAATATGATTGTTTCACTGACCTCTAAGTGTACGAAAAGCCTATTCACTTCGGCTGTCTCTCCACTACTGGAGGTTAGCCGTTAGCTCAGTAAACTTCTCCCGATCTTGTGCCAAGCGAAACAGATCTTCGACGCTGGCAATACTGGTCCACTCGGAGATGTTTCGCAACCAAGACTTATTGTCCGTCCAGCACATCGCTTGCCTTCGATTATGCCCATCATGATCAATTGGTGGAGGTCGTATTTCTCATGTCGTAGAACATGGACAAGATACGCCACCTTTCTCTTCATAATGGTCGTAACGTATGGATGTTGAATCAAAGGTGATTCACCAAAAGTGGCGACTTTAGATCCCACTTAGTGATAACTGGAAGGACAACATTTGTTTTGCCCTCATCTAAGAGGATTGGACTTCCTGTTATCTCAATGGATTACCTATTATGGCTGAAAACGCATCAGCACTCCTCTGGTGCTGCAGTTCATGGGCACCGGTGATCACTTACCATCAAGCAATCCGTCAGCTCGTTTACGGGGGGCATACGCCACAGAAAAATATGGCTATCTGTCGCCTAAATGTGTTAGGAAATCAGCGTTCCCACGGAAACTGACGGTTATTGGCCATTATTCGTGCGTAATAATCGTGATTGGTTCATACTTTCGCTTCGTGCTAAACACCGGATGATCTGTTAAATATAGCCCACATTTATGTAGATTAGTTTGGCTACCTATCATGGAAAATATCTCTTTGAAGCTATAAAACGTGGTATTTTTTGCTAGTGGAGGCTAGACGGTAATTATTTTGTTTAGCGAAGCTGTTTCTCTAGATTTTAAACATAAATATTTTTTTAATTATGAGCAATATACAAAGATCTTTTGACAGACATAATAAATACTACAGATACGAAATTTAAAATACAAGTACCTAGTGAAATCTATTGAGACCCAATTGAGACATGCGAACAATATTAAGCATGAAATAATATTATTTCATGCTTAATATTGTTCGACGGAATCTGAACATGCCAAGGTAATAGCAAAATAAATAGTAGGTATTTCAAATGTTTTTTTTTTATAATTTTGTAATAGTATATAATTTATATAAATTTCTACCCTACTCTAACGCTACACAAAAACACAATTTGATTAATAATTACGATTTATTTTGGTCTAAAGTTTATATAATTAATATAAATCAGACTCTGCTGGACCTATAATACTTTTAAGATAATATGTTAATTCTGTTGTGAATTCTAAGCACCTATGTCACGTAAATTAAGAGACCTCTGAGGCCTGTTTAGAATTTATTTTAATACTCGAAACCAAATATAAATTCATGTGCCGTTCATAGACAATGGATTTTTTACATATAATTAGTAAAAACACCTTTGGAAGGCACGGAAGGAGAAAATAACATGATCAAACAATTGTCCAGACAATTAGATAATGTTAATGAACGTGGAACGGACAGGGTCGGGGGTATTAATGAACTTACACGCCAACTCGTTACCTTCCTTGCGAATGAAACATAAAGAAGTGAACTGAATTAGGTAAGCATTGAACGAACTTGCTCAATTCAGTTCAATTCTTTATAATTTTAACATGAATATTTCATAGACGTTGAGGTTTATAGTTTAATTTTATTTTTTTATTTATATAGTCAAATATTAATGCAAATATCATCACGCCTGCATTTCCCGAAGGGATAGGTTAGAGTTGTACTAACTTCCGTCCATAGTTCGAAGGTATTAATTTAATAGAAAGTAGAATTTCAAAAAAAGACACCAATAACACTGGTCAACCTGGAAATCGAACCAATTACATACCTTAAGTACCAATAGCTACTGGATCGCCCACACGATCACTAAACTATTGAGCCTATTGCCATTGCCACTACTACGTGTCAGGTATAAAAACATTAAATAAACAAATAAATATTCTTTAATGACGCAAATAACCTTTTACAATGTAAGTACTTATTGATGAGGTTATGAGTTACATAATTAAGGTAGCTTAGATAGTTTAAAAACCTGCCTCCTAAACTAGGGGAAACCTGTGACTTAGGAGTCAGTGTTATACAATTTGATACTTCGAATGTTCCAGTAAACCTTGATGTGTGAGTTATTTGTGATGTAGAACCTATAACATAATTGGGGTACTCAATTAACAAAATTAACAATTAACAAAAAAGGGAGGTTAGAGTTGAATATGCGATTTTTTTTATAAAAAAAATATTTTATAACTGCCTCATTAGCCAAGTGGTCCTGACGCTAGAGGTCCTGGGTTCGATTCCAAGGTCGAGCAAAGTGTTATTGGGTTTTTCAATAAAATTACCAGTAGCAGCTCGGAGTTAGGAATTTGAGCCCGGTTAATGGCAGTAGGCTCGCCCCCTATTATATGGGACCTAAACATACCGGCGATCTGTGGGTGTTCATTAGTACGCCTCTGCCTAACCCTTAGAGGAATACAGGCGTGATGGTATGCTATTTTATGTTAAAAATGTTTTTTTTTGATCATTTTATCCGAATTTGTCCATTATACTTCGATAAAATCTGTCTCTAGAATAAGACCGGCCCTTCTTACATAACACCAGTGTCTCCTGTCCTTCACAACCCAATTAGAGGTAATAAGGCCTGACTGTGTAACTAATGTAGACACCTGACACCTAATAACATTACCCATCTGCACAGTTTATGACCGTAACTATGTAGTTTATGGCTAGAGTATTAATAAATCTATAGAGTAAAACAAGTGTTTAAAACTAGATATTTCCTGTGGTATTTTGCTATATAGATATCGATTGATTAATAGATATAATATCTATACATAGAAAGTACTGAAATGAAACTACTCTTTACATATTTTATCGTGTTTTTATTGTTTGTATGTAATAATCAAAATTACAACAACTCTGGCGGTCAAAAACAAAGGCATTCAAATATTATTTAACTAGCTTCCGCCCGCGACTTCGTCCGCGTGGAATAGTTACTTAGTCTTAGCGTGATGATATATAGCTTATAGCCTTCCTCAATAAATGGGCTATCTAACACTGAAATATTTTTTCAAATCGGACCAGTAGTTCCTGAGATTAGCGCGTTCAAGCAAACAAACAAACAAACAAACCAACTCTTCAGCTTTATATATTAGTATAGATATAGATTAAATAACTCATTTAGCAATTTCCTTTTCATTTGTTTTTTAAATTAGTTTAAGTTTCCTCACACTAATAATGAGTGCGTTTAAAAATATATAGTTCACATACACATAGGCACACCCATACATTTTTTAAATCCTGAACCTACTTCAGCCCATAGCTTCAATAGGATGCTATTATAATATATAATATTTTTATATGATAATATGTTTTTATTACCCACAACAATTCTCTCTACAGAATTTGTAGTTATACACCTAAAAGCCAAACCATGTGTTTGGTTTTGGCAAAGAATTTAAGTTCAAAATAAAACACCAGAAATACACAAAAACACCATATATTTCCTTTTTACATTCAGTCTTACAACAACAACATTTAACTAAAATATATACTAGCATTACTATAATCTTATTGAGAAGCTATAAAATACATAAATAAAACTGGGATAATGTTTCTCATAAACCACTTATCTGTATGAATTATAGTTATAAGCCGGCTTCGAGTACGGAGTCGTAGTAGTAGGATACTCTGTAGGTAATGGCTTAGGAATAGCAGGACACTCGTCCCACATCCACCAAACAATAACCAACACTTCTAAATTAATAAACAAGAGACTTATTACAGGTATAGTTAACTTACTAATAACTGTTTTAATCCCTCCGTTTGCGGTTAAAAGTGGTTTAATAATCCCTTCTATGAGGATACCCTTTAATCCAGACGTCTGCATTCCTCCCGAGGAACTAGTGAGCAGCGAAAATATAAGACCCAATAGACCATCGAATTTACCAGACGCTTTTGTAGCAACTGGCTTCAAGAAGCTGGAGAAATCAGGTTTCAGTAGCGGTATTTTCGGCTGAATTGTAGATGCTGGTGGTGTTAGGACGGCAGGCGTCTCGTTGTAGGTCGCTGGAGCTACGTAGCTCGAACCTGAGTATCCTACTGGCCGCGAAGAATACGTGGGATCATCACGCCCAGCCGATGCAGTCCGAGGTAGCTGCGACTCTTCTTCTCTATGTTGGGAAACTTCGTTCAACGCTGCCATGAATTCGCCAAACGTCACGTTTTGGTTGCTTTGCTTTTCCATCATAGGAACTTGTGGTGGCCTCTTGTGGATGACTTCAGTATGGAGAACTTGCTGCGGTCTATTTGTGTGTCTATTTCCTTGAAACTGAGATGCATATTGCTGGAACGCCTGCGACCGGGACGGGTCCATAGACCGGACTTCGTATGAGGGCAATAGTACATTGTCACCCGTATATCCATAAATTAATTTAATCAAAAATAACACCAACGATAATATACACACTTGACTCATTGTGGCTAACTAATAAAAACGAATATGAAGAATCACTTATACACATTTCCTTATAAATTAATAAAATATCAATATGCAAGTTGGCAGTTTATGTTAGCCGCACAATATCTGGGTCACGTTGTGAATGAAGCAACTGCATTGTCCTACATACTTGAATGTTAGTAAACATTAAGATGTCAGCTTATATCGATTCCGGAACTACAGTCGAGTGACATACACTGAGCTATTTTATCGTCGGATAAAATACTAAGCATGCTTTTGGCAAAGGAACCATTCTCTTCGAGGTCGTCAATTAAGAAAAATGTCGCAGTCGCCCCTATATAACTACCCCAGCTACTCGTAGCAGATCTTTGTATCACGCAGGCAATCCTTTGCGAACAGTCCGTGATCATTCTCGACTTGAGGCCTTTCTTCTTTTTCTTTTTAAAGTATTTTATCATTTTGGATATCATTGGCCAGAGCAGAAACGCTTTAAATCCAATTTTAACAAATAAAATAAACATGACGGGTAGAAGGAGTAATTTTCCTACAATCACTTTCAGGAATGCTATGATGGCGGCTGAGAACATTATTTTAGCGGCACTGCTGAGTAGGTTTGCAAAAGTTGACAGGGTGTCAGCCTTTGGGCACGACATGGAGTATGAAGGTTCAGAATATGTCTTGCGTATAGGCTCCGAGTACAAATTCGAACCAGCAGTAAATAAATCCAAAAACGGCATCGGTGGTGAATGCGATGGAGGCACTGTACTCAAAGAATGGTCTTGAGCACCAGCCAAAGTTGCAACAATAACGACAACGAGTAGCACAAACATAGCTCACAAACTGTTCCGCTTCAAATAATGCCCCTAGTTTAAAACCTCGCCCATGAAATTTTAATTTCAAGATTTAATATGCGGGAACAGATAATTATCTCTGTATAATTTAAAGGAACGGTACGCGGGTCAGGTCATTCAATTTTAGAACAAGTAATGAAAGTTTTTTGTATTATTATTATATATATTTTACGACAGAATAAAGTGAAAGTCGAAGTATTTTTGGCAAAACATTCATCTTGTTAGAATATTATTTTTAATTCAAAATTATTTTAATTTTTATAGATACCTATAAAGATTTAATAATAACCTCTACACTGTTTGGCTGACGTACTTTATCTTTACGAGAAAAAAAAATAGGAAATTGGGCGGGAAAATTTTCTGACAGCACTACAATGTCAAAAAAATTGCAACATCAAGTTGGTCGTGCGCCAAGTCTAATAAATCCGAGATTTATTCAGGAGATGGTTATTTCTTATTGTTATAAAAGCAATACGTATAAATGGTAATCGTTACTAGAAGTGCGTATAGAAAAGCTTGTGAAAGTTGTGATAGCAGCGACATATCACAGCATATCATTCCACCATGGTGCTCGTCAGGTAAGAACTTTCATGAAATTTAGCATGCATTATTCCAAGTTTAACTTATGTTTATTATACTAATCTATATATTTAAACAAATATAAATGATGTAGCATTATATTTAAAAACACGTATACGTTTTGTATTACAACAGAAATGTTGAAGTTTTAAATTGTTATTATAAATTTAATTTTAAACTTCGAACGCTCGCAAAAAAATGCAAATGGAGCTTCCCACTGAGGAGGACAGTATTGTCTTTAACCACCTAAAATGGAGATGATTTCGTTTTATGAAATTCAAACAAGAAATATTATTTTAGCTGCATGAGACCATTATTGTAAGTGCATGAGTACCTAGTAGTAATGCGTGAATTATAAATAAGTACCTACAGAGACAAGGGCGGTCGTAGGATCGTGAATTAACAAGATAAATTCAATAATACATTATGCATTAGATACCTGGGATCACAATGCAATTTAATCAATAGAATATCAGATTCTTATAGTTGGACGCGCTCTTCAAAAGCGAAGTTTATTTACAATTCGTCTATCGCTTGTGAGTAATACAATTATAGTGTCAGTAATAACATATAATCGATACTTCCCATATTCTATCCAATCGTTTTACATAGTACCGACTATGTATGTATTTTATATTCGTAATGTGCTTAATTTATCTACTTAATTCTGAGCTGGCTAATTGAAAAAGTCCTTATCAGCCAATAAGAGAGTAAAGTACTACTACAATCTTGGTTATAATCACGCCTACTAAACTTTCCTAGTAAAATATCACCCAAAAACGTGTAGGCAGAGATGTAAGATATTTATGCGATCCTATTGCCATTAACTTGGCACAAATTGCCCGATTCTTCCGTGAATTGTTTAACGGTAAGGCTCAATAAAACTGCGCTTGAACCGAAGACCTCAAGCGCAGCAACTGATCTCGCAACCACTATACCATTGAGGCCATCTAGTGATTTAAAAAATAAAAAATAAATTGGGTTCTACGTAAGTAATAGGGAGGTGAGCCTATAAACCGGGCACAAATTCAAACTCTGAGCTGCTACTGAATTTCATAAAAAAACGCAATAACACTGCTCGACCTGGGAATCAGACCCAATACCTTTAGCATCGCAGTCGCGCTTACGACCACTAGCCTAAAGAGACAGTCACAACTATACAGCTCTAACGATATGATACCTAATCACAAAATTTAAGTTAAAACACTTTCTCTGCTTTGCTGACTGTAGGTACATTATACTTTGTTAAGGCAGACTGGGTCAAGCAAATCTTTTACTCACTCACCCGTGACCTTTGAATTTACGATTTATTTTTCTGGAGCAATGATGACGCTTCTTAATTTACTAGAGCATTAAACATTACAATGGTTAAAATCCAATCGTTACCGTTCAATGAGAAAATTATACTTTGGTAGTAAATTGGTTCTTTCACTTATAACTTAATAAAAAAAACAGGGCATGCCATTTTTATTATTTCCTGAGCACGCAAGTAAACCTGATTATGACGAATTTACAAATCTTATATACAACCTTATTTTTATTTATCGTAAAAAGCGAAGTTATAATATTCTAGACATCACAGAATAACTTTTATATTAGGACCAACCCTGAAATCCCGAAAAACACACACATGTACCGTGTACGTTACAACAGATTTTTCTCCCGATTTCAGGGTTGCTCCTATACTAGAAGTAGTTCATAATGATGAATTCCTAACAATGGACCTCTTTCATTTCCAGTTAGGTACCTATATAAAAAATAATGTTTTAGGTATTACCACCCCTCACTAGGCCAGAGTGGTGGTCTATAGCCCTTTCATTCTGCGGAGAACCGCGCTCAATAGTGGAACATATAATTTAATAGAATGATAATTTCTCTTTGTTTATTAACTCCATCACTAAAATCCTCAAATGCTCTTACCATCTATACGCTGATGACTTGCAACTCTACGCTCAAACTAGCATAGACAACGTAGACAGCTGCATAACCAGTCTCAATAATGATCTCGATGAGATTAAAGTTTGGTCTAGTAAATTTGGAATTGATGTAAATGTCAATAAGTGTCAAGCCATCCTCATTGGTAGCTCATTCCACCTAAAATGCCTTGATGTGAAGAACCTTACTCCTGTTTTGTTTAACAACTCCGTCATTCCTCTCTCAAAAAACATAAAAGACCTAGGCTTGCATATCGACGATAGGTTGGGTTGGGACAAGCAAGTCACTCAAGTGAGTCAGAGCGTGGCGGCCACACTGCGATCTCTCTATAGGTTCAAGCATTTTCTTCCTTCCTGCACTAAAACCCTCTTGGTCCAGTCCCTCGTGCTTCCTGTAATAGACTATGCAGATGCTTGTTACTGTGATTTATCCCAAGAACTTCTGAACAAATTGGATCGCCTACTCAATAATTGCATTCGCTTCATTTTTGGCCTTAGAAAGTATGACCACATATCCCTCTATCGTCACCAGCTTAAATGGCTTCCTATCCGGCAAAGAAGATCCCTTAGATCTCTTTGTATGCTTTTTTCTATACTCAATGATCCTGGTTCTCCTGAATACCTTAAAAGTTTTTTCCAGTTTCTTGGCTTTTCTCATAATCGCAACCTTCGAGCATCTGAAAATCTCATACTTCAAATTCCTTCGCACCGTACAGGTTTCATCTCTAATTCCTTCGCAGTTTCTGCTATAAAACTATGGAACGGTCTTCCACTTGACATTAAAAAAGCTCCGAGCAATTTCTCTTTCAAATGTAAAGTTCGCGAATACTATTTGAAGTCGCTGAATTAACTTTTCTTGATTTCATTTTTGTAAATTCTCTAATAACGTTGTTATCTGGCATATATATTTTTATGTACATATATATTATATATATATATATATATATTTTTAGTTGAATTATATGGATTTATGTATTTGTGTATATGTTAATATTATTTTTGCATCTCTATTTTACTCAGATATTTATTTTTTTGTACCTATTTTTAACTTTTTCTCCCAAACCCAAAGGTTGACTGGTAGAGAATGCCTTATGGCATTAAGTCCGCCTTATGTACTACTTTTGTGCATAGAAGTATAAATAAATAAATAAATAAATAAATAATTATATAATAGGATGTTTATGAAAATGTGCTAATATTTTCATAAATATTATGAAAATATTAGCCTTATATACATATACATATATGTATATGTATATGCTGACAGGCTATATACATTTAAAAAAGTTGTATTGAGGTTGTTAAGATCAGGTCGATAGAATCTCAATGTTTGTTGTTTCTTTTGGTCTTTTAATTTAATTATTTTAAATGTTTGTTTGTTTTTTGTTAACCTTTATTTAATTTTTTTTTTTTAGTTTTAGTAATAGTAGGTACATAATTATGCAATAAGGCAACCTCACTATAATGCATGTTGTGACTCCTTAAAATGTTGTGCATTTAGTTTCTAATTAATATTTATTTCACAATGTACAAAATAATGTAACAACTACTGGATGTCCAAAATAAATAAATAAATAATATATAATACTAAGTAGGTATATGTCTGTAATTTTGATGAGTACCTAATCTGATAATATCATTTTAGTATATTCACAGCGCCCTTCCACACTCTTTTCCACATTTATTCCACACAATAGAATATTTTTTGTTAAATTGAGCCTAGACTTAGCTCATACTGTATTTTGTGTTTAAAACGTATCTTACCCCACCCATACTTAAATTACACTCAGTAATACTAATCCACTTAAGCAATATGCATGTGGTATTAGCCCACAAGCTTAATACCCGCTTTGTCCGGTAACTGTCTAGAAAGCCAATGCCAGAATCGGTGCAAAGGAATTTCACATCAGCCTGTAGGTAATTGCTCGTAAATATCCACTGCACTCACCCTCCGGCATAAGGAGTAGTTGGATAATATCTCGCAATACCTTTAGTCACCATACTTGGTGTAGTTTAGTATCACTTCAGGAAAGCGATTACTTAGTTAAGCAGGTACTACTTAAAGATAAAAGGATAATATTAAATTCCGTTTCCCTGACATGCTTCTAAGTATACATATACTATTGTAACGTCTGTTACATCACAGCATCATTTAAGCATCCCTTAGCAAATTATACCTAGATTACCTACGTCTCTGTTTATTTGCTTGCTTGAAGAATTGAAACAGCAAAAAAACCCTGCCTTATTTAACTGTTTGTAAGTGAAAACCTAATTACTATGTATTTTCTGTGTAATTCATCAACGATAGAAAAATAAGTATGTTTAGCGTACTTAGCAGCTGAGCGATCGTCTTCTGTGACACGTGTTGTGGGTTCAATCCCCACACGGAGCAAATATTTATAAGATCTACAGGTAGTTTTTACGGGTCCAGACCGCGTTTGTGATTGTGAGAATTTATATGATCTATTGTAAACGCACCCACGATACAGGAGAAAATCCTAGTGTGGGGAAATGTTTTTTTTTAATATGTGCTACGGTTTACAAAATCAATCTGTAGTAGGAAGTATGTATCTAAGTAAAAAATGTGCAAGATTTATTATGCTAAAAGTGATTGCTCACATTCGCGCGGTCAGCGCTTTGCAAGCAAACATGTTCACGTTTTATTTAAATAAACTGCGAATATTTGTATTTAACTTAAAACATATTTTGCTTTCATGTTTTTATGTAAACAGTAAATAATTTGAACTAGAATTGTATAACAATTTCTATGCTTTAACCTCATTCAGGTCATGAAGGAGAGATATTTACTTAAGGGTCCGGCGGAGTTTGAATTTCCTACAAAATGTAATACAAACAATATTTTATACAATTATGCTACTATTTGGATTGAGATACCATTAAGGTTCCATAGTCCTGTGGTTCCAACCGTACATTTCATCTACTACTACTTTAATGAAAATAAACGACTGGAACATCGATTCAAAATTAAGAATTGCATTCGCTTACATTTATTTTCCAGTGAAGTATTTTGGACGAAATTCGGAATCCGAATAGTAACACACTTTGAATAAATTGTGTTTGAATTAGGATATCATTATTTTGGTATTACGTTTGTATTGGAAATTCGGTCAACTGGACTGTTAAGGTTTATGTCGTAATGAAAAGGTAGAAAGTAGCAAATGATATTACCTATGTAGGTACTAAAATTGCATCTCTAGCCATTATTGTGAGAGATATAAAGTTTTCGTTGAACTATTATGTTTTAAATATTATCTGTGTTTTCTACCTGAGCTGCTAGAGCACTGTTTGAAAAACAATACGTAAGTACTACCTTTTTTTAAAAACTTTTCATATCGTTGCGTAGTCGAGTTTTTCATAGAACACAATAAGGGTGACCGCGCATTCATACATTACCCTTTTAAACAGAACACACACTGTTACGCTTGGCTGAAACATAACCTACCTACGCATAAACGAAACAATATGGTTTTTTATGGTTTGTGCAACCCCAAGTTGACCTAAATGCCCAACGAAATTGAACTCATTTTCCAGAGATTTTTCCTGTTTTCATATTTGGTTGGTTTTTTTTTTGTTTCAGTACATTTTGTATAGACTGTTTATTTTGCAAATAAATACTTTTGGCTTGATTTGCTGAGATTTTATTCTGATGAAGAATATTAGATAGGAGACTGGTTATTTACAAAACTTATATTTACTAAAGACCATACATACATACTATGCTACATTAATATTATTTTCTTCTACTGACTTCAATTTTACAGTAATTAAAAAAAAATGAAAATGACCCTAGCTATTCAATAGATGTATATTATTTTTTCTTAACTTTTGTGTTTTTGTACAATTCTATAACGCTCTCCGTAAAGGGTTCAAAAGTAAGTAAAACGCTTCACTTACTTTTTTAACTATTTTCTTACTAGTGCTAAGTAACTAAACACAAGACTATTCAGCTCCAAGCACGTCTACTAAAAACTAACAAAACATGAAACATTTTCTAACGAACCTCAATTCAGTTAATGAAGTCCGTATTACTATAATCAGTGCAACCCAAAACGGATTTGGCTCGTCCGATTTCACTTCGTAATGCAATTGGAGCGTGCCACCTGCCTCCCAAAGCAATGACGCGAAGCTAGAATTAAATATCAGGCGAATTATCTTTTACTGTCTCATTAAGGCCACTTTAGCTTGAAAACTGTGAGATTTATCGCATAATACCGTATTTTTAAGTAATAATAAAGTATATTTGCCAAAGGATTAGGCAGAGAGGTACAATCATAATTACTTATATTTTTAGGCCCCTTGTAATAAAGGATTACATGGGACCTGTAATCCCCGTATTACATAACACCGAAAACATATATCTACACAAATCCCAATCCCGAGCTCTACGAAAACCACACCACAAAAACATGTTATAGAAGCAGAAATAATACTATGTATGGATGTTTGTTACTCTTTTACGCAAAAAGTACTGTATTGATTTTAATGAAATTTCACAATAATAGCTTTCAAATATCGACGCGGACGAAGTCGTGGGTATAAGCTACCTGAATTAAATATTAAAATGGTCTGGACGTATCTACATAATTAGGTACTTACAAATACATACCATCACGCCTGTATTCCCCAAAGGGTTAGGCAGAGGCGTACTTTATTATACCCACAGTTACAAATACTGTCTTTACTATATTATTTACGTCGGTGATCAGAGTTTCTTTTAAAAGTCTTGTGTTCTTGTCACTTACCAGTTATTACAACATCAATGAATTACATTCGGATTAAGTGTCTTAATGGATTAAGAACTTGCATTTCGATTAACAAATTCAATTTCGATTCAAAACAAGTATTTATACCTATCAATAATGTATACATCTAAGATTTACAAACGCAGACAAAATATAGGAGAAATCCTTGTGCTTCGTTTTATTGAAATAAAATTCGAAAATTGTAGGGAATATCCTCCCATAAGTCTTTCTTGTGCAGTTGCAGTAGACATAATTTATTATGGCTAGATGTCCCACCCTCTCCCTTACGACTAGACCGTATCAATCGTGAAATGAGCAATGAAATGAAACCGAATAAAAACCAGTTTATTTTTGAGATAGACTACTGCTTCTGCACTAGCATCTTTGAAATGTAAGGAATTTTTTTTAAGTATATGCAGTACACTGTGTGAAGTTATTCATTATAAGGAAAGCTCAAATCTTCAATTCTTAAATCTATGGGCAGATAGTAGATAGTAGATACTATAATAAACACCTAATTTTCTTTATAGACAGAGGCAACGAGCGATCGGTATTTATTACATCATCATACGTATCATATCCTTTAGTTGCAATTTGCTGAATTATTATCTGATGCGTGACAGTCTTGAATGTAACTCTTCGAAATCAACTATGCTTTAAATAACACGTTTCCTCACACTAAGATTTTTTCCTGTATTGTGGGTGCTTTTACAAACAAACATTCTTACATACACAAACGTCAAGTACGACACGTAGGTAAGAACCCACGACACGTAGCGCAGAAGCCGATAGTTCAGCCGCTACGCCAATCGTGTCGTCTTATGCTTGGTCCTGACTTACCTCTACTTTCCAATCTTCATCATCCAAGCCTAGTACAATGGGGCCTCTTAGATCTGTTTTATTAGGTAGGTAGGTACTAGTCTAGTAAATACTTAAACAAAGTGACTTGCAATAAATAAGATCCCTAAACATACTAGGAAAAAAGACGATAATCAATAGTCAATTTGTTATTTCATACCTTAGGCGTTACAAGGTCACAGTCAGAAATATTTGATTACATTAGCATACTTAATTCCAAGTATTACAAATTGTAGTTGACGTCATAACTGCAACTGCACATAAATCATAAACACACTGACCTACATACAGCGGTGTATTTACCTTACATTTCCGCAGGAAAAGTTCACGAAAGAAGCAAATCTAAGAAACTTGCAACACCGAAGTGGGAAATGCGATCCACGTATCCGTTACGGGCAAACATCTGGGAATATCTGTATGAAGATAACGTCGAGCAAAAGTTCAGTTGCCACAATAAAAGAAGACATAGGAGATGTAAACAAAAGTCGATTGAAAGCGATTCTTGTTGTAAAACTCTTGTCTGGTCGCTTTTAATACTTGGTGTTGTTCTGGGAATGTTAGGTTGGTGTTTTCCAATTATTTCATGGCATATTTACTATAAGATAGTCGAAATGTAAGACTCGATTTGGTAATCAAATTTATTTTACGACAAAAGGTCTCGGTCTCGCATGAATTCTGGTAGTTCCAGAAAAATCTTCTATTTGAAGCAAGATCAAATTAGATTTAGTAACTTATAGTATCTAGTAATGAATAAAAATGTGAGCTCACGCAGCATTCGAACCACTGCCTATAGACAAGTGGCATGAACGCTAATCGAATAGAATAGAATATAGGGTGACTGCTACAGTTATTGACCACATAGGAGAAAAAAAATATTCTAGACTTTATAAAAAAATATTCAATAGAGATACAGGTTCCTATGATATACCAATAAACGGGTAATATATCTGGGTAATAGAAAATTAAACAAATGATATTAAAATCAAATATTTATTATTAAGAAAGATTGATTAAATCAACTTAGGCAAGAAATTCAGTTATTGACCATATAAACACAATAATTGTCATACTGAGATACAATTATTGACCATGCACAAATGAGCATGAAAAAATGAGCATAACTCCAAAACGGCTGAACAGATTTTCATAAAACATAGATTAAAACACTTAAAAACATTCAGGTAACAGTAACATAAATCTTTAATTAAATAGGTTCATTTGTTTTGGAGATACGACGACACATAGAAAAGATAAAAAACTTATACTTTTATCACCCTCTCCGGACATTTGAGCGTAAACATAATAACAAAATTATATAATCTTTGAACATTATTTAAAATATAACATAGTTCACACCTAATTCTTTCTTTCCTGCTTTTATTATATCTAGAAAATCTTCATTTCCTTGGTCACCGTCTGCATTGTTAGAAATATTGTCATCACTTTCCATACGAAAACATTGGTGGCATAGAAAATGATCACCTTCTTCTTGAGGTATATGTATAAGATGTGATTTTGGAATGCATGACCTGGGAAAAAGCTGTTTCACATTCGCAATATGGTAATATTATAAACCTTACTCTTCTTTTGCACGCGCCATAGGTAGGACCAGGAGTTTCAGGTTTTTTTTTTATTTTTAACTTCTTAATCTTTATTTACTCTTTTTATCTTCCTTTTTCGGTCTCCCACCAGTTTCTTTTGCCTTTTTTCTTAAAAATTCTTTTTTTCTTCTAATGTAGTGTTTGCATTTCTAGGAAATCCATTCCTTGAGGAACTATTCTTCTAAGAATTTCTCTTCTTTCTGTAGTTAGAAAGGGTCATTTCTCTTTCTGACTACAGAAGAAGAGAAACTCTTGGACCATTGTCCAAAATTGCTTTTATGTTCGGGTGTTTTAGCTTAAAATGTGTTGTCGCTCTAGGTCTACCATACTTTTTAGCTGCTGCCCGAACAAGGATACCTTTGTCTTCTAGTCTTTTCCAATTGTTCGTTGGTATATTGCGGTACTTTGGGCATGTTGAATCGGTCTGATAGGAAATACAAATAGGAATCTAGTAATTGACCACTTAGATTCAGTAATTAGCCATCCCCGGACAATAACTGATCCGTTGCACTTACAACGCTGAGACTTTGGGAAGACCTTAATTATACCTTAATAAAGCCGAAAATGCATTAAAAACACTTATTTAGGAAATTCAGTTATTGACCGGGGGTGGCTAATAACTGAATTTAGAACAAACTAAATTTAGTAAGTAGCCGGCAAAATTTTTGGATGTTATAATTAGTTCACAAACTTTTAAATCACTCTACTAAAACCACTATTCAATTACCGACAGATAAATAAAGAGTTTCAAGCCTAAACCAACAACTTACTGATAAAATCACGGAATTTTAAAACACTTACCTTAATTTTTTCGTAACGAACTCCACCACTTGTCACAACTTTTTTTAACTGAACTGACGAAGAAAAAAATATGCCATCTAGCTCAAATATTACAAACTAATACGAAAGAATTGGGTTTGTTCAAGTGGGTTGTTCCAATAGCTTATTTCGATCAATTTAGTCTCAAGTGGTCAATAACTGTAGGGTGGTCAATAACTGTAGCAATCACCCTAGGTAATGTCAATGTAAATGTAATGTCATCTCCATACATTTTGTTACTATTCCTTTTTTTTATGGCATAGGGGGGCAAACGAGCAGACGAATCATCTGATGGTAAGCGATTACCGCCGCCCATGGACACCTGCAACACCAGAGGCGTCGCAAGTGCGTTGCCCGCCTTTTAAAAGGCTTTGGGCCTCCGGTATCCTCACTCAATCAGCGAAACACAACGTAACCGTTGCTTCACGCCGGTTTTCTGTGAAGCCGCGGTATCACTCCGGTCGAGCTGGCCCATTCGTACCGAAGCATGGCTCTCCCACAAATATTCTATTTATTTGTTTGTGTATTTGAACTTATGTTTTGTTACACCGGACGCTAACTTAGTACCTATGTAGGTGGTTTTTTCTTCCAAAATATATAAGTAGGTAATAAGCTTTTAACTTAATGTACTTATAGAATACACATTCAAAATTATTCAGTCACCTCATAAACATACATACATACTTATCTACATAGTCTGAAAGTTAAGTATATAAAGATAATTAACTCAGTTTCAGTATCTCTGTGGAAGTCTAACGCGAGCCGTGAAGACTTGACAACTATGACTAAGATAATGTCATTAAGTAAGTAGCTAAGTAATTATATCCTCACGATGTGTATTGTAAGTGGTTTTCCGCTTTGTACGTACTGTTATTTCCTTGTCAATGACATATTACAATTTGATAGCATGGTGATATAGATCAAACAACTGGCTTTTGCGTTGACGCTTGCAGGTTTGATAGCCGCAGAAACTAAATACTCAGTTATACCTATCTAGGTACATAAAAATAGGAACCATTATGTGTGATGCTGATGTAGATGCATTTATACTTATCATTGTATATCAGTTATTTGGTTTCAATGTTCTTAGTATTATCTCATTATACTTACTGCTAAAAAATGCGGTCGTAAATAATTATTTTTTCCATGCTTAATCGTGACCTTCACATATGCTATGTTTAGCTCTGCCCGGCAGAGATTTCACGCTGAGGGTGTACAATTTAATACACCCCTGCCTATCTCTCCGGAGAGTACCGGCGTGATGGATAATAGATATGTTATGTTACGTTATGAGATTCGAAGCACTTTTAGGTAGTCGGGCCAGCCTGCCGACTACGACATTGAAATAAATGCTTCATTACTAACCATATACTCACGTAACAATATAATTACGAGTATTCATCATAAATAGCACCAACTATATACAAAATAATACACATGCCCTGTTAATTGCCTTCCATTAAAATTACTGGTTGCTGCCATCCATCAAGTCTTATCGGTATTAAATGCAAAGTAAGAAAAGTTTCCATGGGCATTAAGTAGGCGCATAGCATTGGGGATGTCAGTAGATCTATAGTACTTTGTAAGTACATGGTCATATGATCACGCCTGTATATTCTTTATTAGGTAAGGCAGAGACGTAGGTACATACTGTGATATATAACCGCTGTTCGCGAGTATGTGGCTATGTAATTGGAGATCTCGGAGCCCCTCCTCAATGTGCCAGGGATGGCCATGTATTTTTAGTCGCTAATAGTCCGATATAACGCTACAATAGGAGCGATTCGCTTGCCATTTAGCCTTTTGCATTTGCCATTTATTCTGACTCCAAAAATAAACAATAGGTACTTATTATTTGTTATCTATTTCAGCCGGTGTAGACACATCCATTGGTACAGAATGCTGTAACAGAATGAAGTATTTAGCTGAACAACTTGCGAAGGCAGAACAAACACTGAGGTAAAAAATTACATACATCATTTTGTTTTAAAAAAGAGAGAAAAACAACGCCTTTAATTATATATATTATATTAGATACTAGCGGCCCGCCCCGGCTTTGCACGGGTGGAGAAATCCCTAACTTTTTTCAAAATATCCTTCCTATGTTAATCTGGAATAAAGTAGCATTCAAATGGTGAAAGAAGGCCCAGTAGTTTTTGAGTTTATTCGTTAATACATACACACATACATACAAATCTTTCCTCTTTATAATATTAGTATAGATAAGGTAGGATATAGGGTAGTTAGAACCACACCCTAAGATTTAATTATTGTGAGAGAGCGATTCATTATCTAAATAAAAAGTATCTAAATTATGTAACAAATTTTACTTACTTATTGTCATTACAGAAACACTCTTCGATCACGGACTATCATGTTGACCTGGCGCACGAAGACAGGTAACACCTTTAATTATTGCCTCAATTACTGTATGACCTGTGCCATATTCAAGGAATCTACTATTAACCACGCTGGAGTTATTGAACATTAGTCTGAAGGGATTTCATTGGGCGCATGCACTGAAATCTATTTTTATATTTTAAGGAATTTTACCATAAGAAAGGACGTCCTCTGTCATATAAATTCCAAATTCAGGTACATAGGTACCTTATAGGTAGGTATCCCTCATAATATTATTCAAGGATTGAAAGGCCGTTTATCGAACAGTATATCATTGGGACATGCCTCAGCTAATAACGAAGGAGAATAATAAAATCATATTACCTATCACATCCTCATATTATAAAATAAAGACAGTCATATCATCAATCGAAAATTATTGGAACTTTAATTTAAAACCAACGAACAATTTTTAGCAGTTACTTTCTTTTCCACGTTTCTAAACATTCCATGCTGAGCCGGCGTCATATCTAACTGTGATATGTCCAACGCTGGGCCTTAGCCATTACAAACAACAAAATCCTAAACAGTGTTAAATATAGACTGCCTCATTAGCCCAGTGGTCCTGAGCGCGACTGCTACGCTAGATGTCCTGGGTTCGATTCACAGTCGAGCAGTGTTATTGGGTTTTTCTATGAAATTCCCAGTAGCAGCTCGGAGTTAGGAAATTTGTGCCCGGTTAATGGCAATTGGCTCGCCCCCTATTACATGGGACCTAAATATACCGGCGAACTGTGGGTGTACATTAGTATGCATCGTATCAATCGCCTCTGCCTAACTCTTCGGGGAATACAGGCGTGATGGTATGTATGTACGATTGTATGTGTTAAATATGTCGTCCAAAGTTCATCGCCAACCCTACGTGACTGACTAGTCAATAATTTAATGTCCAAGTTATATAAGTTATAATTCGAGTCGAATTTTTCCTTCACTATATAACTTTATAAAAATTATCATAAAAAATGCAAAAAATCACAAAAATCTAATGTCCAAGTTTCATTCGTTTCGAACATTCCTACTGAACAGTTTCAGAGGCTAAGGACATTGATACTCGATACATACAAGGTGCGACGGCGTCAAAGGGCAGTGACACAACGGAGTGGGGTGGAAGGGTAGCGCTGTGGGGTGTCGTGCCGTTGTGGCGAGCTGCCCCACCGCCAGACACTGTGCTCTCTCTGCGAAGACCCACACTGTCCGACTGTTGGCCTTTCATGTGAGTCGAAGCTCAAAGATTAGAAGGAGTTAGACTGTTATTTGTGAGACCTTTGATTGTTTGTTTCACCTTTGTGAATAACTAACGACTCGGGGAATAAACGTTTGCATGTTGAATAGACTCAAATATTCAGTTTGTACCAAAACAGGTAAGGTACCTAATGGTAGGTAATTCTGATACAATCAGGAAACCTTGGCCGTAGATTAGTCGTTCATGATAAATATTCCTAAAGAGAACTACAGGGTCCTCTATAGTCCAGATAAGTATCCGTCCGAACATTATCATATCTAGTAACAGATAAAGCAGACTTTATCCACAGCAGGTCAGAAACCATGGAGACCAGAGACCTCTAGTTTATCAAATTATCTTTATAGACCGTAACAAAAGCAAAACACCGTCCCCTCGTCAGCCTCGTATTTCTGAGCATGATTACTACGCTTAGAGTCCCTGGGTTCAATTCCCCCTGGTCAAGCAGTGTTATTGGGCTTTTCTTTGAATTTCTCAGTAGGAGCTCGGAGTTTGGTATTTAAGCCAGGTTTGTGGCAAAACTCTCCCCCTATACTGTAGCATCGGACCTACTACTACACATACCGGCGAACTGTGGTTGTATATTAGTACCTACATCTCTGCCTAGCTCTTCGGAGGATACAAGCGTAATCACTGCATTCCTTTCCAGTGGTTCGTACGGAGAAATAGTAATTAGTTTGCCGCAAACACTGCCGGTGCGTTATGTCACTCTGGAACATATACACCCTGATACAGCCCGGAGTGCGCCCAAACATTTCTTGATATACGTTAGTACCACTTACATTATGACTATGAAATCCGAATGCTCGAACAAATATCCTATTTACGTACCAGCCGAAATACAGAATGAAATTATATTTATTTTTTAATTCGCTTTACCTAAATATGAATGTATTTTGTTACCTACTGTCGTTCGGAGTTCAGTACCCTATAACCCTGTCGTTAGATGAACTCTTCAATACGTAGTCTCGTCGAATTCTGAACAAATTGTCTTTTGAATGATTTTACTTCAATTTCTTAAAGAAACCTCACAATGAAATTGTTTTCCACAAGCGTAGCAGTAAAAACAATTTCACTTTACAACTCACATACAATATAGGAGAAAATCACTGTAGATATTATTATTGTAGCTTGAAACTGAAATGAAGCTAGTCAAACGCTCCAGACAGGTCGAAATATGCCTGAAGATTAAAATTTTGGCCACGAATTAAAAACGAAATTTAGGCCCACTTGCACCAACTTCTTAAATGTGTTTAAATTGTATTTAAACACGAAATTTCTATGAAAAATTGTGTTTAAATTCAATTTAAACATATTTAAAAAGTTGGTGCAAGTGGGCCTTAGTATTTTTTGATAAACGACAGAAATATTATCTTATTTTTATATTCAAAGTTGAGAATGTAGAACTCTCCGCGCCGCAAACTGGCACCCACCGGGCTAACGCTCTACGCTTTTACTAAAAAAAAGATGATGCAATTTATATGAATCTTGTTTTGTTTTCAGGGCATACTCGCAAACAACACTTGGATCAAAGTAGCAGACGCACAATATAGGGCTGAAGGTCCATCAAAACAATATTACCCATTAGCATACCACCATATCGAATGGAATACACTAGTGTTCCGTGTCCTGACCAACCAAGGAAACAAAAAATATACTTGCATTTACAGACTACATTTGTACGGGCAAGTCGAGAACAGTTTAATTTCTTTTAATTATAAATGAAGAAAACATGCAACATTTGTAATTTCAAGTACACCACTACAATGCTTGACATGCAATTATATGCTATGATATTAATTATGCTATACCCAAAAACGCAGTGTTGTGTTGTGATTAGGATTCGTAATTCCATAACGTGGGACTCGGCACTTTGTGGCTTCTATTCTATTTTTTCTACTTTGTGGCTTACTGCCGCACTGTGAAATATGAATCAACGTAATGATGAATCATTAGCTAATAGCGACATATTCACTGTTCTAATGATGTATTAACGATAATGGACTTTGAGACAATGTGCGTCAGTTAAGACTATCAGAAAGTTAAAGTTTTCTAAAATGTTGTTACGATACATTTCGATCGCCACCGGTTTGAATTCCAGTAGGTACAGCACATATCTTCATACTGATGATCTGAATGTTTATTAGGAGTTAAAATAAAACATGTTTATAGTTTTTACGTTATATTAACCAAAGCAAACGTAACGTTTACGAAGCGCTCCAGTCTTGGGCAGAGCCTCCCCACGACGGAGTCGGCGCAGGGGCGGCGGCGGCTGGAGGGGGGGCGGTGGTGCCCCACTCCTCTTGTACCTGCAAAATACAAATTTTTGAATGGTTAAAAACCTTGCTAAAAATGTACTAACGAAAAATAAGAATGTGACTGGATAAATTGCCATAAAACTATCAGGAAAGTGACTGGATTAATTCTCATAAAACTAATACATGATAATATTTGAAACTAAAAAAAAATATGACTGTAAATAACATACCATCACGCCTGTATTCCCCGAAGGGTTAGGCAGAGGCGTACTAATGTACACCCACAGTTCGCCGGTATGTTTAGGTCCCATGTAATAGGGGGCGAGCCTATTGCCATTAACCGGGCACAAATTCCTAACTCCGAGCTGCTACTGGGAATTTCATAGAAAAACCCAATAACACTTTGCTCGGCCTGGGAATCGAACCCAGGACCTCTAGCGTAGCAGTCGCGGTCCGGACCACTTGGCTATTGAGGCAGTTTTTAGGTATAAAATTGTTTGTAAAGTACAATTGAGTAGCTACACCAGTAAAGGACTTGCCAAACTTACTTAACAATGTTTTTCTGGGGCTTTGATACATTGATTGGATTTATAAATTAATAATACACATTTTCATTTAATTAATTTACCTGAGCAGCCCAGTCTTCTTGTGCAGGGGGAGCTCCGAAACTGGCAGCTGGTGGGGGTGCAGCGTCTTCAGCCCAGGAGGTAACAGGCTCGACAGACTCGTTCCAGTCCTCGTGAACTGGTGCTGGCACCTCAGGTTTTGGTGGGGGTGCAGCCTTTGGTGGGAAGATACAATTGTTAAATTGATTGATAAAAAAACATAGGCTATGAAAATAGTTTGGTATGCAATAGAATTTAGGTAGATCAGGGGTGAGATGCAAGTCATACTGTAATTCAAACTTCAATTTACCCTCAATGCAAAACAATGTACTTAATCAAAACAAGACTATAATACCTAATGTCAAATTTTGGTCCATGCTTCTAAAAGCAGAAAACAAATCAAGATGGTACATACCACAACTTGTTCCTTCGCCTGTTGCTCCTCCTTCTCACTCTCTTCAGGATCGCGGTAGAAGAACAGGTCAACGACCACGTCCCAACGCTGGTCGCGGGCAAGGACGCCGCGCAGTCTGAGCACCTCACGGGCCAAAAGCCACCACATCAAACCAATTGAGTGAGAGGACTAGGAACAAATAATATAACTTTTACTTCCTGTATTGTATGTGTGACACACTAGTTAAAATGTTTTTAGGCACACTGTAGAATATAGAGAAACTGGTAGGCCTGGAAATATGTATACCAGAGGTCCAGTTTGCAATATCATGAACATAAATTACCCAGTTAATAAGTATCAATATTCTTTTGGTGTGTGGTGCCGGCGGCGAATAGTACCAACCCATTTCATCCCGTGGGTGTCGTAAAAGGCGACTAAGGGAATAAAGGAACACAGAAGACGGGCAGCAGCGTCTCTGAACCGTTTGACATCTTACTGCGATCGCCAAGCCGCCTGCCAAGCGTGGCGATTATGGCAATTCCTCCCAAATGTTTGGGAGAGGCCCTTGCCCAGCAGTGGGATCCCTACGGGCTACTAAAAAAAAAAAAAAAAAACTTTTGAGCTTTAAATAATAAAATGCGTTACGAGTGTGCTGTCGCACACGCCTCGCGCGTAGCCGGCCGCACCGTAGGATAATTAGAGCGATATTAGGCCGCAGCCAATGTGTTAACTTTCTTTTTGTTATAAATATTGATTCTTTATATGTATGCTATGTGTATGTAGGTGTTTGACATTCTAATAAGTACCTGAGCTATTTACAAGAATATTGCCCTCAAGTCAAAATTCCTCAATAAAGTAAACTTACCTTAGTGTTGCATGGAATGGCAATGTCAACAAAACGGAGTGGAGAGTCAGTGTTGCAGAGGGCAATGACTGGAATGTTGACATATGAAGCCTCAGTGATGGGCTGGTGGTCCTGGGCAGGGTCCAAAACAATCAGGAGACGGGGCTCACGGAACGCAGCTTGGATCTGTTGGTAATAATACATAAGATTGAATAAATACTCCCTATTAACATACAATTATGGTGCTGAAAACAAAATATCAGAAAAGCTTATAATCATTACTGCATGTTTTTATTATGCAGTCAGTGGTTCCTTAGTTTGTTTGTCATCATTTAAGCCACTTTATCGTTTTGTAGTACATATATTAAATTAGAAAATTAAAATGTTTGGTGTCAGTTTAACTATCTCACTAAACAGTATATGGCCACAGTTGCCTTAGAAATTTTGAAATAATGAACAAATCAATGAGTTCTGTTGAAAAGTTACCTGGTTGGTAAAGGCACCAGGAGTGAAACGTCCAGCGATGGGTGTAGCTCCGGTGTGTGCGGCGAACTTAAGAACGGCACGCTGACCGAAGGGACGTGACGAGATGACAAACACGTCAGCAGGGTTCTCAATGGCGACGACGGCGCGAGCAGCTAGCACGAGCTTTTCCCAAGTACGGCGCAGGTTGATCACATGCGTGCCATCAGCGCGGCGCTTGTATACGTACGTTTCCATCTACAAACCATCAAGATTGTAACATCTTCGGCATAAAACAACATTATAATAAAGGTTAATTATTATATCAGTTGGGAGAATGGATCGTCAATATATTCAGACAATTATATATGGAACGGATTCTTAGCTCATCATGTTTTTGTATTACTTTATAGGTTATGTTTCATGTGTTTTGGTACCCACCTGGAAGTTGACATTTAAGGACCCAAGGTGGGTCGTAGCCGCAAGCATCTTGGTGACATCCTCCTCGTTGAGGGCGAGTATGTCTAATCCTCCCGACATCGTTGCGTTTATATGAGTTACGGCTAAACCTAAAACAGATGTGACATTTTATAAGTTCACTTAGACTACAGTGTTTACGTTACAAACTTTCAAAATACTTTACATTTTAAATACCTATGTAGTCCTGACTTAAAACTTTATTACTGGCTTTATTAAAACATTTAGGATTACGAAATAATATAAAGATTTTAAAAATACTTACGCGTATAATGCCACTGGGAGGCGAAATGGACATAAAAGAACTGTCAAACGTCAATGTCACTTAGAGCAGATTTACAATTTTACCCGAGCCCTAACCCTAAGCTTTTATCTCACTTCTATGCTCTATGTCCATAGAATCTAATATTATAGAGGTCACTTATTTATTTTTGGTTTTAAGCGACCACCAGCTACAATTCGGTCCTGCAGTTGCAAGCTTTGACTATAAATATAACCAAGTTGCAAGCACTTATTTTTTGCTCTTACTGATTTTAATTATATAAGTTAAAATCAGATCATTCAGGACATGTTCAATAAAGGGACCCATTCATTGTAAGTCGGTCTGTCACCATAATAATCACCTTCCTTACCACATCTTGGGAGCTACTTACAGTGTTGCCAGTTTGGTGATTTTTTCACTAGATTTAGTGAATTTTAGTAGCTAAATAGTGAATTTCTGTAAAAAATACACTAAAAAATTATATAATGAATTTTTATATTTATTGAAACTTAATAAAAATTTAGAAAATTCATATTGGCAGCCCAATCTACCCAACGGTTAATACCAAAATAAATTGTAATTCAAATTTCAAACTTTCGAACTGAAAAGTTTAATTTAATAATCGGATACCGTTATTCTATGTTTGACCAAAATACTGGAAATAAAACTTCGAAAAACCTATCGAAACTTTCTGTATTTATCATCTTGACTGTCGATCAGCCTAAAGGTCGACGGCAAAATGACGGTTCTGTCGACCGGCCATTTTTTTTTATTAAAGCTGACTAGCATTGTTGGTAGCACATTACTAGTGTTCTTGTTAACCCCTCGTGCTAAGCTAAATGCTTGTGTTACGAGTGGGCTCACGTCGGTAGTGTAATGGGTGGGTTTCGAACCGGCAACCACATGATCGCAAGTCCGACGCCCTAGCCATTAGGATACAAAAGTTACATTGAGATCAGTGACCTTTTAGCCACTAGCCCGGATGGATGAGGCCAGTATCCAGTATATTATAATGTACTCTTTGGATGAGGCCAGGCTGACCTCTTGCTCTTCAGCTTATGAGTTTATGAGGTAAGAGAGGATAGGAGTGATGATTAATTATGATTCAAAGTGAATAATGAATACATATTTTTTTTGTAATTGCAGCACCGTCAAATCACACAGTTTGCCATAATAAAAAAAATGACACATGAACGAAAGAGGAAAAATATTCAATCAATTCATTCACTCCTCCCTCCGTTTCGTTTATGTGACTGGTGATGGTGATATGACTGTACTGATGTGTGTGTGGCCTGTGAACGGAGAATATTTTCCGTATCGGCGTTTTTAATTAATAATTTTAGTTAATCTAAAAGACAATACATGCATTATGATTACTTTACTGCCCTGACCTCAAGCGTTGTTAAAACTTTGTATACTTAGTGAGTTATTTTCGTAATCGGTGACATTTTAGTGAAGTGCCTAATTTTATCATGGAGGCTATAGCAAAACACGATTTCAATGCAACTGCTGATGATGAGCTCAGCTTTAGAAAGAATCAGGTCCTCAAGGTATGTGTGAATTCCTTGAATTGATCTCCATTGAATATTATAATGTGGGTTGACAGGTTCTTTCTAGAATTTTTGATATTTCAGATACTAGACATGGAGCAAGATATGAACTGGTACAGGGCTGAGTTAGACGGCAAAGAAGGACTTATTCCTAGTAATTACATACAAATGAAAAGTCACAGGTAAACGTGCATTCAGCAAAGAATGTTTCTATTTCTAATAATAGTCTTACATAAATCGTACCGATTAATTTAGTTTGTAAAAACAAGATGGGTATTTGTTTAGAATAACGAGATCCCGTTGTATATCACATAAATCTTTGTTATTTTACAACATGTTAGGCTTTTATATAGAACATTGTGTATGCATTACATAAAATTGTATCACAGTTGTATTATTTCACTTACTAAAAACTTATTGGAAAACTTCTCATCACTAAAAAAGTTGTAAGAGGTTATAAATCATAGTGAAATAAGGTTGCTATAAATAATAATTTACTTCTACTTAGACTGATGTTACATTTTAACATATGTAACAATAAAATTATAACTTTAATTTCAATAATCACATACACACCCAATGAACTTTCTAAAAATATATTATAAAATGTAGGTAACCTTTCTAATATAAGTCAAATGTTATAAATTACATGGTTACAATACAATCAGTTGTATTGTATTTATTACCTAAACAAAAACATGATCTACTAAGTACCTAGTTGTTTATGATGTGATGCTAATTGTAAAACTTCATTTTAGCTGGTATTATGGGAGAATTACAAGAGCAGATGCAGAGAAACTTCTAGCAAATAAACCAGAGGGTGGTTTCTTGATAAGAATCAGTGAATCAAGCCCCGGTGACTTCTCCTTATCTGTCAAGTGAGTAGTTGCTATACATGAATGCATATTTATCTAATGTTAATATAATTCTCAGATTTTTTTCCCTATTGGATTAGATAGTGACTCATTGTATCATAGTGTACATAAAATTTATCAATGTTCTGGTTTTGTTTTGTTATTGAACTTATATAATTTTACTGTAATTTAATGAGCTCATGCATGGATTATTAGAAAATCTGAAGTATTTACCACTATCCTTGTTTGAAATTATACCAGTAGTCTGGGGGTTATATATATATTTTTTTTTTTATTGGTAGGTAACAGTCAGTGACACCTTAGGGTTATGCTTGCATAGTGAAGGGGATATTGACCATGTCATTTGACAGCTTTGTTATAATTATATGTGATCAACCTTGCTTCTTATTAATAATCCCTACTGATTAGCGACTTCCATTAATAAATATTATGTAAATATTTACTTTGCATACCAACAGGAATGCTGCTACTGGTATCCCAGGCAGATATAAAATAAAAATTAAAATACATGGCTTATTTATAACTTTATTTTTCACATAATTATTATTATCCTATTATCAGTGCTAAAATATACAAGCCAACAAAATATTAGACATCTTACACTTAATAGAATCAAATGCAAAATAAGAATAAAATACTGGCTCATTCCACTAGCCTATCAGAAAACAGAGAATTTGCTGACAGTTATTTACTATCCATAAAATAAAAACACTTACACTTCCCACATAAACACTCCACACTCACCACTATAAAACTCTGTTTATAATTACCAATATAAGTACTTATACATAAAGAACATAAAATCATAATGGCTCACTGCAAATCAGATTTTTTTTAAATTATAAGTCAGTTTGATTCCAAGTTTAGTTATTTGTATCTTTCTACTACTGTTTAAACACTATGTTGGACTTTATTATTGTGACTGGCAAGAGAAGAACACTGGCATCTAAGTTACAGGACATGTCCTAGTTTAGATGTCAGATAAATTTGAGCACATATCTAGCTTAATTCATTGGGATAAATAGTAAATATTTTTGTATCCTGTAATGTTCACTTCTCGTCTACCTATTTTTGGCTTATGTTGCTTAATGAACTTTATTAATTAATTAACTGTTTGAGCAACAATATTATACCCCACTAGTAACATATAAATATGACATATTTTTATTATGCTGGTCCTGCACATTTTGCGCTAACAAGAACTTGCTAACAAGAACATGATATTTTTTGTTTTAAATTTATTTAACCCACCTCCCACACTACAATCTCTTTGAGAGTGTTTTTCTGAGAGCTTGACCGGAGTGATAGCACGGCCTCACAGAAAACCGGCGTAAAACAACGCTTGCATTGTGTTTCGCCGAGTAAGTGAGGTTACCGGAGGCCCAAACCCTTTTAAAAGTAGGGCAACACACTTGTGACTCCTCTGGTGTTGCGGTTGTCCATGGGTGGTGGTTATCGCTTACCATCAGGTGTTCCGTCTGCTCGTATGCTCACCCATCCCATAAAAAAAGATATAATATGTATATAATTGTATGTTTTGTTGTTTTCATTGTTCATTGTTAATGTCTTAGTAGCTGCCTATTAGTTCACTTCTGCCTAATCCTTTGAGGAGCACAGGAATGATGGTATAGTAAGTAGGCCTGCTAAAGATCATAGAAACAAATTATTAATGTAGGCTGCTCCCAATAACAAATTAGTTATTTAGTAGTTAGTTATATAGTAGTTTATTAGTTAGTGTATTTGCTTACTAGTAATGTCAAAATCCTACCACTAGTAAGCAAATCTATTGTGGTTTTGTTATTGGGAACTGCCCTTGGCTATTGGAATGTTGTTGTTATTTCTTATCAGAGGAAACTTTCTTATTTATAATTTAGATTACAAGGCTATGTTTGTTATAATCTCTTGATAGGTACTACTTGAAAACAGCGCTTATTTGTCTCTAATCCCCTAACACATTTTTTTACACATTCACCTATTGTGTCCATATTTAATATTTCACCCCAGTAATTTAGACTGCCACCCTGGTTGTGGCATTGAGAATTTACACTCAAGGATAGGGTTTTTAAGCTGAAGCCACGTGCTAAGCTGATAGCTACGCTAGAAACTACACAGTACACAATATATAAATTCTACAGATGTCCACCCATGAGATCAAAACCACTATGTTGCTACAATATCAATTAACCCAATTATCAAGTTCCATAGTATAGACACAATGCAAAATCTTTTGTTTTGGTCTGTGGGGGTCATTACGCGCGTCCTTGAATTAAAACCACTTTCTTTAAAATCACTATTTAACTAATTAACCAATATGTTTGTTCGCCACGCGACTCGCTTGGTGACTAACCAGGTAGACCGCGTTGCTTGCAGTGTGGCCATCTGCATTATATACGTTTGTACACTAGAACCACTTACTAAGAACTCCGGATTGGTTATTGACTAGTAGTGTGTCCCTAGCCTTACAGTATGCAGTAAAAAAATAAACTCTGGTGGATTGACATCAGTTCTAACTGCCAAGGGTTTGCCGGATGATAATATATCGTCATGTAGTTACTTGCCAACGTCGTGGGTCGAAGTCGTTGCTTGAGTCGAAAAGAAAAAAAAATGATTGCTAAATTTTACTGATACCGAATATTTAACTGAAGACAAACTTGACCCTCGTAATCTTTGCAAATAATGAGTCACAATCAAACACGAATAAAAGTTTATCTAGGAGCTATATATCTGTATATACATATATATTTTTTCTCTATGTATACAATTTATTATATCAGATAGTGGATATCATAGTTTATATATTGATTTAACGGGCCACATTTTGTCTCTGTGTCACCCTATGGTCGACTGGTAGAGAATGCTTATAGCATTAAGTACGCCTATGTACAATGTGCATAACGTATTAAATAAATAAATTATATATTTTGTATTTATTCATCCTCAATTAAAAATATTAAAAGAAAAAGCTTTTATACCTATTTAATTATTGTATATCAAAATTATTAATCACTAAACATTGCACATGCGACCAGTCATGATTGCTCTTAAATGATATTATTCAGAAATTACTTAACGTGAGTAAATTAAGGACCAGGAAACAATGCTACCGCAAACAATTACAAAAAAACATTGTCAATCATCCTCTTTGGGTTAATTAGTCTATAATTTATGTACTCCGTTTCGAAAATAATTTGGCTGTTTATGATCAAGGGCTGAAGGGCATAATTATACCTTTCAAATAAATGTAAACTTTGTTAACTTAGTAACGCAAATTCGTACTTCATGATGGATGTTTGTATAGAATTAGGGATATAAACCGGGTATTACGCAACGGAAGATAGGCTACGTAAATTCTGTCAGTCTGGCCTACATACAGCCACGCAGGTAGAATCACACAATAAGTGTGATTGCGCACAAATATCGAAAATAGTAAAGGCAATAATTACGAATGCGAAATATTTATGAATACCACTGTTTTCACAGCGATTTTTTATCCTAAAATTGACCACTGCAACCCACCCGCCACCCGCAGACCACTTGATTACAACTTCAGACACCAGTTATTTTGAACGAAAAGTGCCACTTGCACCAACTTCTTAAATATGTTTAAATTACATTTAAACACAATTTTTAATTGTAATTTTGTGTTAAAAACAATTTAAACATATTAAAGAAGTTTGTGCAAGTGGCCCTAAGAGTTTAACAAACCACGAGTGACGTGACCCATTCAGGTTCGTGTTTTCTATATATTCTTTTTTCAATATTTTGAGAATTTCCTATTAAGGATATTGTCAAATATTAATCAATAAGTCAATAGCAAAGTAGTACATGTGAGGTGACGCACAACAAACAATTTCATTACAGTTTAAATTGGTAGTTATAAAAAAGAAGGTTCGCGCCTTCGCCGCTCGGGAGCGCGCATGACTCACGCGTATCTAGAGACGTTTTATTTTGTCGTGATTCTGTCTTAGTTGGCGTTCAGTATTAGTCATATAAATATTCATCTCTGTATTAGCTAATATTGCGTCGTCGGCTATCCTATTTAATTATTACCGATTTTCTAGTACAAGCTTTGCTAATATAAACTTTTACCTCATGTTTTCCACTACTGAGAATCTTGTTCTAGGATTTGGGGACACTGCATCAAGAATAGCTTACAGAAAAAAAATAAAAACCTGTATAGCTTCCAGGTATCTGTTTTATCTTCAGAAAAATTAAGCAGAAAACGTAAAATAAACTTTTCGCGCACTGCACGTCAGCCTTGACCTGTGTTATTGAACCGATCATATACCTACCCGTCTACATAATGTTGCTATGTGTGGGGGAAAACTAGACACATTTTATTCTGATGATTATAAATTATTATAAACAGGTATATAACGGGTTCCATGTATCATCAAGTGTAAGACCACTCCTTCTCCACCGATTCAAAATCATTTATTTCAATTTAACCGTTTTAATAAAATCGGGAAGTCTTGCACCAACCTGTCTAACTCAACTTTCACTAAGAGATCAAAGCCGCACCTTATACCGTTAATTAAGTATTAAAATATTTATTACACATTAAAATAATTATTTGCAATTTTGTCAGATTACAATTTTGTCCTGCTGTTGAGAATAATGTTATTTGATATGCGATGCGATGATTATAACTGTATGCCAAATGTGGATTCAGGAAATTTCAAACATGAAGAATATGAATAAGTAACAACACTTACACGTAACGGGATAATACTGATATAATATTCTGCAGGTTAAATTATATAGTATTGAAAAGACAACTCATAATGTCCGTAGAGTTTTCTCTATTTAAAACCTGTTCCCTGTCAAATATTATGAA
Organism: Acronicta leporina; assembly: GCA_947256265.1. Taxonomy (NCBI): domain Eukaryota; kingdom Metazoa; phylum Arthropoda; class Insecta; order Lepidoptera; family Noctuidae; genus Acronicta; species Acronicta leporina. Next base: position 10,673,043 of record OX366521.1, read on the forward strand.
TCAGCGGTACTGAGATTGCGCTGAAACCAGTTTTGGGCTATAGATTTTAAACACGGGCCTCATTTGCGTTGAAACAAATACCGTTTGATATATTTCCAAAACCGATTCTGATTAGTCATGTGCATAAAACATTTTAGATTCCTCGGATATTTCATATTCAGTGATGAAACATTCTAAGGGAACTTGGTTCTCTATGATATTATAAAGCAGTTATTTAATAAAAGACATCACTTTTAATTTTTCCCCATCCCTTCATATACGCACTCAAATCAATGAGGTTACTAACCTAGTATGGAATTCGTGGAATTCGCTGTCTACGGGCAATACCCCCACTTTGGGAGAGTAGCATATTATAGGTATAGTAGGTAATGTAAGATTGTAATTCTTTTCTACGGAAAAACTTACTCTATAAATCTTTACGTAGCTATAGAAAGTTCAGACTGGTTTTCAACAGTCTGGAATTTACGCAAATACCAATAAAACGGAAGACTTGAATGAACCACCGAATAATATTATACCGGTTTCAGCTTAAACCATTTTTTATTTCGTCGGAATTAACGGGTTAACGCCTGACATTCGATATGTCGACCTTACTGTTCCCATTTTCAAATTCGGTTACATCTACGTCATCAAGTTCAATTAGCTCCACAAATATTGGTTCGGTGTTTATCAGACGATCGGCACGTTTTCTATTTATTCAGTATACACGTAAAACCCCGCCGACTATGTAGTCCAGGAACCTTACAACTCTGTGTTAGTTCATCTTTGGCGGATTGAGTACCTACTTAACTAGCTCAAAGTTCAACAAACCACCTTTGTCTCAAATGTATGGGTTAAACAGCAATCATGTTGAATACCAAGAATACAGCCACATATAAAAATGAACGATTGAATGATTTGTTGCAAAAATAGACAGAACCTACCTACTTCGTATATTTCTCTGTGTCCTATATTTCTCCGATGAAGGAGATTTCGTTAATCTAATCGTGTTGCTCCATAAATTGGCAACTCAGAATTTTATACATAGAACACAATTGTAACAAATATTCTGCCTCAATTCATTTTTCTGACTATAATTCCACAGATGTCCAGATGGAGTGCAACATTTCAAAGTGCTTCGGGACGCGTCCAGCAAATTCTTCCTGTGGGTTGTGAAGTTCAATTCTCTCAACGAACTCGTCGACTATCATCGTACAGCGTCAGTAAGCCGCCTGCAAGACGTCAAGCTCAGAGATGTTGTCCCTGAAGAGGTAAGTCGCCTTGTTTTAATATAATATTGCATTTAGCAGTTATCAGATACCGCTGGTGATCTATTGTGTCAAGGATGTTTAGTGGTGTCTATCTAGCTGACCTGTGGAAGTCTGTTCTAAGAGTTTTCAAATTCTACGAGCTATATCAGTGATCTTGTCTCTAAGAACCCTTGAGAGTCATTGTACAGAAAGAATTACAGCACTATTCGTTTTATAATGACTAACGTCACCGATTAATCACATTCAAACCATTTTTTTTCAACCATTCATTGAAATTATTTTCATTCGCTGAGTTAGAAGTCAAGTATTTCCAATATTATTAACTGTTACCAGTTTAATCTTATGAGTAAACGTCCGTATACAGTATATTTTCCTCTATTCGTTCGGTATATTCCCGCCTCATGAATAATGGATGTAATGTGTATTTGATAAATTATCTATTCCTCATTTCCGAGAATTTCAAACTATGAAAACGTTTTATCAAACTATGGATATCGATATCTGCTTTTCTTTGACTTTTTAGTGATTCTAAAAGAGTGCATTGTGTATCATTTTCCCACTTATTTCCATCGTAATTTTTGTATTTTTACGAGTGCGGTAAAAAGAGTTTTATGTGACCTAACACAGCTGGTTTCGATCTCGGCGTACTTGTATATTTTAGACTGGAATCTCGGCGTCCAATCCCTAGACTATTGCACAAGACAAGTTACTTGTGTAATAGCTTGGGAATAGATATTATCGGATATTAGCGCCCATTCTTTACAAGTTGCGGTACTAAGGAGACTAACTGAACGATTTTGTGCACTTTTTTTTTGCACCAACATGAAACGTGTTTTTGTCAGTCATTTAGATAACAACATAAGTTTAAACAAGCAATACTTTCCTTGTTACTTGCAGTGTTACCCACGTGTAGATAGCGGTATTTGTGGTAAACAAGGTAATTTTTTTGTTAGTCAAGCGTGTATTGATGAGATACATTAGCTACAGATATGGTATATCATGCAAAGACCTTTATAAAGTAGGTAAAGAGAAAACGGCTGTGATCGCTTCATTACTGTGTAATCTTAGCTCGCTCTTAGTATGAACTCACAGTGATAAAAGCGTTCGTGTATTATTAAATTCTTGAATCGATATATTTCGGAGTTCATTACTTAAGACCGCTCCCCTATCCGATATTGTCGTAAATGTGTCGACCTAAGAGAAATTTTATCTGAATAAATACCACTGTGTTAGAGATAACACAACGAATTCAGCACCCACCCTTATGTTTAAGCATTATTCAAACAAAAAACCTCTGAACAGAAAATCTTTTATGTTTAGCGTATGAAATGGTATATTAAAATAAACGTGCCACATACCTAAATGCTACTAAATTTTTCACCAAAATAAAAAGGTAAAGAAATAAAAGCAAACAGTAATTCGAGGAAAAAAAATGTTGTCTCGTTTCCATTAGCACATTCAATACATTTATGTGTGGAGCCGCGCTTGTCTATGTAAATAATGCGGCCGCTGTGACCCTGATAAGTAACGAAAATAACCCGGTCACTGCGTGTTCCTATAATCTCGGGACTCTGGTACTAGTAGGTAGTACTGCCTCTGTCTCATTGATACGAGTGTTATATTTGTATAACATACCATCACGCCTGTATTCCTCAAAGGGTTAGGCAGAAGCGTAGTGTACACCCACATTTTGCCGGTGTGTTAAGTTTCCATGTAATAGGGCGCGAGCCAATTGCTATAAACTGGGCACCTATTCCAAACTCCGAGTTGCTACTGAGAATTTCATAGAAAAATCCAACAACACTGCTCGACCTGGGAATCGATCTCAGGATTTCTAGCGTAGCAGTCGCGCTCAAAGCTACTTGGCTAATAATGAGGAGTTTATATTTGTTTAATGTGGTCTAAATGCTTTTGAGTACTTGAAAGAGCTTTTGAAAGGTTCTCTTCTTATTTACTTATCTCACAAGTGTATTCAGTTCTCATTAAAATAATAATTCTAGATGTCAAAAAACAAGCGCATACGTGATCGCGTGTTACCGCACGTCATTGATGCAGATTCCGATATCGTCGCTTTGCTAATTGATTCTCAATTAAATAACATTGAAAATTAGACCTTACAGCATAGTGTTAGTTACAAGATATTAGAATACCCCCGACGATATATATACTGTCCTCACAGCGAATTGGTAATGGTATTTAAATGTTATTAGGCTCCTGGGGTGAATATACGAAAAATATTTTGGAAATCATTCTTCTCATCTCTCTTAACATTATAGTAGTTGCAGATTGTTTTTTTTTTTTACTTTATTGATTGATGGCAGGGGGGGTAGTTTAAGGTTTCATTAAAATAATTGTAGTTTTAAACATCTGCATTCTTAACTTTGGGATGAGGTAAATGACGTTCTAATATTTTTCAAATATTCACTCGGTACATTCACTTGCCAACAGTAACAAATTACAGACGAAGTGCAAAATCGCCCTTGCGTCCGGGGCCCTAACGCAATTTACTGAATTAAGGACCCTTTATTGTCTATTTTCTAAAACATATTTTTACGTTAGATTCGTCCACGATTGACGTCATGACGACGAACATAAAACCTGCTCCTTTTTTAAGACGGTTAATATTTTTGAAGTCCGAAGATAACCTGCAAGTTACCTAGCATAAAAGTGGTCTCTTCTAATTTCAATTAACACTTGCAACTTACAACACCACCCGATTCTTTGCATCGGAAATTATGGCCGCTCATTTTACTTACATGCACACGCATTAATGATGATAATGTATGTCACAAAAGTCCTGAAGTTTTCCCACGATGAGTTAACGGGCCATCGCATTTCATTGGATGATTACTGCATATATTATCGTGAGTCACTTGTGTTGCGTATTTGATTGCAGGTTTTTAACGTATCGACTCTAAATAAGGAAAGTGAAAATTGTGTGTAACAACTCTTACACCTTTTAAATTATGATTATAAACCTACGTGCCTGGGAGACCACCTGATTCCTGGGCAATACCAATATCCTAATGTCAAGCTTTTCAAGCTTCAGACTGTGGGACTGACGGTTTATCTTGCTCTCCGAGACACGGAGGGAGAATGAAAAATAAATACCCATCATTAGACTGGCCGCGGCAAGCGCAGCTTACTCTTGCAGATCGACTAATAGTTAATTATTTCTAAGTCACATACAATTTAACAACATCATATTACCATTCGTCTTCTCTGATTCTATGTGCTTTCTACACATGTACGCTTCTACGGAAGTTAGTTCTAGATACGCATTCTAACTAAATTTGGGGTAATGTTGGTTATCTTCAGTACCATAAAATGAGGCTCATAATGTATGCCGTTTCCAGTTATCATGTAAGTACGTAAGAGTCACTCATTAAGTCATCAGTTTCAAACAATTGACAAAATTAAATGGATATGATTATATTTAGCGGTAATTGAAGGGTTATTCGAGTGTTTAGGACTTTTTTAGGAATGGGAATGGGGCAGAATGCTCCATGAAAATTTTCGGATATTCTGATTTTAAATCCGTCTCCGAATAATCTGGGTTGAGCACAGCCGAACACATAGCTAATACTTACGATTGTAAGCGCAGAAAGAAGTTGGTGCAAGTGGCACCAACTTCTTTAATGTGTTTAAATTGTATTTAAACACAAAATTTCTATGAAAACATACCATCACGCCTGTATTCCCCGAAGGGTTAGGCAGAGGTGTACTAAGGTACACCCACAGTTCGCCGGTATGTTTTAGGTCCCATGTAATAGGGGGCGAGATATAATAACATGTAATAGGGGGAGAGAATAAAATTTCTATGAAAAATCGTGTTTAAATACAATTATGAAGTTGGTGCAAGTGGCTGTAAATATACAATTTCCTTCAGATATTTCCCACAAATATACGCGTAATTACTTACGCTTTTCTTTCACAATAAGTAAAAAATAACCGTTAGATATCGGTGCCAAATAAATCCACGGTCTACTCTAATTAATCATAATTACCGTAATAATTTACTATAACGTAGCTAAACTGCTTATTCACACCAACATTTAGTTAATTGGATCAATTTAATTAAGTTTCGTAATTGGTACCAATGTGTTCGCAGTTCGCATCATTTAGCTAATGGTTTCATTTGGCTTCACACATTTGAACGAACATTTGTACTTACATTGATGGTGTCTTGATCTTGGCTATTTGAATGCATTTTCAATTGTGACCACTTTATTAGTTCGTGGAATTGCTTTGAATAACATAAATAACTTGGGCCTGTATCCCTAGGAAGCATGTGTGCATATTGATTAGAATGTTTTTACTGTCGTTTCTGACAATATATTCAAACTTATGCACTCTCATTGCTTGTAATTGGTTGTATTTATTGTTGTAGACTAGATTCTAAAAGACCTTAAAGAGCCTTATTCAAAACGCTTAGAACAGCTCGAGTAACTTAAGATTTTTAAATTTAATAGAATATTTACGACTTTATCATCGTGGGTTTTGCGACCCTAATTGGTGTATATTTGTGTATGTGATGATCACCAAATGTGGCTGCAGGATTTGCTTAGGAGTAAATTCTGTGTTTTTAGTTGTTATATTTATTACCTGTCTTTTTACTTTGATGTCAATAAATTTAGACGATTACGATATACTTACCTCGCCCTTAGGATACTAAAGATAATACTTACCTCGTGTCGCGTTCAAGGAGGTTGTAAATTGATAGTTTATTTTTTAAATAATTAAACAGTAAAATATGTTTTATTTCAGATGTTGGTGCAAGCGCTGTACGACTTCACTCCACAGGAGGCTGGCGAGCTGGAGTTCAGGCGCGGTGACGTCATCACCGTCACCGACCGCTCCGATCAACATTGGTGGCAGGTACGTACTTTTTGAAACTACTTCGATAATATGACAGTAAACCTAATGGCCTGAGTATCGGTAGGATAGTAAAAAATACATAGTAACTGGGGTTAAAGTTACCCAAGCCACATACATATAGTCTCCTTATTTAAATTCGCAAGCCCAGCTATATGTTGGATATGATTCACCGAATTTTATAGTGGGATGTAAATGTGCCGTATTATTATTGATTGCCCACTGATCGTGAACAGATATCTTTTTCTATCTTATAGAATATGGTTTCTAGTTAAGTTCTGGAGATACACATAATGCATTAGCTTAATAATTTGTCTCAAACAACAGCCAAAGAGTAACGCGCTGAAAGTCTAAATCGTGTGGCTGGGATCCCGGATTTGAGTCCTAGCGGCGCGCGGCGTTTAGGTTAAGTCGGTCGTTAATTTGAAGACGGTTGGTACCCGCGAAGTTTATTTTTATGTAAATGAAGAAAATTTGATTGGAATGTACAACAATTGCAGGGCGAGATCGCACACCGGCGCGGACTCTTCCCGGCGTCTTACGTGACGGCGTATCATTCTTCATAGTGGCAACTTGCCGCTCGCCCTTGCCTCTCTACGCCGCCCTCACGCGCGCCATAGCCTGACAATGATCACACTAGCCTACCTTACTATCATATCAATAACTCGCCACTACACATCGAACATTCATCTTATTAGTAAAGCTATTACATGAAAACGTTATAGTTTTCTTAGTTTTACTAGCCATCACGTAATGTGGTGTTTTATGCTATTTTAAATTGATCATTAGAGTTATTGACGTATAAGGCATCAAGTGTCATCAATGTCTCGCTCAGATAAAGTTTGATTTTTATATAATATTTTGACGAGTATATGGTGCTTCGTGTTCACAGCTGATTACGATTATTTTAATGTAATAATTTAAAACAATAATCGATGGTCGTAATCGTTAATGTTGGTCCATTTTACTCGCGAGTTGAAACTGCCTTGATTTTTGCAATACTTTAAGGTGTAATTTGGTAGTACAAAAAATTTTGTGTCGTGTTTCATTGTATTCATTGTTCTGTGACGAATTTATTGTCCTCTCATTTTATATTGTGACGATTGCTGGATGAGAGTGAATATTTTATCCTCGAAAACGTGCCAGAATGTTATTTGTAGTTTTTTGAAATATACGTTAAGTAATAAAAGGTGAAAGGGATCAAATCAGTGCATACTGAGTACTCCCCACAAGTATATAGATTTTTTATTTGATGTGATTCTTAAAGTATGACCATTATTTATCCCTGTATTAGTCTTTAATGCTCATTATTAAAATATTTACCATTTATACGTTAGTTAAGTGCTAATTTTAAGTTTGGTTTACATGTATTTCGATCTTATTTTTTTATTGGTATACTGCAGTGTATAATCTGGTACATTAATCACGTAAATATAAATTTGTAGCGTCCTCGAAAAGCTTAGCTCTCGTTAGATTTAGAGTCAGATCGATAACGGTTTGTGTTACGCACAATTTGCAATGCTACGAACATTTATACACAACACTGAAATTATTTTATATATCGACGATGTTTTTGTACGAACGGATGTATATTAAGCGATGTATTTTATATAATGATATATGTATGTAACATAACACCACGCTTTTTGATAGCTTTTGATGTGTTAGTTTGACGCCAATTCGTTACCTGTACGTATCTTACCATATACGGTGTAGCGATCATAATGAGGAACGGGTCTAAAATGTTTAACGTGAAGTAATTCGATGTTGAGTAGCAAGGCGGCGACGTAGTTGTTAGTGACTATTGAACTAATCAGGAGTAACGTAACATAGTGGCACGCGCAGTGTCATTGTACTTAGTTAGCGTTTAACATTTAGTCAAGACTTGAAATTAATAAAACTTTGAGTGGTCGTTGATCCAATGTAGATATTTATTTTTGTTATTGTATTGTACCCAAAATTACTATATTTATGGAAACATAATAGAGTTTTAATCGTAATTGACGAACTCAAATATCCTTAGATCGATCATTAGACGTAAGCGGACATCTAATGTAAGGAGTTATTCACCATGCATGTTTAACTATGTCGTTTAAAGAATTTCCCTTTCATCGAAGCATTTAAACTGTGTGTAATTATAGTGTAAGTGTGGTACAGCTCCGTATGTAACGTGTTCTATGTGACTGGTCCGCTGGTGAAGTTTGTATTGCGATACATATGCCTCTAAATTGTGCTTATAGCTATAGTGACAAGTAAGTGCATAAAGGCAAGTTTCAATAAATCGGACGTGCTAATCTATAATAATCAAATATTTAAATAATTTAAGTTATGATTCTCCAATATTGTGGAAGATGTATAATATTTTTTACTAATAAATTTAATATTATATTTATATGTTTTATTTTGGTACCTGTAATGTAATAATGGATTCAACGGTAATAATAATAGTTTATTTTAAATAATAACATCACAATTTGTAACAATTACTAATTAATATATCCGTAAACCTACTTTTAAGAAAACATTCAATAGTTTCATAACATATTCGACATGCATAGGGTATTTTTCCCACTTTGATGCAAGCTGCAGCGACACGCAACATATATATATTTAGTTATTCACGTCAAGTTATACATTTCCATTATGAGCCGACCTCACGTTGTATAGCTCAAGGTGTAGCCGTGCGTACAAGGACCACGCCCATGAAACAGCGGTTGGCGATGCCGAAATTCAGTGTAATATTATTATCGTGCTGTCCCGTGCTGACTTGCGAACACCGTGGGAAAACCACCTATGATAACAATGATTCGTTCTCACTACTACCTACCACATGTACCCAGCTACTGAGGGCACAGTCAATTTTAAAGCTGCTTTCGCTTCTTCATTGAAATAAATCACAGCATTTTTTATGTTTGTGAGTAGTTAAACACCGGTCAACCTTTCAAAACATGCAGAAATGCACTCAATTTTCTATAATAGTACTATGACCGCAAATTTAACAAAATTGCTTCGTATTTATCCTTAAATAATATATACTACTTATAAACTCGCGCTTACTATTATAGAGTATAGGTTATGTGACAATCTGTTTTTATATTCTACAATTTTTCTGTAATAACAAATATGCTTAAGCTTGTTCAGAACGAATTTATACATAATAGATTATATTAGCACCTTTGGCAACAATAAAAATATATTTATTTTTTAATTTAACAATATTTTGAGGCATTACGCTATTTAATATCTACATAATAATATTTATTCGATACATTGTGTTTTTGTGCAAGCCGTTTACGGGCTCTATTGGCTATATTAGACAATTTTTAATTCCACTAATCAATTACTATCTGACAATTGGGAAATTTACCCCACGAATATTTAATTCTATTTTCGTTGTGCAAGTGGATAATTCGTAAAACCAACAATAAATTCAACATTCAAATAAAACATATTCTATTTCTATTCTATTTATAATTAATTTTACTTTAATTCTATTTTAATAAAAAAAAAAAACATAACATATCAAATTAAAATCTGGGAACATAGTTTAAAATTTTTTTGGTAAAGTACTTTCCGCATACTTTTAATAACTATATTAATCCAACTTTAATATTTTTCATGTTACGTTAAAATCGTATTTTACCTTCTGAGTATTTATAATACCCTCTTTTGTAAGCCCAAACGCCTGTGAAGTTGTATTATTGGTGTGTCCACGGTAATACAACTTCACTAATTGTTCTAGTATGTGACTCAGTTTGCATTGACAATTTAATTGGTCAGCCATTGTCACTCAAACCTAGTCATTTTGTTATTTTCAACTAAACTAATAGCTAGACAAAGACATGAGAACATGAACATGTCGAATTAATTCACCGTTTTCAAAGTGAATTTGGTAGCTATCCCCATATATAATACCACTATTGTCCTGTAACTCACAACAACATACTTAAAACTTTGACGGCTCTAAAAAAGTTCTCTATTTGATAGAATGAGTAGTAGAATCAGCACCAATGACTTTCATGAGAATTTGGTATAGTAAATATACCTAATTATGATTCAATATTTGTATTGCATTTTTTTAAGAGGTTACAAAGTTGCTAGCTAAGTTCTAGCACCACGACCCTACCTGTAGTTTACTACTAACAAAACATTAGTGTGTCGTTGCCCGATTTAAAAGAGTAATAGATTAAGTACTTTTCTTCGAGTCGTTTTTCTGTATAGGATTCAATGAGATGTTACTTTATATTATTTCAACATTATTAGAATTGACATGATAGATGTGCAGATGCCTCCTTGTCTTATCCAGACTGTGCTGCTAAGAGAATCTTGCAAGTTTTGCTTGGTACTAAAAAGTTTTACCGCCTATTGCCAGCATGATGTTTTCGAAGGCTATCCAGTTGATAAGCGCCCATGGTCCTAATCGCATCCACAGCGGCAGGAAGCCTTTGTACACTGATAATATACCTTCATTCTTTACGGACTGCTGTAGACAATCGATCATGCCTTTGTATGACAATCCCCTGGAATCAAAGAAGATAGTGGTAAGTAAGTAAGCAGGTACCTATTAAAATTGCACTTAATATGGAGTCGGTTTGTTCCACGTGTAGTAAGTACCGATGAACCGATGTGATTTCTCCTGAATGTTTTAATGAAACATATTTGCATACTGTTTTGTAGGCAGATAATTATGATTGTTGTTGTTTCTGAGCGCTAAAAGTATTGAATGAGAATCTGTTGAGTTTGTTTATCGTCGATGTAGGTTATATAATATTTTTTAATTATTTAACATAACATACCATCACGCCTGTGTTCCCCGAAGGGTTAGGCAGAGGTGTACTAATGTACACCCACAGTTCGCCGGTATGTTTTAGGTCCCACGTAATAGAGGGCGAGCCTATTGCCATTAACCGGGTACGAATTCCTTACTCCGAGCTGCCACTGGGAATACATAGAAAAACCCAATAACACTCTGCTCGACCCGGGAATCTAACCCAGGACATCCAGCGTAGCAGTCGCGCTCAGGACCACTGGGCTAATGAGGCAGTTTTATTTATTTAATTAATAATTAATGTTCATACGTAAATTTAAAAAATATAATTGACTTGTACACATTGACAAAAATGTGACGCCCATACGTTATGCCCCCCACAATTAATGTGGCATTATTATTTTAAACGCTTATGAAACTGTAAAATTTCCATAAAATTTATGGTAATTTTACAGTTTTTTACAATTTACTGAAGCTTCAGCAAATGTATACTTAGTTTTAAAAATCCATAGGTACACACTCTATATATAGAATAATTTCCATTTCATTCAAAGCATATTCAATAACATTTCGTATGGCACTTCGGAACTGAAAACATTCAAGCGTGCACCACGTCCTGCGCGACTCGCGACTCAGCGACTGCGACTTTGACCTCGTTCCTGTGACCTCGACCGCGCACCCACGCTCGCTTGTAACGAACCTATTCACATGCTATAAATAACTAGTCATAACAACTAATTTAGACAGCCATCCAGCAAGTTAATGACATTTTTTGATGTTATTTAAACAGCTCCTAATAATATAGGTACCTTGTTAAATAAACTTACTGTTTTGATGATTCCAAAGAAGAGGAGAGGAGAAAAAATATAATACCATTATAATATATTCCTATCGCTCTATGTTGTTTCTATGTCTGACAATATTCATGGCTGAGGGTTTAACTAAGAATAAAGACTGAGGCTTTTAATCACCCTACTTATTTGACAATGACCTAAAGAATAAAGATATCGACATACTTTTTGTCGACAATTCAGAAGGAAATAAATGCACAAAGTGTGGAAACACGACTTTACATTGATGAAGTCATGCTTGTAAATAGGTAGGTATCTATTTGCATTTAGTCAATTGCTTTTTAAATTAGGTGGTTTATATACAATGATTGCAGAAGCATAATTAGAATGTACTTTAAGATTACACTTAGTCACCACGACGAAACACTACTATCGTGGCTAGAATCTACTATCTACAAACTACATGCCTCATTTTTAACATTGAAAAAGGATCTGACATCTCCCCTAGGCTATGAAGTATTGATTGCTTTTACGGAGCCCTCCTCTCCTTTCCCCTTGTTTTACCGAAGGCAAAGCCACCTTAAACTGTGAGTGACGGTCCCTAAATTAATTTAATTATCAAAATTTGTTTGCAGTTACGCATTATGTATTTAGTAGGAAATTATTATAGTCTGAAATACTATGCGCACTAGAATAATGATAGTGATTAAAAGAATGTAGCTCAAACGAGTATGTAAATATTGACATAATTATTTAGTTGTCATTCAATTGGAATATTCATGACTAGCTTCCACCCGCGACTTCGTCCGCGTGGAATAGTTACTTAGTCTTAGCGTGATGATATATAAAGCCTATAGCCTTCCTCAATAAATGGGCTTTCTAACACTGAAAGAATTTTTCAAATCGGACCAGTAGTTCCTGAGATTAGCGCGTTCAAGCAAACAAACTCTTCAGCTATATATATTAGTATAGATTAGTAGGTATAGATAACTGATACAGGGAAATTATTATAGTCCGAAAATACTAAGCGCACTAGAATAACGATAGTGTTAATACGAGTTTGTTACAATTCACATTATCATTCAATTAGAATATTCATGATTATACAGGCTGACAACAAATGAAACCACAGCTTAGACTCGTTTCAAGAAGTACAATAAAATATTAGGAAGTACTTAAAATGGAGAAAAAAAGCAACTTTCCTGTATGTATGGAAAGTTGAGCGGAAAACTTGTATGAGAAACTGTTTTCTTTATTATAATAATATTTCCTATTTCGTAGTGTTTATGGAAACACGTTGCGACTAATATAGATAGTGGTTTAATTGATTGCATTGGCGTCTCCCTCCTGTTTAAATATCCAATATAAATTATTAAAAATAATAGTCATACATTCAACTTTTTTTATTTTTAAATTCTTGTAACATGCGACTCGGTGTTTAAGTTGAAGCTTGCTTGCATACCACCTCGTGTTTTGGATTTAATTTAAACAGTAGGTACCAGTCGTGTGTGGTCCAGTTTCCAATAAGTAACCTATCTAAGATTAGCTGACTGGTTTACTGGCACATATTAAAGTTAACGAAAAGTTATGTCGTAGAACCTATGATTTACCGGTAATCCTTTAATATCTTAGCTTTTTGAACACTGAACCCTTTTGTTAGAATCAAAAATATGTCAAGTTTTCGAGAAAATCCTTTATGATACTCGTAGATGAACGAATAACCTGTGTCGAGTTATTCATAAGAGTTCCATTTTTCACACGCAAATAAATGAACAGATAGAAATATCTTTGTGATTTTTTGCATTTTTCATGCTAAGATTATAAAGTTTTTTAGTGAAGGAAAAATTCTATTAGCAGGCATGATTCGAACCTGCGTCTTCTGGTCCCACCACCCCCGCGAATACCAGATAGAAATATATTGCTGGAAACTAGGAGGCAGTTAAAGGCGATCCTTTGCATTAATTATAAAGCTGACGTTCAAAAAGTTCTACCTAGTAATATAGTACCTTGAATAAATGATTTGGACGATTACCTTCCATCTGGTCCAACGGGCTGGTTCATGAGGCGCGTCTTGAGCACGTCAGCGGGAGTGCCGAGCACGGCAGCCACGAAGCCGGCTGCGAACGCCGCCGCCGCGTGCACTAATGCAGTGTCCGCCATGCCGAACTCCCGCATGAGAAACTGCTTAGTGTAGTCGTACGCTGCCAGGTCCCCCATGTTGACGAGCGCCGCGCGTTGTACGTTAGGAACGGCGCCTATAATTTTTATTAAACACATCAATCAAAGAATTGAGAAGCGTAGATAAACGAAGTTATTGTTTTTTTTTTGTGTTTCATTAGTCTAGAGGTTTTGGGTTCGATTCCCAGATCGAGCAGTTTTATTGGGGTTTTTCTAGTTTGTATTGTGTCCAGTTAATGCTTGAGAGCTTCGCTCCCTATTACATGCGACCAAAACATAGAGCGAACGGTGGGTGTATAAAAGTACACCTCTGCCTAACCTACGAGATACACAGGCGGGATGGTATGTAGGTAGATATGCCAAAATAATACTTACAAAAATAGGCCAGAAAATAACGTTTGAAATTCATTTTACATCGGATATTTTTGTATACTCCCTTAACCTTACTTAACCTCGCTTCCTGTTACATGGGACTTAAACATACCATGGGTGTACCTACAATTAATAGTACCTCGGCCTCTAACCCTTCGGGAAATACAGGCGTAATCTATACTAATATATGTCTAAAGCTGAAGAGTTTGTTTGTTTGCTTGAACGCGCTAATCTCAGGAACTAGTTACTAGTCCGATTTGAAAAATTCTTTCAGTGTTAGATAGCCCATTTATTGAAGAAGGCTATAGGCTATATATCATCACGCTACGCGCACGAAGTCGCGGGCAGAAGCTAGTAGTATGATATGATTAATCTTAGCCAGTGTAGAGTTACATTATTTATTTCTATTAGAATCATATTGTTTTATTGCAATGAATTGTGAATATATTAATGACAGAACTTACTTATCCTTACATACCTTCCTTGTTTAAAGGTCGTTAATTAGTCTATGTATAATGGTTACGCAATAATATCTGCCCACGTAACATTTATTATAGCTATGAGAGCCCCTTATCTGCGTGTAATTGTATATTTGAAGCTAAACTGTCAAATATATCTATATATTAGTAGTGACTACCACGCATTATGCTCATAATAACACACGATATCCTATCTATTGTTTATCAACAAACACGCGTGCGAAAGTCTACTATAAAGGATGAGCGGAAACGTAAATACCTAATGGTCTCTCAAACTACATCATTAATGTGATCGACATAATTAATAAAATATAATTGCGGTATATTAAATTACCTACCATTTGCAAGTATGGTTGCACACTCAAATGCGGTTACCAGACTCAAGGTCTTGATTATTATGAAAGGGTATTTCCTAAAACTAGGTAATTAATGTAAGATAACGATCTTATCTACAGCAAGAACGATCCCATTATTTAATTTACAAAGAGAGAGAATACTTTCACGTTTCAAGTTCGAAATAATTATAGTGTCTACCTACATACACTAGACTTTTTCTACTAAAAAGCGTAAAGTTGGATGCTTTTAAGACTTTTTGAGGACATAAAAACATACTTCATCTGAAATCGACTTCAAGCCTGACCAGCGGCAGAATGAAAATTAAAAATGTTGAAATAGATTAAAAATGTACCGCTAAGGTACCTACCTCTAATCGGAACAAATTAAATTAATTTTCCGTCTGTTAGCAGCAAGTGAATAGACAAAGAAAAGAGATTATAAAGAGAGAGAGAGAGAGAGAGAGCTAAGATACCATGAGTCAGTCGGTGTCAGTGTTAAGTTCTACACTCGAGGTTGTTTGATGGCACGTCATGACGTCATCATACATTTGTTTAGAAAAAGTGGCACAGTATATTAAAAAAGGTTCGCTATCCCTGCTCCAAGATACCCGTACTCCTAGTGCGTACCGACACAAAAGAAAGAAAATGTTTAAAAAAGAAAGTTACCTCTCCAGAATCCTCTGATGCCGCTTTCAGCATACAACATCTTGTAACAGTCCCTGCAGTTTCGGAACCTTGCAGGCTTCCCCTGCAAGACTCTTCGGCCTTCAGCCTGCATCTGCACCTTCACCAGGTCAGTAGGAGACGCGATCAGTTGTGCCAGGGAACCCGCCGCTAGCCCGCCTGCCGAACTTCGTGACAATTAAGATACGTGGTGGCTTAGTCTGTTTGGTATAGGTACCTAGGTACTCATAATTTTTTTAGAGAAATAATGAAATAGAATAATGCAACGCAGCAACCTCTCAAGTCATCATACATTTTGTCTGCTTGCAACATTTAGATACTAAGGACCACTTGCACCAACTTCTTAAGTAAATTTAAATTGTATTTGAACACAAATTTACTATGAAAAATTGTGTTTAAATGCAATTTAACAAGTCGGTGCAAGTGGGCCTAAATGTGTTTATTAGAATTTAATCGCGTCATCCCATTACAACCATCAGGACCTAATACGTGTACGCGATCGTTTTAGTTGTTAGAGAGAGATGTCGCTTTACAAACTGGTTTCTAACACTTACGCGAATATTAGACATTTTTTACGGATTTTATCGCGTTGTATTAAATTTTATTTAATTCCCGACGTTTCGAAATTTGGGTGTTTTTTAATTCGTGAGCCTATTGAAATTAAAAAACACCCAAATTTCAATAGAGAAGATGGTTGGGTCTTACCAGCTGCTTGGAACCCCATT
The DNA here is from genome assembly GCA_947256265.1 of Acronicta leporina. Classification (NCBI taxonomy): domain Eukaryota; kingdom Metazoa; phylum Arthropoda; class Insecta; order Lepidoptera; family Noctuidae; genus Acronicta; species Acronicta leporina. The sequence goes on from OX366521.1 coordinate 10,689,500, forward strand.
ATAGAATCTATTAAATCTAAATCCAAGCCCAAAACTGCAAGACCAAAAGATACGGTGAGCTTGTTCTGCGTGAATCGGAACACTAATAATTAACAAGAATGTAAGGTAGCTGTTAGTAATTTTAACATTAAGACGTCCAACACCTCAGTCTACCCGTGACCATGGATGCTGTAAAGGATCCGAAACGTCGGGAATTAAATAAAATTTAATACAACGCGATAAAATTCGTAAAAAATAGTTTTATTTCAATGTCGCTTTACAAGTTAAATAATGCCATATCTCTCTCATGACCTTTGATAGAGTTAACGTGCTAAACGATGGGCCCAGTCTCACAGATATTACTTATTAAACAAATCGATAGCTATACAACCTCGACCATTGGGGCTATATGGTCGATGTAACTACCTATCATGTATGTAGTATAGTCAGAGCTCAATGATAATGATGTCATATTATGACCATTTCATAGAAAATTGACTGAGAGAGAGTGCTACCTCCCTGATATGTACCTTCTGCAGAACATGTATCACTACTTAATTACCTACCTATTTTTAAAACTGCCTCCCTTTTATGTCGACAGAGGGTCGTCGTATTAATCTAAGGATGAGAATCTTAATGAACGCAAATCGGCTTAGGCCGACTGTGGCCGATACGGTGAACAGTTGGAATTTCTATGAATATTTTACAATAGGATTCAATGCTTTAGTACCTGCCCGCTAGCTACGAACTAACAGAACTATTATTATTTGTGTTGTGATCTATTTTTATTTTAGTAATTATGAAGGATATAAATACGATTTTTTTATCTATAGGTCTGACAAAGAATTAGATAGACAAAAGATATCACAATATTCATCGTTTTGAACATCGGGCGCAAATTTCATTATCTATACTAATATATAAAGCTGAAGAGTTTGTTTGTGTTTGCTTGAACTCTCAGGAACTACTGGACCGATTTGAAAAATTCTTTCAGTGTTAGATAGCCCATTTATTGAGGAAGGCTATAGGCTATATATCATCACGCTACGCGGACGAAGTCGCGGGCAGAAGCTAGTGTAGTATAAAAAGCTCGAATTACAAAAAAGAAACATATCTATTTGTTATTCTAGAAGACTAAACATCATTTTAAAACAAATTCCTCACCCAAAGAAGCGATACCAAGCGAGACTTTCCCATTTTCATCCTTGAAGACGTTTCTGAACTTTTCGTAGAACATCAGTCGGCAGCCTGAGTAGATGGCGTGGCGCTGGAACATAGGCATTAGGCCGGTCCATAGCTTGGCGACACCTTCCTGCTTCGCTATACCCACCGCAGTTTTGATCATGCCGTGGTTCTCCAACTAGCAAAGAATAAAATGGTCAGATTCTGTACATGTACTTACCGTATGGATGGCACAAAATGAAGCAGATGATTTTCTCATTTCTACAACGATTTCATGCTTTGTACGTTAGTGATTTTGCAATTATCTTTAATTGCAAATATAAATCTAATGGTAACGAAATCGTGTTTGGATTGCTTCAATAGATACTGCTTGCTATGCAGGTTGTAATAGGCTTAGTTTGTTATGTTTCTTAGCTTCAGAATCGCAGCAATCAACTGTCCAAACTACCGGCCGAACGTCCTAGGCTTAAATTTTAGACGGTATGTTAGCACGACTTGTGATCAGATTCTGAGCAGCGTATAAGCGACAGTTTGTCTAATATGGGAATTAAAGGTTCGGGGTTTCAGTAATGATCACCACAAATTCACCAACCTATAATACGAGCCTATGCATTTGTCTTTAACGGTTTATAGTGAATTAAAAAGCTTCACGGTATGAGCCTTTAGAAAGAATTGTTAATAAAATTCAAGAAAAGTAGCGTAAATCTATATATATAAAAGAAAGTCGTGTTAGTTACACTATTTATAACTTGAGAACGGCTGAACCGATTTGGCTGAAAATTGGTGGAGAGGTAGCTTAGAACCAGTAGACGGACATAGGATACTTTTTATCCCGTACCCGTGGGATGTAATGACAGACCGAATTCCACGGGGGCGAAGCCGCGGGCAGAAGCTAGTATCTCATAAAAATTATGAACCTAAAGTTCCCTTTCGCCACAGCATTCGCTTCCATCCGCGAGCGAAACTCAGGGGAGTTCGGTTTCTAGATACTGTTACAGATTAATAAGAGCTTCATATTACTTAGATAATGTTTTGTTTTTATTACGACTGGCATACAGCCTAATGGCCGCTACAGATAATGCTATGCGGGTAACGGAATACTGGGCCAATAGTTTAATGTTTTCAATTATCTCTTTTCTTTCCGTTTGATGTCCACTCGATAAGAGGAAGATGATTACGACCGGCATGAACTGCCACTTAGCTGTCAGAAATATTTGAGACAGTGTTGCCAGGGCCCCTGAGTCGAAAGTTACGTTTCGTTTCCTGAAAAGTAACATTTTTGGTGCAAAAGTAACATTTTGGGATCTATGATGTCGAATGAGCTTTTTTTTTTTTAGCTCCTGATTGTTAGAAATGTGAGTTCAATTTGGATGCGTTCATGTACTGTTTGCAATCAAATCAAAATCTAGTATTACTTATCTCGTTGTTCTCAAAAGTTACGAAAAATGCCTTAAATATAAAAGTTACTTACATGTTACGCGAGGGGGTCAAAAGTTACGAAAAATGTAAGAAATGTAACCATCTGGCAACGCTGATTTGAGAAGTCAATTCGCTGAGCACATAATTTCGTTGCAAGCCTGTTGACAACTCATTGACGGCTAATTTCGTTTGTTAATTCAATGGTTTTTAATAATTTCTCATTTTGAAGCTCATGCTACGATAAAAGATGAGCTGATAGTTGAACAATAAAAAAAATTTGTCTGTTTACTGTTACGTCTTGTAACACTAGCCACGAATGTTAATTTGGAATTGGAAACATAATGATGATGGTGACAGTAAAAAAAAAAGTTGAATACGAAAATGGGCGCTTCCTTAGTTGCCGCCTGCTAAACTATACGGTTCGTAATATTGGCTACACCAGACTTACTAAGAAATAACTGACTACCATTGTAACTACTAGCAGCAGTTATTCAGATATACCTAATACTTATCTTCAAAAATCGCTGAGCTTAGTCTAGTAATTATGAAGTTAATTTTGAATAGGTTCGTACCACAGTACAGAGACATATTTTATGTTTGAACACTTTGAACCCGAGAATTGTTAAAAAAAATAAAAAGTCGGAAGAACTAACATTTTAATAAATTGTAAATGTTATTTTGCATTTGTTTTCAAATTTTTCTATTACTATGTATTTACGCTATTTACCTTGTATCCATGTTTGGCAGCTGCGACTTCAGACTGTATTTGTAGCCTTGTCTTTGTCAAGTCGAACGGGTACGTGGCTGCAACAAAAACAGGATATTAGTCTATGATATTTATAAAGCGTTCAAAATGTCCAAATAAATAGTCATTTTATGATGAATAGTATGTTTAGCCCCTTTTTTAAAGAAATGGGGTCAAGATCGGTTAAGGTACTTAACCAGTAAGTAAGTAATTAACTATATCGCAGTTTTTGTTAAAATTTGGTGCCGCGCCTGTGGTAGAGCGGAAGGAGTGGCAGCTCTAGGTGCCATGTGGCAAGGGGTGTCAGAAAGCCAAAGGCAAAAACAATATGTAGCGAAAAAAATAATTTGGGATTTATTATTTTTAAGAAGAAACCGAATTACAATTTTCGTGAAGTTAAAGCGTTAACCAAAGTGCATTGAAAGACAATCTTGTTCTAGCCCTTGATCCGGGTATGAAGGGGTGGGACATCTACGATACGCTTGACAGCGAGCTTATTGCCTATAACCGGCCAAATCCAAACTCCGAGCTGCTAATGAGAATTTCACAGAAAAACCCAATAACACTGCTCGACCTAGGAATCTAAATCAGAGCCTCTAGCGTGGCAGTCGCGCTTAGGACCACAAAACTGTCATTATATTCAGTCAAATCACTATTAACCAGTATCATTATATTCAGTCACGTAGTGGGGATTTCAAGAGGCTTTTCGAATTAATACGACTATCAGTCGAGCATTAGCACCACTTGAAATCAATTTATAAATGCTATCAACTCTGGCTACTTCATCGTTAAAAGCTTTTGAGTTGCTTCAATAATGAACGATAGCTTCACGGTTTACGCTGTGTAATTACGCAGAGTACTTTATGATTCTCTTAGAATTTTAAGATGAAAATGCTCATAGAGCTTGTACAATTTATTTTTTATTTGAGCAGTGAATGCATAGACTGTCAAGACGGGGTTCGAGTTTAAATTCAAGTAACTTCAGGCTTTACAAAATCATGTGAGTAAATAATGACTAGCACGATGAAGCAAAATCATCGTGAGATACACCAAGTTACTATAAACTGCCAAATATCCCCAATGAATAATAAACTCTATTGTTTGGAGATTAAATCGAAAATCGATACCATACCTGATGACCATAAATGATGTGCTGGCGTCCGTACCCAACATGCATACCTAAGCGATTTCGGTGAGATTCCGGGTTTTACCGTGTACCCTAGGCCTGCATGATGGACGATACCTACTAAGCGGAGATCCGTGCCCATCAGTTGGAATTTTTATCGAAATACAATACAACACTATGACCTCATAAAATAAAATAAAATGGTCGTTTCACGAAAAGTATCGATATCAAATGTATATAATAGCGACCTATCAATTAACTTATTAATCATGAAATCTCGAAAACTGTTCGCGCAAAATAACTTGACCCAAAACTAACGGAGAGTGGGAAAGTTTGCGCAGTCCATTTGCGTGCAAAATGTACTAAAAATCGACTACTACGCATGCGCTATCATCTAAATCTTGGTTCAAGTTATTTTGCGCCAACTGTACCCACAAACATAAAATTTGTTAAGTAAGTTACAAAGAAATTAACGCTAATAAAGTTTTGAATCAGTATTTACCTGCTTCCGCGGCCCAAGAACCGAGTACAGCGACGAGGTACCTCGTGGCGACGGAGTCCGACAGCGAGTGGGCGGGGTGGTCGGCGTTGCGTAGCACCGGCATGGCTGATAGTCCTCAACGAGCGATGTCACCGGCTCTGCCCATAATACCTGACGCAATACAAGGAAATTGTTAGCTGTTAATTAATGTGCTGTTTGCGTAAATAAGAAAAAATACAAGAATTTATTTTAGATGATGTTCTGGAAAGGAGAAAATAAACTGAAATAAAATCAAAGAAAACTCATAATTTTGTTATGTTATTGTGGGTATAAAATGTTTTTAAAAAGCTTATCGAGTGCATATACATTTGACGAAAATGCATTATATTTAAAATCCCGCAAGTAATTATTAAAAATAATAGTATCCACTATCCAAGTACTAGGGTGAAACCAGTCTAACATATGCCAGCCATATGCGACCTCCATACTATGCCTATAGCACCTCCTACCTATACTTAACATAAGAACGTCCTGTGGCTTGATAAATGATTCCCTAGTCACTATCATAGACCCACAGATCATTCAAGAAAAAAATGGGAAGATCTGTTTTTTGTTGAACACAGGATTAAATAGGTGCATGTATTACAAGTACATTATACTATTAGTATCCAAAATATTAAGCAAGTATGAAGTACCTAAGTATTTTGAATCAAATAATAATATGAAGATTTGAACCCCCTGGACTCAAATCCAATTAACAAAGGAAGGTCATCTTATCACCTTATAAATAAATAACTCCAAAAATAAATGAGTCATGTAATGACGAATAGGTCCTATATGGATTTACATAAAAAAACAGCTCATTATTATAACGCCATGGAGTACAAAATTGAAGCACATAGATTTATGGGCGATATTACGACGCAATCGATCATCGCTTCACTCGAAGGCTGAACTAACGGATGGTTTGCTTTAATGAAAATGTCAGCGACTTCAGAGTAGCTTCCATTTTTCATACATATTATACTTAGGTATCAAAGGTGCCAATGAACTTGTAAACCTATAAGCACAAAATATTGTTTGAATGACAATTACCTACTTGACTAACAGTCTTAAACACATTTTTTTTTTATTGCCCAGACATTGATTTCTTTTTCCAGAAGCAAATGTGCGTATTAATTTTATAAGAATTCACCTAAACTTTTAATCAAGGTACAATAATGAATGAAAGAGAAGATCAGTTATCAAAAACTAATCTTGTCCTCTTAAACTTGTCTACATCATTTAATCGCCTCCGTTTCAAATCATCCAACTTTCCGGCCAGACGGTTAACTTAGCAGCTGTTATCTATCAATAATATATTACTAACTGATAGGTAGAAATCAAGTGAAAGGTCCTGGAATCAGCGTCTAAACTTAGTTCACATACCAACGCATTCCGGGACAGTGAAGACTGTTGGTTTTCAAATTAAGATGGGATGCGCAGATTGTTATTACGTTACAAAGAACGAAGGCATTTTTAGCATCTGTTTCCTACAACTAATTGTGGCATCCCTACAGGGTAGCGTAATAAGAAATTCATTTATGCACAGCTGGTGGTTATTATTATAACATGGCATTCTATTTAAGAACTTATTAGGTCCACTTATGATTGGTATTTGTATAAAGGAAACTTGTACTATAGAGTCAAAGTCGTCAAGTAAAAACCACAACAGTCCATTGTTAGTTTTATTTTTCCGTGAATGCGTCATAATAAGTCACTTGCCCGTTTACCACTTCAAAATTATTCTTTTGTTGCATCCCTGTACAATTAAAGATAGGCACAAGTCTTCTTGCCCTGTATACCGTTTAATTAAACCAGACTTTGTTTGTCACAAGTAGTCATGACATTATAATGTCACATGACTAGTCTTGTGCCGTCTAGGGATAACATGTGGGCCACGACGTAGTTTTACCGTAACATGACAACAACATTATCTTCAGAGACTCTCCGTATCCCAGAGACTGGCACGGGACCAGGCCTAGACGTACTTGGTATTTGGGGCCCCTTCAAGCCAGGCTTTTGAGCTTAGTTGTAGGTCCCGCCACTGGTACTGGGTGCCCTAGGCTGGCAGGGTGCCTATCGTGGTGCATGTCATTGATCCCATGACGTGGCTATAGTGCAAGAGATAGTACGGTTTTTAGTCGTTACGAGGCCGACATACCCCGCGGTCCCAAGTGGCGGACGATCCATGAGGATTTTCCATACTAGAAAAAAAAGGCTGGCAGGTCCCCTAGGCCGGGGCCTTGTAGGCCTATATCCTATCCTACCTACCGCCTATCCGGCACTGACGAAATAATCCGATGATGAAATTGCCCTGGTAGGTACGCAAGACACATGTTTTAAAATCCTTATCACAATATGACTATATTTATGTGCACTGTTATTCTATGATCTAATCTTGTTTTGTAAACCTATATCGATATATTAAGTTGATATAAACATAGCCGATATCATATGAGTAATTTCATGGACGGAACTAGTGATCTTATTATAATTAGTGAACACTTGAAAGTAGTTGCTACCTACATACTTCTGAAAGTTAACACCTAAGAATTGATGTTCTGATTGTACCACGAGATATAAATTCATATGGGCTAAATGAACTGCCTCTTTACTATTTACTAACGAACTGTCCGTAAGGTTTTGCATTCGATTACCAGGTCGAGCAGTAAGTATTATTGGGTTTTTATGAAGTTTTCAGTAGCAGCTTAGAGTTTCGATTTGTGCCTTTTAGTAAGCAAAAGCTCGCCCCTATTACCTACATGGGACCTAAACATTCGGGCGAACTGTGGGTGTACAATAGTACACCTCCGCCTAACCCTTTCGGGAATACAAGAATGACAGTAAAATTTCAGTGACTTTTAATTAATTAAACTTTTATTTGATAACGAAACGGGTTCTAATCTTATCAATTGATCAGAAAAAACATAGATCGCAAAATATTTCTCACTAGAAAGAAACAGAATTAATTTAGTTGGCAACGAATCACCGCTTTAGCGTTTACTTGGCAATCGATAACTTACTATTAGTTACGTAAAGGTCGAATACGAGAACGTAATAACGTAACAGAAATAGTAACGTGTGTTCAATACGAAAGTTCACACCAGCATTACAGAAGCAGCGACATAGTTGTATATTCATTAAATAATATCACGCTGTCTTCCCCGAAAGGTTAAACAAAGGTATACACCCACAGTTGCCGGTATGTTTAGGTCCCATGTGAACGTATTGCCATTATTCGGACACAAATCCCAATATCCGAGGTGCTACTGAGAATTTCATATAAAAATTCAATAGCGTAGCAGTTGCGCTTAGAAGACTATAGGAGTTAACAGTTTGCATATTCAATGTAAGAAAAACGACGGAATAGTTGTACTAGTCAGCTTATTGTGGATAATACCTAAGTATCTTGATATCTTCCTGCTCTCTCTCTGTGTGTCGTTTCCTCATTTCTGGGGGCGTGACCTCCATTCATGATTTTCTCCTGCACAAGGGTCTTCCATTTGTTGCGATCTTTGGCGACGTGAATGGCGTCGTGGATTCCGGTGTTGAGTGTAGTGCGGATTTGGTCTGTCCACCGCATGGGGTTACGCCCTCTAGGCCTCCGTCCTTCGATTTTCCCGGTTATCGTTAGCCTCTCAAGATTGTCAGGGTTTCGCCTTATCCTTCCTATCTTTACATATCTTCCTGCAAGTTGCTTTAAAAAATACTACTATATTATGTCCCGCACAGGCGATAAGGCTGCGCTGTACTAACCGTAACCTCAAACCATGCCAATGCCCGTTACATACCCCAGTTTTGATTCGTCTGAAGTCGTATGACAGTTGTGGCCTTACAATGCAAATGGAGACGGGTTTATTACACTTATTTTTTTACCCAAACTATAAACCCATCTCCTGACATAACTATAACTGTGTAGCGGGCTCTAGATTTTTCTATACAATATAATACTTATTAGAAAAATAATAGGTCAATCGCTTAGCGGCAGAATAATTGGAAATTTCATTTTTATTTTTGGCAACATGATTGTAGGTTTGCGATCGGATCTACGCTACGAGTTGTGGGGTCGATCCCCTCATGAAACGAATATTAATTGTAAATCTACATTTAGTTGTTCCGGATCTGGGTGTTTATGTATGTAGTAATTTGTGTTTGTAAACGATCCACGATACTGGAGAAAGTCTCAGTTGGCGACAATCTTTTTTAAAGAAAAGTAAGTAAAATTATTGGGGTGGTACCACCGCATACGTTCTAGTACCTTTAAAATTCTGTCGCCGACGTAGATAACTGCAGTGGAAATATGCGTTTATTTTAAAGTAAAGAACTGGTGCTAAGAGTGGACATAATGGTTATAAACAGTGCATTTGAACAGCCTTGTTGAATCGTTTGTACCAAGTAAATAACGTATATTGGCTTGTGGATCTAGACCGCAACACGGTCTGAACTTTGTACTAAATATTTCCAATAAGTAGTTACAATTGTTTACCTTTTATTGCTAATACGGTCATATCTATTGTTTGTGGTACGTAATGGACTATTATTTCTGTTTAACATCACATTATTATTGATAAGTGGTCTACTTATTACGTTAACCTACACTAAAATAAAACCACGAGGAAAATCCTGTACCCTGTATCTAAATGCTGATAAATTATATAGATAGATAGAGAGAAGTACTAAGATTTTATGCATGATTAAATAAATTATAATTATTTCTGTAGTTATTAAATCTTTGGACACTTTCATAAGTCAATATTTTATGCTTTTTAACTAGATGGCACAGGCATTTCCTAAGTGACGACCTCTGAGTAGAAACACCGAAACAAACTCAGAGAATCATGGTCTTTTTTAAGTCCATACATTGTACTTACTTAATAGCGAATATGTGATTTGCAATGCAAGACATGTCAGAAATTTTAATTTGAAGAAAGAGCCATAAGTACCGGTTTTCAGTAGACCAGGGCCCCAAGTCTGCTATTTTATCGTGTCAAAATCGTCACTCAATGGCTTCAGAATTGTTGATTTTTGACAGTTTTGTCTACGAAAACTGTCAGTTCATATGTCATTTAGTGTCATTGAACGGCCATTTTGATACAACTGAAATAGCAGAATTGGGCCCCCAGTCCCATATGACGCATGCGTCAGTCATTAGGTAGCTCGATTATTAGATATTAGTACTGAACTTCGTCACTAAATAAATTGTTGTTTACCGATATAAGATTTAGAAAGGAAGATTAAATTTAGAGAAATTTTATCAGTACCTAACTAGCTTCGCACCCGTGGAATTTGGTCTGTCATCACATCCCACGGGAATGGGATAGAAAGTATCCTATGTCCGTCTCCTGGTTCTAAGCTACCTCTCCACCAATTTTCAGACAAATCGGTTCAGCCGTTCTTACGTTATAAATAGTGTAACTAACACGACTTTGTTTTATATATATACTTAGATGCAACGTTACTTATTGATTTTGCAGCTAGACAAAAAAGGTAAGTAAGTGCAATGAACACCAGAAGCGCAATGGCGGAACGTCATCCGGGTCAAAGATTCTATTTCCGGGTCAAAGATTCATTGGACCGAAACTAAAAAGTATGTATATCTTAAGAATACTCTCAAGAATCATAAGAGTATCCTCTCTATCGTGATAATACTTATCTTAAATTATTGGATGCCTACGAAAGTCCTTGGAATATAACCGTTGAAAGCTGACCTTATGAAAATTGATTTCTGTTCAGAAAATATGAGATCATTTTTCCCAAGCCAAGTTGGAAGAAACGAATATAAAACTGTGTAAGATATCTGTGTAAGAACTCTCCAACAGTTCTGGAAATAAGCCAAGCACATAACATATCTCCCCAAAATTGTTGTAGGAGAAAACAGAACTAGCGCTTAGAAATCTTGGAAATATCTGCATTTATTGTGGCCTAAAATTGTGGCAATGATGTTCACGTAGGGAAGTATTACAGATGAAGGTAATAAGTTACAATATATCATTAAAGGATTATATATTGCAACAATGTACTTATTACAATCTATGGGAGCCTCATTCAAATCACTGTGTTCCAAAGTGCGACTAGAAGATAAGAGAGAAGTGGTAAACATGTATGGAAGCTGGTCCTCTTTTGACAGTAATTAGCACATCACTAAAACTATTAAAATAATCGCATAATACATTTAATCAGAATTACCAACACCACATCTGTTAACCCCATACTAAGTACAATAGTGAAGTACCTATCTATAGCGTGACATTGAAAAATATATTTGTACCATAATTTAAAAAAAAAATTACTTACATAAAATATAGCAGCAAACGCACGAGTTACTTTTTTATAAAATAAAAACAAATGTAGTATTAGACAAGCAAACTTAGGTACTTATACGTTGCTTTTATCACTATATGACCTTAGCCTAAGAAGCAAAGGAGGTTAAGTAAAAAAAAGTAAGTCACATAGATATTTGAATTGCAAAGACCGAAAGTCAGAAACTAAAAATGTCCTACCTCAGCGTTCACTACAGTCTGTGACACCAGCACAGGTGGAGATCGGGGTACGACTGATAACACTGGCCACATGTCACGCATATATCATAATAACAATCAATAACTACACATGGGTACATACGACAACATTGTACATTGGACTTTATAATAATTGACGTTAGAATGATCTTAATTGGACTTCCGTTAGCTGGTGCAAATTCAGTCCTGGTTTTCCTACTGTTCATTTCTAGTTTAAATTACTGTTCTGACGTTATTAAAATATTTATGAACATCCCTTTTTAGTTTTGACGTAAATAAAGTTTAAAGTTTTTATGCATGTGTGTATTACTTTAATATGAAGAATACTGAAACTGTATTATGCAACTGCGCCTATCGAAATTTGGATTTCACCCTTGGCCGATTTTAGTATAAATAAGTACTTATAAAATGACTACGATTATATATTCCTTTTTTTTCTTTTTATGCCCTGTTTACGATTAACAATATTAGATATTGCTAATCGTAAACTGCTCGTATCGGATACTAAAATGTTAAAGAAGAAAAATCTATTATGTTGTCTGGCACTGAAATCTAAAAAATAATTAGGTAGTAGTATAGATACCGTGAAAACATTCCTTTGAAAACCTGATTAGCACTGGTAAACGGTTTTTCGTTGTCTAGCTACTTGTAATGAAGTAGTTAAGTAATAGAAAATTAGTTTTAACCGGGACTTATATTAGTGGAACGTAGGTACCTATACAAAAGAGTATATGTTGGCTTTTGGCGCTTCTCCATAAATATCTGTGCTTTTTATCTATATATTACTTAAACATTTCACAATACATGAAATAGACTAATTCTTCATAGACTAGCGACGAGAAGCGCTTGAATTGTCTGGCGTGGCATCCCGTTTTCCAGACAGATAGTCGAGTGGAGTTATCTCCGTGCAAAGGAAAATCATTTAGATTGTTGTAAATGTTTGTGACTTTAAATAGATATAGATACATATAAAAATAATCTAATGAAATGCAGTTATGAGGACTGTGGACAACAAGTGCAGAAAGAAACAAAAGCAAACAATTAATTAAAAAGCCATGAAACAACGCATAAATTTTACAATACTTACAATAGCTTGCCAGATTGCTTATTGTTCTGCGTTTAACACACAGTAAATTAGTAATAATTATAATGATTTAAGTAACACAACACATTAAACGAGGACGTCCATAACCAAAATGAAGCGATGCCGCGGTTAGTATATATTTTTTTAAATCATTGCAAATTGACCGAGCACGCGTAAAAAAATTACATAATGACTTGAAAAATGTATTGAGGTTTTATGTAAAAATACTTTATACACAAACAATCACGCATTTTACTCAAAATCGTTGTATTCGATTTTCGGAACTTGCGGTTCTATGTTCGTCTCAGATTTATAAAGTAAATGATAATACATATATGTACAATCACAGTCTAACCGTGTTTAAATACTGATAATAATGTTTAACTACTTAGATATCTTTATCAATGTTATCGTGGGTGTGCGGACCTCCACGATGGCCAAAGTATCTGAAATAATCATTGAATTATTTCTTATCTTAATTGTATTATTATTGCAGTTACTTCAGTGTAAATCGAGATGTTGAAAGACCGTATATAAGTTGATGAACGGTTTCAATATTTATTTGTATTTTTGTTTTTCCTCTCGGCCGTCGTCGGTCCGGTCGACTGAGAGGAAAAACAATCCCGTTACGTTATCAATACTCATTTCACCACCAAGAAGCCGCTGTAGGATTCAATTAAGAACGAAAGCGGAATACGACATTGCTCGATATATTGATAAGATACATAGGTTCTAATAAAGGATAGATTCAAATGAGCTCCAGTTTGTGTAGAACAAATTTTATTATCATAACATACCATCACGCCTGTATTCCCCGAAGGGTTATGTTTAGAGGCGTAGGTACCCTAGAGGCGGTATGTTTAGGCTTCCTATGTAATAGGGGGCGAGCCTATTGCCATTTAACCGGGCTCAGATCCCAAACTCCGATTTGTTACTGAGAAGTCTTATTGGGTTTTTCTATAACATAGAAAGCAGTCTTAATAAGACTGCTCGACCTGGGAATCGAAATTAGGACCTCTAGTTTAGTAGTTGCGTTAAGACCACTAGGCTTTATGGCTGTTTGTATGTGCCAATAAAAAATCATAATAATAACCAATTGTCAAAGATATCCTGGTTTTGAAAACGAGATCGAACTGTGTTAGCGATCCTTTCTAGTCAGAGTTCGGAATTGTGATCATCAGATTATGGCAATAGACTCAGCGTCGCAGGGGACCCAAAAAAATACCGACGAGCTGTCCAGGTTCATCGTACATTACTTGACCTCTCTTTCTCTGACCTTTAAGAAAATGCCGGCATGATTTATGTTATGTGGCAATGGGGTGAAGTGACGTGTTGTATTATCTGCTTTCCCCATAAAAAGCGTATAAATTAGATAAATGTAGAACAATACCCATATGAAATACTAGCTTCTGCCCGCGACTTCGCCCGCGTAGCGTGATGATATAATATAGCCTATAGCCTTCCTCAATAAATGGGCTATCTAACACTGAAAGAATTTTTCAAATCGGTCCAGTAGTTCCTGAGATTAGCGCGTTCAAGCAAACAAACAAACAAACAAACTCTTCAGCTTTATATATTAGTATATATATAAAAATACTATATATTAGTATATAAATATAAAATTACAGATGCAATAAATAAACGTCATCGCAGTCTTTTAGTAATTAAAATTTAAGATTACTGATAACATACCAAACTGTAGATAAATAAGATAATTTTTATTCACGTGTGTTCTAGATGAATTCGTGCGTGCGAATTTGGTATCACTTGTAAACATTGCAATACAATGCTTGTAGCGTCTTAAATAAAGATTATTATGGCCATTTATGAATATTTTAATGGATCCTGTGATTATGCTGTAAGTAATGTAGGTAATGTTTCAAGGTTTCAACCAATTAGGCGTGAATCATGTTTTGAGAATATAGCTTGCAACTACTCTTGAGAAATGACCCAACTTTTAGGTACGTAATAAATTAACATTATTTGCAAATAAAAATCACCCTGCGATAAATTAATAATACACTGGCCTGCAAAACTAGCTAATAAAATTTTCTATAAAAATATTTTTTTATATAAAATCTCTAACGTTCTTCTATTGTTTAGAAAAAAATAAATTATAAAAGTGTAGTACCTACTTAGTTTATTGACCTATAAGTAGTCTGTTTTAGTAAGAATAGTTGATACAAATCCACGTCGCTGACACTCAAAATGAAAGGTTTATATTTTTTTTAATGCTACGTTTAATTTTCCAGTAGCCCGATTCACGTAATTAAAACCGTAGCGATGTCGCAGCGACTTTTTCGTATTCACATCTGTCAATTGGACCGATTTAGAAGTCGTCCTATTGAAAAATCGTTGAACCGTATTCACACATGATCGCTGAGCGAGAATTGTTCTAAAACGTTGACAGGGACGGTATTCACATAACAAAACGATTTTTGTATTTTTTGTCTTTTCGTATAGAATTATGCTTATATTTCACATCTTATTTACGAATTTTTAGTTTGATTTTATATTAAACAATTTTTGTCATTAATTTTTTACAAAAATCATTCACTATCCCAACACTATTAGTTGTAGTGTGGTGGTATCATTATTTCTCTTCGAACTGTCAAGTTACTGAATACAATTAAAACTCGAAGTATAGGTCGCTCGAGTGGTTTGTAAGTACCTACCTACATCGAAGTATGTCGGCAGCCTTTCGAGGTCATGGATTCGATACGATACAGCTGAATTGATTAGCAGCAGTAGAGTGGGTACCTACCAATTTAATTGTATTTGGATTTTATTACTAGAACCTAGTATTCTACTCGTATTATCTGTGCTAGAACGATAAACCTGTGATAGGGACAGACAAAAATTTTCCTAGTAATTTCTTGCAGTAGGTACCTAGATATTATTATAGTCGAATAGATGGAGGATAATAGTTAACCCAGATTGATTACTCGCTATAATGAGTCATCCGTTTAGACTTTCAATAAAATATCTGAAAGTACCTTATGAAGTAAATACCAATACCCTGAATCTCCAAGCTGCTACTGAGCATTTCAAAAACCCAATAAGATTTTGCTCTACCTGGGTATCGAACCAATGACCTCGTAACAGTTGCGCTCAGGACCACTAGGGTAATGAGGCAGTCTTATAAAGTATTCTATATGATATTTGAGAATTGACTTACATAGTACTAATATCTTGGTGACTTACTTAACTGCAGACTACAAAAGTCTGGGGTGATATTTCTGTTGCTTTTTTATTCATTTCATTTTTGTAGGCCCGTGTGGTTTACACGGGCCTACAAAAAACAACAGTACGGTCTTAGAAAGCGGCTTTTAAATTTTAATACTATTATGTTTTATTCGAAGTTTGAAGTGAAAATATTTAGCCTTGTATTTCGTCATACCCGTCGTTGTCAAACCAATATCTGCTATGTGAAAAAGTATACTTTAGGAATAGGTATGGAATAGAACAGTTCTCCTATAAAATATATGAAGGTGATATTTTTTAAACTATTTTATGAAGTTCTCATGATTCGTCCTGTAGGTACCGATTAGAACCATCTACTAGTAAATATTTTTATAGGAAAAATGGGGTTAGTATAAGTACTGGTATGTAATAGTCATGTAAAAAGTCCACATAGCAGGTTTTGGTTTGATAACGACGATACTCTATTTCTCAAATACGAGTATATGTACTTAGGTACTTATGTTTCAAAACGATTATTATAGCAGTTATCATCGCATTATCGTTTTGACTCATTCCTCGCGTCAGTAATAGCAGTGCAGTCAGTTCACGTTTATATTTATTCGTCATCGAGTTATTCAACTCGATGCACGGTAGCTGGGAATATTCACAAGGTTTGTTTAATACATTTTATTGTTCTCTCGTCGAGTTTAACGAAACATGGACAGGACAGGACAGTGATGGCGGATTCCGCACCGAGGGCCGAATTTAATACTAGTAAAAATAATACTACGTACCTGCTAATAATACTGATCATAAACATGGTGTCCTTCAAGTCCGTTTAAAATCAAATTTCTAAAAAAGTATTTTAGTAATAATATTAGACCATATATTCATTTTTATATTAGCTATCTTAGATTTTTGATTTTTTGGCGCCCTCTCGATGGCCGGGCCACCAGGATGATACTTTCTTGGCTTATGCAAAAATTAAGAAGGCCGTACCTTATCTCACCCGTAAACAAGTCTAGTAAAACTATTTTAACTAAAATCGTATATCATAATGTTATCGAAGCTACACTTAAAATAACTTCACTACAAATTGCGTAGATGGTCTTGGTGGTAAGCAAATAAACAACGTAGTATAACGTAGTTCTGGGTATATTTATTTACGTGGGAGAGCCATGCTTCGGCACGAATGGGCCGGCTCGACCGGAGTGATACCAAGGCCTCACAGAAAACCGGCGTGAAACAACGCTTGCGTTGTGTTTCGCCGAGTGAGTTGAGGTTACCGGAGGCCCAAACCCTTTTAAAGGCGGGCAGCGCACTTGCGACTCCTCTGGTGTTGCGGGTGTCCATGGGCGGCGGTTATCGCTTACCATCAGGTGATCCGTTTGCTGGTTTGCCCCCCTATCCCATAAAAAAAAAAAAAAAAGGAACCCACGCAATTTTCTTAACACAGAAAGGTCGTCTGGAAATAGAATTGACATTGTTAAAACAAAAACCACTTTGTTTTCTTTTATTTTAATCAAAAGTGTATGGTCAGCATTGTTAATTATAGAACTTTTGATTACGACGATGAGACGTATCTATACTAATATAAAAAACTGAAGAGTTTGTTTGTTTGAACGCGCTAATCTCAGGAACAACTGGTCCGCTTTGAAAATTTCTTTCAGTGTTAGATAGCCCATTTATTGAGGTAGGCTATAGGCTATATATCATTACGCTACGCCGACGAAGTCGCGGGCAGAAGCTAGTAATTATATAATTGGACTTAAACTTACACATTTTTTTCCGATTTGGTAATAAAAGAAAACAAAGTTGTTTACGTTTTAGCAATGCCAATTCCATTTCCAGACGACCTTTGAAAATTGCGTGGGTTCCTTTATATAAATCTACCCATAAAAAATAAACATGATCAATTGATAATGTTACTTTATTTGTTTAGGGCTCTAACGAGCACTACACAAATAAACACAGTTACAGTTACAGGGCACCTTATCATACCAAGATACTGTGAGTGTACATTTGTACCTACATCCTTCAGTTTTTTTGCAAGAATATCTATGTATATATCTTCATAGATTTTCCTGTACGAGTTTTCCGCAGATTCATAGCCAGGGGAAGCGGTAGGGTATGCCAGCCTCATACCGAATAAAAACCGCAGTTTCCTTGCCCTATGGATGGGGAAATGCGATTCATGTTCACATTCGCACAAACAATAATATCTTGTAGATATTATAAAGGGACTTAACGACTTGAAATCTAAAAAAACTTACTTAATGCATTCGCAGCAAAGGTCTCTAGATATTTAAAGATTAGTGGAAAGTCAAGAAAATCAATGGAAATTACGATGTAGGTAATCAATGTATACTTACTTAATGGAAATTGAACTAGTGATTCGAATGAAATCGTATAATGAACGTATACAATTTGAATGCAATGCAGTTAATTGAAAAAAAAAATTCTTCATTATATGTACATCATTATCTACATAGTTGCATATACAAGTAGATTGAGGGTTTAAAGGTCACAGTGTGTGGATGCAATAATTAAAAGTATCGATTAATCGTTTTATACCCGGTTTAAGGGAATAAAATAGTCTGTGGTTTCTTCGCAGCCGGAAAATTCACCGTAAATGTTGTAATGGACGTTGTTCCCGGAAAATGCGACTTATATATAAAGACTAAAACCAAACGGTCTATCAATAGTGAGAAACAAAATTATCGCCCAAAAATCTCTTTTGTGAGGGAATTTGTATTAGAATCAGAATTCACAGGATCTCGAGAATCAGGTTTCTCGGTATTTATTTAAGGAATCCAGACTTATGACATGAAAGCAAATTACAACAATTATGCCTTCCTACTACCTTGACCTGAGAATCGAAACCAGGTCTTCACGCTCAGCATAGACTGCAATTGTAATCACAAGATCACCATAAAATGACTATTAATGAATTAAAGCTTAACTCGCTAGCTTAGCCCCTATCCTGCAACAGGAATTATACTGTGAAACAAATCAACTGGAGAATTTTATAGAAACTGCTAGATTTGGGAATCCAATTCAGGACCTGAAGCCTCAACATCAAAATAATGCCGCAGCTCAACTAAAAATAAAACAAAATAAAATACTGACGAATTGACAACCTTTTTGAAGTCGGTTGAAAAAATGAGAATACTCGTTATTCAATATAATGTGGAACCGAACTGTAACAGGAAAGCCAGCAATATTGAATATTGCCCAAACTGAAAATACTCGTTTCCCGTCGATTGTTACGCGGTTTTTGTTATGTTAATTTTACAGTCACACTCATAAACCTCGCACTTA
Organism: Acronicta leporina; assembly: GCA_947256265.1. Classification (NCBI taxonomy): domain Eukaryota; kingdom Metazoa; phylum Arthropoda; class Insecta; order Lepidoptera; family Noctuidae; genus Acronicta; species Acronicta leporina. The sequence goes on from OX366521.1 coordinate 10,708,580, forward strand.
GTTCATGTTTATTTTTAGCTATGCTCAAGATAAGTTATTGTAGTTAAAAATGTAAGACAAAACGGGCTATTTTGTGTTGTCTTTATTGTGGTACCTAATGTAATCAGTACCTAATGGTACAACAACTTACCTATATTAAATTGGAATAATTGGAAGGACAAAATGGAGGACTTTGGCCAGCAGTGTAAAACCTGGGTATTATAAAAACTTAAATGAAGTTCTATTTCAATTTGCTATTATCTATTTGAAATAGAACTATAAGTGCATTCTAAATAGAAATGGGAACAAAAACGTGGTCCATACAGGCCTTAAAGTGAAACATACCAGTTTTACCGATAATTTTATAAATATGACGAGACAGTAATGTTTTGTTAGTATCAATTTTGACTTACAAAGTCGAAGACTCATAATAGCAGCGGTTATATCTACTGACTATGGAATTCCAATTTATCTAATGATTTTAAAATCAAAGTTTTTTGCATCATAATTATAATTATGTACTGGGAGATGCAAGGGCTCTAGGAGTCTGATCATTTTGTACCTAATTACAAATTGTACTATGATATCTAATCAGGTTAGACGTTCATGCCCGCAATGGAAGTGTATGTCGTATGATGAAATTCTAATAGGACTTGTGTGATAATATTTCAAATAGGTACATGGATTCCGATAGGATGCGAACTATATTCATTTAGTGGTATTGTAATTATAATGCGAGCTAATTTGTCATTCATACAACAATAGTGTTTATATTTACATTAGTGTGAGCAGCTACATGATCTCAATCGATATCTATGTGCCAAGTATGGTCATACCTAGTCAATAGGTACTCGATAGAGACTATAAAACAGATTTTAAATTATATTTTTGATCAACGATGCATAATATGCACGTATTTTGCATTTTTCGTCACATAAGTATTACCCACCTATTAGTCAACTGGAAAGAGCAGCAACAGCATTGAAGATAAAAACTAGGTACTTATCGCAATTTGAATTGTATTTCCATTCATCACCTGATAGCAGTCACAATGTAAACATTGAACTTATTACATAAATGACTGTATAATATCGCGGGCGGAGAGAAAATAGCCGAAAGAGACAGGTAGATTAGTAACACGTGGGTTGGTAAGGGAAGGGTATATTTGTGCTTGGCCCAAATTCGCGGTGTAGCAATGAGCCGCGGCGCGAAAGAGCGCGAGGCGAGTGGCGACGAGGATGTTGCGTCCGTCTCACATCGCTACCGAGTTGTGACTATGTACTTCTGACTATTCTATTCAGGCAGGGCAGCTGACGGGCTATTCTCAAGACACCTAAAATTAATCATATCGTGACGTTATCGCAGACGTTTAAAAAACACTGACATTTTTGGTAGAACATTTAGTGTGACTAGCGATATAACGTTCTTTTAGAGTAGCGTCTTTGCAATTAATGTGAATTGGTTTTATCACGAGGCAATGTAACACAAAATAGACATGACTATTAATTCAAAATTATACTTACTATTAAATCAAACATGCATAAATTAAACATTTACCAAGTTCGCCTATTTCATGTCATGCTTATTTATTAGTTTCAGATGAATTGTCCTACATACATGCCGTAATCCTTAGTTTCGACCGCACCAATTCAGTGATAATATTTTACCGTAATGGTTCCGCAACACTACCCCTGCGATTGTCGAATAACCCCACTAACATCTGACGCAAAAGAAAGAACCCAATAATCTATATTGTAAGTGCACAGCTGTTTATACGCATAGCTATCTACTACGTAGTGACGTCATTTCATTCAAGAAACGGGTTTTGCAAATCCTCAATGAAATGTTCTACGTAATGTAGTCGATGTATAACACTAGCGTACGTATTTTAGTCTTTGTGTCGGCTAATTAGAGCCTAATCGGTATTTTTAGCTCGCGCTTTTCTTCCGTTGATAAGACACATAATTCAGAAGTAGTATTAAAATATGTACCAAAATGTGTACTTAGCTAAGTTAGTTACTAATTAGGCTTTTTTTTGGTTACAACACTTCGAACGCTGCTGTTAAACTCATACTTTTATTAATTCAAATTATGATACCGACCTTTCACAGCACAGACTGTGGGGAACAGATGCTGCAAAATATGCTGGTAATTAGCTAGCAGGTAGGTAGGTTCTGTAGGAAACGGTGATTCTGCCGAACCACACCCTGTCAGGGTCGTGGCAAAATTACGAATTCCATGTAATTGACAGTATGTCAAAGGAAGGTAAGCGGTGTTTAGAGTCGGTAAGAGTCACCTCCCGAGGGGGGAGAATTTCACGACAGGACAATTTTACCCATGAGTGCTTGATCCTGATAGGTACGATGTACCAATCCATTATTTAAAAAAGTACTTGTGAGGAATCAAGAAGGAATGAATCATCACGTAATTATAATGTAACAAAATTTTCTCTTTGATCATACTTTTGAAAAAGGAAATGTTCTCCAACAAAATATTTCAGAAATGTTCTCAACGTTGAAAACAAGGCAACACAAAATATCCCGACAAATTTAATGTTTCGCTTTGTTGGATCTTAGATGACAGATTTGGGGCTCTTGAAGCCCTTTCAACGGGAAATCTGTACCGCCCTTCTGATGTTTTTGAAACACCCCTAGCTACCACTAACGAGGTGCTTTTGTTTATAATTGTACCACTTTAATTAAGCGAAACCTGACCCTTGGAAATAATTCGATTACTATAAAGTTCAAATAGGAAACCCGTAAATAAAAGTAGAATGTTCTAGTGTCGTTTACTTAGTTTTTATAGAGAAAAACCCCCAAATCCTACAGGTAACTGAAGATAGAAATTTGTACATTATCACGCCTCTGCCTAACCCTTCAGGGAATACAGGCGTGAATACATACTATGAAATTTTTATTAATTTTGCCGGAAATTTAAGTATGCTAAAAAACACAACAGTTATATCGGTAGTATTTCTGAGTAAGAAATCAAGTCCTGAAAAGCCAAATGCTATCCGGTAAATGTAAGAAAATAATTATCCGAAGAAGTTTATCTGAATTTATCCCAGTCACTATTCCACCACTAGGCTCTTAAGAAGAATTTACTATTCTACCATAGAGCGCCATAGAAAAAATCTCTTAGTCATCCCATCGTGCAGTTTCTTTGTTGCAAAATGTGCAAAATTTAGAATAAGTCAGAAATTTTGAAGTTGAATTAGAGACGTATGACTCGACCTGGCAATCCAAGAACAGGTTATCATGCTTTAAAATCAGAAAATGTAAAAGAGATGAATACTCTGAGGACAATTGCTCTAAAGATCACCAATGCTCTGTTATAACTTATCTACTCGTCATGTATTTCTCTCCAAAAAGGTTATGCAAAATGTTTATGTCCTATCGTGGACTCTGAATAACTGCTTATACTTACTGAGTTATATTTAAACTGTTTTTTTTTAGAATATGCCTCTACGAATCCTTGCAACACATTCCAGTAACTAACTTATATTTTAAATATCTAGAATTCTTTGCCGAAACAGAATATTGGGTCCTGGCAAAGTAGAAATTTCAAATCATTCCGTATAAATATATACCTAATATATCCGTGATAAATTTGTTCAGCCAGAAAGAGACTGAAGTGATGTTCTATATTACAATACAATTATGATATTCTAACATATTTCATTTTAAAAGAAATGCTTCTCAATTGCAGCAAATCGTTATTTTTACAAATTACCTTCCAATTCAGACCCTTGTTTAGTATCCAAGAATAACAATGCTTATATTTCGGCAGAAGGTGCTTTAACTGACTTAGAAGTTTGGGTACCTGAGACACAGGTACTTCAAACCAAATGCCAACCTTACTCAGAGAGAGCCCACCGTTTGTCCATTGTATAGCGCGCCCCGGAATGAATTTTAATCCTATATTCTACCCGATTTCACTAGTATAATATTTCAGTCACACAATTAAAGCACTAAAATAAAATTGTGCGAAGAATCAGCGATCGCTTCGCTTATCATAATATAAATAAAGCCGATTACTGCCAAACGAGCTTTGGAATTCAGTTCGCCAATATAACGTGGTCTTTTTTATTTATGACTCTGATACTGTATATCCAAAGAGCTTGCATATTTTTTATTTATTATGTGATGATTCGAGGTTTTATATTGATCCCATATCTTAAAATGCACATATCTAGATTAATGTTTATAAAAAAAAACTAATCTTAATCTTAGTAAAACCATGTCATTGATATTAAGAGAATGAATGCGTAATTGTATTGAAAGGGAAAGCATTCACTATGTTATCGGTTATAAATTATCTTGTTGTCATGGCCACTGGCTTAAAATATCTTTAATCAGAATGGAGCTAAATTTCAGTGGCATATAATAATAGCGCATTTCTGTTATTCCATTGGATCCAAGTATTCATTTGTCATACTTTAAGACGAAATAAGTAAAAATGCCATAATTATTAAAAATAGCAAATAGTACAGTCAGTACAAATCGTTTATGGAAATATACCCTATTCAGTCAAGTGTAATAGTCTACTAGTTAATGGACTAAATGAGCCATATCGCGGTGCTAACAGCGAATATTGTCACACTGAGCTATTTGAATTCGATAAGATAAAACAGGCACTCTTAGATTATGTTAAAACTCGAAGTAGTATTGGGTGGTATTTTTAGCGTAAATCAATAATTATTAATTTTATCATGGCGTTTAAATATCTTCTTCTATATCTATACTTATAATAAATCTGTAGAGAGGTCAATTCTTTACATGAAATATATCTTGGTACAATTATTCTTCATACTCCTGTGCAGGTTATAGTATACTTTTCATCACGCTACGATCAATAGGAGCAGAGCAGTGAAGGGAAATGTTGGGAAAACGGGAGAAAGTAACTATTCTACGCGGACGAAGTCGCGGGCAGAAGCTAGTAGACAAATAAATACTAAAATGAAGCGGTAATTATTTTGTTTGGGTTAGTTCAACTGCGGTGTAATAGATGGCGTTAGTAGTGTGTTGGATGGAGCACAAAGTATATCGCGTGGTTACAAAAATATCTGGTTTCTCCGTATCGCGCCCGACCGCGCGACCGAGAGCAGAGCACGTTGTGATTATCACAAGTCACAACTCACTGACCTTGGGGCAAAAAGGAGAAACAATTTTAATTCCAACTGCGGTGTTTTTCTTACTCGAGCATACTAATAAAGCGCTGTTCATTCTTAGAAACTTTGTTCCACGATCAAGCGAGTTTTATTAGATGGTCTTGTAGTTTGGTACATTGCGAATAGATTAAATGGGCTACCTACTTGAATAATTAGGTAGGTATTTAGAAATTCTGTCTCAGCAAAGTACATAATCATGTTTGTTTTTTAACCATTGACATGTATAAGGTGTATAGTTTCACTACATTTAAAATTAAGTATTATTACCTACCAACAACTGCTTTTGGCTCGTTAAAGCCTTCATGTCTAGATGAACATTCGAGTAGCTTTCGTCCATTAAAATAATCATTGCTTTTGCTGTCAAACAAATAACAGCTAGGTATCATTCGTGATAATGACATATCAAAAAAATAAATTACATTCGAAAGTACAGGACGGAGTCAGTGATACATTTACGCGCGCTTTCCAGGAACGCGGACAAGTGGGCTGTCAACATACCGCGCGCCGCACGCTGACGCACTCCATTTTAATTCCCGCTATTCAACAACTACCTTAAAACGGTAGTACGTACATCAATATGCGGTGTGTCATATCTGTTTGAATTATGTATTCTTGGTTTATGACCTGATAAAAACAAGAACGACATTTCTTTTTGAGTCTGACCATTTATTCCTGTGCCTGCATTTGTAAGTTATTTTCCATTTGTAAACAAAACAATACTTAAATCGAAAGATACCAAAACAAATAATTTAAATGTTTTTTAATCAGGAAAATGTAAAGTGCACGGTGTCGTATTATTATTTTACTAAACTCGAATTTCCCCGAAGTTTAACGTAGTTAACGAAGTTAATTACATTGTAATTAACTAATTATGGTGGATAATCCCACGATGGTAAAAATATAATTGACACGGGCAAATAAACAAAAAGTGTGGCACCTTATTAATAGAAAAAAAAAAACTTTTTGAGTGTAACAACAATTATTTATTGAAATGAAACTACTTTTTACGGATTTTATCGCGGTATATTGATATTATTTTGTTATAATCGGAAATAAATGTAAGGTAGCTGTTAGTAATTTTAACATCAAGACGTCCAACACCTCAGTCTGCCCGTGACCATGGATGCTGTAAAGGATCCGAAACGTCGGGAAAAAAATAATATCAATATACCGCGATAAAATCCGTAAAAAGTAGTTTCATTTCAATGTCTAATATTCGCGTAAGTGTCAGAAATCAGTATAACAATTATTTATGTTTCCTTTTAGTTAATTACTTTTAAATACGCAATGAAACGGTTTGTAACTTCATGCGCGTATTAATATTAAACAGTCAAGCGTCAAGTTTGTTAGCGTGTTTAAAACATTTGTTTACCGTTTTTTACCTCTTCAATCAACATATTGACATGAAAGTACAAGCTAACTACATACTTCATTACTGTAAGAACGAGTAAGCTTTCAGTTCGGTGTTATACACATTTTGTATATTTTATTCACACACATTTTATTTTCGCCGAGCCCGGTCCCAGCAGGCAGCCAGACCCTTTATCGGATACGGCGGGCATCCCATCCGAATATAAACGATCCCTCGCCTCGGGACGAACGTCGAACCGGGCGCGGCGTTTTGTGCCCTTCGCACTTTTTGTACGCGTAGCCAAACCCTCGAACGCACACTTCTTTTAGGGCCCGTATCCCTGCATTCAACTGGCACCCCATTGAAGCCATATTTTGTTAAAAATATCCCGTCGTAAAGGGCGATACTGTATTATCGTTAAGTCCGTTTGCCTCGCTAAATAATACAGTATACAGGAACAGTTTTGTTATCTACAAATTTGAATTTCGAATACTTTTATGACTTCTGTTCGCAGTATTTTTCTTTTGTTCTTTAAAATTTGGTTTGGCATTTTCGTTCTTTTGTTTTTCATATACTATAATTTAGTACTGTTATTATAATTGGTATTTGCAGGATGATAATATGGCCACTGTCACATTCACATTCCTAAATGCCATATTCATAATGCTACAGACGAAATAAGTTGTTATTGGTTAAGACGTTGTTGTTTACAATTGTCTATCTCGCGACTCGCGAGTGCGCGGGAGCTGATAAATGAAATAATTGTCTGCCATATCATGTGAAATTATCGCTGTATATTAGTGAACATGATGGCTGATGGTTCATTCTTAAATGTAACTTCTGTTATTTGTGTTTAGGTACTATTAAAAAATAGGTACTAATAAAATACTTTTCTTTTTGGAATGGACATAGGCTTTTGATTCAGGGAATCTTAACAACGTAACCGGACTTGGTGGCGAGGCGGCACCGAATGCCTCCAGCCAGGACTAATAAAATCCATTAAGTAGGTACCTAAGTATATATTAAAAAGCTTGAAACCAAGCAGTTAATATTTTTCTTGCACTCATAAACCAATTTTTCACGGAGTGGGTATGTAAAATGTTTTTACGGCGCGGAAAATTGGCAGAATGTATGGAAATCTAATCGCTATTGCAAACGGGATACATTCGTGCTGCACATTAACCGTGAAAAGGCATTTCTAATGCATCGATAGCAAGCAAAAGCAGTGTTTCTACCAACCAGATCCGCTGTAGGTACCTACGCAATATGTGAAGTCCGGGCTAGGGGGAGCAGCTGTCTAATTTGAGACTGCCAGGCAAACAATAGAAGCAGCATTAGAAGGTGCGCTTGCGCTGACTGCGTGCTACTGCATTCCAATGGCATACCGACTGCAATCCAAATCCAGCCCATCTGTAATAAGCGTTAACATGTTTTTGACCAGCCGTTTACCAGATGTTAAAAGACATAACCTTGACTACTTCATTATAGTGGTCTTGAGCGCGGCTGCTACGCTAGAGGACCTAGGTTTGACTCCCAGGTCGAACAAATTATTATAAAAATCATATAACGTGCGATGCCTGCCGGCCTTTTAAAAGGTTTTGGCCCTCCGGTATCGTCACTCACTCGGCGAAACACAACGGAAGCATTGTTTCACGCCGGTTTTCTGTGAGGCCGTGGTATCACTCCGGTCGAGCTGGTCCATTCGTGCTGAAGCATGGCTCTCCCACGGTAACATCTTATAGCGATCAGATAATTAACAATCAGCTTGGTCAAAGACGTTATTGTCCCGTAGATAATATCTCATAGACCTCATGTTTGATTGAAAGGAATCAGATGATTATCCAACCTACTGGAACTACGCTATTGTTCGGGGTGATAAACTTCATTATGCTACAATGTATTTCTATGTTCTTAAAAAATAAAGAATTAATACGAAGGGACCATGGTCCATGTCATGTCCATTCGAACATCCAACCGAAATTACAAAAACTGCATAATCCGTCTTTCTTTCTTCTTGTATTGCTCAGTGTCTGTAAAATGAACTAGGTCATTAATCTTCTGAATATAGCTTTTTTAGGGTTTGGAAAAAAGGACAAAGTGCTTATTGAATTGTAAGCGGCAATAGTCAATGGTGCCAGTTGGCAAGTGAAATATCGTGAGTTCGAACCACAGAATGTGCTTGCTATACTCACGCTTTTTTCCCATAGGTGTAGGCAGAAACTACAAAGCACCACTTCCTACGATTTTTCACTATCATGTTGGGGAAAATAGCATAGACTGCATTAGTAAAAGTGTCAGTATTTTGATACTTCAGTCTACTCGAATCTTGAGTCCAAAAATCACTATTGTAAAATAATACATTTCTACAGTGATTTGAGAGAATGTGTTTAAAAGAATAAGACATTAATCTAGAAAACTATGCATCTGGAAGTTGTGTAGGTAGGCAGTAGTAGTCATTGGAATATACAGTGACGAATGATCCTTTCATAGATTTTATTCCTATAAACGAAGCAGTTAGTCCCGTTTCTTCTTTGCTAAGTAAAAGGTAACAGGACTTGGGCATTTACATTGATTGCCAAAATAGTGCTATTACCGTGGAAATTAAGCGATTGCTACAATCAGCAGCATTTAGCACCAATCTATTGAGATATATCCTCAGAACACTAAAATAGGTTGGAAACTTGTTTCAAATCTTTTAAGGGGTGAACAGTCAGAATTCTAAGCCATTAGTTGTAAACATAATCGCAGAGGTGAGAAAAAAGAAAGGTACCAGGATGACCCCAAAAATTTACCAACTGCGGTAAAAATAGTACAATCATTACCGAAATTTAATGAAATTTGTGTCAACTTTCCAGCTTTAAGCTTCTAATATCAGGGCTATCAGGTACCTCGTCCCATAGTAAAGAGTTAAGTACTTATTCAGTTTAGTAAACCTAATAAACCGGATGAAAAAAGAGAAAGTGTCATTAATAAGATCAATAAATCACACTCCCTATTATCTTCAAAATGTGTAATATTATTTCAGTCATTCATTCAGTTCGCACTCTACACATCTAAAGAATGAAAGAAACAAATGACCACGAGCTTTTAAATAAACAATAATACACCTAAATTAAAGAGGGATCAGAGCACATGGCGATCTATCTTTCAAAACAACAAAGCCGATTGGTGTGACGTTCCACCCCGGTGATATGTACGTCCTACTACCTAAATGCCTTATGTACACCGCTAGTTACTACTTCATGACTACTCCGAGCTCAGTGTGTACTGCAATGCAACGGAAAATATGCGTGTTTACCAAAGTCGTTTCGGTAGAACGGTGTCGTGTGTTGCGTCACGTTTAAGGAAATTGATAGTGCGCCGAGGCCGACGTGACTAACATTATCGTGATTGTGTTCATTTTATGTTCAGTTTTTCAAATTTCAAATTGATATTTAAGTGCAGTGCTGTGATTTAACATCAAAATGGAATTTATTTTTTCTCATCCCATTCCACCCTGTGGGTGGAGGCCAGACAAATGTCCGACGTTCGACACGCCGTGCGACCGACATAACCTTGTGATGTCGAGTAAGTGTATTTTTTGTTACAATCGTACTCAATCTGGTTAGATATTAGGAATGTTCAAGTAAATTTAAGTATTGATTCAATTTCGATATATTATTAGGGCAAATAAAAGTTTTGCAAGCCTTAAATACAGACGAATTAAGCATATTATTTCGAATAATAATATCGAACGTCATTACGAGGTTCACTCTACAAGATGGCGGCGAGTGGGGAGAGGGCGCCCAGTTGGCCAGGTGCTGCCGCCGCGTCGAGTTCGGCGCTATAGCTAAACTAAATACGCAGTGTTGTACATTTAGAACGTTCACAATGGCTACTGCGAAAGACACGTCTACTTTCTTTCTGGAGGCAGATGCAAAAGATTTTGACAGTGTTTTAAAGTTATACCCACAAGCGATTAAACTAAAAGCTGAACTGAAAACAAAGAAACCCGATGAGCTCATAAAATTGGACAACTGGTGAGTACAAACGCCTTTGAAAGGAGAAAATGCGGCCGTGGCGTGTCAATGAACTTGTATTGTGTGTGTATCCGTGCAAACTGATTTGATAGCTACCTCCCTCGCGGACTGCATCTCTAGTCCGCGGACGGCTCATTAAAACCACTGCGTCACGTGGGATCGATGTCAAATTGACACGATCGTTTTTCCTGAAGCCAGTGTGAGGGAAAATATCGCCGCGCTTAGGCGTTATAAAATGGTGGCTGTCCTTTACGTATCATGACTCGTTTTAATGGATTAAAGTTTATGTTTAGGATCGTCCAATTGCTAATTCTTCGCATTCCATTACTAAATAACAGTCTTGATAATGTGTACTCTAATGTTATTGCATGTCTGACTAGCTACTTTGCTAGATATAACAATGCGTTGTTGAGTACAACTTGCAATTCACATCCGTTCAAAATGGTGACTTGCCTTTTAAAGTTGAAGTTGTATTATAAGTATTTCGACTTGTTTGGCAATTATTTGTTAATTTCTATAAAGATACCGTATATCCTACAATGTTTTAGAATATTACTGGTAAATCTTTTTATTATTGAATAAGTTTAACAGGCACAATGAGTCATCATGTACTTCGGTAGGATATTTAACTTTTACGACACAGATCATAAAGTTAGTTTAAAAATACCACATTGTTTTATAAACAATTGTCACTTTGTATGTGATAATTTAATTTGAATCACTTTTTAAACAATTTGTAATAGGTAATAATTTTAAAAAGGTACTTTCCCCGCATCGTAATAGCCTGGTGGAACACGTAAAGGGCCAACAGTTATAGACGGTCCTGTACTCTTGACTGTTCTAATTATTACAAAAAAAAACTTTTAAATGCCGTAATCAGTTTCTTTCTTAAATTTTTCTGTTTTTTTTTTTAATTCTTGAGTAGGTAGGTAGGTACCTACTTACCAACTCATTTTTTATTTTAAAATATATATTACTCAGTATGTAGTTGTTGTTGATAAAAAGTCTAAATATATTTTTATGTGTAAGTTTTTACATAATTATAACTATAAAAATAATAATTAAATTATATCTAAAGAGTTAGACTATGCTTTACATAATAATAACCACGCGATAGTTCGTTATTAATAAAAAGCAACTCATTGCAGTTATATAGTTTTATTGACAAATTAATAAAAAAACGTTGAATAAACGTTTTTTTTTAAACAATAAGTTTAATAAATCAAGTAATCATTATTTTCTATTAGATATTTTTTATCACTAGATTATTTTATCAACAGCAGGAAAATAATGTTTCTTTAATCCAATTTTCAATTTAATATTGCATATAATAATATATTCTTTATTTTATAAATAACACAACAGTATTTTTGCCACAGTATAACTTTTAATTTTTTATTACCTATATGCAGTTAATATTTCAAGAAGTGTCTTCTTTTAATGATTATTTAGGCCAATTTAACGTAATAAACATGTGCTAAACGAATCCAGTAATAAAGCGAACCGTTTCTAGTAATTAGCATTACTACATACATATATATATATTATGTACTTTGACAAATAAAATGTAGCGGGACGAAATGTACTTATTGCTTTTCCCTCGACTGTGTTACCATTAGGTTCTTACAACTCCTTGAAGGGTTGAAGTTCAAATTTCGAATTCGTAATTTCAGTGACAGAATCTAGACACGGCAAAGTCGTAGACGCAGAATACAAAGTATCTTAATTCGATTCTAACGAAATACTCCCGACTAATTTGTACAAATTAATTATAGGTACCAGAATGAACTACCAAAGAAGATTAAATCCAGAGGCAAGGACGCGCATATGATACACGAAGAGCTGGTACAACTCATGAAATGGAAACAAGCGGTCAGTGCAAGTTTAATAACATCCAGCGAAACCCGTTTCAAAACTATCGCATGATTGATAAACTATTAGTTTTTGTGTCAGCTCTGCGCTGAGAAATCAAATGATTGCAAAATAGAGATCCAAATCGTTTCACACATACCTACCTACATGTCTGGAATGAAAATCAGGATATTCGACCATTTTAGTAATCTAAATTCGGCCTTAAGTCGTAAATTTTATGTAATTTGCATTGATAATTATTTATACTGTACCTAGTTACAAAGATTATCTACATTCAAAATTTAATTTCCGGGTTCATTTGTGACTGTAAAATAGGCTTATTGTAGACCAGTCATATAGATACGCTTTACATGTCACGTCCGTCAATCAGGCGCAAGAAGTGCAACCAAACATATTCAAGAGATTTATTAGCACCTTCAATACTCACAAACGACCTATTCAAACTCAACAATGCTGCAATGGCTTGAAGTTTTTCTGTGTTCTATTGCAGAGAGGGAGGTTTTATCCACAATTATCATATCTGATAAAAGTGAACACGCCGAGGGCTGTAATGGCAGAGACGAAGAAGGCCTTCCGAAAGTTGCCCAACATAGAGTCGGCGATGGCGGCGTTAAGTAATTTGAAGGGAGTGGGCACTGCTACGGCGTCAGCGTTGCTTGCGGCGGCCAGCCCAGACATTGCTCCATTCATGGCCGATGAATGTGTACAAGCGATCCCCGAGATGGAAGGAAGCGATTACACTGCCAAGGAATACCTCAATTTTGTAAACCATATAAGGAAAGTCTGTGATAGGTTAAATAAGGTTGGTATACAAAACGTATCTACTTCTACCATGCAGTTTTCTCTACATTTGGCAAAGGGCCCAAGTGCCCTCTTGTAATGTTTTGGCAGTAGACGCTAACGGGTTTCATTTTAAAAGGGACACGTTTTTTTGTAGAAACAATAACGCTTTACATAGCTGCAAGCATTGTCAACGCTAATGTAAGAAACGTGTTTCCTACATAAATAGGTCAATGCTTATGAAGCACAACATACATCGTGACCCAGTAAATAACAGGAAATCCAGTATTTATTCGCATAATTCACTTATATTCAATTTAGAGTTAATCTAGCTTAATTAAATTTTAATCGTATCATACTCCCAAGTTATTATTTTCCTTTTAATATATATTAAGGACGGTTTGCTAAGTCAATTCATATTATTTTTGTAATGTTTTGAATGAATCTTTTTTTTTTAAACTTGATCGTATTTTAGGAACAAAACGGCTGTGGCAACAAGTTTTCGCCACACATGGTGGAGCTGGCGTTATGGACGCACCATATAGTTTCGGACCTGCAGCCCGAGCTGCTGGGCAAGGAGCCCCGGACCGCCGTACCCGCCAACGGGGGCTCACCCCTGCCAAGTGACGAGAGCAACCTCGAACCACCCTCCACTAATGGCAACGGTGAGTATCGACTATCAATCAATTTTACGTGCCATTTTTTTATCTATTATGACGTTCATCGTCAGAATCATAATATCAGTCAACCGAATTTCTCTGCTTCTTCTCCTTCACGTCGGCGAGAGAACTAGTCTGCTCAAGGTTTGAGGGACAGTTATTAATTGTTGATAGGTAACCAAATTGAATAATAAGATCGCTGCACGATTTTCCCAAAAAAAGTCTAACCAACTCATATTAGTGGATGATCCTATGATTATGTGTACTCACAAAAATGGACAATGAGTTATAAAAGATTAGTGTGAAAGTTTGGCACCAGTTACGGAAAAGTTGTGCAGAGTAGTTACGAGGTATAGACTTGCGATGCGTAGGCAATGGGTAAAGAGCATGCAACCAAGAAAGTTGTAAGCATGAAGATAAGGAATGAAGGCAAAGCCGTAGCTAGAAATTAATTTGGGGGGTCGACCTATGAACCAGAGACAAAAATTAATTTCAGGGGTTTAAATTCTGGAATGGAGCGTCTAAGGAACAATATTATGTGTTGTTAGAAGAGGGGAACCAAAGAAAATATGGATGGAATGTGTGAGACGATAGGGCTACATAGTAAGTGAATGATGAGATGACGGCAAATAGAGATGTATGGAAGAAAAAGATATAACCGCGCTGTCACGAAATAAATTAGAATGAGAAAGAAAGAAAGAAAATACTTTTTATTTACGTCGACATGACGCATGAGGGCAGGTAGATGATAATTCTGCAATTGAATTTCGACTCAAATTATCCCTTACCACGTTATCTTTATGTGCAAGACTAATTCACTACCTACTTTAAAGATGTCACCAGACTATCAAGATCTTTCTCACTGGTTCTATCGTTATTTTTTTCCACGGTAAGGTGGCTAGTCGCAACTTCACAACATTATTTTGGGATTTAACCTTATTTGTGGGAAAAGTTACATATAACTTCAAGCGGGGAATTACCCACAGACATTACATGAATCAAAATGTAAAACAATCGAATAAACGCATCAATGCACACTGCATTTAAAAAGCCTGCACCAGTGTCTAGTATAGGTAAGCTAATCTCTCATTGTAAGGTAAGCCTATACAAAGCGAAGTCAGCTTATACTGTAAAATATATGGAGCCTATATTATACCTAACTATAATTAAAATCTCACAATTTTGGCACTCTAATTACTTACAGACAAAGACATCAAAGTTGCAAACGTCAAATAAGTACCAGGAAAAACGATAAAAATCAAGAATTACCTTCAAGTTAAATCTTCACAAAGTATGCAAAAAAATATATACATATTTGGTTCATTTGGATGATTCACTGGCAGATCCTTATCAATTATCATAACGGGACGGAACCTTAACAAATGTATACAACTTAGAAACAGAAACATTACTGTGTAAATATCTGAATATGAGAGTTCATTGTTGTAATTACTTTTGTCATTGTACCGATCGTTGAATCAGCTAATGGTATAATAGCCAAGAGCTCAACTGACATCTAAGTAGGCTCTCATTGGTTGACAAGATCAAGGGATGCTGAAAGCAGTACTGTCAGTCTACAGTCCTGTACACGGCTTTTTTTATGTAGATTACTTTCCATGGAGCCTTGACCGCTGCGCCAATGCGCCAGTATCCTGGATACTGCTCCTGACACCAGTGGGCTACTATTATGAAATTGTTTTTATGTAAATATTAATTACCTAATATGAACATAATATGATCGTATTATGCTCCAATATAGGAATGAAATAAGAAAGGGGAATGGTAATATCAAACCTTAATATATCATAAAAAATACAAAAAGATACTTATTATATCTTATATAATCCAGTAATTTAAGTTGCCTTGCCCTTAATTGAAGCATGTTTAAATGTGGTGTTTTTTCTCAAAGTTGACCGACAAGATCAATTTAAGTCTCATTTTATCTTTAACGGTACGGATTTTTGAGTTCTAAACGAAAAGCTAGGAGCCAGATAGTCTGACCCCTAAAATTCATCATCATTAGCCTATAAAAAGAAAAAAGAAAAATAAATTATTTTTCTTTCTTTTTTCTTTTTCTTTTCTAACAGTCCACTGCTGAACGTCAAAATGAAAAACCGGCCAAGTCCGAGTCGTACTCGGGGAGCCCCCCTTAAATATATATTTTATTTTGTTTTTTAGTATTCGTTGTTATGGCGGCAACAGAAATACATAATTTGTGAATATTTCCACTGTCGCGGTTCTTGAGGTACAGCCTGGTGATAGATAGACGGACGGACAGATAGCGAAGTCTTAGTAATAGGGTCCCGTTTTTACCCTTTGGGTACGGAACCCTAAAAACATAATCTTCAATATTAATCTAGCAATTTTCTAACATAATCTTCTATCTACTAAGTTAATCTACAAATAGGCCTCCACTAATCATACTCATATTATAAACGAGAATGTTCGTGAGGATGTATGGATGTTTGTTACTCTTTCACGCAAAAACGATTGTTTGGATTTTTATGAAACTACAATAACATAGCTCATACATCGGAATAACATAAGCTATAATTCAAAATATTTACGGGGAGGAAGTCGTAAGCGAAAGGTAGCATTAAATGTATTTAAAAAACTGCAAAGTGGTCCACTGATATATTACCCAAACCACCAGATTGTCATTTGTTTTATTTTCGCACTAAAATATATCCTCGTCTATTTTGTTTAAAACTGACAAAACTAAGACGTCTATTGTGTGATCAAAATGCGTTGAAGCACAACATAAGGGCGTATTAACATTAAGCGATGTCCCGCATGTTCTATCTAGCTGATGGCTTTGATAACCGAATGCGGGGCCGACGAACGTGAACGAGGCATAACGATCACGTTTTATGTTATTGCCATTATTCTAGCCACAATCAACAGGGTAAACGAGACGAAAATATGTTGTGTATTAAAGTGTACCTATATCACGTTAGATAACCTGTCACGCAGTTTCCTTGTTCCCTCAGTCATAATGGAACGAATACTAAGCATTTTCTGTTCGCTGTTTAACGACTATTTAAACAGGGAGAGTACCGATATGATATGAGCTGTTATTTCTGTGCTGCTACAGAGGTCTGATGGCAGTCGCTTCGTGTAAAATGCTTATATTTAGCCACATCTGGTTAAACTGGAAGCCGACCCCAACATTAGTTGGAAAAAGGCTCGGAGGATGAAGATGATTTCTGTGCTCATAAATTTAGGTTCCGTGTTCCGTGGGAGAGCCATGCTTCGGCACGAATGGGCTGGCTCGACCGGAGTGATACCACGGCCACACAGAAAACCGGCGTGAAGCAAAACTTACGTTGTGTTTCGCCGAGTGAGTGAGATTACCGGAGACCCAAACTCTTTTAAAGGGCGGGCCACCCGCAATCCTTTTGCGGGTGTCCATGGGCGGCTGTAATCGGTTACCATCAGGTGATCCATCGCTTCGTCTGTGTTCGTAATCACATAAAAAAAGTGTAGATAAACGATCGTTTCAAAGATTACTTTCATTGTTACAGGTAAATTAGCTGCGGATTCAGTGAACGAGGACACGACAACGTCCTGCACAGAGGACTCAATGGACGCGAAAGCTGCGTCCCCCGCGACCCCCGCCACCCCCGCGTCCCCCTCCGACAACTCAGACTCCGCCTTCAGCACGCCGCGCGCTAAACGGTAACTATAATACCACCTATAATTTACATTGCATTGTTTCAACCAGCCGTCCTATCGGTTTTTATGCATACAGTTGTTTCACTATTTTCACGATAACTTGTATCAAATAAGTGTAGGTACTCATTTGTTCCGTTTGTTTGACGCAGGCAAATAGAGGAGGCGAGCTCAGCAGAAGAGAACTCACTGGGTGACTCATCAGACGCGTCCGCGCTACCTATCGCAAAGAAACTTCGAAAAGCTACACACTGACATCCGCGCACTCCCACCAAGCGACCCTCGTGCGCCTATAAATAGCTTTCTAGACTAAAATATTGTACCTAGGTAATTTATTTTTCAATTCCGATTAATTTTAACTTAGTATAAGTTTAAGAGTACCGGTCGATTTTGTAAGTTTTATAGGGTATCGATATTTGGGGCGCGGACCGCATGATCGGGCGCGCTCGGGAGTATGAGATTGTACAATATTTCGATGTGAGTGTATCTTCGGAGTGGCCCACGAGGGGCCTAGCATTAGGTTTCGTTTGTAATAATTTTAACGTTCGAACGTTCGCATCCAGCGTGACATTCCAATAATTGTAACGTTTCGGCGGCGAGGGCGCAGGGCCGTCGCCGCGGAGAGATCCGGACCAGATGCCTTGACGAGGCCGCGAGGCCGCCATTCACACCATTGCCTTATGACACAGTCTGCCCGCAGAGTTTATATGCAACAAGATAATACAAAGGTCGTGTTACCCGGGCGCCGGGCACACGGGCCCACATGTAGTTTTTATTGAACAAATATAAGATATTAATTTTATAATGTCGCATTTTTCATTTTTCCGAATAAAACCAGCATTCCTTATTCCAATATATTTTTTTATTTTTAGGCACATTTTGCTTAACACCTACAGCTCAATTGTTTTTGACAGTGTAATATCGTGTTAAAGTATTAATACTTAAAACTTTAATATTTATTATAATAAAATATCTACACCATATTACACTATCAGCAATGACACAATCTTATAGGGCACTAACACAATCATACACGAACCGCAAAATGTTAGCTCCAACCGCAAAATGCCACCAGTCACTGTAATTGAACCACAAATGTTGTGGCAACCACATCCTGAATTCAATATAAAATGTTCCCACTAATATTTTATCGCACCACACTTTTTATACCGCCGGACATACCTATTACTTGACAGAGATGAGTTTTTATCGAGTGTTAGTGAGGAGCCTCTACGTCTTGCTGTAATTGCGGGTACAAGGTTGCAACCCTAGTGCCGGCCGCCATTCGTCCTGCGAAATCCGGCCTACGAGCGGGTCGCGGTGCTCCTAGAAGTGCATCGAGCACATTCCGTGGAGCCCAAACATCGTTCCCATTCCCCGAAGCCCCATTTCCAGAGCCCACGGGAGATAGAGGCGAATCAGTTGTCGCCCGGATCACAGTAGCACGAGATTCACCTAGAAAGAATAACAATAAACACAATATAACAATTATTCCATAAAAAAATGAGGGAATATTATGTGAGCTCTGATCACAAGCTGTAATTGACATAAATATAGCAATTAATTCAAATAATTATGTATATTTTGTAATACAATTTGAAGGATCTTCATTCCCAATCATTGCTTATTTTAAACTTTTAATTTTATGCGAACTAAGACAACCTACTTAAGCTCTATTACTACTGCAATCTACATACTACTGTAAATACCAAAATAAAAATAACGAAGGTGGAAAAAAAACAAAAAATGACGTACTAACTCCCCGGTGAAAGGCGAGATGGATGCTGACAGTGATGAGAAGTGAGAGGTGCGATCGTCTTGTTAACAAATTACTACGATAATGTGATGTCGATATTGTCTTATTCTCTTGAATAATATTTAAGCATAAATTTTTTATGCATAAATAAAGAAGAAGTGAAATCTCTACTATTATAAAATTGTAAAAAAGCTGTGTCTGTACATTGAAGATATTTAAAAAAATCAAGTGGGTTAGGTAGGGTATATAAACGTCTCCAAACCCAAAAATGTCAGTTTTAAAATTCTTGTCTGTTTGTTACGGGTTGGCGCAAAAACTACTGAATAGATTTTAATTTTGTTATCACTGTCAGAAAGTATGTGCTCCAAATAAAAAACTGGTATACTTCTTATCTCAAATAATTAAACGGAACTTGAGATACAGATTGACATCTCTAAGTATAGAGACCCATACATAGAAGAGGTCACCACTGTTGGTTTTTGAGCTTCAAGTGAGCGAAGCCGCGGGCATAGGCTAGTAAAATATAATTATGTACTGTTGCGATTATATAACTGCGCAGTACAGTGCGGCAAAATTACGGTGCGTGTCTGGATTTAGTTTTCCGAACACCCGCGCAGTTATAATCAATAATTATGTTTGTTGAGCTATTCGAAGCATTCTATTATATTCTATGGGAACATTTATACTCCGAGACCTGGCAGGCCACGGATCAATGGGCTTCTGTATACAATAATGTGAATGTATGGGCATAATTTCGACAGAGCGGGTGGAACTAGCGATGGCTTAGTAGTCATAGCGTCTGGTATATCTAACCAGAAGACGCAGGTTCGAACCTCCACTCCATACCGCAAGTCAAAATGTTTCCTTAACTAAAATTACTTAGGTTAAAGTATTTTTTACCGTCAGAAGGGTGGTTGTTATGTGCGCGGCAGTCGAGCAGCACTCGCAGTAAGGTGCGGTGCTGCGGCCCGGCCGCGTGCGCTCGAACCAAAGCCTCCAGTTCACCCCATACCTGACGCCACTGCTCCTCGCGACGGCTCGAAGACTTGCCCCTATTAAACATACTTTAACATTGAATAATATAGTCGATTCTATTACTGGCTCGATTTTATGGACTAGGGGTAGGGCGGTACAAAATATCGATAATATTTAATATCGATATAACATTATAAATTTATTCGTTTCCCTACATTAACAGAATAGGAATCCTTTAAAGATGCTATAACCAAGTGTGCTTGGTTTTTGAAAACAAGAGTTTCCTAGTTTTTAACGAAAGATTTTTCTTTGTTTTACGAAGAATATAGCGACGAAATTAAGCAATACCTCATGTTAGAAGGCAGCTGTGCTGTCGGGAATTCATGGCGGGACTCCATGCTCAGTAGAGAGAGTAGTACATTCCGGCAAGTATCCACCTCCTCGTCTGTTAATGTCTCCTGTACTACCAGTCGCGTTAACGGCTCCAGTACCTGTCAAACGTTTTTTTGTTGGAGCAAAGACTGCGCAAAACTTGACTTGGTCAGTCATATCACAGGATATCAGAAGCCTAATTGGCAGACATATCCAACGTTGATTTATTCAATTGGCATTACAACGAGCAACAAGCGACATTTACACTGATATTAACATACAATTCACATTGCTACAAATAGAAGCCTTTTCTCAGTCTTCTTGCAATACTTCAAACATTCCAACAGTATCCAGCAAACAGATCCAGTTCATTATTGAACCGGAGAATTGATATGTGTTAATGCCAAATTCAATAAAAATAACGAGTTTTGCTGATAAACTTCTGATCTTGATATAACTTACCGATCCTAAGTTAAATATGAGCGTGGATGATATAGTAAGTGGCCAGTAGGTAGTATGTCGTTGTAAGCGAGCCCGCGCACGAGAGTTTGCGCCCGAGCCACGTAACGGATGGAGTCTATTCTGTTGCATTAGGGCACCAAACTCCTTTATTCTACGGAAAAAAACTTGAGTTTAATGCGAAAATGAGATTTGAGAACAATTAATACATAAACTTACTGTGTATGGAGATATAACATTAACCCTTAACACGCTAAACATGTCGTTGTACGTTTGTGACCTAACAGAATGAATACCATATAAAATTTAGAACCAATCGAAATTTACCTAAAAAAATATTTTTTAAGGCTTCACGGAAAGAGATATTTAGTTATATTTTTTAATAAACCTGCACTTTTTCTCGAATGAAAACGCGATACCTGTAATCGGTGACTCGTCCACCAGCTCCTTCAGACAGAGCTGGCGGGTCGTCATACGTCGTACGGCCGCCAAGGGCGCCGATCCACAACTCCCCACCTTGAGCGGCCAACACGTGCGAAGCAGATCGACCTCCGCCTTTTCTAAAATCATTTTTTTAGAACTAATATAACATAATTTTATATATATACGAAAAGGTTATGATTATCTTAGTACTTAAGAATACCTGGGTACTTCAAGGGTGACCGAACGTCCATTGAGCAAGAAGTTGACGAGACAAGCAGAGGGTCGTGAGGCCACGTCGGCCGGAGTAACGCGCCACAGAGATCCGGAGCACCCGGAGGCGCCGCCCTCCGCCCCACGAGGAGTCCACCACCGGAGCACCACCTGATACATTAATTATATCGTGTGGAATACTCCAATACCGTGTAATTAAAACTACGCTTAATTTTCCTACTATATAAAAAAGTTCAACTATCACAATATGTAATCACATTCCAAATGGAACATGAATCAGTTTGCCAGAAATAAGGAATAAAGTCTGTTCTATTATAAGTAAATTTTTTCATACAAACTCACCGATTCCAACGCTTCAGCAGGCGTTTGCGACGCGCGCAGGCCAGCGTGAGCATCCGCCGCGTGAACTATCTCCACGTCGTAATTAGCACTCGAACTTGCATTTTGTTCTTCCTATAAAATCAAAAGTATTTTATTTTAATACTAGCTGACCCGGCGAACTTCGTACCCCCTAACAGTCGATTCTGAAAATAACGTCACTCAATTGTTTTGCCTTCCCGGAACCCCTCCACTAACACTTAAACTTTATGGTATACTTAGTATTAAAGTTCAAATTGACTTTTAAGTAATATTACGAATCTTTTGTATGGGAATATAGAAGTGTCGTTTTTAGACTTGTTCAGGCAATTTTTTAAATTTTTCCCTCCGTAAGAACGATCCTCGTATTTCAAGGAATATTATAAAAAAAGAATTAGCGAAATCGGTTCAGCTGCTCTCGAGATTTGCGCTTGGCATCACATTTGGCGATTCATTTTTATATTATAGATGAATTTGTTTTGAATTAAGTAACACCAGTCATGCCTCTGTCAAAACAAAGCATTATCGTTTCGGGCAATACATTAAAAATTGCAATTGTGAGATTTGAAATTTGATTTTTAACATACCTTCATAGGGATACCGGTGACAGTGGTAGTGGCCAGTTTATAATGTGGCAACACTAGACGACCTAATAAGTTGGCTAAACCGCCCGCACGTGAGACAATCACTTCTACGCCTATTTGCCCACCTGCAATCTAGAAAGGTTAAAATGTAGTTTTTTTGCAGTAGTCTATTCATCACTGCAGATGATTCTATTTCATGGCTGACGAGGCCTGAGTTTCGAATGCCATTAAAAAGTAAAATATATCTAAGTATCTGTTTTAGCAGCTTATTATTTTCTTGTTACAAACGCGACTATAAACATTTGATGATTTAATCCATACATTTTCACAGCTAAACCACTGAATTAATATTGATGAATTTTGGTATAGAGGTAGATTAGACCTTGGAGACAGACATAGGCTATCTTTTGTCTCGCAAAGTCCTTTGAGATGCGCACGAAACCGTGGGTCAAAGCTAGTTTAATATAATATATATCGTCATTATAATAATAATATGGTGAGTGGCGACACTGCGGTCCTTATTGCCCCAGAGAGTCGGTCAGGGCCTCGTCTCCAGTTTGCCCATATTGGGTAGCTGGAGTGGAAACCCAAGAGCGCCCGCAGGACTTTCAACTCTGTCTTGCCTTAAACGGCTGGCCAGAGGGGGGCTGCCAGAGCTATATGCTTGGGGGTGGAAGTGTCTAATGGCGTAATAGCGGGGAAACCCAATCCGGGTCACTTGGAGACTCGCGACGGTGAAACCGAGGCCGCACCTCTCGACACCCTTAGCCGCTCACGCCGCTGTTGCCGCCTTTTGCCTGTACTGGCAGCTTTTCGGGGGGCCCAGCTAGTGAGTTGGCGAGTCACCGTCTGCCATCCCTAAGGATATTTTTTCGAGGGTCAAAGGCAGACGCCGTTTTCTTCCGGCAATAGAAGTTATCGGTCCACCAAACACCTCACCCATAATCCCATTTTTTTTTCCACATTTTACAATAGTCCTGCACCCGCCCGGAATACTTCATGACTGTACTCCCATAGTACAGTTGTGAAGTGTCCCGGGTGTATGCCCCATCCCATATTAGATCAAAGCTCTCCAAGGGGCCTCTGCGCGTTGGACCTGTGTCCCCCCGCACGCCTTCCAAAGTACCGGATGTCTTCCTCACTGGAGGCATGCCGTGATACCCAAAAGGAGATACAAATAATAATAATAAATATTCTCGGACATTTTTACACAGCACCATCTAGTCCCAAACTAAGCAGAGCTTGTACTATGGGTACTAGACAATGGATATAATACTTATATACTTTTTTTTTTTTTGTAAATACATACTTATAATACATAAGAAACACCCAGACGAACACAAACATTTATATTCATCACATAAATTTTTGTGTCCTGTGGGAATCGAACCCACGACCTCATGGTCAGCAGTCCGGTACTCGAACCACTAAACCACAGAGGTCGTCATTACATGTTATGATGTTACATCAATCGGCTTGTAATACCAATATTATAAGGACATTGATTAAAATAAAACTGAAACGTACCTCTGTAAGCGGTTGATTAGTAACCCTAGTCTCAACATTCTCTGGTGTAACATTTATTATAACTAGATGACAGTAATGTACTACGAGAGTTCTGGAAGTGAAAACATCATTTAATTACACACTACTATAAAATAAAAACCAACTGTCAAAGAACCATGTCATACTAAATTACTTACTGTGGTGTTGTGCTAGTAGATTCTGAGGTACTAGCTGGCTGAGCTAAGGATGCCTTCTTATTTATTTGAATAATGGTGTTTTGAGCTATGTCCTTGAGATTGTTTATAGAATCATTATCTCTGGCACTTGTAATACAAATTACACGGCCTCTGGAAACAGAATAAAATTAATTGAAATGTCATGCTCACCATACTGGTCATGCTCCTAGCAAAATATGTTGGTGTCAGCTTCCATTCTAACCAAATGCAAAGACTATAACCTGTATATCAGTATTCTACACGAAACAACAACAGTAAACTATTAGCCTCATGGTACTAAGTACCACAGCCACCTGATATCCAGGTCAACCAGTGTCATTGGATTTTTTTATAAAACTTGCAGTTTAAACTTCTTTGAGTATGAGCCTGGCACCTTGAATAGAAACTTTTGGGGAATACAGGTGTGATGGTATGTTATGTATGATTATGTTCTATGTTTAAACAGCATTTAAAAAAATGGTCAATAGTAACATTTGATTGATATCTTTTAGCATTTTCTATGCTAAGATTATAAAGGTATTTTAAATACAAATAGTGAAGGAAAAATTCGACTTGCGGGCAGGATTCGAACCTGCGTCTTTTGGTTAGGTAGGACTCTGTTTGATTGAATAATAAAACATGATTTCTCAGATACCACCCCCTAAGAAAACATTGTCTTTGGGGAAAAGGATTATATCTCTGACCCACATTTTCGAATCTTAAATCAGTTGTTTTTTTTACCAAATGATATTTACCGATTTTGGAAGTGCCTCTCAGCAGGTCTAGCAGTCTGTGCAGGCGAGGATTCAGCGAGTGCTTCAATAGCCGCCACTAACCCCTCGACATCACCGCCCGCACCTCGGCGCACGGGCCCCACCACACATAGACCATTCAGCAGCTAAGACACAAATCTGAGATTAATTTTATAAGTATGTACAGAAAACAGTGAAGAGAAAAAATGTGCACTTGGCACAGGACAAAATGGGAGCCAGTGCAGGTGGTCAATATTATTCACTTTTTTCCTCTTTTTATCTGCCAGATTCTAACAATTACGCAATGATGCAACTAGGTAAGTTTATTTCTCGCAACTTCATGACAAGGCACATATTGTGTTGTCTAAAATATGCAACTTACATTATGATAACAGAGTGGCATGAATAACAAAATAAATTGCAAGTACTTATGTATGTAAAAATCTTCTATGAGGAGAAAGAATGATATCCCTTATTTTTCTTGGTGGAAAGAAGTATACATTAAAATAATACCACATACCTTTTTAGTTTATTTATCAAGATGTAGTTTTAAGTTAGCACATACATTCTAAATACTTACATGAACTCTTTACCGCTTCTTAAAGTGCACCCATCAAATTCAAAGTGTTCTCATCTAATTTTACTACTGTATTAATGATATGATATGTGCACATAATGAGATATTGATTATAATTATATTTATTGACATAAAGTAATAGGATGAAATATCTCAATACTTGGTACACATGTACCTATGTAAGTATGTTTGCAGCAACAAAATAAAATTGAATAAGCTTAATATACTTACATGAGTTAAATTTTGTTGTGATGGTACCCATGTGTTTAACATATGTGCAGTATTATCACTCACAACAAACCGCACCTGAAAGATAATAGTTTTGTTCTATGTGAGAAACAAGATATCACCAGTGCGAGTTAGTCTCACATTGGGGATTCATCATGTACAGGGTGGAAAGTATGAATCATCCTCTGACATAAATTACCCCAAATATTATACATTTATCAAAACAATCAGTTCAGTTCACAACAGGGAACTACTATGTCAAGATTATCTTCATCATTAGAATGACATAAAAGGCGCAAAAAGCATTGTTTGTCCACAACTGACAGTGGTTAGAGAGTGGCCTCATGTTAGCAAGTTCATTATTAACTAAGAGTTTTCTATAAAAATAAACAAGCTTGGAAAGACAGAAAAGCAAGAAGGTGATCCTTACTAGTTTTCCTTCAGGAAATAAGTCCCATACTATCCGGCAATATTCAACAGCCGCTTCCACACTGCAAGTCCATAAGGACTTGCAGATTGGTGGTACTGGATGATATCCCCGGTTCTTTGGGACATCGAACTCTATCGGACTATCTGATGATATACCGAAGTAAGGTGTATGATCCAAAACAAATATCGTCTTGTGGTTTATAGGGAACATGATTAAGTTTTCACTTTGAATGAGATAAATTACATTTATTAACAACAAGCAGAAATACAATTATTTTGAAGTTCTCATTACATATCATTTCCGAAGAACGAATTTCTGGCCCGAATCGATCAAATGATCAAATCGAAGAAATGTCTATCACAAGTCAGTGTCAGTGTCAAGCTGTCAACCCACTCGCAATCAAGCAAGCAACACTCGCATCCTATTCTACCTGAGATCCTACGCATCTCTTATTAGTCTGTGGACAAACAATAGGCAAGACACTAAGGATGGTAGAGAAAGAAAGAGAGACAGAAGAAAGAAAGTGAGTAGAAAGTACAATAAAAAAGTGTAGAAGAAAGGAAACTGTTTCTATCTATATGAAAAGTGGCGATCGAAATGCAGTAAATTAGGGTGACGCTACACACACAGATAAACACAGGTGAATTAAAAAAACGCCTAAAGTTATTAGAATAGAATAGCGAAATAAACATGGACAGAAGAACTTCCATTTGTTTGTGAAGCTCTTTTAAAAATAAGCTTATGATAGGTTATATAATGTGATCACTTATTTGGCACAACCACGCAAACTTTGCTCATTATTGTCAATTATTTGAAAAAAGTTTTAGGCGAACATCAGACGAACTTGCAGTCAAGTGTAAGCCTATCAGGTATAAAAAACATATCTTTTAGATAACTTGGCACCCGTCCATACTCGTCACATGTTTGTTAACTTCAATGCATCAACAACTGCTACATTAATTCGTACCCATTTTACATTTTACATTTTATCGACGTGTTCCCCATCTGGGAGGTAACGCCATGTAACTCTACATTTTAGTTTTACTCATCATTTTGCAACTGTTCCCGGTACTAGATTACATTACCTACCTAGATTACATTACCCTGCCGTCTTTCTGCTGTGGATTAACTATTCATACCCTGTTGCTACTATAGCGCCATTCTGGAGGGATTTGGAAAACACCTAAAGTTATTTGACTATGTAAAATAGCGAAATAAACAAGGACAGACGAAATTCCGAATCATCCTTTCCTATAAAATTTATTGGTGTTTTTGAGTGTATGTATGTAAGGCTGATAGTTTACCTGAGCCCGTAAAATTCAAATTACAATTGGTTTTTCGTAATTTGTAGTTCTATAACACATTCTAGATTCATAGCTGTAGTAATTGCGCCATTAGCTATACAATATTCCCAAGTGAGAATTAAACCTTTGCTTATAAATCGATATTGTAGCTAAAAGTAGTGTCAACCGTCAATTTTGGCCGTTGGCAGTTGGCACAGTTTTAGGCAAGTTTTTGGCTTGTTATGAATTTTTAAGCCAAGGTTTTAGTTCTGAGTTGTGGATGTTGTATAGATAATGTCACAATTACTATTGCTATGAATCTAAAATTTGTTGTATGTAGACTTACAAATTTCAAAAAACTGATTGAAATTTGAATTTGGCTGTTTCAGGAGGTACATAGGTATTCCGTGTAGACGGTATATACCTATAGAAAGTATTTTATTATTTATTACTTAGGTTAATTTCACTTTTATTACAATTAATAAATAAATGTACATACTACTAAAAATAACTAACGAATTATTACCAATAACCGAAATTCTCCAAATCGTGTACATCACTATAGTGAATGTGAGAGAATGATAAAATGGTGCATTCGTCGATCAAACCGGGCCACACATCCGAAGCTAGAAATTAAATTATCATCCACCATTTTGTTTATTTTCGCGAAAATAAGTCTTTTCCCGGATAAGTTGAAGAATATTCCTGTTTTACCGCTATACGCTACAGTGATCTACTTAGTCTGGCAATGATTATAAGATTAGGAATGTGGTATTAGCGTTCCTACCTATTATCGGACTCTTGTGTTGAAATTTGCAGACATCGGCCGCGCCGCTAGTAAACACTTTGAAAATTAACAGCATATCGTTGAAGAAAAGCAGAAACCAAAACACGCAGTTCACCCGAGTTGATGAGAAAAGTTCGGATTATCACCAAGTTCAAAGGGAGGAATCCCCTAGCGTTAGAGGTATGTGAAGTGCAGTAATCGGACGTCACAAGTGTGAATAAGCTGTGTTAAAATGCAGTCTGTTCTTATAGTGGACTATTTGTTCAGGAAATAACCAAGAGTAGTGGGCGAGAGTCCCCCGTGGCGCGCCCGGCTAACATGAACCACACGCCTGCCCCGGACAGGCAGCAGCAGCACGACTCTAATGTGAACCAGGTTGAGGAGATGGAGACTCAAGATGGTTAGTGATATACCTCTAATTACATTGTAATCACAGTTTCACCAGCTCATTGTCCAGGTAAACTCAAAACCACATTGGTTGGAATCAATATCATCCATGTTAGTTTAAAAAGTGCTTATTCAGTGAATTTTCAAATGCTATACAACATAATTGTATAACCAGATTACCCGTCATAACCTCAAATTGTATTCATTATCAATGTCATTTATTTGTTGTTTTTTTGCTAATAATGATATATAGTCATTGTATTGTAAAACTGTGATAAAAATGTCTGGTAGACTGTTTGCATTAGATTTGGAGAGGTGCTTTCTTTGTTCCAAAAGTGCAAGTCGCTGTCTTGAGAATGAAACTAAAATATCTAATTATAGAACATCTGTCTTGTATGAATCTTTGATTAGTATTTACTATTGAATAATGTTCTATGTTAATTAAATTATAGCTTTTGTTTATCATTGAGTCTAAATATATCTTAGTATATTGCTTTCTTGGTGCATTTGTATCTGTGTGCATTTCAAATGTTAATTTCTGACCTTTATGTGCTCATGTGCAAATGTGCAACCTTGCTTAATGTAAACAAAGCTTCATGTCAAAATTTTTGGTATCCAGTTTGCTGGAATGTGTGAACATTATTCATATTTGTCTTTAATGCTTCATAATATTTTAAATATCACTGTTAGAAAAGCATTCAAGCAAATAGTAAGAATGAATAAGATATTTTAAATTTCCTGGCTGATATAAACATAAAAAATATTTGCATGCCAACTAGCCTCATCAATTCCAATTATATTTGAAACTATTAGCTA
Source organism: Acronicta leporina (assembly GCA_947256265.1). Classification (NCBI taxonomy): domain Eukaryota; kingdom Metazoa; phylum Arthropoda; class Insecta; order Lepidoptera; family Noctuidae; genus Acronicta; species Acronicta leporina. The sequence goes on from OX366521.1 coordinate 10,738,220, forward strand.
CCACTACTACTACTTACCACCTTTTATTGTTTCAGAAAAGTTGTTAAATAATTGTTGCATAATCAAGCATTTAATCAAATCAACAACTAATGTAATTGAAAAAAAAACATAATTAAACTTATAATCATCTTTTCAATTGATAAGGCTAGAACCTGCCAAATGCAAACTAAGTACATTTATCCTTAACTTAATTTATTTTAAAAGTGTGTCCATGGAGTTTCTTGCCGGATTCCTCTCCATAGGATCAACCTTTTGGAACCATGCAATTAGAATCAAAACGTTTCATAAACACTTGTAAAAGCTTACTTGAAATAAAAACATTTGAACTTGGGAACATTCAAATTGTGACATTATGTTTTGTAGACAGTACTTCATCAACCCATTCAGTATCCCATACATTATAGACACAATCCAAAATCATTTGACTCGATCTATTACAGGCATTGCTGAATTAATTTCACAATCTGCTAAATCAAAAACAATCCTTGGAGCCATATGAAATTGATGATTATCCAAATACATTTCAGAATTTTAGGCTATGCTCTAAATAAATTAATGTTCAATAAATTTCTAAGGAGTTCATTAAATGAAAACACCTGGTTGTACTGAATGTTTTTTCTTTAAATGTTGTGTCAAATTGACAATAACTATCAAAATTAATATCTGTAAAACAATGGACAGATTTGTTTCTCCTGCAGCTGTAGTTGTCTATTTTAATTTTTAAGATTACTTTAGTGAGTTATAAATCTTATAGTGGTAACATGTATATTTGAAGTCTATCTGTGCCACAAAAATAATAACTTCTCAAAAAACTAGATCTAAAAATACCTACATCTGTTTTGGTTGACCTATCAAATGTAATAATTTGACCCTGGTGGTTTACAGAAATACTTACACATCATTTTTGATGTTATAGATTAGATTTCATATCTTACATGATACAATGTCACACATTGCATGATTCATGTGTTGAATTGGAGTTTAGAAATAAAGTTATTGAAAATATGTTTTGCAGTGGAGACTGTAGACACTGTTACTGACAAGACCTGGGAGGACGATCTTATGAAAGGACCCAACGGAGAGGTAGTCATGAGTGAGGTTATGAAGAATCAGGAGACCACATCTTCAGATATGCCAGTGAGTTGCACAGTCAATGAGGAATTATCTCATTATTATTAGTTACATATAAAGTTGAAATTGTACCGTCTGCTGCATTTTTTGCACCTTAAGGAAGTTAGATAATTTCCTAAAGATATGATAAACACATTATCTACCCACTGTATAACAGGTACATACAGTCATGCATATATCATTTCTTTAACTTTATTAAAAAGATTTATTAAAAAAACCTATGGCTACTATTCTTTAAATTCTTAATTAATTAAATTCACTTTTGCTTTGTTTATTTACAAACATTTTCCAATAATTCAATACCTAGTAGATCAACACAGTGTTGTTGAAGCTATTTCACTTGAATTAATACCAAATTTCTGAGTGAAGGAGATAGAATTTGAATAAAAAATTACCTATCTATCAGCAGTTTGATAAAGTAGTGATTGGTTCCTTATTTATCAGATAACTCGTAGTCTCACGAAAAGGAAATAAATAAACCTACAACTTGGTTTGTTATCATTATAAATGCTGTAAAGGTTGTAGTCTGCAGTGTTTACCTAAATGGTTTTTATTTTGTAAACATACTTTATACTTCAACTTTTTTCATGTAAATATATAGATTTGATCAAAATTCATAGTTAATAGAATTACAGAAAATTTAGAGATGTTTTCAATCCACAGCTGGCTTGTCTTGATACCGAAATGGAGGATGACGAGGCGCGCTCAGAGGCGACATTTCGTTTCAACGTACAGAACTTTAGGAATCTAAAGGATTCTGTATTGTCGCCGCCATGCTATGTTCGGAATCTACCATGGAAGATCATGGTCATGCCCCGACAAGCTCCGTCCCCAGACCGCCAACAACAGAAGTCTCTAGGTTTCTTCCTTCAGTGTAATGGTGAAAGTGAGTCTTCAAGTTGGTCATGCTATGCTATGGCAGAGTTAAGACTCATTTCCCACAAGCCAGAAACCGAGCCTTTCTTCAGGAAGATTCAACATTTGTTTTATAGGTTTGTATGATACTTAAAATTAAATTTTGATCTCTACAAACATTTTGTTACAAACTTTACACAATGTTTTGAAGTTGTACATAAAATTTGAAAAAGTTCTTCAGGCAAGTTTCAAAGTTCACATGCAAGGCCCTGAAAAAAGTTTTTATATCATTTTCATGTAATGTCCCCAGTAAAGAGAATGACTGGGGTTTTTCCCACTTCATGGCATGGAACGACGTGTTGGATCCCGAAAAGGGTTACATTAAGGACGATTCAATTACGTTGGAAGTGCATGTGACTGCCGAAGCGCCACACGGCGTTTCTTGGGATTCAAAGAAACATACCGGCTATGTGGGTAAGTGTTGACGGCGTAAGAGTATTTATGCCTTTACTGACATTGCAAACTCCAGGCCTAGGTGACTTGCCTACGACTGAGCATTATTGTGGGGATCTTTAAAAGTGGTTACAAAGTCAACAGTACAAAAATAGATGGTAGCTCTTCTGGGGAAGGTTGATTCCTACTGACCAAAAAACGTATGTTGGTTGGGGCCATAGGGTGTAGGAGGATGCATTTCTTACACAACCTCGACATACTTATTTAATTAATAACATGCAGTTCCGTAATTTTCATAACATTACAACCTTCGAATTAATGCAAGTTTCTAATAAAATAATTGGTGTTTATGCCTAGGTCTCAAGAATCAAGGCGCGACGTGTTACATGAACTCCTTGTTACAAACACTGTATTTTACAAATCAATTACGTAAGGCTGTTTACAAGATGCCGACAGAATCTGACGATAGCACCAGGTACGTTGTTGCTTTTATAACTTTAGAAGTTGAAATTGGTCTACACATTTATATTCATTTATGTGTCGTAATAAGGTAATTAGATATTATTTTTACAAAATTATTTTTTAACTCTTGTTTTTATTCGTAGGTCTGTTGCATTGGCACTGCAAAGAGTTTTCTATGAGTTACAATTCTCTGATAAACCAGTTGGTACAAAGAAACTTACCAAGAGTTTTGGTTGGGAGACTCTTGATTCCTTTATGCAGCATGATGTCCAAGAGTTTCTTAGGGTATGTTTTTGTAGTGATGTTGGTAGATTACTTTGTAGTGTTTGAATTCATACATAAAACTAAAAAAATTACATTCTCCATTCAACAGTACTTGTAGTACAGTATATACTCTTTGAAACCGCAACCAAAATATAAGTGACTCATTTTACAGGTACTTCTTGATAAATTGGAGAGTAAAATGAAGGGTACATGTGTAGAAGGAACAGTGCCTCGCCTGTTTGAGGGCAAAATGACGTCTTATATAAAGTGTAAGAACGTTAACGTGTCCAGTACGCGCGTTGAAACGTTCTACGACATACAGCTCAACATTAAAGGGAAGAAGAACAGTGAGTACTGAACTTAAACCCATCATAATGTTTGTAAAGAAAAGGAACCCTAGCCATAATAAACTCCTCAAATAATGTAGCAAGTCCTTTATTCATGGTACTTTTTTCCAGTTGACGAGTCATTCAAAGACTACATTAGTACGGAGACTTTAGACGGTGAAAACAAGTACGACGCAGGGGAACATGGTCTCCAGGAGGCTGAAAAGGGAGTTATCTTTGCTTCCTTCCCGCCTGTTCTTCATTTACACCTCATGAGATTCCAATACGACCCTATTACGGATAGCTCCGTTAAGTTTAATGATAGGTAAGACTACAGAATGCTGAATTAGCTCTTGTGCCAAATATTAGACATTATTGATGATGCATGATGAATTGACTTAAATTATTGTAGTTTGCAATCCAACACTTGCTGGCTATCAATTTATTGATTATGATAAAGACGAAAAACTTAGTGCCAACCAGTTTACTGCAAGTTTTAATTGAAGCTGTAAAATATAAAATATGTAAAATATTTATTTGATAGGTTTGAATTCTATGAGCACATTAACTTGGACGCGTATCTTCAAGAAAAGCCGGAGACACCAGCTGACTACACGCTGCACGCGGTGCTAGTACACTCGGGAGATAACCATGGGGGGCATTATGTGGTCTTCATCAACCCTAAGGGCGATGGGAAGGTGAGCAGTTAGGGAAATCCATATATATATTTAAAATGCGCAATATCGCAAATTGAAGATTTATTTTGATTTTATATTTTATAATACAGCACATAAATAATGACTATGTGTAAAAATTCTTTCGCCATTGTTGTGGGCAAATTCGAACCAATAGAGTCAGATTATTATGTAAGGTTTCATGCAACCTGTAGTTACCATTTCACCATGTCCTAGCAAAAACATGTAAACTGAAAGTTTTTACACATGTAAACTGAAAGTTCTCCTAAAAGACTTTAATTAAAAGGATTTGAGGATTGCCATTGCACAATACACGAAGTCGTCCTCTTGCATCAAGTAAACGTTATTTGTGTCTTAGTGGTGCAAGTTCGACGACGACGTAGTGTCACGCTGCACGAAGCAGGAGGCCATCGAGTACAACTACGGAGGGCACGACGAGGACATGGCGTTGACCGTGCGCCATTGCACCAATGCTTACATGTTGGTCTATATTAGGTGAGTACAATACAACAAGTACAATTGGCAAAACAGTTAGGTGTACACCTGTACAGGCAACCGACTGCATTAAGGATTTGTGCTAATATTTATATAAACCACATTTCTGTACGTGTTTGTCGATGAACTTCTCCTAAATGGCTGATCCATTTTGATGTAATTTTTTGTATGAGTAGTTACCTAGATGGTTTAGATTCACAATTGAGCACGGTGGCTGGTGGCTGAGTTTACGAAGGCGACTGCTCACTGGTCGCTGCTAGCTTATAACATGTTTATAAAATATATACAATTAGTGTCACAATTCAAATTTAGATCTGTAATCCTGAATATCTCTTGCGTTAAATGTGATTATTTTAAAAAATGGTTCCTGTAATTATTAGGCTAACATATTGTTGAAATCATGAGTAATAAATTCTTTATAGATCCCGATTGGTGTATTTTGAGATAAGAAATGCATAAATATATTTTAAAGGTAGTTTACAAACCATTTCTACCACTTTAGATTGACAGATGATCATACTAGTGATTAAAATGCTTTGAAGGACAAAGTGCTGTGTTTAGGAGTCAGTTTGTTCGAATTTGTATTTATTTTGGCCTTTTTATTTCCAGGGATTCACAGTTGAAGACTGTCTTGCAAGAGGTCACTCAAGCTGACATCCCAACAGAGCTTAGTGAGAGACTTGCTGAGGAAAAGAGAATTGAAACTGTAAGTAACATGAGATGAAACATATAATCTCAATCAGATTATATTTCCATAGAGTCATAAGTAAAAATATACATACACTAGCTTTTGCCCGCGGCTTCGCTCACATGAAGCTATATTAGGGTGAAAACGAATCCCAAAAATATTTTTATCAATAACCAACAGTGATGATCTCTTCTTTGTATGGGTCTGTATACATCAGAGAGGTCAAGCTGTATCTTAGGATCCATTCAGATAATTGAGATAAGTTCACTAGTTTTTAAATTGGAGGATATACTTTCTAACAGTGATAGCAAAATTAAAATATATTTAGTAGTTTTTACACAGACCCGTTACGAACAAAGAGACAAGAATTTAAAAAATCACATTTTTGGATTCAGAGACATTTATATGCCCTAACACACTTGTTTTTTTTAAATATCTTTAATGTATAGACACAGCTTTTTTACGATTTTATAATAGCAGAGCTGATATATAGATATATTTTACAATAGTAAATATTTATGATAGACTGATAAACTCATACTTACATACAACTCCTTTTTCGTAGTCGGATAAAAAATCAGTATCGCCTAATGTTAAGCGACACTGCGATCTACGATGGAGCGTGCTTGCCTTGAAACCGATTACATTCCCTTATAATTTATGAAAATCTGTTAGTTTATTTTCTGTATAAATTATATATTATTCTTGAAATATAAAAAGATGGATAGACTGTGATAGATAATATGGGCTATGAAAGCGATGTCGGCTGGTAGAGAAACACATATTTCGTCGCCTCCAAGTAACTGGGGATGCAGGCAGGAGGATCGTGATTTTTTTTTAAACAATCTTAGAACAAACATTTCCCAACAGATCCGTCGCAAAGAGCGCAACGAAGCTCACCTGTACATGAACGTGAACGTGGTGTTAGAGGAGGCGTTCGACGGTCACCAGGGCAATGACCTGTACGACCCCGAGCGCGCGCACTACCGCGTGTTCCGCGTGCGCAAGCAGGCCACCGTCGCAGAGCTCATGGAGATGTTAGCCGACAACTTCAAGTACCCACTCAAACAGCTCAGGCCGTGGCCTTTCAGCGCTCGCTCTAATCAGGTAAGCAAGTTAACATTTTTGTCTTGTATTGCCTTTTTTATGGGATAGGGGAGCAAATGAGCAGACGGATCACCTGATGGTAAGCGATAACGGCCGCCCACGGATAACATCCGCAATACCAGAGCAGTCACAAGTGCGTTGTCCTCCTTTTAAAAGGTTTGGGCCTCCGGTCACCTCACTCACTCGGCGAATCACAACGCAAGCGTTGCTTCACGCCGGTTTTCTGTGAGGCCGTGGTATCACTCCGGTCGAACCGGCCCATTCGTGCAGAGGTGTACTGATTTACATCCACAATTTGCCGGTATGCTTGGTCCCATGTAATAGGGGGCGAGCCTATTGCCATTCACCAGGCACAACAGACTCCGAGATGCTAATAAAAATAGAATAGAAAAACCCAATAGTACTGCTAGACCTGGGAATCGAACCCAGGACCTCTAACATTGCGGACGCACTTTGAGACCTTTAGAATAATGAGGCAGACCATTAGTGCACTGATTGATAAACTCGCAATTTACTTACCGGCAAGTTTAATAGTTTTGCGTTTTGGAAGACTCGTATTCCGTCGGTCTAGGGATGATTTTTGAGTGCAATTATATATCTTGAAGTTTTGTCATGAACAAAAGACTTGGAAACAATGGTAGCAAGAAACTTTAAAACTTTCAGCACCAGAACAGGCCTTTCTAGTCCAGCCCAGTATAGTCTGTGTTGACTACGCGTAAGGCCTTTAGTGCCAGGGTAAATGATATGTAGTAAATTCTGCAGTAAAGACAATCTGGAAGCAATGCAAAACTAAAACAGATTTCAGCACCTCTGCCTTTTGCTAGAGCAACCAATCAAAACGTATTATATTGACATTACCAATCATGTCAAAAAGTGTTCAGCCAATTGAATTGCGTCAATCAGTTCGTAGTTCGTACCATTGGTTCCACAGTCGCTTACCCATGTCACTATTCTATTGCTTATGAGCTCCGTTAGCCTATTCATAAAACCAACTGTCTCAGTTATACTGTCTCTATAATAAGGTTTCTCTCAACAGACTTGCAGACCGACTTGCCTAGACATCCTCAACGATCAACACAAGACCGTGGCCGACGTCTCCGAGAACATGAACCCATGGAACATATTCTTGGAGATGTTACCCCCCGACTCCGGCTTCAGCGCGCTTCCGAATTTCGACAAGGAGAATGACGTCGTACTGTTCTTCAAGTTCTACGACCCGAAACAGAAGCGCATTCACTATTGTGGACATCACTACTTGCCGATCGCCAGCAAGCCCGCTGATCTTATACCAATACTCAACAAGCGTGCAGGTACTACTACTATTTTATTATAATGTCTCACTCAATAACTAAGTCCAGCCCATGGGATAAGCGTAGCTTAACCTTGTAGATCAATAGATCACCTAAGTCATTGTTTAGCCGCAAGCTCCTGAAGCTCTTAGCCTTCAAGCAACTCAAGCCTCTCAAGCTCTAAGCTTTCAAGACCCGCTCCAGGACTTCAAATTTGAAAGCTCCAAGCCCTTCTCGATTGGCTGAGGCAATTCCATAAATCAGTATATGTTTTGCAGCTAACTAATCAGTCTAATCAACCTTGCTAATATAGTTAGTATCAATCGTAAAGGCACGAGACACCATTTACAATATTATTGTAACAATATGTTAACTCGTTATGATGTCACTCACATCCAGCGCATGTATACTTTATGTCTGAATTATGTAAAAACCAGTATTATCGTTATATTATTGAATGATACCAATCTGGTTCATTGAACTAAGCACTTGAATTATTCATTAGTATTTAATTTTATGGTCAGACAGAATATAATTAATATATGTATTTCCAATAATATAAAATTGTAATCGAAGTAATTATTCAGTTCTTACACTAAACATTGTCCTATAGTGCTTCGACACTAATTACTATTAGCAAAATTAAATTAAATTACCGTGGGAGAGTCATGCTTCGGACCAAACTGGCCGGCTCGACCGGAATGATGCCACGGCCTCACAGAAAACCGGCGTGAAACAACGCTTACGTTGTGTTTCGCCGAATGAGTGAGGATACCGGAGTCCTAAACCCTTTTAAAAGGCGGGCAACGCCCTTGCGACTCCTCTGGTGTTACAGCTGTCCATAGGCGGCGGTAATCGCTTACCAATCGGGTGATCCGTCTGCTTGTTTGCCCCCCTATCCTTTATTAAAAACACAGCTACAGTAATGTGACAGTAAGAAATGTGTATGGCTATTGACTATCTTAAGATTATAGAACTTGGGAGATTTTATGACATCTGAAAATAATCCTAAAACTTTCCACGTTATTAATATCTCTTATCTCTACTATTATAAAATTGTAAAAAAGCCGTGTCTGTACATTGAAGATATTAAAAAAAAAAACACGTGGGTTATGGTATATAAAAGTCTCCGAATCCGAAAATGTGATTTTTAAAATTCTTGTCTGTTTGTCTTTTTGTTACGGGTTGGAGCAAAAACTACTGAATAGATTTTAATTTTATTATCACTGTTAGAAAGTATATGCTCCAACTTAAAAACTGGTGAACTTCTTATCGCAATTAACCTTCCTGATGTATAGAGGCCCATACAAAGAAGAGGTCATCAATGTTGGTTTTTCATTTTTACTCCTGATATAGCTTCACGGGAGCGAAGCCGCGGGCAGAAGTTGAAAATAAAAAATATGGAGTAAAAAATATAATTATGTAATGATATAATGTTCCTAAATATTTTCTGTTTACTGTTTTTGGTAGGTTTCCAACCAGACACTCCCCTCGTTCTGTATGAAGAAATCAAACCTGACTTTGTCGAGAAAATCAACAACTACGGCGAGCCCCTCGAAAAGGTATTATTTATCAGTTTTATCTTATTGAAGTATTCACTAGACATAAGCTATGACAACACAAATATTTTCCCAAACAAGTATGTATTTAGATAAACATTAGATTTTCAATATAAACTTGTATGAAGCAATCTATGTATCTGTTTAATACTTAAAAAAAACTATTGTATGAAGTCCCCATATTGTTATTTATATTTTTATCTATTTAAATCTGGTTAGTATTATAATTATTTAATTAGTGTAATGTTATGATCGATTTTAGTTTTAGTTTGATCCTACATTCAGGTATTGCTGGCACAGGTACAGTAATAAAGTATTTATTTGTTGTACTTAATAATTATCATTATCAATATATGGAATAGATGGCACTGTTCAGATTTTATTAAAAATAATCAATGTTTGATATTTATAAAGCCCTGTATACACTGTTGTGATTCTCAGACAAGGTTGTATACGCGATCGTTGTATTCGCAAAGAGAACACGTTCCACTTGAATTGGTTACATCATTGTAACAAAAAAAAAATGGTGTTGTGTCATTACAATATTAAAATCCTCGGAGAGGTGACAATTGTTGGAGCAAATCGTAACCACAAACGTAATAGTGTATTTATAGTTGCGTTACTCGCACATACTCATGCTAACATGTGTCATGAAGCTTTGCTTGAAGTCGAAATTTACGAATTTTATTTGCGGAAATTCCATATCTTGTTTTTATAATAGAGTCCTGGCACAACTTTTTTACTTTATTTTTCACTCTGAACAGTGCGCCTTTATATTTTATATATATTTATCAGCTTCTTCACATTCTTATTTATACCATCAAACTCACAATGCTTACCCAATTACTTATTTAATAACTTTAGTCTAAGACTCATCATTTACGATCACAAGTTACATAATGCTTATGCTGTTATGTTTATCACCACAATGACTTAAGTCTTAAGTCATCCCTCCATAGGATTGTGTCATATACGAACATGCGTGAATATCTTACGGTATGTAAGCCAAAATAAGGACGTCTGAACAAGGTCATTACAGTTCTAAACGTATCTGAATCGATGACAGTAATTGAAGCTAAGGTCGATTATATAAAGTTGAAAGTCGATATTTTTCGAATATCAGTTGGACTTGATTGTCCTTTTTGTGTGTTATCAGTTTGCTAAGCGATATTAGGGCAGGGATAAATTCTAGGCTAATATTCTGCACTGCATAATAATAATTGCGTATCTATTCACCCGCACGAAAAATATCAAGCCAAGAATTATTCTTCGCGTGGTTCGCAAGTAATTTTTATTTATAATAAACACTTTTCAGTAAATTACATTTATAATAAATTATAGTTATTTATTTCTGTAAATAGATCTTAAAAATACACTTTTGCAAGTCGTTTTACATATTTTTTTTACTAGATGGCGCCGGCATTTCCTATCTGACATTGCTATTTAATAGCAATAATTAACTTCACGGTGTTATGGGACAGATAAGTTTGTAATTCTCGTAAGGTCATAAGACTATGACTGACTACAGTGAATACTATATCCACACTTAGTAAAATGTTTTAAATTATTTTCTTATTGATTCTTTTCAAGTTTCTTGAGTTTAAATATTCGTGTTATATAGTAAATTTATTAGAAAATGATAATTCACAATGTAGTTTCACATAATACAGTAGTAATTTGTAAAAATCGTGAGAAACTTCCATACTCATAATGAGAAATCTGGATATGCGGTAATAATTGGTATTTAGAGCGTACACAATAAAAACTGTTTATGAACCTTGGGCGCGATAAAGCATTTTACATCTGTGTATGATATAAAATAGCTGATATACACGCATATTGGTTTACGCCACAAACTATGGAGGGAGGGCATAAGGCGGGCTACCCTCGGGTTGAGTCGTGTGCACGCGGCCAGGTATTGGACGAGCTGATGGACGGCGACATCATTGTGTTCGAGCGCGCTGACCACCGACACGAGGACCTGGAGCTGCCCACCTGCCAGGACTACTTCAAGTACATCTTCTACAAGGTCGAGGTGCAGTTTGTGGACAAGACCGTGCCTAATGATCCTGGGTGAGTCCAGATACTAATTTTGTATACATATATCTTTAGTAATTACAAATATTACTTGCTTACAGCATTCATCAAAACTATAAACACTTTATTATTTTTAGGAAATAAATTAGAAGTTGTCAAATTTTTCACTGATACTGTTATTTTATCTAATACAGCGAACATCAGTTAACTACCCTATTAAGACATTTCACCAAGTAAATTAAGAGGAACTTACACGAAGTTCCCCTTAAATTACTCGGCTGTTAATTTCATACAAATTTAGTTTTTTTTTATTTATTCTGTGAGTAGCAGTTAGCCAACATGGTGAAACGTGGCGTTTGTCATCATGATTTTAATTTGATATTATGTTGTGTAGGTTCACAATGGAGCTGTCGATGCAGATGCGCTATGACCAAATGGCGCGAGCGGTGGGGCAGAGACTCAACGTCGACCCCTACTTAATACAGTTCTTCAAGTGTCAAAAGTTAGTGTTTTGATATATTATTATAGACACCAAGATACATAATGTGGTGGATTACCACAATATGTATCTTTCTCTTTACGTCGTTATTATAACCCGTTAGCAAAGAAGATGAATATGAATGTCCATGTTAGTAGGCCATGAAGCCATATAAATTGTCACTCCCGTTATATTATCATAAATTATTAAGATCTGTTGGCGCTTTCGATAGAAGTTCAACTGTATCTTTAATTTAAAAACGTTATCTATTGACAGAGTTTGTTCATTTTGTTTATTGATGTAAATTATCTTCATTTATCGTCTTTAAAGCGACTTCGTGTGATCAACTATGGTTAAATTTGTTGCAGCTACAAGGATACCCCAGGACTACCACTGAGATACTCATACGACGGAATACTTAAAGATTTGCTAGTGTACTGTAAACCAAAGTGCCCTAAGAAATTGTTCTATCAGATTTTATCTATTAAAGTTAATGAATTGGACAACAAGAAACAGTTTAAATGTTTATGGGTGAGATGAAATTAATTAATTAATTTTATTTGGTGGAAAGGAACATAATATTAACAAAGTGAACAAGTTTGTGTAGTTGTGCAATGAGTAGAGAGTATCATCATTTCATCAGATATCGAAAAACTAAATAGAAATAAACTTTTTTTGGAAGGCGTTTAGATATTTTCCAAGTCTGATTTGATAATATTAATAATATTACTTAGGTTAGGTTTCTCTACATTAATTTAACAGTAATTATTGTAAGCCTTTGCTGCTTTTCCTGATTTTTTTCTATTATGCGTAAAGGTAGGTGATATGTTTAAAACATACCAATTTCGCGTTATAGACCAATGCAACAATGTTGCTCCGCAGCTTAGTAGTTCTTAACAAGTCTGACAAAATGTTTAATTTCTAGGTTGGTCCAAATTATAAGGAAGATAAGGAATTAATTTTATATCCAAACAAAGGTGGTAAGGTGTCAGACATCTTACAAGAGGCAGCTAAAGTCGTCGAAATGTCACCCGATGGTTCTGGAACGTGAGTGAAATATTTTACTTGGATGTTTTTTTTTATATAGGTACTAGCTGTTTCCCTGCGGTTTCAATCCCGATACCGGCGGACTACTATTTTTATAATCACCTTCGGTAAGACAAGGTCGTATTTGCTGTTTTCAGTTACGGCAATTATGACCTTTTCTTCAGTAAGACAAGATCATAATTGCAGTTTTGCAGTTACTGCAATTATGCCCTTGTCTTACCGAAGGTGCAATGTATTTTTAAGTTTTTGTAAAAAAGTATGTTTGGCATCCATGGATGGTATCGCTGCCACCACAAGTATATCATTGCAGTTTTCACGTTTTATAAAAAACTGGTGTATTTTTTTTCGTTTAAAGTCGTATTCTATGTACGTGATTATTATAAATAGAATAATTTTACCCTTTACGGGTCGTACAGGGTATTTTGGGCTGACTCCAAATGATGTTGTGTTAATTCTTCTGTTGAATTTATGTTGTTCAGGCTAAGGATCGTAGAAGTGTCGTGTCACAAAGTATTACCGGGCCCCGACCCCGAGCTGACGCTGGACCAAGTCACCATATCACCTCCCAGGCTGTACAGAATAGAGGAGATACCAAGAGATGAGTTGAATATGCAGGTTTGTCCTTGACAATCACATATACGCTAATCATATTTTCTTTGAGAAATAGGCTATCGTGTTTGACCCTGGTTATTTTTAAATCAAGCAGCATGACTAGTAATACTTCATATTTAATCTTCTAATTTGGCATATTTTGTTATTCACGTAAATATTTGGCGTGCATTGATTTCAGGAGGACGAGTTATTAGTGCCGTGTGCGCACTTCCACAAGCAGGTGTACGCAACGTTCGGCATTCCGTTCTACGCGCGCGTCAAACATAACGAACCCTTCCAGGCGGTCAAGGACCGGCTGCAGAAGAAACTCGATATACCCGATAAGGAGTGGGAAAAGGTAAACGAACTTATCACACTTTTTTTACCGAGTTGTAGTCGAGATTTTGTTGTTTCCATAAGTAAATAAGTAAGTTATTAATAAATAGTAATATGTCGTAGTAACCATAGTTTTCATGTTGTTTCAGTACAATTTTGCTATAGTGACAAATGGCAGACCTAACTACATAAGTGAAGGAGCGACAATAAACATTTACGACTTCAGGCCAAGTAGTAACGCAAGTGAGTACACAAACTCTTGTAAAAATAATTAAAATAATGGACCAATAATAAAAAAGATTTAGTACTCTTGTCAAAATGCTTGATTACAATTGACCCAATCCTCAAAAGAATGTGTGCTAAAATTTAATCTAGATCTGTCACTTCCAGACGCGACGGCCCGGCCGTGGCTCGGCCTCGAGCACATCAACAAGACGCCAAAGCGGTCTCGCGTTAATTATCTAGAGAAGGCGATCAAAATATACAACTGAGCCATAACGTGCGCTCCCTGGTTCGCTTGACGGAAACACACCTCTGGCTGCGCTGAGGGGCGACTCACCTAGACACGTCACGTCCCGCGATAGTAACTCGGCAACAGCGGAGACCTCGCCAGATCACTCGTGGACCGCCAACGTGCGCACTACACGCTGCAATCCCAGTTTAAACATATTTTTAGTAAATAATTTTGTACGCCGGACCACTCTTATTTGTTTGGCTTTTTCTTTTAAAAACTACAACCACAGTGTGCTACGCTTTTGCAGTGTTACTATCGCAAGGATACGCAACAAATAATAGCCTTATTTATCTACATAATATGTGCATCGCTAACACCAATGTTTGACTTCCTTTATCGCGCTATTTATTATATGTAGAAAACTGATCCTAAACAGATGTGTAATAGACACTGAGGCCACAGAGTAGTCCTGCTAGAGAAATGCTTTTATAATCATTTGTAACAGTAGCTTTTTATGGCCGTTGTATAAATATAAAAGGGTTGTCACTAAAGCAGAAAACGTCTCGCTGGTAAGTGACAAAATAGAGTATTATCCATCATATTTTTTCATGTATAGCGTTATTTTTTTTCTTCATTAATTGGTGGCATTAGTAAGTTTTACATTTTGTTATGTTTAAAACTCGCGTTTATATAAAACATGTTTAGTAATTCGTATTGAATAAAGATAATACAATTGATAACTTTACAAGTAATGAAAGCAATATAGGATGCATAAAACAAAATGTTGCAAATGCAGGGCGTGGCAACTTTGAGGTAGTTGGCATGTACCGTAGTATTCTGCGTTTCTTTTATTTGCGTAACACAAGTACACGCGTTGGGACGGCATTGCTCCGTGAGCGATTCGCATATCAAGTCTTTCCCATAACCAGTGAAAACCACGTGGCCTTTCAAAAGTACTAATATGTCCACATGTATTTTTTTTATGTTAAATGTACTGATAGCTGTTGTTTGAACGAGGCGAATACAATAGTGTTGCCGCGAAGGCTGTGCCAACTGTCCCAACGTCGCTCAACCGAGCAGCGCGGTCGTTTGGGGTGATTCGGCAATGTAAAGCATTTTCATCGAGTATACAAGAAAACATTATTTAGACATGAACTTGAATAGTAATAAAATGTGCCTCTGTGTGTTGACGCTTGTTTGATTAACTATATTAACAAACTAGTGTAATATAAAGTATTGTATTTACCAGTTAAATTTAAATCGGCTTGCTGGTCGTTTATGTCAGCGACATAAAGATTTTCAGATGCTGCTTGTAATGTTAAAAACTATTTTATTATAAATGTTGAACATAGTAATCGAGTTTGAATGAAATGCATGATATAGTATAATATTCAAACGTATAAAATACAGCCAATTTGTATATTTATAACGGTATAACAATCAACAATAGGATCATACACTAATAATTTTATTATGTCCCTGTTACTGGGAGTAGAACCTCCTTCTAAGGGAGGAGCCGTTATACGCTTTTCATAGTAAATTAGCTTGACACATTACGAAACTTCTTAGACTGCTAAATCCACGTTGTTTTGCACCATGGAACATAAAATATATTACCATGGTTAGCAGATGAATTCAATATTTTAATAGATTTTTTTTTTCTATCTACAATGACGGTATTGTGATAATAAATATTAGTGAAGCCTGTATATAGCTACTGCACATACCTTATCAAACGACAATCATGTGTAGGTGTGTGCTTTTCTATAAAAATAATGGTAAAAGACACTCGCTAGGACTTTCATGTATAATCTGTTTTTATATAAATTATTGGAGTATATAGCAAAGTCAAAAATGTTTTATTGATTGTCGAATTGCCAACAACCCGGGTGTATGTTTGAGGCGACGACGATATCAGTTAGTATAATAATAGAACAGCGAGATGGCGTAGCGTTTAGCGGCCTCAAGTGTACACTAGGTTTAATTGCACATAATAGATATAAAGTTAGCACTGTATTGTTAATTCTGGCTAAAAGCGTCCGAGCGATCTAAAGCGAAGCGGTCTACATGTTACTATTTTGATAATTGGTTTAATCAGAATCTTTCCTTAACAAACCGTATGTAAAATTATACTTCGGGGAAAATTAACTTCCATTAAAAGTTCAGTGGAATTATTTTTGAGAATTAAGAAATAGATGGGGTTCAATAATAGATAATATCCTCACTCAATTGTTATCATTTATTTACTTAGGAGAGTGGAAGCTCCTTTTCTTCAAAGTGTAACTTTATATGATGTTACTATTTAATTTTTTACTTGACCTGCCAGAGATATGTTACGTTTTAAATAAATGATTATGTCGAAATTATGTATATATATGATGTAATAAATTAAGAAAAAATACAATAAGTTTTCGTAAAGATGCCTTAGACGTTTTAAGACATTTTCAGTGGTTTGAAATGATAATGCTTAATTTAATTTATACCCCTTTTTTTAGTTATTATTCTTGTCTAAAAAAGACAATTGCATCCTGATAAGATTATAAAATCATAGTTTGTCAATGAACGAAAGCGGTGTCCCCGCGTGTAGATTGTTTAATTTCTAATGTTTCTCTCAACTTGGTTAATTTTTGTGTTAACAATGTGTGTTTGGTTGCGCTATTTACATTAACATGGTTAGAGGTATTTTGAAAAGATCTTAGGAACATAGTGGCTTAGTAAATGATACTTGCCGGTAAAAATAAATTGTGGCAAATGGGATTATAGTCTAATAGCTGGTTTACATTTTGAGCTATCACACTTGGTTCGAACTCTTTGCGTAGGCGTGTCTGTATACAGCTTGTGCAAACATTGAAAGTATTCCAATGTTTGTTATGTTGGATTTGAATGTTTCACTGAATATAATCCTATATTTGTTTTATTTGGTTTGTTTTGAAAAAGGCTTCCCTTGAGAGCGTAGGCCCATATATTTTTACCCATGCACATAGATAATATTTAAACGGTTTCTTTAAACTTATAGAAGTGGAATTTAACCAATTGAGAATATACTAATATGAGATGCTCGGGATAGGTATGCCTCTTGTGATATTTACCTACAATTTCGACACTAAGGCTTAGTTAGCGCTTTTTTAAAACATATTCCACATCATTCTCGTATGGTTTTATCTAATTGGCTTATTTGACCCATGACAAACATGGCAAGTATTTGTAATCCGATAGATTGACAAACTTTATTTTATACATACCCACGTAACACGTTAAAATGTGGTGTGTCTTATCAAATACGATACTATTCAACAGAGAGCCCTCAAATTTGGTTTGGAAAATCTTAAATAGTTTAGAAACAAGCTATGATGTTCAATTACCTACATCAGTGTGTTACTCTTTTTACCTATGACCAAAAGTACTGGCAGGTTTGTGCACATACATTTTAAAACGACCTTAACGACTTTTATTTAAACTGGACAAAATAGTTTAAAATTTAGAGCTCTAAGGAGTAAATTCTAAATTAAGATGGTTCATATCAAAACATCAAAAAAAAAACCAAAAACCCGTACAAACCGCTTTTAAGTCCACTTTTATCAAGTTATATTTTAAAATAATCACAGGGATTGGCTTATGCATTTCGAGAGCGTCGCGGAGGAGTGAAGTCTCGTTCCCGTAACCCCAGCAAAATGTGCCATCTGGTGAGGCCGAAACCCGTTATGTAGGTAGTTTAGTCGGTAGGTCACCCAAATTGGGTGGAGACTCACTCTCGGGTGAGCTCACTGTATCTTTTTGTCTTACAGTTTTGGGCATGCATGTAGACCTAATAGAATCTATAATAGGGTTCCAAGCAGGGGCCAATACCCATCCATCCTCTCTGTTGAAATTTGGGTGCTTTTTAATCTCAATGGCCTCACGAATCATCCTGGGCAGGAATCGATTTTCTTTTGGAAGGAACTGTGGTTTGTCAAATCTGATATAGTGCTGAGCCTTGTCAAGTGCGTGTTCACAAACTGCTGACTTCTTGAAACGGTGGTGCTTGACATTAGCTATGTGCTCTTTTACACGGGGTCCTATGTTTTTTTTGTTTGGCCTATATATGAGAGACCGCAATCGCAGTTAAGCTTGTATACACCTGCCTCTTGTAGACCACCAACTGCGTCTGTACAACCTGTCAAGTGCCACATACCTCTACAAGACGCAGGTGTATACAAGCTTGACTGCGATTGCGGTCTCTCATTTACAGGCCAAACAAAAAGAAGCATAGGAACCCGTGTAAAAGAGCACATAGATGATGTTAAGCACCGCCGTTTCAAGATGTCAGCAGTTTGTGAACACGCACTTGACAAGGCTCAGCGCTATATCAGATTTGACAAACCGAAACAAAATCAATGCCTGCCCAGGATGATTAGTGAGGCCATTGATAAATGATAAATGATGATGATGAGAAATGATATTTATTTCTGTAAATAGATCTTTTATGGTCATGAATCATGGTCTCTTTTAAAGTCCAGACAATAATAGTTGATATTACAAGAATAATATTAATAGATATTATGCGAGTGTTACGATGTAGGGCAATATCTGGACAGGCCTTTTGAAGAAAGAGCCTTAGCAGCTTTAAGTTGACCTGTCCTAACTGACGGCACGCATACATCAGGCATCGTGTAGCTCAACCAATATTTAGGGAGCTCAACGACCTGTCGCACAACGATACGATTGAGATTAATAAGCACCCAAATTTCAACAGAGAAGATGGATGGGTATTTGCACCTGCTTGGAACCCTATTATAGATTCTATTAGGTCTACATGCAGCCCAAAACTGCAAGACAAAAAGATACGGTGAGCTCATTCTGCACGAATCGATTAATTAATGATTAAAGTAAAAGTGAAAGGGTTAATGGAGGGGAGCTGTCAATAAATACAACGACAAGACGCATGACACCTCAGTCTGCCCGTGAACATGGACGCTGTAAAGGGTCCGAAAAGTCGGGATTTGTATTGTATTATAGGTACTAATTTATCGCGATATAATCCGTAAAGTTGTTTTATTTCAATATAGGTACCTAACAAAATTTTGCTACGACGATTGGGATAAATCCCGGGAGTTTTTGTCTACTATTTTGAGATAATGGAGTCGTACGTCCGTACATAAGTACTAATTACTACAGGCTAGTGCCATTTAATGGTCCTAGATCACAGGGTAGACAATCACTTTCCCACTTTTGTTCAATCTCAAGAATTAATGTGATTATGTACTTTATGGTTGTGTATAATTTTTGGTTTGATAGGATTTGATTTATGAATAAACAAACTTTTCGATACGACCCTAAGAACATTAATCCATTTGTGCTAAAATATGGTAGGTTTATTGATTATAATCTATTCTATTGTATTAGTTTTCGGGAGTTAATAATCACGCAAAACAAATTTTAATAGCTTCAATGACAATAGATAACGAAGCGCAGATATAAATCCACGCGATTAATATTTTTTATTTATAAGCGTTAGATCGTCCATCGAAGCCGATAGTCGGAACAATGTCGTAATTTCATTTAAATCTTCTCCGGCTCGGGCGGCGTTGGTAGATACAAATCTTGACGGAGCTTTCGAAATGATTGAATTTTTATGCGGCTGCTTGTCTGTTTTTATTATGCTACGGACGTTGTTTTTACATTTAATATTATGCTGGAAGATTTTAATATTCCCAGTAGGTACCTAGTCTGACTTCTATATTGAAATCACTACCAATATATACAATATAAGTATTTAAGTACATAATTTGTAAGTAGGTAGCTAAAGCCTCATTAGTCTCATGGTCAAATGCTACGTTTGAGGTTTTCTATGAAATTGTCAGTAGCAGCTCGAAATATAGATTTGGTAATAGGTTCCCCAACTACAGGCATGATGGTATGGTGCATTTTATGGAAGTCTAAACATAAAACAAACATAACATAACATACCATCACGCCTGTATTCCCCGAAGGGTTAGGCAGAGGCGTACTAATGTACACCGACAGTTCGCCGGTATGTTTAGGTCCCATGTAATAGGGGGCGAGCCTATTGCCATTAACCGGGCACAAATTCCTAACTCCGAGCTGCTACTGGGAATTTCATAGAAAAACCCAATAACACTGCTCGACTTGGGAATCGAACCCAGAACCTCTAGCGTAGCAGTCGCGCTCAGGACCACTTGGCTAATGAGGCAGTCATACATAAAACAAAGCTTGAATATTATATGTTAACAAATAGGTACTTTCATGTTTTACTTTGGTAATTAGGTTAACCTATACCTACCTACTTACTCAGCAGTAAATCTACAACTACCCATTATAGGTAATAATCTAACTGTATCTAAAATATATGTTTGCCACTTCATCAAGCCCAAAGATTTAATAATCCGGCTACGGCGGAGCGGCAATTGGCTTTGCAGCCATAACCGTAATGACGATTAATTATTAATTGTCGGCGGCGGAATCCACTCGTAATCCTGCCTTCCGTCGACGGACGACGGACTAGACGGAATGAAAAACTATAGTAATTAATCCTCCATCTCGAAATTGTACATTTAAAAAGCTTTGTGAAGAGCTATCTGCTTTCTCGAAATTACATTTCTCATTCGGATTCTTCCCAGGGAATGCTACCTAATTTGCAACATCGACAGAGCCTGTGAAGGGTACTTACTCATTGCGATTAGGAAATTTATTATCAGCAAGATGCTATGAATGATCTTGGAATTAATGCTGACGCCCTTCTAAATTACAAGCAGTTTCGAGGATTGTAGGAACCTCACGGAAAAAATACCACTACCGGTCTTACCTCCTTTGGTAGTTGCGATTATTCATTGTATGTGTATAATAGTTCTGATTTCTAAGTGATAAATCGGCCAGGCTTTCACTAGAATTTAATGTGCGGATGCTAGGAATCCTGCAACAGTTTATCAGTGTCGCACAAAACACGGCGGGAATGCGGTCGGCTGCGGCGGTCATACAGAATGGTGCGTCGTTAGCGTTAATCCGATTCGGGCATTGGAGCATTCGAGTATCCGACGTTGTCGGCATCCCGCCGCCCCTCCCGCGGAGCTCGGCTATGCGAGCTAGGAATTTGAATGCAAATTGAAAATGCCATTAGATCAGCAAACATTCTACTTGCCGATCAAACGTTGCATTGTGTGCCAGTAACTGGGGAATCATTAAGTATCAACATATCGTTACTATTCTGTCGTGTAATCGGTTTTTTTATTTCTAATATTATTAAGATACTTAACTGCCCCTTTAGGTGTATGTATTACGTAAGTTTATTAAGAGAGCGGTCTTCAGTATAATTCTGCTATGGCAAGTTATTACATAAAGACGGCCGTCTATTTTCGTTTTGAAAAATGTAAATAACTAAGTAAATTTATCACAGCGTATGATTTTACCGCGCACAGGCGATAACTGGTTTATAGCAATATAAATGATTTTATGCTTATCATTTATTTTCACACCAACCTGTAACAAAGTCAATAAAACACCGCTTTTCATATATTGAAATGAAAAGTCTATATAGCGTTATTATAATATTCGGGATGGTTGTGTATTGTGAGAATGCCACGTCTTCAGAAGAAATTTCGTCTGTAGAAGTACTAACTACTTTAACTACGGCTAAAGAGCACCCCAGTGCTTCACCTAAACCAAGCAGTTTATACAGAAGGATAAATGTTGAGAGAGTTAAAGAGTTGTCCAGCACGCCCCTGGATTTATTTCGGGTCAGAGATCCTGAAAGAAGAAGTGAGTACACTACCGACCTCTCACAACCTTTTATTAACGATTTATACTCAGCATTACCCCCTGTTAAATCCTTTTGTGCCAGAAAATAATATCCTAATTAGGTATTCATCATCAGCCACTCACCTAGGGCTGGATGGAGGAGGCATCTTCGAGAGTCTGTCTTTTTTCGTTTCCTTTGCGTAGTCGAAGTAGTAGTTGGGAGTGTCAGAGGTGTTGAAATGGCCACTTCTGCTGAATCAAAATATAATTCAGGGACACTCGGCTACATTATCTACCTGCTATAGGTAATGCAGCGATTTTTTTTAAAACGTTGCCTTACACATATTTCTTCTGTATCGTGGATGGTTTTACAAACACGAATTCTCACATAGGTAGATACACAAACCCCCAGGATCCGGAACAACTGTAGGTCATACAAATATTTGCTCCCTGTAGAGATGGAAGCCACAACACGTGGCGCAGAAGCTGATCCCTTAAATCCCGCTAAAACATTGCCAATAAACTGACCTCACATTGTGCGAAAAGTCTATAAAAATGCGAGATCAGCTGTTGCATTTGTCTGTGAATCTTACTATAATCCAAGGGGGCTAAAATTGCCAATTTAAGCCCCCTTTGATACTTGGTGTACTATTGCTGATATGAAATGTCTTAATCTTTAGGCCACTTGGACGCTGTGTGGAAATGGGATTACTGGTGTCAGCTACAGCCTAAAGTTGGCAACTGTACACAAATACTGCGTCAGTAAGTTATAATACTACTACATACATACTTTGAATGAGTACCTACTAGGGTGGGATTTTTTATTTTGTTAGTGTTAGGTAACTTAATTAAATAACGTATTTTCTATATCGATATGCCCGATACAGAAGATATTATGAATGTTATTTTTGTCCAATTAGGAATAAATAAATAAAAGCGGTTAACATCACGGGACACTAGCTAAAAATATACGTAACGCAAACTTCACGATATGGTCGAATGTAGGTACCTAATGACATATTGTATCAATCTAATTTATTACCGTAGGAGAGGCATACCTCAGCACGAATGGCCGGCTCGACCTGAGTAATACCGCGGCCCCACAGAAAACCGGCGTGAAACAACGCATACGTTGTGTTTCGTCGAGTAAGTGAGGATACCGGAGGCCCAAAGGTGGGCATCGCACTTGACTGAGGGTCTGGTGTTGCGGGTGTCTATAGGCGGCGGTAATCGCTTGCTATCAGCCGATCCGTATGCTCGTTTGCCCATCTCACAAAGAAAGAAAAAAGTGAAAACTATATCATACCTACCCATACAGAAACAAAGGGACCGAGGGGTAATAATAAACTGCAATAAAGTTAACTGTTTCACAGGAAAAAACAAGAAGGTCCTCGACAAAGGTGAGTGGAAATATGTGCTGTGTTGCGACTTTTTTGGTATTTAAATCATCGGTTCGTTTTCATGGTCTTTTCCCAAATATGTTGGTGTCGGCTTCCAGGCAACCAGGCTGAATATCAGTACTTTACAGGAAGCGCCTGCAATCAGACCGCTGTGAATCCTATTTTCTGGGCGATACCGATATCTTAAGTATACATACATACATAAAGTCACGCCTCTTTCCCTTAGGGGTAGGCAGAGACTACAGACTTACACTTGCTACGATTGTATTGATCCTATCATGTATAGTTCGGTTGCTAAGCTTTTTGGGATTCTGAATTCACGAACGATTGGCGTACATGTTCGTATGTCTCGGACCGACAGCTTTACTTGTTCTCCGAGGCACGTAGGGGGTTATACCAACCTACCTGAAAATGAAGGGCTCGTGGCTAAATACCTAATAACCACACTGAAGGAACACAGCGGCGTTTGTCGCAATCAGTTTGCGTTTAGGTGACTATTCTTAACCCCCTCCGTGTCTCGGACAGCACGTAAAGCTATCGGTTATAGACGCATAGTTCTACCGTGCGTCGTCTATGCTATAGCCTCAAAGTTGACCTATGTTTAAATGTTTGATTGAAACCTATTTCCAGTTACTACTATGATGCTCAGCTGGATACATGTCTAACGTTTACTTACTCCGGGTGCGACGGCAACAGAAACAATTTCCAGAGCCTAGTGGAATGTGAGCGTCATTGTAAGGGTAAGTTCCTCAGTTTTTTTTGTAGATACGAGGAACCTTTGGCCTCTTTACACTGGCTTTTCGAACATGGATTGAGGGGAAATTGAGAATATTATATCCAGGAATCATCATTTTAATAATACTCATTAGCAAACTGGGTAGATATTGGTATAGGTAAGCTAAGGGATGGGTACTCAAAAACGGATACTTAAGTGCGAGTCAGACTCGCGAATCGGTAAAAACTTGTTACTTGCACCAAAAACATTAATATTAATCATAAACATATTAGGTTATAGGTATGAAAAGTTATTTTTTTTCCAATTACGTATCTATTAATACCTATAACTTATCCAGATAAATATGTTAAGTGCCTATTATATTGGGCATTTAACGTAGATTAAAATTGTCCTTTGCATTTAATTAAAATTAATAATTTACTATTATACTATATTAGGTACAGTTTCATAATTACACTAACGGAACTATCAACATTTTTTTAGGTTCAACCTACATGACCTTTAATGTATCTACAAGAACATCATTCTGTGATTTACAACCGAACGCTGGGCTCTGCATGGGTTTAATTCAAAGGTACGCTAAAGTGAAGGAAATAAAAACGGTTTACTGTGAAGCATTCAGTATGACTATTTCTGCAAATAATTATTGTAAAACATTAAACATACCATCACGCCTGTATTCCCCGAAGGGTTAGGCAGAGGCCTACTAGTGTTCACCCACAGTTCGCCTGTATGTTTAGGTCCCATGTAATAGGGGGCGAGCCTATGCATTAACCGGGCACAAATTCCAAACTTCGAGCTGCTAAAGCCCAATAACACTTCGCTCGACCTGCGAATCGAACCCAGGACCTCTAGCTTAGCACAGTAATAATTATTGTAATTAGTAGATATTGATTGCAACTCCTGGCTATTCCTGTATCATAAAAACTCACAAGTTCCTAGGGAGATCTTTACGTCACCTATTTATTTTATTACGAAAATAGAGAGTGGGTACTTAGCAGCGAATGGTGTTGTTTTTCAACAGTCAGGTACAATGTGGCTCTAATTTTTTTCAGGCTAGGTTTGCCTCCTGCATCGTGGTTGCTTTTACAAGCACAATTTCTCACTTACACACCCAGACCCGGAACAACTATCTGTAGGTCATACAAATGTTTCTTTCGTGTAAGAATCGAACCTGCAACACGTGACGTAGAACTCAGCAACTACGCCAAACGTGTCGACAAATCATATCAGAAACTGTTGTCTGTCCATGTTTTTTTATTTATGCGCATATTGTAGATATCGATAAATGAAATGTTGCTATGTTAAAGGTTTTATTACGACATTAATGGAAACGATTGCAAAACTTTCATCTACGGAGGCTGCGGCGGCAATCAGAACAGATTCAGAACTCTATCACTGTGCCAAGAACAGTGTCAAGACGAAGAATAAAATTGTTTTTATCTAATGCGAGTCTTTATTAATTCTATTAAAGTGTAAATCATCACCATGTTCAATCCAAACCGAGTCAAGACCATGGGATTTGTGACATATTCACCACGACCAGCCTTCGCTGAACCAAAATTCAGTGGCGTAACGTGTGGCAAACCTCAAGAAATTAACGGTTTCTAATAGGATACATAACTTTTTTTGTGTCGTCTCGAAAGAGAACGGCAATAAAAATTGAAAAAATCCAGTCTCGACTGGGGTGTGTTTCACTCTGTGTAATTGTTACTGACGCAAACATTAGTCCTTGGAGAGAGCTAATGAAGGATGGCCCTCGACGATTGCTTTGTTACCCGCACTCGTCGAGTCGACTGGTTGATGAGTTGCCTATCATACCGGGATATCGATTTCGGTTTTATTTATAGGACACACCGTTTTACCTTCGTATATCGAAAACATTCCGTTTCTGTTTTAAAATAGGTAGGTACGTTCAAAATCGATAAATAAAAGTCACGATACAAAAATATAGTACTTCGAATATTGGAAACATTGTTTATAAAGTAGGTAGGTACCTATATTATTCTAGGAAAAGTAAATTGCATTGTAATGATAAATGCACACTGACCGTGTGATCCAGTGGTGAGCTATAGTGGACTGGTGCAGTTTGGACTAAACTGCAACTAAACTACTGTGTGCATACATAACACAAGTAAAAATCAGGCAATAAGAGATTTCATATAGTCGTTTAAATATAAAATAATCAAAGCTTCGCCAGTGGCAATTACTGAAGTCTCGCCGGTCGTAATCCTCGTTTTGAGGAAGAAAAACTCTCCCTAATTAATAGTGCAGCTTCCGGATTAATTAGCAGAGATCTGCTGCCGCGCCGTGCCGCCTGCCGCCTTTATTATTTGGATTTCGTTACTTATTTTCTTAACTATTCGCTCAGCGAACGAATTAATAAAGTAGCGTAGTTTAAAGGATTACCTTATTACATATTTAGATTGCAATAAGTTTTTTTATCGGCTAGTTCGTGAAGAAAGTTCGTGGGAAAATCGAATTCCAAGGAAATTATAAGTTATTAAAAATATATTGTCAAGATATTCACTTAGGGCCACTTCCACCAACTTCTTAAATTCGAAATTTCTATGAAAAATTGTGTTTAAATATGACTTAAACACATTTAAGGATTTGGTGCAAGTGGGCCTTAATGTTTTTTGTTGTCGTTTAATAACCTTATTATATACCTATTGTTATGGTGTCACAGGCAGGACTTACAGGTAGAATAATAAAAACAATGGTTTATAATTACGTTCGGTTGCGTTGCGTCTTGGCAGTTTGATTAAGTTGATTGATGTCTCCGGGAAGCTTCATTTACTAAAACAAAGCTGATTGTGAATTTCTTTTTCTCGTCCCTTTATTGGGTAGACAGTCCTGTTATTTACGACTATAATTTATTTACCTATTCCATTTGTTTGATTAGGTGTAAGACCGAGAGACGCAGATGACAATTCATTTTTAAATATTTCATCTTTTGTTTTACGAATTTCAGACATTATGTTTGAGCAAAATATGAAAATATTTGTTTGAAGTCCGTAATTTTATGTTTACCGGGAACGCGGACGTTTAGTGGTTAACAAGATAAGTGCGCGCTCGTAACCATTCAGCATTTTATCATTCGTGTGCTGAATTCATCTTGAAAGTTCACATTTTTGTGAGATTTGAACTTACAAGATGATGAACTTATAAACAATAGTTTTTTGTTTTAAGTATTATTTACATTTCAACTATAAACTCCGGGTCTTCACACCAATGTGTTTGATTTTCGATTCTAGGATTGAGACCGTAATTTCTACATAATTATGAACAGGGTCCATATTTTTATAGAGTTCAATTCTGTTTATTACAATATTTTTAACGTCAACGGGCATGCTGTTGTTGTGGTCATCACAAATTCGGAGTTCCCCAACTGCAAACACAATGCCGCGTGTAGTCAGTAACTGGACTTGTAATTTATCGCGTGTCACGACAGATTTACTGCCAAAATGTAAAGCGGAAGGCAATTTTTTTAAAACACGACTGTTGGCTTTACTAGTTACCACTCTCGAAGGATACAAATGGTGTTCATTCGGCGTACATTTTAGACGCTAAATGCATCAATGTCTGTTTTGAATTTAAATTCAATTTATTACACACTGTTTTATTGATCTCTTGATCTCCTGCTGGGCTTGTCTGTTCGCGATAAACTCAAAAATTACTAAATGAATTTTCATGAGGTTTTCACTAATGTATGAATTCCTGAATGGACTCTTAGATACGGGTCGCTAGTTAAAAATAATATAGTAAGCAATCTTCTAGAACAACATTACCGCAATAATTTAAATTTCAGATAGCATGGAACTGCTTGAAACGATGTGAGGCTGATTGCACGGTGGGTGCATAAGTAAATAATGTAAGCCGTGTCTTTCGCACATCGCGTCAGTGTCTGGAGCTAGTAGGCCTTGCTTAACATGCAACATGCACATTTCAGTACCACTGAACAATGTTATGGCACCCAAGACGTGTTTCGAGACAGCGTGTAGTTGTCAAAGCGTTTCGGTACTATACCAGACGCGGAATCCTTATTTGCTCAACGTTTGGTTCACGATAAAAATGCATCCGTTGTTAGTTTAGACATCGACGAAGAGATGTTGATGGAATACTCGTAAATAGATGAGCGATGTTCACATCGCGTGGATAGAAGGATAACTCAAAAATAAACCTAAACAATATCGCAACAAATTTTATTAACAGTGGTACATAAATTATTACAATAAAATATACACAAAGAAAATATATTCAGATTATATAAAGCTTAATTACCTACCTGACAAAATTTACTATATTTATCGGGAAACACTGTAATAATTTCAAAAACTGTAAATGTATTAAAAAATTTGGACAGTGTTGTGTGGTCCGTGTCATTCATTATCTTCCTTTATATTTAGAGCCGGCTAGGGCCTGCAAAGTGAAGAACTGTTTTAGTGCGCTGAATATCTTCGCGTAGTACTTGGCGGAGGTGACTGATGTATCGGATTTAAATTTCCTGCATCTTATTTTTCTGCCGCCTGAAATGCGCAACATTGGATTGCTTACAAAAAAAATGCAAAAAAAATTCAAGTAACTTAAGGTGGGTGTGTGGATTGATATTTACATGTCCTTACCATCTCGTATCGCATCTCTTCGCTGATGCGCTCGCACAGGTCGGTCGGTATGTCTGCTTCTGTACAGTCTTGCAACACGTACTTGAGTTGCGATGTCCTGTACAGACAAACATTATTAAACATAAAACATTTCATCACGCCTGTATTCCCCGAAGGGTTAGGCAGAGGCGTAGATACTAATGTACTTACACCCACAGTTCGCCGGTATGTTTTAGGTCCCATGTAATAGGGGGCGAGCCTACGTCATTAACCGGACACAGATTCCTAACTCCGAGCTGCGCCTGTATTCCCCGAAGGGTTAGGCAGAGGCGTAGATACTAATGTACTTACACCCACAGTTCGCCGGTATGTTTTAGGTCCCATGTAATAGGGGGCGAGCCTACGTCATTAACCGGACACAAATTCCTAACTCCGAGCTGCTACTGGGAATTTTATAGAAAAACCCAATAACACTTTGCTCGACCTGGGTATCATACCCAGGACCTCTAGCGTAGCAGTCGCGCTCAGGACCACTTGGCTAATGAGGCAGTTCACTATTATTAATTACACAAACATTATTAATTATAATTATTATTGCAGTGCTAACATAACGTACCATTATACCTGCTTTCTCCGAAGGTTTAGGCAGTGGTGTACACTCACAGTTTGCCGGTATTCTTAGGTCCCATGTAATATGGGGCAAGCCTATTCCTACTAAGCCTATTTGACGTATTACTGAGAATTTCTAATACCTAACATATTGCTTGAACTGAGAATCAAACCCAGAACCTCTTACGTAGGATTCGCGCATAGGACTACTAGGTTAATGACACAGTGATCCATTACTATAATGGAATAGATCGGACTATCAGATTGCACTGAGAGATTGTAACGTTGTAAATTTGTGGGATTAGTTGCTAGGGAAAATATGCTGACTGAGTGAGTAGTAATAATACTAATATCGCTAAGTAGAGCTACTATAGCTGTGATTTTGTATTGATTACGAATTATGTTATAAATTGGATTTAAACACAAAATTACAATTAAAAATTGTGTTTAAACACATTTTAAACACGTTGGTGCCAGCGGCCCTTGAGGTCTTCCGCGAGTGATGGTTAAATAAGTGATTATCCGTGGACGATAACAATAGCTGGTCACACTTGTTTCACACTGCTATTAACTTGCATGAAATCTGATTACTATGGCATGAACATGCCATACAAACATAAGTACATACACTCACGCCTATTCCCCACAGGAATAAGCAGAAAATACAGAACGCCAGTTACTACGATTCTTGCATGTTGCTTTTATTCATCCACATTCATACCTACATATTGTAACTAATACACACGCGTCTCATAAATTATAGTAGTCTTACTGTATGTATATGAGCATGTATGCACTGGTGGCCCTCCGCGCGAGGTATGGTGCGTCCTCTTTCCCTCCGTAGTTATACTCGATGGCCTCTTGCTTACTGCACCGAGATACAACGTCGTCGTCGAATTTGCACCACTGCACAGTCAGAAAACTTAAATAAACGGTGATATTAGATACAAACTGCTTGTATACTATGTTAAAAAATCCCTGTCCGATCTGATAGGGGCATATAGGCATCCCTACCACACCTAAGAATAAGATACACATAACTTTCATGAAAACTTTTATATTAATAAAGAATAAAGTTCACAATTGTCTAACCCAAATTACAATTTGCATTTTTTTAATGTGGTGGAACCGTCATAAGCCCCGTGCACTTCAAGTTTTATCATTTCTGTTCAGAAAGAAGAAAGAAAACTTGTTTTTGGATACACACATTACTTACATATTATATTTTATGTACAATAATTAAAATATACAATACCTACAGCGATCCTAAAAGGTCATGTCAGCATAATACTGTGGCATAAAAAAATGTTTTATCGTTTTATAATATTTTTTTCAGGACTTCCTTTTTGTAAATTGAAAATAATGACCTATATTAATAGCACTGGATTTCGATCTTACCAATAAAATAAATTACTGTTCAATTTCCTTGTAAAATTGGATAACTACATTTTTTTTCGCACGATATCCTAGTGTTTTATTTCAATATCTAATATTCTCGTGTCTGAAAGCAGTACCGAGACAGTGTAATAAAATTAGAACTAGGGTGGAGGTATTTTATTCAGTACGTTGGGATTTTCTAGATGTCCTAAATCATAGTTTATTCAGCTAAGAATTATAAAACTCACCTTCCCATCACCCTTAGGGTTGATGAAGACCACATAGTGTCCCCCATGGTTGTCCCCCGAGTGCACCAGTACCGCGTGCAGTGTGTAGTGCGCTGGTATCGTGGGGATCTCCTGAAGATACGGGTCCAGGTTTATTTCTTCATAGAATTCAAACCTGAAGATATTATATTGTATTACAAACCTATGCACAAGTTATAACTTTGATTACACAGGATATACCCAAAAGCGCTAGCTAAACTGAAGTTGTGGCGTGATTAACTTTTATTATCATTAACGTTGGGGCTTTATTGTAAGACAGGCCAATAGATTTAAAAAAAAGTGAAACAAAAGTAGGTACGTAGGTACGTACTTTCAAATCTTTTATACCTTTTCTTAAAATAGGTTCTTTAATTAGATACCGATATGTATAAATGAAAATTTATGTGTAGAATAAGTCAATAAAGACCCTTTATTAAACTAGCAACCCTATGAGATCGAAAGATTTTTACAGAAGGTATCTTTAGGATTAAGGCAAAGGTTGTCTAGTTTGATTTTTCATTATTTATATCCTACTAATATTATAAATGCGAAATTTTGTGAGGATGGATGGATGGATGGATCTTTGGTACTCTTTCACGCCAGAACAGCTGAACTGATCTGGATGAAATTTGGCACAGAGATAGATTATAGTCTGGAATAACACATGAGCTACTTTTTATCTGAAGTCCACGCAGACGAAGTCGCGGGCAGAAGCTAGTTATTTATATTATAGGTAGAAGGTATCTTTACTTAATATGGACAATATACGACGCTGATGAGTCATGTTGAATTTTAAATGAATGAATGGGGGATTATGGGTGATCTAAAGTACCTAGTGACATTATTAGGTAATATCTATAATAAATATTGCAAAATATTCAAAAAGTATTTTTTCTATGTTACGTTCTATAAATGTTCAAAATTTAAAAATGACAGCTCGTGAAGGATTTGAACCCCCGACCACCTCTTTTATGCAATAAATGGGTGCTCTAACCGCTGAGCTAACGAGCCGATGGCAAGAATGTTGTATCAGCCCACATGATTCGTGTTGGTGATGTCATCAACATGAGGTCATAAACGTTGAGAATTTTAGATGGGTCGATTCTCATCGAAATTCGGAACATTTTGAAGACAGTGAAATGTGTGACAGCGAAGACAGAATCAAATACCTACCTACTTATTGCATTATGACGTCATGTTCGGTATTAATGGTTTATGAAACAAGGGCAATGAGAATTAGGTCTAAAAATTATTTCTTGGTAAGAAATGAACTTTGGCAAGGAAATATATGTATTCATCCATATACTAGCTGTCCTACATAATTATGTGATATGTCTAAGAAAACATTATTATGGGGCGCAAGTTAAGACGAAAATTTCGGTTGTTTTATGTCCGTACCTGTCATTAAATTTGACGGACGCGTCGCTCTGTGGGTCGTACTGAAACCTCATCAGATGTAGATGCAGAACTGGTGGGAACACATCGAACCTCACTCCCTTCTCGGCTTCTTGCAGCCCATGCTCCCCCGCGTCGTACTTGTTCTCTCCGTCCAGTAGCTCTGTACTGATGTAGTCCTTGAACGACTCGTAGACTGGGTGAAAGAGAAAGATGAAGATAGAGTATGTAAGTGTAGGGTAGAGTAACACAGTACCTACACAGTAGGGTGTAACAGGGGCAAAGGATCCGCGCTATTGGAGGATAAATGAGAAATATAATCACCAAAAAAGCTAGACTATCAACATAATGTATCCTTCTATTTTCCGAATGGTTAGAGAGGGTGTAGTTATGTATACCCACAATAATAGGGGTGAGTTCATTTCCAACGCTAGGGCTCAAATATAAAATCCGAGCTGCTACTGAGAATTTCATAAAAAAACCCAATAACACTGCTCGAGTTGGGAATCGAAATCAGGACCTCTAGCAGAGCAGTCGAGCTTTGGACGCTTCGGACGCTACTATCTGGATTGTATCTCTGAAAAAGTAGGTGGAGATGTATGTATGACGTGCCCACGCTCAGTTCGTTTCTGTTTCACTGGAATGCAATAAAGTATTGAGTTCCATATAAGGGGGCGGGACTATTTGCCGTAAACCAAATCAAAACTATCCAGCTGCTACTGAGAATTTCATAGAAAGTAATGTCGGCCGTCTAATAATAATTATAATCTTAATATGTAACGTATGGTCATAACTGACTACACGTGGTTCGTAATCTCAACCCATGTTTCTTCTAACTTCACTCCATGGCCGTCGTATGTACGCAAATGTTATTTTTTTTAGCAGTTTAGCTGCTGGCGCTTGATTTACAGTGCTGGTATGGAAGATAAAAAAAAATAGGTACATATACATTGGCGTGAAAAAAAATTACATGTTATTGGACTATTTTTTTATATAATATAGAATATAGAAACAGTGGCGTGTTGTGGACAAATTATCTCATCTTTATACGTGTTTGTCTCCTAACTCCTCCTAAACGACTGGACCGATTTGGATGAAATAGTGTGTATTTTTGAGTGCTACTATGGATAGTTTGAAAATACAATTGTACCTGGTAGGTGGTTATGCAATCGAGTTCTACGATTATTTCAGGACAGTACGACGTTTGTAGTAGGGCCCGCTAGTATTGCATGTTTTAAATCGAAAAAAATGAAAGAGTTTGACTGTTATAGTTATGAAGTACATTACATCAGGAATCGTTTTCTCAAAGGAGAAGCAATAAAGAAGCTTAATACTAGGTACAATTCGACCGATATTGATTGGCCATTCATGTTAAATTAACTACTTAGCCTGTTGAACATTTACTCTTAGCTCTTAGTGACGTCATGGCACTTCAACTAAATGGCAACACTGTATTGCGACAGAGCTAACTCGGTATTGAAATTCATCAAAGTCCTTTAATAAATTGCATTTTCAAGTTGCAAATTGGAACCAATTTATTGGTAACTAAATAGCATTGGAAAAGTAATCCGACATTGGCTGTGTCCCGTTTTCTCGTCGGTAACAAAGTTCCGAGCTTAACTTCGAATTAAAGAGAAATACAGAGTAACTTTGGTACCTACTGAGTTATATTTTATAAGCAATTTGTTAATGTTTTTCTTTATTCTGTTAAACTACAAGAAATTATTTTATAATAGTGTAATTTTATTTAATAGTGAATTGAACACGAAATGCAATGTAAGTTGACAGGTTATGAAAGGATTGTTGTTTCTGTTTTGATAAAATACTTATTTTATAACGTCTTCGAGTGTTACGTACCTAGTTATTTTTATTGTAAGTATTTAGTATTTACACATGCTTAACGTTTCAAAGATACCTACTTATATATTGTAATGTAAAAAAAGAAATTGTGAAAATAAGACATGAAATGCAGGTTGAAATGCTGCCTCAGGGTGAAATTTTCTTTCAGCGCTTTGTAATACTAAAAAAAGCACTTGTAAATTCCCATCCGGGGCAGATATTTGTGCGTTCCACGGGTATTTGTTTCTTGTTTGGGTATACTATATACCCAAACTATAAAAAAACGTGTAGGTAAATAAAACAAAACTCACTGTTGTTCTTGCCTTTGACGCTGAGTTGTATGTCGTAGAACGTCTCAACGCGCGTGCTGGTGCAGTTGACGTTCTTGCATTTGATGAATGACGTCATTTTCCCCTCGAACAGCTTCGGCACGGTTCCTTCTACTACGGTCGCCTTCATTTTGTTTTCTAACTTATCTAGTAACACCTGTAGAAGATAGTTACAAAATTACGATTAAATCACGCAGTCTAGATTTATTGATCGCAAACTCTGTCAAAAAGCTGTTTTTCTGTTACTAAATTTCAATTAAAAGGGATCTAAAACATCACTTTTGAAGAAATTATTATAGATGGTCATATAAGTGCTCATTTCTCAAAGATGCTCATACGCTTATGATCTCTTTAAACTTTGCAAAGCTGTCGTCATTTTAACTTGTAGGTAATGGATGGCGTGGTCGGAATGGATTTTCTTTGAAGTGCCATCGACACAGTTTCGTATTGTGCTAAACGCCGCGGATATTACATTCAACGGAGGAAAACGTCAGCAGATCAGAGGCACACGGCACTCCGCAAACTTAACGCACCGCTATCGTATTATTCGCATACATTGAGCTTTTGTTTCTTCCACAGTATATAAAAGAAATAGAGGATTCTACCATAAGTTGACGTGTATCGTAAGTGTTAGAAATCAGTTCGTATTCTCACACTCTGGGGAATCTACTAACCTATAAATGAGACCCGACTTCCGAAGTCTAACGCACACAGAAAAAAAACAGGTAGGTAGTTACAGTCTGATTTAGAACGTCTTGATTTGAAATAAATATATTTTTATTAAGCCATATTCACTTACCCTTAAGAATTCTTGAACGTCATGTTGCATAAATGAGTCTAACGTCTCCCAACCAAAACTTTTCGTCAGTTTCTTAGTTGCGACAGGTTTGTCTGAAAACTGTAGGTCATAGAACACGCGCTGAAGAGCAAACGCGACGGATCTGGAACTGTCGTCGCCTACTGTCGGGATTTTGTAGACGGCCTTACGTAAGACGTTCGTAAAGAACAGGGTTTGGAGTAGGGAGTTCATGTAACATGTTGCTCCTTGGTTTTTGAGTCCTGAAAGAGGAACTTTGTTAAGAACTTAGCAGTCGCAGCCTTTTGTTGTTGAGTGGTCAGCTTCAAGTCAGGTGAGTATTGTAGTACCTACATTAAAAAATGATAAATGATACCTATTTATTTTCTGTAAATAGATCTTTTAAAGACACTTTTATAAGTCATTGTTCTACTTTTTTCTGTCTAGATGGCGCCAGCATTTCCTGACTGACGACCTGTGAGAAGAAACACCGTAACGAACTCAGAGAATCATGGTCTCTTTTAAAGTCCAGACAGTAATAGTATTATTAGATATTAAATTGTGCTAGTGTTACGATATAGGACAATATCTGGACAGGCCTTTTGAAGGAAGAGCGATAGCAGCTTTGAGTTGACCTGTCCTAACATTAAAAAAGTACATTTACTTTAACCTATAATGTTATTTTTTTATTTTATTAAAAAGAGGATCTTATTCGATGATTAATATGACATAGAATTGTCTATCATACGATGTGTTTTATGGCGCCTTTTGCTATAATATAGTTGCAATATTCAATGACGTAGGTAGTATTTCTACCATATGTATGTGCAGTTCTGTGCAGGCTCCGTACCTATAATGCCTTTGCCGCCCGCACCCTTGCGACACTCATTGGATGAAATGACTAGTTCTATTCACTCGCCCATTACTTTCGCTCTGATAAATTTCCTTTTATCCATTGACTGCTACGTTATGCATTTATGCTTATCAGATTCACACCTAGTTGGGCATTGGAAATACGATTCTATTATCACTTTTCTGAGTGAAACATTATCTTTGATTTTATATATAATTATAGGTATTTTACATCCGTCTAGTATTTTAAATGTGGTTTGGCCATGTGGGGATGAGTGAACGGAGATTAACGAAACGGGTAGGTATACGTGGTGAGTACGGATGATAGAAGGGAAGGGGCCGACCTAAGCGAACGCACCACAACCAAATTGCGGACGTTCACAAAAAAGGTCAGGTTAAGAACACCTTAAACCGACGATCATGCATGGGGAGGTTAATTAACGTAGATGAAGCGGAAGTTGTATGCCAGCATCGTTTCAAATGGAAATCTATAATCTCTGCCTACCTCAATCGGATGTATCTCATATGTTATATCTATCTATATATGGATCTTTTTCAAATATCATCAAAAACTTATAATTCATATAGGTAAATCTAAGATATCTCGTATTGCCTAAGAGGTAAACCTAGCTAATGTACGCTAGCTAGCAACACCAAAGGTAGTTGGAATTTGACAAAAGCTCACAAAAACATTGTAGGGTACTGATTCATCTTACCAACGAATCCAGTATGTTTCTTGGAGTCCCATGAGACACCATGTGGAGCTTCAGCGACGACATGAGCTTCTATAGTAATTGAGTCGTCTTTTACGAAACCATTATCAAGGTCCATGAGATCATCCCATGATATGAAGTGCGCAAAACCCCAGTCGTCTTCTTTACTGCAAGAGACACAAGGAGATCAAAACACTGCTCCGTTATCCATCACCGCTATCCTTATTAGGGCCGTATAGCATAAGAAGCACACATGAAATACTTTAGCGTGAGTCCCTAAAATTACACGCCATGGATTGATCTGATTAATATATAAAGCTGAAGAGTTTGTTTGTTTGTTTGCTTGAACGCGCTAATCTCAGGAACTACTGGTTCGATTTGCAAAATTCTTTCAGTTTTAGATAGCCCATTTATCAAGGAAGGGTATAGGGTATATCATCACGCTAAGACTAAGTAACTATACCACGGGGACGAAGTCACGGGCGGAAGCTAGTAATTATAATAAAATATAACATTCCATCACGCCTGCAATCCCCTAAGGGTTAGGCAGAGGCGTAGTAATTGACACTGACGGATCGCCTGTATGTTTAGGTAATAAGGGGTGAGTCTACTGCCATGAACGGGCTACTACTGAGTATTTCATAGAAAAAAAACAAAAATACTTTGCTTGACTTGGGAATCGGAACCAAGAACTCTCCCGTAGCAATCGCAAACCGTAGAATCACTGGGCTAATGACGTAGTCAACATATATAAAAATTCCAAATAAAAATACCAGTGATACATATGATGAAGTTTCCGACACAGATGGCCTCTCTCTTGCTTATGAGACAGCAGCTTTAGTTCTCCCAATCCGTAGCATGACCAGCCAGGGGCGTCACAATCGCCATTGCATTGCAAGAACACCCCTAATGCCTTCTGTTGCTGGCGTTCTGGTGTCGTTGTGTGTCTCAGAAGAATCAGGATCTTCCACGGCAGGCATCTAACGTAGCAAGGAGGTGAAAGCACTTGCTCTTTCAACTGACTTATGTTTTGAACTGTGAAACGGAACGTCGCCTCTGATCGGGCGATGTCGTCATCGTCTTCTGCAACTCCCTGCGCAAACTGTTGGTTTGAACCAGTAAACGACCAAAATATAATAAAGGTTTATTAGAATTAACCGCAAATGAATAGTCCGATATATTGCGGCGAAGGCCTAATAATAATTCATACTAGCTAAGTGAATTGGATGAATTATAAAAATTATTAAAAGGTTGAAATATTTAAGGTACAAAATGTTAAAAATACTTTAAGGCACGTCCTACGTAATTACTCTTTGAGAAATTGATTAATTTTTATTTTAAACTTTCACTTATAAGACAGATGCCGCATTTGGTGCAAAGTACTGTATTCATCAATAAAGGTGGACACTGTGTTGAATTATATGATAGATCGGCTAACCGAGATTGCCGCTGGTGTTACAGCTGTTGCATTATCCGCGCTGCCAGTTTCAATCATTGTTCAGCAGCAAATGTAGTGCTAGGTACAAAAAACAAAAACTTTATGCTTTTGAACATCCAGGGCGCTTTTCTTACACATATTTCATTCACATAGAGATACTTGCTTCAATAAAATTTGACAACAGAATTATATTTACCTTATATCAAAACATTATACATATTGGTTGTATCAAAATATAAAAAACTAATTTTGTAATTTTTTTAGGCCGATGACATACGTCACCTTATGAATTTTTAAATGTCATTTTGACTATTCTAAATTCGAATAAATGCACTCAAGAAATATAAATGCGCAGCAAAAGAGGTTGGCGCCTATTCCTAATTCGATAAAAGAGCCACGAAATGAATTGGTGTTGTATGTACTTATTAAAACTCCTTGTAAAACTTCTACAAGGAGTTTTAATAAGATTAAGTAAGCTTGGTTTTCATAGATAAATTTATGAGAATGTATAAGTTGATGATATCAAATCATTTCTTAAAACGAATTTCAATGACCCCGTTTCGAAGAGCGGTACCTAGTTACTTCATAATTGAAGCCGGCGTGATACCTACTGGATACCGGAAATTAATTAAACCTCCGAGTCATCTTGCGATGACATTATTCTCTATTGGTTCAGAGATTGACAGTTAGATGCTTGGCTCTTTAATTAAATTGGTGAATAGATTTTTAAAGCACGATGGCATGCATTAATTCATTTGCTACCTAAATCATAATCATAGGTATATATACAACTCTCGTGTCACAATGTTAGTTACCATACTCCTCCGAAACGGCTTGACCGATTTTTATGAAATTTTATATGCATATTCAGTATGTCTGAGAATCGGCTACTATCTATTTTTCATACCCCTAAGTGATAAGGGAAATATTTTATATGGCAAAATAACGTTTGCGGGATCAGCTAGTAAATTAATAAAAATAAATCCTCGGTCGAGTAGTTTTTAGTAGCAGTAGTTACTGGCTTTAGATAGCTGGTATGTCCACCGCCCTTAGACCATCTAACATCGCCATTCAATGACATTGTAAATAATTATAAGACCTAAAACATACTAATAAATGTATCGGTAGGTACATATCTGCTTAATCCTGCAGGGATACAAATATTATGTTATAAAATAGATATCTAAAGTATATAATACCTAATCAACATCCTTATAACTAGACAGCTGTGTAGTAACAACAGTATAAGACTAACGCGAGAAAATGGAGCACGGACTAATTAGTGGTTTTGGTATGCCCAAGCCACTTCCTCTACTATGTCTGGTTTAATCACTCCAAATGCTTACTGTATTCAAAGATAAATCATAATTTTGTTTAAGAGGTACTTGTGTAGTTACATTTGGTCAGCTCGGCCCATTTTTATGACCCATTATTTTAGCTCGCACCAAATCATTTGATAAAAGTTTCGGTTATTTACGATTACAGTAAATGGATACCTTACTTTTTTAACAACATAATAAAATAAACTGTAAAACTTCGTAATTAAGTTATTTACTACGTTTACATTAGCACTAAAAACACACACAAAACAATCCAAAACGTAGTAAAATTAATTATGCTATATTACATATTTTTGCTCAATATTATATTGTAGTCATTGGCATTGTAAACGTAATGCCTTTGCCAAAAATGTCTATGACATTGGCGCCATCAAAACTTCTTTCTATTTTTGAAAAAGTTAATTTGTTAGTCAAAGCGTATTTAAAAGTTAATGTAAAATGGAGGAAAAGTAAAAAGCAAATAATTGCTGATTTTTCCGATAGGGATTAACGTGAAGCAGCGGGGATCCAATCACCCATAGAGCTGCTGCGATTAACTCCATTAGCGTTAATGGAAACAAGGAATCCCCTGCGTTACGACTCATTAGAGAATAATTTGAATTAGAGTCATGATTATAATCCTGATCAAGATGAAGTCTGCGAAGATTCTGAAGGTTCCAAGGAATTAGTAGGTAGTTCCACATTATTTATTTGGCTTGTAGAACATTTTATACGTACTTTTTTTCTTTTTTTTGTTTACATACTTGCTGTAGGTAGTAAATACATAATGGTAAATACTAGGTGGCGCTAAACAGTATACAATATGTAAAAATTACCCTGTCCGGTCCGAAAGGGGGAAATAGGTATCCCAATGACATTACCAAATAAAATAAGAAGCATGAATGAAGTCGTGCCCAAATTGCCACAATTATGTACTTACCTATCCAAAAAAGCACCCGACTGCCAAAATAGATTGAAACAAGATGACCAATTTTTTTTTGTTGTTGACTGGGTTGGAAATGCTGGCACTATACCACCACCACTCCGGGGAGAGCAGTGCGGTGTGTCGGACTCCGTTCTGAAAAGAGCGATCTACCGGCTAAAACCAAACTCGGCGTTTCGCATCACCGCTTTGGTGCTGGTGACGCGAAACGTCACCACTTTGGTGCTGGGGCTACGGGAGTGCTGTAGCATTCGTCCGCGGGAGATGACTAATCTTGCCCCAACTTTTTAACACTTTTACATTGTAGTATAAGTACTACTATGGCCGCGGCTGAAATAACTATGCGTGTCTGAAGTTGTCAGCAAGTGGCTTTGCAGTGGAAAATCACTATCACTATATAACTAGTAAGTATAAAACAAAGTCGCTTCCTGCTGTCTGTCTGTCCATATGTATGCTTAGATCTACGGACGGACGGATTGTGATGCGGTTTTTTTAATAGATAGAGTGATTCAGGAGGAATGTTTTAAGCCATTTAACATCACGCCACAACTCTTAGGGACGGGGCAACGTGGGTGAACCACGGGTGGGTCGCGTTTTAATATAAAAAACTCAGTTTTAAGGTAACGGAGGTCATAAATGTTTCGTATTCCCTTTTGAGTTAGATATTTTTGCACAAAAAAGGTATTTTATCTGCGCGGCCAAGTTCAGACTTGCATAATTATTTCGACATTAGACAATAAATTGTTAGGCATGTGGCGTAGCGGCTGAGCTATCGGTTTCTGTGACACCTGTTGTGGGTTTGATCCCCACACAGAGTAAATAGGTATTTGTATGATCTACAGGTTGTCGTTCCGTTAAGAATTTGTGTTTGTAAACGCACCTACGATACAGGAGAAAATTCTAGTGATTATTAGCCGTTTTAAAAAGCAATATAAAGAAATTACTGTAAATGGTCGTATTTAATACCTTAAGACCCAATTTCACCAATTTCTATGTAACAAGGCATTAACTAATCAGCATTTAACATTAACAAAGCTGTTAAAATAAGATATGTCCCACGAAGAAAATGTAACAGTGCGTTACTAAATCAAGCATTTATTGAATGATACACAAAGCATTCACTCACATTCTAATACGACCAAAACAGTAAGTCATAGCAACGTATATCAATGATACTGATATGTCAAATATTGTAACTACTCGTATAGTAATGTAGTACGGCCGAATTTATTACATCGTTCTATTTGTCTAATTCAAAAGCAACCGGGGTATTTTTAATTTTGATAGATAAAACGTCAAGAATAAATTGTCAATAATCATTTTTGTGTTCTGTTGTGCGGATTTTTTTCATATTTTTTAATTATAATCTCTGTGAAAAGTACCTTCACCCATAGCCCTCACCAGAAGAAATATCTAATAAACATTCGCGCTGAATTTTTCTTCGAACGAGAACTAAATTTTGGTATAGCTCATCATTGAAGACAAAGATGTTATGAAGAATAAAATATGATGCCACTGCTAATAAAAACGAAGATTGGAGGAAACCACAATCACTTCTTCGAGCTTTTTCAATGCCATGGTACTCAGTGTCATGGAACAATTCAATCATGTGGGGATAATATACAATATAATATTCTCAACAGGTAGGAACTAATTTTGAGTTATCTATATGAACTAAATGTTTGTTACTATTTTATTTCAGTGTTTATTACTTAGGTGAAATGTTTAAAGTATTGCACGTTTTTCAGATACGATTTCAAACTTCGATAAATGACGAATTGGTGCAAAGCAAAACTGAATTACTTATTGATGACAAATCACTAAAAAACATGGTGAGGCTGAGGCAGCGATGACACAGTAGCTATAAGAAAAATCAAGAAAATGAAGAAGGAAATATCTACTCCAAATTAATTCGAAATAAAGTCGAAAATGGCTGGTTAATAACATAATTATGCAGTTTTATTTATTTCATATAGTAATTATATCTTTACCAAACTATAACAATAATAAGTACAGTATGCATAGTATTTAAAACTATATAGTATCCTACACACCAATAGGCCTTAGGCAAAACTTCCTGTTTAGGCTAAGTGTTGAGCTAAGTTAGTAGGTCCTAAGGACGATCGCTATGCTACAGACTTATGACTTCGATTCCCAGGTCAAATAAAATGTTATTGCCTTATTGGTTTTTTCTATGAAATTCGTAGAAGCAGCTCAGAGTTTGGATTTGTGCCCGGTTAATGGCAAAAAGCTAGCTCTCTATTCATCCAAATTTTCTAAAACAATCTAAAATAAAATGATTCTGCTTAATTAGACCTTCATGAAAGGATCTCCTTTGTTCTTTCAAAACGATTTTGACAGTACACAAGTCATAGTAACACTCTGTTAAAAATTTAACAGACCCGCAGAGCAGTGATTAGATTTAACAGCTGATTAAGCAATTTAACAAGCCATAAGCATGTGGTGGGACACTCACAAACCTTAACAGTGTGTTAAAATATTAACAGGCTGTTAAATTAACATAACATAGTATGGTGAAACTGGGTCTAACCTTATCCGTAACGTAGGTACTTAGGGAATATATGATTAGGTAATACCACAGATAATAGAATACTAGTAGTAATACTTACATCTTTAAATTGGAACCCGTATAAAGTCGTAAACTAGAACAAATTAATCGTCCTTGGTTGTAAGTATGGTACCTTTTTTACTATGGTATGTTATACTTTCAATTAGTTCTAAGATTATTCGTGAGTACGTCCATCATGAATTATGTAAGTAATTGATTACCTACTCCATCGTTATAAACACAATTTCTAAATGTTAAAACGGTTAAAACCTATTCCATTTGTAAATTATTTTTATCCAAGATATATCACCATCATGCCTGTATTCTAGTTAATGTACACCCACAGTTTCAGCCTATTGCCATTAACTGGGCACAATACAAAACTCCGGGCTGTTAACTACTTAGAATTTCATAGAAAACCCAATATAGACGGCCTCTGTGGTTTAGCGGTTCGAGTACCGGACTGCTGACCATGAGGTCGTGACTCGTGGGTTCGATTCCCACAGGACACAAAAAATTATGTGATGAATATAAGTGTTTGTGTTCGTCTGGGTGTTTCTTATGTATTATAAGTATGTATTTACAAAAAAAAAGTATATAAGTATTATATTATATCCATTGTCTAGTACCCATAGTACAAGCTTTGCTTAGTTTGGGACTAGATGGTGCTGCGTAAAAATGTCCCAGAATATTTATTTATTACTTTGCTCGAACCAGGGACTTCTAGCGTAGCAATCTCATTTGGGACCACTTGACTATTAATTAAGTCATTATAATTATCAATAATTATATCATAATTTTTATCTACATATTGTTTTTATTGGGTAAGTACAAATATACTTATACCTGATATACTTACGTAATTACTTGTTTACTTGTGTTTACAACATGCAAGAATTTTAATTAGCTGCGTTG
Source organism: Acronicta leporina (assembly GCA_947256265.1). NCBI lineage: Eukaryota > Metazoa > Arthropoda > Insecta > Lepidoptera > Noctuidae > Acronicta > Acronicta leporina. The sequence goes on from OX366521.1 coordinate 10,782,318, forward strand.
TTGCGGCTGCTTTGTAGTATTTCATTTGATTGATTAAATAAATCCAGTCTTGTGCGAGTTTGAATCACTTAGACAGAGTGTTTGGCACTACACACGTACTTATAATAGGTACCTATTACAATTTATACAGATGTCCAATTAAAAATTACAATACAATACAATATCTTTATTGCACTCCATATGTCATATTAAGGTGTTACATAATATATAAGTAGGTGCAATATGGACCCTGTAGGGCACGGCAACGTAGGGGAGAGAAGGATGCTATTTTTTTTATTTTAGTATTTATGTTCCAGTTTCTGTTTAAACTATTATTTCAATTTTATTAGGTATTATTATTTATATTGTTTATTATTATTTATATTGTTTATTATTATTTATATTGTTTATTATTATTTATATTGTTTATTATTATTTATATTGTTTATTATTATTTTATTGTTATTCTAATTATTACTCATTAAATTTATATAGTATTATGCAGTTAAATATCATATTGTATAATATTACATACTTATATTTATTTTATTTTTTATTTATTTAATATAAATTTTTATCATCAATGTATTCTTTTATATTTTAATAGGCTTTATTTATGAGTATTGCTTTTAGCTTATTATCATGTTTGCATTTGATTAAAACTAGTAAAAAATACAAACAAACATACATTTAAGTTGTCAATTGTATTTAATTAATAAATAATCTGTTATATTTGTATGACAAGAACTTACCGTTTTCTACTTAAAATTTTGTGTTTCTTGATTTCTTCAATGGCACTTCGTATAAGTACCTAAGTATAAGCTTATACTAGAAGTAGTAGTTTAGTACTTACTATTTAAATTAACTATAATTCCTACTAATAAACTTAAACTAATTGCTATAGCAAATAAGTCGGTACCTACTTATTTCGGTAAATAAATAACAAAATAATGAATGACGTTCGCCGGTCAATTCAACTAGATACAATAATGGTTTGTGATAAATGAGCCGAGTTCGGAAATTGCCTCGGCGGTATCTCCCGCTTTGGGATTGACGTCTACCCTCGAACGAAGCAAAAAAATCTTATCCCATCGGATTCCAATCAGACTCGCTCATTTATTGCAATTGGCTGATGGAACAAGAATTCCGTTGAAATAAGAAGTAATTTTACGTATTTTGTTGGCGATATTTTTTTCCGCTTGAGTTTTTTGCCAGTAGGACTTTCGATTTATTAATGAAATGCATCTTAAGCTCTTCTCTTTTTCATTATTATTTTATACTAGCTTCTTCCCGCAACTTCGTCCGCGTAGCGTGATGATATATTATAGCCTATAGCCTTCCTCAATAAATGGGCTATCTAACACTGAAAGATTTTTTCAAATCGGACCAGTAGTTCCTGAGATTAGCGCGTTCAAGTAAACAAACAAACAAACAAACTCTTCAGCTTTATATATTAAATAAGTATAGATAGGTATGTTTACTTCTTCTCTTCTCTACTATTATAAAATTGTAAAAAAGCTGTGTCTGTACATTGAAGATATTTAAAAAAAGAGAAGTGGGTTACAGTTAAAGATCTTTATTTTCTCTAAAGAATTATAAATTCACTTACAGAGAAAACACTATCACTATAGTTACAATTTTGCCATTAAGCGCAGCTTTGCAATGAACATGAATACAGAACAATAATTGGTAATTTCGACCCAGTCACTAAACAAACTAAATAAAATAGGGTAGTTACATTTTTTTTTTTTTTTGGAATCGACATTAGCTGTTGATTCAGGGAATCTTAACAGCGTAACCGAACTTGGTGGCGAGGCACCGAATGCCTCCAGCCAGGAGCAACTTAAAATTAAGCAACAGCAGCTAAGGGCGTCCCCTGCGGGACACGGGCCTCGGCTTAGGGCGTTGCTGGGGGGGGCAGCTAGGGACGGCTGGATCTGGTTTAAATTATTATTAGGGACTAATTTAAAGCTACTGGCTCGGCGCGGGCCGGCTCGAGCAAGGGTCGGGGGGGGTTACCATTACTGGGTCTTCGCGACGGGCCTCGCCGGCGAGGACGGTAAATCGGGCGGCGGTAGTTAAATTTACGAATACAGACACTAATAATGCAGCTGTAGATGGTGCGGGTAGGGCACGATGCAGTGCTGTAGCGTGTTTACTAAGGCCTATACTATAGTGTGAAGCGAGATACATTATGGGTGCAGTTTTATTTATTTTATGTTTAAGTGTTGCGTGTATATTAGTTTATTTCGTTTATATGATAATGACCACTTGTATTTTTTATTGAAAGCCATTTATTTATACAAAGTTTGATTTTTATTTGATTGTAAGTTTATTATATTTTTTATGTATTTTTTTAAAATTATTATTCGGATAGTAATCATTCAATATACCTACCTATGTTAATTAAAAAAATATTTATAGGTGTTAAATGATTTGATTTCTTTTAGATCCTTGGGTAACTTATTATAAAAATTTACCCCTTCATACCTACATAATATTTCATTTACCGTAGTTAGTCCTAGGTTGAATTAAGCGTATATAATATGCTTGTCTTGTTAACATTCTGTGTGTGTGTTGCCTTTTAGTAAATATTATTTGGAAGCTTCGGTAGCCTAATGGCTAGGGCGACTTGCGATCATACAATACAATACAATTTATTTATTTCCAATAAAAACATGAGTACATTGTAACTTATATAACTACTAGTACAAACGATCACCACACGTTACCCCGCCAGATGGAGCAAGAACTGAGTTTCGAGCTAGGAATTAACCTGTGTTTCGAGAACCAAGAATCTGTCCCGTCGAAGCAAAAAGGTGTATGATCTGAAATATAGCAGTAGTGTTACATGCCATTACTGAATTCCCAAAGAAGGCAAGCCTGGATATAGGGAATCAGTATGTTTAGTTCAATATAAGTCAAAGATAATAAATATTGCAAAATATTCAAAAAGTATTTTTTCTATGTTACGTTCTATAAATGTTCAAAATTTAAAAATTACAGCTCGTGAAGGATTTGAACCCCCGACCGCCTCTTTTATTCAATAATAAGTGGGTGCTCTAACCGCTGAGCTAACGAGCCGATGGCGAAAACGTTGTATCAGCCCAGATGATTCGGGTTGGTGATGTCATCAACATGAGGTCATAAACGTTGAGAATTTTAGATGGGTCGATTCTCATCGAAATTCGGAACAGTTTGAAGAATTCATCTCGCGAAAACAATCAAAATACCTACTTACTGCATTATGACGTCATGTTCGGCAATAAGAATTATTACAAAGTATAGTCTAAAAATCAACTAAGTAGAAGGATAGTACACATTTATAGTTATACTGTTGGTACTAACTCCTCAAGTTTTGTGCTGGAAATAAAATGTGCTTCATGTCAATCCTAATAACTTTTATTATGTAAACTGGTATTAAATTATATTGCGCGTTATAGCCCGCTCGCTTCCATAGTTCTTTTTTACCTTAACAGATGGCGCTTGCAACCTGATTGTTCGAAAGGAAGTTAGTATTTGTGCATATTTTAGATTGTTTATGTTATGTGGTGGAATTAATTAATTTACTTATTTATTACCTACACACACTATCATTATAAGGTAACCCCAATACAATAGTGGTACTTAAAATCTAATCTATTTTTTTTAAATACCTAGAACTAACAAAATTCGACAGAACTCTTGCGAATTCACTCATACTACATGAAAATATGTCGGGTCTCTCATGCACAACGTTCAAGACACATATTATATTTGTTATGTTAGGTGTAAAAAAAATTTAGGATAGGTATCACAAAAATATCAGGCGTCATGATGAAATGAAATGATGAAATGATAATTATTTCTGTAAGTAGATCATTAGAGACACTTTTACAAGTCAATGTTTTGTTTTTTTTTATAGATAGATGGCTTCGGCATTTCCTAACTGACGACCTCTGAGAAGAAACGCCGAAACAAACTCAGAGAATCATGGTCTCTTTTAAAGTCCAGACATAAAATAATGCAAATAATGTGAGTGGGACAATGCAGGGCAATGTCTGAAATGGCCTTTTGAGGAAAGAACCATAGCAGCTTTGAGTAGACCAGTCCTAACTGACGGCAAGCATGCATCAGTCATCGTGTAGCTCAACCATATTTAAGGGAGCTCAACGACCCGTCGCACGACAATACCAGATCAGTAGGACATTCGTGTAGGTCGTATGAAATTCTCCAAGTCTCCAGACTATAAAAACTGGTATAATAAAATCAAGCCTACATGGTACTCACATTTACAAAAGAAAAATGACTAGAATAGACTTAGATGTCAAAATAAATGTCAGTATAAATTGTAATGTCACAACAAAATATTAATAAAATTCCTAAATGTCAAAATTCAATTCACTAATAACAAGAAAATCTTTATAATCATAATAATGTCAATGATCAAAATAATGTCAATACAAAAAAATGACAAAAATCAAAATAATGTCATATAATATCACAATGTCTGACTAGCATAGTAATAGCCCGGTTCATCAGAGCAGCTCATTTTATGAAACCTTCATTTTTATGATTGTAAAAAAGAAATTATATTATTTATCATTTATTTAGTGCCTATTCTATTTTATATAATAAAAGAATAATACCAATCTTGATTTTGATTTTTGAGTAAAAGTTATGCGCGGATTAGCAGAACCACAGATAATAGAATAGGTACTAGTAGGTACTAGCTGTTCGCTGGCGACGCCAACCAGGTGGATTTTCCAATTTAATTTTGAAATTAATTACAATATTAACCGTCAAGTCTGTAACAAATTAAAGACTTAATCTTAAATTTGTTAAAAACTTGACGGGTTAATATTGTAATTAATTTTAACAGGGTCTAGAAACAATAATATTTTTGATAATCCACAGAGACAATCTCTATCTCTATAGTAGCCTGACCCATGAAAAACAATTCTTAAATCTTTCATGGATTCTATCCACATACATTTGAAACAACAATTCAGAAATTATATGTATACCATTTGGATCTGTATTCCCAAGATACATATATTTCATTGCTTTTGATAATTAATTCTACTTCTCCAAGTCGTTCATATCATGTCATACCGTTGAACAGAACTTCCAGTATCCACTTAGAGCTAATGAAGTTCGACTAAATTTCTAATTGGCTCAGCTCTGTGATACGAAAGTTTAGCTTTCAACGTTTAATGGTTTGTGACTTTGTCCTCGGATTTACTAGAACTAATTTCGGAGTCCAAAGTTGGATCTCCAGGGTGTTACGTTTAGTTGGACTTTCACTTGTTGATGGAATTATAGTGGTGTGCGTGTGGCCCAATGTGCGTATGTGTAATATTTACTTCGTTGAGTGACAAAGTTTTTGAGGTCAACTTTTGTAGTGTGTCAATTTAAACGCGTCGTATGTTTTGTATAGTTTTTTTAGCTATTGGGCGAAGCCCTTTGTTTTTTCGTTCCACGTTTAACTTGTTCTTACAGACCGACAAATAAACTGACGGAAAATGAAGTGATTCTATAAAAAAACCTTTATTTCCTCTTGAAGAACGAAACCCGAAAAATGCGGAAACTAAAATAACCTAGTATATTATATTTCGTGGAGAAACTTTTTTACTGTAACTTATACATATAGTAAGTAATTTGACCAGTTTATAAATCAGAGGAAAGTTCAAACTATTCATATCCGACCCAAAAGTTGGTAGGACCGTAATATTTTTCCTATACAAGATAATTGTGTTTAGCTTTATTAACTACATAAATAGTGATATCGTTATTCATGATTTCCTCTGAGAAATCACCCTGTGTAGGTATCTATTTTGGTTGTTTCAGATGAAGTTAATGTTGTTTGGATTTAATAAGGTAGTGTACTAGTTATTTGTTTGCGTTTGTGGTTCCTAAGAATAGCTCACTCCATATTTTACTTCATACACAATGACTTAATCTCATATTTTTCTTCATACACAATAACTAGTCTGTTTTCTCTAAGCATATCATCACGCCTTTACCATTTAATTTTATCAACAGTTCCTCTAAGTTAAAATGACAACCGAGACGTCTGTAGGTGCTCTCCCTACGGAGAGTCTCATGTAGGAGTCTTGATGTGTTAGGAATGGTCACCCATCTACAGACTGACCGGAGTAATCGGTTGATCAGCGTATTTATTGTTTAGTGCTCATCAAGCTGACAAAAAAATATTGTTTGATGATAGGGTGAAGAGACCGAAAACAGATTATGCCATTTTATATTTTATAGTTAGGTATACTTATATAGTTTTTTGGCTTAGAGGCAATAAAATATAACACAAAAACAAGTAAAACAGTGCTCTTTCGATTTTATTTCCGACGTTAAATTGTCCTCGTTGTCGGAGCATTATTTGAGGGCACTTACAGTGGAGTCGCCATTGAAACCTAGTTCATTTGTTCAGAATGAGCTCCGTTGGTAGGATCTACGTCACGAACACAGTTGTTCACTGAACTAAAGTAATTAGAAGTCGCATTTCACGTAAAATACGTCAGGGAATGCCAATAGTCTTAAGTGCTTTATTGAAAAGCGAACTTTCAGTTTGAGTTTTGAAGTTCTTGCTACGATTTTAGAAACAAAACCATTTTAGTATTTGTAATTATATTTCAACTATACGTTTGTATTTGGTTATACTGCGATTAAAATTATGTAATGACTAAATAAGGATCAAATTTATATAAGGGAAATTTTTGTGTGTTCTAATCGGTGACAATCGATGAAAACGTTAACAATTACTGTTTTTAATATTACATATGCCATAAAAATAAAATTAAAATTAGCAGGTAATTGCTATCACATTAGCCACTGAGATGTAATAAAAATGATTTGTATTGGAAGCCTACTTAGATTAAAACCAATAACAAATCCTTAGCTATTTCTAAAGCGGCCTTTTTATCGTATCTTTGAGAATTAAACCTTCTTCTAACTTTGAGGGTTATTGCATTTTATTTTGTGTGCATTTCACTTTTTTAAGACCGCGCGATGTATAAATTGTAACACAAATGTGAGACTTGCGCAATTTGTTTCAAGCTACAAAATATGAAAGATATAGATACGTTCATAATAAATATGGGACACTTACATACGGGACATATACAATGAGGGTATACCCTTATTGTATATGTCCCGTATGTAAGGCGCAGTGTAAATCAAAACGAAGAATATGAAACGCTGCGCCAATTCTTTTGGCTTGAAGGACACTCTTTTATGGAAACCTTTTTAAAAGGCGGGCAACGCACTTGCGACAACTCTGGTGTTGCGGATGATCCATCAGATATTTTGCCCCCCTATCTAATAAAAAAAACTAAAATCTGTGCATTATTATGTTTCCCTTTAGATAGGTATCTTCAGACCTGCGTTTTCATGGATGTTGATGAAGCGATATCAATTACATTTTAGTCTTCTTGCCACCGTTGGCATCCTACTTACTTAAGTCAGTACATAATTACTAGCGATTCAATATTTTACAATGCTAACAAGATTATAATTATTTATTAGAAGCAAACCAAAATTATATTACATACAAAACAGTAAATTCTCATCAACGGCAATAATATCCCTTCCAGAGATATTTTTGTCACGTGTAACAGAAACCCGCGCAAATGGCTGGTGGGCAGCCGCGGTATTCCGTTTCACAAGCGACAGGGGACGGCCATTTCCTCGAGCCGAGGCGCTAACTCAATCACCACTCGCAGGATTTTTCCCCTCGGGCTCCCTCGCAGACGGCGGACGTGACCGAGCCACGCTGATGACTGCCTAACTAAGTTCACTTCAATTTTACGTACTTTCGTACTTTGGTCTTAGTCCACGGGCTCCGTTTCAGGTGTGTTCTTGTCGCTTTGTTTCTTTTAAGTGCGACTTGAAGATGTGATTTAATTTCGTTTGTTTCCGAGTCACTGGAGTGACGGTGGTTCAAATAAAATTTATTTTGTGACTGAAATATTCCGCTATGAATTAAAATCTTACCTTGAAATTTTACTGTAAGCAAGGTGATAAAATTATGGTTATATTTGGCGATGTGTGCATATACTTACTTACGCTTAAAAAGATTGCCTTATAAAATAGATTTTTATATACCAACATGTAAAAAATATGTTAAATTAAACGACATTTGTTCGTTACTATAGTCGCAGTGACAAAGTATAAAGGAAGTCAGTTCAGCAAGAGCAAGAGGTGTGCAGTTAAAGGCAGTTTGAGCAATGCTAATTAGAAGTGTTGCTGCCGACGAAATGCACAAAGCTACTGCTACCTTTCACACTGCAACTGCACTTTGCTTAGAAACATTTTTCCGCCGCGACTGAGGGCAATGCCGACGTTCGCGCTTTTTTATTCGAACTAGCTAGTTACGTTATACGTGTGACATACGGTCATGTAGCATCATAAACCTGGCGTTCCTGTGCGCCTTTGGGCGACCAAGCTCTGTCTGAAAGTCTGAGTTTTCCATACTAATATTACAAATGCGAAAGTAACTCTTATCTTTATTTTTGTTACGTATTCATGTCTACTCTGCTGAACTAACTGTGTTGAATTTTGGTACAGAGATTGGTTGGACCTTGCAAAAAACATAGTCTAATTTTGTTCGGAAAACTTTTGAATGCGAGTGAAACCACGGGCAACAGCAAGCGATCTATAAAGATTTGCGTGTACGAAAACCTCTCGTTTAGATGCTACTAGCCTTTTGACAAGCCAACGAGAACTGAAAATGTAATGTACACGTTTTAGAGAGAACGTAAAGATATGTAGGTATGCCTAGCAGTACCCTGCGGTAACATATTTGACTGATCGACCTATACATATAAGTGAAAAGCGTCCTAACTCATTTAATGTCATATCGTGAAGGTATGAACAAATCCAATATTTTGCTTTAATAAAAAGTATTTTACTACTTCGGTGTTTCGCGAGATATATTTTAATTCTGATGGGCATCACGTGCCGGCTCGTATAACTTTATGGCCGTATGTACGCAGTATTCGTATACTACAGCTATAGGTTGCCTTTCGCGTTACCTTTTAGCTTTTACATTGTGAAATTGGTGTTGTTCACGTTAATAAACTTTTTCTTTGTGATCCATTCGTTTAGATATGTGTTTTACTCATATGTAGGTAGGTATATAGTCTGGTGGTTCGCTGTTTCATTACTAGCAACCTTTCAGTTTATATAGAAGGGCGGGATATAGTTAGGAAGGTACCTGTAATTTATTTGAACGGTGTATATTTCTTTTAACGCTTACTAGCAATGTGGGTCGCTCATTACTAGTATTCTAGTTAACTCCTCGTGCTAAGCTAAATGCTTGTGTTACGAGTGGGTTCACATCGGTAGTGCAATGGATGGGTTTCGAACCGGCAATCACAATGGCTAGGGCGTCGGCCTACGCCTTAGCCACATGGCCACCGCCGCTTAAATATATTAAAATATATTCGGATATAAGCAAACTTTAGTCAGCTTCCTGTTATTATCTATCTCAATATGTCGTTTTCCAATCCTATGAAGTTTTATAGAACAATGTTCAATCTTTTTGTTCAAAGTTCATTATTTTTTTATTATTCAAAGACGTAAACAAGAAGTTGTAATATCACGAAACTCTTTCATTTCTCACATCGTGTATAGAATATTAAAACCATAACATTTAAATATGACTACATCGTGAATATGGCTAAGTCAAAAAACTAAGGTTATTGCATATAGCGATGAAAAATGTTTTCATAAAAATCTCGCCGAGTTCGCTCAGCGCCGTTCACTGATCTTTTAATCTCTTAATTACATGAGGGCAGAATACGCGGGGATTTCACCAAAATAACCATGCAAAATGGATGGCCACCCCTCCCGCTCCGCGCACCTCGTGAATATTATGAATTATTCTTTCGTTGCTACAGCTTGGACGCATATTTACATTTTATATGAGCACCTACAATGCTCAGCGTGCCCATTTCACTGGGTTAACGTTTTTGTTGCGCTACGGTTGGTAGTTCTATCGCGAGCGGTAACGTTTTTATTTTATTTTTGACACGATTCTCGTCATCAATCCCGTTCACGCAGAAGAGGGTATATTTTCCGTGTTCATTTCCGCACGTCGATGCGAAACTCCCACAATATGAGGTTTTATTGCAAATCCATCGCTGAAGACCTCGGCAGTTTCGTCGGTCGGTGTATCACGGCGCGTGGGTTCCCGGTGTCGGGCCACACTGCCTCCACACTTACTTTACGAGCATCGCTGAGAACGAAGCAGCCCGCAGTAAAATTTCAATATCCGCCAAAATATGGCATTTCATTTGGCCTCTCGCTGATATGCCAGGATGGGACGTAAAAAATGTAATGGGTTTCTTTCTAATTATTTATGTGCTTAATAGAATGGGGCTGCTCTCTTTTATATTAAACCTATAAACCAGTGTATTTTTTTTGTCTGCTATTACATAAGCAGCATTTTTTATGGCTTGTATGATAAATATAATAATTTTGAAAAACAAATTGGAAACAAGATGGCTATGCTTTGTTTTTACATTGATAAAATTGATGCACTGTTTCATTATAAGTATATTTAAACTAAGAGGAAAGCCTGACGATGATGTACGGGGGTATGCATAGGAGCGTTAGTGAGCCCTCCGTGGGCACTATCGGAAATGCGTAAGTAACATGCACTTTAACTTAAGCAGTGACTTGCCTAAAAGACGTAAAAAGCACGTTTATTAGTCGCTGTATGGCTATGGACCCTGGCCCTGGCTATTTAAAACTATCTTTTACTATGCGTTAGAGCTTCACGTTTGTCGCAGCTAATGGCCCAACTTAGGTACTGTTTGAATAAAACTAAGTGCTAACATTATTAGTAAGAAATGCGCGGAAAATTTGATACTGAAGCACTCTACCGTCATGGTTCATGACGGATTGTAGAATACATTGCTAGCATATACACGACGTTCTCGCTCTAGAGGAAATACTAGTGTGAAAGGGGCTTTAGCCATACCAAATCTGGGAGTATTCAATCATGGAATACTCCTTTCCACATCGTAGTCTAGTGTTTAATGATACTTCAGATACTGCTTAGTACCTATTGACAAATAATTCAAGTGTTGTGTGATTTTTTGGGATTAATAATAGGCTTTTGTTACGATCTGCTTTTTCTCAGTAAGTACTTAAATTCTTATATACCTTATTCTGAAAATATGTAATACTTGTCCAGTACATTATCCACGGCTGCGACTGCAAATGAAACTGGACACTTCAGCAAAATAAAGGCCAGGAAAGATAAGCCTATAGGAAGATGCTTTTGGGAGGGACGACTGAAAAAACTTACAACCGCTATAATAATGACCACTTGGAACGTGTGGTTCCAGGTATATCGCTTTTCTGTTCCATTTTTAACCTGATGAATTATGGTGAGCATTGGTAACCATGGGTGAGCATTATTACCCATCGCCAAACTAATAGCACATTGCATATTATGCTTCTCTAATTTTACTTTACTTGTTGTTAACTTTATTCACCTGCAAGGATGGATAAATGCTCCAAAAAGTTCCGTCAATGATTTTGATTCCTTACCTAATTACATATCTAGATAATATAGTTTATACAATTTTATTTTATACCAATTTAACACAATGTTGGATTCATAAAAACCCATAACGCTTAAATTCTGAATAGTATTCAATAAAAAACTTTTTTCAGGGTTTGGTCCTCATTACAGTAGTCTACAATTTTTCGCTACACCTACTTCTTGCGTATTATATAGAAGAGTACAGAATATTTCTGGAGATATCACTAGCTTTATCGGACCTGATCTTTGCATTGGATGTGTTGGTACATCTTCTACATGCCTGTTGGTCTCTTGTTAGACAGCATGTTCGAGTTTATAGAAGGAATGTCTTCTTTTTAGCCTATGATGTAATTACACTCCTGCCGCTGACTCTGATATGTAAGTTGATTGTGCTTTATTTTAAGTTTAGGTCGCCAAACGAACCGACCAGTCCCTTGATGGTTAGTAGTCATCGCCGCCCATGGGCGCCTGGAACACCAAAGGAGTTGCTGATGAGTTGGACTGCAGACCGTTGAGGGCCCCAGCAACCGAGGGGGTGGCCCTCACAGACAGTAGGTACTTTACGACATTCTCCGACGGTAGTGAGTCAGACCTCCAAGACCGGGCCTCTTCACCGCAAGCATTGTCATATATTTTCTCGCCAAGATGCTTATCTGAATGGCAGTGAAGAAATGTATTCTAAACCGGTCGCACACCGCGAAAAATCTGTTTGATAAAGTACAATAAGACATATTTTTCTTACATAACTCAATTAACTTAGATTCAATTTGCAGTTAGGAGAACACCAGGATATGAGCAGTATGTATTGGTTGGACGATGGTTGGAAATCGGACGAATTTACAGACTATTTGTCTTCTTTCAGGAGATAAATGAACATGTGAGTTTTTGATTGATTGAAAAGAAATGGAATTATTTTAACCAGTCATAGTATTCAGGATAGGATATGTTTTATTTAAAGTTCGTGAGGTCTAGAAGTAGTTTTAGTACATCATTATCATCATCAGCGTGTATCAACGTTAATAAAATGGCCCCGTTCGCGTTGCCGAGTTGTCTAACAACTTGTAGTTGCCTGACTGGGCCGTTTTTAAGGCTTAGCTTCCCATTCATCCCATTCGATATTGTCAACCACCGAAAAAGTTCTACTATATACATTTGTTTGATATCTGACTGTTGGTTCGGAAGATGCAGAGTACCTGCTTAAGTCAGATTTCTTTTCCTAAAAATATTATCATTCGTGTTAATAAATCCTCATACAGAACGTTAAACAAATCTGCCTAATATTGTACTATTACGTCACCAGATGCGAAAGTCGCGCAGGTTGTTGTTCTTCACGGAACAAGTTGTGGCTGCTTGTTTGTTGCTTCACGCAAACACTTGCATATGGTACTCATTGAGCCGCTCGCCAGATATGGAACATCCTTGGTATAATATGGGCTATCCGCCCCATGTGCACTCTAGAAACTTGAGGTTTAGTTGGTATGTACCTATCTGCTTTTGCACAAGATTAAATTATGTAAATTAAAAATTAAGATTAGATTTGGCACAAAAAAATACGCAGAAATGATACATCAACTGACATATAAAATTAAGCTTTGTTTTTCAAATTCATTGCGATACTTCGACCGACCACTGTAAGTAGATAATTAAATAAGTTCTGTGAAAGTAAATAAGCAGTTAATTTATAAATTATCTATATGTTATTTTACATTATTAAGTAATGTTATTTAAAGTTACAGAACCTGTTGGTACTACTGTACTTGCCGTTTCTTCAATGTCATATTTGGAGATTCGTTTCCTTTGGTGAGTTTTTAGTTATTTTTTGCTTTTTTGCAAAAAGCCATGCAATATACCTATCAATCGTAATACTACAATGAATAAGACTTAGGTATAATAGGTATATTTTGTATACTATTATACTGTTATCTTCCTGGAGGAATGGAAGTGGTTCGGCTGTAAATAACATATCAGTTCACCATTAGGTACACTAATTTTAAAATAAGTAAAACCAGTACTGAATTAAGTAGATATTATTTATTACAGCGTACTATGTGTATGAATTGTGTACCTATTTCAGAGAGGCATGCAAAAGTGGTTGACATCGGGGCTGATGCTCATCGGATATGTATTCTTCCGATATCGGTTCATAGGCACTCTCTGCTGGGAATTGGTCATTGAAGGTGCTAGGAGATCCAATTTTGTGGACCGGGTAAGTTCAATTAGTGTTGGATGTGAGATTAGTTGGGTCGTTAAAAATTTGGGTTTAGGTACACTTCTTCGTGCGTCATACTTTTTATACCCTGTGGAATTAACTCCTGGATTAATAAATAAAATATTAATCTGGTGATGTAAAGTTTCGAATTGAACAGTAAATGGATTTTTAAATCCTCATGAAAATATGATAAATGTGCGATTACGTACTGTTTTTAATTAATTCTTGATTTCACAGACCTATCATGAATATTCGGGTCCAACTTAATACGGACGGCACATCGTATTTTACAAATTTCAATTTCAAATTAATTCAGTTTTAATATCAGAAACCTAAATAACAGAAACCATGAAGAAAAAGAGGAAAAACTTATAAAATATAACAGTGACATTTCACTGTCAGAATGCCACAACATAACTGAAAAAAATTGTGAAAAAAAATGTTGACGAGAGCCAAAAGTAGACAAATCGCACGCCCACCACCCCCGGACTCGTCGCTCAGCTCCGCCTCGCCGCCGCCGGAACTCGGACCACCAGTGACACCGGCAGCTGCAGCCGCGTCGAGCTCAAGCGACGAGTATTTCTCCCCACCGACGTCGCCACCACCTGTACGTCGGCCGGGAAGAGGCCGGCCACCGAACGGCATGGGATCCAGGGGCCAACCGGCCCCTAGCCGGGTCCCCGCTGCCGGTGGTTGTGTGCAGCGCATGAAATGGACTCTAAAAATTAATGAGAACGTCATGCGCGCATATTACAGGGCTACAGAGGGGGGAACTAACCTCACTGCGTACCGCGATAGGATGCTGTCTCTGTTCCAGGAACTTGAACCAGCCATCAGCGTCTCGGCCCAACGACTGTCGGATCAGGTGCGGGTTATCCAACGGAATCACAGATTGGACGACGCCGCACTTGATAGGCTACGCTCAGAGGTACTAAACAACCGTACCGTCCCTATCCCTGTCCCTGCACAGACCGCGGTACATCCGCTAGCACGCGATATTATACAACCGCGGTCAAATGTCAACGATAGGGAGGGAGACGATGGGGTTGTTACGGTAAGTAGCCAGTGCAACGACCGATTGAGGAGCGCACTGGAGGATGCGATTCGGGACTTTAGAACTGCTCCCCCCGAACTTAGGCCTCGTCTACCTCGCTTGCCTATGCACAGAAGGAATAGGGCGTTGGTGTGTGCCCTGGACTCGCTGCTTGGTAGTTACTTTGAAAGCAGCGAAGATCTCTTCGATACTCACTCGATAATGTACTGCGCGGCTGTTGCGGCGTGTCGTGTAGCTAATGTCACATTTCCAAAATGTGACAATTCTACACGACAAAAATCCGCCGTACCGGCCTGGCAGCGCAGGATCGAGCAGCGTATCGAGGGGACCAGGGTGCTCATCGGCAAACTATACTGCTTCAGGGAGGGCAATACTCGACCTAGAGTGATGCGCTTTGTGAGGCGGGCATTCTCGGGGACTGGAATCAGGCCTCAAGAATATATGCCCCGTGTCGCGGAGCGCATTGACTTCCTGAAGCAGAAGGTCTGTGCATGGGCGAGCCGTATACGAAGGTATAGGCAACGGGTTGAGCGGTATACCCAGAATCGCATGTTCCAGAGCGATCAAAGGTGGGTGTATAGAGCTTGGGAGCGACCTGACCAAACTGTGGTTGATGGAAGCCGCCCAGATGATGATGCCACTAGTACATTCTGGCGCAACATCTGGTCGGTGCCCGTCTGCCACACTGAGGCTGAATGGATGCGCGATGTTGAGCGCGTGTGTGGAGCCATACCGGAGATGGAGGCAGTTGTAATCACTGCCTCAGATGTAGCCAGTGCAGCCCGTTCGGTACCGAACTGGAAATCACCGGGGCCGGACGGACTGCACAATTTCTGGCTTAAATGGCTACAAAGCTCACACGCACGCTTGGCATCGCAATTCCAGTCGGCCTTAGAGTCTGGATCGCTACCACAGTTCCTTACAACGGGAATCACCCACCTGCTCCATAAATCAGGTGATGCCGCGGAACCCAAAAATTATAGACCGATCACATGTTTACCGACGGTCTATAAACTTCTTACGTCCATTTTGAGAGCAAAAATTTATTATCACATAGAAAAAAATTCTATTATGTCAGCCTCTCAAAATGGATGTAGGAATGGGTCCCGCGGCACCAAGGAGCTTCTCCTCATCGACATGGCCATAAGCCAACAGGTCCGTCGATCCCGAAAGGATCTGTCAACATGTTGGATAGATTATAAGAAGGCCTACGACTCGGTGCCGCATACATGGCTCATAAGGGTGCTGGAGTTGTATAAAATAGATACAACTTTACGCACCTTCCTGATGTCATGTATGGGGCAGTGGAGAACTGTTCTTCGCTATCCAGGATGTAGGCAAATTCAAGGGAACGACGAACCCATTGAGATTAAGCGGGGAATATTCCAGGGCGACAGTCTGAGTCCACTGTGGTTTTGTTTAGCCCTGAACCCCCTCAGCACCCTGCTGGAGGGTACAGGGCTGGGCTATACGTTGCGGAGAGGGGGTCAGGTAATATCCCACCTGCTTTACATGGATGATTTAAAACTGTTTGCCTCCACCAAATTGCAACTGATGGAGTTACTAAAGGCAACTGAAACTTTTAGTAATTCCATTAGGATGGGGTTTGGTGTAGATAAATGTGCGGTCATGCATGTAAGGCGGGGCGGGATTGTGGAATCTGAGGTTTTACAACTCTCAGATTCTATAAACTTGAGATCACTCTCCGCAACTGATACCTACAAATACCTGGGAATGTCAGAGGGGTTAGGCATTAACGGGGCTGACATGAAACAAGCGTTGCAGGAGCGCTTCTTCGGCCGCCTGAAAAAGGTACTTAATAGTTCTTTGTCGGGCGGCAACAAGGTGCGCGCCTTTAACGGTTGGGTCATGCCGGTCCTGATGTACTCCTTTGGCATACTCAAGTGGACTCAGACGGAGTTGGACGCCTTGGATAGGAGAGTCCGGTCGCTGTTGACCGCAAACCGGATGCATCACCCACGTTCGTCTGTCATGAGGCTGTACATCCCGCGGAAGTGCGGGGGTCGAGGTTTTTTAAATGCTAAGACCCTACACAACCGCGAGGTGTGCAGTCTCAGAGAATATTTTCTCAAGGCTGACGTGGGTATGCACCGAGATGTGGTCGCAGTGGACAAAGGACTCACCCCGCTATCTCTGGCTAAAGAGAACTGGCGCAAACCTGTGGTGCTTAGTACCAACGACCGCAAGGAAGTATGGCAGAGCAAGGAGCTTCACGGACGCTTTTTCCGTGCCCTTCATGGGCCCGACGTAGATTTCTTAGCGTCCGTGGCCTGGCTACGCTTTGGTGACCTCTTCGGGGAAACCGAGGGTGCGGTCTGTGCAATTATGGATGAAGTTATGCTGACGAACAACTACCGGAAGTATATCATGAAAGACGGGACGATCGACATATGTCGGGCATGCCATTGTCCCGGTGAGTCTATCAGGCATATTACTTCTGGGTGTTCTCGTCTGGCTAACGGTGAGTATTTGCACAGGCATAACCAAGTGGCCAGGATTATCCACCAGCAACTTGCTTTAAAATACGGCCTTGTGGATTCTGAGGTACCGTATTACAGGTATGCGCCCGACCCAGTTCTTGAGAATGACCATGTCACGATGTACTGGGATCGATCTGTTATCACTGACAGGACTATTGTCGCCAATAAGCCTGATATAGTGGTAATAGATCGATCAGCGCGCCGCACAATGATTATCGATGTCACCGTCCCGCATGACGAGAACCTCGTGAAGGCTGAGAAAGAGAAACAATTAAAATATCTCGACTTAGCCCACGAGGTGGTCGCCATGTGGGATGTGGACTCGGCCATCATTGTACCGATAGTCGTCACGGTCAATGGACTTATCGCCAAGAGCCTCGACCAACACCTCAGGAGGCTCGAGTTGGATGGCTGGGTTAAGGGCCTGATTCAGAAGGCAGTACTCCTTGATACGGCGCGTATTGTGAGGAGGTTCCTGTCTCTGGGGCCCTAACCACCGGTAGCTTGGACCCTGCTCCCCATGCCGGTGGACAACTATTTTTATATTTTTAAATGTTTTTATTTTCCCTTGTTTTTTATAAAAATATTTAAAAATGTAAATTATATGATTTTAAAGGAATAAATGGAATAATAATAAACCATTTATTTCAGATATCAAGATCCATAATGTGTTAGTAAGTACTTAGGGCTATGTTAGTGAATACAATAAATTTATAAAGAGACATGAAGCGACATCCAATGCCTCATTATCGGACAGTCATGTTTGTTAGCCAGCACCTTTAGAATGCTGTTGGTGCTAGTCCTCACACGGTGTAGCAGTGACGCAGCTTTAAATCGCTAGCTTTAAATCGTTTTTAATATTTTTTGGTAAATTAATGAAACTGATGAATTTTCAGTATCATCATATGGACAATTATTTGAAGATTAGCAAGGCACCATCTTGGCTTGTGGAACAGTGTAAAAATTACAAGCTTCAACTATGGCATATGAAGGTCGGGATACTGAGATCGGAACAACTGCACAAACTGCCGCTTCCACTACAGATGGAACTAATCTTCGACATTAACGTCGGCAATTTCCATAACTCGATGCTATTTAGGGATACTAGTTAGTGTAATTTATACTTCACTATAGCCTAACTTCATAATGGAAGTTGCAAAGTTCGCTTTGAATTCAACGCCTTTGTAAATTCAGACCAAGCTCCTAAAAATTTCGCGTGGGCTTTACAGCTTTTCGGATAATGATATTGTATTGAAAGGAAGTTTTCGTTAATTAAGAACTGTTTCGTGCACATTTTGTTACAAGTTTGTTAGTCTTCTATTGTCTGTTCTAAAGTCGGATATCTCAAAGGAAAGTCTTTAAGGTTTCCCGAAAATCTTAATACTTTGAGTAGAAGGTACTTAGCTCCTCAGATACGCGTCGTTTAAGGTAGTTATGACTATTATATTATAATTAATATTCATCAATCATTTCAACTTGCTACACTGGACTTATTGTAACTACTATATTTTAAGGTCAAAGTTTTTTGCTTGTCATTATTATTATTATTAAAGAAAGTGGTAATCTTTTCCCTATTCTCTTCTAGATGAATCATTTATGCGTCAAATATCTTTGTTGATGCGTCATGAGCTTTTCTTGGCGGGCCAGCATATTTGGAGCCAAGGTGTGGTGAAGAGTGGTATGATTTGCATCAAGAGAGGTGTCATTGAAATGCTGTCCGATGAAGATGATGAGAGCCCTATGATTGCGTTTAAAGCTGGGACTGTTAGTAAAATACCCCTTTGTCGTATTTGGAATATCTGGCACCAGTCAAATCTTAGGTCGTGCAGTGTTATTAGGTTATTCTATAAAACTCAGTATCAGCTCGTAGTTTGGATATGTGCACGGTTAATAGCAATAGGCTCGTCCCTATTACGTGGGACCTAAACATACAGCTGAACTGTACATTAGTACGTACAACTTAAAGAAAAAATACTCATTAAAATACAGGATGGCGAGTACTGCTGAACTGTTTCGCCTAAAAAAAACTACCTATTGCAATGGCTGCAAACATATTATGGTAACTGGCAATACTGGCAGCTACCCGAGATAAAGGGGTACCAACATAATTTATGCAACCAATATTCTGAAACCAAATGAATGTCAGTATACCTCTGACGGAACCTTCAGGGAAAAAAGGCGTGATGGTTTTTTTGTGTAAGCAATATTATGATTTTATTACAAAATGCAAATAAATATTTAACTTTGAATAAGTATTCATTGCCGCGTCCTCAATTGTAACTTCGCGGTATTGTAATATTATGCGAGCGCGTACGCTGACTGCTAAAGAGCTATAATGTATTATATCGTTTATGTAGGTATGACTTATGAGTTTAGAAGTACAGAAGTGAAACTAAAGTCTTGTGGCTGTATTACAAATTATGGAAACAAAAAATACTTTTATTAGTTATACCTTTTTTTTTAAAAAAAAAAGCTTACTAGCAATGCGGGTCGCACATTACTAGTATTCTTGTTAACCCCTCGTGCTAAGCTAGATAGATTGTGTTACGAGTGGGTTCACGTCGGTAGTGCAATAGGTGGGGTTCGAACCGGCAACCACATGATAGCAAGTTCGACGCCCTAGCCATTAGGCTACCGCCGCATCATTTCTTGTACACTACTTAAAACATTCTATAAGTATTCTACTGGAGTTTAGGCGGGAAAATGTAAAGTGCACATTGTCGATTTTATATTATTTTTCAAAACTTGAATTTCTCCGAAGTTTAATGTGTAATTATGGTGGATAATTAACCATTAAGTGTTCGTGATCGTGTGAGAATGTAGGCAAATGATATAAAATTGAAAATCGTGACTTTTTGGGTTCACTCCTAAACTCCATCGAAGCCTCAATATAGTTTCTACCGTTTTATTGGGGCAACTGAACTTATACTTGACACTGGCGAACACAAAAAGTGTGGTGCCATAATACAATCCCATGATGGGAAATATTCATTGAAAATATCACTTGATTACTCTAATACTTGAGTCTTGACACTGGCAAATACACAAAAAGTGTGGCGCCATAATATATATATATATAAAAAGTATTCTACTGACATAATTTCTACTACCACTACTACTTACATATTAATTAATTATCAACTCATCACAATATATATCGCCCAGTTAAATATGTGTTGTCAAGTAACTTTGCGAGATAAGTGAGATTATTGTGTTTTCAGGTACTCGGCGAGTTAAGCCTGTTCTACTCGATCCCGTCCAAAGTTACCGTGAAGGCGGCCACCTACGTTGAATTACAGGCCAGTACAGATTACTTTACGATACCTTATAAAGTAGGTACCTATATAAGACCCTTTCAACAATTTTATATCAAATATATACCTACCTACCTTTACAATGAGTTTAAATGAGCCGAATCTATTATATCTTATGTATTCATTTATAATACATACATATTTTCACGCCTGTCTTCTATTGAGGTAGGCAGAGACTATAGATTTCCACTTGCTACGATCCTGGCACACTACTTTCGCTTCATCCACGTTCATTAACCTCCTCATTTATAAAAAAAAAACTTAATTTACATCAAAGCTAAAACTAGCATCCAAATATAATCTACAATATCTATACGCATCCAATATACAAAAGACAAGTCAAGATTGTTTACATTTTGAACAGTTTTGATTGAAATGGACTTTAAACAGTAATCTTTTAGAATTATTTATAAGAATGATCCATTCTTAAACAAATTTACAGTTAAAGCTACATATTGGTAATAGAGTCATTAATAGATCGAGTAATAGAATCGTCGTTATTAGTATATCACCAGGGCAACAAGGTTTCTTTTTGGTTAAAAACTAACATAATACCGGTGTTACTGGTTAGTAACACCGGTATTAGGAGTCTCATTAAGATCTTAATTGCCCAATCCTGCAGGTTTTGCGAAGGACAGACTTCATGCGGGTAATTGCAGAGCATCCCTGTATGTTCGAATTTATACGAAAAAAAATTAAGAATAGACTTGAAACTTCTCAGTCTAGACAAGTGAGTATAATTACTAATAAAATAAAATTTGATGTGAGAAAAATAGTGTCGTTTCTTCCTGTCAAATTACATTAGAATGGATATTTTTTTAAATCTAAACGAAATCTAATGAATCATGTACTTAATTTAAACTATCTTTGTAATAAAGGCTACACACTATGCTCTTGTTAATACTCATTAACAGTACACGTAGATACACGTAATCAACCCGTTATAATGTCTCACTGCTGGGCACGGGTTTCCTCTCAGTGCAATTAGGCTATAGTCCACCACGCTAGCCTAGTACTGGTTGACAGACCTCATACGCCGTCGAAAAAATCTTTCAGGCATACAAGTCTATTAACGATTTTTTCCTTTACCGTTTAAGCGAGTGATAATAACTGTGAATACTCACATAACTTTGAAAAGTCAGAGGTGCGTGCCTTAGATTTAAACTCAAGACTCAAGATCACTGCGGTGTATTATAGATGCATTTAAAAGTTAATTTGGGTCTGTATAATTAATAATATGAATATAAGTACGTTTATAACGTAATAATTTAATAATCTAGGCTAGATCATTAAAAATCTACGTCGTTTGAAATAATTTTGCGATTTTAAGCCAGTTTGAAGGTAGTTTCAGCCACACCGGTTTGTTCAGTCCGCCCACCTGACTTTACCTTGTAGAATAATTAAGTGGAAGCTACTCAGAATCTACATACCAATTCCAAATTTTAGTTTTGCAAACAGGCCGTTAACTGGATTATACTGGTTACTTGTTAATAATCACTGGGAAATAATTCGATAATTGTTGTTACCATCGAATAACTTCGCAAAGTATTCGCTGGCACTTCAAAATAGAACAAAACCAACGCGCTTATTGGATAATATTAAACACCTTTTACATTTTAACATAATACCTCAAGGAAGCAATAGAGAAATACGATAGAGGCGACTCGAGACTAATTCGAACCCGTTACCGGCCCATGAAAGTGCTCAAAGACAATTTGGCGGGCGTCGAGGAAGAAGACCCCACTTTTGTGGACGACTCTCACATGTATTATAGAGGTAAAAGTATTTGAGTTTTATTGTTAGCGCTAAAGTTTTTATTCTCTGCAGATGCTAAAGTTAGTATAAATGTTTTTTGAATTTGTATTGTTTTTTCCGTGTATTTGTTGATTATTATTTCTTTTAAAAGAGCCTCAACATTTTGTTAAAATCATAAAAATCAATGATTGATGATGCAATAAATAACTATGTGAGTTAGACAAGTTTCGTCCAAGATTTAACTATTACGAAGAAGGAGTTCAGTTCTTGTGAAAAAAAAGATCAAAGTTATTTGTGATACCTACTCAAAAATAATGATATCCTTTTTATTATAAATACAATAATTTATAATAACATATTTTAAAATAAATAAAAACAGAAGAACTTGAAGAATAAATATTTTGTTACTTTAAACCAAGGTCTGGAGGCCCAGGATACCTACATTAAATATGCATGAAAAATAATATAAAATATGATATCAACAAATTAAGGCGAAAGTAAATGCGTTTTTTCCTGTTGGCTACGGGATGGGGTATTTATTAAAACCGACAGAAGTCGGGAAGATGTTACATCACTACAAATTATAAATAATATTTATTATAAATTATGTCACTTCATTACTGGCTTGCTACAACAATCGCGTAGCTTAGCTCTGTAGCTGTAATCGCCTACGCTTCGTAGATCTTTATCTTTATTGTATAATATTTTGACCATGATGTGCTTTCTTGTCAAGATGAAAATAATGAACGTCAGCCAAAGTTCACGACTACGTTTTTGGAGTTATATCAATTATCCAGCAATGTCACCACAATAGATGCACCACACATCTGTCTGAGATCTAACTTTCCTTGGATACTGATGCCTGACACCGACTTTGTATGTAAATTTTACAATAATTTAATAATTTATTAGAAATTAAAAAAAATACATTATAAAAACTTCATAGTTCTTGCCTTTTCGTTTAGTTATAAATGAGGGTGTTTTTTGTTAAATTTCTAATTGATAGTAATGATTACAAATGTTAAATAGAAACTTGACTGCCTTATTAGCGAAGTGTTCCTGAGCGCGACTGCTACGCTAGAGGTCCTGGGTCCGATTCCCAGGTCAAGCAAAGTGTTATACCCAATAACACTTTTTCTATGAAATTCGCAGTAGCAGCTCGGAGTTAGGAATTTGTGCCTGGTTAATGGCAATAGGCTCGCCCCCTTTTACATGGGACCTAAACATACTGGCGAACTGTGGGTGTAAATTAGTACGCCTCTGCCTAACCCTTCGGGGTATACAGGCGTGATGGTGTGTAATGTTATGTAAATAGAAACTTTTAGATATAATTATATTTTTTTTGTATTGGTTTCAAAGGTTTTAGCAGTCAATTTATTAAACCATTATATTACAAAGTAACTCGTACTGTTTCAGACGCGTATGTTTGACGTAGCGCATTTCATAATGGTTTTGTACGTGTGCTTCATGTCGCCATACTCGGCTCTACAGAATCAACACTCCGATACGGAGAAGGTCCTCACTACGATTGTGGACGCAGGCTTACTTTTGAACATTTATATACAACTTACGACCGCTACCTATGAGAAGGTAAGATTTTGAACTTAAAATATAGGACATTAGATACATGATGTTTATTTATGTATATATGTAACGTGGGCCGGCTCGGGCTCCGAGCTCGACCGGAGTGGTACCACGGCCTCACAGAAAACCGGCGTGAAACAACGCTTGCGTTGTGTTTCACCGAATGAATGAGGATTCCGGAGGCCCAAACCCTTTTAAAAGGCGGGCAACGCACTTGTGACTCCTCTGGTGTTGCAGGTGTCCATGGGCGGCGGTTATCGCTTACCCCATCAGGTGATCCGTCTGCTCGTTTGCTTCCAATGCCATAAAAAAAAAAATTATGCACTTTGACAAGTCATTTTTTTAATATTTATTATAATAAATATATATATAGATTGCATTCCCTATCCTATTCCGAGGTCGTCCTCAGAAGAAACTCCAAAAAAACCTTAGAGAATCATGGTCTGTTTTAAAGTCCAGACACAGTAGTCCAGCTTGGTTTTTAGTAGCAAATACGTATGTGCATATAATAAAAGGCCTCTTGTCTAATAATATATAATATAATAAGTCTAATAATGTAAGGCCTCTTGAAGAAAGAGCCCTAGGGCTTTGGGTAGACCAGTCCCAGCTGACGGCACTTATACATCTATACCATAATCTACCTATGTAATTCAAGAACCAGATGATGAACAAGATCAGCGGATCATTTGCGTTGGATTCAAGAAATTTCACAAACCCACACCAGATTTGAAATCAGTGTGTAAATAATCCGCTTATTTGAAATTCAGGGTTGAGTTTCCCATCTAAACGTAATCTTTGCATAGTATTGTAATAATGTAGTCTATAAATTGTTTTTTTTTATATAACTTTTCTCGTTTATGAAGTTTTGATTAGTTATTTTAGTTTTGGGGCTATAAACAAAGATTCCTTGCCATTCACATCGGCCCTCACAGAGAAATAATAAGCAAGAAGGTATTATGTCTGCCTCACTACTCTAGTGGACATAAGCTTGTTCGTTGAGCGTGAGGTCTTGTGTTCGATTTCGAGCAAAGTGTTACTAGGTTTTTATAATTAATTCTCAGTAGCCAGTTTGGGGTTTGGCAATAGGGTCGCCCGCTATCACATAGAAAATAAACAATACTGGTGAACTACATTTGTACATCAGAGGCCGTATTATGACGTGTTATTGCGATTGTTTAACGATTGAGAAAGAGAGACAGAGAGGGATCCCGCTCTCCACATTCAATAGCGCAATCTCTTTAGCACAACTTAAAAATTAACGCTTTGACACGCTGTGATACAGCTCCAGTTCCTCTCTGCCTGGCCCTTAGGTATATTATAATAAGTAGGTATTCAGGTCAATTCTCGTATTTGGCGTATTTATAAACTATATGGAATAAGGCTCGTATTTACACACACTGTAGTTATTATGGTGGCGCACAAAGAGGCCCGGTTGATTGGATCGAGCCGCACAAAGGGCGGTCTGGTTGCGTGTACACGGTTAATTCAAATCAATTAATGACATGTGAGGTTTGATTCGCAAAGGGTGATCGACTTTGTATCGCTTTGGTTTCATCTGACTGTACAGATTCTCAGAAAGCTTACGTGTAACGTGACCTTGTTACCGTAAAATAAGCATAAATTCAAACTCCGAGCTAGTATTGGGACGCATCAGGCTTGTATTCCCCGAAGGGTTATGCAGAAGCTTAGTACTTATGTAAACCTACAATTCGCCGGTATGTTAGAAGGTATGGTAGCAGCGGTAGCCTAATGGCTAGGGCCTCGGACTTCCGATCACGTGGTTGCCGGTTCGAAACCCACCCATTGCACTACCGACGTGAACCCACTCGTAACACAAAAAACTAGTAATGTGCGACAGTGCAAGCTTTTTTTAAAAACAAAAATATACGGATCCCAAACTCTATGTTGAGAACTGAGAAATTCATAGAAAAAAGTAATAACACTTTGCTGTATCTGAAAAAAAAACCCAGCAGCTTATGTTCAGCAACCGCGCTTAGAGCCACTAGCTAGACTAATGAGCCAGTTTATTATTTTTAACAGAATATATTAAAAGAAACTGTAAGAGAAATCGCAGAAGTCAAGATGGCCACATTTGGTTTCTATCTGGATATTATATCCGTGTTTCCTGTGTCAATCTTTACTGATACATTGGATCCTCAAGAAGAGACGATTGCCGGTCAAATAGCAATGTTATTTCCCATACTTCAAGTGTGGCATTTATGGGATTATATTATGAAGTGGGCGGAGAATTTTCATAGCCACGTCAAGGTAATTAGGATGTTCTAACATACATTTATGATTTTTTCTGTTACATTGTGTGTGTATACAAACACACGCACAAAGATACACTTTAACTGTTACTAATCTTAATTATCTTAAGAATGTACAAACTACACAAACTGTAGACTTCCATACCGGTTTCGAACCCAAAAACTATAATCTAGACAGATCAGTTCCATACGTAGACTACATTGCACTTACAAATTACAGATCTGACGTTAAGCAGACACTATCGTTGTGATAAATATACAGAAAACCTACTATTTAATGCTAAAAACATAGTTTGAAATCACAAAGCTTCTATTTATTTGTATAAATTCAAAACATTTCTTTTCATGCAAATATGAACTTGTTCAAACCAATGGTAACCACTGTATATTTACTGTGACAATTGTGTTTATTATATATTTAATATATTTTTCAGCTCTTGATTTTGACGAAGTTTTGCATGATTTTCATTATATTCTGCTACTGGTCTGGATGTTTTCTATACCTATATGCGTGTCCAAGGAAATTGTGCCGAGCGGTAAGTACCTAATTAAATACTCGACGTTCTAATTACATTGTAGATTTTGCTTTAAAATGACTATTAAACATGATCCACTTAATTAAGTTAATATTTCCTGTTGTGAATTGTATTTATCTCAACACAATTACAAAGTAAAATATTTCGTGGAATACGAAACGTAAAAATGAGAAAAAATCCTGCTAAGAGCCATTTTCCGTACAAATTACAAAACAAAAGATTAGTATTGAAATTAAGGACTTTTTTAATTAGGTTAAACATGGTAACATTTTTTTTTCAACGAGATGTGTTATATTTTATTTTAAATTTATAAAAATTACTTACTTACAAAGACTTTTCAAAGTATTTTCACGCTGAAAATTCTAAGAAATCTTGCAATGTTGTATCTATCCTTTTGTTATACAGAAGACAGGTTATTCCAATTTAAAGAGCTTTCGGTCTGCTAATATCACGCAGTTATTTAACCAAATGGCTCGTCTCAATTAACACACAGTAACAACTTTTTAATTCACATGTAGTGAACCCCGCTTCGAGTGCGCGCTCGGAAGTAAAACAATAGATTTCCTATTGTCACTGTAACATACGTACAGTAACCTGCAATTGTTTTAGGGTAACTAAAAAGTATTAACTTCTTATATATATATAAATAAATTACATAATACTACATTAAATATTTACTAAAATCTATGACATGGTATGGTATAGCGGGCTATTTTTCGTAACTCCACGACGTGTGGGTGGCAAAGATATTTTTTACTCGGAACCTATATAACATTTAGTGAAACCAAAATATGATTAAATTAAAATTTATTAAATAAAAGGCTGATTTCAATAAATAAAAGGCGTTGAAAGTTGGTAGTCAATTATTATGGACTTTGTTACAGAACTCATGGATGTCACAACTGATATATTGGGAGACAAAGGTGTTTATGTCGAACGAGGCTCGGCACGAGAGTCCGATGAAAACTTCGTTTGTTTTTGGAACGTCCGTGTTCACGGGTGCCGGCAGTTCTGACGTGGCGCCTGCAGATCTCGACCTTTTAATTGTAAGTATAGCAAACTACTAACTCTAGACCACTACTCGTACTACTACTCCTATTCCTGCTATTACTTACCTACTCTAAACTTCTACTACGATTAACTCTAACATATTGTGTATTTTAACATAATATTACCATCACGCCTGTATTCCCCGAAGGGTTAGGCAGATGCGTACTACTACTAATGTACATCCACAGCTCGCCAGTATGTTTAGGTCCCATGTAACAGGGGGCCAGCCTATTGCCATTAACCGGGCACTAATTCCTAACTCCGAGCTGCTATTGGGAATTTCATAGAAAACCCCAATAACACTTTGCTCGACCTGGGAATCGAATCCAGGACCTCTAGCGTAGCAATCGCGCCCAGGAACACTTGGCTAATGAGGCAGTCAGTGTATTTATGGCACGGCAGTGTATTTTAAGGTATGGAACATACCATTATAGCTAGAAATAAAGTAAGTACTTAGTCGTGCTATAAGAGTCGGTTTCTGTCGACCTCATTTATTTCACTAATTCAGTAAAGAATTTAGACATTACCATTCAATCTTTGCATCTTAATAATAATCATCAACTTATTTCAGAGAGGGGTTAGGTTATAGTAGGTACTCGCGCTTAATAATAAGCATAAAGTGGTATTGTGGTGTGTTAAGTGTGGTAAGTGGTGGTCCATTGGAATTATAATATCTATCAGCCTATTTCATTTATAAAAAACGTAGCATTACTTAATAAACTGCCTCAATAGCCATGTGGTCCTGACCGCGACTGCTACGCTAGAGGTCCTGGGTTCGATTCCCAGGTCGAGCAAAGTGTTATTGGGTTTTTCTATGAAATTCCCAGTAGCAGCTCGGAGTTAGGAATTTGTGCCCGGTTAATGGCAATAGGCTCGCCCCCTATTACATGGGACCTAAACATACCGGCGAACTGTGGGTGTACATTAGTACGCCTCTGCCTAACCCTTCGGGGAATACAGGCGTGATGGTATGTTATTTAACTTAATATAATTACATACATACACTCAGGCCTTTCTCCCACAGGGGTAGGCAGAAACTATAGACCACCACTTGCTACGACTCTTGCATGCTGCTTTGGCTTCTGCCAAATTCATACAATATCATCTCATCATACATACACGACGGTTACGAGTACTACGCACCTGACCTTTTTGAAGGACCTCGCCAATAAGATCAGTATGTCCTTCTTCGCCTTAATTGTCATCATAACTTAATTAGGACATTGAAATACCCTGAAATCTCAATGCAAGTGTCCTGGCCTGGCAGAAGCCGGCATCTTGATATGCTCTTATTTTACCTGTTAATGTACAACCGTGCAAATACTGTGGGAGATACTAAAGGCATACCTACCAGATAAATGTTGTGTCCTCTTATGTTTAATTTGAAAATCAATTAACAAATTTATATCGCTTGATAATTTTGCCATCTTATAACGCAAGAAATGTCACACTTTAATGATTAGAAACAAGAAAAACAGACGCTTATGTTACCACGCGTAGCAAATTGCTGCGACTCATAGGAATAAATATATTTCCAACTTAACTCCTTATGTTAATATTTACTAGCTTCTGCCCGCGACTTCGTCCGCGTAGCGTTATGATATTATAGCCTCTAGCCTTCCTCAATAAATGGGCTATCTAACACTGAAAGAATTTTTCAAATCGGACCAGTAGTTCCTGAGAATAGCGCGTTCAAGCAAACAAACAAACAAACACACTCTTCAGCTTTATATATTAGTATAGATTATACTAATAAATTTATAAAACTCCTATACCAACTAATTCACAGACGGATATAATAACTACAAGTTAAACCTTGTGGTTCTAGAAGTATGCATTTATAAATTCTAGTGCTGGTTATTATGTGCAGGAAGGAGAATAAGGAGTGAGACGGAATTATGGAAAATTCCCAACGTATCAGAAAAACGATATCATCGCAAAAAATTAAGATCGGAGGTTAAATTTGTTGTTTAATCTTGTGGGTAGCTCAATCTTAGGACAAAGCGTTATTCCAGATTTCGGTATCCTGTTCCATAATAGCAATTTCTAGTATCAAGCTGTTGAACGATCTAGTGCACGTGTAATACAGCACAGACATGTATCTGATGTATCTATGGACCTAGGTACGAGTTCAAGCATATGTGACCTAAATACCTAACTGAACATACCTACCATTTCCACATACATTTGAGAAAATCAATATAACTCTTATCAATGGCTTTTATTATGTAAAGGTACCTACGTTTATTCCATCTCTTTTTATGATAAAAAGTTGCGGGTTTCAAATTCTAACTGTATGCCTTATGCCATGCGTCTTTTCCCAATGTTATGTTATCTATGTTGGGGTCGGCTTCCAGTCTCTATAATATCAGTATTTTACACAAAGCTAGTGCCATCAGACACCTCCACAACCCAATGTCTGGACGATGCGAATAGTTAAAAAAAAACATTTTAACCATCGTGCCTGTAGGGTTCACAGTTCAAGTTCATATGTTCTTTTTTTCAAATAATATTTTATAAGCGTTTTTGAATCGTTCATAAACGCTTATAAATTTAAAATTTTGATCTTATCGAGTATCCGGCAAGAAACTCCACAGAGAAGAAGTTTAAGAAGTTCCATGTAATCCATATCATAAACTCCAAGTAGCTTTATCTGAGAATTTCATGGAAAAATATATAAATAATATATTTCATTTCCGACGACAAGCTAGACTAATGAGTCAGACAGGTGGTCAGGATTTTGAAATTCCAATAATAATATAACATAATCAACCCATTATTCTGTCCCACTACTGGGCACGGGTAATTCCAATACTATACAGAAATTACTTTAGTAACCAATATATATAGGGAGACTGTGACGCGTGTATCCTACAGCCGGTGGTCAGCACTTGCACACGCTCCCATTTCCAATTTAACGGATCAGCTGTTAGGGGCGGTCAAATATTTTACCGTTGGGGAGCCAAATTTTATATTATACTTTGCAATTTTGAAAAATTTTCAATTCTATTTTTTTCTGAACGTTTAGGCAGATAGTGATGATTGCTAATATACACAAATAGTTAGTCTGTGTAAAAAGTAGCAGTAATTGCTAGTACCAGGCTATTACTTCAAATTTTATATTGTTATTTTTGTTTAAGTAAAAATGTGCCCCACTAGGATATTCATCTGTATCGTGGGTGCGTTTACAAAGACAAATTCTTACATACACAAACACGGACCCGTAACAGCTACCTGTAGATCGTACAAATGTTTGCTCCGGATGGGGATCGAATCCACAACACGTGGCGCCAAAGCCAATCTCTCAGCTGCTACGCCAAACGTGTCGTAAAAATTATAAGTCAGTTTCCTTTGCTTGAATAATCGGATAACTGAAACTGAGGACTAAACTTACAGAAAATACTACATACTAAACTTAAAGCCTAACGGCCATCAAAGTTCCTATAAAAAAAACGTATTATTTGAAAAACATACAAATTCAAAAACTTTGAAAAACAAATTTAGAATACTGATTTCTGACACTTACGCGAATATTAGACATTGAAATGAAACTACTTTTTACGGATTTTATCGCGGTATATTGATATTATTTAGTTCCCGACGTTTCGGATCCTTTACAGCATCCATGGTCACGGGCAGACTGAGGTGTTGGACGTCTTGATGTTAAAATTACGAACAGCTACCAAACATACCCTAGACAAGACCCAGCACTACATCAGATTTGATAAACCACAAGTCCTCGCAAAAGAAAACCGATTCCTACCCAGGATGATTCGTGAGGCTATTGAAATTAAAAAACACCCAAATTTCAATAGAGAAGATGGTTGGGTCTTACCAGCTGCTTGGAATCCCATTATAGAATCTATAAAATCTAAATCCGAGCCTAAAACTGCAAGACCAAAGGATACGGTGAGCTCGTTCTGCGTGAATCGGATCGCTAATAATCAACAAATTTAGAAATTAGATTTCGGTATTCCTGAAAGCTAGTGTAATCTATGGCCGAACGAACCTTCGCGGCCCATACAAAAACACTTCATATTTCATCCCACGTATATTTCCCA
Organism: Acronicta leporina; assembly: GCA_947256265.1. NCBI lineage: Eukaryota > Metazoa > Arthropoda > Insecta > Lepidoptera > Noctuidae > Acronicta > Acronicta leporina. Next base: position 10,814,179 of record OX366521.1, read on the forward strand.
TTACATACCTCTCACACCATAACCATATATTTTTTCTGTGAAATTTTGTTCAATTCACAAAAAGTTTTATGGGGTGTTGCTTTCAATTTATTGTATACTCGTTCCTATCTATGTTTTTGTGTTGTGTATTGTATAGATAAGATTTATTTTCTAATAATTTACTACATAACTACCTAGAAAATTATTTACAATACTATGTTTTTTTTTCTTAATAAGTATAAAAGAAAAAAAAACCTAATCACAAGCGTATTGCTAGTAGGTAATATTATCGTACCCTACCGCACTAACGTTGATAACCGCAGAACCAGTTTTCAGTATAATAATACATATCATCAACGATATAATATGTATATTTGATTCAAATTAATAGCATATTCCTGAAAATCTCGCTCATTTCGTTACTGCTTCACTGCTTCATAGTGGTTTAATTTATATAAATGATGTGTAAATGTTTCTTTTCGTGGGTACTAAATGACATTGGAACTTATATTAGGTATATAATGTTATTCTCAATACTTAATGTTGGATGGAAGGAATTGTTTTTGGAAGGAAAGAAACAAAACAAATTAAGGTCCACACATACATATCGCCAATAACTGAACGATTATTTAGTGATGAAATAGTTGAGAATCAGTCATCATTTGAGGTGTTCTTCAAATTCTTTCCACCCTAAGATAGTAATTTACACGAAGTGACTCCCACCAGAACTCTGATATCCACATTGAGCCGATATTATCGATATTCAGATACCGATATTCTAAGGATTAACTTGTTGTCAGGCTTTTGACTGAAGGCCGTTAGTCCCCGAGGCACGGAGAATGTTTATCGGGCATAGGTGATATATTAATTTAAATGTGTCATAAGCTTCGAGTTATGAATGGCAACACTGTCAACCCACGCATTTAATTATAAATTCTAAATGTGGGCGCCGAGAATATCGCGATAAGCGACACCATGCCAGCGATATAGCATGGTGGCACTTTTATGGACATGCTAATTTTATGCGTAGGTAGCAACTACATCGCGTACCGTCGACAAAAAAGTTAGGTGTGCAGGTAGCGAACGACATGCGTCATTACATAGATTGTCTTATAAATAATTATCATTAATTTACCGTGGGAGAGCCATTCAGCACAAATGGTATGGTACGGCCTCCCAGAAACGTGTGAAACAACGCTTACGTTGTGTTTCCAACAGAGTGAGGATACGGAGACCCAAACCCTTTAGAACTGCGGGCATCCATGGGCGGCGGTAATCGCTTACCATCAGGCGATCCGTCTGTCGTTTGCCATCCTATGCCTTAAAAAATATCTGGCTAAGGGTTTGATTAGTAGTCACCAAAAAACAGTTGCGTTTTTTTACATATTGCCTCATATATTTCACAATCATTGTCAAAACGTGGATGTCGTTACCTACCTCGGTATAATAACTCTGTACTGTATAATCTCTTTTACCGACTGTATCTACTGAACAAAGATGTCGGTACCTGTACGTACCCTATATACCATAATACTAAATTTAAAAAAGAAGTATTTAACCACACCCCTATTATTATCTGCATCCATCAGAACGTATTTATTATACTTTCATAATTTTTCATAAATATACTTTGTGACCGAAATCTAATCGTATTTGGCGGTTTCAGGTTATATTTATATTTGTGTTGGGAGCATATTTGTGCTGCTTCTACACGGCAAGGATCTGCAGTCTCTACTTGCTCTCCACACAAAGGAAACAAAAATTCAAGGTAAACAAACCATTTTTAATTTAAAGAATTCCTTACCTTTCCTATTGCAGGGCGGATTCTGTTAATTCATGCTTAGAACGTGATTAAAAAAGGTTGGAAAGAAATATACACTATACACACTTTTTTAATGAAACCAATGTTGGTCTTTGAACATTTTAGATAGGAACAATGAACCTTCCAGCTACTTTTAGACTTTTAATCAGTGAGTAAAAATAAAAACAATATCCGAATCTTCTGAACCACTGAACATGAATGATAGGAACAGAATTGATTGTATTTGAATCGTCCAATGACCCGGAATTTTTATTGTTGTTTAACTATTGGGCTGTGCAACTCAATAACGAAATGATATAACCATTTCATATTTATTAATCGAGCGATTCGGCCTTTCCGTTATTAGATATTTATTGTACTTTTGAATTCGTACCCTTCGTATATACTCACGATATGTCTTCTATTCTTTCATCGTTTCATAAAATGTTCCCTTCATTATTATTTTCTACTAAAATAACGTACCTATATCTCATAAGTCTCAATGTTTTCATTTTTAATAAAGGATAAGAGCTTAGAAATCTCTTCGGACTTATTGTTATTACCGATCCATCTTTCGTAGGAGTCCATGAGGGAATTATTTTATTTCCTCTCCGTGAATCACGTTAGCGGAAAAATCAAAGCGCGCGTAAAAAAGTTCTTCTGTGTTCAGTGGTAAGCAAAGAGTTGTTAAGAACTTATTTTTTAAAAATTATGAGTTACTAGCTTCTGCCCGCGACTTCGTCCGCGTAGCGTGATGATATATAGCCTATAGCCTTCCTCAATAAATGGGCTATCTAACACTGAAAGAATTTTTCAAATCGGACCAGTAGTTCCTGAGATTAGCGCGTTCATACTTGAACGCGCTAATCTGTTTGTCTGATCTATTATAAAATCTGTTCGTTTGTTTACTAACAAACAAACAAACAAACTCTTCAGCTTTATATATTAGTATAGAAGTATAGATATAGATTGTAGATTGAGTGTATTTTACTGTACGATTTACTATTATGACCCAATTAAACCATATAGTCTAGAGAACAACTTTAAAATAGTAAATTAGCTCGTCAGCTCATTAATTTAATTTGTATCTATTATAAAATATGTAATATATTCGTAGGAATATATTGTTGTAGATCACATCGAGGTATTATGGTATGAAAAGCAGGCTTTTGTGATTGCTTGAGAGTAAGCATATATATAGATGATAATAATTTTATAAAAGATCGTAAAATAAAATATGTGTCTGTATAATAAAACAGGTACTACAATTACGCGGTGTCAACGGAAGAAATATTCGAAGACATGTCAACAAATATTCAACAAGAAGTTCTTTCTATAGAAATGGTGGAGACGTTGCTTTTTTGTCCTTTATTTCAGGTAAGTATTCATTTTATGCTTTTAGAGTCGTACTTTTTGTTGGGGTATAACATAACATACCATCACGCCTGTATTCCCCTAAGAGTTAGGCAGAGGCGCACTAATGTACACCCACAGTTCGCCGGTATGTTTAGGTCCCATGTAATAGGGGGCGAACCTATTGCCATTAAACCGGGCATTCCAAACTCCGAGCTGCCACTGGGAATCTCATAGAAAAACCCAATAACACTTCGCTCGACCTGGGAATCGAACCCAGGACCTCTAGCGTAGCAGTTGCGCTCAGGACCGCTTGGTTAATGAGGTAGTTTGGGTATAGTTTGTCTGAATACAACATTGACCTATTTACTGTCTACGTTTGGACACCGTCTCTTCTCCAAATGAGTAATGCGAGTTGGCAGACTCCAATTCGTTGGGAAAATCTCTCAGAAATGCAAGTTACATAGTAATAACAAATAATGTATACTTGATATTACCATGTCTCTTGCATACCGTACAAACAGTCCCTAAATGTAAGATAATTATATACCTGAAAAAGTCATGGCAGTTAAGTAGCTTAAAATTATGTCTTATGATGAAAAACATGATAGTCATAATATCTACTCATAAATAAACTGCCTCATTAGGTCTAGTGGTCCTGAGCGCAACTGCTACGCTAGAAGTTCTGGGTTCGATCCCCAGGTCGAGCAAAGTGTTATTGGGTTTTTCTATGAAGTTCCGAGTAGCAGCTTGAAGTTTCGAATTTCTGCCCGGTTAATGGTAATAGGCACGCCCCCCCCTTATATGAGAGCTAAACATACTGGTGAACCGTGAGTGTAGGTATATTAGTACGTCTCTGCCTAACCCTTCGGGGAATACAGGCGTGATGGCATGTTACGTAATAATATCTCGTAGAATAACTGGAGTTCTCATCAGAAATCTTCATCGTGATTAAAATTGTGAACAAAGCGAGATTGTGTTAAATAGAACGTTCGTGACGGATGTAGAGCGTTTAATTTTGTCGGTAGGTATACAATCGGGACTTCCTGCAGACGGTCGCAAGCAACACGAGGAAGTTAGTGTTGCCAGACAATGAGGTCGTACAACATGCAGCTGACATTGGACGAGATATGTATATCTTGCAAAAGGTACATGTAACATATACATAATCAACGAATTATATGTCCCACTGCTCGGCACGGGTCTCCTCTCACAACGAGAGGGATTTGGCTATAGTCCACCACGCTACCCTAATGCGGGTTGGCAGACTTCACACGCCGTTGAGAAAATCTCTCAGGCATGCAGGTTTCCTCAAGATGTGTTCCTTCACAGTTTAAGCGCGTGTTAATTAACTATTAATACGCACATAACTTCGGAAAGTCAGAGGTGCGAGGCTTGGATTTGAACTCAAGACTTTTGACTTGGCAGTCCAATGGTCATATCACTAGGCTATCACTGCTTATACATTTTATACTAATAATCGATGGATTACGCTTGCAAAGGCTATTACTATGACCTACGAGGAGGATTATAAAACCTTGCGGTTAACTCGATCCCCTTGGGGGTCAGTCGCCTCGAGGGAAGCCAGTACTAGCCAACCTGGTTTGAGTTGGCGGTCACTGAGATGTATCACCCATAGGGAGATAATTTCAAAGAATAAAACAGAATAAAACAGTGATACGTTTTATAATAACAATGCTATTTACAAGAACTGACTTATAGAAATGTATACAATCGCCAAATTTCCACAGGGACATTGTAATATGTTGAATCATTTTGGAAAAAGGCAGATGATTATAGGACCTGGGAGCCATTTTGGAGTAGTGGAAATGCTTTTTGGTTTACCCAAGGTAAAATATATTTTAAATACCTTTTAATTTATGATACGTTCAAAGCAAATCAATCGGCTTGATATTTACTTTCCGATAATTAAAAAAAGCATTAGTAATAGTGTTGTTTTGTAATAATGAAACAGAAGAAAATCATAGAAAAGAGCTTTTTAAACAAAAATAAGACTAAAAATAAATTTTATTCAACAAATCTAATATTCACATTAACATGTCCTTTATGATAATATAATTTGCGCAGGTATACACGGTGGTGACGTCGACAAACTGCATATTACTGCATGTGGAATACAGTGCGCTGGTGCAGTGCTGGGGCACGTTCCCCGACATTAGTCACCCTATTATTACGGTGATTCATGCATTTAATATCGCGGTACAACAACAGATGAGCAAAACCTTTGTGTGCGCGCGTCTGTGTCTGATGTATTAGAGATTCAGTATGTTTGCGATGATGTAGGTTTCTTTAAGCCTATTTAATTAAGCATAGGGACACAGGGAAACTTTTTGTTTAAACGTAAAACGACAAAGGAATATCTTTATGTGATTTTCATGCTAAGCTTATAAAGTTATTTTAGTGAAGGAAAAACTCGACTCGCAGGCAGGATTCGAACCTGCGTCTTCTGTTTTGATACACCAGAAGATGCAGCTGCAGGTTCGAATCCTGCCAGCGAGTCGTATTTTTCCTTCACTAAAATAACGACAAAGAGAAGATACCAAAATCTATTTGATGTTACGTTATTTTTGTTTGTGACTTTCTTCTGGGTAAGATTATAAGCAGAACTTGACATTAATTATTAAGATTTGTAAGTCGATGTTAAAGCACAAACATCATTCAACAGAATTTCGCCATTTTATCCAAAATTAAAATGTTTCTCATGTACATATAATCAGGAGTGTCGACTCCGTTAACTTTCTTCAACTCGAATTTTCTCATCGATTACTTGCCTATTCAATTTCCTTTGCCATCTTTTTATAAGTGTGTTTGAATTCCTTAATGTAAGCCAATATTTAGAAATTTAATTTTAGCGAAGGAATGGCAATTCGAGAATTTTGAGTTACATAAACGTTGCGTAAAATCACGTAAATCGAAATGTAATCCGTCATGATTGATGAGGAATAAGAGTTTTTTTAGGATATTTCAAGTAGGTAATGAGATTAGATCAGATGCATGTAAGAAAACAATATAGGTATTTATTGAAATAAAACTTCCTTTTACGGAGTTTATCGCGATGTATTGATATTATTTAGTTCTCGATGTTTCTCATTCTTTACAGCATCCATGGTCGCGGATAGACGTGGTTGTAATAATATATATAATATTTATTATAATATAATATTTCATATAATATTTATTTCTTTACAAGCCGATTTACGATATTACCATTTTCAATAATTATTCAGATAAATATGCTCACATTATTTAGCCCTGTATTAATCCAAATATAAATATATAGGTTTTGGAAGACCCCGACCTCAGGACACGGGCCAAGGAATACGAAGACGCGAAACCTCTGACTGGTCGACTGGATGTCAAGACTAACAGAATCGCCGTAAGTTCACCGACAACATTTATATAGTTATTTGTAAATGGTCTTTATCCGTTGCATATGCATCAATGAGTGCAATTAGGTATAGATACGGCAAATATGATACAAAAAGTAAACGAGATATTTGACCACTGTCAGTAGCAAGCACAGTACAGTTATAATCTTGTAGATATATATAAAATAAAGTCGTGTTAGTTACTCCATTTATAACTCAAGAACGGCTGAACCGATTTGGCTGAAAATTGGTGGAGAGGTAGCTTAGAACCAGGAAACGGACATAGGATACTTTTTATCCCGTTCCCGTGGGATGTGATGACGGACAGAATTCCACGGGGGCGAAGCCGCGGGCAGAAGCTAGTCTATATATATAAAAGAAAGTCGTGTTAGTTACTCTATTTATGACTTGAGAACGGCTGAACCGATTTGGTTGAAAATTGGTGGAGAGGTAGCTTAGAACCAGGAGACGGACATAGGATACTTTTTATCCCGTTCCCGTGGGCCGTGATGACAGACCGAATTCCACGGGGGCGAAGCTGCGGGCAGAAGCTAGTATATATATAAAAGAAAGTCGTGTTAGTTACACTATTTATGACTTGAGAACGGCTGAACCGATTTGGTTGAAAATTGGTGGAGAGGTATCTTAGAACCAGGAGACGGACATAGGATACTTTTTATCCCGTTCCCGTGGGCCGTGATGACAGACCGAATTCCACGGGGGCGAAGCTGCGGGCAGAAGCTAGTTAACTAGGTATAAAATATTTAAGAAATTCCGGCAGACATTTGTTACTAGAAAAAAGTGCGTGCAGAAACTAAATTAATTATCCACCAACTTAGTTTAGTGAATAAGTTTTAAAAGCAAATAATTTGTTTGTAGCAAGAGATAAAGGAAAGTTTCGTCGTACACACAACCAGAGAACAGAGAGGCAATTACGTGAAGACATTCGACAAGTTAGGCGTATTGAGGTAAGGCTTTGTGTAACGATTTTATGGGATTAATTAGTCCCATTATTGTGAGAACAATACTGTTTTCGTTTTTGTTAAACAGACTTTAATTGAAACAATTCATTATTGAAGGAGGAGCTTTAATAAACATATATATTATAATTTTCTATTAAACAATACTCAATTTGTTATGTCTACATGTTCATGTTCCTTGAACCATGGTTGGGACTGTGTGTTGATTTACCAGGACTATCGCGCCAATATTACCTGAGGGGTAGGCAGAAATGTAATAATGTGCACCCACAGTTTGCTGCTATGTAGGGCGGTCCTATTGCCATTAACCGGGAACAAATTGAGATTCCGGGCAGGTACAGAAAATTTCACAGAACAACCTAGTAACAATGCTCGAATTCTTTGTCCTGGGAATTGAACAAGGACTTGTAACATAGCAGTCGCGCATAGGACCAACAGACCAATGAGAAGCTTAAACTAAGTATAAAAATATACAATACTAAAACAAATCTAAAGATAAGTAGCTTTAATATTTATCTTTTTGCGGCGCGTTATTTTCAGAGAACACATCAATTTCACTTTCCTTTAATATTCACGATAATAACCAAATTTATTCACAAATCTTACATTCCTTTACTCATAAAATATAATTTATATCATGCTGTCAGAAAATTCAGCATTCTATGTCTGGATATGTTAAATTTCAGCCTATGAATACCGACCTTGGCTCTCTGAGTAGAAGGGTATTCGATTTAAAAAAACAGCCTATTCTAAAAAAAGCATTCCATTAATTGACTGCATTACTTACACCAACACTATCTGTATTTCCCAAATCGTTTCTATTGTATCGATTGGTGGGCATCAATCACCACCCCATGGGCATGGGGTGGGGGTGGAAGGGTTGATAAAATAAACTTGAGTTTGTCCATATCCTTGTGGTATCTAGTAAACTTTCTTTTTTCTAAGTTGTTACGGGTTGGGTACTTTTATTTTTTACGATAGTGTATTTACACCATCCATGAAATTAAACTACTTTGTACAGAGTAGTTCTATTTCAATGTCTCATATTTGCGTAAGTGTCAGAAACCAGTACTACATCCTTCTTTTGTTTTCCATACGTATGTAGGTAATCAATTGGCATTCGGTTTGAGGACTAGATATCGGGACGAAACATTTGTTTAGTTGAAACTAACAATATTATATTTTCTGTTTTAGGATGTATTGATTAACAACCCATCCCAAAATAGAAAATAGTGAGCTAGTTAGTGAGCCCAGAATGATCTGAAAGACAGACGAGTAATTTATGTTTCATTTTGAAAACAGTAGTATTAATAGCAATACTGATATGTATGGTTATTTTTACGATTGTAATGTGTTTTGTGCATTTAAATAAATTAAAAAAAAAACTTATTTTTACACCTACTCTTAAACTAAATTATTGTATACCTTACAGTATTCCAAAAAAATGAAAGACTTTCTTTCAGGTAACCTATATAACGAACTCATTCTTATAAACATAAGGTTAAAACTTTATTTTATTACTAACGCAATTTAAAGTGCGATTCATATATTTATTCTTGTTGTCTGATAACTCGCGTGTATTGCAGACACCTCAGGTATATCTTCATGCCAGGATGCATTACTCCCCATGGAATGTTCTTGAAGTTCTGGTGCGCTGTACGGTTCCTCATTGCTGTGTATTACATATTCGCCGTGCCATACGATATTGCTGTAAGTTTGTTCAAGTTTTATTGTGTTAGAGTACCAGTGAGAAAATGTATACGATTTCCGAAAATAAATGTAAGCTCTCCCATGTTTATTATGTAGTATTTATGGATAGTATAAGTTGACTCTGGATGGTGGAATGTAGGTGGAGGGTATTGTTAGACACTTGCTGACTAAAGCCATCCGTTCTAATGATCTAAATGATCAGAGTCCCCAAGATACACTAGTATTCTAACATTCGCGACCAAATATCCTTTGTCCCTGTTATGTAAAAGCTTTTTTGGAAGGATGCAATGAGATTGATATAGTGACTGACTGTATAGGACAATGTATCAGCTGTGAATTCATTTGTTATTTTTATTATCATCAGTACTTAGTCAAATATTACTAAAATGCTAAATAAATTTTGTGAAAAATTTAAATCTGCCTCATTAGCCAAGTGGTCCGGAGCGCGACTGCTACGCTAGAGGTCCTGGGTTCGATTCCCAGGTCGAGCAAAGTGTTATTGGGTTTTTCTATGAAATTCCCAGTAGCAGCTCGGAGTTAGGAATGCCCGGTTAATGGCAATAGGCTCGCCCCCTATTACATGGGACCTAAACATACCGGTGAACTGTGGGTGTACATTAGTACGCCTCTGCCTAACCCTTCGGGGAATACAGGCGTGATGGTATGTATGTATGTATGTAAAATTTAAATCTCAGTCTGATCATTATTGATATCCTCTTCCGTGACGTAACACTAGTTTTTCTATTTCATCGGCTAAAGGATGATTTCAGACGAAGCAACATAAGCACGGTGGTCTTTACAACTGGTCGGATATGGTGTTGTACATTGATGTTGTTATAATGGCGTATGTCGCGTACTACAATGACAAATCTTTGCTAGTTACACACCCGCTGTTGACCGTATCTAGATACTTGAGGCATGCCTTTTTCTTGGACATCATAAGCGTATTTCCGTTTGAAGAAGTGGTAAGAATTCATCAAATATATTTGGAACTAAGTAGCTTTTTTATTAATTATAAACTAGCAAACGAGATACCAGACGGTAAGTAGTTATCGTCGCTAATGGACACCTCAAACACCAAAGGAGTTACTAATACGTTGCCTAGCCTTAAGAACTGCACATTGCAGACTACCAGGGTCACAGAAACCGAGAGGAGGTACCGTGAAACCCGAATAGATCCTACTTATATTTTTACCTATTCTGACACGGGGTAGCTAAACCCAACCATGATTGGCTGTAGCTTCTATAAAAACACGTGTTATTATATTTATGTTCAAAGGTTGTGTCAAAATTTTATGTCAATTTGCCGACAACTTCGAATGCAGGTTGAATTTTTATATTTAAAAAAACGAGGCTTATTTATTAATCGTTGTTGTTACAGTTCAGAATAATAAATGACAACACTGATATGGATCTCTATAGGCTTAATCGAATGCTTTTGGTAAGTTTCTTCACTTGTTTACTTAGTTTGCGAAATTGATTTGCTACAATATCCTCATTTTAACATTATGACTATTTTTGGGTTAATTTATTTATTTTTAATTGAAGAAAGAGTTGTGGATTCTATCATAGCGTTGGGTGAAGTACCTAACGTGGCCAAATGAAAGACTATTTTTTTAATCTACACTTTTTATCTGCTGGACCTTTCCACCATTTCTTTACTACCCATACATATAACCTATTTAATATTTATAAGAAAAATAGTGTGTTCAATGTAGATTGAGAGACCTTTGTTACCTTCTCCTATACAAACTAAAATATAGTTATTTTATCATACTACCCATTTGATACAATAACTGTTATACTCTTACTATTTCCCTGAATTCTGACAATAATATCAAACTAAGAAAACATATTTTATCAAAGGGTTACGTACTCTCGATCTTATTGACTTTGTCTATTATATGAAAACAAGAAGAAACACATGTTTTGTGATAAGTATATTTTAATAAATAACATACCATCACGCATATGTCCTCGAAGGGTTAGACAGAGAATTCGCATTCCGCAAATAATACTTTGCCCGACCAGAATCTAATCCAGGACATGTAGCATAGCCGTCGCGCTGACGATCGCTTAAACCGTGAGCAGTATTGTAATACAAAATCGAATTAAATAAAAATATACAAACGTACTTAGTTGAAGAATGTGGCGATAAAGGAATCTTCACAGGTATAGCCCGAACACAAGAGTAAACAACGAACAACAAAGGACCTATGTTTAAAAGTATCCAGATACAATACAGATCTGTTCACACAATACGTTTCTTTTGTTCAGGTGACTAGAATAACAGGTGCTTTCTCGTACTGGGAGAGCGATATAATGCGAATAAATCCCGCCGTAGTGCTGCTAAAGTTCCTGCCCATAGCTGTGACAATTATCAACTTTGCAACTGCATTTATTTTTGTGAACGCGTGCGAACCCTATCTACCTGTACAATCACACTATATATTGGTTAACTGTACGACGGTTTTAATCGTTTCCAATACTAAAAATGAGATAAGATGTAAGTTAAAGAATTACAATTACAAGTAACTTGATGGATGAAGGCTGCAAAATCGTGTCTCTTACTATTTCCATATAATCTCTACTTTCCCAAGATTATTCAAAAAATAATCAACCCAATTTATTTTAGCTATTCCACAGCTGGGCACTCTCCTCTCAGAATTAGAGGGATTAGGCTTCAGTCAACGTCATTGGCCTCATTGACTTCGCACGCCGTCGAGAAAATCTCTCAGGCATGCAGGTTTCCTCATGATGTTTTCCTTCACCGTTTATTAATACGCACATAGCTTCGAAATCAAGACCTTTGACTTGGCGGGCTAATGGTCTAGCTAACACTGCTTTATTATATACAGTTGTACACATAAGTTTTTACTTCATCTTAAAAAAATACAAACAAATTGGCCAAAATTTCTTTGATTTTTTTAATAACAGTACGCACTGAGGCCCACTTGCACCAACTTCTTAAATATATTTAAATTGTATTTAAACACAATTTTTAATAGTAAATTTGTGTTTAAATGCGATTTAAATATATTTAAGAAGTTGGTGCAAGTGGGCCTAAGTAATCATCATTAAGCCTTCTTCCCTTATCGAAACGGTCACCGCAGTAACCGATTACATAATAATACATACATTTAATAAAATTAACTTTCTAGGTGTATGTACACATTAAGAAATACATAATTACATGCCACTTTATGTGCAGATGCAGTTACCGAATATGCGTACACATTCTATTGGGTTTACGAGATATTTGTGGGTGAGTACTCTGCGTAATTGATACTACGGTTACCAGCAATGTATAGCTTGCCAATGTTCTGGCTTGTGTCAATGACTTTAGAGTTCAAATTAGAATTGTTTTGAACTTACGTATCGTGAATAATATGCTCGTGGTCTTTCATATGTGGTTCTTTAATGGGAATAACCAAATACCTTCTGACGTTAAGTATTGTGTATGGGTATTTTCGAACAAAATTACTTACCTCAAACTCTTTACCTAAAAGTTGTGATGAATCTTGATCATTATTGATAGGTACTCATTCTCTAAGATAAATAATTTATCTAACCATTTTCTTCATTACTGTTTTTTCAATTAGCAATGTTTGCAAAGATATAATAAATTATTTGAATTATTCAATTTTCTTCTTCCTAGGTTTGGGTTGTACTCCGATTGGTATGGCGAACTCCGTAGACCAGTGGCTGGTGATGGGCCTGCAGCTCACTGGTGTCCTCTATTTCGCTTTTATGTTTGGATACGTTGCCTCAACGAGGTCGGCTGCTTCCCATGCCTTATTAGACCATAATGTAGGTATTTACTAAGTAAAATTAAAATAAAAAAAATCCTCGAATTTAGTTGAAAAACGTATTACATTCAAATAATGTGATCGGTGGACCTGACAATGCTGGCTAAGTACCTTAATATAACCGACAACAAGAAACAATGATAGACCACGGAATTGATGATAACTCACGTCCCTTTTGTCACTGTGTTCAACCTCGTAAAACTATTTGTGTTCAAAATATTACATTGATATATCTCGAACCCGCTACGTCGTAGCTGCGTAGCAGGTGGAACGAATTTGAAGCGTAGAGCACACATGCTACGTGCTACGGTTCGCCTACGAATAACCTACTTCGCCATATTATAGTGAACGTCTATAATCATGTCTAGAACTGTTGCTATGGTAGTTTCAAATACTGTCTAGAAATTTTTCGTTTTTCGGGTTTACTACATGAAGCAATTTATATGGGTGTTCTTTTGAGTCGCTTACCTTATTTGAATACTATAAATAAACATCGTATTACAGTCTCAAACGCCAGCAAAAATTGACCGTTAAATAATAAAAAAAGGAAAAATCATTATATTAATTACTTTCATTTATTTATAAATAGAATCGCATAGATAATAATCTTTTGTATGGTCATTGTAAAATTGGGCATGCCGCTGGTCGATAATTACGAATATTTACAAATGTGTAGCGAGCTGTAATTACCTCTGTTATCTCTCATTGTTGGTAATATTAGCAAAGGGTTCTTACCTAGTGGCACATTAATAAGCAGTTGCTATTGTAAGTATGAAATAAAATGTAATCGTTTTTGGTATAACGTCTAAGCATATTACAGTTCTAAAGCCAATTTATTTAGCCTTTTAACTACCTAAGGTCTTCTTTTTTTATTATAAAGTCGACAACAAATAAAGCAATTCAGGAGGAATAGGATATCAATATCTTGTAATGGAACTGATGTTACAACAGAAATAAGTAATCTCGTTTACTCATGTAACGGATACTAAATCAGCTCTATGTAAGTCAACAACACACTTATCTTATTTATACCTAAAAATGATAAAACGTAAGTATGAACAAAGTCTAATTAAATGCCGAGATAGACCATGCTGCGAGTCTAGTACTACGTATTACGGCTAAAGTTCCGTCATTAAAAATATTACGACTTCGCAGTTCCAGTACAGTAATTATATTAGTTTTAACGAGCTCAGGCCCCCGTTTGTTTTATAGGAAAAAACAAAGGATCTAGCCAACTTTCTGTATCAAGAGAATGTGGATCCTATGCTGACGGTGAAAACGTTGAAGTATTTCGAATATGTGTGGAAGAGAACCAACGGCAGTAATCCTCAGGTAAGTCATAATAACATACTGGTTACAATGTGCTACGAACTGAATGCTGCACGAGTTGTAAACATTGAAATACAGCAAGTATTTTACTGGTCACGTAGTTATAAAATATTGCGTTATGCACTTTTAACGGAAACTACATAAATTTTGGGAAACGCTGACGGCTGCTGTGGTGTTTTTTTTCATGTTAATGTTTGTTTCGGTTTTGTATTTTTAAAGAAAAATTAATAGCTTGGCGAATTTGATTTTTATTAGCATACCGTTTATTATATTTTTTCTGTACCTATTTTCATTTATAAAACCTTGTTGTTTCCCGCGATTTCACTCGCTACCTATAGTGACGTTATTTTTAACTTGATTAACAATATAGCTTATGTTACTCCAGAATAATGTAGCTGTAACTTCATATGGGATTTTTTTTAATTGGTTGAGGAGTTTTTAATTCAGCCTCTTTTTATTATTAGTGTAGATAGTATGTACCTAAGTCTTGTAAACGAAGCAATTTTTGTGTTCAAATTTCCACTATCTTCTTTTATTTCAAAGATCAGCTAGAAAATCGCAGTTTCTTTAAAATATGTCTTTGTAATATTAGTGCTGACTTTGGTTCTCTCTGTCAGTTCCTAAAGTGGCCGCAGGTGGCGCACATTGGTGACAGGTGCGGACCGCAATGTCCTTTCATCATTTAGTCACTGAACTACTCCCGGGGTATAATTAAGATGATAGATTATTTAATTAATATCTACTTGAATAATGTGCTTCAGCTCCTTTAGTTAGTGTAGTTATTTTATAGTGATAATTTATATTAAACTTAGTAGTTCTGTGTTCAAATAATAGGAATACACGTAGAAGAACAAAGTTATATAGGTTGGTATTCTCAATTGATATTTAAAGCACTATACGCAATTTACGGTTATAACATGGTGATTCTATATATTAATATTGAATGCTTTTCTACGGACAGCAGTGATGGCCTAGTGATACGACGACTGCAAAGTCAAAGGTCTCGAGTTCTGGTTCGAGGCACTGTCTTTGTGAAGTTACTTGCGTATTAATAGTTCAAACTCACGCGCTTAAATGGCGAAAGAAAACATCGTGGAGAAGCCTGCATGCTTCAGAGATTTTCGTGTGAAGTCTGCTAACCTACATTAGGCTAGCGTGCCGCCCTAATCCCTTTCATTCTGAGAGGAAACCCGTGCCCCGCAGTGGTATTTTATAATGGGTTGATTATGCTATGCTTTATGCTTTTCCATGCTAGTTTTGGTTATAACATGGTTATTATAAATTAATATTAAAATTCTTTACCCTTTTACTTTTGTATGTATCTTTCTTTTCGATACACTATCTTATTTTGGTAAATATTATTATAGCGAATGTTTTTACAAAATGTTCCGACAGACGTTGCATAATGTACAAACATTAAGTGAGTACTTAGTTTTTATCTATTAGGTATCATTCCTTTGATTCCTGCTTCTTGTTCTCTTCTTCAATTCGCAGAAAATATGTCGTTGTCTAAACTCGGCGTTAATGGAAGATACGTTGGTGTTCATGTATGAGCGTGCTCTTCGGGAAGTGCCACTGTTTGGCAAGGTTGAGCGCTCCTTCATCAGGGTCATCACGCAGCACCTGCACGAAATGTACCTGCTCAAAGGCGACACTGTCATACAGTGCAGAGATATACAACCCTATATTTACATAATTTACCGCGGAAAGGTAAAGCCTGTTTACGTTTCCTCACTTTAATAAACACCAAGTTTATCTACGGTAAAATATATCGTAATTGATAATTTGATTTAAAAAGAAAAACTAGGTTTCCTACTTTAAAATAGTGGTTCATTCATATATAAACAGAAACTCATTCGGGTTTTATGTCTCAATTTCGTTGCCCTTTCATCCATGCCACTGAATCGTGCATGAGTTATACATATCCTATTTATATTCATAGATATTTTTTATTACGCACACAAGTCTGTCCAGAGTCAATCTTTCAAGTCAAATATCGCTCGAAGTAAATGATCGGGGACTCTGTGTGCCGGGGACATATATCGGTTCACTGAACAGGAACAATAAGAAAGGTTTTTTGATTATTCCGTTTTTGCGCAAGTCACTAAGTTAGCATTGCAAACACGAACAAGGCCATAATCGTAATGTCGGTACCTCTCCAGGCCCTTTTATCATTCCTTTGCAATAAATCGTTTCGGTCTGTAAGGACTTGTTTCGAAAACTTAATATTTTAGTACTTTTTGTGTACCGATAACGTGTTATACAGGCTGGTGATTCAATCATCTGCACTGCTTCAACATGGTGTAGTATTGATAACATATAACATATTAGACATAATTTATAATTTGTATCTTTAAGCAATCCCGTGTTAAAGGACTTGATAATTATTCAAAATTTTCATAAAACGATATGCACACTGCAGTACTTTGACCTTATGCGGACGGCCCGATCAAGTAGTTGCTTGAATCGCTATTTCTAGATAGATACATACCTACAATGAGTTCAACGTCCGTGCTATGTCTTTGACTCTTTGCATACAAAATTTAAAGGACATTTTGATGAAAAATTAAGGTATGTTTTTTTTATCGATATGGGTAGTATTTCGTGGTTTGATTTACCTGCTAGAAGAATGCAGGTGATTAAATCGCCATCCTGTATACGTTTAAGTCAATATATAATTCAAGATGGTAATATCATATCTTTTATTAAATCAGATATTTCTTTCTTATTTTATCAACCCCTGACGTAAAAAAGAGAGGTGCTATAATTAATGTAGCGTGTATAAATGTGTGTCTGTCTCTTGCATCGTAACCCCCAAATGAATAGACTGATTTTGATTTAGTTTTTGAAAAGTGACTTGAATTTAGCCATGATGGCCAGCCGTTTGAAGAACGCTCTTTCCTAGTTCATGAAGGGATGTTAGTAACTTCCACAGGTCTGATTGATTTGAAACTTGGTATTACTATTACTTCTTTATTATTGTAAGAATATGGTAACCATGATTTGATGTTGAGAGTTTTTTTTAATTTAAAATTTAATGTTATTTTATATAATTATTATTAAAATGTTTGCATCATTTTGGCTTTACAGGTGGATGTTTTGACGTCATATAATGAAATGATAACCTGTATGGGCCCAGGTGGAATGTTCGGGAATTTCACAGGCGTAAGTTAAAATGGTTTTCTAACGACACATTTTTCTTAATTTTAATCATCAAAGTGTGATCTAAATTAGTTTCCTTGATTGGCCTGGCCTTTTGCCCACTATCTTAGCGCCCAGCTGGTACCTGTCTAATCAGATACGGCTGAATATTAGTATTTTATACGAAGCCACTGCCGCCAGACCTCCACAAACCAATGTCAGGGCGAGATCCTGAGTATCTAAAGATCTTCTAAACCATTACGTACATTAGATTCTAGGACAAAATATATGTTATAAAATTTTCAGCAACCGATATCATGTTCTGAAGTAACGATATACGCGAGTCGAAGCCTTGACTTATTAGTGATCCCAAGTGTAACCTTCTTCAACTTAATCAAATATTATCCGAAGATCCAGGAGCCGTTGAACAAAGCCTTTGAAATGTCTAGAGACTATATCCTGCCTATTAATATGGATGCCAATGACGACGATTCTTCGGGAGGTTAAGTACCTAAATGATATTCTACATATCAGATAAGTTTGTGTTTGTAAAAATGAGTGGTGCTTAATAAGTTTAAAAACTGCAAAAAATGATTTTTCTTTCGTTTTTGTTACATCACAGATCCTGGAATAAATGTTTTATAAAAATATACTTAATTATTTAAGACTAGAGAGATTAATACATAAAATAATTAAAAAGTAAATTGTTACTAAAATTTTATAGAAAAAGATATGAAACAATGAAATTTTTAATTAAATAAAACTAGATTAGTAGACTAAATAGATTAGTGAATTTTCTTGACATAAGCTTAGCGCGTTAGTAGCTTTAATTAATTCTTAATATAAAATATTTATTTCACAGACGATTCTACCTATGATTTGACGTCATTAGAATCAGGCGCTGATTCAAAGAGTGGTTCTAGTAGATTTGACATATCAGGTTTGTACCTTAGGTGCATTATTTATAGCATTATCAAAATAAAGTGATTATCTTCACCTTAAGACTATAGCAGATACATACCGTTGATTTATATAAAAATACCTTTCAAAATATGATGTCTCCACCATCCATCTCCATTATCCCTAACTAAAATGGTGTCTTTTTACCAAAACGAAACATCTCAACAGAGAAAAGGAAACATTTTTCTCAGTGAGTTCAAACAGGGTTGTCATCAAACTATCGTGTTCCTAATCCGTAGGGTCACTACCGATGAGTACGTCACAGTCTAACGTGAGCCAGGCGAAGTCATCTGCCAGTGTGTCTACATATCACAGCTATACGCACCCCTCTAATCTGCTCCGGCCCGGAACGTTCATGTTTCAGGTAAATTGATACCACTCTAATGAGGACTTGTAGTTTAGAAAGCGAGTATTTGTTTGTCTGTGGGTTTAGATGGAATACGCAGTGTGGGTGTAAATGTAGGTGCCGTGATGACTTATTTACGACGTAGTGCCTTGTAGAGCCACACAGACATCGCAGCTCATAAAATATCGGCTCAGTGAATGTAGGTGACAACAATACTTCATTGATTTTGCAAAAATATTTTGCATTTATGAGATCTTTGTGTACCTAGACTTTTTCATCTACGAGTACGTAGCTGAAGATGTTTTGAACACTTGGCGACGGAGCAGCATTGAGATCATTAATACAATTCTAAGCTATTCATGCTTCTTAAAACAAAAACGTTTACTTACCTATCCCTACTAATATTATAAATGCGAAAGTAACTCTGTCTGTCTGTTACGCTTTCCCGCTTAAACCTCTCAACCGATTTTGATGAAATTTGGCACAGACAATCTTTAGACCCTGAGAAAGGACATAGGCTATATATCATCACGCTACGCGGACGAAGTCGCGGGCAGAAGCTAGTACTTTATAAGTATAAAAAGCGAAATTTGGGCAAAAATCTCGTACTTATAAATATTTTTGTTAATACTTATAAATAATAACAAAATTAATCCTACCACAAACCGATACAATACTATTATTATCGCAAATAATATATTATAGAGGCGTAATAACTCTGTGGTTAAAATCGAATATAGCACTGACAATTATAATCGTGAAGTACAAAATTATAGGTAAATACTGTTTATGTTATTTTTAGACACGTTCAATACCTAGTAACTAATACTTTTGGCCTAATAGTAGAATTACTTCGATTCCCTAGTAGAATAAAATAAAAAAATAAATTAAAACTAGATTCAGATCTTCTTAACCAGACCAGACTAAGAAAAGAAATGAAATATTTATTTATTTATTACATACATACATACCATCACGCCTGTATTCCCCGAAGGGTTAGGCAGAGGCGTACTAATGTACACCCACAGTTCGCCGGTATGTTTAGGTCCCATGTAATAGGGGGCGAGCCTATTGCCATTAACCGGGCACAAATTCCTAACTCCGAGCTGCTACTGGGAATTTCATAGAAAAACCCAATAACACTTTGCTCGACCTGGGAATCGAACCCAGGACCTCTAGCGTAGCAGTCGCGCTCAGGACTACTTGGCTAATGAGGCAGTTTTATTTATTATTATTAATAAATATACTATCATTATTAATATATTAATAATAATATATTTATTTATTTATGTTTAATATTGTTGTGACCGACAGCGTAACATTAAATACAAGTCAACTGTGCATCTTTCTGTCAAGGCACTAATAGTTTGTTTGTTTTCAGACTTATGGTTACGTGACATGTGCGGTGGTAACTGTTCACTATGTGATAGGTCTGTACGACTTGGTGACACTCAACGATTGCCACATGCTATTCTGGGTACATTCTTTCTTGGATATTTACTTTTATGGCAAGATTTATTTTTCTTTACATCAGGTAATTATGTGCTGAGGTACTTACTTACTTCTCATCCTTATCCACCGCCGCATGTGCCTGTCTGTCTGTTCATGATAAACTCAAAAATTACTAAACAAATTTTCATGTGGTTTTCACGTATGGACGGACGGAGTGATTCTTTAACATCATGCTACGACTCTAAGGAATGGGGCAACGCGGGTGAATCCGCGGCCTTTTCCAAATTTAACTAAAGTGAAACTAGTTTATTATATCGAACTAAGTGGTAATTTCATGAAAAAAGAAAACAATATATTTCAGTACCTAATATTATTCGAATTAGGATTATTTTAGTTCCAAACGTTACATATATGTAAGTATAAACTATCTTTTGTCTCAAAAATAAAAAGTCTTTTGGGAAGCTGGTGGCTTCGAGATTTGCGCGTAAGCCTGTCCCCCCTCGGTAGCCTTACTACCAGGCTACTAGTATTCTATTATCTGTGACCAGGCTCATTAGCTCGTTCGCTGATTTAATGAATGAAAAAAGCGAGCGGGTTACAGCTATATACTACTGTTTATAAGCATAACATAACATATTGTTAATTTAACTGTTTTAATTTATAGGGATACGTAAGCAAGCACGGCGAGCTCGTCCTGGACGGACCCAAATGTCGCCGCAGATATTTCAAACATAAATTGTGGCTGTGGTCGGACGTACTGGTTAATTTTCCCTCAGAGTTCATCGGCTTTTGTTTCCCGTAAGATATCAAGTTATTAAATTAAGAGACATTTTGAAAGTAGTACCATCTACTGAGATATGCTGTAGAAACAGCCTGCTGTAGAAATGTGAGTGAAGAGTGTGTAATTGATAATGTTATTGGTAAAAGTAACTTTGCTTCTTTTTATTTTGCTCGGCGGTAGGACCTCTTGGGGTTTGATTGTCTGGCAATCAACCTAACGTCGGAGTCTGTTGTAAAGCACCTTGGTCTGTGTTTGAAGTTTTGCGCGTAAAAGTCAGTTTTTGCTCAGTTACTGCGGTTCCCTCCAGTCCGTAGGGGCTCTTAGAGTTCGGAAACGCCTCAGTACCAGTAGGTGCAGGTGTCCATGGGTGACGATGACTACTTACGACGAGGTAGTACGACAGCTCGTTTGCCGACTTAATTCATAAAAAAAGTTCAATGGATTACGGCATAAAGTTATACATTTAGTTGTTAGTTCGTAATACAATACATTTAATATAGGTCAGGCCAGCATATAAAGTTACCACAAACAGTCAAATTTTTCCAATGAATAATAAGCCCACAGTATGGAGATTAAAATGAAAATCGATTGAAGAAATTTGTCAGTTTTGGATGTGTTGGCGACAGTTGTATTGGGGTACTTTTCAGAAACCCAGTGAAGGCCATACATTACTTACGTGCCACCAAACTTTTGAGATTGAAGTACTTGGTTGAATTCTATCGGAACACTTCACGTGAGCTTACCAACAATCTAACCACGTTACAGGTACATTGTAAATTTCATAAATCTTAACAATACTGACAAGATTTTACCATAAGGAATGTATTTAATTCCTTAGAAATTTGCACCGCGCAATCTTGCATTGTTTTCCCTTAAATCAGTAGTCATTCTCGTCTTCTTTTGTCCGAAACTCCATAATCCTAAAAAAAGCTACCAAACAAAATTACAATAAAATTCCTATAATGTATGTACTTTTTATTTAAAACTTAAATATTTAAGTAATTAGGTGTTATTTACATGTGGTACATTTTTTGTTTTTATTTTTTGTTTACGGGGGGAAACCTTCAAAAGGCGGCCGGTCTTTGAGGATTAAGACCGGGGAGTGTGGGATTTTTACCCACTAAAACCACCCCGGTGGCCACCATCAGCACAAATCGGGGGCACTGTGCCCTCTTAAAAGACCACCACAGAACTCCCCTGTGCAACGCCTGCTTGTTACCTATGTATCGATTGATTTTAAAATATCTTCCTGGAAAAGATACTTTAACACAGACTACGGGAGGCCTATATCCAACAGTTAGATAGCTACACTAGCACAGTAGATGTCGCTACATGATAATGTTGAAGGAACACAATTTAGTTATTTATATATACTATGCGCAGGCGGCGATGACAATTATTATGGTAGTGCTAATGATACACTCATTCGCATGCATATGGCTGGTGGCAATGATCGGGACCTCACCCATCAGCGTCATACGGACCCTCAAGATACATCTTATAGATGAGTGAGTATTATTTACCACCTTTTATAATAAACGTTGTATGTTACATACGCTTTGTATAACCTGTTTCAATCATAAAAGAGAATAAATAGGTTACACAACAAAAAATTGTGAAATTGTTTTGATCTAATACACTGCACATAAGGGTTTGCAGTTTACTTATTTGATGAGAGATGGATATGCATACAGATTAATAGATATTAAAGTAGGTATATATAAATAATGTAATAATTAGAGCCCTCCATATTCCAATACTTGTAAAAGGCCGCTAAGTAAGAATATATCCAAAAACATGTAACATCAATTTATGTACAATATAATCATTCAAATATAAAATGTAAATCAAATGTATGTACTTGGCATGCAATAATTCTTGAACAGGGGCAGGCAAGGGAACAAATTAGGCTATAAAATAATCACACGACACTTTACACACATTACTAGATATAATGATTTATTAATAGATTTCCAAGTAATCATGCTTTAAATAGTAAATTATCAAGCGCTTAAACGGTGAAGGAAAACATCGTGAGGAAACCTGCATGCTTGAGAGATTTTCTCGAAGGCGCGCGGCGCGCCGTCGCGGCGTGTGAAGTCTGCCAACCCGCACTAGGCTAGCGTGGTGGACTATAGCCTAATCCCTCTCATTGTGAGAGGTGACCCGTGCCCAGCAGTGGGACATATAATGGGTTGAATATGTATATATATGTATTTATATGCATATGCTTTAAAATACTTTTTATACCTACAGAGAAACGCCACAGCTCCGTTGGGATTACGTGACATCTTTTTATGTGGTGGTGGCCCAATTAACCACTACGGGCAGTGACGAGTTCGTTATTGACGAGATCCTGCCCATGATCATCCTGGCTGTGATTCTAGTCTGCGGGAAGATGTTAGCCGCGATAGTAGTAGCTGTCTCTATCCAGTTAGCATACTCCACCAAATATGCTCTGACGACCTATGAGAAAGTGACTAGAGAGCTCATTGACATGTTGAAGAATCAAGGATTGTCGAGTGAGTATCTACCTAATTTTATTATTATATGCATTTTTTGAATAGACGTCGCTGCACTATACTATTTTCTCCTATATCATGGGTGCTTTTACAAACACATATAGACCCGGAATAACTACTTGTTGGTCATACAAAT
Organism: Acronicta leporina; assembly: GCA_947256265.1. NCBI lineage: Eukaryota > Metazoa > Arthropoda > Insecta > Lepidoptera > Noctuidae > Acronicta > Acronicta leporina. Next base: position 10,837,867 of record OX366521.1, read on the forward strand.
ATAGCTGCATGTGGGGATCAAACCACCAACATGTGGCGCAGAAGCCGATCGCCCAGCCGCTACGCCAAACGTGTTATCAAAATTCGTATTGGTATTCGTCGTATTGGTGGATCTTTACTAAAAATTTAAAAATATCTTTAAAAACACATAATATTTTGTCAGCATATTGATGGAATTGCAGGTGAAAGCGGTTACATGAGAACAGATTGAGATCGGGCTCTGCCATATTCACTGGGGGAGGCCTACCCTAGACTAGGCCACAGCTAGCAGTGGACTAAGTAGGCTGCTTATAATGAAGATTGGGAATAGGGACCGTGACTATGACCAAATCTAACTGGATGATTCCATTTGTCTTGGTATTTTTCTATATAGGCAGGTAGTTTTTATTTAACTTGGCTGATACATAGGTATATGATTTATCTTTTTGTGATTTTTTCATGCTAAGATTTTAAAGTTATTTTAGTGAAGGAAAAATTCGACTCACAGGCAGGATTCGAAGGTGACGACATAGGTATATTATTACATATCATATGAGTTATGTGTTATATTGTTTTAGATTACCAATTGAAGAAGTTTTGGAAGTACATACAACAACTTTGGGTAACGGAGCGTGGTCGACAGGCAGGTATTCTTTAAAAAAAATCTGTATATAAGAGTAAGAACAATAGTACCAACACGGTAAGAACTTTAAAAAAACGTCATAGATATTTGTCGATTGACGTTAAGACCTATTTAGTAATCTACGAATTCAGCACTAAGAGTCTTGAATTTTCATAAGTAAAACGATCCCTGTAATGAAATGAGTGAATTCACCTTCCGTATCAATTTATTTTTCGGGGCAAAAGAAGGTTGCCTTTCTAACCGCACAGATAACTTAATAATACCTTCAATCTCAGTTGCCAGTCCTGTTATCCCAAACTCCGTATGTGAGACGTTGCGACCTGATGTCCGCCATGTTTGGCCACCACTTAAGGAACTGCTATATTTTTGCTGAAACTGGAGAATCGTTTCTGCGACAGCTGACCGTTGCACTTGATTACACTATATTTTTTCCCGGTAAGAGCGACTAATTGTATTGTGTTATGATTTAGTGAATGCGCAGTATACTTTAAATGTCAATAAAAACAATAAAATTGTATTAGGGTTCAGTACAGTAAGTTGGCGTTTGACATTTTTTTTTCAAAATAATAACGTTTTCTCGATTCTTATTACAACTTAATAACTTTTATTTCGGTGGTAGAATATCTTTTTGTATTTTTCTTCATTGTATTGTGTTATGTTTGTAATCAATTGAAGAGACTTCACTGTCGGTACCTAGGTATTAGGGTGAAAAATAGGCGAAGCCTTCTTTTACATCTCATTTCAACTTTTTCGAATGAACTTGGTAAAAAAGGGGTTGAGAAATAAAAAGGTCCTCCCGCAAATCTAAAGTTTGAAAACGAAGTGCAAGTAACGTATTCAAACCCACTTCAACAAACTTTTACGTTCAAAAATCAGATCTAACATTTATCTAAAGCCAATCTAAAATGCTTACACGATTTACAGTTCACAGAGAATGTTAGGTATGACTTAAGAATTAAAAAATAGTTTCTAAAAATAGTACTATCTTTATCAAATTTGCAAATTTGCACTCTGTATCAAACAGATTGTGTTATCATTATTTTTGAGTAACGATTATAAATGATGATTTTAGTTAATTTAAGGAATATATTTCAATGATTTACTTCATCTGCTTTTAGAAATGAAAAGGGAATTCTACTTTATAGTTATATAGTAGGTACGTAAACAACGCAAATCTATGTTTTTATGAATACCGAAATATATAAGGTGGAAACAAACTTATGTAGATACTTATGTCATATTTATGATTTCGTAATTTGTCGTCTGGTATTGTAAAGTGAATAAATTCCTTACGGTTAATTTTTACGGGGTATCTTGGACTTCTACCAATTAAAACCCATACTTCCTATGGGACCCATGGGATTTGTAATAATATTCACCGATGATATTTACAGGCAATTACATAGTAGTGGCGGGTGACAGCGATGCTCGCATGTACTGGGTGGCCTCAGGGACTGTGTCGGTGGTGTCAGTGCGGATGGACCTCACTGAGATCACGCATGAGCTGCTCGGCCCCGGTGACGTCTTCGGTATACTCCAAGGCATGAATAGAGGCATCTCTCACTGCTTCTCGTACAGAGCAGAGACCAAGGTAGATAGAAATCAAGTAATAAAATAGTTTTTAAGTTATATTTATGTATTCAGTTTTGGGACTTTAGCCGGGCTAACATGAATGCCGTGATATCATTTTGTCGTCACAATATCTCATCTTTTTTTTATGGGATAGGTGAGCAGACGAGCCGGTGGTTCACCTGATGGTAAGCGATAAACGCCGCCATGGACACTCGCAACACCAGAAGAGTCACAAGTGCGTTGCCCGCCTTTTAAAAGGTTTGGGCCTTTTTTTTTTTGTTGACGGGGTTAGAAATGCTTTATGCACTATCCACCACTCCGGGGAGAGCGGTGGGGTGTGTCGGACTCCGCTCTGAAAAGAGCGATCTACCGACTAAAACCAACCTCGGCGTTTCGCGTCACCACTTTGGTGCCGGGCCTACGGGAGCGCTGTAGCATTCGTCCGCGGGTACGGGAGCGCTGTAGCATTCGTCCGCGGGAAAAGGTTTGGGCCTCCGGTAACCTCATTTACTCGGCGAAACACAACGCAAGCGTTGCTTCACGCCGGTTTTCTGTGAGGCCGTGGTATCACCCCGGTCGAGCCGGCCCATTCGTGCCGAGGAAACGGCTAACGAAATGGCTCTCCCACGTGAAAAAATCTTCAGCTACGTTTAGGCATAAGATAAGCGAAGACAAAATTATTTCGGGTCGCGCATTTTAGCCTAGCAGGGCATGAATGGAAGAATAAAGAACTCACAACATATAAAATATTCTGACGTTAAAACATGGGGTATGTTTTAACCTCAAAATATTTTATATTTTGTGATACGTGTTTCTGTCTGATGTATGAAATAATAAATACATAAAACCGGTAATTTTTCCAATAAAAAATCTTTTACAGGTAAGTATTTTAGCACTAAGCTTGGATTTGTGGATTAACATTTTACCATTTTTCCCCGAAGCGAAGAAAATAATAATGGACAGATCCGAAGTTTTATTTACGCAGATTTAATTTAGAATTAAATATGTTTTAATGACTTAGAATTACAATTATAGTTTATGCAGTAAACTAATTGGTATTTATTCATAATTATGCTTTATGTGCTTAGTTTTAGTCTCACGTTCCTCATTTCCGGTTGTAAGCAGTTTGATGCGTTATTCCGGTCATGAAAATTTATGTTTAGCTATAAGCTATCATTTGAATAGATATACTATTTCCTTATTGCACACCAAGAACTAATGTCAAGTATAAGTTAGAAACCATATAATGGTACAGTTGGCGATCTTATCACTAAAAGCGATTTCATATAAGAATAATTTGTTATTTATGTGCAAGATCACAACTATCAACTGACAGAAATAATACATATAATGGACTAGCTTCTGCCCGCGACTTCGTCCGCGTAGCGTGATGATATATAGCCTATAGCCTTCCTCAATAAATGGGCTATCTAACACTGAAATAATTTTTCAAATCGGACCAGTAGTTCCTGAGTTTAGCGCGTTCAAGCAAACAAACAAACAAACTCTTCAGCTTTATATATTAAGTATAGAAGTATAGATTACTATAATTCATATAGGAACGTGAATAGTTATATGTAGGTAGCTATTGAAGAGCTGCATACAATATTATATATACGCACTAAGTACATTTAACTATCGCACGCTGGCACACATAGAGCCACTTAATTCTAGATTGGAAGCCACTAAGCCACTTACGACAGTTTCGATATTCATGCCTTTGAAATGATGAGAGCTAAATGGAATCGAATCGAAACACTGCAGGAAGGCAAAAGCCGTGTGGAAAATTGAGAGTTTTTAAAAACTAGCGCTTAGAATATATTTTCTGTATATTTTACCTAACTATATATATATTTCTCTTCTCGCTAGTCTCTTGTGAGCTAATATCTGAAGGATGTAAGTAAAATAAGTCTTCTGTTCAGATGTTCATCAAACTAACCTTATCGTAAGACACTAGCATAAGTCGTCAGTCTCAGTTGTCATCCGAATACCTCTGACAATCGTTAGAGGTGGTCACCATGGCGCAGAATAAGATTTGCTTGCCCACATATTCTCTTCCCGAACGTGACGTCACATTGTCACGTCACTGTTGATCGATAGCTTCGATACTAATAAGGTTTTTTTTTAATTCATGATGAATATAAAATAAATTACTTACCATCCCAACAATTTTGATCTTGTGTTCTTCGTCTATTAAGTTAAAAAATTACTAAGTAAAATGAATCTTGTTTGGTTAATTTATTTAAACCTAGTGGTATTATTTCAAACAATGACGTCGACTGGTACCAAGCACGCTTTCACGGGAGTAGAATAGGTACCTATAGTCCTTATACTATGGTAGTCACAAGCTCAAAAAGTCTGACAGCCTGTGGAAATTTCTGGGCAATATCAAACAAATATTAACATGCTGATATTCAGCCGCATGAAGCTTAGCGACACATTGAAATTTCTTGAAAATAATGACTTCATAAAATATTCCTAATTAGTTGATTTATATTACAGATTTAAAAAGTATATTTAAGTAGGTACGTAGAAACGTTTTCTCGTAACGACGTCTGTGATCTCGTCTACCAATATTGTACGAGTCGTTATATAATTAATGATGTTTACTTCATACAAATTTGAACACGAGCTGAGCAATAATTACAAAATGAAATATGTGGTAGCAGTATCCTGTGTTTATCTTATAATTTCAACTATGGAAGTAATTAAATATTTGTAATTGCGTTATTTAACTTAATATTTATAATTGTTATAAATGATCTTAAAATATAATTCGTATTTATTGTTTCAGAAGTGTCTCCGATTTCAGCGAACAGGCATAAATTTTGAGCAACAAAATTTTAGCTGTTCGTTAAGCACACAATTGCCAATGAAGTTTAAAACACATTGCTATTTCTCGTACTACTTGTTGAAGTTCAACAATGCTCCATCTGTATTTGACTCATTCTTCTGACTTATTTTGTACAGTCTGCTTCAAAACAAAGCAAGAAACTAATACAGACGACACGCGCCCCTTAAGTTCAAAATAGGAAATATATTATTAAAATATCGTTTTCAATAGTCAATAATTCCATGAAACGGCCTATCAAGAAGTTCCAATTGTTCGCTTAATTGGGTTTGCTTTGGGAGGTTTACGACGCAAAGCCGATGGAGTTTTGTAAATATTATATTCCCGAGAGGAGCGGACCGCGTGTGCCGTTTGCCGTGCGCAATGAAAAATCAGATTTTCATATATTGAGGTGGGTGCCCAAATGGAGGCAATATCGAAGTGCTGATTTGTCGCTCCGGTGAATATTGGTCTGGCGTTGATTCAAATCGGTGCAAATGTGGAGACGAGGAAAATCGGCCCGGCTTAATTCCCGGAACAACATAAATAGGTTCATTGGTTCTACCGAATCGGGAGCTATTTATCGTAGACGAAATTGTGGAAATGAATGTTTTAAAATAACATTTTAATTCATACAGACTACACTAGTTTTCGAAACGTACACTTTGCTAACAAGACACGATTACTGTCAGAGATCTTCCATAGTACAAAGAATTTTACATTACCGTCATGTTTATCGTTACTTTTTGCGTCATTTGCAACAGCGGATGACAGTGAGGCATGTGGAAGATTAATCTGGGAGGTGTAGGGGACAAGCGGGTTCTGCCGGCAACGCAGCGTGGTGGGGGAGATGGGGTGTAGATGTCCGCGTTATTTAGTTGAGCATTACATCAAGCTCCTGCGACGCGACGCTCCATTCTTCGTTGAAATTAAATCAGCGTTCATTGAAGTGGCTCGTCGCAATCGTTAGGCATTACACTCAACGGTCACGATATCAATTTTTTTTATGGGATAAGGGGGCAAACGAGCAGACACACCAGAGGAATCACAAGTACGTTGTCGGCCTTTTAAAACGGTTTGGGCGGTATCCTCACTCACTCGGCGAAACACAACCTAAGCGTTGTTTCACGTCGGTTTTCTGTGAGGTCGTGGCCGACTCCAGTCGAGTCGGTCCATTCATGCCAAAGCATGGCTCTTCCACTTGAAAAATTGCGCATTACTTTCGCTTTTTAAAAAAAGGTTGAAAGGAAAACGAAGTTAAATTATTGTTATAGCTCCTACCACCTACCTCGTACTTGCCGCGTTATTACTTTCATTCAGCAAAGTTTGAAAGCTTTGAAAGAAAAGACGATCAAACGTCGACATCCCTTGTAAGGTATCAATTTAATAATAAGAAGTTACGAGCTTCATGGCTATATTTTTGTCGCTCCATCTCAAGCAAAATCCATTCGAGGTGGAGTAAAATTAAGGGGTAGATTGAAATAACCTGCCCAAGATGCCATTGGAACACCGCTTTAGCTTAAAAATTTTTGAACTTCGTGAATTTTGCTCGCTCCTAAAAATTGCTGATCTCTTTGTAAGCCCTGTTAAGTGAAAACGATGTCAAATTGTCAATGAGGATATTATAAATGGCTTCTTTATTATTTTTATGTGGAGAGTCAATCAATACACCGATGTTTTGAGTATGTATTATAATTTTAAGATATAATATCTACTGTACCTAGGATGAAATTAAAATGCTTTCTTATAATGTAATTTCCAGACCCAACCCTGCTGGGCCAAGGTTCAAGTTCAAGGCCAACAGCTGACTAAAAGGATTATGATTGAATACATTACATAAATTAATAGAATAGTACTTATTATATAAGACTATCAAGATAAATAATATACAAACATGGTCTGACGACTTCTGGTAGTTTATAACAATGCTCAGTTAAAGTCAAATGAAGTTACAAATAAACTCAACTTGAACCAAGCACGCGCTACGCCACCTTTGCATCGCGAATTTTTATCTATTCTCCTATAGTAGTAACTTGTTTCTGAACCGTCGAAAACACCTTCCTGTATCTTTGGCACTTATAGTTACCAACCAATTTCTGCGGGACCACCTCAGGAGTTTACACAATCAAACAAAAAATAATCGAAAAAATCAAATCATAAACAATAAATAATATGTAAAACAAGTAATAACACACTGCCCATAATTTCAAAACCTGCAAGCTAGCAATTTAATTGATTTAGTATAGATTTAATGATTTGATATAGAATATATTCTGTTAACAATGTCTTTAGTGACCCTTCATGATTGCTTGCAAAGATAAGTCACGTCTACTTATAGCTAAGTGGAAGAGACACCAATAAAGTGGCGAACAGCGAGCCGAGCCAGGGGGCATCGTGATATAAATCCTACTGATATTAATAATGCCACTTTAGACGAAGAAGGAGGTTTATTATTTTATTTTTCCATCTAATCACTCAAGCAGAGAGTTACATAGATCGTGTGATATTTTGCTTACGTTTAAAAAGATGTTGTTATTAAGTTTGTGCTTGAAGAGAGACGTGTTTTAATCAATACGGGTAGCAAAGATTTGATGTATTTAATTATTATCAGATACTGATAAAATACTTGTTTGAATGTTTAGAGCAATTGTATGTCTGTACACGTAGATGTATATGTATGAACACACATTGTACTGCGCTAATAGTATTGTGAACAGTGTTTTAATGATTATTACGTCTATTCTACTTGCGCGGTTACAGCCACACTCCATTAGCGTAAATATTAACCTGTGCGGAGTTAATGGGTGCCTCGAAATACGGAAGAAACATGGACTCTGTTGAACCTAGGCCATTATTTTTTAATCCTAGTTACGTGGGATAGCGTTCACGGTCTTTATTCTTAAGGGATCAGTAGAGTTTGGAATGCCGCCAACACGATGTTTTACGGTGTCAATTGATCTCGTGCATCAATAACATTGGCATCATGCTAGCTTTACAGCTTGCGTTCTGAAAATATTGTATGTGTATACATTTGTGATTTACATACTGTGTTGCATGGGTGGCTCTTATTGTTTTGTGATTCGAGTTGCCTGTTTACTGAGAATTCAGTATATTTTTAATCATGATAACACAAGATATGCTGTTTAGTATAAGTAGCGCGGAAAAAAGCTAAGGATAATAATCAATATCGCATGGAATAATATAGCATATACGGTTGCACACCATGTTATCCAAAATTGTCAAATTTCTTCAGTCGATTTCCAATTTAATCTCCAAATAATACAGTTTATTATCGATTGGGGAAATTTGACAGATTGTGGTAACGAGTTCTCGAGCGGAGACCGCGACTAGGCATACGTAGTGCAGGGCGCCCGCTGGCCAGGTGGAGTGACGACTTGCGGAAGGCAGCTGGCAGTGACTGGATGAAGAAAGCCGAAGATCGGGCTCTGTGGCGTTCACTAGGAGAGGCCTACGGCCGACGAATATAGGCTGATGATAATGTGGTAACTTCATGTGCGTTGACTGTATTAGCTTATTACTTAAAAAACGATTCCTCTAAATAATGTTTTCGTTTATCGCGGGCACGTTAATAAACACAAACACCAAGACCCGGAACAGTCTATATGTTCTGTACAAATTATTCGAAATTAAGATAGGTATTATTTGACTTAAGAATAAGAAAAGTTATAAAAAGACTTTAAAGTCGGTTAATTAAGCGGAGTGGTGTGACAGCAGAACGAAGTCGCCGAGTCTCGCCGCTCCACTTGCAAGCAACTTGTAGAATACTTGAAAACTTACTTGCTAATGTGCTTCTTGTTGAGAAGTCGGTTTCAGTTTGGTGAATATGAATTATTTTTCGAGTTATGTGCGATAAATAGGTAAGTACTGAATTTTGAACCAAATTATTTGATATATATATACCATCACGCCTGTTTTCCCCGAAGGGTTAGGCAGAGGCGTACTAATGTACACCCACAGTTCGCCGGTATGTTTGGGTCCCATGTAATAGGGGGTGAGCCTATTGCCATTAACTGGGCACAAATTCCTAACTCCGAGCTGCTACTGGGAATTTCATAGAAAAACCCAATAACACTTTGCTCGACCTGGGAATCGAACCCAGGACCTCTAGCGTAGCAGTCGCGCTTAGGACCACTTGGCTAATGAGGCAGTTAGTTGTTTGATATAATGCATAAAATTAGGTAGGTACGTAATTAAGAACGATAATCTTAAAAAGTCATTTTTTGTCGATGGTGATTACGGTGATCATCGCCCGAAAGTATCTTCTCTCTTTCACTGGCAATCAAAAAAAGGGTCAACGTCTGAAAAAGCTTGGATCGCCAAATTAGTATTGAACCCATTTGACCTCTATGCTGTAGGTAGGATATAAACGCTACCAATTGCTTGACACGGATTAAGGTAGCACTTCGTCGATATTTAACTATTACTGTCCCAGATTGATACTGTGGGCGTCTTTTTAAGTATAATCGTATCATTGCCCACCTACGTTATCCAGGGCTCATGACTGCTCAATAGAGGGGAGATATGCGGGCCGTGGAAGTAGGATCATGTAGTTTCTTTTTATTACTTTAACTGTAAAATTTTTTTATTACGATTTTGTTATTAATGTCCCATCTCTAGCTAGTAATATTTAAATGTCTGTGCGAAGCATACATATAGTGGCATCAGCGGCTTTAAAGCTCTTTAAATCCCTTTGGTTGTACATATATTTTTTGCTAGAACATCATGATGCCAAATTCACTAAAAACTACCAACTGTAATCACTATTCTGGAAAATGAAACTATGAGGCTTTAACATTTATTAAATGTGCAATTGTCCAGAATTAGCTAGAAATAACCGCATTTTGACAGTTAGATAGCATTCTGACATTTATGAAATGGCTGTGCAGTCGTTTCACAAGTGTACATTATTCAGGGTTCGCGCTAACGCCTCGTCCGGACGAAGCCAGTTAACTTGTCGTCGGCATGTGCTCACGTATGAATTTCGTTTTCGCTACCACTTATTTTATTTTATAAGCCGACATTTTATTTTATTATTTGTCACTTCTGTTTATTATAAATATAATCTTGAGTGGTTAAACTAGACGTACCGAATGACCATTATCCCTTTAAAATACTTAGGTTGATAAGCATCGTAACAATATAAAAGTAAAAAGTAGGTAAGTACTTATTTGCCTTAGGAGAAGTTCATGTTGGTCCAATTTCCTTGACAAAGGCTCTACAAACAGACAGCCAGTACCTACCAACATACTCGTACATTGTTAGTCTTCGATTCCTTCGCTTATTTTCCTATTTTACTCGAGAAAAACCTAAACTGTTTGTAAGGTGCATTGTAGGAGTAACAGCTACTTATGTTGTTATTAAACAATAAGAGCAATTACAACATTACAACAAAAAAGTCGATATCGACTCTGTTGCCAAAAAGGTAAATAACTACTTTTATTTCTAAATTTTGTTACAGTTAAAGATAATGTAGTACATAATTTATCGAGATCAATGTCCAGGCTTCTAGTGAGAGCTCTGTTAAAGTCCTAGATACCCATCGAAAAAGGCTCTTGAGCAACAATCAAGAGCTAACATACTGATTTACACTGATACACACCCGCACACACATACACACTCGCACACACCTTAACACTTCTCACTTTCCACAACACAGCACTCGCCGCAATTTACGCGAATTGTTTTAATAGTACGTTCTGACATTGTTACTCGGAGTGGTAGGCCTGGTGTCCTGAAACACAGGTTTCGGTCTAGCTTAGGCACCAGTCACCCACAATATTATTATAATGTACCTAGCTTGCTACTAAGCAATATGTTTGTTACTATTTGGAATAGAATATTGTGGTGGAAAATAAATAAATTTATAAAAAATTCTAACACTTACGCGAATATTAGACATTGATTGTAAGGTAGCTGTTAGTAATTTTAACATCAAGACGTCCAACACCTCAGTCTGCCCGTGACCATGGACGCTGTAAAGGATCCGAAACGTCGGGAACTAAGTAATATCAATATCAATATACCGCGATAAAATCCGTAAAAAGTAGTTTCATTTCAAATCAGGAGCTAATTCAAAAGCCATTATAACAAGGCTCTGTTGTGATTACATAGTTATGATTATACATTATAAATGTGACTCTTGACTTATTTTGCAATTAGTGGCCATTGGTAGTCATGATTGTGGCGACTCAAAATTTAAGAGTTACATAAATTGTTCATCAACTTATTTATGTAAACTTTGTGTTATTGGTGTGCAATAAAGTGTATATACTATGCTACTGCTATAAACAAAGTGCGCAACTCTATTCATTAATATCATTTAATCTCAGGTTACAATCTGGCTCATTTTATAAACTTCAGTGATTACCCACAAACAAGTATAATGGCAACCTCGCATATTTCGTAACAAAATAAAAGGTTGTAATTTTTGATAATTACCGCCGGTAGCAAAAAGTTCTCTGACTAATGAGCTTTGGTTCTTTTTATGTGAAAAAACCTGTTTACCTTGAGAAAGCGCTGTTTTGCCGGTGCTGCGAGTAAAACTATGAATTTTTAATGGAGTTACGAACAACGATATGCTAAGTTCCTCATATTTATTCAAATTGCTATGTTTTTTGTAATTACTCTTTGTACAACGTAAATCTATGTTGTGGTGTTGATGGTTTTAATGCTCTAGGGGTGTACTGTAAATGGAAAGAATAATGATGACACTGCGTAATTATACCAAGTTTTATTACCTATAGGTTTATACTACCCAAGTGAAGCTTGGAAATATAAAACAGAAATACAAAGATAAAAATCTCAAATAACTGTATCGGCATCAGTATTATTTCTAACGCGTGTTGCAATAATTATTAAATTACATACGAATTCAATTTCATAATCAGTAGAATCTGATATAAATAAACCACTCGCCGCATATAATTTTATAACGAATCTTATGCACTGAAATAAATAGAAAACTCTTTTAAAGGGAACTTTGCTAACAAGAATGCACCACAAGTTTTTAATATTATTAAGAGGAGATAGTCGTAACTTTTCAATTTTATATAGTTCAAGTACTGTCGGCTAATTTTGTTTATTCTTCATCTTCTTAAGAGTATTATATGGCCGTACATAATATTATGTAGTCGGTAAATAATAATAGTTTTTTTTTAAAAAAAAAAGCTTACTAGCAATGCGGGTCGCACATTACTAGTATTCTTGTTAACCCCTCGTGCTAAGCTAGATTGCTTGTGTTACGAGTGGGTTCACGTCGGTAGTGCAATGGGTGGGGTTCGAACCGGCAACCAGATAAACGCAAGTCCGACGCCCTAGCCATTAGGCTACCGCCGCTTCAAAGTAAGTTTCTGTGTAGCTTCTGCTTTTTACGGAAGTAGGTACTGGAAATACTCTTAAATGTACAAACTTGTAGAATTAATCATTCGAGATTACAAAACCATTGCTAATGGTGGCGGCTGATTTTTTGCAGCTTTTTCCTCGAACTCGCTTACGCTTCAAACAGCAAGTTAAATAATTTTATAGATCTATCTATATTCATCTCTGGTCAGATAGAATTTGTATGGCGCAAGCACGATATGACATCATAACATAAATTAAATTATAATGCTTGCTTCCTTCATTTTGAACCGATTCTAATTTTTGTTGTTCGGCTCTATTTAGGTTTAGTTTACTTTTTTATGAGCATACAAAAAATAGTGCAGGAGTCCACTGATCAAGCTTATAAAGGTATTAAACTAACAACAACCAAAACTCCGAATATCGTCACAAACTTTCTCATTTATAATATTGTTGCGATTACCACCAAAAAGGTCAACACGTAAAGCCGGGCTTAGAGCGGCTTAAGTTTCACTTTCTGAAATTAGCAGTTTGTACGCAAACCACTTATTTGTGTGAAGGTGACCTCAACGCGAGCCTTGCCAAAAGTGGGCTCTTTCAGATGTGTTGTCATCCTTTACGAAGAACCGTTGAATTATTAATAGTACGCTTACCCGCTAGCACGAATTTGTTACAATCTGCGGTATAATAACTTTTGGATGTAATAAAATACGTGTTAAGTATCGCGAAAGTTAGAAGTTAATCAGCACGCTAAGCACCTCAATTTGATTTTTAATTTTTGACGACACTTTTTGGCGTAGCGGCTGTGCGATTGGATTATGCGACACTTGTTGTGGGTTCAATCCCCACACGGAGCAAATATAATATTTGTATGATCTACAGGTAGTTGTTCTGGGTCTGAGCGTTTGTGTATGTAAGAATTTGTGTTTGTAAACGCACCCACGATATAGTAGAAAATCCTAGTGTGGGGTAACGTGTTCTAAACAAAAACCAACAACAACCATCCAATAAAGCAGCTTAATAAAATATGCTTCTTTAAAGCGGATCGTTTATCGATCGTTATCGATATTAACACTATTTTTAGCTACAATAACGATTTTCAATGACAGGTTTTAATTCTCAGTTGTGATTTTTATATAATGTTAGGTAATTAAAGCGGCGGTAGCGTAATGGCTAGGGCGTCGGACTTGCGATCATGTGGTTGCCGGTTCGAAACCCAGCCATTGCAGTACCGACCTGAACCCACTTGTAACACAAGCCTTTAGCTTAGCACGAGGGGTTAACAAGAATACTTGTAATGTGCGACCCACATAGCTAGTAGGTAACCTTTAAAAAAAAATTCGTAGAAATTAGAATATGGCGGGCTCAGATGAACGATCAACCTCATCTTTCTGATTTCTATGATGGCGATGACACATTTATGACAACATTCAATAATTATTTATGTATCAAAGTCAAGTACCTACAAAAGTCCTCTGTTCATATATATTCAAGAGTTTATAGGTATGTGTTATTTATCAGTAAACGGTATTAAGGTAATTTTCCCTAAACTCAGGACAATTTTCGTCCCAGAAAACATGTTTCACATGTTTCTGTTCCTTGAAGTTTGGTAGAATTAGCATTACCCATTGCGATCGCTGGTTTTTTTTTATGGGATAGGAGGCAAACGAGCAGGCCGATCGCCTGATGGTAAGCAATTACCGCTCGACAGCCGTAACACCAAAGCAGACACAACAAGTGCGTTGCCGGGCTTTTAAAAGGTTTCGGGCCTTCGGTATCCTCAATCACTCGGCGAAACACAACGTAAGCATTGTTTCACGCCGGTTTTCTGCAAGGATGTGGTTACTTACAGAAAGTGCAAGAGTATCATAATTCAATGATATCCTATACATGAGATGGATATATGATAACTACCTAAACCTTGGGGTACTTAAGTTAAAATCATTATTTTCGATCCATTTATTATTCACATAACAACTCGCGGACGCATGTAGCATCGTTGGCCCTAATGAAAGTTATGTCATTAACGTAATGCATTTCACACTGTAATAAATTGATGTGAAGTTTAATCAAGCTGAAAAGTTTATTTCAATTAACTTCTCTATTAATTCGTAATTATTATTTCGTACAAATAGCAGTGCCTTTTTTATACAGTTATTTCAAATGTATGATTATAATCTAAGCGATATTTTTTGAGAATCATCTGAAATCCTATAATGGCATTGTCGATTTACGAGTTTAATTTGTCTGAAATCCATTAAACCATTTGGCATTGGTATTACTTCGGGAGATAAAATCGAAAAATCCCTTTTACGATTTCCAATAACGAAAGGAAAAATTTGTCGGTGTCATAGGAACGCGCATCACATAAATCATGTCGGGGCTCGATATTTTATAGGTTTTAATTTTGGCATTTTATGTTGTGATAACATCTGTGGACGTAATGGCCGGGCCAGCCGCGGACCTTTACGAGTCCGTTTTATGATGGCGTGGCCGTGTGAAGACCTCGTTACAAACTAAACTGTGTTATTTTGCAACTGATCCACGTCATTATTAGCTCCTTAATTAAATGCGATATTGCTCTGACCGCTCTGGTGTTAGACAATGATTAATAGGATTAGGTACGAGATAATTACCAAAGCTATGATTAAGCTCGTAGAGTTTGATAGCTTTATTTAGGTATAGGTATAACGTAGTTCTGAAATTGGTTTTGTAAGAAAGTTAATTATGAAAAATCTTTATTTATATACCTGCTAAGACGTGATGAAACAATCTCAGTGGAAGGCAACATTATTTGCGTAGTGACTGGACAAAATATTTCATCAAAATGCAAAATAGCACAATTTCACTGCAGCGGCCCGCCCGCGCTGGAGAAAGAACTGAATTAACTGGACGTTGGAAAACAGATAACTTAATTTGCATAACTCGTTCACACGGGGCATCGCCAGATAACCTAATTTGGGCTGACGGGTTAAAACGGGCGGAAAAAGTCAGTCGGTAAAATGTTGGTCTTTTCATGTCAATTATGTATTAGACAAGCGATTGGCCACCGTCTGGGTGAGTCCTTCTTTCGGTATTGTTTGTTCAAGTGGTATTTTGTACTCTTTAATTAGCTTGAAGTAGCTCGTTATGGGCGTGGATATTACGTATTCAAATGTAAACCGGGTTCCTCATCTAACTATGTTGGGGTTGGCTTCCAGATGCAGTTGAATATCAGCATTTTACAGGAAGCGACTGCCATCAGACCTCCATAACCCAATTTCTGGGCAATACCGATATTTGGAGGATAGACTGGTTGTTAGGCTTTTTTGGGCGTCAGAAAACCACTAACAATTGTCAAAGATGTTCGTATATACAACCGGGATAGACGGCTTTACGTGCTCTCCGAGGCACGGAGGGTTCTCGGAATGGGCACCCATCTACACACTGACAGCGGCGAGCGCAGCTTTTGCTTGCGGATCAGTTGATCTGCTTAGTTATACATGCATGAATTAGATATATTTTAAATCCTTTTTGTCTTCCAACGCAAAGTAATGTTTGATTACTTTGCGTTGGAAGACAAAAAGGAGGAGGAAGGAGGAGAAACGCAAAGGAATGTTTGTTAATATTTGATGTGATAATTGGATTCCGTCGACTTGAATCATGCCTCGAATGATACAAAACAGAAATTAACAAACATAACGGAAGTAAAAACAAACAAAAAAATAAGTTTTTTGTTTGTTCTGTTGTTTCTGTTTGACTACATTTATGACTTGATCTTAATCAAGTCATATGATTTTAATAAAATAGCTCCCAATACCGGTGGGCCACTATTTTTTTTATTTTTAAATGTTTTTCAATGTTTACAAAAATATTAAATAAATGTAAGTTTAAATAATAAATGATTTTAATAAATAATTGTTATTTGACGATCTCTGTGGTTTTGTGGTTCGAGTACCGGACTGCTGACCATGAGGTCGTGGGTTCGATTCCTACAGGAGACTAATATTTATGTGATGAAAAAGTTTTGGTTTTCGTCTGGGTGTTTCTATGTATTATAAGTATGTGTTTACAAAAAAAAGTACCTATATAAGTATTATATCCATTGTCTAGTACCCATAGTACAAGCTCTGCTTAGTTTGGGACTAGATGGTGATGTGTAAAATGTCGCAGAATATTTATATTTATTTATTTTATTTAGACTGCTACGCTAGAGGTCCTGGGTTCGTTTCCCAGTTCAGGCAAAGTGTTATTGGGTTTTTCTGACATTCCCTGTAGCAGCTCGGAGTTTGGAATTTGTGCCCGTTTAATGGCAATAATGGCAATTACATGGGACTCAAACATACCGGCGAACTTGTGAGTGTACATTAGTACACCTCTGCCTAACCCTTCGAGGAATACAGGCGTGATGGTATGTTATGTTATGTTATTTTATTTATTTATTTTTGTTTAGTCTAGTTTTACGCCGAAATTAATTCATAATGGTACCGTAGATTTATCAAACTACGAATTGTATTATTTATTGCGTATATCGAAAGTCAGTCACGTGTCAATAGAACATAATTACTTAGTTTATTCAATTATTCCTAAATAATTTATTGAATTATGGGAAGTGGTTCATAATTTTGTAATGTTAAATCACGTTACAATCCATTTCTATATTACAATCTGTCTCATTGGTCTAGTGGTCTCAAGTGCGACTGCTACGATAGAGGACCTAAGTTCAATTCAGGTCATAAGGTCGAAAAAAGTGTTATTAGGGTTAGAAAAAGCTCAATAACACTTTGTATTTTGTATATTGAAATCTCAGTAGTAGCTCGAAGTTTGGCGAAGTACGTGAGATCTAAACATACCGGCGAACTGCGGGTATACATTAGTTTTTTGACTTATTTTTTGAAACGCAGTCACTTCAATTTTGTTCCCGTAAAGAAGTAATCCAGAAGCAAACTATAAAGCCCTGTAAAGTGAAAGCCAACCCAGTCAGTAATACCTACAGATATATGAGCAAAATGATAACTATTTGTTCTATTTACAAAACTTCACGTTCCCGAGTCCCGTTACCCGTATCTATTGCGTACTGGCAGTTATACGTTTCTTATTTTTCATTCTCACACACCGAGCGAGCAGTTACCATTAAAAGGTCCGACGTTTGCCCCCTGAGAGCTCTTTCATCGCGACGTGTATATGTGAGCTACGAAACTTTTGAGTAGAGGCAAACTTCGTACATTTTACAAAGAATCACTCACTGCTGTTATTAGTGAGATATTTGTACTTTATAGCAGAACCGTATCATTCAATGTCTGTCATTAGGTACTTTATTTAGAATACAAGGATTAGGTATCAGCACTGGCATTTATATTAGATACTAGCCCGGCTTCTCCGGTTTTCCCGTAGGAATGAAGCATTTTCCCGCGGTAAAAAGTACCCTATGTTCATCAGGGATAATGTTGGCTTCTAATGGTAAAATATTTTTTCAAATCGGTCCAGTAGTTTCGGAGCCTATTCAATACATACAAACAAACAATCAAATCTTTCCTCTTTATTTTACTAAGTATAGATTTATTATCAATGTAATAATTTATTGACTATCTACTTCATTGAAGTTTACTAATAAGTACCTACCTAGAACGAATAAGATTTTGGTAAATGTACTCTTACTGATCTGACCTAATTAAACCCAACAGGACATTATGATCGATTTTTGTTCTATTAATTAACTTATTGGTTAATTTATTACAAGATGAAACGGCGCATATTAGGGGAGGCCTACATCCAGCAGTGGGCAACTATGGGATGATAACGATAATTATGACTTACTGACTGATTTTGTGTGAGGTAACACAGATTCTGCCTGCTTATAAATGTCATAAAAAAAAATTGCTGGTCTCTTGAAATTCATAATGAAATCATATAATTGGTTTGCCAAAATATGGTAAAATATAGGTATGTCGTATTTAACATGGATCTATGGCGTCGTATCAAGGTTCGTAGACAAGTTGCAATCTACGATAGAATAGAAAGAAAATGTATGGAAATAACATAGTTTTAGTTTTATTCATAAAATTAATTTCCATTTTGCACGTCACGTTAGCATGCAACATCTTTAGTCTCTCAGAACCTCCAACTTTTCGTGAATCCTGTAGTTTTGTGTGAACAAGGGTCGCTCGCGTCGCGTGTGTGAGTGACGCGACACCTGAAGATATCCGACTCACTTGTTTGTCGCTCTTTCATTCACTCACTACAGATAGCATACAGATAGCGTCGTTGGCGGGAAGATTGAATTGCTCATTCATACAGCAATAACGTTCCACTATGATGCGACTTTTTTTAGATAGTTTGCAAAGTATTAATAGATGTATTAATGGTATTTTTTTCATTAATTTCCTGTATTGCTTAAATGTATGTATATATTTCCATTAAATTTAAATTTCAGTGGCTTAGATTACGGCTACAAAAGATCAATAAAATCGTACAGATAGTTCTGAATCTGGGTGATGTGTGAGATTTTGTGTTTTGTAAATCAACGCTACCCCACAGAAAACGTGTTTCTTATTATTTCATAATACTTGAAAAAAAATCGATAAATACACCACCTTGGCTCCCGACAGCCATTGCTGGCTTTTACATTTTGCATCCATTCACAAAAGCGAGGAACGAATCATCTAATTAGACATTACGTCTGTAACATTTCTGAAAATCCTTTGTATTGCAAAATTTTATGCGTTCTTTGTTCCAACGGCATTTTTAGAAGAGTTAGTGGCGAATGAATCTGAGATTTATGTATGGGAGTTTAAGGTTGTTTTTGTTGTTTGGTGGTATTGGATATTGAGGTGGTGACAATCGCGGAGCGCAGTAGGAGACCGTTCACTAACGAGCCCCCCGCCCCCTCATTTTCATTTTATCGTCGCGCCGCCCTCGACGGCTACTATTTACAGTTCTTTTGCACCACTGTCATAAGGTAAGTATCTCATTTTGTAATATCCTAATGAGAAATTTCGAACGTCTTTATTTGTACGGCATAATGAAACTGTCTGTTGGATGGTATGTTGACAGCGTTTGCATTGTTCGGTTGAATATCTACCTACATGGTCGTGGAGTACCTATCTAGATATAGCTATATGTATGCTAGATAGTGTTAAAATGTGACGCAGTTAATGAAAGTTTTGGTAAAGTGATAAATAACCTCAAGTGGAGTTTTCAGATCTATTTGGCGACAAACAATTTTCCTACTGATTTTGTAAATACGGAGTGACTAAAAGCGGAGCAGTTCGTTTGTAAAAAATAATTAAAAAGGACTAGAAGGTAGTTAAGGTCTATCGATAGGGGTAAGTGCTAGCAGTGACAAAATGAGCCAATAAAAACGAACAACCAGCAAATCTTTTATAGAGATCATAACTAGAAAGATTTTACTCAACGAAGAATTATTTAATTGATTACTAAGGAGGTTCTACAAATATGCTCAAAGGTTGAAGAGCAAAAAACTTATTTTGAAATTGATGAATGATTTATTTTAAGTCAACTTTACTTTATGTAAATGGAGTTTTTATGAAACTGCAAAAGCACAATGCTAGGTAATTGTTTTAGATGCGTGCAGTATATATGGAGCTTGTGAATAGATCCGAGATATTTTTGTAGTGTTAGCACAGTTACATTAGAAAACAGCCAATAATAAAGACAAGAATATCGTTACTATATTTCGGAAAAAGTGAGTTAATACCATACATTTTTCAGTTTGATTATAGTACATTATTGAATTGCAAAGCTATGACAGTGTTCGAAGTGAAGAACGCGACGACCGACGGTAGCAGAGCCATGTTGACGTCTAAAGTGCCGAACACGTGCACGCGGACGGGGCGCGTGCGCACGCACCGCAGTAGATCCTTTGCCAGCTTGTAGTACTGCTCATCTGAGAACAAAATGTTGACTCTTTAACATCATGATCTGCTTGTGACCACCATCAGTGCAACCTGGTGGGACCGTCAAACGATGCAAAGGTATTAATTTCTCTTTAATTCCTGTTGTTCCAATTGTAATAATGGTTGTAGTAGTTCCATGCCGGTGTAGTCATTTCGAGAAATACTGTGTGGAGTACCATTTCATTAAAGACCATAGTCTCGATTTTTTAATTCTGTGAAAATTTCCAACATTCTATCTTTGTGCCTATCAATTTTTTGGAAATCTCATATGTTCACTAGTTGTAGATTATTTTACCGAAAAATATTCCAAATCCATAGGTATTTGATTTGCAATTTTAGCCCACATAAAAGGAATTGAGATAATGGTAATTCAAATAATAATGTAAATAATAAAAACCAAGATATTTAAAAAAATAAACAGAAGAATTGCGAATTCGAGAATCTTCTTTTTTGGAACAAAAAATGATCATACCAAAAGAAATAATGCGATATTCCTATTAGCAAGTGTCATTAAAATGAATGAAAAACTCTATATTAAATGCTGTTTACTTCCAATAGCGTGTACACATAGTTCGCAGAGTTTTTGCGAACTCTTGTTGTTGCGAGTTTGTAGCATTTGCGTGTGGTTAAAATAAATAAAGGACACCCAACACTTTCTACGTTAATAAAATCTTACATATAATAAGAATGTAAATGAGCCGTGTCTGTACATTGCTTATATTTACAAAAAAACTAATTTGGGGGACTCAGAATCGGTAACACAATCCAAACTACCGAAGAGATTTGGAGGAAGTGGACAGGAATTTATAGCCTGTTTCTTGGATTAACATTTAGGCTATATTTCATTAAAATCGGTTCACTCTATCAAAAGTTATTAACATTTTAACGATTGAAAACTTAGACTTTGAACAATAACCGTTGAAGCAAATTTCCTTTTTAAGTATTTCGGTACTAGACTAGCACGGGTCAAACATTATAACAGAATCAAGAAATAAAATTTAAAAAATACACTCACAGGTACTAAATAAAATAAAACAAGAAAATGAAACAAAGAAATCAGAAACCATTATTGTGAACGGGAATTGATTATTAGTACAGTTATTCTAACTCTACTTATATAAGGCATCACGGGACATACATAGGACTTATCCAGCGAGCATCAGCCGGTGTAAAAACTAAATATTTGAGTAGGGTAAAGAAGTAAACAAAGAATGACAATTTATTCTCTAGAAGACTAACACGACATCGTTATTACCTCAATGAAATTTGATTCCTTA
This sequence comes from Acronicta leporina, assembly GCA_947256265.1. Taxonomy (NCBI): domain Eukaryota; kingdom Metazoa; phylum Arthropoda; class Insecta; order Lepidoptera; family Noctuidae; genus Acronicta; species Acronicta leporina. Next base: position 10,859,421 of record OX366521.1, read on the forward strand.
ACAGGTGTCATTTTGAGTTGACAATTTTGACAATTATTCTTTTCTTCTTTATAGCGTCCAGCTTTAAAGTAACTTATTTTATAATCTGAAACCTCCATAGTGTAGATTCTAAAGAGTTTCCATCTAATCAAATCATAAAATAAAATACCACTTAGGTACCTATGTCTAATAAATAAAAAAATGGGTCATTTAATAATAATAATAATTGCAACGTGCGTTAATCTTTACTGATGCCGTAACAGTTATTTGAGATTTTTATCTATTTAGGTATGTCAGTTTATAATTAAGAACATTTTTTTAAAATTAAGTAATATAAATTAAGTCAATGGCGCTAAGTGTATTAAAAATATGGAAAACCAGAATCCTTTTTTCTATGTGATTTTTCGAGGTAGTTAGTTGAAACTTGGAGAGGACAACGTCTCTCAGGTCAGCTAGTGTATAATAAAAATAAAAAAATGTATATATAAGTGGTGGTCGTGGGTAGGTCAACCCGCCACTATATTAAAAAAATTTGCACTATGAGAGGCAGGCGCGCAGGGTACTCTCCTGGATCGACGTGAAGTCGCTGCGGTGGCCGAGGAGGTGCGCAAGATGGCCTTGTTGCGTGACGCTGCAGCGTGATGGTGCCAAGGGTGGACTTTGGACCCTGGAAATAATGTCCACCGTGTTTATAACGGTCCTCTGATTATCCTCTCCCGATTGTGGCCACGGCAGCGTAAGCGGTACAAAGCGAAAAGTACTACTGCGCTCATAGTGGGTGCGTGTGTGTTTGCCACAATCAGAATCGGAGTTTACAAAAAAAATCGTTGGCAAACATGAAACAGCAAAAATGAGCATAACGGTATTTGTTCAACACTTACCCAATACTTATGAGGTTGAGACACTGAATTTATTTTACGTTTGATGCAACGTATCACTCCGTAATTAGTGTGATTAAAGACGACACGTAAGACGACACGCGCTGAGTATCAATATTACTATATAATGTGTACTAGTAGGAGTACTATATAAGGAGCGCGTGAACGTGCGCCTCCGGTGCGAGTAAATTCCAGTCTCCGTTAAGTGTTCACAACATGGCGGGCGAGCCTTGCGACTGCGCCGCGAATGAATCTTGAACGATGCTCAGAGTGATAATAAACAACGATACGATACACTAGTACGGTTTTTAAGACCATTGACAAAAAGTTACTAATAATTAGAACGACCTAAGACCGGATGGTCTATAGTAACGTAAACAGTCTGTTATAGTTTAATTGTTATGTAGTCTGTAGGTTAACTTTATTGTTAAGATTTTATTTTCACTTCCATTATGCTGTAAATATGTTTGTAAATAGCTTATTAATTTTGTTTTAAACCCTATTGAATGTTGATAGAACTATACAACGTTACAAAGTGTAATTAAAATGAATGAAAAACTCTATATTAAATGCTGTTTACCTCCAATAGCGTGTACACATAGTTCGCAAAGTTTTTGCCTCAGTTGCAAGGAGCTGGTCTGAACCCTCTGGCCGGCGCGAGATATCACGAATAGCGCCGAGAGAAATACCACCATAGAAAAAGTGTTCACGAGGAGTGACGACACGCTCTGACTTCCCTGTGGATATAAACAACTGCTGCAAGTAGTTGAAATATGAAATGAGGAAAGCTCTTGGCTAAGTATCTCATAAATATGCTGATCAGCCGATTTTTAAGGAAGGTCAAGCTGCTTATGAAATGACGGCTGATAGAGATAGGCACATATATGGGAGAAAAATATATAGGTACTGCGCTGACTCCAAGTAATTTGGGATAAGGCCAGGGGGCTGACGGTTATTCCTGTGGATGGGTAACCATTCCTAACATATCGAGACCTTAGCCTCAGAGGGAGACTTAAGCCGTTGGTCCCGGTATATCATATGAACACTGATGACAATCGCTAATGGTATTTAGAAGCCCGAAAAGCCTGACAACCAGTATTTCAATCAAATATCGGTATTGCCAAGAAATTGTGAAGGTCCGATATTAAGCTGCATCTGATAGGAGAATGATGTAGATAGTCTCTTAAGCATTAATTACACAATGTTATAAAATTTAAACATTTATTTGCAACATTATATCTATTATAACTGCCTCATTAGCCTAGTGATCCTGAGCGCGACTGCTACGCTTGAGGTCCTGGGTTCGATTCCCAGGTCGAGCAAAGTATTTATTGGGTTTTTCTATGAAATTCCCAGTAACAGCTCGGAGTTAGGAATTTGTGCCCGGTTAATGGCAATAGGCTCGCCCCCTATTACATGGGACCTAAACATACCGGCGAACTGTGGGTGTACATTGGTACGCCTCTGCCTGACCCTTCGGGGAAAAACAGGCGTGATGGATGGTATTATATCTATCTATCGTAACTACGTCGAAATATCCTGCCGAACTGCAATAATTATTCCATATTCCAAATTAATTAATTAGTTCATTCATAATTAGGTTTGAATGCAGTGGTTACCTGGTTAGATCACATTCTGTTAGCATTGGTTTATAGTCAGATGGATTTGGAAACGAAAATTCAAATTGTGACATATTTTATGTTGTATTGAATCAATGATATGCTGGATGTCAATTTAGAACATCAGTATTTGGAAACATCTTTTCAGGTTGCCTAGGGGTCTGGAGCGCGACTGCTACGTTAGAAGTCCTGGGTTCGATTACCAGGTCGAGCAAAGTGTCATTGGGCTTCTATGAAATTCTCAGTAGCAGCTTTGAGTTTAGGATTTGTGCCCGGTTAATGGCAATAGGTTCACTTCCTATTACCATGGGACCTAAACATACCCGCGAAATGTGAGTAGATTAGTACGCCTCTGCCTAACCCTTCGTAGAATTTAGGCGTGATGGTATGTTTATTCTATCAGACTCCAGTGTCGTTAAAATATCGGTGAGGCCGTACATATCACAATGACAGATCACAAATTGATAACAGATTGGTTTGAAGCCTTACAAAACAAAAACCTCATACTTGCAATAACATTATTTTAATTTTAATTTTTGATCAAATTTGGGTTACACAGCTTTTTTTTTTTTTTTGTGCGTGTGGAACTCCTCATGGACATCCGCCGCCCGGGGAAGGCGGCGGGGTTTGCGGACTCCACCCAAAGTGGGTGACCTACCGACTAAAACCACACGGGTGTTTCGCCTCACCACTTTTTGCTGGGGTTACGGGAGCGAGGTTTCATTCCTCCGCGACTGGGTTACACAGCTTACCTCAACTGTTAATATAGCGATGGAATACAACAATATTATGTAGTATGTGGTGACTATTAAAAGCATTATCGTCAGCTGAAACAAAACAAATGAGGATTTAATCGTAAGAAACGACTTGTAAAATTGGAATCCATAGTAAACTTTCTTTATACTTGAAATTAATTTATTAATTGCATTTGAAATTATAAAGTCACCAAGATACACCAGACGCTATGACCAGTAAGCCACTGCGAGTCCTAAGCACCATGTCGAAATATCACGTTCTGAATTTACGTCTTTAAGGTGACGTCAGTGACAATGGAAAAGCAAGTTACTGTGTTTATCGGTCGTAGTATCTGGTGTATCTAACTAGAAGACGCAAGTTCGAATCCTGCCTGCAAGTCGAATTTTTCCTTCACTAAAATAACTTTGTGCTTATCATGGAAAGTGCAAAAAAAATACAAAAAGATTGATTGCTTGCTATAGTTAATTTATCATCTATCATATCGTTTATAATATTACCTGTATGCTAAACATTGAATTCAATAAGTTTGAACTGAAGTTAATATTCTCATATGCTTTCACCCATTTATCTAACTTGTCCATGCGATCCTGATTCGCCGCTTCACTAATCGAATCACCCACGCGTGCTTTGTCCCAGTTCACTTTTGCTGCTTGTATGGCCCCCTCTATCGATCGCGTTACAGCTCTTAATTGCTCCGAAATAATAAATAAAATGCAATGCATGATGAAGTACTGGAAGATGTAGCGAAAGTCGCACAGGGTGATGTGGTATTGACTTAAAGTATTGGCGACCAAACCCAGGCCATGATCACCGTGATACGCTCGCACGAAAGTAGATACCGCGATTTTAATACCACAGAATGAAACTACTGAGATCGTTAATAGTTTTTGTGCTTTCGACATGTTTATGAAATAAATTTGATCATCGAAAATATTGAAAAACGCATCAAAATTTGTTAGAAGCTTGTAAAATCGTTTGGAGTAATATAAAGATGAAAGTATTATATAGACAGAAAAGCTGGTGACGGAAAAGTAATAAATGCGTTGAGCTCCTATATGAAGCTCGCTGTCCTGTGCCAATGTTGTTGTAATATTTACGATAATGTTCAATACTTCCACAAATGCCCAGCAAATTACCAAAACACGACTACATTTCTTTAAACACATATAGTTGCGAAATATACACGTCGCGTTTTCTAAAAACAAAAGATACTTTAAAGGCATGTAATTCATATTTATTTCAATTATTTTGTTACTCCGTTTCAACGTGTACAATGGTTCTATGATTAATCGCGACTGTTCCTACTCGCAGGTAAGTAAAGTAATCATCGATCGCATGACTTATTTGTTTTTAATCTAATTTCCTAATGGAAGTCAAATGTCAGGCAGAAACAAATTGTTTTAAGCGTAAATAGATTTATTATCTCTTTTCTAATATCGTTAATGTTTAAGCATAAAATAATTGTGAGAATAAAATCTCAATAAGTGAGACATTGTTAATTATTTTAGCTGAGCTCACTTGAAGAGTTCATCAGCTGTAGGAGTGTGGTGCAAAATTATGAGACGCTAGATATTTAAAATGTGGATCCAAAAGAGTCGCAACCGGAGAGACAAATTCCGGATTACATACTTAATGTTGTGTTCAATGAATTATTTAAATATATATTAAATACTAATTAATTGTTGAGTGGGCCTGTTAAAGCTTTATAAATAGTGCAAGAATTTTCAAGATAACCACAAAGGAGAACTATTCTCAGAACAACCATTAAAAGGAATATCAAAGTACGTAGCTGTGTTTAGTTTTTCAAGATAATTAATGACCTGCGTGACTTACCTACCAGTTAGCGCACGTCTGTGTGTTACCGAATCATCTACTCCATACTAATATTACCTATATATAAATGAGTGAACTAGTACCTACAATAAGAAAACAACAACATCATGCCTGTATTCCCCGAAAGATTATTCAGGGGCGGACTAATACACCCACGGTATATTTAGGTGCTATATAATAGAGGGCGACCTTATTGCAATTTACCAGGCACAAATCTGAAACTCCGAATTGCTACTGAGAATTTCATAGAAAACCCAATAACACTATGCTCGACCTTGGAATCGAACCCAGCACTTCTAGCGTAGTATTCGCCCTTAGGACCACTAGACTAATGCGTCAGTCATTAGTTATAAAAAATGTTAATTAAAAAAATCAAAACACCCGACTGCCAAAAATGATGGAAACAAGATGACCAATCTCATTCAGTCGGACGCAAATATTCTTTTTAATATAACGACGCCTCTCAAGCTAAAATTTATCAAGCCGTTTATGATACAGAGCGCACCGAAGAAATAATTATAGTTTACACTCGAAAAACATAGCCCTCCTTCTGGCGCAGTCGGGTAAAAACAAGTATGGACTGTACTTGTTTTCAGCACATCAAGTTTCCATGAACTGTCAAATTTCCCTAATGGATAATAAACTCTATAATTTGAAGATAAAAAGGAAAATCAATTGAAGAAATTTGACTGGTTTGGGTACCATGATGTGCTGTTCGCCGTACAGGCAGAAATTAATCTGTCGCTGTTGTCTTGGGCCGTTGCCTGGCTTGCTGACGCTGCGCTGTCGCGGCTGTTTGCACAGCACTGCACTGCCTGTCATGCGGTAATGGATATTGAAGTGCTCGACCAAGCTGAATTTTTGTTACCAATAAAACAGAAGCGATTCATCACCTAACTAATGGTGATTATGTTTCAATTGTTATAGTATGCGATATTGTTTTGCAATGAAAAAAATGGAAATAAAAATTATATGTTCAGGTAATGAAAAGAATTGTCGGATAGGGTTGCCATATAAGTAAACAGCTGTAAGCTAATCTGAACCAAATGGAATTAAAAACATAATACTGTCTACCTGCTGCTAATACTTAGATACCTACTGCTAGGTATATCTCTGATAGATCAACGAATATACAAAAGACAACCAACGGATCCGGAATCCTAACAACCTAGCAGAAACCCTATTGCATAGGCATGTTAGTTTACTCAAAGTTAAAGAAATATGTACCTAAGTAAGTACTGCACCAAGCTAATTTTGTCATGCTGTTTTGCAATATAACATTATAAATCACAATGTTATCGAGTTACGACTGTACCTATTCAATTATCTCAAGCACAATTTCTCTCTATGGCAATAAAACATAAGTTCAGCTTTATAGTGCGCCGAGAAATGTGCGGGCGGGATGAGCACAGATATTAGCGCAATTACACACGGGAGCATGCGCAACGAGCGCGGTTCAAGCAGCCTGTAAAGGTGGGCACCCATAAAGAGGCTCAAAATAAATTATTACATTCTGGCAACCCTTGCTCGGATAGTGTAGGTATAACATTCTTGATAGGAGCGGACAGATTGTATAATATTATTAATATTTTATTTAATTAAAAATCATATCAATGTCCCACTAGTGGCCTGGTAAGCTTCCTATTTGCCACCATGTTGTTATTCCATACGTAGTTATAAAGTACTAAATACTATGGTTATAAATTCTGATGAATATAAAAAATACTAATAAAAATTTTATGTAAAACTAAGAAAAATACTAATATATTTTTATTATCTGTGGATTTACGCGCCGGCTGATCACAGCGCCTTTTTTTTATTATTTATTATGGCGCCACACTTTTTGTGTATTTGTCAGTGTCAAGGTAGTAGAGTAATCAAGTAATATTTCCCATCGTGGGATTATAATTATGGCACCACACTTTCTGTGTTCGCCAGTGTCAAGTATAAGTTGTTTAGTTGCCCCAATAAAACGGTAGAAACTTTATTGAGGCTTGAAGGAGTGAATCCAAAAAAAAAGTCACGATTTTCAATTTTATATCATTTGCCTACACTCTCACACGTTCACGAACACTTAATGGTTAATTATCCACCATAATTACACATCAAACTTCGGATAAATTCAAGTTTTGAAAAATAATATAAAATTGACAACGTGCATTTTACTTTTTCCCATTTTCCCGCCTTAACTCCATCTAGATATTTAAAAATACTAGTCTGTGCGGTGCCATATGTTGTCTTTGGCAATTGACAAAATAATGTCAAACGTGCAGCGCGAGATTTAGCCGTGTTAGTAAAAATGTTTGAGTTGCGCAGTAAGTTAATTTTAGTTAATATTTTACTACTCTAGTTGATTTTCGTTTTCGGCCGAGTGATTATCATCTACTTTGATTAGATTACTGCGTGTAGAAAGTTATTTATTAACAAAGTAGAAGTTATTCCGCAATGAAAATATTTTTTAATCTACCGACATTAATATAATGATGCGGATTTAATTTGCAGTTTTTATTCATAAGGATAGTGTTTATGAAGATTGATCAGTAGTTATAAAGTAGAAAGTGTGTTATGTTTTTGTGCACCACGTAGAGGAATCTTCAAATCGTTTTAGCACCGGGTTTAGGTACAGCATGAAATTTTCGAAAAATCAGGATCTGTTCTTGATAAGTACCTATGTAGTGTTCTAATATTACCTAGGTAAGTAAAAGTATGTACGTTCGACCTTGAGTCGAAAAATAGTGTGATATTTTGGTACAAAAACACAATGACATGTTTGAGTGATTTTACCGCGCCGGGTAGGAACCTACGCCTTACTTTACTACAAACATCCATAGTTATTTAAGTTAATACCTATGTTAGCTTTTTTATTATTATTTATAGCCTAGTGTTGAATAGTTGCACTTACGGACAACGTAGGATTATTCAACAGTAAGCTAATCGGATGACCTTCAGGGTGGTGGCGACTATGATCATGGGTCTGACGAAGTGCAGTTTTATAGTCGGTACCTACGGGACCGATCTTTTGTCGGCTCCTTTGGTGGTAGACAATCTATGGATTTTAAGCATTATAAATAGGTAGGTGCACATCGCCGTAATAAAATAACATGTACCAGTTTTATTCTTTTTAGAAGTTTTGTCTAAAGGGGCCATTTGAGAAATTCCTTTATTTGTTAGCTGGAGTTATGGTTGGAGTATACGTAACGGGGCACTGAGGAAATAATTAAAATAACTAAAAAACCCGACTGCATAAAAACACTTTAAAAAAAGACAAAAACAAGTCTAGTAGTCCAGACCTATGTCTGTTATGTATGTTATATATGTATATGTATGTTTCTCGGCCTCGTGGGAGCCATGCCCCGACTAACGGGTTTACCGCCCGGAGGCCGGGGCATGTCTCCCTATGGGGGAGCTCTCTTCCCGAGCTACCGAGCGGGTGGGCAGGTTGCGGATAGCCCGCCCCGCCCCGGTACTATGTGCTGGGACGGGGGTTGTTCGCAGGATGAACCCCGGACAAGGGAAGGGTGGCCTACATAAAATCCAAATGGCGGTCATCTTACCTTACCCCAGTATCCTGTCTTCCTATGGCCCCTTCCTAATATCATCCCCACCATCTCCACTCCCACATGGGGGGCCAACCCGACCTTTTGGAAGGGGGGGCCCCTTCTGAAGGACGGCCTGACGAAGCTCTGTCGACAGGAAAGCCCCGGTGGTCCAAGTACCATGGGGCTGACTAGTTGCAGTACTGAGGCATGCCCCCTTCTCCCCCTCCAATCCTAACCCCAATCCTCCCTAACCCCAATCCACCCCTTACCACAACCCTCTGTGACTGAGTGGTTGTGGGCTCAGTCATCTCACAACAGGTAGAAGACGAGTAGGGGTAAATAGTCACCTGCGCTAGGACCTGCGCAGTTGAGCGCCGTAAGCGGGGATGAAGGAATCCTGGGGAGTTGAGCGGATCGGCGCTGGCGGTAATGTGTCCGTGACGCAACACGCTCCCTTTGGTCTGGATTTCAAGCGAAACGGTAGCCTTATCTGAGAGCCACAGGTAAGGAAATGGCCAGGGTGTCCCGTCAGAGGGCCACAGGCTAGGTACGTGGGGTCTGTGTAAGCTCTCCTTCAGAGAGTTTATGCAGTGGTGAAGGCCATGCTGACGGTGCAAGGGAAGGTTGATCAGTTCGATTGAAGCGGGCCTGTTTCGGCTTCAATCGCCAACCTGAACGAGCACCCGATGTCGCGCTGTAAGCCAGCCTCGCGTCCCTATATCTCTTCGGTAGTCCTAACGTCTTATACAAGGCGTTCCCAACGTTGCGGGCTCCATGGAGGGTGGGAGCCGAAGAGATGAATTTTAAAATCAACATTAATATGGATCCTAACAGGCCAAAAATTACCGGTGGAGGTGCGGAGTCGGCGAAAGCTAACAAAGCACCTTCACAACTCGCTACTAGCGAACACACACCGAAGGTATTGGCGCTGGATAAAACCAGTACCAGCCCTCGTTCACTGCTGGAGACCCCGGCGCTGGACGAATCTAGTGCCCGTAAAAGGGTGCTGGACAAAGCCAGTACCGGACCTCAGCATACACTACACACAACACACACTACATCGAAGCAGGTGGCCCCCTCCAGTCAATTGGAAAAGGTCCATCTCAACGAAGAAGCCTTCGCTGTCACTTGGCAGACAGTCAGCCACAAAAAGAAGGGCAAGAACCCCAATAACCCTCCCCCCCCAAAGGTTGAGAAACCAACGGGCGTCGTGGCTACTGCAAGTGGCAAGAAGAAAAAGAAAAATAAGAAGCAGCGGCGCCAGACACGGGAAGCCAACGCTGCCTCTACCACAAACACAGCCACGCCCGCCACTCTGGAGAACCGGAACACGGGACAGCTTAGCTTCAGCGCTGGTAAGTCGACGCAGGTACCGGCTGGGCCCAACCAGCCGGCGACCAGTGGAAGACCGGCCAGTACTGAAGCAAAGCCGGTGGCCGGAAATAAGAATACGGCGAAGCGATCCGGATGGAGCGGTCTCGCCGCGGCTAAACGTGGTCTCAACGAGTCCATGTCGCCCCGTGGAGAACACAAGCGGCCGCGGCTCGATACGTCCAAACGGACAGATAGGAGCTACGCCCACGCCGCCCAATCATCCCTCAGCGTCGCAATCACTTGCGGACGCTCGGGACACCTGGCGAAGGAGACAGCCGACAGGGTACTGATCGAGATTCAGCGGAAGCTTTTTAAAGAATCCAGGACCCCGAAGGACAGAACAAACGGCCCGGCATTCAAAGCAAAGCCGATATACACAGAGGGTGTTATCAAACTCTGGTGCAGCGACGATAGCACCCTGGCGTGGCTGAAGAGCACGGTCTCCGGCTTGGCCCTACCCTCAAGCATATCGCTGGAGGTCAAGAGCCAATCGGAGATCCAGCAACGGGTCCGCTGCGGAATACTGATCCCCGACGAGCAGGGAGTCCTAGAAGACTCGAGCGATATAGGCTATGCCCTCGCCTTCCAGAACCGTTGGCTTGATGTCGACAAATGGGTCCTCCTGAGGGCCATAAAACAAACCGCGGGATGGTACGTGGTCGTGGGAATCCCCGAAGACCAAGTTCCGACCGTAATGAACCACAGTCAAACCGCAACGGCTCAACTGCGCAAGTGGCTGGAGGAACAACAAACGGCCATCGCCCTCATCCAAGAGCCGTGGATCAGAGCAGGCCAAATCAAAGGGATGACGAACCTTGGAGGTAAGCTCTTTACAGTCACCAATCACGATCATCCCAGAACGTGCATCTACGTCACACCTAACATTATTACACAGCTTCTAACAGATTTCTGTTGCAGAGACCTCTCTGCCATAAAGATGCATATGCAGCAGGGGAGCACAAACATGGCAATTGTCTTCGCTACGGTCTACATGCCAGAGGCGGAAGCACCACCACCCTTCGACCTCGTACGTCTGGTCAACTACTGCGAGTCGACCGGGACCGAGATTGTCATCGGGACTGACTCCAACGCGCACCACCCCTTATGGGGAATGGAGACACAAAATGAAAGGGGTAAGGCTTTAGTCGACTTCCTTTTTACAACTAACCTATCCTTACTAAACACAGGCTCTGAACCTACATTCGTCACAAGACGCAGTAGGACAATCATTGACCTAACTCTAGCATCAGAAGCCGCAGCAGGGATCATCAAAGGTTGGCAGGTCTCTACGGAGGCATCGTGCTCCGACCACAGATGGATCCGCTTCGATCTTGATCTACACATACCACCGACACCGCCAATACGGAATCCGCGGAATACAGACACAACCAAATACTCCCGTACGCTTAGGGCCAAGCTGGCACAAGCAAACACAACACTAACCCCAGGGAACACTACAGAAATAGAAACACAGGTAAGCTATCTAACCAAAGCAATGATAGACAGCTACCACTCGGCATGTCCAGAGTCCACCGCGCCCAAGGCACCAGGTAAACAACCGTGGTGGGGAGCGGAACTGGAACGCAAACGCAGGAAGGTAAGAAGGGCTCTGAACAGGGCGATGAACACGAGAGCGGATGAGGACTGGGACGACTATAGATCAGCCAAATCTGCCTACAAGAAATGTATTAGATTCAAAAGCACCATGGGATGGAGAAAATTCTGTGGCAACATCGAAAGCTGCCAACAAGCTAACAGGGTAAGGAAAATACTGGCACAACAGAGCATATCTGATCCCGGTACCCTCCGAAAACCTGATAACACGTTTACAACATCACCAGAAGAAACCCAACGCGTCCTCATCGAGACGCATTTCCCAGGATGCGTTTTCACACAGGAAGTAAACTGGACTGATGTATCTCCCTTACCAACGGAGTACGACTGGGAATATGCACATAAAATGATATCATTTGAGAAACTCCAATGGGCCATCTACAGTTTCCACCCCTTTAAGGCAGCTGGTCCTGACGGCATATTTCCTGCCCTGATGCAATGGGGGAAAACAGATGTCATCAAGAGACTAGTTGCTATAATGAGAGCATGTCTGGCCCATAGATACGTTCCCAAGGGATGGAGGGAAGTGAAAGTTAAATTCATTCCCAAGCCAGGCAAGAGTGACTACACAAATGCTAAATCCTACAGACCGATCAGCTTGACCTCATTCATGCTGAAAGCCATGGAGAGGCTTTGCGAGAGAGAGCTGAGGGATGACGCGCTAAAAACTTCCCCCCTGCATGACAATCAACATGCATACAGCTCAGGGAAATCAACCGAATCCGCACTACATCTCGTTGTCAACAAGATAGAAGAGGCGGTACAACACAAAGGTATCTGCCTAGGAACTTTCATAGATATTGAGGGTGCCTTCGACAGAACGAACTTCTCCAGCATAAGTGCTGCACTCTCAAAGCATGGAGTAAAATCAATACTCAAGGATTGGATCACCAACATGCTCAGCAAACGCGTGGTGCGCCTTGAAGGTAATGAGCAGTCCGCCATCATAGCGCGAGGATGTCCGCAAGGGGGTGTGCTTTCACCCCTTCTGTGGAACTTAGTTATCAACGACCTCATCACCAAGCTAAATGCTAACCATGATTACACTATAGGATACGCAGATGACCTCGCTATCCTTGTCACAGGGAAAGTCACCGGAACCATCTGCAATCTCACCCAACAGGCTCTACGAATAGTAGAGCGCTGGTGCAGTGAGTTTGACTTAGCGGTGAACCCCACCAAAACTGAGTTAGTCATGTTCACCCAGAAACGAGCACTTGGATCATATAGCCTACCAAAGTTGTTCAACACTGAACTCCAACTGTCAACTGAGGTCAAGTACCTCGGTGTCATTCTTGACAGTAAACTAAAATGGAGTAGCCATATTGAGAATAAATTAAACAGGGCTTGTATAACGTTTTGGCAGTGTAAGAAGATGATAGGGAAAAGATGGGGCCTATCCCCAAAAATCACCCTATGGCTGTACAGAACAGTGATCAGACCCCTAGTCGCTTACGGCGCCGTAGTTTGGTGGCCTAGAACTACACTCGACACCGCAAAGAATAAACTACAGCGATTCCAGAGGCTAGCATGCCTAGCATCCACGGGCTGTATGAGAACCACTCCAACTGCAGCGCTGGAAGTCATGCTGGACCTGCCACCGCTACACCTGTTTATACAACAAGAGGCAGCAATGGCAGCAGCACGTCTCAAGACACTAATGCTATGGAAAAGCAGCGGCACGCGACATACCAAAATCTTAGATGAGCTTCAAACCGATTACCCAATCACGCGTGCGATTAACGATCGCATCTCGAAGGAGTTCATCTTCGACAAGAAATACAAGATCCAGCTCTATGAGGATCACAGATGTGAGGGTCTAAACCCGACAGAGGTGAGTATCTTCACAGATGGATCAAAAACAAGCATGGGCACCGGATGTGGTATCTACTCAGAAGATCTGAACATTCAGTTGTCCTTACCACTAGGGCACCACAACACAATATTCCAAGCCGAATGCATGGGTATCCTAATGGCAACAACAGCCATTGCAGCAAGGGAAGTAAAGAATTACTCTATTCGCATACTCTCAGACAGCATGGCAGTCCTACAAGCCTTGAACAGCCACACGGTAAATACAGGGTTGATATACGAATGCCACCAAAGACTAAACCAGGTAGGTGAGCTAAATAAAATAACCATCCAATGGATCAAAGGACACAGCAACTCCCGAGGCAACGATGTAGCGGATGAGCTTGCCAGACGGGGATCAGCCGCAGGTGCTGTGGGCCCCGAACCCATCATACCCTTCCCCTTCGGTCAGATACGCACCCTAGTAAGAAAACGGACTAGGGATAAACACAACGACTACTGGACAAACACGGTGAGTGTAGGCAGGCTAAGGAGGCTCTCCCTTCCATCGACGACCGCATCACCAGGCAGCTACTACAGCTGCCCAAACAACAATTGAGGACAGTCACTGCAGCCGTTACTGGCCATGGTCCTTTCAATAAACATCTTTCTGTTATAGGTATCACAGACAGCCCCCTTTGCAGAGCCTGCCTGGGGGCCGACGAGACAGCGGCACACGTGCTCCTGCACTGTCCTGGCGTCGCCACATACAGGGCAAAGTACCTCGGCAACCCGAGTACTCTCCGAGAGGCCATAGGCAACATTGGGCGCTTATTGGCCTTTCTCGAGGAGTTGGGGTGGTTTGACTGAAAACCCACATCGTCCCACCCACACGCAAAATACGCGCTTAGTCGTGGAGTTGCGGATAAAAGCCCGCTATACCAATACCAATACCAAATACCAGACCTATGTAAAGTAATATTGAATAACTACACCATTTAAATGTTTTCATGATCGATAAATACATAAAACAATAAATTATAACGTAGAATAAAGTCAATCTTGCCGTCGGGACCCATATAAATCGTGACCGTCTCTAAAATTCCCATTATTGGGTCCCGACTGCGAAAATTTGAGAATACATGATAAGGAATGCTCAAATCATATTTTTCAGCCCACGCATTAAAGCGCATAAAATCCGCCATTTTGTTTTTTTTTTTAAATTCATGTACCCAGTGACACTCGTGCCATCAAGACAAATCTAATGAGGTATCACTTATCTAAATCGGTTGCACCGTTGAATAGTTACGAGCGGACATACATACATACATACACGTCAAACACATAACCCTCCTTCGGCAGTCGGGTAAAAAGAGAAAATTTTTACAAATTATTTTTTTTAATAAATTGTTTATTTTCTCGATTCTATCGTATAGAACACCTAAAAGTAATTCGAAAAGCATCTGGGCGATGTTTGTCTCCGACGAACCGTTTGTCGTAAAAGCGATGTCGAAGGGATTGTATTTTAAAGGCGTCAGGGACTTAGAAAAAAAATTTTTTTTGATACAAGAGCGAGCGTAGCGAGCTCGGAACTTCGGGAATCCCGACTCGGATAGGTTAGGTTAGAAGGGGATGGCGGGGTCTAGAAGACCCCGCCATCCCCTTCGCGGTTATTTTTTTTAAGCCACCCAGAAGTTGAAGCCCCGCGAAGCGGGGCTCCGTCAATATTACCTCCGGAATCACTTGACCCCTTGACCTCAAAGTCAATTGTTCTTAACTGTAATGTCATTTGACCTTGACCTCAAGGTCTTTGACCTTGATGTCAAGGTTAGTACCCTCAGGAGAATAGAGGATTTTGAGCTTCGGAAATTTGACCTTGACCTCAAGGTTAATGCCCTTGAGGTATGCCATGCTGTTCCCCCACCCTACTACTCCCAAATCTCACCGGGTCCCGAAGGCTTGATTAGGCGATGGATTTTGGTGAAATTTTTCTAAGTCTTTTTTTCATAGTGCCCCGTTTCGTATCCACTGACCGGAGTTATTCAGGCCCTAACATTACGCTAAGGTTTTCTAGTTCCTACTCGTTGAATGGGACATGGATATCATGGATCGCATGAAATAGTTTCGGTGTATATGGGCCCTTAGGGCACATTAGTAGCATGATGCTCGGTGAGTGGCGCGCCGCAACGCGTCGAGCCGTCATGCCCCGCGTAGCGTACAGATGTGTGCACTCCTTAACTAATTGTGTGCTCGGCAAAAATGTTAGGTTAACTTGTGAGGGCACTTGTCCATTTTCGCTTATAACAATGGTTAGTATCATGACTATGAGGTTGATTTATAAATTACTAGCCGTTGTCCGCGGCTTTGCTCACATGAAGCATTAGGAGTAAAAATGGAAAAACCAATATTGATGATCTCTTTTTTGGGGTCTGTATACATCAGAGAGTTAAGCTTTTTAAGTAGGAGCATATACTTTCTTACAATGATAACAAAATTAAAATCTATTCAGTAGTTTTTGCGCCAACCTGTAACAAACGGACAAGCAGACAAGAACTTTAAAAATCACATTTTTGGGTTCGTTTCGTTGAAACCCATTACTTTTTTTTAAATATCTTCAATGTACAGACACAGCTTTTTACAATTTTATAATAGTAGAGATAAGAAAGACTTATGGATAAATAATTTTAATGACAAGTTTTTAAGATAGCGGCTGAGCTATTCGTTTCCACGGAATAAATATCAGGTTCGTTGTTCCGGGTCTGGGTGTTTGTGTATGAGATAATATGTGTTTATAAAAGCACCCACGATACTAGTGAAAATCAGTTATTTAGGTCAGAAATCTAATTCTGGTACTATAAAACCGACCAAAATACAATTCCACCCACTATATAGTATGATGTTACATTTTGTTCGATATATTAAAGATCCATAAACGTGTTGATGTAAACACTTTCAGCTGTTACTAAGAAAAACTGAATAATAATTCGCATCAAATATATTATGTGCTGCCGTAAAATAGGAATAATTATTTTTCTACTTACGTTTATATTATATTTTCGACCCACGTAACTTCAAAGTTAGGTTGAAAGTTACTTATTACAGTATTCTATACAAACAAGTAAATATTGTGTACCTTTAGATCTTCTTTGTAATATAAGGTCTATTATGGACATATAACACAAGCAAGTATAACCAACAAATATAACGTTTGGCCCTGATCTGTAGTTAATTGTCCTCTTTGGTACCTAACGACAGATGGTAGGAATAGCAACTTGAAGAGTATGGAACAAATGATCTTATCTGTTATGTGTCAAAGTTATTGGTACTAATAATGAACATTTAGAGAAAACTAGATTTTGCCCACGGTTTGACTCGTCCGCAAAGGTTTTTTCGAGGTGGAGTAGGTATATCTTTCTCTAAGGTCCAATTTATCTCTTTACCAAAATTCATAAAAAATAGATATACGGACAGAGTATCCATAACTTAACGTGTAACGTTCAGATTTATAATATAATCCACAAGAGCCTTTTTGATTAAACCTTGATTTATTTATTTTTTACTAATCTCTATTAACAATTTCAAAGAAAGGAGGTTCTTTAAATTAATTCTATAAAAGGCATATTAACACCAATTGTGCACATAACGCGTGTAAGTTGATGAAGCACTAGATTCTGCTCGCGACTTCGTCTGCGTGGACTTCAAAATTGCCAATTTTTATCTAGATCTATTTAGCTGTTCTGGCGTGAAAGAGTAACAAACATCCATCCAACGTTACAAACTTTCGCATTTATAATATTAGTAGGATAGCAGGATAATAATGGTCCATATTTTATTTTTCCATTACACACGTTCATTGTGCTCATAGCTCGAGATGCTACGAAGCGTAGCAAATTGCTGCTACGACCGCGTAGCAAATTGCTGCTACGACCGCGTAGCTAACTTAATAAATAGCTTCTCGGCCTTCTTGATTCAGAACACCATCAAACTAATATCAGTGACTCGTCTACTAATTACTTATCAACGCGTGGTATCGTATCGTATAAGTACGATAAAGGGTTAATGTCGCTCAGGATTCGGCAATAAACTATATTATAATGTAAGTAGATACTCGTACTAAGTTACCTGACAACCGTCGTTTCTACAAAAGTCACTCGATATTCCACTGGTGATTATATTTTACGTACATACCTATGTATTTAACAGGCCCGCTTACCACATTCGATTTGTTTGTGTTCCGGACCATTAATTTCCGATCCGTTTTTATTTGCGGTGTCGGCAGTGTTTGTTTTAGAGAGTACAAATTCTCATTTGTTGGTATGCCAAATCTGGTAAAATAATGAATTTTGTTGATTTAAGTAAATAATCTTTCCCCTAAATACTCTCGCAAACACTGTCAATTGAATTAATTTTGTTGAATTATGTTGTTCAATATATAAAATAAAGGTTTTCAATTGGGCGCAAAAGTAATCCCTGAATATTAGGTAAGAAGAAATATGGAAATTATCATCTCATTCGTTGATAAAATAGGAATGAAGACCCGCCGTTTAGATCTACATAAATACACATAATCATCACGAAGAAGTTTAAAAATATGTAGGTTCGGTAGGTAGAATGTATCAGCAATCAAAAACGTTTCCATAATCCTTTTCCATTAAGCCCAGTCTGCGTAATAAAGTGGTATCCGAAGATAATCTGTGCGTACAATACGCGGCTCCTAACATTAGTACAATATTGGGAGAGGCAATCGTGCCGTCGGACCGTGACTCAGACAAAGTGCGGTCGCAAGTGGCAGCCTTTACCTACCAACCCACTAATGGAGGGAAAGTGGCCGATTACAATTACGCCCCACCGAGTGGAAAGTTGAGCTTTCATGATATTAACTCAGAGGTCGAAATGTGTTAAACCCACGTTTTAATACCCGTTTCTGAACTTTGCATAGAAGTTCTAATGGAGGATTTACGAGTTCTCACGATAAAATAAGTTACTATGTCCTTATTTTAGCCTCGGAGTGGCGAGCGCGTTTTAAATTATATGTCTTAGTTGGACTATGATTTATATATGTACGTGCGTTATATTTTGCGTTCTTTGTGACTTTTATGAGTCTACTTTTCATCCACTAAGAAGGCTATAATTTTTCGAAGTTCATAATTCGTTGTGTGTTTCTAGTTCTAAGCGTTACGAAAAGCTCCTGTGCCATGAAGGAAATTCTTGTATAAAACCAACTATCTTATTCGCAGTATATGAAACTATTGCTCCCTTGATACGACTAGACTGGAAAATATGAAGGAGACGGGTAGCCTTGACCGTTCAAGTGACCACTCACTTATACACAAGAAACTTTGATCTTAAACTGTAACTACAAGAGGACGTTTATTATAAAATAACACTTGAATAAACACTTAGAAACTCAATGAATCAAAGAAAATAGCAATTATACTATGTTATTTCACTTGAGACGGGAGCTGTTGCGATGCCTCGCGTAATAGTTAATTGCTCAGCACTTACAATACCTACATATTACAATCGATTCGTTAAAAACGAGCTATGTATTTGATTATGATTTAAAATCGATTCTGATTTTTTTATTCAAAGGATTTTTCTTCATAATATACGTCTTTTTATGCGTAATAAATATTCTTACATTATACCTTCTATTTTAGTGTTGGAAAAAAAAATCAGTAGTTTCTTCCTGCACCTGTCAGCAAAAAGCATGAGATTCCATATTTTGACATATTCTTCTACACTCAATGCTTGGGAATTCACCTTTGATTACATGGGATCCTGACATAATGACAAAGAGACGACAATCATTTCACAACTGAATAACTTTGAAATGACTATCTTCCGTAAATGCGAAGTCGTATCAAAAGCCTCCGTTTACTGAAAAAAGGATCTGTTCGTACGTGTAGGGTGGGCTTTGGAGGTCGTTCGAACTGCATTTTAGTTTAATTAATTTAATTATTGAGAGGGTTTACAAGAATTTACCTTTGTTACTTAATTACTGCAATGCTTGTAAGCATGCAGTATGAAAATCATATCGCGTACGATTGTACGACATTGAATCTTTTCTATAACGATAAAAAGAGCAATGGAATTATGTAATAAAACGAATTCTTACAGAAATTGCAGTAATAGTGATTTCAATTTAAGTTAATTGGCGCTAAATAGGTACACACAACAATAACAATGTGCTTACTAATAAATCATTTGCGAAATAATACTTACCATATATTACCTTATTTCGCCAATCCAGACAAACCCAGCTGTAGATCTTGTAGTACTACCTATAAGAATAAGAGTTTTCAACATCTTTTACCGAATCGTTCGGATGGAAAATCGCTAATGAGGCTGAACGCAACTCAAAGAGGACACACTCGTCGAATAAATTTACCTATTTCTACTCAATTCGAACATTTCTTT
Organism: Acronicta leporina; assembly: GCA_947256265.1. Lineage (NCBI taxonomy): Eukaryota > Metazoa > Arthropoda > Insecta > Lepidoptera > Noctuidae > Acronicta > Acronicta leporina. The sequence continues at coordinate 10,879,224 of OX366521.1, forward strand.
TATTATAAATATGTCTCTTTTATTTCTCGATAAGAGTCAATTATTATTTTATTAAGTTACAAAATAAAATATTTATATTTTTTTTATATTCTTTAATTATTAATAATAAACTTTTTACATGAGCAATTTGAAACCTACGTTAGGAATCCATATTTTTAATTTTTACCACACCTGTTACCTTTAAATGTATTGCAATTTTCCAAAAATAAGTAGGCAGTAAGTATTTATAATATTATGGTGAATTTTTAGTTCAGTAATTTATTATTAGAAGTCAGTGCATAATAATATTTTTATTTTATTTATGGGATAGGGGGGGGGGGGTGCAAACAAGCACACGGATCACCCGATGGTCCGCCCATGGACACCCGGAGCACCAGAGGAGTCGCAAGTGCGTTGCCCGCTATTTAAAAGGGCTTGAACCTCCGGTGTACTCACTGACTCGGCGAAACACAACGGTCGAGCCGGCCTATTCGTGCCGAAGCATGGCTCTCCTACGATTAAAAGCTATATATATTCAGAGTATATACATTTTAGTGGGAGTAAATTTGATCTAAGGCAGGATTCAAACGAATCGACGCTTTAGCGATCTAGGCTACCGAGACCACTATCTGTGACGTTGAATTGACGTTGGCGCAATGGCATGCATTGCAAAATAAACAATAAGACTAGTAAATTGGAAATATAAGTACCTAATGAGATAGGAAACCTCAAATCGGGTTATTCATTATCGTAGTATTTTTACTGCCTACTGCCTCATTAGCCTAGTGGTCCTGAGCGCGACTGCTACGCTAGAGGTCCTGGGTTCGATTCCCAGGTCGAGCAGTATTATTGGGTTTTTCTATGAAATTCCAGTAGCAGCTCGAAGTTAGGAATTTGTGCCCGGTTAATGGGAATAGGCTCGCCCCCTATTACATGGGACCTAAACATACCGGCGAACTGTGGGTGTATATTAGTACGCCTCTGCCTAACCCATCGGGGAATACAGGCGTGATGGTATGTTATGTAGTATTTTTACAACTTCTGGAAATAACATTCTATTAATTATATACATTCGTAACATTGGTTTTACAATATTTCGTTCTATTATTATGATTTTGATCAATTACCTAAGTAATTGATTACGGCACAAGAAGAACAGAGGAATAATAAATACTTACTTTTTACCGCCGTATTTTACTTCATTCAACATAAGGTACAAAGACAACACAATTAAGATATTGAACCGAAGATTAATAATGAATAATTTAAAAAGGTGGACAATGAATAAATGTTCCCTTTTTCTTGATAATTCCTCCGTGCGGAAAATCGCAAAAGGGTTTTAAAGTGCTACGGATAAAAGAGGGGTGGTGCGGATTAAAAGTAGAGGGGGGAGGCGAGGGATCGGTACGCGAGGGGGAGGGGGCGCGAGCTCGTTAGCGACAATTTTTCTCAAAGCTCTCGCCAGGGAATTGTCACAATTCCGATTGTGACGAATTACGCCGGGAACAATATGGCGCTATCTATTTTTCATTAAATTAAATAGAACTTCACGACTATTTCGAGTAGGCTATGATCAATCGAATACCCCTTGACTTGTTTATGAAGATTGAATTTCCAGTTCAATTATCTGAAGCATTGTTATATTACCTACTCCATTTCGCATTCATTGTTAGGGACTTTCCTAAACCAGCATCAAACTTGTTTTGTAGGTAACGCCGCAGTATTAAGTAAGCTTTATTATTCTCATCGCAGTCCTAAAACCTTTTATCTGGAAAGATTCTATTTGTGATCCAATAAACGGGTTCGTAAAATCCATTAAATGAATACGGCCATATCGTGTGCGAAGTAGACAGTAACCCAGCGGGTGTATGCATTTTACATACGAAGGTTTAATTCATTAAAAAAATATTTTCAGCACCCAGTGACGTCACTGGTGATTTAATCCGGCGTCGTGATTGTATTAAATGGTAATTTATTTTAGTTTGCCTCGAAGGCGAGCCATGCGGCTGTTAATTACAAAACTAATTAAAACTGCCGATTCTGTAATTAATCTCGTCGCCGCTGGAGCAGGGACGTCTGGTAAAAATACCTAACTATACACAAGCTGTTAGACATTATCGATGTTTCATTAGACAAGTTTTCTTAGCTGACAATTTGTACACCTAGACTTGGATTTCTAGTGGGTTCTTCTCCATTGGTCTTTTGTCGTTATGAGCTACTTAATACTATGCTGTAGTGAAAAGATTAAAGGTGGTAAAAAGGCAGGAAATCCAAGGCAACGGGGCGACAGGGCGAGGCAAGGAGCTAGGCACAATACTATAGATACTAATTATTCATCACCGCATAAAAAAGGCTATATTCAGAGCTATTTTCCTATGATTTAGGTAACATTACAATTAAATTGATTATTTCGTCAAATCTAAGAGCTTTTAACTAATTTGTCACAATAGGGTTTAATATAATATAAGATACAGTCGAGGTAGAGTGGCGGATAAAAGGCGTTGAAGACGGCAAATTGATTGAGAGTCGCCACTGAACGGTGCGCACTCTCAACAGGGCTGTTCAACTATTATGCAATATCGAATATACCATTTTAGTGAAAGAAAAATTCAATCTCAGTCAGGATTTGAACCAGCAATCGTCCGTTTAAGTACACTGGATGCTTTAGACACTAAACTGCAGAGACCACTATTTAAATACAATGTTTATCTTTAAAGATGTAAGTTAAGTAGTAAAAAGAAGTAGAAGTAAGTTAAAAAGATACATATAAGTAGCAGGTTCTGATGAAAATACCAAATATTTTTTGTAACAATGATCCAGATCAATAAACATTGAGTCTAAAAAAGTAACTAAGTATAGAAGTTATGCGGGCATAATACAACACTTTTTCAATAACAGAACATAGACGGAGGACCAAGTGATCCTATATCGGGTTAATCTTTCTTTTGACGTACGGAACCCTAAAAAATGGTACTTATGTTTATGCCCCAAAAATTCATCTATTATGTCAAAATCATAGTTCTCTTAAAACTGTAGTAAACTGTAGTAGTTTACTACTGACTATACAATCGTATTATACTATCGACTTATTACCGACTAACAATACAATTGTATTTTACTCTACTGTCTAATAATACGTTCGTCATAATATTTACCAAATCAGCCATATTATGATTTTTGACAGCCCTATAGACCACAGTGCTGGCTATAAATTTAATTACTCATCGATACTGGTAGATATATGTGTCAGTCGAATGAATATTATACATGTTCGACCAACAATCTTAGGTAATATCTATGCGAATAACAGTCTTACCTGATATAGGTACGAGAATGAAAAATATTAGAAATGTAATTTGTATTATTATACTTATTTATATTATTATTTGTAATGCGTATCTGTCGTTTACCAGACTGTAGGTACCAATTTATATAAAGGGTATCAATAATGCGTGGGTAACCGAATCCATATATAGGTTTTGCGTTGCCCTCGAAAGACGTTTAATTTGTAAAATAACTGACATCAAGTCACTGTGGTTCCAGAAACTTTGAGAAATTCCCATTGGATTAGGATAAATGAGATGAACGCATGTAGCATTGTGGGGCAAGGTTCGAAGATTTTACGGAAAGGTTAGCTAAAGTAAACCGAATTTTGTACACATTGAATGGCGCTTTTCACAGCAACACAAGTATTAAATATGAAAAGCAGTGCCGGCCAAATGCCGACCACTGCACCGCCGCCATTTCATGAAAGTAATTCAAAGAAATATGTTTTTATTAAAAATTTCCAGATCTTTTACATTTTTCATAGCAGAATATATTTGAATCGTACCGGACTTGGAAACTGTTCAAACTTTATAAATATATGGTTCAATGAATAGATACTGAAAATAATTATAAGTATTCATTCCTGATTTACCAGGCCACTCAGAAAGTTTTGCGACAAAACATTTTTATGTATAAGACACTAGCCACTTGTAATTATTTTGAAAACTTCGATAATTTAAAAGTAAATATACCACTGTTCGAATTTCAAATTACTTACCCTCCGCATTTTTTGAGAGCCAATTAAAATTTTCTTGTCTCATAAAATAATGGAAGTGCATCGAGAACATTTTCGTGCAATGATTTTTATGATTTCAATTATTTTGCAAAATAAGCGTGGCTAGGTATTCAGTGACCTATATAATTATGCGTTTGTACTAAATGTTCATCGACAGCCTGCAAATTATGGTATAATGATATTTTTCAATGAATTTATAGGCGGTAGTCTTGAAAAAGCATAACCGAGTGTATAAAAAGGGACACAGGGAGCTCAAGAGAGACATTTTTCCACTAGCCGTTACGGGATTAACATTGAAACTTTGTGCGATCATTGCCTATCATTTGTGTTGCTTAATTTAATTTTATTACTGACTGTAAACTGTAAATAATGACTTCGGCATAAAAGCTCTATTATATCTTTTTACTTGAGGACTTTTTTTTACAACAATACCTGGTTTATTTTAGATCAGATGTGGGAATGCGTCTAGTCGCCATTGCCATCACCAAACACAATTGTAAATCGGGCTGCTACTGAGAATTTCTCAAAAACCCTTTGCCAGACCTTGGGTTCAAACCCAAATAATCAAAATATAATTCCAATTTAATCTCTCTCTAAACATTCGATCATTTTCGGCAGTTCAATTTTGTGATTTCACGTTAGACGTAGATGGGTAATTAAGAAGACTACCATTCGATATTTATCATACATTCTGACATTGTGACTAGATTTAAATTATATTTCGAACGTTCTTTCGTTCGTTCGTTCGTTAATTGATGAGTTGATGAGGTAAACAAGGAGGTTTTAAATTCATTTTTATCACTACCGATTATCGTTCGAATATAATAAATGATAGGGCCGCTGTATGAAAATAATTAATTGCTAATCATGTCTGCCGAGTTTTGTCAATAATTGTAAAAAAAATAAGCTGTCAAGCTTGGGTTTATTTTTTTATTTGTAAACTTTTACAAGCTTCTATGATTCGATTAAGATTTTAGAATACATGAAATACTTGTTTATAAATAATATTGCTAGGTATCTGGATTTTCTCAAGAATCCTTGAAATGCTTGGAGCAATGCAATTCGCTTAGCATAGATAGCAACCATTCGAGTCAAGTTATTCCAAATTGTGTCCGGAAATTATGTCCAGGATTTTCATAGTTTTAAATTATGAACGAGTTCTTCTCCATTCGTTATTTTACTGTTAAATAAATATAATGTGACCCTAGCAAATTGTAAGTAAGTCTTTTAAAACAAGGCCCTGTTAAATGAATGTTTCACCAAAATTTTGTTGGTTTTTCAAGTAATAGTGTTTCGATAAAAAATCTCAAAAATCAGAGTTAAACGAATCGAATATAAATAATATTCTTACGCCTGTATTTATTTAAATTGAGCTCTAATTGAGAACTATATTTTGTCTCGTAACCTACGTTAAATTAACTAACAAGTTCACACAAAACGCTCCCGTTAAAGAATTATGTTAATCAACCATGATTTTATAAATCAAAGGCTCTGATGAAAATTTCAATTCGCTCTTTTCCGAATTTTAGAATCAAATAAGATTTACGGCGTTTGATAATAATTATGTACCGTGTGGGTTGAAAAGTTCACGCGTACAAACTATAGTCTAAAGATAATCTCATAAAGGTATACAAGCGTAAAGATAAGCGACTCAAACATTATACCCATATCCCACTCACAAGTGTACCTAAGCCCTTGAGATTGGTGTAAGTTTCCAAACCTGTGATTAATAGCCCACAAGACGGGATAATCTGCTGTTATGTACCTGCCCAAAGCTAACGTATCCATTTACAAACTACTACAAAATGTACACTACATTTATGCTTAATTCTTCGTAAATAATATATTAACATACAGGAATTATAATTACCTATTATATACTTACTAATTGTACCCTGCGGTGGTGCGGTTTCACCCACTGTTCCTAAGGATCGTAGGTTGACGTTAAATAGTCTATAGTCCTAAATCTTTCCTCATGAATTATTCCGTCCATTAGCAAAAAACCATATGAAAATATATTCGGTAGTATTTTTAATTAAGAGCCTGCGGACCAAAATTCCAATACCTAAATAAATCTTAATTCAAACACAATTTAATGAAAGTGTGTCATTATTCGGATTCCGATACCGTTAGTCTACCATTTTGGTCAAAAGACTGGAAATAAATTTAAGCGAATGCAATTCTTGATATCTTTACCAAGTTTGGAACGATTTTCCCGTCATTTATTTCCTATGAAGTACCTACTAGTAGACAAAATTGTACAGTAAAAACCTAGATGAACAGTATCTCAATCCAAATAATAACACAATTTGATAAAATATTTTTGATTACGATTTATTTTGGTATTCAGTTTTTGTGGGCAATTCAAGCTTCGCCGTACTTTTAATAGTTATAATATTCTTCGCACATCATAATTATAATCTAACGATGTAATAAAAGAGTAAACTTATCCTCATTGGTCCTACATTCATAGCTTCTAATCTGTGGAGGCAAGTTGAATGTTTGGTTAATGTTATATAATCATTTCAATTAGACTGTAAGTCTTCCTCGTAATAAATAAAAAAGGTACAAAATTATTTAACGTGCGAAATCCAGTAATAGCAATACCTATGTAAAAATGCAAGTACGGAGGTACCTATATTAATACAGCTTTGCTCTCAAATATTTATTTAAACAATCCCAATTACTCAGCTTTTATTCTCCACTCAATTTGATGACTTTCCATTACCCTAATCGTAATCCTTCATGAAATCCTCGTACGGATTCAAATTGGTATATTTGAGAGATATAACGAAATTGTAATACGACATAATTTGTAAATACGAAACTCAAAAATGGACACAGTGTGTGTACTGTGTAGTATTTGGGATGTGTTATCAAATCGACCCAAAAGTTCGGCAGGGTCTGCCCCGTCTGATAATACCTACTTGGAAGGACCGTTTTCCATCAGACCGGATTTTGGGAATAACATTTGCATACAAACGTGTTATATACGGTAATATACTGAACCGTTTTGGAACTACATCAACCTCGCGTAGCTTTCATATATATAATGTATTTGGTTTATCTACTTTTTATTTAACTTTGAGAAAACATATACGTACATAACCCGCTTAGTTACGACTTTTAATTATACATTTAAAGTACGATACGATATTATTAATACAATTTTAGGGTATTATTTTTACTAAATTGTCATCGTATTGCTTAAAACGCTTGCTAGTAAAGCCAACAACAGTAATAAGTAGCTACTTAACCCTGCCAAAACTTGGTACAAACTAGATACAATAAAAGTTTGTTGGACATTGCCCAGCCAAATATTCTCATAGTGCGTGTGAGGGTTGTGGCCAATTTACTTACATTTTTGTGTGGCCGCCATATGTTACGAATACCCGCCGCTCTTAATTGCCTCTGTCGTAACCCTTCTGCGGATTGTAGATTGCGCTGCGGTGAAATAATTCACAGAGCAACTTGTGTGGGAGTGTTAGTTCTGCGTACGGGCTTTGATATTGACTTAGCGCCGACGAGTATAGCGTGGAGAGTACTCGAGGAAATTTTTATTTTGCAGCAAATTGTTATTCTGAATAGAATTTTATATTTGTATGCAGTAATTTTTGATGATTTGACTTTTGAGATATAAGTATTTAAGAGTATGTAAAGAGTAGAACACGATATTCGTAATATTTTCCATCTCTTATCTTTTGACATGGATTGAGATCCAAGTTAACCAAGCCACAAAGATGATTATACTTTTATTGTTGCTTTAAAAAAAAACAATTTTTGGATGTTCCAGGGTCCTTTCATTCCATTTTGGTGTAATAACAACACGTTGGCGTAGCGCCTGAGCGATCGGCTTCAGCGACACGTGTTTTAGGTTCGATCCTCTCACGGATGAAATATACGTATGATCTACAGGCAATTGTTCCGGGTCTGGGTGTTTCTGTAAAGAAAAGAAAAGAATAAAAATAGCAACTAATTTCTACAAATAATAGTACCAGCTCCCATTGTGAAGATTAGGTACATAACTATATTGCCTACCCAAACACACATATCGAGTGATCTCTCCGAGGTTAATTGAGTTTAATTATAACTTCGGCTAAGATCCCTCCACCGGATAGCAACAGCATCGTTGTGAATAACCTTGTATAGATCAACCTTACCATTAATACTTGTAAGCGGATTACTGACTAATTGATCCTTGTGGGTTGAGCCGAACAGTGACTGCCTTGATCCTAGATTAATTGTTATTATAATATACATCTATCGCTAGTACTTTCCAACCCCCCTAAATATGCGATTAAGTAGATGTAAGATATGTAGACTTACATTAATTTATACTTTACCTACTCTAATACCGGATCTAATCGCATGTCTGTTCATATCACCAAAACTAAAATACAGGAAACCAACTGGTGTTTAAAAAGAAAAAATCTAATACCGGGATAGAAAGTAGCCGTTTACAGCGCTTGGGCAGAAAAGTTGTTTTTTTTAAATCAGATATAATATTGAATGTAGATCGGTAGAGGGCTGCTAACTTTGTATTTAGAACAAAAAAAATATTGCTATGTAAACCTTCATGGTGACAGCTGAGGCAGTATGGAATTGTATAATTCAAAATTAAAATGAGTATTGATTTACGCACTTTGAGCGATATTTATTCATGAGCGTATGTATTCACCTGTATTCACCGAAGGGTTAGGCAGGGTCGTACTTATGTACGTCCACAGTTCGCCGGTATGTTTAAATCCCATGTAGGGGGTGAGTCTAATGCCTTTAAGCGGGCAGAAATCCCGAATTCGGAGTTCCACCTGAGAATTTCAGAGAAAAACCCAATAACACTGCTCGAACTAGGAATCGAAATCAGTACCTCTAGCGTAGCAGTTGCCCAATAGGCTATGATTAATATTATTATTTGTAAATTTTAAAGCAAGCGGGGCTTACTATTATTGGTGCTATAACTGCTGATAGTTTGTTTCTCTATTTGACATTAGAACACAATGTGAAGAGTCGGACATGCTGTTAAATAAATATTAATTCTACCACAGACTATCGTCAGCGTAGGTGACTGTCCTGGGTAACTCGTATAGTTATATCTCTATTTTTAAAATGAATGTCTAAAATATTTATGCAATCGTTTTTATTTTAATTTAAATAAAAAATACTTACGTTCAATTGAAATAACTTGGTCTAAGCTTTTCCATTACTCTAAAAGGAATCTAAATAAACTTTCTACGAACCGATTCATTTCAGCAAAGAAGCCACTTTTACGAAAAAGGGTTTCATAAAAAATGCTTACACGTAATCTTTAAAGGAAAATAAGATAAATACTATAATATTAATATTTTTATTGAAAATATCGGGAGAATAGGTAAAGAAAAACATCGTAATATAAATAGACAATATTATTGTATAAATTTGTGTATACATATTAATATGTATAACCGAATTAACTATGTTATTATTATTACACTGACTAGATATTTTTCACTAAACAATTTGGCAGTTTCTTTTCTCAACTTCCTGAATCTTGTGTGCAACCTGTGGACAAATATCGTAAACATTATTAATTTCAGATAGGTGTGTAATTTTATAAATATTTGGTTTTTATATCTTATTAGCTGTTCTATGCGATTTCATCCGCGAGAAACGTTTCTGCTTCGTCCCCGTAGGTCGTAGCGTGATGTTATATACCTAGCCTATATATAACTTTCCTCGATAAATGGACTATCCAAAACAAAAATATTATTTCAATTCGAATCTTACCATCCAGATCCAGATTATCTTTGTAATATATAAAGTATGTATCTATACTAATATATAAAGCTGAAGAGTTTGTTTGTTTATTTTCTTGAACGCGCTAATCTCAGGAACTACTGGTCCGATTTGAAAAATTATTTCAGTGTTATTATTTATTGAAGAAGGCTATAGGCTATATATGATCACGCAACGCGGACGCAGTCGCGGCCAGAAGCTAGTATTATATAATGCGGAAATAATAGATCTTACGAATAATTGAATATGAAGTTAATACATGTCATCTGAATAAAAAGAAATAAGTGGTGAGTGAAATGAGTGATTAATTTTTCTCACCGTGATCCGGGCAATAATGTCGTCGGCGTCTCCGTCGCCGTTGAGCGTCGCATGCGTCCACGCAGGTTTCTTCTGCATTACAATATATTCAATAGTCATTAATTTTATCAACAACAACAACAGCTAACTGTAAGACACACCCAACATAACCTAACCCTTGGGAGAATAGAGGCATGATGATGTTTTTATATTTTGTTGTTATCATCAAAATAAGGGATAATTTGATATTCGAGATGATTTTGAGTTCGGCTTGCCTTTAGACAGCTTTGAACCTAATCGAATAATAAATAAGAAAGAGGGTACCATATCAGATTGGTACCAGTTAAGGCAATGCGAATATGGGCAATCTTATGGTGGTGGCCTTTCGGATTAGTAGATCGATTATGATTGACATGTTACACACGCCATCTAGATCTAGTTGATATATTTAAAGCACTGACGTGTAAAAGCGTTTTTTTATGGAATAGGGGGCAATCGAGCAGTCGGATTACCTGATGGTAAGCGATTACCGTCCGCCATGGACACCCGCAATACCAGAAGAGTAGCAAGTGCGTTTAAAAGGGGTTTGGTATCCTCCGGTACCCTAACTCACTCGGCGAAACACAACGTAATTGCTGTTTCACGCCGGTTTTTTGTCAGGCCGTGGTATCACTTAGGTTGAGCCGGCCCATTCGTGCCGTAGCTTGTCTCTCCCACGTTAAAAACTTTAAAAAGTGACTGAATCGTTGATAAAAGTATTTTTTCGTTTTCAGATGTGTTACTCACCATCGCAGCAGGCGGGATGCTGCGGCGGCGCAGCGTCGTCGTCGTGTCGTGCGAGCGCGCGCAGCTGTAGCGTGTATGCGCGGGCGCCGCTGCCCGCCACCGCGGGTGCGCCGCCAGCGAAGGTCGCATATGGACTTATCTCGTACACATCTGTTACAATGGTAAGTTTAATCATAAATAGACGGGTTTTGATTAATTAATTGTTAATTTAATGTGTTAATTAATCGATATTATTATGCTTCTGCTTCACCTGCGTTAATGTTATTGTACCTATTTAATAAATAATTCTAATATCAACGTGTTACGTATGCAATTGTTAATATTAGTTGAGCGGAATTGATTTTCGCAAGATAACTGCATTCTTTTATAATATACGAACGTGAAAGCTAGAAACGAAGATTTTTAATATACTAAGCATACATTTTTTATATTAATCAACTGACATCATGATTACCTATTCACAGAAGCGATATCTCACATATTATTGCACAAATACCTTTAAGAAACTAACCATTTATATAAATCAAAGTTAAATCCTGTGATTCCTGGAAGCTTTTCGTTTATTTTCCAGAATTTAGGTTATGCATTGATGTAGTAGGTTATTAATAATTTCAGACAAAATCCTATATTCATATCTCAATTCAAATAAACCGAACCGGCCTTAGAAATAGGAACGCAATTCGTAGCACAGAAACTGATTGCTCGGCGACTATAAGCGCTATTCGCGTCTCGCAAGTAGTCTACGCCGTAGCCAGTAGCTACGACAGCTACGAGGCAGCTACGAGATAGCTACAAGATCGTCCTTGACAAGCGGCAATAAGTTCGAATAGACAAACGAATAGAAACAAAATGTATGGAAATGACATTTGTGCGCGCTCGATTTGTCGAAAGCTAGTCAATTGCATATATTAATAATTATATTCTATTCGGTTAGTATTCATGCCACTTGCCTACAGGCACTGGGCGGATCACCGTTTGCAGTGATACAAATTATAAAGTATTTATATCTGTGTTTCCTATAATCACGATATCGTATTGTTTAACTATAATGCATTACGTCATACTAAATTTATCATTTAATATTTTAACAAAATAATTGTAAGTATTGTAGAGGCCCGAGATATTTTGAGGGGTTTTGATTTAATACAGGTAATTTAAAAAACAATGCTTTTGCTTTATGACGATTACTTATAATTAACTTTGAATTTGATTAATAGTCAAAATCGAGAGCGGATCGATAAAATGTTTACTCATTGCCCTTTTCTTTTTTTGTAAAGAGCCAATCACAGTATAATGATTCCTCATTGCATTAATCTCTAAACTATAAACCTACCAATTTTTATATTCAATTCTTTTTCCACCAGTTTCGTTTTCACTCTAAAAGGAAAACAATGAGATATTAGATCCCACTCTTTTAAGTTTGAAGGATCTTTCATGAAATTGGAACCAGAGTATTAAATATTAAATCCCTCGAGTAAGTGTTCTGAAAGCCTGTAAAAGGTTCCGACGCATAAAAATTCTCAGTAGCTTTTATTCCCAATACTTTAAGGAAAATTGATGATGAAGAGTATTACTTATAGTCGTGTTACACAAATTAAATGTATTAAAAACATAAATATGACTAACTGTATAACATAACATGCCTGTATTCCCCGAAGGGTTAGGCAGAGGCGTACTAAAGTACACCCACAGTTCGCCGGTAATTTAAATTGAAATATTCTACCCGTAAATCTGTTGCAAAAAAACAGTGTCTTGCCTAATAGATAGTTCTAAGTTTTATATTAAGTTATTAGTAAGTACACTACTTTTAGTAGTCATCGTATGATGAGAATTAATAGTAGCAGATATAATTATGAGTAAAAGTGGTTACTATTATAGGTGAAGCGATGTGTGGTTTGAATTTGAGTGTGTTGTGTGGATGAGAGGTTGTGTTTCTGTTTTGTCTTTGTGTATGTATATGTGTGTCTTTGCGGTGAGTGTGTGCGTGTGTCATTGTCTTAATACATCAATAAAGTGCTCGCGAACTATAAGTATTCTTCTGTGAGTATTCTTTTTAAGAAAAACTTATAATATTACCTGGGGGGTCCGGTGGCAGTTTGGTAGCTTGATGTTGTGGAGCCCTGTATGTTCCACATGGGGGTTTCTCGGCACTCGTCGACACTCTGGCGACAGCGCCATCAGTCCTAAATTAATTCACACACAAATCAAGTTTCATTATAAACAACAATAATTATTATTTTAAAGACCTATATCTACGACTAAATTTTGGTTTACACAATTTTATCTCCGCGGAAATAGGACGTGGTTCAATTTAATAAAGTAAATTCATGGTTACGTAACCGTTTTCCAATGTAGTAAACTTTAGTTTTTAATTTAGTTTTGTTCTTTTATGCGATAATTTTACAACATTTTTTTAATATTAGGTATGTCAATGTAGTTAATAGAATATATTTGTCAACAACTGTACGATAATAGTACCTACATTATGATATAAGTGCGGTAAGTTGAAAATTACAGCCGAGGCAATATTGCTACAAGAAAGCAGAGGCTGTAATTATCAAGGCGCACGTATGCCATACGACGTTTTATAACATATTTGCGAGGAAATGATAAAAACAATACAGCGAAAAGAAAAAGCGCGCGGAATAATTTTTACTTGTTCACAAATTAGCGATGCGCGCGAGCATCAGCGCAAGGCACAAAAAACAGCTAGTATTACTATACAGTAATTTTTTTTTTGTTACAGATAAATGGTTGTTATTTATTGTCAAAATTAATTAAATTAACGAATTAATGCTTATTTTTTATATTTCATCTCCCAAAGTTAATTTTATTCATAAAATGTTGACCACTTTTCTGACATAAAAACTCTTTGCTACGATTTAAAAAAGTACCGTTCGTTTTAGACGGAGCATCTTGATAAACCGTGCGTTTTACATTACATTACCGCACTAGTGCGTTATGAGATACATTACGATTCTGAAATTGGTGAAGTAAAAGACCCTTTACGAGCAAATGTGTTATAAAATTAATGTGCATTATCAAATTAAATCATGATTGAATAATATTGAGTTGTTCAGTTTCATTATCGAAATGGATATTGATGATACTTTTGCGAAGTAGTCGTAACTTTTAACTATAGGTATCTGGGTCACGTTTAGTTCCAATTCAACCGTTTATGAATATACCCAGTGAATATTCATACAATGTAGAGGCTGAATTTATTACAAGTCGATCGTAAAACACGTTTACAGCCATGCCTGTTGACTTACTAACTGCTGCGGGTATTTTATGGGTCGTATATTCCCAGTGTTGCCATTGTTGTGTTAAGTTTTTATAATTACTGTGCAGTTTGTGTGCAACAACAAGGACCATTAAGTCCTGCGGTGGAGTAGCAAGCGGCTTTTATTCCTTTACATGCCAAATGCTTTATATTTTATTTTTACTTTCCGGTATGGCAGCTGTGCCTTGTTACAAAAATGTTTTAACTTTAAAAGAAAATTTATATATTATAAGTTGTACACGTATTTCGTATATGTTAAGCCGGGTCGTATCAATCATGATCAAAGCCTTCCTCAATTATTGTTAAACATGTTTCGGCAACTTTCTAACAGAATGCAAACTTTAGACCTGAAAGTTTGTTTTATACATCAATATCGGTTTAGTTCATACACTTCATACATACGTAAACATATTTGTTTGAAAGCAATACACAAATTAATCCGGCGTGTAAGTAATGTATGTAAATAAAGTAAACAATCGGTAAAACCCAGTAATTTAATAAGAGGTACCAAAACTAGTTTAAAATAATACTTATATTTCATTAATAACTTCTTTATTATATAATTAATAACACCTTAGCTAAAACATACACAGATGTAGTCAATATCTAATGCGTTAATTGATATTAATTTGCTAATGTAACACCAATTTTAATATCTGTATATAACTTCTAACTGCCTCATTAGCCAAGTGGTCCTGAGCGCGACTGCTACGCTAGAGGTCCTGGGTTCGATTCCCAGGTTGAGCAAAGTGTTATTGGGTTTTTCTATGAAATTCTCAGTAGCAGCTCTGAGTTTGGAATTTGTACCCGGTTAATGGTAATAGGCTCGCCCCCTATTACATGGGACCTAAACATACCGGCGAACTGTGGGTGTACATTAGTACGCCTCTGCCTAACCCTTCGGGGAATACAGGCGTGATGGTATGTTATGTTATGTTATGTATATAACTTTAGTTTTAGTATATACGAAACCCGAGACACGTGTCTAGTATTATTCGCTCGGTGTCCCTATACATAACTTTTTAAAATATTTTTGGGACAAAATATAACATGGTGTAAAAATTATTGAAATCGATTCAATTACTTATTCTGAACAAACCGTATTCAGGTTTCGCATAATTATACTAAAAATAATGTTGTACGAAAATCAATTTACGCATTAAAATACATCTGAGTAATTTTTTAACGCGTTTATTGCAAACAGGAACATTATAAAAAAGTAATTTTATAAAAGTCGTTTGTTCCCCGGAATTAAACTTTAGATGAAAACATAACAATGCCTCCAAATCAATGTCGTGTTAATAATTTTACGTAAAACCAGAATCAAAACGAATCCCTTTCGTCAAAGGGCCGTAGAAACGTCATATCACACGTCGACTCCTGAAGCCTCCGAGTGAAAAGGGTCGATGGAGCGACACCGCTTATGTCAGCACTTTGTCACGCACACAACGCGAACGCTAACGATCCACCTTTATTTTCACTAATAATATTTTTTCTGCAATCAGCTTAATGATTTGTAGACTAGACTTTGTACAAGCGCGACGTCCAGTCGCGTTTGAAGTCTTGACTGATTTTTATTAATGTTTGCATTTTATGCACTTAATTAAATGTCTAATAAAGTATCTAGGCATTAAGGAAATTGGTACTAGCGAACCTCAATATTGTTCATTATAGCAATATTTCCGTACGTTATTTTAGAAAAAAATCTCTACAGCATTAAAATAGTTGAGTAAATACAAATAGCTAGGTTCCATTAATAATGTGCAGGACGACGTCAGTGAATATATAAACAGTAAATAATGAACAGTAACACATAATTCGTGTACAGTATTAATATAGAATAGGTTCGTTTATATAGGTAGTTACTTACGATTATAATGTTATATTTTCTTACATTTTATATCTTATTAGAATAGGGAATAAATAATAACAGTATCTAATAAGCTAATATAGTAGATAAGAACTTAGTTTGTAAGAAAATAAATTATATTTTGTTTTGTCGTTTTACTACCTCTAGATTTAAGTATTCTAATAAGAATATATGTAAATATCTATTTTTAGACTAAGTCTACTAAGATAATATGATTCTAATAGGAATATTGTAAGAAATTAACAGTTTAGAATATTATTACATAACTCCGTATTTTAGAGTAAAAATAAATAGGAAATAGCAAACGGCTCTCGATACGGTCGAGTTGTGTCTTACCTTAGTAAAGTGCACGCGCGCCCGCCCGCGCTGTGATTGGACAATAAAACTGCCACTGATTGGTCGACCAATCAGAGCGCCTACATTTTTTGAGGCAAAAACATATATAAGCAGCGCGGGTTTGTGGGTCAGCATGCACTTCCCTACGAGCAGCCAGCAAGAAAACAACTGGAAGAAAAACCTGGAAGAAAAACCTGGAAGAAAATACAGGAAGAAAATACAGGAAGAAAATACAGGAAGAAAGTGCTGGAAGAAATTGCCGGAAGATATTGTAACGTGAATAAACCTCAAGAGTGTGTGTTACCGACCTCTGTGCGTCTCATTTCCGTACCCCTCTACAGCGAAGTACCCCCAATCCAGTAACAGCAAGTGTGCGCAGTGCACATTTAATGGTCCTTCGAGCCGGATATTAGGGGTACATACGGGTACGGAAAGCCGTCAAAAACGTTCAACATGCCGGTCACACGCTCCGAAGGAAGAGGACGCAAGCCGGCCAACGACCAAACTCAATCGACGTCAGAGGGCACCACCACCACCTCGGCAAGCGGCACCAGCGCGGAAACGGGAACGGCCTCTACAGCTACGGGTACCACCGCCACGGAAGGAACAGAACAGACTACCACCACCTCCGCGACGACAGCGCCCTCTGCCACCCCCTCCGCCGCAACAGCCACGCGCTCCGCCGCATCGACGCTGCCTGCCGACGCACAACAGAAGAAGCCCCCCGCGGGGAGGGGGGTGCCCCCCCCACCCAAGGAACGTCAGGAAGAAACAGAAACGGCTACAGTCAAGAAGAAGGGAAGTGCACCCGGTCTGCCAGTGCCGAGCGGACCGCAGATCCTCCGCCCCCCCAGCAAGAGGGGGGGAGGGGGGGATCTATCTACAGCAAGGGGAAAGCGCACAAAGTAGCAAAGGCTAAGGAAGAATTGCTACGTCTTCAAGTGGTACTAGCTGCAGCACGCCTCGCCGCGTTGGAAACAGAAGATTCTGAAGAAGAACCAGAAGATGTCTCCGTCTATTCGAAGTCAGAAGTAAACGAACGAGTCGACACCTGGTTGGAGAGCCAAGAGACGCGACCCATGCTGGCCATCACCGATGCACCTCACCATACGACAGAAGCACCGGTGACCCAGCATACAGAAGAGAACAGAAGACATATAGAAGAACGTCAAGCGCCTCCAGAACCACTTTATCCACCGGCGGGAGCGCCGCCCGACCTGACTGCACTAGCAGAAGCTATCACCCGCGCCGTCAAAGCAGCACAGCGACCGAAGTTCATCGAGCTACCTGTCTTCAGTGGGTCACATCAAGAGTGGTTCCCCTTCCGCGCCGCCTATTACGAAACGGAAGCAACGTTCTCCGTCGTCGAAAATACGAACCTACTCAGAAGAAACCTGAGAGGAAGAGCCAAGGAAGCCGTGGAGGGACTTCTCATCACCAGCGCGCACCCATCAGAAATAATGAAGACTTTGGAATCAAGATTTGGAAGACCGGAGTCAATAGCCATGATGGAAATGGAAGCACTCAGAGGACTACCGCGCCTCACCGAGTCACCGCGGGACATATGTATATTTTCAACGAAGGTCTCCAACATCGTAGCAACCCTGAAGACACTGAGCTGCATGAACTACATGTACAATCCAGAAGTAACGAAGACGGTCGTGGACAAGCTAACTCCAACGCTGCGCTACAGATTTTACGACTTCGCGACGATGCAACCGAAAGAAGACCCGGACCTTTTGAAAATAGAAAAGTTCCTGAAACGGGAAGCGGAATTGTGTGGGCCATACGCACAGCCAGAACAGATCACCCCACACACTCCGAACACAGCAAGCAACAGCATTCAGAAGCGTCCACAAAGGGTTCACACAGCAACAGAAGATAAGAAGACATCGTCTCCAAGGTGCCCCGTGTGTGAAGACATGGGACATACAGCAAGTGACTGCGAGCAATTCAAGAAGGCTAATGAAAATGGAAGATGGGACCTGGCGAAAGCAAGACACCTCTGCTTCCGCTGCCTACGCTACAGAACCAAGACTCACACCTGTCGTCCTAAGGCGTGCGGCATTGACAACTGCAAATACTTCCACAACAGGATGCTGCATTACAGAAAGACACAGGAGAAGGACGACAGTGAGGGCAAAGAAGAAACAACAGCGAACATCAACTCAGCCTGGACAGCAGCTAAGCAGCAGTCATACTTGAAGATCATGCCAGTACAGATAGTGGGTCCAGCCGGAACAGCAGACACCTTCGCACTCCTTGATGATGGATCAACAGTAACACTGATCGACGACGGCATCGCGAACAGTATTGGAGCGCAAGGACCTATCGACCCACTACACATAGAAGCCATCAACGATATGAAGACTACAGAAGCGAGTTCAAGGAAGGTGACCCTCACACTGAAGGGACCTAATAAGCGAGAAGAACAGATCCAGGCAAGAACAGTAAAGAACCTGTTGGTGTCACCGCAGCGGATATCAAGGGAACAGCTACTGGAGTGCAAACATCTACGAGACATGAGCGACATCCTATCCTATGAAAACGCGAAACCAGGAATCCTGATAGGCCAAGACAACTGGCACCTGCTGCTGGCGTCGAAGACCAGGAAGGGCAACAAAGGCCAGCCGGTCGCTTCTCTCACAAGATTGGGATGGGTCCTGCATGGCAGCTACACAGGACAATTGGAAGAAGCGTGCAGCGAGTCAACCACATGGCAGAACCGACCACAGAAGACCTGCAAGAAATGATGAAGCAGTATTTCACCATGGACTCGCTATGCCTGAATCCGAAGAGACCCAAGTCAGACCCTGAGGAGCAAGCCCTACAGATCCTGGAGAAAGCAACAGTAAAAACAGAAGAAGGAAGATATGAAACCGCTCTGCTCTGGAAGAAAGAAGATGTCACACTACCAAACAATTACGAGAACTCCCTGAAACGCCTCTACAGCATCGAGAAGAAGCTCGACCGTGACCCACAGTTTAAGAAGAAATACACAGAACAGATGGAAGCCCTGGTGACAAAAGGATACGCTGAACCCGCACCTGTGAAGAAAACAGAAAATAGAACATGGTACCTACCTCACTTCGCCGTGATAAATCCGATGAAACCAGACAAGTTGAGGGTGGTACATGATGCGGCTGCGAAGACAAGAGGAGTAGCACTCAACGACCTACTACTCAAAGGACCGGACCTGCTGCAGTCGCTGCCAGGCGTCATCATGCGATTCCGAGAACATGCAATAGCGATAACAGGGGACATAAAGGAAATGTTCATGCAAGTAAAGCTGAGGAATCAAGACAGGGACGCACTCAGATATCTCTGGCGTGGGGATCGCCGAGATGACCAACCTCCACAAGAATACAGAATGACTTCACTGATCTTCGGTGCATCGAGTTCACCTTCATCAGCTATCTTCGTGAAGAACCTCAATGCCAAGAAGCATGAAGACACGCACCCAGAAGCCGCCGCTGCCATAGTGAAGAAACACTACGTAGACGATTATCTAGACAGCTTCAAGACCCACGAAGACGCGGTGCGCATCGTGACAGGAGTGCGAGAGGTACACCAAGCAGCTGGTTTTGAACTGAAGCAGTGGAAGTCCAACTCCGCCACCCTCTTGAAAGCCATCGGTGAAGAGGAACAGATAGAAGAAATGGAGTTATACAAAACAGAAGACACATCAGAAAGAGTCCTGGGCCTTATGTGGAAGCCAAATACAGATGAACTTGCATTTAACTTGAACCTGGTGCGAGTACCTGAAGAACTAGTCAACGGCAAGACACCTACCAAGAGAGAAGCCCTAAGGATCGTCATGTCTCTCTTCGACCCACTTGGCTTCGCTTCACCGGTCACCATCAGAGCGAAGCAGATCCTACAGGAAGTTTGGAGAAGAGGGACAACGTGGGACGCCGAAATAGACCCAGACCTCGCACAACAGTGGCAAGACTGGATGACCCACCTGAGGAGCCTACGCAACGTGACCATACCAAGAAGATATCTGCATTACAGCGACGCTACGACTCTTCAACTCCACGTGTTCACCGACGCAAGCGAATCCAGCTACGCAGCAGTCCTGTTCTGGAGGACGGTTACTCCGAATGGCGAGGTCAACCTATCACTCGTGCTCGCCAAAGCCAAAGTCACTCCCCTGAAGCTCATCTCGATACCAAGACTGGAACTTCAAGCCGCAGTCATGGGGACACGCCTAGCCGAAACAGTGATCGAAGAGCACGAGAGGAAGCCCGACTCTAAGACCTTCTGGACCGACAGCAAGACTGCCCTCACGTGGATCAGAACAGGATCAAGATCGTACAAGCCATACGTCGCGCATCGTCTAGCAGCAATAGAAGAAGCATCATCAGTCAACGAGTGGCGTTGGATACCTACAAAGCTCAACGTGGCTGACGACGCAACACGAGATGTGCCAACAGACTTCGGAAAAGAACATCGATGGTACAAAGGTCCAGACTTCCTCTATGAAGACGAAGCCTCCTGGCCAGTGGAACAACTCCTACCAGCGTCCACTGAGCCGACGGGGGAAGAAAGGGTGAACGTCATCAGCAACAGCAACGAACAGAAGGTCAGCAAAGCGGTCCCAGACGTCAGAAGATTCTCAAACTGGAACAGATTACGCTACACAATGGCCAGGGCTCTCCTCTTCATCCAACTCTGCAGAACAGTGAAACACAGCGTCAACTATAAGAAGACTAAGAAGAACAGAGAAGTCGACGCTGATTGGAGACGTGTAAATAAACCTGTACAGAAGAAACCCAATCAGAAGATGAAGAAGTTGAAAAGAAGAAGCACGTTCCGGTCCCCGCAGAACTCCTCAGAAGAGCCGAAGAGATCCGCATGCGCTCTACTCAGGAAGACAGCTTCGCCCAAGAAATAGAAGACATCAGAAGAAAGAAACCGATCGCCAAGGACAGCAGACTACGACACCTGAGCTTCGACTACAGAGAAGGAATCCTACGACTAAGAAGCCGCATCGAAGCTGCAGAAGGAATAGAAGAAAACGTCAGAAGTCCCATGATCATAGACGGCGATCACCCAACAGTAAGGCTGTGGATACAACACGTCCACATCCAGATGCATCACTCCGGCGTCGAAGCTACAGTCAACGAGTGTCTACAGCAATACTGGGTCTTGCGCATCCGCCCAGTAACCAAGTCCATAATTAAGAAATGTCTACTCTGCAGAATGAAGACTCGAGCGCCCCCACATCCTAGAACGGGCGACCTACCCTTGTGTCGGCTTGCACACCACAAGCGAGCCTTCACGTACACAGGGGTCGACTACTTCGGGCCGCTAACAGTTACAGACGGCCGCACCAACCAGAAGAGATATGTGGCCATCTTCACCTGCCTGACAGTACGGGCAATCCACCTCGAGGTCGTCGCATCGCTCACCACAGACTCCGCAATCATGGCCCTCAGACGCATGATTGCACGACGCGGGTGCCCCACACAGATCTGGTCAGACAACGGCACCAATCTTCGAGGAGCAGACAAGGAGCTGAGACAGGCGATCGACGAGGCAACAGCGGCAGAGGCAGCAAAGAAGACTATATCCTGGCGCTTCATACCGCCCGGTGCGCCATTCATGGGAGGCGCCTGGGAGAGAATGGTGCGTTCAGTGAAGACGGCCCTAGCAGCAACCCTCCACGAGCGACGACCAACAGAAGAAGTATTCGCCACCCTACTAGCAGAGGCTGAGTACACAGTCAACAGCCGACCACTCACACACGTGTCGGTCAACGCCGAAGATCCAGAAGCCCTTACCCCAAACCACTTCTTGTTTGGGGGACCAGGGCGAGTGCCGACGCCGGGAGCCTTCGACGAGAAAGACACCGTGACGAAGACCAGCTGGCGCGCATCACAACGGCTGGCTGACGTCTTCTGGGCGAGGTGGCTGCACGAATACCTCCCCGGACTCCAACACCGGCGGGAGCCCAACGGCAGAGGACCTGAAGTGAAGATCGGTGACCTGGTCCAGCTCACAGACAGCAACTTGCCCCGCAACGTGTGGATCCGCGGCCTGGTGATAGCCACGTACCCAGGCCCCGACGGCGTCGTGCGCACAGTCGACGTGAAGACCAAAGGAGGAGTGCTGCGGAGGCCGGGGAGGAAGATGGTGGTCCTGCCAATAGAAGACGTCGCTCCAGCACCGGGACCAGCTACGATGGCATCGTACGGCGGGAGTAATGTGCAGGACGACGTCAGTGAATATATAAACAGTAAATAATGAACAGTAACACATAATTCGTGTACAGTATTAATATAGAATAGGTTCGTTTATATAGGTAGTTACTTACGATTATAATGTTATATTTTCTTACATTTTATATCTTATTAGAATAGGGAATAAATAATAACAGTATCTAATAAGCTAATATAGTAGATAAGAACTTAGTTTGTAAGAAAATAAATTATATTTTGTTTTGTCGTTTTACTACCTCTAGATTTAAGTATTCTAATAAGAATATATGTAAATATCTATTTTTAGACTAAGTCTACTAAGATAATATGATTCTAATAGGAATATTGTAAGAAATTAACAGTTTAGAATATTATTACATAACTCCGTATTTTAGAGTAAAAATAAATAGGAAATAGCAAACGGCTCTCGATACGGTCGAGTTGTGTCTTACCTTAGTAAAGTGCACGCGCGCCCGCCCGCGCTGTGATTGGTCAATAAAACTGCCTCTGATTGGTCGACCAATCAGAGCGCCTACATTTTTTGAGGCAAAAACATATATAAGCAGCGCGGGTTTGTGGGTCAGCATGCACTTCCCTACGAGCAGCCAGCAAGAAAACAACTGGAAGAAAAACCTGGAAGAAAAACCTGGAAGAAAATACAGGAAGAAAGTGCTGGAAGAAATTGCCGGAAGATATTGTAACGTGAATAAACCTCAAGAGTGTGTGTTACCGACCTCTGTGCGTCTCATTTCCGTACCCCTCTACAGCGAAGTACCCCCAATCCAGTAACAGCAAGTGTGCGCAGTGCACAAATAAGATACTATTATCATTTTGTGATTTTTTTGCATTTTTCATGCTAAGATTATAAACTTATTTTAGTGAAGGAAAAATTCAAATCGCAGGCGGGATTCGAACCTGCGTCTTCTGGTTTGATACACTCGCGGTGGCTTAGTGGTCATAGCATCTGGTGTATCAAACCAGAAGACGCAGGTTCGAATCCCGCCTGCGAGTTGAATTTTTCCTTCACTAAAATAAGATACTATTATGTTACAGGCAAACCTCATAGCCGATCAAAACTAATTTTGTCTGCAAAAATCAGTCAAAACTACTAAACTAAATGGGTTCTGGCACTCGGTTTTGACTGATTTTTGCAGAATTGCAAGAGGAATTGTAACAGAATATCTTTTCAAACAACATAGAATGTTATAGCCAACTTCTAAAATATGTTTAAATTGAATTTAAACGCAAATTGACAATAGAAAATTGCGTTTAAATATAATTTAAACACATTTAAGAAGTTGGTGAAAGTGGCCCTTACAATTAAACTTACCTTTTCCTCCGCAGTAATATAGCTAGAATGGTAAGTGCCGCCACTGACAGTGCAGCACACAACGCCAGCAGCAGCGCCAGTTCTCCGGCGGTGGCTGGGAATGGCGCGTCCACCTCTTCGGCAAGATGGCCGTCGGCCGCTTGCGTCGCGAACTCGAAAACTTCGCGGGTCCAACCGGCCTCATTGGACGCACGCGCCGCTACGCGGTATCGAGATCCAGGTGATAGACCTAACAATTAAATTTTTTGTCTGGCCTTATAAAGAATCCGAGCAGAACGCACCGGCTTGTCAAATATATAATTAAAAGTTATTATTTTTTATTGTTAGTGCAGTTGAAGCAGCGAAAGCTCTTTTATCCAATGTACTTTAGGTCTATTGTGGTCTTCGCAACGTTTATCAAACCGTACAGTTACAAACAGTAACAAGTAATTTTAAAATCCTACCTCTAGAAAGCAAATCTATCGACGGATTTATGATTGGGAACGAGCCATTAATAACATTGGGGTATTAAGTATCTGTCGGCCAAGTTGTGACACAGGGACAAATGGTAGCAGATTGATTGATAGTTATGTTAAGAAACAATGATAATAATTGACCACTTAAGTAAACGGTTTACTCAACATAAATCAATCAGCCACCTTTTGTAGGGGTATTGTATTAATCGCAATGTGCGATAAGGCCGACCATTGTGCATTAATTGTGACGTCATGTTATTTTTATAAATATATCAATGTTGTGTAATTGGTTTGCAATACTTGACTACATAAATTGGATATTTAATAAAATCAACAAATAAAGTTAGATCTTACCGCCGAGTATAACTTCACCCCCAACAGGTACATCCCTAGCGCCAGCCACACCGGACCCGGCCCACTCTAGCTTCAAGGCTACAGGGGCACATCCACCATCGGCCCAAGCACTAGTATCGAACATCGCGTGGGTCGCATTCGCTCTGATCCAACGAATATCGGGAGGGGCAGTGGGCGGACCACCAGATGTTCTCACAGCCAGTTCAGACCCTGGAGCTCCACCAGCAGAACCATATGCTCGGTATGCGGAACCGCAGCGAAGCCCGGATAAAGTCACGGGCCCGGGAGTTGCCAATTGTGTCCGCCATTCACCCTAAAATGGTCTTGGATTGTAAAAATTTGATTACGGCATAATTTTATCAAGCTTATGATTTTTTTTCTCATGTTGGTAAAAAAATACGGTACCTACGGTTAAAATAATTGTGTATTATTTTAGTGAAGGAAAAATTCCACTACGGGCAGGATTTGAACCTGCGTCTTCTGGTTACACCTAACGCTATGACGAACTAAACCACCGCGAGTCCCACTCGCTAGGTTGAAATTTGCCTTCACAATCTGAATTTACATCTTACCGGGCGACGTCAGTGACATCTATTGAAAAGGAAGTTACTTTGTTTTTGAACAGACATTACTTACTTTGGGTAAGCAATGTCTTTGAAAAAAGTTTCAACCTGGTGGGTGTGACTGGCGGTGACTTAGTTGGTCATAGCGTCTGGTGTAACCAGAAGACGCAGGTTCGAATCCTGCCCGCACAGGAATTTTTCCTTCACTAAAATAACTTTAGTGTTCATGTGCCAAACTAACGAACATACTGGATGTGGGAGATTTTATATTAAAATTACCATAGCAAAGCCACTAGCGGATAACTTCAGAAACATACAGATGTTGACCGTACCGTTATGTACCTTATGCATAATGAAGTAAGGGTCAAATATCCTTGGGGACCTATAATGCGAGCTTTTAATTTAAAATTTGTTTATCACGTACCTCGGGTGAAGCTAATCTCCAATGCACACTGTAAGTTTTAGGGATGGCATGTCCTGGAGCTCTTGGCGCTGGTCTCAGCTCGAGCTCTAGTTCTCTAGACCTTGCCTCTAAAAGGGCCAGTGCTGGGGGTGCTGGTGGTCGCAGAACTATGACGCGCCAAGTAGTAGAGTCTGAACCGTGAGGGTTTTCTGCCACGCAAGTATAGTTGTCAGCATGCGATAGCTCCAAACCTGTTTCATAAAGTTGTCATGATGGAAACTTCATTTTCTTATGTTTTGGAAATCTATAAGAAGTTTTAGAAACCTTTTATATTTACTTTAACAGAAAACTAAACGTTTTTCTTTATAGATAATAATGTTTCCTTAAAAAAATATGTAGCCTTCAAGTAATATATTAAATTATAATTGCCATATTTGCTTACTGAGCCCAACTGTTATTATTGTTTCAAAACTAAAAGGGTCTTAAAACAATATCGCAACTAAAATAGGAACTCCGTAGTGAATAAACCTGAAATTTTTAATGGACATCGTTATCATTATTCTAAATGGATTAGGTATGACTGAGATCATTTAGAAGGTAAATAGATATGCTAATTTTAATTATTACATTTAGGATCCAATAATATTGTTGATTTCTGTTCCTGCACTACACTTTTATCTCTGATGGCGCTGTCATCGATAAAAAGAATAGGTATCTTATCTTATCTTCTTACATATAATAAGAATGTAAGTGAGCCGTGTCTGTACATTGCTTATATTTACAAAAAAACTAATTTGGGGGACTCAGAATCGGTAACACAATCCATTTATATTATTTTTGGAACTTTTGTCTGTCTGTTTGTCTGTCGGTTTGTCTGTCGGTTTGTCTGTATGTTTGACCGCGCATCAAATGATAACTACTGAAGAGATTTGGAGGAAGTGGGCAGGAATTCATAGCCCGTTTCTTGGATTAACATTTAGGCTATTTTAAATTCAAATCGGTTCTCTCTATCAAAAGTTATTAACATTTTAATTATTGAAAACGTTGACTTTTAAAAATAACCATTGAAGTCAATTTCTTTTTCAAGTATTTCTGTACTAGACTAGCACGGATCAAAAATTATAACAGAATTAAGTAATAAAATTAAAAAATACACTTATACGGACTAAATAAGATAAAACAAGAAAATAAAGCAGATCAGTCAGAAACCATTATTGTGACCAGGAATTGATTATTAGTACAGTTATTCCAACTCTACTTACACAGGGAATCACGGGGCATACATAGGATTTATCCAGCGAGCGCAAGCCGGTGTAAAAACTTAATATTTGAGTAGGTTATAGAAGTAAACAAAGAATGACAACTTATTTTCTAGCGGACTAACACGACATCGTTATTACCTCAATGAAATTTGATTCGATAACAGGTGTAATTTTGAGTTGACAATTTTGACAATTATTGTTTTCTTCTTTAAAGCATCCAGCCATATAGTAACTTATTTTATAATTTGAAACCTCCATAGTGTAGATACAGTGCGCACACTTTATTTGAGAAAGTAACTAAAGAGTTTCCATTTATTCAAATAATATACCCTAACCGTCTTATTACAAAACATTGCTTAAATCTGGTTTTAAACCAGGACTAATAGATCTTGGTTTGTTACAGTACTAAAGATAAAACGCGGTACAATAAGTGTGCTTATTACAAATCCAAGACTATCCGAGGATCAGTTAAACCGCAGTTCATCCATGGTTCAAATAAAATCCACAGATGATAAGCAATAAATTACAGTCTTTCATTCGTTCTTACTGACTTCATTGCAAGTGACGTTCTGTTTCTCTAGACATTTATATTGTCGTAACACTTGAAATGCTTTAATAATTATTTATCAATACAAAAATATATCATAAATAGTTCTTTCTGTATATTGTAATCTATTGAGCAAGCATAGCTTATACTTTTGACGTGACTTTATAATCAAGTTGTTATATTTTTCTACAACTCTGAGTGAAACGGAATTAAATGTCGCGCGATATCCATGACGACAAAAATATTTATGTTTGTTTAAAATATTTATTTACTAAATGGTCTTGTTATTTGTGCATACTTCTTTTTCTTTAATTCAGTATTTAAATTATTATGTGGTTAGGGAGACTGTTTGTGGTACGGTGTGTATTGATAAAAATAAAATAAATAAGTAAATAAATATTTTTTATTACATTATTTAAAGTATTTGTCAAAAGAATTCATACGATAACGACGTCTAACATATTGCTGACATTGGAAAACGAGCAGATTCTGGCTATAATAAAGTAGTTTCAAGGTTAGTCCAAAGATAAACTAGGGGTCTCAGTGGTTTAACTTTGGTACCAGAGATAGTCCTAGCTTTGGAGATAAACTGCGTTTTGTAATAGCGTTTTATTTAGTTCATAGTTTAATCATAGTACTAAAGCCGGTACTATAGATAGTCCATGTTTTGGAATAAGGCCGTAAGAATATAAACCACATATGTATGTATAAAAATAATAAAAAATGCAACGTGCGTTAATCTTAATTTACTGACGCCGAAACAGTTTTGAAATTAAGTAATTTATAGGTCAGAAATACGGTATTCAGAAGTCCATGGCGCTAAGTATATTACAAATATGGAAAATCAAATTTTTCGAGGTGGTTAGTTGAAACTTGGAGAGGACAACGTCTCAGGTCAGCTAGTATTAAATATAAAAAGTACGATAGTCATTGATATGTTCCCAGTAGTATGTACTACAGTTCTTCGAGTAAAATGCGAGGCAAAGTTTAGCCATATGTAGGACTCATATAATTCACGCTGAATATGGCCTGGTGGTCATGGTCGTGCCGAATTACAAGACCTACATTTGCCCTATCGCACAGCCATGGTACTTTTATGGGCAGTTTTTCGTCGGTATTAATCCTTTTTTTTGTTGACGGGGTAGGAAATGCTTTATCCACCACTCTGGCGAGAGCGGTGGGGTGTGTCGGACTCCACTCTAAAAAGAGCGATCTACCGACTAAAACCAACCTCGGCATTTCGCTTCACCACTATGGTCCCGGAGCTACGGGAGCGCTGTAGCATTCGTCCGCAGAAGTCGGTATGAGTCCTATAATACCTACCCTGCCGCTTCCCAATTTATGATAAACAATATTTATTTCTGTAAATAGATCTTTTAAAGACACTTTTACAAGTCAATGTTTTACATTTTTTTTTATTTAACTAGATGGCGCCGGAATTTCCTAACTTACGAAGTACAGAATCTTTGTATTAGTAGACAAACTATGAGGATTTGTCTATCTGCTGATATTTCAGACATTAAACAACTATGAATACGAGCAGTGTAGATCTGTTTAAGGGAAATGAGCTTTTGAGGTACACCAGACTGAAATAGAATCGTCAATGCACTTACAGCTGTTCTTCAGTGTTGTCTGCACATGATCATTTGTTCATAGTGTCACGATGCTAAGGATATACACTTAGAGAGCAATAAGTATAATCGAGCTGATACCTCGTATAAGCAGCGCGTCTCCATCGAGATGAAATGGTGGTCGCAGGTGTAGTGGAGTGCCGCCGCGCAGCCAGCGCTTGGCTGGTGGTGGCGCGCCGCCCACCACGCAGCGCAGGGACAGCGAGCCGCCCGCCGCGCCCAGCGACACGCCGCCGAATGACGAGATGCGGGCCGGGGCTACATCACCATGTTCACGTTGATACAGAGCGGTCGAAAGAACTGTGCGCGCCTGAAGTTAGCCGTTCCGAAAAGTTGGGAAGGTCGGGAACTTAAATATGTTTTTTACCGAAAAATATCAAAATGAATAAGGATGCGAAACGTTTAACTGCAAAAATTCAGACTCGTAGCTGCAAGACTGGTACGCTGGAGGTCCTGGACTCGATTCTCAGGACGAGTGTTATTGAGATTTTGTATGAAATTCTAATTAGCAGCTCGTTTTCGGGTTCCGTTTTCAGTTTCTGACTTAAACATACCGGCGAATTATGATTGTACTAATTAATACTCCTATTCACGATACCCTTGGGGAATACCGGTGTAATATTTGATACTTTTGTTTATATTTATGACAATATCGCGGAATATTTTATTCTCGGAATTTCCCACGAAAACCTTTTTAACCCTACTTACGAATTATTACCTAAATAATGACAAGTAGCCTTAAACTATAAAGAAAGCTATCTAACTGTTCACTAGTTATATTGTAGCGCACTGGTTGTGTGTCACGGGATTGCTTATTACTTAGGTATTAGCTCGATGGACGATGGACGCAACAAATAGTCGCATTATTAAAACTAAACTTTCATGTAAGTAGTCTCTTTGTGCAGGTATCGTGGGTTTGTGGATGTTCAATGGGAAAACAGCTGAATTACTTACAGTGTAAGTATCAAAATAGTGCGCACTGTAAAAAGGTGCTAATGACAAGAAATAACAAGGGGAAATCAAACAAAGTAGGTAAGTATTTAAAACTGCTGCCCATAGCCTTTAGGAAAATATTATCTGGACCATTACGATAATTGATACTTGGAAAAAAATATTTGTACTAAAACATACTTTTACTTGCAAAGGGACAATGAAGCAGTAATGAATTTTCTAATATCCATCCAATTATTTTTATGTATCTACCGTAACATAAACATACTAAGTATCACACCTGTATTCTCCAAAGGGCGATATACAAAGCCGTACTATTGTACACCCACGGTTCGGTAGTATGTTTAGGGTAGTAGGTTTGACGACCCCTATTGCCAGAAACCGGGCACAAACGTCAACCTTCGAGCTGCTACTGAGAATTTCATTATAAAACCTAAAAACACTTTTCTTCGAATATCATCTAGCGTAGTAGTCTGCATAAACGACGTATGACTAGAATGACTTTATAACATTAAATTTAAAATATAAAAAAGCCCGCACCATCAAGTCATGCTGAAAAAATATGTTCTTGCAATAACATTGAACTAACATAAATTAACCTGTTATTGACAGGTCTGGTCTGTTATCCTGGTATCAGGATACCAGGTTCTAAATCGATCCGACCTGTGGAAGTTTCTCCGCATCCTTCATATACTAGAAAAGAGCTTAGGAATCTTTATGGCTGGCCAGATTTTCTTCAATCATAGCTAAGAGCACACTCGATCAAGTCACCTTTAAAACTAAGAAAACGGAATCAAAATCAGTTCATTCGTTTGGGAGCTACAATGGTGAACAGACAAACACAGACACACTTATAACAGCCCTCTCTATTGTTCAGGCGCTAAAAATATGTATTTACAATAGTAAATATAATTTTATTTATTGGTTAGAAGGCACTTACCTAGTGAACTGGTCTGGCACGCTACAGCTGGTGAAGGTGGACCTTCGCCTGCTGAGGTAGCAGCTCGGACCCAAGCCTCATAAGTCCGTCCTGGGCGAAGACCACGCATTGTCCGCATGCACTCTGTTGTTGTACCCTCGATTTCGGCACACGCGTTCACGCGGGTAACGTTGGGTTCTTGCGATCTAAGAAATTCTTATGTTTAGGGCATGTTTCACCGCCTTCTGATACATAAGTTCCCAGTAAATTATCTGACACAAAAATCCTGTACCTATTTTGAATGTATCTGGTAGATATTGCTTATCCGGAGGTAGTGAAACAAGCCCATAATTGTCTGCCCTCGAAATTAATTTTCTTTGAATTTTGTATTCCACAGTAATATAATATACATAATATAATGTAGTTGTTAAAACAGAGACTAGGTACTGTATAATTTCCTAGGATTATCCGATCAAAACATCAAAACACGAATTAGTTTGCAGAACAAACGAGCTGAAGTAAGTGGTTAGACATACTTCAATACAAGCAGTATTTATCATTGATTGCTGAATAACTGCTTATTCCTTTGCTAGGTAAGGTACTGTTCCTATTATTGATTAACTCTCGCTTGCAGCGGTTATACTACGTAATAGCTAATAACATGATGATACAGATTTTGATTATAATTAATCTCATCTCATTAAATTAAGAGGTTATACTATGATGAAGATGTATAGCGAGAGGGTTTATAGCTAGTTCATTTAATAAGAAGCTATAAAACATTTAAATATTCCATTTAAACATGGTTAAGGAAGTATCATTGACTGTTTATAAGTGGAGTAAATACTCAATCTAAATACCCATCAAATACCTATTTAATTACTTTCTCAAATCGAGAAAAGTTACATCACTGATAAATCTATTTAGGTGCTCCTATGCGTAATAATATGTTATATTTAGGATAGCATAATCTACGGTTTAAAAGGCATTATGTATAGGTATGACATGTCGTATTTTTTCACGTTGGTATTAGTTCAGGTTTTATATAAAAAGTTGGTTGTAGGATATAATCACTCTTTTAACGGATGCAAATTGCACTTTATTAAAATGGTGTGTAGGTTAATATTATATATACACACTATTAAAAATAAAAACATGACTTACCCGGAGAGATCTTTGACGTAGAGCGTATAATGCGTCAGTTTGCCGTTGGGTTCGGGTGGCGGTAGCCAGGAGGCCCTAAGCGAGCGCTCGCCTAGAGCTATCAGTTTCATGCCACCGGGAGCACTTGGCACTAGTGGTAACAATGCAATATTAATCCATGCCATTCATATCCATACTATATTATGAATGCGAAAGTAACTTTTTGTTTGTTATGTTGTCACACCTAAACCGGTGAACCAATTTTGATATAAATATACATTGGACCTTTGAGAAGGACGCAGACTACATTTTATAGGACAACTAGGTATATACCTTTGCTTTTCTTATAAAGGTTAAGGTCTATTTAATTATTCTTTAATTGAAATTAAATAGACCTTGATATCGATCACCCAAGTACTTCACCAATCGATCCGTAATCAATAATAAATCAAACAATCTTGTTATAAATGAAGAGAAATAACGAAATAATAATTTCTTGATTTCCTTTACAATCATTAAAGTTCACTAACCATCTTCATCAGTCCTGCACACTTGTGGGGCCGATAGGGGCCCGTCACCCGCGGCATTGTGCGCCCGAACTCGAATCTCGTACTCAGCGTACGGGGTGAGGCGAGGCACTGTCGCTTCCTCACCCTTTTATGGGAACATTGATAATTAGATTATAGTAGATTAGGGAGAAATCGACAGATTACTAACTAGTGTGCATTTGAGTGCTCTTTACTCCACCTACGGGGAAAACAAAATAAGTATAAATATATCTGAAAATATTTAGAGCTGCTTTTGTTGAACTTTCATTGCAAAAGTCTACCTAAGTAGTCATACTTAGTTTTTTTATTAAATATACCGCATACTTCGATTTTTCGGTCGTGAAGGTATTCATTTTGAAGAAGTGATGTAACCCTTAATTATATCATTACTTTTACGTAATTATATTTTGCAAGTCATGAAAAAATACAATCAACACTAATTCTACACACACTAAAGTTGAATTATTCAATTCCATAATTTAAACAAAATACATCAATCCCATAATTATGTCATTTATTTGATCGAAATTTAAATTCAAAATTTCTCAATCCGCATTCAGCATTAGATCTATATTTAAAACAAATCAAATCAGCTTATGTAATGGATTTTCATTTACTGTGCTACCTTTTACTCCGGTGCTAGAGTAATAGTGGGCCACTTTCCGAGTCGGTAAAGTAAAAATATTTTTAAGTAAATTTTGAAGAAAGAATACGATGCTAAGTTTATTAAATAGATATAATCAATCGATAAGTACTAATCCGGATCAGATATGAAAAAGCCATCATGAAAACCCAACGAACTTATTGAGAGAATTTCTTTGAATACAAAATTACAGGGCTCGATAAACAAGACGAGTATTTTATTATAATATAACAAATATAAGAATTATTATTACAATAATTATGTACCTATAACCCTGTTTATACTGATTTAATGTGCTGTTAAAATTAAATTTTACATTAGGAGCCGTTATTCTAGAATTAATTTAAACTAAGAAACTGAAACGGAACTGGAGAGTGGATACGGTATTAGCAGCGCCGTCTCTTAGTGATATCAAATAGACTAAGGCGGGTCTATATTTTAAAGCGACATACATGTCATGTAGTTTGTTACTGTGAGTTTTGAAAAAAGAACGTACTGACCTGTATCCTCAGATACGCGTCTTGTGCAGGCAGCATAGGGTCAGCGTCGCGTCTTGTATACTGCAGTGTGTAGTGGGTTATAAGTCCTCCTCTAGTGTCCACGCTCGGCGGCCGCCATGTTACGCGGAGCGATGTGGAACCTCTAGATATGCATGCTACTCCTTCTGGACTGCCCGTTGGTGCTGTATATTTTTTAAATGTCATTCACTTTTTTAAATGTCTCTCTAGGAGGCTATAGTAGGTATTAGTCTCATAGAGCTACATTCTGTTAGCTTCGCTCGTTGGTACGCTTCACAATATCTATGAAATTGTAGAAGACACGAATTGAACATTTCTATTTTTTTAAGTAGACATTTGTCCATATCACTTGTGTAAACAATATGAAATATTCTAGTACTTAAATGGAAAAAAGTTAAATACAAACAATAAATAAAAGTATGTAGGTCATAGCAACATAAATGTAGGACTACAAAAATATTTTTACAATTCTCTTTTGACCTAACTTCAAGACTAATGAGGTTTCCTCAAAGATTAATTTCTCAAAGGTTCGTTGTAGGCAACTCATCTCCTGAATATCCTTTGTATTAATTAATATTATAGGTACCTACTTATGTACATACTCAAGAATATAGAATACATTTTCATCTCATCAACTCGGTGGCGAAGTAAGTCTTAAGAACAATCTTTTATGATTAATTATGCAAAAGGTTGCGAGTATGTGAGTTATAAGAGTATTAATTAGACCTTGGCACGAAGAACTTTTAATGGAAGAATTATAGTTCACTTTTGAAAATAAATAAACATTCAACATATTAATTAAATAAAAAATGTATTTTAAATAACAGCATCTAGTTTACTTAGCCTATTCGGAAACGAGGCAGATGAAGAGCGAGCAAGATCCACTTTCGTATATATGAAAAAGTCCACTTCACCGTAATCATTTCTGATCGATTGCAACAGATGGACCAACGGACAGACGGACAATTGAAACAATATTTCTTTTAACCTCCCAGATAAATTATACCCTAAAAAAGAATTGAATTTCTATTTTTGATGAAGAAATAAAAGTGAAACAAATGCAGAATACAAAAGTGCCATCAATTTGTAGTGAATCGTTTGACCTAGATCGAGAAGGCCACAGTCCAATTAAGCCATTTTGCATTTTGATGGGAAAATTTACGATCGTCGCTTCACGTCGATAGCGGAGCTCAGTTATTTACTAGTACGACAAGACTTGGCTTTTCGAAGTTTAAACTCCGATACATTCCTGTGGCTGACTGCTTAAAGCGTTAAAGAAATCGATCTTTTTGCATTTGGAAAGTTTAAGATTTTGACGCTTACAAGGAGAGTATCGGAACCACTGTTGGAAACTTTGGTATTGTTAGGTTTCGTGATGGTATCGATATTATTTAAGAATTAAAATCAACTAACTTAACAATAATCTTGTTGTGCACTTTTCTCGCCTTAACTGAGGGGTTAAAACATTATTCCTTGTACCTATTGGTATACAAATATTCGCATATTTTAATGATCTTTTCATCGCTCAAAAATAATAAGTATCTTTTAGGGTTTTTGAATTGTTTCAGAACTTACTCTAGCTAATAATATGATACACTGAGTTTTGTTATCACCATGAATCGAGATAAAAAAATGTTCGCGCTCTCGTGATCCTACGCATCACATGGCATTTAGCCATCATAACATCAGTAACGGAGTGCGATTTGCTTGCGATGCAATGCATGGAAATGTATCGTGAATGTTTGAGATTTGTGAAAAGATGAACGATAGAGTAAGAGAGAGAAGTACCTATACCTACTTACTACTTGTTATTACTGTATTTTATATTATTTTTTTACTTTAACAATTTTACTCAAACAATATAACGCATTGGTTCGGCTATAATGTTATTATGTACGTATGTATTATATATGAATAAATAAATTTTAAAAAAATATTGTCTGATATTCCCCCTCGCTCCGTCCGCGTCTGCGGTCAGTTTTTGACTGGTTATTTTTTTACTATTATACCAAAAGAAGAAGATGAAAAGCTACTTACGCGATTCAAGCGTATGTCGATAATGCGGCGGTGAGAGTGGTCCGGTCCCTGCCGCGTTATACGCTCTCACAGTGACTCCGTATCTGGTCGCCGCCTTCAGTCCCCTCAGAGTAGTACTGGTCGCGTCTGCACTGGCCCCACTCTCGGACCCGGGACTGTCACTCAGAGTACCTTTGCCCTCCTCAGATACCTCCCACCAACGGATTGTGTACCCGAGCAAAGTCCCGTGCCATGTCTCTCTTGGAGGCGTCTGCAAATAATTTGTAATCTTTATTGTGTGCCTTGAATAATTTTAGGTAGCCGATTAGGTAATTGTTATTACGGTACCTTGAAATTTTTGAAGCTTAATAATTATAGGTTAAATTTTGTAAGTAAACTAACTAATTTGTGTAATAAGAAACATTTAAATGTAATAATTATGTTTAAGTACAAAGTTCCGGCCTTCCGCTAATGACTAAGAAGTTTTTAATTAAAAGACGGTTATAGAAATCTTACACTTCAAACTGCATAATTCTCAGCAACTATTTCAAAACAAAGTTGTTAATGGTAATAGGCTCGCCTCCTATTACATAGGACCCAAACATACCGGCGAACTGTAATATACATTAGTACCTAAATCTCTGCCTAATTCTTCAATGAAAAAAACTTCAATTTATTTATAAAAACTTACCTGCCAAGTGATGTGAAGTTCTCTTGCCCTAAGTGCCCGCACGGTGATATCACGAGGTGCACCTCCGGGCGCTTCGAAAAAAAAACTACCGTAAGAATTACACCCACAAAAAGAACCACATCGACTTCTTTCGTCAAAAAATTATAAACTTTATTTACTATCAAAATAGAGATCAGAATCACTTGAAATACTTTTTTTATCCTGTGAACAAAGGAGCATATTCTCATACATCCACAAGCGTTTACGAAGTTTCCTGCGGAAATTGCACAGCCCTGTTTTTTAATGGGCGGGAAAGGCTCAAGTTGCACTCACTTCGCTCCGACCTTCAGGAATATATTAATAATATTATCAACACACTGACGGAGGTCGTCAAGCTAGTTTGTAGCTAGAGCTGCGTTTGATCAGTTCCTAGGCTAAAATAATAAATACGAAAGTAACTCTTTCTGTTACGCTTTCACGCCTCTGAACAAACTTCGACGAATAGAGATGGATTGATTTGTATCTTAGTAATTGAAACAAAGGGCTCATTTAAAAAAGGTAATGATGATTTTGCTCATTCTACTTTTTTAAATATTATTTAAAGGCAAAGCATTTCGATTTAGATGAGGTCTATACGAGTACTTTTAGCCTTAGTGAACTGCAACAAACTGGATTCAAGTACGATAAAAAAAATTAAGTACACACGGCTACACGTTAAGCTCT
Source organism: Acronicta leporina (assembly GCA_947256265.1). Classification (NCBI taxonomy): domain Eukaryota; kingdom Metazoa; phylum Arthropoda; class Insecta; order Lepidoptera; family Noctuidae; genus Acronicta; species Acronicta leporina. The sequence goes on from OX366521.1 coordinate 10,916,489, forward strand.
AGATAACCATTATAAGATATTTTTTTATAAGATATTTTAATCTTACTAGCAATGTTGGTTGCACATTACTAATATTCTTGTTAACCTCTAATGATAAGCTAGTAGTATGTGTATGTAGTATGTATGCAATGGGTGGGTTTCGAACCGGCAACATGATCACAAGTCCTGCGCCCTGGCCATTAGGCTACCGCCGTGTGTTCTCACATGGCAGTAGAGCTAGTACAGTGATAAGTCAGCTTAAACTGGATGTTTATAACTTGATGTGTAGCCACATGCAGTCCCATAAATACATAATATATATAGGTACATTACCTTCCTCCCTGGTAGTGAAATGCAGAGGCGTAGTGTAAGGCGAGGCGCCCACGTCGTTGAAGGCGGCCATGCGCAGCGCGTATCGTGTATCGGGAGAGAGACCCGCCATAGAAGCACCCGCGCGACCTGGCCCCTCCGAACTACGGACAATATTTTATAGAATACTAGCTATCCCCGGCATGCATTGAAATGCCTCTTTTATGCCATAGGTACAAAAATTCGCCTAAGTTTCATCCTACTCGGATGAACAGTATGGTAGCGCATAAAATACGAAGAAAGAAGCATTGATTGTTATTATGTGTGTTTTAAAATTACATAATTAGACTAGTCGACTTTCCACAGCGTTACGTCATGATTGAAAATGTTAGGTACATGATATATTTTGTGGTCAATCGTAGCGTTTGAACATATAATAGCTGAAGAAAAAAGCTATATTTTGCCAACTTTGACGATTCATAAGGCCCTCCGAATAGGTTTTGAGCACTGGTCATTTCGCATCTGCTTTTTTAATCGTTGAAATTAAGTCAGCTTAAAGATTGCGCCGAAATTAAATAACTATGGCGACATTATTAAAATTTCATGACGTATTTTGATTTCAAATGAAGCCTAATAGTTTATTATTTATTTAATTTTATTCAAAAATTAAATAAATAATAAACTATTAGGCTTTATGTGAATCGTCACATAAAATAATTTTAGATATATGTATACTATTTTTTTGTGTAAGAGAAGTAAGATCTTTTAACTGAATCATTGTAAATTAATACTTATCTAGGTACTTTCTATGCATAATTAAATTTAGAACATAATGTTAACAAAATTATAATGAGCGGTGGTAAAATCACGTAATTGGGAGGCGAAAATACCGGTTCTTTTTTACCATAGAACAAAGACAAAACCCTCGTATCCGTCAAATTCACACTTGTTCGTTATTCTAATAAATTTAATTAACAGCTTTATGAGCCTGACCTTTACAGAAACACCTCGGGTTATCATATTTCATTTTTAATCCCAAATCTAATATACGGTTAATATTTATTTTTGTACTGCTATAATATACTGTCATTGCCTCTTTAATTATTGTCGAAACTAAAACATCGTAGTTTTCGGCTATGTAAACATTGTTTTAAATACGAGTATGTAGGTAGGTACCTATTTTAACTTTGCAACATTTTCAGCAACATTAATTGGTTTGGCTTGATTTTTTCCTGAGTTTCCATCCAAGTTATACAAAGCATAATAAAATCAGTGCTCCCTGTTGGCCTAAAAGCTATTAAACTTGTAAATCTAAAACAACCGTTACACCGTAGTCTGAACTTATTTTAATTAAACTTGATTTTTTTCTTGATTCAAATCTACTTTCTTTGAAATACTCTGGGAGAGGATGTTAAACTTCTGGGAAACAGTATTAAGGCATCTTTTATTGTTGTTAATCTTTGAACTACTTTGAAAAAACAATATTTTTTTTTAAGTAATAAAAGCATAATGTACGCATTTCTTTTATTCGCCAGATGCCAATCCAAATGGAGCTATCAATCAACTCTAGTTACGAGTATATGTATCTCAGTAATTAACCAAGTCTACAAAGTTCAAGACTTAGTTCCAAACTAAGGTATATATCCAGTGGTAATAAAGTTACCCTTACACATCGCACTGTCTATAGACAATTGGCGTCTAGTGGCTTCACCATTTGTAGATATCGCTATACAGTCTAACGACTTTGAAACTGAAACATCGAAATTAATTGAGAGGGTGCTTTAATATTAATAAGGTTTTCACGTGGGAGAGCCATGCTTCGGCACGAATGGGCTAGCTCGACCGAAGTGATAACACGGCCTCACAGAAAACTGGCGTGAAACAACGCTTGCGTCGTGTTTCGCCGAGTGAGTGAGGTTACCGTAGGCCCAAACTCTCTTAAAAGCGGTCAACGCACTTGTGACTCCTCTGGTGTTGCGAGTGTCCATGGGCGGCGGTTATCGCTTACCATCAGGTGATACGTCTGCTCGTTTGCTCACCTATCCCATAAAAAAAGTGTACTTACGCGACATGTAGTAGATCTGAGTTAGCCAATGTGAGGTTGAGGACGTCTGGTGTGTCCCAGTTGTCGAGAACGGCGGGCAGCGGCGCGTCCAGAGGGGCGTGCGACAAATCGCGCGTCAAGGCGCGGTACTGCAGCGAGTAATGCGAAACGAGTGCGCCTCGTGCGACGCGCCATGTGACACGAGCCTTACGCGACCATACTTCTGATACGCGAACCTCTTCTGGTACGCTTGGACGTTCTATATAGAAGAAAATTTAACGCCGTTGTAATGCCATATGTACAGATCTCCATAATTGTATACATGTTTAGTTGAGTAAAGGTTACTAAAGTGGAAAATAGGGTATTACACCTTTTTTTGAAAACTGTTTTAAATTAATCCTTAGATCGTAATGAACCAGTAGAATTTTTATTTCAGTTTTATAAAACCGAAAAATGCCTTAAAAACTATTTTTAATTTATGATTTTTTAATTTTCGCGCGGAAACGCTAGCCGCCGTGCTGCTTCGGCTCGTGACGTCACTTCGTTAGTAAACAATACAACTGCAAAAGACCAAGGAACGTCAAGTAACTATCGGAGTGACGACACGTCGGAACCCAATATGGCGGATGGCGTTTTAGACATATAAAAAACAGATTAAAAAAGACGATTTTTGAAATTGATATATAAAATTTACATTGCATTTTTATAAATAAATACTAACGTTGCTCTTTTATTTTTTTTTAAATCTATCAGAAACATTATTAGTATTTTTATATTTTTTCTTACATGGTGTAACATACCCTATTATAACCAAATACTCGTTTAAAGTTATAGAATCATTATGACTCGTAAGACATTTAGTATCTATAAATTTCACTAAATACAAATGAAAAACATAAAATTCTGTAAAATAACACATCAGTACATTAGTAAGCAGAGCTAGAACCAAACATTCTTTTAAACGTAGAGGATTTTCTAGTAATTAATTTTTGCATTGTCTATGAACTCCTAACTATAATATTGTTTTATTGCAATATAAAACTAAACAGGTTAGCTCTGCAAAATATTAGAAGTAGGTAACACAACGATATATTGTAGCTAATTTTAGTTAAAACTTACCTAATAAATCTACTTGTAAGCGTTTCTCGTAAGTAATTAAACTATCTTTATCGTTATTTTAGTAGTACTAACACTAACTATAGGTTGACTTTAAATACCAATGAAATCTCAGGTTACTGAGGTACCGTAACTCCCTTAGCAACCAGTGGGACGTATTATAATTAAGAAAATTATAATATATAAAATGTACCCACCAATATATTTCAGTAGGTACACACTTTCCGCCCGGAAAACAAAAATTTTAAGCCCGCTATATTTTATTAACGTTATGTATAACCATAACCGAAACGTAACATGTCATAAATTACACGTTGGTAAGGGTAGAGGCGAACCATACAAGATAAAGCCAGAAGACTCATTCTACACAACAATGACGGTATTCATTGTACTAGTGTTCAATGTACTAGTACTTAAATACTTATGATACGGTAAAATTCCGTATACCTTTATTTAAACAGGTTAGGTATACGGAATTTTGTGATGTAAGTACATAATAATGAACAATAAACTGTTTTTTTTTTGTATTTTGCCTGCCCGCTGTATAAACTGATGACAAGGGTAGTAGGAGGTACTGATCACAGTTCCATCCAACATATAACCTACCAAGAAATGCTGTACAAACTATATAGGTACACATTTTTTCTCTGCAATAATAAACTTAATTGGAACGAAAGCTGTGCAAGGCTTTTTGGGATGAAGGTTTGATTTCTAGGTATTATATAAAAAGTATCTTTAGATAAAGTATGCAATATAATGTTTGCAAAATAGTAGACAAAATAAAGTTGTTATGGTGATGAGGAGGGATGAAACGCATGTGATTAAAAGAGTGATGAATATGAATGTGCAGGGACAGAGAGGTAGAGGAAGACCAAAGAAAAGATGGATGGATTGTGTTAAGGCCGATACGATGGGAAGAGCCGTCATCTCACCATTCACTCCGACTGCGCCGACCCCAAATAGATTAGGACATGGGCAGAGAGAAGATGTATGCAAAATATCGATTGGTCCTTCTGTACATCCGTATAGTGTGAGATGTAACAGTAGGTCCACGTATTCAGTATTATCGCGGGCACACATTACGCTTTATGGCCCTCGACGCGAGTGCATGACGACCGCTGGACGAAACAATGGTACCGTTGGAACAACTACCCACCAACTACATACGTAATGTACCTACGAACACTATTATTAAATTATTGTGTAAAATTATGTAATATTGTAAAATTCCACTGTGTCCGAGTAAATACTAGGTTGAGGTTATGCAAGCCGACAGGGGGAAATGGGACACATTTGGGGAGGTCTACATCCAGCACGTAGCTGTTATAGGCAGATAATGATAAAGGCTTAACGATAAATAAAAAAGTAAAATAAAAACAAGTTGCGTTAAAGTCTGTTCTGGTTAGATAAGCACTTGGTATAGTTAAGCTAATGGTGGATTTTTTATTTAAGATTTACATTAGGAAAAAATATTAAGACAATTAAAATTGGCAAAGTTTTCGTGTGCTTTTGCTTTATTAAACGTTGCCCCCACACTAGAAGTTTCTCCTGTATCGTGTATGCTTTTACAAATTCTCACAAACACTACAACACAACACGTGACGCAGAAGCCAATCACTCAGCCGGTACGCCAAACGTACCAATTTTCAAAACTAGATTCCCAAAACCTAGGTTATATTATTTTATCGATGACATGAACGGGTTTTAAACATGAAAGGTGTTAGTCATATTTAGGTTACAAAAACTTAAATCTTACCTTTGACAAACAGCCGGTAGACCAACTCGTCGCTACCGTACAAGTTTCTTGCTAGGCATCGGTATTCGCCGGCGTGCTCGGGGCCCGCGTGGGGTATCGTCACTTCTGACGTCATAGCCCCACTACTCGTCTCTCGGTTTTCAACTCCGCCAGAACCGCTATCAAAATTAAATAGGATTAGCGTTCGAATTAGGTATCTGAAGTAGTGACCGCCGAATCACACGATGCCTAAGGCGATATACACCTAACCTATAATTTATAGTTCAGCTATTTCTTTTTTTAACATTGTAGGATATTTCCTGTATTTTTTTTCTTTTATAAGCATCTCAAGTGTCTGAAACCAGTAAGGTTCCTGGTTTCAGACTACCCGTTACCAGGGATGCTGTAAAGGGGAGATTAAATAATATCCGTACACCGTGATAAAATGCGTAAAAAGAAGTCTTATTTCAACGTCAGGGGGCTAAATGGTCAGTTTTAATGAATCAAATGGTGATAATCAAAAAGGGATACAACGCGCTATGTGCTATACGTTTCCATTAAAAGTTGACCTCTAAGGCTGGTTCCCAATACCAAAACCGTCGATAGATTTACTTACTTAGAGATTTTGAAATTACTTGTATGGTACTTATGTCAAAAATCCTATCTCTAGTAAGCAAATCCACTGACGAATTAATTATTGGGACCGGCGCCCATATAACATAAGTGAACAAAAAGCCTCTAGGTACAATGCGAAGTTACCTTATTGACATAGTACATATAATAATATACTGCCTCATTAGCCAAGTGGTCCTGAGCGCGACTGCTAAGCTAGACTAGACCACTAGAGGTCCTGGGTTCGATTCCCAGGTCGAGCAAAGTGTTATTGGGTTTTTCTATGAAATTCCCAGTAGCAGCTCGGAGTTAGGAATTTGTGCCCGGTTAATGGCAATAGGCTCGCCTTCTATTACCTGGGACCTAAACATACCGGCGAACTGTGGGTGTACATTAGTACGCCTCTGCCTAACCCTTCGGGGAATACAGGCGTGATGGTATGTTAATAATATAATAATATAATCTATATATACTAATATATAAAGCTGAAGAGTTTGTTTGTTTGTTTGTTTACTTGAACGCGCTAATCTCAGGAACTACTGGTCCGATTTGAAAAAATCTTTCAGTTTTAGATAGCCCATTTATTGAGGAAGGCTATAGGCTATATATCATCACGCTGCGCGGACGAAGTCGCGGGCAGAAGCTAATTTAGTGGTTAAAATAGCCAGTTTTGATACAACACAACGTGCCATAATATATCGTATATAATGCCCCAAGGAGACTAAAATCGATTATTAAATATAGGCCACACAAATATTGTACCTTTCGGGAATCGAACTCATAGAAAAGAAGCCTATCGCTTACGCGTACACCAATTATGACGGCAATGTTTAGTACAGTAACAAATATTTTTACAAAAATCTTTTGCGGATAAACGCTTGGATAATAAGTATACAGTCAATATTAAACAAGAAACTGGTTTAAATAAATTAATAGCAGAACATGATATCAGCGTTCGAAATCAAAACCGGAAATTAAATTGTCAAGTCTTCACGCGAAATGATAAAGCTATGAAATTTACCAAAACTTTAACAAAAAAATAATAATTCTTGATTGAAAATATACAGTTGCAAATGTAACCTTTGTCGCTGTACATTAAGAACTATCTGTTATACTTATGTATAACAATTGATGAGTTAGGGGTCGTAGCTAAGAAATAGCCACGCTGATCAATCGTTGTGCAAGATAAAAGCAATCAATGATTTGCTTCGTCCAAACTTCGTCTAGACTTGGTCACTCGCTACTAGAGATGGATGGCAACCTATCTTTTCTCTTCTTCATCTTTTTTCTGTTGTCACACAAACACGTCATAGTCGATAAACAAAAAACCCTGACAAGTAGTCTATCCAATAGATATCGGTATATCCGAAAATTGGATTTTGGAGATCTGTTGGCTGCGTGTAAAATACTGATATTTAGAAAACTGGTATTTGACTGATCAGACTGCAAACCGACACCGAGATAGTTGGTAAAAGACTACGATGATCATAAATATTGACCGCCCATATATTATATAGCTACTGCCCGCGACTTCGTCCGCGTAGCGTGATGATATATAGCCTATAGCCTTCCTCAATAAATGGGTTATCTAACATAGAAAGAATTTTTCAAATCGGACCAGTAGTAGTAACGTAACCAGTAGTTCCTGAGATTAGAGCGTTCAAGTAAACAAACAAACTCTTCAGCTTTATACAGGAATATATTTTAAGCAGTGCGCAAAAAAATTTTGTTAGTTCAGTATCAGTAATAGAACACATTCCCATTATTAGTTCAAAACTTTTTTTAAAATTTTTATCCGGCTTGAAATCAGCAAAATATGGACACATAATATCTATTCGCAATAATAACAATATGCACGTGTGCCAGCTGACTCACGCGCCGGTGTACAGCTGATGTAGGTAGTAAGGCGCGCGCGCTTTGCCGCGCGCTAGCGAGTAACCATAAAATCAGTTTCAAAGTAAACATCTTTCGTTAACGATAACTTCGATAATTTGTACTAAGACATATCAAAATAACAAATTGGTATTTAATAAAAGTCGTTTAAGTTTCAATTGTCAAAGTTTGCGCACTGAATAAAAATTATTCCGGTATATTAAGTATAGAGTATAGATTTGAGCATAAAATGTGAAGAAGAGCTCTTACCTATTTTTGCGCTCAAGAATACCACCTGGAAATAGGTAGCGCGATAATTAATATTGGACGTGAGTAATATCACGTCGGTGAAGAAAAACACCGTGAAAAATCTGTATGACAACCTGTGTTACGTCAACGTAGTAGATTAAAGCACAATCCCTCTCATTGTAATAGGAAACTGGCTCCCAGCACATAGATCATCTGTCGCTATGCTATCGCTAAACATGTACAAAATAAACATTGTAGGGTAGAAACTCACTGTAATGATAGAGGCCTGGAATCGTGCGTCCAGTGCACGTGGATCTCTGGTTCTCCTCTTACGGTGCACGAAAGTCTTGCAGTGGTTCCTCTCACTACCCACCGAGTCTCACCACTACCACTTCGGCTCAGTCTTGGAGGTTCTGTTATAAGATACAACTTGCCTTAGATAATAATTTATCAACAAATAAACCACCGTAGAAGCTGTTTACTCTATTATTTTTATATATGAAAATAATTTTAGACAAAATCGATGTAAGTAATATGGGTAGTTTGACAGTTTTATGAACAAAGCTAAAGGACAACTAAAAATACTAGTTATAAATGTTACCCGCGTTTTGCGTAGAAACACTACATGAACTCCGCCGGCATTCGAAATTCGAGGTTTGAATTTCGAATTTGTTTCAGTCAAAATACTTATCTCTAATGTCACTATAAAAGGAGTGATGCAAGTATGTACAGTCTATCCCAGTTAACTTGTCTTTTTTGGTAAACAAATATGGCGTCCTAGTAACCAGAGATAACTGATAGTGGTTAGATAATGTTGGGAAATCATGAATGAAGGACTGAACTAAATACTCTTAGCCAAGACTATTGAAGAATTATTCTCACCTTGACGAGTACTGATTAGTTTTTTAATTTTAAATATGAAGTGAGTTATTTTAGTGAAGGAAAAATTCGACTCGCAGGCAGGATTCGAACCTGCGTCTTCTGGTTTGATACAGAAGACGCAGGTTCGAATCCTGCCTGCGAGTCGAATTTTTCCTTCACTAAAATAAGTTTATAATCTTAGCATGAAAAATGCAAAAAAAATCACAAAAAGATATGAAGTGAGTGTTTGAAGTGAATATGAAGAAATAAAACGACAACTGCAAAACATTAATTTATTAGTAGTTCCTCTGAAATACACGAGTCAGAATCTGATGGCTCTAAAGAGTCATCAGATTCCGACACATGTATTATGAACCTCTGGTTCGGTTCATCTGATGCAGTATCATTGTACCCGATAGAGTAAACCCACCCCCACCAGGTGCCCGACAAGGCAGTCCACAAGGACTTTCGATTAGCTAGCCCACCTCGACGAGCAGCACTAGGATCGGAATGCCTACGGAGAATCTGCAGGGCGTCCCGGCTTCGCAGAGGATCTGCTTCCCCGTTTTCCATCGGAGTGGAATTGGCCCCTCGTGCGCTAAGGAACTCCCTCAATCGAGGCCCGAGAGCTGCCAAGGCCGGGACCCACTCTTTGCCATGAAAGCCGTCGGGTCCTGGAGCAGTATTTCTGGCCTTGAGACTTCAACCACCACTCATTTCTACGCCGTTCACCTCGGGAACAACGTCGTCACTGTGTTCCGCATCGGAATGTCTGCCCCTTCTTGACAAAATTCCTAGCTACAACTATTATTGTTCGTAATTCTAATTCTTGTTAATTCCATCTGTAATATTTTATATTTTGATGTCAGCACAGGGTTCATGATTAAAAACGTAGTATGTTAAATAGCAAAAAAAATGCTATGGATAATATTGTACAATAACAATATTATTTTTGTGAAGATAAGGACTTTTTGGATTTTTTGCTCATTCACTTAAACAAAATCATTCATTATTTTGTCACATCCCCTAAAATTCGTAGATAATCTAGAGTTTTGAAATGTCAAATTGTCATGATTATTTTATTCTGTGAAAATGTAATTACATAAAATTTAGTTTTTATTAAAAATAATAGCCTTTATAGTGATTTCGAAGCAGTTTTTGGTGTAATTTAGAGTGTATGTGTATAGTGTAAGTGTTAATAAAATCGTTTCCTACATCAAGTGCGTGATTAAAGAAAAACTTGTGATTTTCGCATTGGGCAGGGTTTGTTTACCAAAAAAGACAAGTCCAAAAATATTCCTAGAAAATTCCTAGAAAATTCCTATAAAAATAGTCCTGTATATTTGAAATTCGAGGATATAAATAAGAATTGATTATGTTCAAAACTTACCTCTAACATCGAGATAGAAAGAGTGATGCAGGAATGAGTGCTGAACGCGCGCAGTGCATCGGTACCAGCCCTCGTGTTCAGGAGTGGCAGCTCGGAGCCACACGGTGCCATCTATTAGCACGGACCCACCACTGGTATCAGTTGCCTCCGACTGACCCCATAAAACATGACGCCAGTTGTCACCGTCTGTACACACCGTCTGTTTGTATTATTTATATTACGTATTTAGGAGGTATCTAATTTTTTTTATCCTTCATTATTAGGGTATATTATCATTGCTAAAAATGCACATGGCTTATTCAAATTATGAGCTTAAATTAGATAAACACAATATTAAATTTATTTTTAATTATTTATTTTATTTTTCATACCTAACCACGGCAGCCTTTTTTTTTACCACTAACCAGGCACCGATCAAACGGCAATAATGGCTAGGCCGTCAGACTTGCGATCATATAGTTTCCGGTTCGAAACCCACCCATTGCGCTACCGACGTGAACTAACTCGTAACACAAGCCTTTAGCTTAGCATTTAGGTTAGCAGGAATATTTGTAACAAGCGTCCCACAATAATAGTAACCTTTTTTTTAAACAAAAAAACATCTCTTCGAGCTGCTATAAAAAAAAACCTATAAAAACCGAATAACACTGCTCTCGACCTGAGAATCGAACCTCTATCGTAGCAGCCACGCTTAAAACCACTAGGCTATTGAGGCAGTCTCATTAATTATTATAATGCAATATACCATGTCACAATAAATAACTATAATTAATAATATTTATTTGTATAATGGAAACTTATGTATCGTTATAAGATTCGATACCTAAATCGTATCCCATCTTTCACTAAAATAAATATTTAAATATGGTAGGTATATTATAGCAGTTTCCAAATAGGATTCAAAATGTTGGTGCTATCTGTGATCCTGCATTTATATCAAATCCGCATCAGACAGAGGTTTCCATAAATCAAATTGTATGAAGCGAAATCCGATTTGAATCGAGTCGATGAATTCCTAGTCTTGCCTGACCGCATAATACTGGTCTCTAATCGGATATGGTGAAAAGTACTTTAAAAGTGTTTTATCTTTGTCCATATTTTACAATTTCTTTTTGGATTTAATCTAAACACCGTATAACAGACAAACCCGCAAATCAATACAAAGGCTTAACAAAATATACAGGGTGCTGATTTAATGGCATGCACCCGTCAAACTAGTGAAGAAACATTGCTAGTTCAGTTTAGAGTTAGAGAGTCATGTGTTTAGGTAACATAACATAATCATCCCATTATATGTCCCACTGCTGGGCACGGAATATAGCCTAATTCCTCTCACAATGAGAGGAATTAGGCTATAGTCCACTACACTACCCTAATGCGGGTTGCCAGACTTCAAACGCCATCGAGAAAATCTCTCAGGCGTGCAGATTTCCGCACGATGTTTTCCTTCGCCGTTTAAGCGCGTGATACTTAACTACGCACATAACTTCGAAAGTGTGTGTTTTACAAAAATTACCAGTGGGTGATTATATATTTATATTTAACTAGCTTCTGCCCGCGACTTCGTCCGCGTAGCGTGATGATATATAGCTTATAGCCTTCTTCAATAAATAGGTAATCTAACAGTGAAAGAAATTTTCAAATCGGACCAGTAGTAGTCCTGATATTAGCGCGTTCAAGCAAACAAAGAAACTCTTCAGCTTTATATATTAGTATAGTTCAGTTATATACCTACTGTAGTTTTAGAGACTCACCAGTGGAGTATTCCCATGATATCCTAGGCGTAGGTTGTCCTTTAGCAGAGCAAGGCAGTAGCAGTGCCGCCCCTGCCGACACCGACGTGTTCTGCGCTCGCCACACCCACGTCGGGGACTCTGTAGGGAAGCACTGCTTTATATGTTACGCTGGCTCGCTTAACAGTAGGTATAGAACTAAAAAAGTATATATAGGTAAATATAAAACTTGGGAAAAATAAATGCGATTTCAATCAGTAAATGTTTTTAGCTAAATGATATAACTGAAAATTATGATGTTATGGCCTGAAGCGGTTTGAATAAACCTAGTTCTTATAATGTTCATTGAGACAATATACCATGCACCGTTAATTTTAATGTTTTAGCTATAAACACAATAATAATAATATAGGTACTGTTAATTCGTAATATTGATAAAATGTACACCTCTTTTGTAAAAAGAATTCACAATATTTTGATCAGCCTTTATTAAAACTATTTAAAACATTTTCCCTTGTATAAATATAAATATGTGTACTCAGTTTATAAAAGTTTATTAATATATTTTTTTATATGGGATTTTCTTGGAAGGTAACATAATATGGCCATCACACATATAATGCCTCTAGTGAAAATTAAAGCCATGACACTGCACCACACTATCGAGACAACTTAAATGTTACGCCAAACGCCTAGTCTGGCGTATTTCTAACTGTGCTTGAATAATTTCACGACCGATGTAATAATTTCGCTGAAGAGCACACATATCCTTCAGATAGACAGTACGGAGTAAACTTAGAGGGGAAACAATGAATATGTACCTACCTTTGACGATCAATGAAGCGCTATGGCTAACTGCTCCAAAGTCGTTAGAAGCTCTGCAAGTGTACTCGCCGGTGTGAGCCGACGTTAAGTCTTGTATGATCAGGAGAGAAAAGAAGTCCATGTTTTTCTGTTCCACCTGACAACAATTCAATATAATAATTCAATTAGGTACTAATTGATTTATTATCTATCAACTAAATCACAATTCTCATTTTCGCCGGCGTTCTTTATACTTACAATTTGTCGGTATGGACTTAGGAAAAAAGGAAGGCTCATATGTAAAGCGCGAGCCTATTGCCATATCCCAACTCTGATATTCTGCTAATTAGGTTATAAGTAGTTCATATTATTTTCTTCTCTGTATTCAGGTGTCCTTTACGAATAAATCAATTTTTATTCTTTCTGTCGAGAAATTCAGCCCTTTGAGCATGATCATTAAATCGTGACTGATCGTAAAAAATCGAAACCCTTTTTTTATATGTTAAAATTTTAATACAGCCTCAGACATACCTTTATAATCATAATATATTGTTCCTATTCTCAACGGCGGCGGGAAGATTTTTATCATACTTATAGAATTTTAGAAAAAGTAATCGTATTATAAAAATATTATGTCTACTCACTTTAAGCATACTAGGAATAGGTAAATTGTCCTTATGCCAAGAGAACTGTATAGGTTTGTCTCCAGACACCAAGCTGCATGTGGCTTGCGTGCTGCCTCCCACTTCTAGCTCTTCCGGAAATTGGAACGCCACAATTTTGGGTGGCTCTGTTGACAAATATCTAAATATTTAATTGTTGTCAGAGAATTGGTAGCTAGAGAGAGAGATAGACAGGTAGACCTTACTATGAACATCCAATCGTACAGTCCTTCGGGCAAGCTCCCCGCTCTCTGCCCTCACTTCGCAAGTATAAGTTCCTGCTGCGGTACTTCTTACTGAGTTCAGTCTTAAAACTCCTCGATCATCACTTGATTCCATTATACTTTCAACTATAGAACCGTCCTCTCGCTTCCATACTACTTCTCTGAAATATCGGGAATTATCTCTTACCGTGAATTTTACATCCAACTTATCAAGTAACCTAGACGACAGGCGTTGTAGATTAAATGAAAAATGTATAAAAGGATGATGATGTGAATAGAAGATAATAGAAGGGAAAAAAGATTTAAAATGAAATTCATACATAGCAAAGCAATTAATCATTTGAATTTGTTTACTTACTTTATGGGATATCCCGAATAAGGGCAATGTATTATAACATCCGTTTCAGTCTTTACGTGTAATGGTGGTAAATATCTAATATTTGGTGGACCTGCAAATAATACTTATTATTTTTCTTCAACAAAAATATTTATAAAACTTGATAAAAATAGCCTATTGTACCATAAACGTTTAATCGTGCTTGATGCGCATGTGATCCTTGTGAATTAGTAGCATTACAACCATATCGGCCGCCTTCATCCGCAGTCCTGATTGTTACGCTTAAAGTAGACACAATTGTCCCTTCATCGCTTCCTGGTACTGCCTCTGCTCTTGTATTAACGCTATACCTGGAAATATTGTGAATAGATAGAAGATCCCCTACAAAAAATAACAGCATAAAATATATGTGAAAAAAAACTTAATATTGGGTAGTCGATACCATCCCGATAAGTTTATTTATAGGAAACAATAATTGGGTGAAAATATAAAATAATATGTAAACCATTTTTTTTTGGTTTGTGAATAGCATAATTCGTAATATTAGATGAAATTAAACTGTAATTTTTTTCATAAATGTTGGTTATAACGTTATTGCGTATTTCCTTCGAATTATTTCAAGTGGTTTCAATTGATTTTTTATGTCAATTACTGTCTTCTATATTTTTGCAAAAAAATACTTACCTATTCAACCTACTGCTAACTTCAGACGCGAACCTTATTGTATGTTGTAATTGAATTTGGATAAATGAACACCAAATTTTATACAGAACTAATTGTTATCTTATTGTAGCTTAACATCTTTTTGTATTGTAGCTTATCGTCTTGAAGTCAGTCTTACTTGTCAGGTGCAGCTGGCAGAGGTCTGTCATCTAAAGTCCAGAGTATACGCGGCGAGGGCACACCTGTGGCCGCACATCTTATGACGATGCTCTGTCCGATCCTGGTGACCGCGCCGCTGAACGTGGACACCAGCCGTGGCGGCCTGTCTGAAACACAGTTTGAAGATAAACTATTGCACAACATGGATACTTTTAAAGAGTCACAATGAAAGAAAGAAAGAAAGAAAATAAATTTATTTACATAGACAGGACACACACACCATTATGTATTTATACAAAGAAGCCATACGCTAGCCAAGATTGAAATTTGGTTAGACAGAAAATCTATGAGCAAGGCAACACGAAATGTTAATATGCAATAGCACATTTTTTTAAACTACCGCCTAATTTTGATTTATATAAAAAGAAGGCAGAGACGGTACGTCAGATATAACTTTTGCCGCTCGTATATTGTGAGGCCAGATCCACACGTTGGCCCCAATGGCAGCACCAACGCTATTTGACCCACGTGTGGACCTGTAGGTAAATAGCGTTGGTGCCAACACTCATGTAGCTTGCTAACGAATTTTGATTGGTTCAAATCGCTTAGGGCCAACGCTGGTCGGCTCGTTTTGTCCAACATGTGGAGCCGGTGTGGGAGTAACATCGAGTCTCTATTCGATGATAGTGTATTATGGTTCTGAGCGTGAGTCCTAATACAACATAACATACTGGAAGGCCCACATGCACAAACATGTTTTTGTGTTTAAATGCAATTTAAACATATTTAAATAGTTTGGTGCAAGTGGGCCTAAATTGCTGTAAATTAAATCAAAAGTTACTCAACATTCTTATATCTAAATATACATACCCACCTACATACAATTTATGTATAGCTACTACCTATAATAGCGGGGAAACACCACGAAGATTTCAATAAATCTAGTATTTTTAAAAGCAATTTTACACTAGTAAGCGTAAGATGAAATTGTGCCCACGTAGCCGTCGTCGTCGATCGTGCAATGTAGCCCACGACAGCTTTCCAAGACATGACAATAAAAATTAAGTGCACATCAGCGACAGCCACTCGGCGTGAAACAACGTTGCATTGTGTTTCGCCGAATGAGTGAGGTTACCCTGAGGCCCAAACCCTATTAAAAGGCGGGCAACGCACTTGCGACTCCTCTGTTGTTGCGGGTGTCCATGGGCGGCGGTTATGGCTTACCATCAGGTGATCCGTCTGCTCTATCCCATAAAAAAAATAATTATGATATGGATCGTTTGCCCGCCTAAACCATAAAAGACATGGAAGTTTCTTGCCCCCTTTTACATAGGACCTAAGCATACTGGCTCACTGTGGGTGAATATTAGTACACCTCGGCGTATCTCATAAGAGACCAACTTAACAAAGTTGTAAAGCTAATATTGTAATTGTGATTATTTTATTTTAAAAAGAGTATCTATGGAGTTTCTTGCCGACTCTTCTCCATAAAACCCACTTTTTGGAACCGTGCAACTAGTTTAGACTTTTCAAAAGTACCTTTTTTAATGGTCTAATTGAAATAAAACATTTTGACTTTGACTTTTAATACAGGCGTGATGGTATGTATCTTCAAACAGACTTGACTATCTTACCGCAATAGCATACATAATAGTGCTATTGTTACCAGCAATAACTAACTCGGCGCCAGCCACAGCGGAGTCGGAGTGGTCGTGGGCAGTGCACTGGTAGAGGCCGGCGTGGTGCGCGCGCGCCGGGCCGAGCGCGAGGCGCGGCTGCGGCGCGTGCAGCGGCCGGCCCTCGTGCTGCCAGCTCAGCGTGACCCCGCCGCCACGCCCACCCGACACCGAGCAGTTTAAGTGCCCAGACCCGCCCGTGCCTATCATCTACAATGACCACTTGATGATGACAAAATGACAAGCAATTAAATATGCACCTAACCATAATAATAGCCAATTTCATCACAAAAAAGTACCTATTATGAATTACATTTTTTTTTCTTTAATTTTCTGTGTTTAACCGGCCAGCCTAAAACAACGCTTACGTTTTGTTTCGCCGAGTGAGTGAGGTTACCGGAGACCCAAACCCTTTTAAAAGGCTAGCAACGCTCTTGCGTGTTTCTAGTGTCCATGGGCGGTGGCAATCGCTTACCATCAGGTGACCCGTCTGTTCTTTTTCCTCCCTATCCCATAAAAAAGTAGAATGGTGGAAAAAGACAAGAGAAATTATTACAACCGCATGGTGTTACATGCGGGTGTAATAATTTATCTTGTCTTTCATCACAAACTAGTTTCTAACACAAAGAGATCTTTGAGTATAAACGGTTTCTGTGGACGGTATTAATGTTGGTAAATCTTACCTATACCAAATTTTGACAAAGATATTTTTATCATTGATTAACTAAATATTCAATTAAAAACACTAGAGATACTACAAAAGTTCTACGCATTATGAAACCTTCGCAAATGTCAAATTATTTCAATAAGGATCTAAATTATAACGAAAATATTGAATCAAACGTAAGTGTGATTAGTCAAATACCCTAGCACATGGCCCTCAACGATTGTCTTGAAGCAATGACTATTTGTATAATGAAATGAAAGGCTATGAAGCATTTCCTAAAGTAAACTTACCAAAGGGTTCGGTGTGACAGTGACAGTAAGCGGTTCATATACGACGAGTTTCACAAGTACCCGTGAAGGTGACTCCGGGTTAGAGGAGCAAGCGTATCGTGAAGCGTGATGCGCCCGTACTGATGATATGACAAGCGAACCTGCGCGTACGGCGCCTTCCCCTGACACTGCCGCCCAAGTGCCTGAAGCTTCCTGCCGCTGCCAACTAATGATTTTATTTTACTTATATTCAGTTTTACAACATCCAGGAATTTTATCCTAATTTACGAAACTATTCAAACTATATATTGCACATCCATCACATCATTTTCGTCACGAAAGCTGTAAAGCTGTAAGCTGCATTCCATACATAAATATACTTAATATTTTTACTAGGAAAACTGCGATCAATAACGTTAAATGAGTTTTAATTTCATTCAAATGTCTTTTACAAACACAAGTAAGGGATGGATTGAGGATTTTCTTACCTCACGGTATGTCCAATGATATGTCGAAGAATACAGGGTAATACAACAGTATCTCCTGCGCGGGCCTCCACCGAGTTCAGCTCAATGTTTTCCAACCAGCTACTGTCTACACCAGAAAAAGTTAGGTATTGAATAAAAGAAGCTTAGGAGGAATAACCCTCCAGTTTGGAATAACAGATGCTTATCTAAGCTACTGAAAAAGTTGTGTTTCCGAATTTTTCTTCGACAATTCAGCAAGATAATATATTCGTCGAGTGAGTGAACTGAATCGGATCTAATATACGATACAAGTAATATGCATACATACATAATACATTTATAAATCAGACATATTCCTGTGACTTTGAACTGTAAAGTGAGATGTATGAATTTCAAGACATCTAAATGCATATAGCTGTAGACGGACCGTCGGTGGTGAGTTTCAAAGGCGGACTGGGGGTATCGAGAGCCACGCATGAATATTCCGCCTGTATGTCCGCCTGAGTCAGATCCACACCGAGTAGGAGACCACTCGCTCCTGACACCCAACGAAGTTCTACAACAAAAAATATTTATGAAGAATTTACCAATTGAAATAAAACTACGTTTTACGGATTTTATCGCGTTGCATTGATTTTACAATTTTCAGATCAGACTTTGCAGCGTCCATGGTCGCGTATTCATATTCCGTATTACGTAATTCGTAGAACTAATCTCTACTGCTTACTATAAAATTTAAAAAAAGC
This sequence comes from Acronicta leporina, assembly GCA_947256265.1. NCBI lineage: Eukaryota > Metazoa > Arthropoda > Insecta > Lepidoptera > Noctuidae > Acronicta > Acronicta leporina. The sequence continues at coordinate 10,935,063 of OX366521.1, forward strand.
TGTGTCTGTACATTGAAGATATTTAAAAAAAAACAAGTGGGTTAGGGTATATAGACGTCTCCGAGCTCGGAGCTCCGGAGCTCTTTTCCGCTTTGCTGAAATAATGTTTGAACAACAATATCTCAAAGTACCTAAAAAAGACAACAAAAAAAATCTATTTAACTAATAATAATTATCTAAAATAAAATAAGTAATAAAGTTTGTGCAATTATAACATATCGATCGATAATGTAAGCGAGGCATTTGAACTAAAGGTACTAGAGAATTTTTTAAAGTCATCTTACCACCACTTAAATATCCAGAGGATAATGGCAGCCCATCTTGCAGCCACGTGATGTCTACTAAGCCGACTTGTGGTGATAGTTCACACCTCAACACCACTGAACCACCGATCTTAGCCGGAATCAGCTGACGAGCATTGTGTGAGAGTACGGTGTCCTCCACTGCACAAACATGCATAAATTGTATTATACAAAATTATTCTGCAATAAAGTTTCAGTTTTTAAAGGGGACTTCTCAACTAAAATAAATTTCCGAATATTTTATCAGATAAAAGTAGCAATACTAGAATTGAGATCATTTCGAGTTCGAGTTACAATCGTTATTGCAAATACTAGGATTTTCTCCAGTATCGTGGGTGCTCTTACAAACACAAATTCTCACATACACAATCGCCCAGACCCGAAACCACTACCATACATATATTCGCTCCGCGCGGGGATCGAACCCACAACACGTGAGACAGGGCGCAAAAGCCAATCGCTCAGCCGCTACGCCCAACGCATGATTGGTAAAAGGGTAAAAGAATAGGCAAATGCCATCTGTCAAATTGGTATCTGAGATTAAAAACCTTACTATTTTCATTTCATTTATTTATTCATTTGTTTGTTAGGCCGTACTATGTACGTACATTAAGTTCATGTAGGTAAGCCTAAGAAATTGTTTTATTTTCCACGCAATTTAGTCAATACCCACAATCTTACAGTTTTATTTGGATGATTTTTTACTTACTAAATAAAACTTTAGTAAAAAACACTTTAGTAAAAAAACTCCGTAATCAAGTTATTTCGTTGGAGATTCTAGGTCAAAATTGGAATAAATAATCACATTATTTCGTAGGAATAGACTGTGGCCATCTTTCAAAATGTTAGCAAGATTTTATAATATTTTGAAAATGTAATGGATTACCTGCGAAACGCAAACGTAGTAAATAAAGGTTGAATCACAACAAGACCCTTTCACGATGCTTGTACATTTGGAATATTAAAAACGTTCTTTTATTTATGACCAGATTGAGGTCCGCTTAAAATTAGACAAAAATGGAACAACCAAAGATTTTAATTTAGCTTTCTTTAAAATAATGCTACCTATTATGGAGTATCTATATAACAAGAAAAAGGATCTTTTATTTCACTCCGTTATACAGCAAAATATTATCAAAGTTCGCGTTCATTTTAATAATGCGTAACTCGAGACTTTCATAACTTGTCAAAAGAAATACCAAAATAAAAATGAGATGGAATAATAAATAAAGGAATAATTGCGTCCGACATGGCTTTGTTTGCGAAGCCATCTTAGACTTGACTCCGCCAATTCCAAGCTATATTTGTTTTGCCCTTTGTTTAACATAAGGAACAATAATAAATTAAATCATTGGCCAATAACAATAGAAAATTAAACATTCCTTTTTCTCAGAACTGTGTTCCGAAATTCATAATTGAGATCTGTGGTGTTTCTCTTCTTGTTCATCTGTTAACATTTCCTATTAATGCAACATCTTCAATAGACAAGATAGGTAAATATCACAACATCAAAGTGTCGAATACTTTCTTCGCAACTCATTTGAATGAGAATATAAGCTTCTCCAGCACCCCCATTTGTTGCCTTTCAATTTTCCCTTTGTAGTCAAGTTCATTGTAGGGAAAATATTAAAATATGGTAAGTTACATTTGTAACTTGAGAGCTAGTTCATAAGTTTGAAAAGATATGTTATTATTGCATGTTGCGATAGAAGATCGTTCGACTCTTTTGTTTCGTCTTACTTCGGTTTTCCGTAACTAAAACCCTCGAGTAAACGAGCTCACTGGATCATTTTTACCAGCTTTAATAACTGGCCATCAATTGAGTAATATTCCTCTCAATACATGACGAGTAAGAAAGATATGAAGTACCAAATTAAAGAAATCGGAAAATAATAAAAAGCATACTTATAGGTACATACACACAAAAACTTGTATCCAATTCTCAATAAAACAATAAATATATTGGACTGTATCCAGGTTAAATAAATTTGAGTTCTTATAGTAAATACAAAAGAGAGTAGGAAAGCTAGGCTTATGGAAACAAAATTATTTTCAATAACAGACCGTGGGCTTCGCTATAACAAGGTTATTTTTCCGAGATGAGGGACATAATGTCGCTCAATCTTTAATTAAAACTTTTCTCCTCCCTCGGTGGAAAAAGTAATTGGAGTGAAAAATATTCATCTTTTCAAATAGGTACGTAATATTGTAGTCTGAAACCAACTGGAATAGAAAGTGGATGTTATGAATTGCAAATTACTGTCGAGTTGATAAGCTATACTAAATTGCTTCAGAACATAGTTTCGTTAAATAAACCAAAAGGCGGCGTTCTACACCTATATTACTAATATATAAAGCTGAAGAGTTTGTTTGTTTGTTTGCTTGAACGCACTAAACTCAGGAAATTCCGATTTGAAAAATTCTTTCAATTTTAGATAGCCCATTTATTGAGGAAGGCTATATATCAATTCCACGGCGCGGACGAAGTCACGGGCGGAAGCTAGTGTACTAAATAAAGCTAAAAAATCAAAACTATTAACTCGTAGCAATGTATTTAAATATCTACTTGCAGAATATTGTATTATTATATTATCATTTCTGGTTTCTGACACATACGCGAATATTTAACATTGTAATGAAAACTAATTTTTACGAATTTTATCGCATTCTGATAAAGGATCCGAAATATAAAGAATTAAAAAGGTAGGCAGGTCGGTAATATCAGTACAACGCGATCCGTAAAAGCAGTTTTATTTTAAAACTAGCTTCTGCCCGCGACTTCGTCCGCGTGGAATAGTTACTTGGTCTTAGCGTGATGTTATATAGCCTTTATGCCTTCCTCAATAAATAGGCTATCTAACACTGAAATAATTTTTCAAATCGGACCAGTAGTTCCTGAGTTTAGCGCGTTCAAGCAAACTCTTGTATATTAAGTATAGAAAGTATAGATGTTAATTAATTTAATTTAAAAGCAGGTTTATTGCAGTATTGTAGTTACATTCGCTGCAGAGCGTGAAGACTTGGGTAATATTTCCGAGTGTCATTGAGTTTTTCTAGCAGGGAATTATAATAAACAGCTTGGACAGGGACTATTGCATAAAATCTTAAACATATCAACGAACAAGTGGGTGTAAATCAGTTCACCTCTGCCCTTTGGGACATAGAGGGGTGGATGGTGTGTTGTCTTATGTTACCGTAATTTTACCGGTAGTTTCAAGCTAAGACTGGCACTAATTAATCACCATATAACTTTCTTACATTGTTAGCAAGAGTTTGAATTACTGAGCTTATCAAGAAGATGAGTAGAACCTTACTCGTACCTACTTGATATATATTAACAATGAGGAAGGATTTCTTCACTATCATCACTACATAGTATAAAACAAAATCGATTCCCGCTGTCTGTCTGTCCCTATGTATGCTTAGATCTTTAAAACTACGCAACAGATATTGATGCCGTTTTTTAATATATAGAGTGATTCAAGAGAAAGTTTGTAAGCTTTCTACTTTTTAATTACAACTGCGGGAGGGTCGCTGTTTATAACTAAAATGTAAAGACTTCGACGTAAGTATTGGTAAATTGGCACGATGAGACTACGCCATCATAAAAAACTAAAAATAAATATTTTGTGAAAAAGTTGCTAGCACAATTATTTATCTTTCATCATAGTCAAATTAAGTTTTCATTATTAGCATGAATTAATACTGTTATAAAGGTCAAATTTTGTTAGAAAGAAACATTAAACTACCAACTTAAATTACTTATTAAATAACTTACTTTTGTTTCCAGTAAGTACCTAGAACTTTCTGACCTAGCATCTCACTTAATGAATGTTACAACACTGAGATTAATATGTTTCTTTTCTTTCGGTCTCGAGGGCTGTAACCTAAGATTTTAACAACGCTACGCTAGCTTAGCCACCAATTTCGATTTGCTATAACCAATATAACGGAGTTTATGAAAACACTAATCTATATCTATACTTTTTAATTAAAAAGCTGAAGAGTTTGTTTGTTTGCTTGAACGCGCTAATCTCAAGAACAACAGGTCCGATTTGAAAAATTCTGTCAGTGTTAGATAGCCCATTTATTGAGGAAGGCTATAGGCTATATATCATCACGCTACGCGGACGAAGTCGCGGGCAGAAGTTAGGGAAATAGAAAATACTAAGGCTGGACTGGACTAATTTTAGGGAAAGATTTTAGTATAAAGTTGTGAATGTGGCATACTTAGTTACTGTCAATATTATAATTGCCAGGAACCTAAACCGCTGTAGATAAGTATTTTAATTGATATAGATTAAAATTTTAATTCGTTCAGTTGGTCCGCCAATTACAGTAAAGTCGACATAGCTGTCTGAACTTTTCTGCAAGTGGCTTGCAGTAGTAACATGTCATGTAGTAAACTTTTACTTGTCAATTATAGACAAAATGCAAATACATAATATATCTTCATCTCGGAAAGTCGCTACGGGCATTGCTGAATTCATATAAATACTCGATGCAAAGACAATCGGGGTGTAAAATATTTTACATTCGTGATTATTGTCTGTACTGATTTTAATAATTTTCCACAACAACTTACTATGGTGATTTTACCTGCGCACCTCTTCGGAACGGCTAACTTTAAACTCACTCAGTTATTTCGGTCGTACTGTATTATTTCTTATTATAATTTTTAAACGTAGCCCCATACGAGAATTTTCTCCCGTATCGTGGGTGCTTTTACAAACATACATTCTCACATACACAAACGCCCAAACTCTTGCGTGTATCGCACGTGGCATAGAAACCGATCGCTGAGCCGCTAAGCCAAACGTGTCATTTATTAAACAATTTACGAAAATTACGAAAAAAAAAACAGAATTTAGCGGGGTAGGTTGAATGATCAGCCTTAAGCAGTCGTAATTTCAGTCATGTTCGAGTCTTCCTTGCGGATACCGGAAACAAAGGGAAAGTTACGTTGCTGCAAACTCACTGTAATGTCATTTTTAATCCCTTAATTAAAAGTTTTTCTGTGTAAAAAAGTCGGGGAGCCGCGGGCTGTTGTTCATTTTATTTCATATTTCCCTTGCTGTAACGGAAAGTTAATTGGTCCAACTCGACTAAAAGTTGTAATTTGTTTTGCCCTCTTGCCGTACATCTGTTTATTATAAGTCGGTTATTTACACTTTTATAATTTCCATTATGGCCCCGCCGTAATTTATAATAGAGATATGGGTGTATTCTGCGAACGATGATCAAAATAATAAAATACATTTGGAAGCGCAATTATTTATTCATTTCTAATTTATTTAACAAGGCCAAACCCTCGAATGAATCTCTTTGTTTTTACAATTAAAAAGCCTCTCTTAGGTTAGAGACCGGTTAATTTCGTATTATAATTATATGAAATGAATACCATTTGTAATCAGTTTAGATCAGGCACATGTATTTACTTTTTCCATCGATATCTACGACTTATCCAGAGATAGGTACACACAACTTAATCACTCGGTTTAAAACATAGTCAGATAATGATGAAACAACCCTGCCACGTTTTAGACTAGTATTTCTAAACTTAATTATGGAATTGGAATCACATAATGGTATTTTCGGACTATAGTCCTTTTTAGCCGACTTCAAAAATGACATCGTCGAGGTAAGTAAATTTCTATTAGCCACTCAAAAGTCGCTGGCGAAAACAAAAAAACCGACTTAATCGAAGACACCGACTTTCGATTTCGAAACTATTTTGAATATAATTTATTTTATGTTTTGAAGGCGGTTTTAATTTTTTGATGTCTGTGTTTCTATAAGAAAGAAAGAAAGAAAAGAAAGAAATATATTTATTTGGCCAAAGCAAAGGAGAACAAACATTATATCAATTACAGCAGGTATAAATGAGTAGTGGGTTCATGTCGTTTTCTGGCCCGACCAAATAGGCATCCAGGTTCAGCTATTGTACAAAGTACATTACACCTGTTTTATAAACCTTGCCTACCTAAGCATCATACAATTACTTATACACCTAGCGATCAAATCGGGCTTGGAACTAAATTTTAGAATAGTTCTATAGTTCAGTCATGCACTAGTCTAGTGGTCCCAAGCACGACTGCTAAGCTAGAGGTCCTGGTTTCGAGTTCCAAGTCGAGCAAAGTGTGAAATCTTTTAGTACATTTTTTTTATGAAATCTCACGAATAATAATGGCAATAGGCTCGTCCCCTATTATGTGGGACGTAAACATACGGTGAACTATGAGAGAACACCTGCTGCCAAATCTTTCGAAGAATACAAACGTGAGAGTATGTAATATAACTTACCAGGCTGTAACATCACTGGTCTGGAGAGTACCGTGCCTACTCTGTTTGAGGCTCGGCACCTCAGCATTGCGCCGGCGCCGCTCCCCGCATCCATCAGCGACCGTCTCGCCCCCACAACTAGTCTTCCGTCGCTAAGCACGTGCCTAGAAAAAAATGTTGAGTTCAAAGATATTCTTTTATTTTTAAAACATCGTTTAGTAGATACCGCAAAAAAAAAACAAGTAAATTCTAGGGTAAGAAAAACAGGAAATACAAAGCCAGCTTATTTTATTTACAATCAGTAAATATGAACAAGTCGTACTACCTATAAAGCTAGCAATATTAGTAAAAGAGAAATATGAGTTCGAGGCTTATTTTTCGAAGACTAAACCAAACTTGTCTGCTGAGCTAGTTATTTTTATAGGATTATAAATACAAGGAATTCTAATACTTCTTGTAGTATAAGCTGGTCCCTATTTACATACCCCTAATCTTACCGGCGATAATCTTCTGCATAATTATACTCTACATTAAATCTTACGTAATCTTACTGGTGTACTACAGCAGTACACCTCTGCCTTATCCTACGGGGATATAGGCGTGATAGTATGGCAATGTTCTTGCTGTAACAGTTGAAAACTTTAAAAATAAATAGATTGCGGTATTGTTGAAGTTGGAACAATAATTCATGATTATGTGAGTAAGTACAGTCACGAACATAAATATGAGTACGCTTACTGATAATTGAAAGCATTTCTTTTTATAAAATGACCAGTGCAAACTTTGAGATAATACAAATATAATTATACCATTGGTTTGAAAATACTATGTTCATGACACCACAAAATTTCGAGTAATACTAAAGTATTAAGAAGCTTTTTTAATTTTGCCAAGTGTAGATAATATCTACACTACTATTATACATATCTGTGCTCGTACAAGAATTCTGCTGCAAAAGCAGCAAGCAAAGCTTATAAATATACGACAATGTGATGCATGAACTTTAAGAACTTCACGCTTAATGCAATAGCTGTATGAGTCTATCTAAATCTTTACGGATGGCGATTACCGTCATAACGTACTTTTATACGAGCTAAGTTCGTTTTACGATGGTGGCTGTGCCGTACCGATACCGCTCCGGTTAAAGTTTTGACGTGTCGTAAACGAGGCAATTACATCGTGACAAATGAATGGGCATGAAACCTTATGATGATGGTAAATCATACATGTTTTTCGAAGCAGAAGCATAGTTAGGAGAGGGAAGGCTGAACTCCTAAAAAATAACTATCATCACATAATATTTACGTTATTTTCGTCTCTCAAAGAAGTATTAAATAAGAATGCTAACCCGCATTTGACCCACTGAAAATTAAGCTTAAGCCTGTGTCGTACTCGCAGATAAACGGAAGTCAATTTTAACAGTATGTTTGGAGTATTCTGAGAGCAGTGTATGAATACTGACTTTAATGTAATTGTCAAATAAATTAATTAGATAAGAGATGGTTATCGATTTTAATACTGTTTTTCGTAATTTGAGAGAGCTTGACAATAAATGGTTAAGCAACGCGTACACAAAAATAGAGAATACGATGTAGGATTTATAAAAAAACATATTTTATATTGTACAATATAATATTAAATATATTTTCACCAAGAAACCTTATAATCGAATGCCAATCATGTCTGCAAATGTTAGAATCTGAATAGCGTCGGCACAGTAATAAATTCATGTCATGCATTTTCGTTTTCCTTCATCGTTCATCATGCATAACATAAGTGACACAGAATTATGTTAAGAAAATTTGTGTATTTCTAATACATAATGAGTAAAAGGCATGGAGATGATGATGAGAATGTATAACATTGATCAATTACCGTGTAGTAACTTTAACTTTCAGCTGTTGTAAATAATATGGTTATATCGAGATAGTGGATGACAGGCGACTAACGAAAGGGATTTATAAAGCGAATGTCCATAACGGTGAGATCCTTCAAAAAGGTCAGGCGTGTATGGCAAGAGTATAAAGCAAAAGCGGTATGCAAGAAACGTAGAAAGTGGTATTCTGTACTTTCTGCCGAGTTACCCGAGTTCCTTTTCCCATAGGGGTTACCCCTATATGTGTATGGGAAAAGGAACTCGGGTAACTTTAAAGACTCGTTTTCAGTATGTCCGTGGAAGAGCCATGTTTCGGAACGAATGGGCCTCACAGAAAACCGGCGTGGAACAACACTTACGATGTATTTCGCCGATTGTGTATAGAGGATACCGGAGGCCAAAAACATTTTAAAAGGCAAGCAACGCACTTGCGACTTCTCTGGTGTTGCGGGTGTCCATAGGCGGCGGTAATCGCTTACTATCAGGTGGTCCGTCTGCTCGTTTATATTTGTTTTATCGTATTTTGATGTATGTAATACTGTATAGTTTTCACCATACGTCATTTGCTGCTTGATATGATGAGATTGAGATGTTTTATTGTTCTCGGCTACTTAGCAGAGTTGCGGTAAGTAAAAATGTCTTTATCGAGCAAACGAATGTTCAATATCCGTCGACTCCCGTAATTTCATTTACAGGAGTTTGTAACTTCAAAGCGACTTAATTTGCGACTGTAAACGATAGGTCGTAAACTGAGTGTAATATATAAGAACGAATTACTTCACTCGCAGTTGTCAAGCATCTTAATTGAAGAAGTATTATTCACAAATCCTCTAGATTCTCTAATTTCGATCTCTATTTTTTTAAAGAAAACGTCTTTCTGAAATAAATGGCTGGCAGTATTTAAAAACTAAACGCGAGGTCGTAAAATTTTATACCGTGAAATTAAGAGAAATTTTATAAATTCTTACATATTGCCAACTGCAAAGACTGTCTTAACCACAGATAAAATATGATTTCTGAAAGACCTGAATTGCAATATGATATAAATAAATAACAATTGTTTAATGAGTTATGGATATTAATAATATTTTTGAGAAATTACTTATAATGTTTTTTAAAACCATTAATATTATAAATACTGCTTGAAAATTAAAATAATAATAACATGTGCGCCAGCTGACAGTAGCAATAAATAAATTATTGAGTAGGTACCCCAAACAATGATTCGAATTCTATTTTGTATAACGCCTTAGTAACTTTGTTAAGTTACTAAGGCGTTATACAAAATAGAAAGACAGAAATGTGTTTGCTGGGGAGTTTGTTGCGCCGCTTCTTATTCCCAGAGAAAACACTAGGAAGCGGTGAAATTTTTACATTATAGACAGCCCCTAAAACGCGTGCGTTTTGGGGGCTGATGACGACGTGACGGTTGAATGGTTGATGACGTTCAAAAAGTACTATCTAGTAGTCTTTATTGAATAAATGATTTTGACTTTGACATTACTATGCTATTGTGTCACTACTATAATATATTGTTTTACGCCAGGTGCTAACATATTTTTAACCCCCGACGCAAAAACGACGGGGTGTTATAAGTTTAACGTGTCTGTCTGTGGGTGTGTGTGTGTGTTTGTGTGTGTGTCTGTCTGTGGCATCGTAGCTCCCGAATGGATGAACCGATTTTGATTTTGTTTTTTTTGTTTGAAAGGTGAATAAGTGGGGAGTGTTCTTAGCTATGTTTGATGAAAATCGGCCCAAGATGGCCGCCGCCACAAGATGGCGGTTTACATATTTTTTCACAACTCCCACAATATTGGTATCAAATGAAAGGGCCTGACTAGTAGAATACTATACACTATGAAAAATTTCAAATCCAACATGGCGGCCTCCACGAAATGGTGAATTTATTAAATTTTTTCACTACTCCCTCAATAAAGGTATCAAATGAAAGGGCTTGACTAGTAGAATACTATGATATAAGATATCTAATAGCTATGAAATAATTGTACAAAAGTTGAATAACTAAACGAAGAAAATACCTAATTAAAACGCAAGAAAATAAAAGAAATTAAACAAAATAACTAACGAGTCCCTACAAAAAGTGTGAAATAACAAATTAAATTAAAAAATTAAAAAAACCCCCGACACAAAAATAAACCTGAATCCCTATAAAAAGAAAAAAATAATCTTGAAATTATAACCCTTCGTAAGTACGTATGAAGTTTTTTGATTAAATTTTGTCACGTCGGGGGACCGCTCTCTAGCTCTCGCGTGTCTGCCCGCTCGGGTCGCCAAACTTGAATATGTTACGCTCCGCCCACTTTACGCCCTCCCGCGCATCGCGGTGATGTACGCGCCATCCACATCAATTCTGAATTCGCGCGATTCAGTTCGGGAAGCAAAAGGAAAGGAAAGGATACACATAATTAGAGAGCGGTCCTCCGACGCGACAAAATTTAATCAAAAAACTTCATACGTACAATGGGTTATAGCTGTTACCTGACCCACCTTAAAAATTTACGAATTTGAACCCTCTGCTTGTGATATTACGGGTTATTCAATTTGTATGAGGTAATCAGACTAGCGCTACTCGATGACAAATAAAATAATAATACAGACTACCTACTAAGCAATTTTGATCTTTAAAACAACGACCTAGGTCGTTGTTTTAAAGCGACTTGTTCAAGATAGGCAAATATTATAAACTACAGTTGTGCCAATTTGATCTTTAACACGTAACGTTAGGGTAGGTAATCTTTGAATATAGTTTTGTCACATGATTGAGGAGTTGTTAATTTCAATACTACTTGTTAAGGTGATTTGGTCTGGTGGTTGCAACAGTGTATCTATGTTAGCATGGTTATGAGTTCAAAACTAGCCCTGCGCTTCTTTTAGCTTTTTATGTTTACAATATTCAAATATATTGTTTTTTGAATTCCAAATGTTTTTATATGATACTAGCTTCTGCCCGCGGCTTCGCCCCCGTGGAATAAAAAGTATCGGGAACGGGATAAAAAGTATCCTATGTCCGTTTCCTGGTTCTAAGCTACCTCCACCAATTTTCAGCCAAATCGGTTCATCCGTTCTTGAGTTATAAATGAAGTAACTAACACGACTTTCTTTTATATATATAGATTTAAATACTTTTTAAATAAAAATAACAACAGAAATGAAAAACATTAATTATTATGATAACGATTTTATTAAATATAGAATACACAATTACTTGTCATAGTTATATAATTATATATATACTTATATAAAAAAGCAAAAACGTAAAAAGAAGTTTTAATACTTATGAAAGCTTGATTTTTTTGATTAAAGTTGTTACTTACTAAATATTTTCTTTGTTTTAAAGTTGCCTATAAAATACCCATTTTTATTTTTAAAGTAGGTAATTAATCTAATACATACCTACTTTAAACAGTAGTCAATGTAGTGAATCAACATGTTAAATGTTTAGAAATATAAATAATATTTCTATTTTTATAACAATAACATCACCACATAAACTATTATACCTACTTTAAAACTTATGTGACAATAGCACTATACTTTGACTTTGTTTTTAAATATTTATATAATAATAGTTATGATCGCAAAAGGACATGCTTAATTACTGTAAGAAACACTTCCTTAGAAATTGTGATAACAACAATTGATTTGACACACTGACACATAAGTATTGTTAACTCCAGTGGAGCACCATCTCTTTCTATAATTTGTTGCAAGGGGCTTCGCATGCCGCACATCATGTTTCAGCAAGCATTACTTCCTCTCATCAGTTCCCATGTTGAAGTCACAAGTTGTGCCAAATTTTCTTTTGTCCTGACTTCTAATGAATCCTAATTTAAAATCATTTGACCCCACAAATTTTCTATTGGGTTTAGGTCAGGCAGGGCTTTTAGATGGCCAATTTATTGTCACCTTGACACCTTCTTGACTGGCCAGCCAATTTTGCACCACAGCAGCTCGGTGTATGGCGCAATTATCTTTCATGAAGAAAATATCCGTGTTGTCACGTAATATTTCCAAATATTAGTGACTATTAAATCGGCCATTTCCCGTTTCTTCAAAACGTCTCAACCACAATCTGACGGTATTTCTCTGAAACAAAGAAGGCATATAAAAATAGGTTTGATTAAAGCAATAGCTAGGTATAATAATGAAATTTAAAATTATAAAAATACACTTACTGCTATATAAGTCTCCTAGCAATTTCTCTGATGCCAACATTCTCATCGTGTAAATAGTTTATTTTGTATTTTAAATAATCACAGACAATGACATGATAATAAAACTACTACAAAACATAAATAAAAAAAATGGAAAAATACGTTGTTTTTCACAATTTAGTAAGGCAAGGTAAAAAGTGTTCGCGCGTAGTCACTGCAATTGTGCGTAGACTGGCTTTAGCTTTGTTGTCACGGTTTATTTTTATTTTCCTACCCTAAAACTTAGTAACATTTGAATACCAGTTTTATAATGAACGCGTATTTGTCTTTCATCTACCCACTTATTACAAGTTAAGTGAAAATATAACCAAGTTAGAAACTTTATATTTGGAGAATGTGTCCGTCTATAGTTCTTTACAATAATGTAAGAAATACTTCTTGAATAAATTCTAAATTGAAAACAAAATAATATACGCCATGCAGGATTTGAACTCGCATCTTGCTCGTCTCAGTCTTACACACGAACCACAAGACCAGATCTACTTGTGAGTATTAATTAAAATAAGCTATTAGTAGCAATGACACTAATTATATTATCGAAGATAAACCTTTAGTCTTACAGCATAAAAATCTAAATTGAATAACAAGTAGTTATAAATATCCTAACGAAAACGTTTTGCGTATCTGTATTATTATTGTATTCGTTCATCGAGTAGCGCTAGTCTGATAAACTCATACAAATTGAATAACTCTTGTAATGTAACAAGCAGAGGGTTCAAATTCGTCCGTTTTTAGGGTGGGTCAGGTAACAGCTATAACCCATTGTACTTACGAAGGATTATAATTTCAAGATTATTTTTTTCTTTTTATAGGGATTCAGGTTTATTTTTGTGTCGGGGGTTTTTTTAAATTTTTAATTTAATTTGTTATATAATACTTAATATCAGACATGTTTTATGGTTATGTAACTTTCTTTATTTTTGGGTTATAATAGGTAATTAAAGCTTTAATCAAATGATGTCATGATAAAATCGTGTTTTTGTTATAATGTTTCCATCACTTTAACGCCACCAACATTACTCACAACAGAATCTTTTTCTGCACACATTATGTAATATGCAAAGACTTCTTATCTCGACTTTCATGATCATCTCAAAAAATATACATATAAAGTAGCAACATTACGGAACGTACGTGATGTTAACTACAAAGAGTCCCCATTATATTCAATCTTCTGACGTCATCACTTCGCGTCGTTTTGACAGGTTATCTTCAGATGTCTCGATATTCGATCATTGCCAATTTTCCGCTGACATAAACATGCTGTACAACTTTGGGTATGTGTACCTACATATTGACATGGAAATCTAATTTTCTACTTCAGTGTTTTTAAGGGTAATTATTTATGGGCAGAGATATTTAGTCTAAAAACTGTTGAACTGCCTCATTAGTCTAATGGCCGTAAGCATGACTGCTACGCTAAAGGTCCCGCGTTCCATTCCCAGGTCGAGCAGTATTATTAGGTTTTTCTATGAAATTCTTAAGTACCTAGGGAATTTGTATTTGTGCCCGGATAATGACATGAGGCTCGCCCCCTATTACATGGAACCTAAACATACCGACGAAATATGGGTGTACATTTAGTTTACCTCTGCCGAACCCTTCGATCTATATGGCGTGATGGTATCATTACGCTTGTATACCGAAGGGTAAATGTATTTTTTTACAAAATACTTATTAGATAATTCGCTAGTTTATAAATCATTTGAATTCAAAACCAAACTTCAATGAGTTAGAAAACATGCTTTAGTAGAAAATTCTATACTGATTTTTGACACTTACGCGAATATGACATTGAAATGAAACTACTTTTTACGGATTTTATCGCGGTATATTGATATTATTTATTTCCCGACGTTTCGGATCCTTTACAGCATCCATGGTCACGGGCAGACTGAGGTATTGGACGTCTTGATGTTAAAATTACTAACAGCTACCTTAAATTTTTGTTAATTATTAGCGATCCGATTCACGCAGAACGAGCTCACCGTATCCTTTGGTCTTGCAGTTTTAGGCTCGGATATAGATTTTATAGATTCTATAATGGAAACGAAACGTCGGGAACTAAATAATATCAATATACCGCGATAAAATCCGTAAATGGTATTTTCATTTCAAAGAAAATTCTATGTTAGCTTCAGCAATTTTAAGTCCAGTTAGCGTGCGTACACTCCTGTGAGCTATCGCATTGAATGAACCTTAAAGTAAGTTCACAGGTGAGGTGTCCAAAGTTTCCAACTCGACGCGAGTAAACAACGCCTTGTTACTTACTGCTGACACGAGCTGGACGTGATACGTAACTAACCCAAACTATGTTTATTTTGCCGAACAGAATATAGAAAACCACCCTTATTTCTACGAAGACAGCTATACAAGGCTTAGTTCGGTCATATGGGGACACTACCTTCCCATTCCCGTTCAGTATATTAAAACTTTGTCTACGAAACAGTGTCGTGAAAATATAAAATAATTCAACTGTAAATTTTGTGTCAGTTCTTAATGATTTGTGAAACGAAACGTTACCCCTCTGTTATCAAGGGATAAAACATAATAACACCGATAATGGAATGTCGAATCACGTTAAACGGGATCCCCTTGTCTGACCACTATCAGCTCCGTAACAATAGATTCCATTAACATTCGAACAATTGGGACAAGTATTAACAGATACTTTATACTAAACCAACCGCTAGCGAATGTTTAACCGAGCTGAAAATGAGTCCATTCATCTAGCGACCTTGCGGTGATTCCTATAAGATTGCTTTTGAACAAATAGTCTCACTGCGATATAAGAACTCATATCGTTGAAAAAATATAGGGTAGTGTGAACGTGCCTTGGTCATTTATCGCTGCTCGCTCGCTATAAGTCAACTGTCACCATAATCGTTTGTTTCATGCTCACTTTGCCGCCGGGATCGCGCGACGGGAGTGTATGGCAATTGAGAGTTACTTGCACGTTACGCCGAGCAAGCGTCTTGTTACATATTGCTACGGTATAAGTGCCCTGTCTTATAACTTACTTGTGAAGATGGGAATTGTTTGAAAATTTAAATCAAGCCCATTGTCGACGACACTACGGCCCAAACACAAATTTACTATGAAAAATTGTATTTAAATACAATTTAAATATATTTAAGAAGTTGGTGCAAGTGGGCCTAAATGTCTTATTGCATATTTAAGTTTTACATAACGGACCTGTTTTGTTTTAGCGTTCATGCCAACTGTCGACAGGCACTGTTCTACTAAGTTCTGTATGAGAGATTAAAACTACTTATCACATTTTTTTATGAATACTTATCACGTCATGACTGAGGAATTTGAACTTTATATTATTACTAAACGAACTATGTAGCTGAAGTTAACATTGCAGAATAAGCAGAGAATCCCTTAGATGCAAAATTTGCATGCGCCCTCGCAGTAGGTTAAACTTGTAACATATTGCTTAGATGCAAAAGTTGCATGCGCCCTCGCAGTAGGTTAAACTTGTAACATATTGCTAAGTCCGTTTTATTCAATACTTTGTCGCTACTTTCGCTGAGCTCCGTGAACCGGCAAACTTTTTACGCCAAGCCGTCGTAATGTAATGCATAGGTACCATGCCATGTTCCTACGAATTGCCTTTAAGAACTTGCTTGTATTTTATTACAATTTTGTCACTAAAACCTTGGAAACCCATTAGTTACATATTATTATTAATCCATGCTTCCATAAAAAGTAAAAGTAGGTGAAACTGTTTATCTTATACATTTTCACGCCTAAACCGCAGAACAAATTATGAAAAATTTGACACTTTGATAAATTTGATCCTGAGAAAGAATATACAGCCTTATTAGTCTAGTGGTTATAATGCGACTGCTAAATGTTATTAGGTATTTCTATGAAATTCTTAGTAGCAGCTCGGAGGTTGGATTTGTGCCCGGTTAATGGCAATGAGCTCGTCCCTATAACCTGGGAACCTAAACATACCAGCTCTGCCTAACCCTTTGGGAAATATAGTCGTGATGAATAGTTAGCACTGAGTTATGAAGCATTAATGTCTCAAGAACAATAGTACAAAGGTATTTTAAATAAGTGAAGATTAGTCGCAAATATTTCCCCAAATATGGTGGAATGTAAGTAATTAACTGGTACTCCCACTTATCTGCAGACTAAGTCAACAATCTCGTGTTAAGAATTTAGTAAAAGTTAAGTTAGCGAATACTGAAGTCTTTAGTAATTGCGCCCTCGAAGTGTTACATCGGAGATCGGCAAAGTTTTCAACTCAACACATAGGTACGTCTCGCCGACACGTCCTCGTCTCACAACTTACCCTTAACGGACTCTGATCGAAAACTCTGCCAATTTATTAGTGGCGCCCCGCAGGGAAACTCGAATTAGTTACTCCACACATTATTTTGTGACTGTGGGGCTGATAAAATAGTGTTGATAGCTACGCAATTGGATATTGACCAGTATTATCTCATCACCGTGAGCGTACACGTATGTGTTTTCCGAGTGTACTGACATGACTGCTTACTAGTTATGCGTATAAGATTGCAGAAGTGATGAAGTCGACAAACGCGCTGAAGATAGTACCTGCAACAGTAGAGGAATTGCTAATACGTTGCCGACTCTTATGAGACCAGAGCTGAAGGGGAACTGCTGGAACGGGAACGGAACCAAGGTGCTTTACGATAGACTGCCACCGAGCAGGTCAGATATTTTCTCGCCTCTTACGTGATGCTTATCTGAGTGGCAGTGAGGAAGAGTATTCTAACCCGTACCTTTATGGGACATTGAATATCAAATGCTTGTTATCGTGTTAAAGATTAAACAATTTTTGAGTAATATGATGCCACTTCAATGGCATCAGACGTAGCCGCGTAGAGATCGTCTCTCATGCATAGATTGCTCTGAACCGCTTTGATGTCAAAGTCACGTTTAGTACTTGAAACTAAATAGATTTTAAAGGGAACGGATGCTTATTAACTGTGGACAAGAATATCGTTTTAAAATAACAGAGTACTTATAAAATATCTGTAATCAATCACCGCGCCAATCAGTCACAATACCTGTTTATATGCACTTCTAAGACTTTAAAGTATTAAGTAAAATGTTGGGAAACTTTCACAGGCAAAGTTTTAAATGTCTCCTTGGTAAAGTTGGCCAAGTCGCCGGCACACTTACACAGAGCCTTATTAAAAATACAAAACTCGTCGACTCGCTTGCCGTTAGTCATTAGACACTGGAAGCAAAAACTTTTGGACACCCGGTGCTTGCTTAATGTAGATACATTTTTCTTGTGAAATTTCAGCCGAGATTAATTGACACAACTTTGTCATAAGCTTTTAGGGAGGGATGTTCTATTTGCGGAAGAAAGGCTGTTTATTTGCTGTTAATTCGGCAAATAAAGTGTTTTAGGTACTTATCCAAAAGGAAACTTCGTACAGTTTGTAATCAATTTACAAATCCAGTTAATTATTCATTATATAATTAGAAAATTTTCTAACTATATTGTTATAAAATATGGGTATAGCAGATATTGGTATTTAGGTAGAGTATATCTAATATAAACAAGAAATTTATATCATTGTATTTATGTTAAATCCAAGATACATAAACTAGACTACAACTAACTACTTGAGATAGTAGTTAAACTTACGAAATTCAAATTAATTCATCCTCAAAGCTTTTTCCTATCTATACAGAGGCCAGTTTAAGCAGATGTATATCCGTAATCAGTCTTTAACACGAAGCGCGCACGAAGGCGCTTCGTCCAAAAAACTCACAATTACGCATCCCAATTTTTAGGCAATCCCGATATCCTAAGGATAAACTGACATCAGGTTATTTGGACTCCTGGCTGTCTTCTGTTCGTATGACAAAAGCCGCACGAACAGGTGCTCACCTATCTCTAGAATCAATACTTAATTCGTTTACTGCACTCAACAATGTTAACAGATTAAAAAAAAGTATCAATCATCTCAAACAGACTACAGTAAGTGATGCTAAACTTTGGACAAGGATTGAACAGTCATACTTATTATCTTTAATTAATACTTAGTCATCAGCCCTTTGAGTTTCTAATTACATATGTAAGATAGTCGATGCAAAATACCTAAATATGCACTTGGAAACATACTACTCCTACAGTATCAGGATGATCGTAGTAATATTAACTCGCTCGCTACAGTATCGCTTTCTTGTGAAATATAGGTGAAGTTAGAGTAGTTTGTTTAATGGACCCGTCTTCAACTTTTGCCTGTACTCCACTAACACCTAATCCCGAAGCAATCTAAACACCCATCAGACCATCAGTCGCTTTTCCCGAGCCCGGTATGTAGCGTTCAACTGGGAGCAGGGTTTTGTTTAGTCCATAAACAACCTTAGTTTTAGTATATGCAAAACCGAGACACGTGTTATTTTTATGTAAAAAATCTATGCACAAAATTTCGAAACTGTGTCACAAAAAATCCGAGTTAAGTGCAAAATCCAATGCAAGCGCAAAATCCGAGGCAAGCGCAAAATCCGAGCTAAGCGCAAAATCCGAGGTAAGCGCAAAATCCAATGCAAGCGCAAAATCCGAGGCAAGCGCAAAATCCGAGGTAAGCGCAAAATCCAATGCAAGCGCAAAATCCGACGCAAGCGCAAAATCCGAGGTAAGCGCAAAATCCAATGCAAGCGCAAAATCCGAGGCAAGCGCAGTTTTTTTACCATGCTTCGACACGAATGGACCGACTCGACCGGAGTACTATATACCACGGTCTCAGAGAATACACAGGCGTGAAACAACGCTTACATATGTACGTTTCACCAGGTGAGAGAGGATACCGGAGACGGAGGTATTGTGGGTGTTCATTTACGGCGGTAATCGCTTACTATCAGGCGATCTGTTTGCTCGTATGCCAAAAAAAAAGCTTGGCCTTGCATATCAGTTGATCAGCATTCTTATTACTTAGCCTCGAGCCCCTTGCCATCAGAACGTCTCTCAATTAATCATACATTCCTGAATTGGTTTTATAGGCTATTTTTTATTGCTACGGCAGAAGCTCTCGTAGGCAGTTGCTACGAATTCGTCGTAGCGACAATCCGTTTACAATACAATACTAAGCAACAAGTTTTTTTTTTTTTCAATGTTCTATATTTTTAATTTTATTCTTGATAGGCTTATCGCCAGTTTGCCCGATATTAAGCAACACTGCGACCTACGATAGAACGGGCTTTCCTAGAAAAACCGATTAACTCGTGATTTAAAGACACCCAGATTATATCTATCGGTGAAGATCCACCCGGGACGCGCATTCCATATTTTATAATCTTATATGATCCTATATAAAAATATATTTTTTACTGAACTGCCTCATTAGCCTACTAGTCCTGAGCGTGTCTACTACCCTAGAGGGTCTGGGGTTAATTCCCAGGTCGTGCAAAATGTTATTAGATTTTTCTGTGAATGTCTCAGTTGCAGCTCGGAGTTTGGAATTTGTACACCCGCAAACTAAGGGTGTACGTACATTAGTAGCCACTGCCTTACCCTTAGAAATACTAAATGTTCCTGGGAATACAGGCGTTATGATATGTTAAGGAATAGGAATACACGTATACCTATACCTTAACACAGAGCCTTATAATCTTACCTTAATCCCGGTATTGTGGTGAGCAGTTGACCTTCAGCGGTAACCCAATGTACGTCTGGTGGTGGGTGCCCTGTGGCTCGACACAGTGCGTGTGCGCCGCGCGTGGCGGGCCACAGCACACGCGCAGGCGGCTCCGTGACGAACCGCGGCCGCTTGTCCGTTGCTCCTACCACCTCGACAACGGCCAGTGTGATGAGCATCCATGGTAACGAGTATTCTGTTAAAAATATACGGGTTTTAAACATAACATACCATCACGCCTGTATTCCCCGAAGGGTTAGGTAGAGACGTATTGCCATTAACCGGGCACAAATTCCTAACTCCGAGCTGCTACTGGGAATTTCATAGAAAAACCCAATAACACTTCGCTCGACCTGGGAATCGAACCCAGGACCTCTAGTACAGCAGTCGCGCTCAGGACCACGGGGCTAATGAGGCAGTTACGGGTTTTAAAACGTTGAGTAATTCGGTAAGATTAGTTTTGCTCCCAATAATCGGTAAAATATGGTCATAAAATAAATTTAGGATGGTAATTAATATTACAAGCGTATTTATAATTTAGTTTGCAGTCATTCAAATTTGCTTCCCATAAAGGGAATAGCAAATTATTCAAAGAAAATGCAACTGGCTCCCATCAAAGCTGGCTATATGCGTGAAGGGATGGTTGGATGGAGCAGATAAATTGCTACATATGTGATATAATATTGATGAGATATAAAAATTTAACAGTATATAATTAGTGTCTTAATAATAACTTAAGAAAGTTAATTTTAATTTTCTTCGGCACAATTTAACATTCTGCATTTACGCAGCCTAAATCGACGGCATAATCCATCAAAAGTGAACGACACGAATCAACTCCCGCATCGAAAGCTGAATTGCGTTTTAAAACTTTACAAAGGAGAATTTAATGCAAAATGCTCTAGTGTCAGCACATTTTCTCTGTACTAATTAACTGGTTCATTAGTCTGGCTTCGATTTGGGAGAGCTGATAAAGGGTTCTTTACGCTTAATTGTTTTTTTTTTTCTCGAAAAAGTTTATAACTAGTGATAAATATCCGAAAAAAATCGTTCAAATAGTGAACCTATAAAGTGTAATATATTTTTTAACGAATGACGTTTCTAATAGACAATAGGTAGGTAGGTACTTATACGATATTAATCATGCCTCAGCGCCTACGTCTATGGAAACGTATATAAAAAAAAATTAGGTACCCCAGGGTCGGCTAGTTTATACTTATGTAAGCAAGCTACGAACGAGCTATTTGCTGAATGGAGAGCATTGCTCAACTTTTAAATTTAAATCTTCGTGTAGGTATAAGGCTGGCATGAAATGATAAAATGCAAACGAAGGTAGTAACTATGTCATAAGTTCATGCGGTATTTAATAAATCATACATTTTTTTAACCCACTGAATGAAAACACAGATTGCCTCTATGCGCTCTGTAAATTGGTGGTGACACACTGATTTCTGCAATGTAATCAACATATTAATTAATGTATGACACACGCGTGTGACCGCGTTGCGTGCGTAATACGAGTAGATTTGAACTATAACAGGTACCTACCATAAAATTAAGTCTTTGCATAATATATGTTGCGTAAGCATCTCTTTTTAACTTAAAATGCATAATATTTCAAGTACTCGTGTGAGTATTTGCAAATTTTACCCGAACCATTTTACTGTAGATGCAATTTTTTGTGGCCACAACATTTTATATGTTAAGCAGAATAACCCAAGAGACTTGACGCTGTTCTCGGAATTTTCAGAATTATGTATAACTGTTGCAAAGTAGAAAGCAAAAAGTTTTAACACTCCTGAGATTTACGCCTGGGGGTATTTTAATGATTTTACCTATAATAATTGTAATCCTATAATAGTTCAAAATATTGACTGTAAGTTTAAACACAACTAGTACGAAGGAACAAATCAGTCTCGTCTACCAACATATTAAGATTGTAACAAAAATAAGACAACTAGTGGATAATGAGGAAGCACGCCATCTAGTATTAACAAAATTATAGCCATTATTCTCAGAGACCCATTAGTAATTATTAATTCAGTTATAAAAAATTGGGTACCTTTCATAATTTCCGCAATCACTGAACACCACTCCACAAACTAACCATGTCAGCCACAGCCCCAAAAATCCACATGTTTTATAATGCACACTGCACTTCCAACGTCATGTTCTACAGTTTTTACTTGATCACTTTTCCCGGCGATCGTTCGAAGTTTTCCCTCCAAAAATGGTAAGGGAATGAACACGTGTTTCGCGGGCAGCGTTCGCACGCGGACTGGGCGCTAGAGGCTGGATTCTGGGAACGCGCCCCCGACTACCCCCGACGGATACGCTACTCTACTCTACCCAACTTAATAGCGGTTTAAGTTTGATTTTATGGGCAAATTTAAATATCTTTGCTGTTAAACGTAGGTCCAATTTGCTGCACTTTGGAATAGTAATTTGAGTTCGGTTCGTTACTAATGTTTATCGACGTCTCTATTGATTCTCAAAATTAATCCAACATAACGGTGGGTTTCCCCTCTAATTGGACCGTAACATTACCAGAAAGTTCCATGATTATTTAAACTGTAAATATTTACTATTTATACAGATAATACACAGAAAAGCTTGGTAAAGGAGCGAGGGAGCAGGCGCGATAATATTTGTCTTAGGACGATGATACTGTTATTAATTATTAATTAGCCTTAAATAAAATTATGTGGTCTGCTGTACAACTAGCCTCATTAGTCTTACCCAATTCAATTTCGAAAAAGGTCATAAAATTGAGAAAAACAAAGTAATACCTAGTAAGTATAGTAGTATTGACTCCGGATTTCGATAAGTTTTCAATAAATAAAATATTTGGCTCACTATTTTTGGAGTTCGGTGTGTGCTATCAACTTTTTTACATAGTGAATAGTAAATTATACATACCATGAGATAAAGGGTAAGTAAAGGAAATACGTCACACTCACAACACAAATGTTAAGCTTGTCAATTAAATTGGATTACCTTCATTGCAAATAAATGAAGATAATAAATATAGAAATACTTCATGTAGATTATACTTAAATAAAGCCATTATTGAACAGCGATTTCTGAGTTTAAAGTGAAGAGTAAGACAAAGATATTAAATCTTAAAACGATACAAAGTTAAAGATAAATGTCAACACTATTTTAAAAAGATAGTCAGCACCAAAATAGATGTCGCCTCTATTTTTTAAATAAAAAAACCATTTTAAAAAGATTCTTATTTCAGAATTCCAATGAAATGGCAACATTTAATAATAATTGCAAACGAGCAACGGACGCAGTTGCATTCAAATCACCTCATGCCGGTTATTACTGGACTAAATCGGTTTGAGGTTACAATGCGATTGCAGATGTGGACGAATATTAAGCAGAAGTCTATCAGAAGAAGAGAAGAAAATCGGAATCATCTTCTTATTTTTAACTTTAACTGTACATTACAACCACAAGACTAATGAAGGAGTTATTTATTGAATCCTGATAAATTGAAACAGAAACATGCGCTAGGTACCTAACTATATTTATTACACTAAATACCTAGGTATCATTAATTTTCTAATATGTCAGTTCAGTATCTAATTAGCTCCGTGGAACATTAAAAAAAAATACCAATCGAATTGAGAACCTCTTCCTTTTTGAAGTCCTTTAAAAAGCAATAGGTATAAAGTGTCTTATAGTAATTAATGATATGATAGGTACTTTATGTAATACGTCTTTATAAATGTGTAAATTTCAGGCACGTCTTTAAGAATTACGATCTTATGTTAGAAAGAAACCCAATACTTCGGGACGTGTTGACACGTGCAGGCCCTTTACAGAATTATAATGTAAAATGAGATGGGACACCAGTTTTACCAGAATTACTGAACTGACAGTGACGAACATTCGTACATATGAATTGAATTTATGCTTAACCTCATACGTAAGTCCTGTTTTTAAACAGATATTTTTTAAGGATGTCTGCGCTTTCTTGTTTTAAAATAAAAATAATTTATTTTATTACTTACCTAAATAAATTTGTCTTTACAATCAAATAACATCAATAGACAGTCAAACCAAATGTTTACTAAGTAGATGGAATGATAATCGCAGTGTTTATCTGAGTAGATATACCTATCTGGTCAAAAAAATATATGAAAAACATTGACTTGTAAAAGTGTCCTTAAAAGATCTATTTACAGAAAGAAACACCATTTATCATTTATCTATTATAATTTATGTTTTGAAAACACCTATCACAATTCAATAAGTTACTTTTTTTATACCACCCAGGTGGAAACAAGGTAACGGCCCACCTGATGGTAAGCTGTTGTCCGCAACACAAGAGAGTCATGGGCGCGTTGCCGACCTTACCGTTTACTTTACGCCACCTATGGATTTAAGAAGTTTTGTGACACCTAAGTACAAGGTTCTTTGGTCAGAAAACTCAGAACGTGGGACAAAATAAAGGGCATAACCTATAATATTAAAACTAGAGGTAACGACTTCTCCAAACACTTAATTACAATATTCAAATGAGTCCAAAATAAACGCCATCTATTAAAGCCTTTGCTAAAATAGATTAATTCTATTAAAAGTGTTCGAAAGCGATGATCGCCCCTTGTCGCTCGTCGCGCATAAATTTATTGGACCCAAGTTAAACGAAAGATTACCTGTTTAATGCCCCGAAAGTCTCTTATTGACATTAAAGCGCCATTTAGGGCTTTGCATTTTTAGTAGGCGATGGTAGATAAAGATATATTTTATCAGTGACCTACACAAGTGTTGTTTACTTGATGCTTCATTCATTAACGAAACCGTAACCTTCCAGATGGACAAAAATATTAATGATTCTTAATAGGTATAAAGATATAATCACACATTAACACTGCTAATATTTACGATGTTATTTACGATCTATACTTAAAATTAGCACATAATTTGTTTGTAATAACATAGTCTAATATAGGTACCGCCACAGACTTAGAGAAATGCCGCCAAGATATTAGCACAGATAAAATTAAACGACGGAGAAAATAATACTTTAGTTCTAATTCATTATTATTATTGTTCGCATTTATTAATTTAATGAGAAGTTTTATTATTATAAATAACACCTATTTTACATTTTGAACTTAAACCATAAATTGGAATATTTATTATTAACAACTTCCATTATTTATAGGTATTTACTAACAAATACCAACTGCCTCATTAGCCAAGTGGTCCTGAGTGCGACTGCTATGCTAGAGGTCTTGGGTCGAGCAAAGTGTTATTGGATTTTTCGATGAAATTCCTAGTAGCAGCTCGGAGTTAGGAATTTGTGCCCGGTTAATAGCAATAGGTTCGCCCCCTATTACATGGGACCTAAACATACCGGCGAACTGTGGGTGTATATTAGTACGCCTCTGCCTAACCCTAACAAAAACTAATGTCAAGTACAATTTCATAAATCTAAATAGTATCTTAGCGGTCTTATCGCTATAAGGGATCTCATATATCTAAACCTTTAATTATTAACTAACTACTTTTAGGTAAAGTTAATGAATAAAGGTTTATATTTAGTCAATATTTAGGTAAAGTTTTACATTGTCTTTTACAGAAATTTGCACTGCGTTACCTAAATATTGTTGCCGGCCAGTTATCAAACTTTTTACTAACCAAAGCGGCCATGTGCAACGCGAAGACATAGGTAGATAATTATTATTTTAGACGATTAGAATTTTGGATTGTTATATTATTTTCGGATATTATCAAAATTAAATACGATCAAACCCAACCGTATTTAATAAGTTAGTAATAACCTACAGATTTTCAAGGACAATCAAGATTATCGAATCCTTATTCAATCCAATAAAAGAGCTCCGATATGCCTCAGAATAAAGACCAAGTTGAAAAGCAGAACATTAATTCTGCTAATGTGTTATCCGTTTCAAAAGTTGCACCTGTGAATATACCAAATGTACTCGTAGGAGTAAAATTCTTCTTTCATATCTACCTTTTGCCGATTACTGAAAACATTTATTTTTGCATTTCGTATATCTGTGTATTCACAAAAAAATATGATGAATGGTTGAGCGAATAATGTTTGTATTGCTACAAAAAAATATTTCGTAGAAAATAAAATAAAAATATTCAAGAACACGGCCATACATACGTGTTTCTTTTGCTTTTAAATGGAATTTTTATACAACTTAAAACACGACATATTATATGTATTTAAACAAAGCTTTATATACCAATTTTACTTGTTTATATTTCAAACAAAACAATGTCATTACCCACGCATTTTGGTGAGAGTAGACATCAAAGATGTTAATCAAGACTGATGAAGGAGCTCTGGAAGGAACTACAAACGAAGTTGTATTCCGATGCGTTCATTCGCTATGTCTATGACATCGAGTCATGCAGAAGGTGTACTTTATTAATAAAGTAATATACGCTGTAAAAATTTCAAGTGACTCATTTCAGTAGTAGTCAATGGTTAATATTTTGACCGATTTATCAATATTATCAAGCCATTTACTGTCCTACTGGCGGGCACGAGTCCCCTATTAGAATCAGAGAGCCATATTCCACCACGGTACTGACTTAATGCGGGTTGGCAGACTTCGATAGCCGCGCCGCCGCTGAGAAAGTCCCACAGGCATACAGGGATCATCATTAATTATTACGTACTTATTTATATACAAGTCATGAGGTGCGTGCCATGGATTTGATGAAGAGATTTTCTTTGACTTGGCATGCCAATGGTCAACGCTAGGCAAGGCAAGACTAGGCTATCACTGCTTTTTGACCAATTATGTGTAGCAATAAAAAAAATCATTTTTTATCAGGAATAACGTTTGCCAGTTGATATGGCTTAGGTTGTGTGGGTTTTCTGATCCATCGTTGTTGTGCCATCAGTAGATACAAAGATTACAGGAATGAAATCATGCGTCTCTGTATGATACGTCTGAATATGTTAACACATTGTTTATTCACTTCGGTGCTTTGTGAGCAACTCGATATTTGATGTACATTGGAGGTTATTTCGGACCACCTTCCAGTGAGTTGGATTCGAATATTAAATTTATGAAATAATTTATCGCTTAAATTATAATCAGAAATACTTAGCTATTATGTAAATTCCGTAATCATAATTATTCTTTTTCGATATAAAATAAAACAAATATGCCTACTACATAAATACATAATGTACACCCACATTCCCCCAGTTTGCCGGTATTTTAGAGGTCCCATGTAATAGGGGCGAGCCTATTGCCATTATCCGGGCATAAATCCCAAACTTCGAGCTGCTATTGAGAAATTCATAGAAAAACCCAATAACACTTTGCTCGACTTGGGAATCGAACCCTCTTGGGTTCGATTATATATCGATAGCAATCACGCTCGGGACGATAAGACATGCCTATTAATATGTTTTATTCTTATTTTCCCGAGTTTATTAATAAAGATAATTTCCTGAAGCATCATCCATGTTCTTATTAATTGTATTATTCAGTACCTAAAACATAATTGCTTAAAAAAAATATTGCATTAATTTTAGTTTGCCTATTTCCTCGGTTTATAAGCCAGTATACTCGATTATTAGTGCCATTTCGTTTAGGCGACATTCCGTGAAAAACTTGTTAGTAATGTATATGGATTTTATGATAATTCGTTAGAAATCCAAATAAAAATAGGTACTCTAAGTTACCTGAGGTTAAATTTGGCAGCAATATTCACGGAATTCCGAGCGCTCTCCGCAGACAGAGAATCCTCGGCGGGCTGAGTCAGCGAACATCATTAGGTAGGTACCTAGCCATCGCAATCGCTACCTCACGATCTGCTTTCAATGCGGGTGTGAAAGATTCTCATTGGTTACGTGAGTGGTGCAAATAATTTTGCCTTCTCACCAACTTATTTATCCTGCCTTGATTGATAGAATTTGTAAAATAGGGATAGGTATTATGGCATTGCGAAATTGGAGATTTTTTATATGATGATTATCTTATATGATGAACTAGCTCTTGTTCGTAGTTACACTCGCTTTGCTCTTTACGTGGGAGAGCCACGCTTCGGCATGAATGGGCCGGCTCGACCGGAGTGATACCACGGCCTCACAGAAAACCGGCGTGAAACAACGCTTGCGTTGTATTTCGCCGAGTGAATGAGGTTACCGGAGGCCCAAACCATTTTAAAAGGCGGACAACGCACTTGTGACTCCTCTGGTGTTGCCGGTGTCCATGGGCGGCGGTTATCGCTTACCATCAGGTGATCCGTCTGCGCGTTTCCTCCCCTATCCCATAGAAAAAATTTGATTAATAAATTGTGCAACAAACACGTCTATAAATGTAAAGTATTGACTTTTAAAAGTGTCTTTAAAAGATCTATTTACAAAATAAACATATTATCATAAAACGTAATGTTTTGAGAACACGTTTGGCGTAGCGGCTGAACGATCGGCTTCTGCGACACGTGTTGTGAGTTCGATCCCCACAGCCGGCCCCACAGTATGTACAGGTAGTTTTTCCGGGTCTAAGCGTTTGTGTATGTGAGAATTTATGTTTGTAAATGTAAACACGACACAGGAGAAAATCCTAGTGTGGGGCAACGTTTCTAAAAAAACATATGATTACTATGCACTAACAATTAACTTAAATTCAGTTTGGTACACAATATATGACATGTGCGTACAAGTTACTAATGATTTTGGCGTCTGCGTATGCATACAGTTTTGCTCGTTAGCCGGACGTGATTCGGACGTATTTGCCCGAGTTTTAGTATGGCATGCAATGGAGAATAGCGCAGTTATTTTGTTAATGCCCAATGAATAGTAACATTCGTAAATGATGTTATTCATCCGGGAATATCGTAATGACTGCTCATTATTGTAGCATGTGATGTATCTTCCTATACGATTTCGATAATAGGTACGCAAGTTACAAGCTGAAATGTAGTAGCATTTATTCCTTTAGGATATTTTAAAATATTACGGTCAAGTACTTACCTCAATTTGTTTCCAGTAAAGACGCAGGGTCTTTAAACGTCTTAAAACATTCTATAGCTGTAATGTTTTTTGTCTTGTTTTGACACTTTATATACTGTGCCAAGGAAAAGAAGACAAAACAATGAATAGACTTTTATGATTTTATTAATAGATTTGTTAAATTGTTCTAAGGTTATCATTTTCTTAGTGTGTTATCAAGGAAAACCAAAATTGTAAGTAAAACATACTCCCAAACCTAAAACTGAATCACCATTTAAAATTTTGCGTCGGAACCTTTTAAAACTTTGCAGTTGATCAATTTCCTCCCAAGGACGAAATGGAGACAATATTAAAAAAAATACCTTTCCTTATATCTTTAACTGTAATACAATTCCAAGTTCGCGACATTCTTTCAAACCCTACTAAATTTCAACCTCGTTAAAACTTCAGCTCGAAAGATGCTATCAAAATTTCAGAAAGTCCCTTCCTTTCACGCACACGAAAAAAAAATAACAATAAAGTTGTATGACCGAAAGTCCATTAAAGTTTATTATTTAACAGTCAACTTGGTCCTCGGGGCGCTAAGTGCAGGTTTATGCAAAAGTTTCGCGCCAAAACTGTAGTATCGTTATTCTTAACTTTGTAAGCAGCTGTGAGCGGCCAGCACTGTATACTTGGGAGACATAATTTACTCGCCAACCTGAGAAAATAAACTTGGCCATAAAATATTGATCTCATTTTTAAAAAGGCTTTTGTTATTTTTTCTATTGTGTTATTATTTTTGCTCGGTGGTAGGACCTAATGGGGTTTGACTGGCTGGCGACCACCCTTTTGTAGGAGTCTGTCGTAAAGCACCTTGGTGTGTGTTGCCGTGGCTCTGGTAGTCTGCAATCCGCAGGAGCTCCTAAGGGTCGGCAACGCTTCAGCAATGGTGTTGCAAGTATCCAAGGGCGATGAGTACTTACCACCAAGTGGCTCGTCAGCTCGTTGGCCGACATAATCCATAAACAAAAATATGTCATACGTTAACGTCACCTCTAGGTTTTTCTGGAGTTATCGGAAAATTACTACTACAATACGTCAATACTACGCTCCAAACTTTGGGAAGTATTTTAAACAACTTAATTTTTTTTTTAAACTATTGGCCGCTCGAGACCATGCGTGTACAAAAGGGGACAAAAGTTGGGATTTTCTCAATGCAAATTTAACGCAATAAAATCCGTAAAATTGTTTTTTACTACGATTAAAAAGTTACGAATATTAGAATCAATAATACAGAATTATATACAGCGAGCGTTCAGAGCAGACGTGTTGCGAGTTGTTTTTAAATGTCTTAAATAGTCAGCAAGCCATTTTAAATCATATTACATACCAACACATAAAACATTTTTCACCAAGTCAGCTGTGCATCTAGTTACGTCAATATTCTTCTAAAGACATGTGCAAGTTGGAAGCATCGTCGCAGTGACGGCTCTTCACCCCCCGGGCAAAAGAGGACGGACTCTTATTTTCTGCATCACTCGCACAACAGCGGACACGCACACATTAACGTGAGTAAGTTACCGTCATCGATATACAATGAGTTTACTACGCTCACCGACTGGAAGTGACAGCGGTAAAAACCTTGGTGGATCTCAACCAAATCTTTCGGAAATGTCTTATGGTGACTCGATCCCACAAATAACTATTCGCAATAAACGAAAATTCACTGACGACAGCGATTTTATCAAATCCGAGTTATCTGAACTGCGAAAGCAAATGACCCAATTAATGTCTGTATTAACCTCAGTTAAAAATGACCAATCAGAAAATATCAACAAGCTTTGTCAAGATGTTGTTGCTATCAAAAATGAGGTTGGTAATATCAGCACCACTATAGAAAGCCTCGTTTCGGAAAATATTAATTTAAAAAATCAAGTGTCCAACCTAACAAGCGTCACGGTAAACACAGAAAAAAAGGTCAAGGACTTAGAAGCCGATATGAATAAATTGAAATGTTCTTCACCTTTGACCTCAATTCCGGAAATGCAATATGAAGAGATGTATAGCGAATTTCAAGATCGCAATATACGATCTAAAAATATTATTATTGTCGGTGTCCCAGAACCCAATGCAAAAACTACTGCAGAAAGGCAAGAGTATGATATGAAGGAAATTTTAAGTATAATTAAACTTCTACACAGTGATTGCCCTCGCCCCGAAAAAATCATCCGTCTGGGTAAATTCAAACCGAACCGCACTCGCTCAATTAAAGTTTGCTTTTCATCTAAAGTAACCGCTAGAAATATACTACGCAATAAAGGTAACAAGGAGATCGAGAACATTAAAATATTTTCCGACCAAACCAATTATCAACGGAAATACATGCAAAGCCTAAGAGAAGAACTAAACAGACGGATCGCCAATGGAGAAACTGAACTCAGTATTAAATATATCAAAGGAATTCCTAAAATAACCAACCTACAAGAAAAACAAAACACTGTGACAACACCTACAAAAAACTAGCTTCATCCCCTGATAAAATTACGTATCAAATAATGAACCAATACTCAGACATTAATTTTACAAGAAAATCTTTGAAATGCTTTTACGCAAATGCTCGGAGTATCGTTAAACCAGGCAAATTTGACGAACTGCGATGCATAATTTCTTCACTTCCAGCCACAATACATATAATTATACTCTCCGAGACGTGGATAAAAAACGACGCTGAGGCAAAAAGGGCTCAATTACCATGTTATACGCACTATTATAATTTTAGACAAAATAAGAGAGGGGGTGGAGTTTCAATTTTTGTCCACAATAATCTTAAACACAACCTGATTGAGGAACATTGTATTAATGACATACACTACCTTTGGATACATGTAAAAAAGTTTTCTCTGGATATTGGTGTAATATATAAACCGGACAAAACTTACATGACCAATTTTCTTGAGACATACTCGGAGCAACTGCATAGCAAAAGACGAGCAATAGTGTTCGGTGATTTTAACTTAGACCTTTTAAAACTAGATCGACCAACCCGCGACTATAAAGATGTTTTAAAAGAAAATAATTTCAAAATATTAAATAAAATTAATAAGAAATACTGCACACGTGAAACCAGGACAACCAAAACAATACTAGATCATGTCTGCTCTAATCTAAGAGACCATAATTACCACATAGCCATGGTCGATTCTGATATGTCTGACCATAAACAAATATTCCTGGAAATTAAACACTATTGTCCTCCCCCAATTAAGAAAGTTGAATATCAGGCACTAAACTATACTGTATTTCACAAATGTTTTGAGAATCTCGAAAATGATGTAGTATATTCATATCAAAACTTAGAACAAAAAATACTGTCATCTATATCTAAGAGTACTATTACCAAAACGAAAATTCTCAACCCACCTCAACAGGATTGGATAAAACAGGAAATTATACAAGACATAAATGAACGTAATTTGTTGTGGCAAAAACTAAAATTAAACCAATTAGATGCAATCCTACAAAAGGAATACGGAGAAACTAAAGCCATTGTAGCAAAGAAGATACAGACAACCAAAAATAGTTATTACTTCAAACGCATAAAAGATAACTTGACTAAACCCCGGAAAATGTGGAAATTGATTAACGACCTTTCCAAAAACAAAATTAAAGATGACTCTGGACCTGACAAACTTGTAACAGATTCGGGTGTTTACACCGATAAAACAGAAATATGCGAACACCTTAACTTATATTTTTCTACTATTGGTTCGTCTCTGGCAGATATGATTCCTGACTCCTATAAAAGAAACCAAAGCCAACAAGAATCTGAAATTAATAATATATTAGAATTAAAATATATGAAACCGACAACCACCGATGAAATAGATAAAATAATTGACAATTTAGACCTAAACACTGGAGCTGGCATTGATGGCATTACCACTAAATCTATATTATGCATTAAAAAAATACTCGTTCCACAACTCACGACGTGTATCAATGACTGCCTGGAGCAAGGATATTTCCCAAGTAATTTAAAAATTGCTAAAGTTGTGCCTATCTATAAAACCGGTGCTAAATCCGACCCTTGCAACTATCGCCCAATATCGGTCCTACCGGTCATATCTAAGATCTTCGAGAGAGTGATATATACACGTTTAGAATTCTTCCTGAAATCCATAAATTTCCTATACCCCAAACAGTATGGTTTCCGGCCCAAATCAAACACTCTGTCAGCCACCATTGATTTAATAACAAAAATAAAGAATAAAATTGACGAAAAACATTTAGCTTTAGGGGTTTTCATCGATCTCAAAAAAGCTTTCGATACAATTAGTCCGGAAATACTATTACGTAAATTATCGAATATTGGGATCAAGGAAAAAGCGCTTGAAATTCTGTCGTCATACCTTGAACATCGAAAACAAATAGTCAGAATAGGTAAATATGAAAGTTCTCCAAAAACAATTAATTATGGCGTGCCTCAAGGCTCAATATTGGGCCCGCTTTTGTTCTTAATATATATAAATAGCATAAGCCAAATTGGCTTAAAAGGAGACATTTCTCTTTACGCAGATGATACAACTGTGTTTTACTTTGGTCATTCAATCGACGCCATGTTACCTATCATCCAAAGCGACCTTAATGTTTTAAATAACTGGTTCCAATCTAATTTGCTTACAATTAACATCACCAAAACAAGCTTTGTTATATTTGCTCCAAAAAATAAAAAAATAAATGATAATATACAATTAAAATTCAATGACAAATTAATTCAGAGGAAAACAAATGAGAAATACCTTGGTATTATCTTGGATCATCACTTAAGTTGGAAACCACATATAGAAAAAATTACATCTAAGTTGATATCACAAGCGGGCGCTCTTCATAATTTAACAAAATGTCTCCCTCGAAAAGTTCGATACATTATATATAACTCGTTAGTCAAACCGCATATAGACTATTTAATCGAAATTTGGGGCACAGCAGCTAAAACAAATTTAGAAAAAATTCAAATTAAACAAAATAAGTTAATAAAAATATTATTTAACTACAAAGCTAGAACACCCACGGAAAAAATATACGCAGATACGAAAATAATGAATGTCGCTCAAACCTATAGATATTATACGTGCATATTAATTCGTAAAATTTTAAACAAAGAAATTCATACAGATATAACCTTTACAAAGAAAAGTCAGAATCAAAAAATGAAATTGAGAAATGCTAATTAATTATCTTGTTACGCGGGCACCGAGAACAAACTACGGTAAAAAGAACATTGAATATGAAGGCATTAAAATATACAACAAATTACCTGCCGATGTTAAAGATGCTAAAACTATATTCAGCTTTAAAAAACGCCTAAAAAACTATATACAGGAAACAATAAATTGAATTCAATCTTAAACAAAACCCACTAAATAAAAAAGAAAATAGTTTTTTTTATCTTACATAGATATATTAAACAAAACTGTTATCGTAAAACTAATCCGTAAACGTACATTTATAAATATATAGAGAGTAGACAAATAAAAAATAAAAATAAAATTACTTGCCAATTTCATCAATGCCACATCTAGTAGTATGAACATTTTTTAGTACTGTATATCTGTGGTCGCTGGTTACTACTTAGCATCGACACTCTTGTCGTTTAATATTTTTAAGCTTACCCACTAAGATTATATAAAAACATTAATAGTTTCTTGTATTAATGTATTTACGCTTTGTACGCTCGTAGTTAACTTTTATTTTAGTTTGTATCTAGTTTTCTCAGTAAGTGAATTTATGTAATTCTTTATGAGAAAATAAAGTTCTTAAACCTAAATAAAGCCTTTATATCAGGATATGGCTACGGTATCATTCGGTGAACTTATTAATTGTGAATAATATCTTCTTCCGCAACTGATTCTGTTCTACGAAAACTAGATTTAATAAGTACTTATTTAAAATACCACTGTTAGCAAGCTACAAAAATATTCTCAGAATAACCGTACAATATGCAATTATTAACGTTTAAATGTACGCACAGAATAAGTAAAGGTTCCAATAGTAATTAAGTAGTGCAGATTGCAAGCTAATTAGCTACATGCGGCGTAATGACCCGGTTCACTCCAACGACTTTTATAGCTTCTGCGGTAAGATGAGAGAAAAGGCAATGCACATTTTTATTTAAGTAATTCTGAATTAAACGGACCGTAGAGCAGTGCGGTTTTATTCGCAAATTAAATGAAATTGTGAGCCGTCATGGTCTGATATGAGGTTTATTTGCCGATGAAGATGATACAACGGCCTCATTAGTCTCCAGTCTGATGGCTAGTTGTTCAGAAAATACACACCTCATTTTATGTTGTGTTTTCTGTGTGATGTTGATATGGAGAGAAAAAAGGTCTGTTACTTTCAGATATATCTATACTAATTTATAAAGCTGAAGAGTTTGTTTGTTTACTTGAACGCGCTAATCTCAGGAACTACTGGTCGGATTTGAAAAATTCTTTCAGTGTTAGATAGCCCATTTATTGAGGAAGGCTATAGGCTATATAATTATCATAACGCTACGCGGACGAAGTAGCGGGCAGAAGC
Source organism: Acronicta leporina (assembly GCA_947256265.1). NCBI lineage: Eukaryota > Metazoa > Arthropoda > Insecta > Lepidoptera > Noctuidae > Acronicta > Acronicta leporina. The sequence continues at coordinate 10,970,924 of OX366521.1, forward strand.
TAGTTTATCTAGAATTGGAGTTCACAAACAAGCATTTTTTTAAATGTTGCATTTGCGATACACTGGTATTTCCTCCTTTACTGTGGGTGTGTTTACAAAAATAACAACAGTACCTAAGTCATACAAAAATATGTTCTGTGCGAGTATCACACCAGTTAGCGCACAAGCCGATCGCACACTATGCCAAATGTTAACTAAACAACGCTAAAATCGAATCTAGCACAGTATTGTCGATATCTATACAAACTCAATGAAACCCCTATATACCAGTTGAAACGTACACCCAACACTAACGAGATGTCGTGTATTTTCATTTACTTTACCGCCGCATTCCAAAATTCAGAGGTAAGGTCCAGAACTTCAGTCAATAATTGGCTTTTCTCTGCTTTGTGTTACAAACGAGGTGAGTAATACAGTTAGTCTGTAACTATTAAGCTGCTCAATATAACGGAGTATTCTGTATTCCTAGAATATAGGGCTTTGCTTGCAAGAGAAGGACTTACGTCATCACCCATTTATTGTTCCACTACTCGAGGACAGGTGTCTTCACAAAATAAGAGAGCCGAGGCTATAGTCCATCACGCTGGCCTAATGCAAAATGGCAGACTTAACAAGCCCTCGATTAAACAATCGTTTTAACATAACATAACATACCATCACGCCTGCACTCCCCGAAGGGTTAGGCAGAGGCGTACTAATGTACACCCACAGTTCGCCGGTATGTTTAAGTCCCATGTAATAGGGGGCGAGACTATTGTCATTAACCGGGCACAAATTCCTAACTCCGAGCTGCTACTGGGAATTTCATAGAAAAACCCAATAACACCTTGCTCGACCTGGGAATCGGACCCAGGACCTCTAGCGTAGCAGTCGCGCTCAGGACCACTTGGCTAATGAGGCAGACAATCGTTTTATAGATTCCTTATTTCTTTTGATTTCATAAACAGACTACCTACCTCAAGAGGGAGTCCTGTCTCACGGAGAACTTCAATCTGCACACACACACACAACAACTGCAGTCATAATAGCTGACATACACAAAATACAGCCAGACTCGAAATAAATATCCATAGATCACACAAACATTTGTCTCGGATAGGAATGGAAGCCACGATAATATGAATATGAATCCAATGATCTAAGTCTGCTGTACAGTGACCTAACCAGGTATTTTTTCCAAGGTACCTAATAAGTATTTAAAAAAACGTAGTCTTTCAGAAAAAGCCTTTTCCAGACCCAACTTTTTGAACAGCGTTCACCTAAAATATTAACAAAAAAATAATACTTTTAAAGCTAAAATCGATACAACAACAGCACAAAAGTTTCGTACATAAGTTATTATGACACCGAGAAAGTTCATGTAATATTTCGTGTCGTAAGCGTAACTATGAGCGCTCGTCACTAAATTCGCTGCGATTGAGTTACCTAAACTAAGTTCTTTCAGTGTGGTAGCAGTTTGCCAAGTTTCGGCCGCAATCATGTTCCATGTAAATTTAGAAGTTCTTCTTCAACTTTATAATGTACAGCACATTACCTAAGTCGGAGGAAGTTACTTACCGGTTTATTGCCTCCCAGGTAGTCTAGACGCAACTGATCTTTCTTTTATAGGAAAAACTGTTTTCTACTTAGTTGCCGTATCGACGGCAATCCTTTTAGCTTGCAACTAAATACTTAAAGTACTTAATAATGTAGTAGTGAGCATAAATCTTCGCCGGGATTCATTAAAGTAAGTATACCGTAACAACATGTACACTCATTTGTATTTAATTGGTAAGTAATATTAGGTAAACTTTAAAAAATATGTATTCTGTAAAATATTGCACCAACTGCATCGCGGAATCTGCCTCATTAGCCGAGTGGTCCACAGCGCGACTGCTACGCTAGAGGTCCTGGGTTCGATTCCCAGGTCGAGCGAAATGTTGTTGGGTTTTTCTATGAAATTCCCAGTAGCAGCTCGAAGTTTGGAATTATTGCCTGGCAATAGGCTCGCCCCCTATTACATGAGACCTAAACATACCGGCAAACTGTGGGTGTACATTAGTACGCCTAATATAGGCGTGATGGTATGTTATGTTATGCATCGCGGAATTACAAACCGAGTTATGTGCAATATTATTAACATAATGATTAGGTACATTTATAGACAAAGAAACCCGGCTATAAATATCTTAGGGTATAGATAGACGGTAAGATGATAATTATGAGACACCCCAAAATTATACTCAATTAATAAAAACAAAATTAAGCTCTAAACAATGTGATTAAGATACGATATTCTATTGACCAATTTGTTCAACAAAGCACGTAACAAAAGAACTAAAATAGATTTCATATTGTGTCTGTAATTTGTTACTTGAGAATTGATCACATAATACACAATAACAAACACACCTAGTCAAAATACAACAAACATTTCACCTAATACCCAACTTGATGCTTCCAATTATATCTGTATCTAATTGGAAGCATCAAGTATCGTATCGTATGTAACCAATGTCGTTGGCAATAGATCTCGGAGTTGCAGTTCACTTCACTGGCACTTCCAACAGCTGAGAGCTACTGTCGGCAACGTACACTGTCGCACACTCGCTAAACTTTACGTCGTGCCAGAGAGCAACGCTAAGAGGCTAAAAGCAATAGTTTAAGATAGATAATGATTATATTAATATACTTAATAAGTATTTTTTGTAATGGATGTTTTAATAGTTACAGGTTGGATTTGTGCCCGATTAATGACAATAACAACAGGCTCGCCCCGTATTACGAAGTACCTAAAGATACCGGCGTACCGTGGGTGTACTTTTTTTTTTGTGCGTGTGGAAATTTTCATGAACATCCGCCGCCCGGGGTAGGCGGCGGGGTGTGTCGGACTCCACCCAGAATGGGTGACCTACCGACTAAAACCACACAGGTGTTTCGCCTCACCACTTTTTACTGGGGTTACGGGAACGAGGTGTCCTTCCCCCACGACAGCACATCTCTGCTTAACCCTCCGAGGAATACATGCGTGATGGTATGACGTATTAAGAGTATGTCTATCCGTTGGTGAAATATTGTTTATTTCTTCTTCTTCTATTACCTATGTATTCTATCATAAACCTAATTATTGGCGTTAACTACTTTGTTTTAAACGTGCAATTTCACGTTTAACTAAATAAAAACAAATTTGTTCGCCTCAAGATCATATCGTATTTATGAAAATGGTTGGGCAAAGCGTTTCACAACGTGCGTAAAAAAACGCTAAGTAGCAGTTACGCCAGTCACTTTACTTTGAACGTAAGTACTTCACGTAATGCATTAGTAAGATAAACAAGAAAGTTACCGCAACAAGGTGGGACTGTCTATTTTAATATTCATACAGGTATAAAAGGCTCTTTCAGTAAATACTTTGCGGGGACTCATGATGAGAAACCACCACGCAAACTTTACCGCAAGAAGCATCATTTTATAGAAGCGTTCTTGTGTATTATCTTGTATGGGAAATTCTCAGACAGCGTTGTTCATGAATCGTCCAAAACTACGTAGTCGTACCATTCATGAATACCTTTATATGAGAGCTACGCTAAAGATCTTCAATTCAAGGGTTCAATTTCCAGGCCAAGCAAAATGTTATTGAGTTTTCTATGAAATTCTCCGTCGCATTTGGATTGATGGTATTAGACTCGCCTCCTATTACATGGGACCTAAATATATCGCAGAACTATGGGTGTACATTAGAACACCTCTGCTTAACCCTTCGGGGAATACAGGCGTGATAGTATTATGTGTTATATAACAGACATGATTATTTTGCCGTTTTTCTTGATAATGGTACGGAACCCTTCGTGCGCGAGTCCGACTCGCACTGAAAACGAGGTTTGTTTCGACAACATTTTATACAGCGTTTACTTAATAAAATCTATTGAGCCGTTTCGCAATCAACTGTTGGAAGTGAACGTTTTATTCATGCCCGTATTAATTCCTTGAGGCTCGTCCTTCGCCTCACTAAATCTATCGGCTTTCGGCTTTAGTGAAACAAAGAGCCAACGGGCAACTCTAAGCGCCCGCGTTTTAGGAACGTATTTAAGGGGGGACATTATTTAGGATGAGTCTGACTTTACACTATTGTATGATATTTTTTTAGTTCATGATGTTGTTTACTTTCCTTAATGAGGTTTTCTGTCTCTGCATAATTAAGGTACTTATACCTAAGAGCCTTACATCGATGATGTACGACTTTTATTCAACCTAGGAATAAAATCCTGACCATAAGGATCAACAACTGCGCTTTCAAGTGAACATTAAGGCAGTTACATAAGGCACAACGACATATAACATAACACTACATACTATCACGTCTGCATTCCCCGAAAGGTTAGGCAGAAGTGTAGGTAGGTACTAATGTACACCCAGAGTTAACCGGTATGTTTAGATCCCATGTAATAAGGGGGCGTGCCCATGTAATATTGCCAGTAACCGGGTACTAATCCTAACTCCGAGCTGCAACTAAGAATTTTATTGAAAAACCTAATAACACGTTGCTCGACCTGAGAAACGAACCTAAGAACTCTGGTGTAGCAGTCACGCTTAGGACAGAACCAACAAATTAAGACAGTGATGATAACTGGTTTTACAAATTTAAATTCGTACACGCTTACTACAAAGAAATTCAACATCACCATTTTATAAAGTGCCATACATTATTCTCGTGTTAGGTAAATCTGAGCTCGATACGTAAGGCCGTAATATCGGCCGGTACCTACGGCACACGGCTTACATCCGGCGCAGATAAGCCGCACTTATATCCGTCTCGCCGGCGGCACTCAAGCTTGTTGTGCCCGATTATACCCACCGATTCCCTTTAATGTCGCCTACTTTATTGACAATGTATTTTGGATGGTCGCACGGAAAAATATCTACACAATATTATGTAAAGATTCACGTTGATCTTGGATTTGGTTTACTCTGAATACATATTTGTTTGTCTATTCTTGAAAACGTATGAAGTCTGCCAACTCACTAACGGGTTCTGTTCCATTAATTAGAGAGACGGTCGTTCTCGTTATAATATTGAAGCATGGCAAGGACCTGGGATACCTGGTTGGGCTGTTACTGTGTATTAAGAAATGCTGGAATCAATCTGGATTTTAGTACAAGGTATTATGAGGAAGGTACTAAAGAATAGTAGGTAAACAATAACACACCTCTACCTATCTCTTTGCGGAATACAAACACAATACAATTTTAACTTCTAACTAAAATAGAAATTATTACTCGCTTAAACGTCGAAGGAAAATATCTTGAGGTAAACTGCATTCCTGACAGTCTTTCTCAAAAGCGTATGAAGTCTGCCTACCTGCAGTAGCGTGGTGGCCTATTGCTTAACCCGTCTCACTCTGAAGGAGTGCCCAGTAGTGAGATAATATATATTGTGTTTATTTTCATCAAGTTGGAAGGTGATAGGTACTATTATAATATCTACCTGCCCTGCTTCAATTCTCATAAATTCTGATATTCCTCCGTCTCTTTTTAACACACACATTTTACAAAATGAACAATACATTATTACTGCACAACTAGTTCCATGTTTAAATCTCCCGCGCTGGCAACAATTACACGGTCGAGCGACTCCACTCAATGGCGCAAACACACCACAAAGATCAGACTGTAAGGAGTACGGAAATGTCTGTTTACATCACATGAACCGGGGACATACTAGTGAAACAGTTAAGTCTGGCGCACACTCAATACTTAAGCCGTTAGCTACCGGCGACTAACACAACAAAAACATTACGCTGACATGAAATACACTGGGGTTTGTCCGCTATTTCAAATTGTATTAGAAAGATTGCTCGATGATACTAAATGGTATAAGATGTGACAGATTCCGTGGACAAAACTGTTAAAAATCAACAATTCTAAAGTCATTGACGACGATTTTTAAACAAAAACTGACTTTTTACAAGTTTATCTATTATGTATTACCTACGCTGTACGTTTTATCCCCCGAAATGTAATTAATAATAAAAAAGACAGTATAAATAAAAAAGTTCAAACTAGAAAATTATGTGCTGTTCTCGAACGTATTGTAAATTGACGAAAACACAAATATCTGCTCTAAAAATATTTAGTGTGCGCCGGTCCTCAAGGAGCACAGACAAAGGGCGAGTTCACAATAGAGGCGCGATGCGAGAGCGCATCGCAGATGACAGAGCCGCGATAATAGAGCTCCCTGTTTAGCAAGTGCGTCCGGGCTGGCCGGAAATGGCACAGCCCTACAGACAACCTTCATTTCCTGAGTAGTCCTTTTGCGAGCACTCGAGGGACGTGATGGTAATCTGTGTTTTTCCTGACATAATTTTGTGTAATGGCTGTACCTACTATTAGGGTTTTCGAGTCGTAAAAGTCGCAGCGGGTTGATTTTATACACGAGAAAAGAACTTAGATGTTAGCGAAGTACCTAATGGGCCATATATTCATCAAATATTTAGACCAGACAAATAACCTATATTAATAATATATTCAATAGTCTTGATCATAAACTTTAATACATAGCGTGGTCGAGTGTATTAAAGAAGTATAAAGTAATATCCCTTGTCATAAATAATGATTCAAATATTGTTATAATAAGTTCTTTCTCCTGTCACACCACGGCCCTTTATCTGCAGCTAAATTTTATGTACCTATTCACACTTTTTCATGAATATAGTTAATAAAATAAAAATATTCCCTAAAAATTATCATCAGCATTATCCACAAAAGAAGATTTCTAAACGATTAAAAAATCTATTCATCCTATCACTATCAAGGATTTCGAATCGATTTTGTTGCTGACAACAATAAAGTGGCATCAGCTTTTGTAGCAAGACAACAGGATCGGGAGTGTCGCTGTCATGCGTCCGGGCGCGTTCAAATGAACGGCGAACATTGAACAACTGCTAACAATCCGTGTCGAAGACTGGAGAGAAGCTGGTTTATCGACGAAAATTGTACTTTATTTGCTATTGGAAACGACATAGACACTTAAACTTTATTTGTTAGATGATATTGTATATTGCGCTGAAGTTTAAAAAAGTTTGGCTGTTATAGCGCGTCATAATTAATTATTATTACGCACATGATTTTGGAATGTCAGAGGTAATTTGTTTTGATAAGAACTTGAGACCTATGACTTAAAACTCGGTCATATCGCTAGGCTATCTCTGTTCGTCCTATGACTTAAAACTCGGTCATATCGCTAGGCTATCTCTGTTCGTCCTATGACTTAAATCTCGGTCATATCGCTAGGCTATCACTGTTCGTAATACTTTTAAAGAATAACGAGTACACATTTGAAAGTGAGATGTATACTTTAGTGTGAACCAAATTTAATGTACGTATTCGCTTATTTTTATTCAAATCAAAGTTCAAGTTCAAATTCATGTTCAAGTCACAAAATAAAAGTTTGGTTCAAAAATGAATGCCTTTATTTTAATCGTGGGAGAGCCATGCTCACAGAAAACCAGCGTGAAACAACACTAACGTTATGTTTCGCCGAGTGAGTTAGGATACCGGAGACCCAAACCCTTTTAAAAGGCGGGCAACGCCATTGTGGCTCGTCTGGTATTGTGGGTGTCCATAGGCGGCGGTAATCGCTTACCATCAGTCGATCCGTCTGATAGTTTGCCCCCCTTTCCCGTAAAAAAGTCAATAACAACTAGGTAGTTACAATTTTTTTTTATTATTCAGTCTTCATTTTCCACCAGCCGTGTGCTATAAGTACTGAATAATTCTAGATAGAAAAAGATCCTTGTACTTGTAGTTAGATAAATAAAATTAAAGCGGCGGTAGCCTAATGGCTATGGCGTCGGACTTGCGATCATGTGGTTGCCGGTTCGAAGCCCACCACGCATTGCTAGTAAGCTTATAAAAAAAAAAAATTACCCCTTGTGTAGACATGAAGTTTGTAATAGTCAACCTTTCGCAACGATCAATCTCTTTTTGGCCCCTTGCTCTCTTTCTAACAAAGCTTTATGCCCCAGATTACATTTTTCCTATAAATAATCACAAAAAAGTATTAAAAGAGTCATAACTCGCATGAAACAGAGCTCGCAATATAAAGCTCGCCCGATATTTATGAAAATGGAATATCCAAGGTATTACAATTCATGCGTCTTCTCTTTCACCTTTCTAAATTAATATATACGAGAAAGATCTACCGCTTCTGTACTACATAACCCCTATATTTATTACAGATAAAGCCCGCTGTTATTTTAGAAGTTTTATAATGCAAAAGTTTTCCATCGATTAGTATCATCATAATATATTATCTATTCTAATATTATAAACTGTGGAAAGAACTACTGTCGCCTGCAGTATTTCCGGACAAATACGACCTTTAAGAGCGTACTCCCTTTTAAAACGGCCAGCAACGCACGTGTGGCTCCTCTGGTGTTGCGGGTGTTCATGGGCGACGGTGATCGTTTACCATCAGGCAACACGTCTGCTCTTCTGCCTCCTATCCCATAAAAAAGATAAATTATTTGTATTTTTGTTTGTCAGGAATAAACTCAAAAAAGAACAGGGCCGATTTTAATAATTCTTTCACTAATATAATGCTACATCAATACTGAATAGCATCCCTACTAATATTATAAATGCGAAAGTAACTCTGTCTGTCTGTTACGCTTTCCCGCTTAAACCTCTCAACCGATTTTGATGAAATTTGGCACAGACAATCTTTAGACCCTGAGAAAGGACATAGGCTATATATCATCACGCTAAGACTAAGTAACTATTCCACGCGGACGAAGTCGCTGGCGGAAGCTAGTAGGCTATAATTGTTCATTGGTTTAATTATAATGTCAGGTGTCAATGTTTAGGTCGCCAGTGAAAGCGCAGGAAACAGCTAGTTCATAATAGTTTTAACTTCGTAAAATATTTACACTGAACAATATTAAACACACCTCTTAGTTTTACGACGTGAGGTAGGCGATACAGTGAAACTTTCAAATAAAGTCTAACACTAGTCGTGAGGTTATTCAAATTTAACCCAGTTCACCTCAAATAGCTGGAAGCGTTAGGAGCTATGAGCTTTTGTGCTAAGTTTAGTCGCCTTAAATATTAAATTCTTAAATGTAAATAACTATAATTTTATTCGCAAGTAAAATTTAGAACAGAACTAATGTTTTAATTTTAATGAGATAGTAATTGCATTTATTTTATTAGGAAAGTAGTGATAAAACATTATATACAATAAAATAGAAATCCATTTTATTTTTAACTGATATTTTGGAACTAACGATACTAACAGTAACTGCTACGGTTGTTTCAAAAAATTAACTGGTCATAGTTAGTTCCTACATACTTGTAACAGATCTATGACTTATACTACCTTCTTAGTATAATCTATACTAATATATAAAGCTGAAGAGTTTGTTTGTTTGATTGCTTGAACGCGCTAATCTCAGGAACTACAGGGCCGATTTGAAAAAAACTTTTAGTGTTGCTATAGGCTATATAATTATCATCACGCTACGCACTACGAAGTCGCGGGCAGAAGCTAGTGATAAATAAATAAAATTGTTAAAATAACCACTTTTGATGAATCATAATATGATTCACGGACATTCAATAATGTCCGTGAATAATTTATTTTGGAATCATATTAATGATTCAGCTGCTGTGGTGGTTCATCAAAAGTGACCATTTTAGATTCCCTGGAGTAAAGAAGGCAACAGCTGCGACGAAGCAATCTGTCATTATTACAAACTTTTACTACTTTACTGTACGTAACATTACCACGTCTCATAGTATTAGATTTGCATAAAACTTGGCTTGTTTCAACGCCAAGGAACACGACTACAGGAACGATACACAAGAACATTTTAATGTAACACTCATCTCGAATATAACATCACGAGTAACATTATACAATTTCGCTAATAACCCTTAATTTAAGCCGTATAAGGTTCATTTGAAGACAATTATCGTGTTGTATTATGATCGCATGTTTTGCTATTCATATCAAACAAATTGCTCATCAAATAGACACAACACCGTTTTTTTTAATAAAGCAAATTAAGAAGAGTTTATTCATTACAGATTAAATTCTCAATTCATGAGAGAATTCATTCTCAAATCATGATCTATCAATACCATGTAAATGGTTAGTAAAACAGTAAGTAAAGTGAACACAGATGAAGCAAAAGTGGTGTACATACTAGTATCGTAACTAGTGGAAATCTATATTCTCTGCCTACCCCAATAGGAGACAGGCGTGAAAATATGTAGGTATGTAAAAAGTACATATTATGTAAGAAATAATAACAACAATATTTTTAGAAAAAGTAAATCTTTACAAATATAAATTACTAGCTTCTGCCCGCGACTTCGTCCGCGTAGCGAGATGATAATAGCCTATAGCCTTCCTCAATAAATAGGCTGTCTAACACTGAAAGAATTTTTCAAATCGGACCAGTAGTTCCTGAGATTAGCGCGTTCAAACAAACAAACTCTTCAGCTTTATTATTAGTATATATAGATTTGTCAGACGGATGCGGATGTGTTGAAAATAGTCACATCCATAGACTGACCGCGGCTAGCAAATGGTTGCCTTAAAGATCGGTTACGCTTATTTAGTTGTTATTTAACCACGAAGTTTTGTATACAAATAATAAATACAAAATAGACTATAGCTGAACACCTTTAATTCTGAGACGGCCCGTCCCATACACGTATAGGTACTATAATTCTCTAAAATTCTATTATAGGTAACTAATTGGTAAACGAATGGAGTTCGTTCAAAGTAACAACTTATTTAAATTCATAAAATGTCAATGCTGAATATATACTTTGGTCCTTTTGTTGAATGCATTGTGAATGTAAAATGGTGGGTATTCAGAATAAGGGCACAGGTGGACAGCGCTGCTAAAAGCCGTTTCGTGTAGCGCGCGGTGCGCCCCGGCGCGGCGCGGGCGGCCGCGTATCAGGCATTTATCATTGAGTTTACACGCGGCATACATTACAGTTAAACTAAGTTCCTTTTTAGTTTCACCTTCCGGAAAAGTTCTCTGACACGGTTTGGATTTTATTGTGCGTAGACTAAGAATTGTTTGTTTTATTGCCTTATTTTGACATTTTTGGACGACGAAATATACTCACGATACTTAAAATATTGTTTTAAACACGTGGAGGTACACTATATTAACAAGTAAGAGCAACGCGATACGTATTAATCATTATTGCTCATTTACAAATATGAGCAATATGATTAATACGTATCGCGTTGCTCTCATAACATAATAATAAATGAGTATTGAAGATACAGTTCATTTTACAAAAAAAAATATAACTATAACATATTATGAAATGATTCACTATTTTAGTATTCCTTTTTTCCAGTTCATTTCTAATACTGAGTCTTAGGCCCACTTGCACCAACTTCTTAAATATATTTACATAACATACCATCACGCCTCTATTCCCCGAAGGGTTAGGCAGAGGCGTACACTATTGTACACCCACAGTTCGCCGTTATGTTTAGGTCCCATGTAATAGGGGGCGAGCCTATTGCCATTAACCGGGCACAAATTTCTAACTCCGAGCTGCTACTGGGAATTTTCATAGAAAAACCCAATATCACTTGGCTCGACCTGGGAATCGAACCCAGGACCTCTAGCTTAGCAGTCGCGCTCAGGACCACTTGGCTAATGAGGCACTTTAATAAAATATATTTAAATCGTATTTAAACACAACTACTAATACTAAAAATATATTTAAGAAGTTGGTGCAAGTGGGCCTTACAGTAATAATCATATTTCAGTGTAGTGTTAGACAGAACGATATTTTGCGGAAGATTTTCTAAGTTAGTAAAGAGGCGGGATTGGTAAAAATTACAATATCTTCCATAAGTTCTCACATTTATTATGCGCATATTACAAAAGTGGAGCATTGGAGTCAACTCTTAGCAGTAGATAAGTATTTGTTTTAATTTTATATCACTAATTTTGACTTTCAAGAATATAATCACAATTTTGTATAAACAAGGACAACTAATTATTGCAGCTTACTGTGAAATTCTTAATTTATTTATTTTGTTATAATGTTTTTCTGAATTTGGATTTGTGCCCGACCTCTTAGTACGTGGGACCTAAACATACTGGTGACCTATGGATGTACAACATTAGGTAGGTACACTTCTGCTTAACCATTACAGGTGTGAAGGTATGTTATATCATAATTCGTACATGTATATTTTTTTTAAATCAAATTAAATATATTTTTTAAAGATGTCATTTACAAATTTTAAAATATAATAATTTAAAAAAAAATTTGGGAGAGCCTTGCTTCGGCATGAATTAGCCGGCTCGACCGGAGTGAGTGAGGATACCGGAGGCCCAAACCCTTTTGGCAACGCACTTGCTACTCCTCTGGTGTTGCTTGTGTCGATAGGCAGCGGTAATCGTTTACCATCAGGTGAACAGTCGTTTGCCATATCCCATAAAAAATATCATTTTTTTTTTTTTTTTTTTTTTTTTTTTTTTTTTTTTTTTTTAAAAGCTTACTAGTAATGTGGGTCACACATTACTAGTATTCTTGTTAACCCCTCGTGCTAAGCTAAATGCTTAGCACAAGGGGTTTTACAAGCAAATTACACCAGTCATATGAAATTTTAAGAAATCAAAACATCATATCTAAGAGAATTGCGTAGAATTTAGTATGAAATAAGTCTGTAGTGTGTGTCACCTCCTCCCTATATAAATGTATGTTAGTCTGTAAGAAGTGCATTACATTATAGTTATTCAAAAGGAATTGTTGTCTTTAATTCGACATTTATGATATTCTTATAAGTATTACTTTTAAAGTACATATTCACAAGGACATCAAATAGTTTTCATAACATTGTGTACCTAATAGTAGATCCAACTACATTCTATTTAAGATTCCTAACTCGATAGAACACGGAGTGACTACTGCCGGGAATTGAATACACTCAAATGAAACTGCAAAAGCTGTTTTCAATATCTTCTCCGGAAATAACATTTCGAGTGGGGTTTCAATTTAATAAAGCACGTCGAACGAACGTTGTCGGAGAATCTTGCCTAGCAGTTACAACAACAGAATTCTTGAGATAGCACGGTGTGGCACGCTTCACAAAGGAGCAACGGGTACTTTAAACTATTTTGTAAGAGATTTTCCTCACAAACTGAAGTTCAAAATTAATTAATTAGTTTTCAAAATAATAATTATTTTTTAGGTACCTATGTATAAAAGTAGTTTTTTTTTTTTAAAAAAGCTTACTAGCTATCCGGGTCGCGCATTACTAGTATTATTGTTAACCCCTCGTGCTAAGCTAGATTGCTTGTGTTACGAGTGGGTTCACGTCGGTAGTGCAATGGGTGGGGTTCGAACCGGCAACCACATGATCGCCGCCCTCCGAAGCCCGAAGTCCGACGCCCTAGCCATTAGGCTACCGACGCTTCAAATTTAAACAATTCTATCGATCAATTATATTTATTTCTGTAAAGTACCTTGATCTTTTACAAATCTTACAAGTTTTAGTACTAGATCGAGCTTTTCAAGTTTATTCCATGCTCATAAAATATGCCAATGCCTTAGTAACTACATTTGCTTGCTTCCCTACCAAAAATACAAGCCGTAACAAGAACTCTGCGCCGACTATACTCCAGAGCGCAATCTTGCATTGAAAGAGTTATTCCATGGCTCCAACTCCATATAAGGTCGACACAAAGAGGCTTTTATCGCGAGCGGCCGCTGAGTGCCCAAGCCTTGCCCAAGCCGACCGCAAACAAAATCCGACACACGATGAATACCGCTAAGTAGGTTACATGTGATATAATCTCGAGATTTACGGTACTGAAAAAGTAAGTGCGACGTAAAAGTGTTTTTGATGCGAAAGTGTGATTTAGTGCTGGTACATTGTGATTGTTCGAGTTGTGTATGGTAAAAATATAAAAATGATTGACGGACATATTTTTTTCAATTTGATTCCACACAATGGAATGAGAACTACGTATAAGAAAGGATTGTTTATAACCTATAGATGCTGGCGGGATGTGGGCAAACTGCAAATGGTCATGTGGAAATCTGTGAAGGAGACTTCTTTTCAGCAGTGCACTTCCCACCGCAGAATATCATAAAATTTATAATTATGAATAAAACCTGAAATGTTTTCAAGATTCGTGTGCAGTTATAAATACTTGAAAAGAAAACTGTTTACCAATCTTTAAGCATATTGCGGGCATGGAGGAGTGTGAGACTATACAAAGTTAAATCTTATAATTAATAAATCTTAAAAATAGATTAACTTAATAAAAAAGGGGTTTTACACACACTACCATGCGTTTGACACACACGCTTGACACACTGACACACACTTATTGTTTATGGTTAAAGTGTGAAAGTTAAAAGTATTGAGTATAAATTATGACCGCATTTCGAACATCGGGCAGCATATAAAAAAAAGTGCAAGCGGTGATCCGTATCAGGAAGTGAGACAGTAAATAGGTTGACGATGATGGTAACCGCAATCCCATCTTGCGCTAAACAACAAACTATGGTCCGTTCAGTGTAAGTTCAAAATACGTATCAAATATTTGCGGAATAGTCCCTCGTACAAGAATATCCCATTTAGCTGGCGGTAGAACGTAAAAGAGGTTTTTTATCGGGGTACGGCGTGGAGCGCAAGTGGCGAGTAGCACAGATAAAATCTAGCTTTGCTATCCAAGTAAACACGCGAGTGAAACGTGCCTTAGAAAGAACTGCTGGCTAATACCCTTTTGCTGTGTAGATTTACAGTTAACCTACGTAAGTGCATTCCGCGAATAGCGTGTTAATTAAAATGTACAGGACTAAGGGTACAAAATAATAAAAATATAACATGAGGGTGGGTTGTAATTATTTATACAAGTGTTCGTTTTTTTTATTAAGTATAGGATTTTCTACAGGATATATAAATAACAATTTGCTACACAATTTATTGTATTGTGAACATTCTCACAGGTAGTCTACCTATTGGTGAGTTGGCCGAGTTAGTCGGAGTGTACCGGTTCAAAAGCACGAGTAATTTTTGTTTTTATAGTCACGGCGGTGGAATTACATTCATGATTTTTCATGGGACAGTCCGTACCCATAACAGCTTGGCTCTCAACCTCTCTGGGCCTAATCTTGCCACCACGACATAATCTTTACCGACACAGAGAAGAAAACCTATTAAATATTTTATTCTTCACTATCGCTCTAAGAAATTTCACACTTTGTAAATAACATAAACCTCCGTGCTCTAAGGATTAAAAACATTTAAGTATAGTTTTCCCAGATTGTATGAAATGTTCAACAAAACGGAATGCATTGTCGGCGCCCAATAATCCGTTTCCAAGAAATGAACGTGACAATACATTTGAAATAACTCGCGTGTGCCGAACGCGAGTGAGAGCAGTCGTGAACGTGTAGCGGTAACCGCAGCGTGTATCAGGGCGACATAATGTCGTGCCATAACCACCCGAGCTGGCGTGATAAACTCGATCGCATCACGTTCATTTATACTGCAATGTTGCCAGCATTACAGAGTTGAAAAGTATTAGAACTTCAACAAAGGACACTTTTACAAGCGCTAAGTTCATCAAAGCTAAATTTTATCGTAACTTCTTATACATTGACTATAAACTATATAATAATTATTGCATTATAAAGTAATAAGTATTGTAATACTTTTTGTCATGCGTTTCGCCAAACAGAGGTATGTAACATAAACAACCCATTATTCTGTCCTACTGCTGAGAATGGGTCTCCTCTCACAATTAGAGGTCTCAAAATCAGAGTCTATAGTTAGTTATACCACACTAGCCTTATGCAGGTTAGTAGACTTCACACGCTGTTGAGAAAATCTCTCAGGCTTTCAGGTTTCCTTACAATGTTTTCTTTCAACGTTTATACGCGTGATAATTAACTATGACTTCGAAAAGTTAGAGTTGCCTTGAGAGTGTGTTAGATTTTTTTTTAAATCTTCCTAGCAATGTGGGTCGCACATTACTAGTATTCTTGTTAACCCCTCGTCCTAAGCTAAAACGCTTGTGTTACGAGTGGGTTCACGTTGGTAGTGCAATGGGTAGGTATCGAACCGGCAACCACATGATCGCAAGTCCAACGCCCTAGCCATTGCGCTACCGACGCTTCAAACATACGAACTCGAGACTTTAACTTGGCAGTCCAATAGAAATATCACTAGGCTATAACTGCTCTGCCGGCGTATATATTCTAGATCAACCTGGAGTCTTCAAGACTCTTTGTGTTTTTGCTAGGTAAGCGCGCACCATCGTTGACCACTCTATTATTTGCCAAGAGGGTGAGTAGTAGTCGAACACATGTCCATCTTTCTTTACTTAGTAAAAACAAAGTCTACTCCATCAGTCTGTATACTTAGAGATCTTTTAAGCTAGGCAACGGATTTAATGCAGTTTTTATCAATAGATGGAGGGATTCAATAGGTAGGAATTTTAGAAACGCGGCAACACAGGTGAAACCGCAGGCGAAAAGCAAATTGCGAATAAAAGAAAAGTTTATAAGAATAATGAAACTATTTCATAACGGGCTAGAAGTGAAAATAATACTTTTACCCTGCCAGACATTGCTTGATATATTTTATGGGGAGTTTCATGTTTCATATTTACTTCCATCTTAATAAGGAATATATTATATCATCTTCCGTAAACATTTGACATTGTAACAACCTTCAAATAAATTATATTACTCGGTTAACATGAATATGGAAATTTATTCTAATTTCAGATTCGTATCAAGGTTTTCGAATAAATCGTAATCAACTCTATGGCCAATTTGAATCAACTTGTGAATAAAAAAACAAGATAATTTGTTTACTCGTAAATAACGTTTTAGATGTCGCAATACAGGTAATAAAAATGTATAATATTTGAGGATAATTTATTGTCAATAGTCAACATTAACATTTCTACACAAAGTAGGAAAATTTATGTATAATTTATTTTTAAGGACTTCTTCACGACCAGTATCAGTCTAGTTAACCACTTATAATTAGACTTAGGCCCAGTTTTTCATCCGTAGTTAAACTGTATAACCATTTGTTAGATTAACTATGTTTATCTCGTCAACTAATGTTATGTTGTCTATGTTGACTGTAGTCAAACTTGGTTTGTTGGTTGGCTAACTATCCGCCATAATGTTAACTCTCCAACGTTGGATGGTTAATTTTTTAAACAAATAGTTTAAGTAAGCTGACAATTGATAAAAAAACGCCTATTTCCATTGCATAGTCACTATTTTTAACTATTGGTTGAATTAACTACGGTTCAGAAAACTGGTCCTTAGATAGGCAAACTTATTATGGGATTCCGCTTAATTTCTGTTTTACCGAAATAAGCGGAATCCCATAAAAACAACCATGATCCAACACATGTTTTGAACGTGGGAGAGCCCTGCTTCGGCACGAATGGGCCGGCTCGACCGGAGTGATACCACGGCCTCACAGAAAACCGGCGTGAAACAACGCTTGCGTTGTGTTTCGCCGAGTGAAGGAGGTTACCGGAGGCCCAAACCCTTTAAAAGGCGGGCAACGCACTTGCGACTCCTCTGGTGTTGCGGGTGTCCATGGGCAGCGGTTATCACTTACCATCAGGTGATCCGTTAGCTCGTTTGCCCCCCTATCTCATAAAAAAAAAAACATGAAAAAATACCTTCTTGACACCTTCACTGTAAGGTAAAAGACGCGACTGAAAGCTTTTCGATAAAGATTTTTACTAAATTTTTCTCCTATATCGTGGGTGCTTTTAGAAATATCTCACAACACCCGGAACAACTACTTACAGGAAATATTTGCTCCGTGCGGGGATCGAACTCACCACACGTTGCACAGAAGCCAATTGCTCAGCCGCTACGCCAAACGTGTCGTCATTACTTGTAGTCTAAAGCTAGTTTAGTGGAATTAATATTATGTCTAAAAATCTTTTCAAATTATCGCAATAAATTACACAAGATAATATATTAATATGTACCTACATAATTAAAATATAAAAACCCTTCCTACAAAACGCTTTCAATGTGAAGCATGCTCAACAACAGAGGCACGTACTACGTTAACCTTCTCTCGTAGCTGAATAGCTACGTCGTAGCTGATATCTACGCCGTAGCCGGCGTAGCACGCCTGTAGCCCTGTCGTTTGAGATAAGGGTTAATTCAAAATTTCGCTGCAAAGATAAGCTAATGAGGATAATTTTTGGAATGCCTCACTAGCATAATAAGCTGGTCTGCACTAAGCGATGTTATTGTGTACAGGTAATTTTTTTTAGTGTGATTGTGGAGAGCATAACATGTTATGCTTTCCACAATCACTCTAAAAAACTTTGAATTAAGCCACTAAATTTACGTTGTTTATAAAACCTCAGTACTAAGTCCTAAGCACGCCTTCTATACTAGCGTTTCTGAGTTCGATTTCCAAATCGAACCAAGTGTTATTGGTTTTTTTTTTAAGAATATCTCATTATGTAATAGACTTGACTCTATTACATGGAGGGGAAGCATATCGATGAACCTTAGGTGTACATTAGTAGATTAGACACATCACTACCCTTTGCCATACTATACACGCGTGTTAGTATGGGATTTTAAAATAAACAAGTAAAAATATGTTTTATTGAGAATTTTAAATCAGGCTTAAATATTTGCAGCCCTAAATCCTAACTCTTTCGAGCTTTGCCTAAAACAAGCCGCCACATTACTAAGGATCTTTATGGAAAATATATCTACCCTTTGTTCCGCCGCAATACTTTTCTGAGGGAACAGTAAATCCTCATAATCCGCAAGGAGCGTCAACATTTCGGTGCAAATACAAAAAGCCAACTCTTGTATGCTTTATCAAAATTTTTTCGTCTCCAAAATTTTGGTCTCAGGAATGCCGGTGGGATTTAATATTATTTCATCATCTTAAAATTAAATACGACTTTTGCTAAAGAAGGTATATGTTTGAGAATTAAAAAGTAAAGTGGAATGAAACAAAAAGGACAAACCAGCCGCTGCGAATAAAACTGATTAAATAAAATAGGCTTGAGTTTTTTTATTTACTTATGAAAAATAAAGGCACCCATGTTTATGTTTTTGATGATTAAATTATAAATTATCAAAATGTATTGCAAACTGCGTCAGACTCTGACTATATTGTGTGAATATCTGTAAGATTTTGACGTTAGTGTTAAATTATTTTTTATGCGATGATCATCAACATACTGTTACGAGCTGGGGTTCAGGATAAATTAATTAACGCTAATTTTGCCTTAATAAACAAATACTTTAATAAACTTGACAACACACAACAGAAATCACAAATAAAATCACTACACTATTACTTGTCGCACTGTACTGTCACACTAAGAATCACTTGTCTTCACTTTGATGTTCACTTCACCTTGTCCAAAACTAAACTGCTCTAGCCGACCCTCACGACGGCTATTTATATCAGTCACGAAGATTCTGGAATCGAACAATCGCGACATGCCTACAAAATGCGAGTAGGTACCTGATAGTCTATTGTTTACGGGCATTGACCTTTGAACCTGACCTTGATCTATTGTTATTACGTGAGTACGTATTCGAGTACTTTCTTTCGAATATTCTACATGCTTCTACGATTTATCCAGAACCTTCGTGACCCATCCACGTCATTCTAATAGCTTCGCGGCGTAACACTGCCCCCTCCTAAGACATGCTCGTCCCGAGCATCATTTGATCCGTAATAACGCGCTAAACGATCCACATGAACGATCTTTGGTGCACCTCTTGTTCCTTTCTGTATCCTGTAGGTGACATCGTTGATCTTAGTCACGACTCGATAGGGGCCGTCCCATTTTGCCTGTAATTTGGGTGACTTTCCTTTACTACGCACCGGGTTATGTAGCCACACCAGTGAGCCCTCATCGAAGCCTCTGTTGTTCATCTTACGGTCATAACGCGTCTTCATTTTCTCAGAAGTTTGTTGGCCCGACTGTCTGACATGCTCATATATGTCATTCATTCTGGTTCGCAAGTCGTTCGCATAATCAGTCACACACTGGGGAGTATCTGGGGGTATACCGGTGATGAGATCTGCAGGCAATCGTAGCTCTCTTCCGAAGTTCGCGAAGGCTGGTGTCACCGTCGTACTTTCGTGAACTGCACTCCGATATGATAGAAGGAATGGCTGGATGTGCTTATCCCATTCTCTCTGCCTACTTCCCACAACTTTTGCTAGATATCTCTCTAAGGTCTGGTTAAACCGTTAACCATTCCATCAGACTGGGGGTGGTAAGAGGTGGTTCTGGTTTTATGAGTACCCATTACTCGACACGTCTCCTGAAATATTTGAGACTCGAAATTCCTTCCTTGGTCACTGTGAATCTCCAAGGGTACTCCAAAACGACAGAAGACTTCATGAACCAATTTATCTGCGACCGTCGAAGCCTCTTGGTTAGGAATGGCGAACACTTCAGGCCACTTTGTGAAGTAATCCATCACAACCATGAAATACTTGTTTCCGCCTTCACTCTCCGGGAATGGTCCTGCTACATCAAGAGCTATGCGTTCCCAGGGCGCACCAACATTGTAGACTTTCAATGCACCTCTGCTGCGCGTATGGGGCCCTTTTACAGCTGCACAGCTAGTACATTTACGACACCAGTCTTCAACATCGTCCCGACAGTGGATCCAATAGAAACGCTCTCTAATCTTCAATAAAGTCCTTTTTACTCCTAGATGACCTCCTGAACATCCGTCATGGTATAGTCGTAGGATATCTGGCACCTTAGCTTTAGGGACTACCATTTGCAGATGACTCTTATCTCCCTTAGCATTTTCCCATTTCCGGCACAAGACACCGTTATGCATCAACAAACTGTCCCACTGTGCCCAATAACTTTTTGAGACTGTGCTCAATGCCGCAACATCACTCCATTTCGGCTTAGAGGCACCAGCTTTCATCCAGTCGAGAATCGGTTTAACATCTGAGTCAGTCTCTTGTGCCTGCTGCAGGGTTTCTTTCCATTCGTCACTAAGGTCAGTTTTCAGCATTCTCACGGGAACCGCTTCCTTAGCCTCTTGTCTGGAACAGTGCTTGCATATTTCCGGACAAGGTCTTCGTGACAACGCATCTGCGTTACCGTGAGATCTGCCACTGCGGTGTTCAATTACGAAATCGAATTCCTGTAGAAGCTCAATCCACCTCGCTACTTGTCCTTCCGGGTTCTTAAACTGCAATAACCACTTTAGTGCAGCATGATCTGTTCGCAGGTGAAACTTCCGTCCCAATAAATACTTGCTAAAATGTTGCAACGTCTTAACTATAGCGAGCAGTTCTCTCCTCGTGACGCAATAGTTTCTTTCCGGTTTTGACAATGATTTACTGAAGTAGGCTATGACAACTTCCTGATCTCCTTTTCGCTGTGACAAAACTCCACCAATTCCAGTATTACTTGCGTCTGTGTCCACGATAAATTCATTTTCAGTATCAGGGTAGCCTAAAATAGGTGTATTGCACAGACGTTTCTTCAACTCTCTAAATGCACTTTCGCAGTTTGTATCCCAGCAGAATTGTGTCTTTTCCTCGGTCAGTTTGTGTAAAGGCTTCGCAATGTCCGAAAAATTCTTCACAAACCGTCGATAGTACGAGCACAAACCCAGAAATGCTCTGACTTGCGTCTTATCCTTCGGAACTGGCCAGTCTTTCACAGCAACAATCTTCTCTGGATCCGTTTCAACACCTTTTTCCGACACTACGTGCCCCAGAAAACTTACTTGACGTTTGAAGAATGAACACTTCTTCGGACTTCACTTTAAATTGGCTCCTTGGATTTTTGATAGCACACGTTCGAGGTTTTGAACGTGGTCATCAAACGTACGGCCCACGATGATAATGTCATCCAAGTAGACCAGACAGGCGTCTCCAATCAGACCAGTGAGCACTAGTTCCATAAGTCTCTCAAACGTAGCTGGAGCATTGCATAAACCAAACGGCATGACTTTAAACTGCCACAGACCCTTTCCCGTAGAGAAAGCAGTCTTCTCTTTGTCATTGGGGTCAATTTCCACTTGCCAGTAACCACTTTTTAGGTCTAGGGTTGTAAACCACTTCATACCCGTCAGGGTATCCAGCGTGTCATCAATCCTTGGCAATGGGTAACTGTCTTTCTTCGTAACGTCGTTCAATCTTCGATAGTCCACGCAAAAGCGCATACTGCCATCTTTCTTTTTCACCAGGACCACAGGAGAACACCATGGGCTAGATGAAGGCTCTATCACACCATCCTTCACCATTCCCTCAATCATGGTCTCAACTTCTTTCTCTCGCGCAACTGGCAATCTTCTAGGTCGCTGACGTATTGGTGACTCGTTGCCAGTATTAATTTTGTGCTGCACCAGTCCTGTCTTTCCAATGTCGGCATCATTTGTAGAGAAAATACCAGCGTACTGGAGCAATATCTTCTTAGCCTTGATCGCTTCTTCATCAGACAGATCATTTCGACAGTCTTCTAAAAGAGTTTCAACGTTAAACTTTGGATTTCGAACGTTATTCTTATCAGTATACTGATCACTGCAACGTCGCATCCAAGCTACTTCTTCGCAAGTACCTATCAATGTGCCCTTCTTGATAACTTTCTCTTTTTCGCCTGGATTGAGTATGCGTACTGCTGATACATTGCTAGCCCTCACCAACGTTCGTGCCATCTTCCACGGTAAGTCATCGTCCAACCTCTCTATGAGAACACATCGATTTTTCTGCCCGGCATTCTGTGGCAGAGCGACTGGGACGATTGTTTCCGACTTAGGAGGAAGAATTATTTTCTTCAGACAGTACACCTTCCCTGTTGTTGCACCTTCCAAGAAAATTTCTTCCGAACCGCACTTCAACACTCCTTGATTAACGTTGATCTCACAACAATGCTTTCGCATAAAGTCCAATCCCAGAATGCAATCATCTACTATATCGGCAACGATGACATTATGCCGATATATTCTGTTACCAAACTTCAATTCCACCTCCTTCTCGCCTCGGACGGATATGTGCTGGCCAGTAGCTGTTACCAATTGTATGCACTCGCGATCACTGACGCAGTCCCCAAGGACCCGACGTGCCAGCTGGGAATTAACTACCGTGCGAGAAGCTCCAGTATCTAATGTCAGCTTACAGGGTGTTCTATTGACTTCGCCTCTGATGATCAGGCTGTTCCCGTCATGGGCTTGTGAGATCGAAATCCTTGGGGCTCCTTTCACACTAGCCAGCACCCGCCCCGCAGTCCTGGCTTTTACTCGTTTCCCTGCTGCTCCTCGGTGGTGACGTTCATCACCCTTACTTTATCACCTTGAGTCTTTTCTCGCCACGAGGTTCCCTTTGGGCAATTAGCTCGGAGGTGGCCCTTCTCTCCACAAATGTAGCATCTAGGTGATGCTGCACCGACCCTATGACCCTCGCTGCGCTTCGGGCAACCCGCCTGGAAGTGACCCTTCTCCCCACAGAGGTGACATGTCGGTAAAACGACCTCACGAATGCGGTGAGCCCGATGGTCTTGTCTGACTGCCTCCACTTCTAAGGCATGGGCTAAGGCGTCTTTTAACGTCTTATGATGTCCTAGCCTGACAGCAGCTCTGACTTCTAGGTCACGAACTCCATCAACGAACGCAGGTGTGGACTGGTAGGCTTTTCGAACCAGTTTTTCAATTTCTACGGCCCACTGCTGCAGGGTCTCTGAACCACGCTGTACCCGATCCTTCAGCTGCGCACGGAACACGTATTCAAGATGGGTGTCACCGTATCTAGAGTCCAACGCTTCAATCAACTGCTCATAGTTCATCTCCTTTCCGAGAGCCTCCAGTACTGTTAAAGCCTGATCGCGGAGGCATAGGGTGAGTGCCGTCTTAGCCTGGCCCTTGTCCCACCCATTTGACTCCATAAAGGCTTCAAACTGCATTTTGTATGCCGACCATGAGGAAGTCCCGTCATAAGGTGGCACTTTAAATCGACGTAGCGAGGATGTTATGGGAGCAGCAACCGCGGAAGCCACAAGTCCGTTTCCTGCCTTTAGATCACCTAACGCTTTTGTCACGTTAGCAATCTGTTCCTCAGTTTTAGAAATACGGTTCTCGTGCTGTTCCACCTGTTGCTTCATAACACCAAGCTGTTTGCCGAGAGTCCCATGAAGGTCTTTCATGAGGAGCATCTGTTCGTCTTGACGGCGGGCTTGCTCCTCTTTGTCCTGCTGCATCTGCTCCCGCAGCAAGCGTGCCTGCTCCTCCTGACGGCGAGTCTGCTCCTCTTTGTCCTGCTGCATCTGCACCCGCAGCAAGCGTGCCTGCTCCTCTTTGTCACTCTGTAGCTGCTCCCGCAGTAAGCGAGCCTGCTCTTCTTGACGGCGGGCCTGCTCTTCCTGACGGCGAGCCTGATCCTGCATCATTGCCATTAAGGCCGCTAGATCAACAGCTGGTACCGAAGAAGTTCCAGATGGACCAGCGACTGGGTCTGTTGTTGGTTGTAGATGACCCGCAGGAAGTGCTGGAGAATCTCCAAATCGTCTCTGGTCCATTACTTGCTGCCGCTGACTTCTGGTACGGATACCTTCCGTATCGTCCTTTGGCAAAACCGGCATAATTTATCCCACTTCTGACACCAAATGTTACGAGCTGGGGTTCGGGATAAATTAATTAACGCTAATTTTGCCTTAATAAACAAATACTTTAATAAACTTGACAACACACAACAGAAATCACAAATAAAATCACTACACTATTACTTGTCGCACTCAGTCACACTAAGAATCACTTGTCTTCACTTTGATGTTCACTTCACCTTGTCCAAAACTAAACTGCTCTAGCCGACCCTCACGACGGCTATTTATATCAGTCACGAAGATTCTGGAATCGAACAATCGCGACATGCCTACAAAATGCGAGTAGGTACCTGATAGTCTATTGTTTACGGGCATTGACCTTTGAACCTGACCTTGATCTATTGTTATTACGTGAGTACGTATTCGAGTACTTTCTTTCGAATATTCTACATGCTTCTACGATTTATCCAGAACCTTCGTGACCCATCCACGTCATTCTAATAGCTTCGCGGCGTAACAATACTGATTTCTGACCCGCGAAAATCAGACATTGAAATTACAGTTATATTTCAATGTCTAATATTCGCGTAAGTGTTTTTTATAATAATGCTTGAAATACATTATATTAAAAAAACCCATTACACACACTTCCATGCGTTTGACACACTGACACACCACACATTGGTTTATGGTTAATGTATGAAAGTTGAAAGTGTGTGTGTGTGTTTGTATTATGCTCGAATTTCGAGCACCGGGTGACCACTAGTAATCATAAATCGATTATTATCAAAAGTAAAAGTTTCATTAAAGGCATGATACAAAAAATACTTGAAACACTAGGCTATGCCTATCTTGCAGGAAGCTATAGAAGAACTGACATAATAAAGTTAAAAAAATACTTAAAAAAATAACTCACGTTTTGACACAATCCATTAGCCGTCTTTAACGACGGAGACAATTTCAAATCCTTGCGATGCCTTAACCGTCGACAAGAATCTAATAACTAGCATAACGTGTGTCAGCCGTTTGTCATCCCAGAGAGGTTATTAAGGCCAACGGGGGAAGACAGGTTATTGCAGTATACACCTTTTTCCTCACAGGGTAAACGAACTTTGTTACAAGAATGGACAGGTAAGTGAGTTGAGATAAAACGCAGATATGAAATGTGATCATAAAGTATTCGTTTTATTTGAAAACTCACAGAAAATAATGTACCTACTTAATATTGTAACAGCCTACATACATATAATTACTGTAGCTCTTTTACGAAAGCTTATTAGCCATCAGGGTCCAATATGCTAAAAGATACCCAGTAATACAATGTAAAGTCGACGACTATTGCGCTCTCAAAAGCTCCCTTGATACTTGTATACCAATGAGCATAGTATTTTATTCTTCTAGTGAATACCTTAGATTTTCCTAGATATGGGACTACCACTATACAGGCTACCCACTAATTGCAAAATATATAACGTTAACATTATAAAACAAGAGGCACGTTCATTATCATACTGTGGTACACAACAAATTATGCTGGTTTTAGCGGGCTGTAACGACAAAATCACTATCTACATGAATTTTATAGCATTTTATTGTTTATGCTCGCTCCCCCAGCCTATTACAGCACTTTGCGTGTGAATTATTTGGCAACTTGCTTGCTTATACAACCCATTATACGATTTATGTACTAGCCTAACAGTACACCACACAAAAAATGCCCGTTAAAAATCGTGCCCCGCGTGTTTATAGCACTATACAACTAAAACAAAAGTTA
The DNA here is from genome assembly GCA_947256265.1 of Acronicta leporina. NCBI lineage: Eukaryota > Metazoa > Arthropoda > Insecta > Lepidoptera > Noctuidae > Acronicta > Acronicta leporina. The sequence goes on from OX366521.1 coordinate 10,997,279, forward strand.
GTAGTGTGTTTCACTGCGTGTTTTCGATTGTTTTCGAAAGTCTCCCGCCACGTCTGTCTGTCTGATGGTTCGCGATAAACCTGAATGAATTTTCATGTGGTTTTCACTAATAGACAAAGTAATTTTAGCTATTAAATATCACGCTACGATGCTTAGGAACGGGGGGCAACGCGGGTGAAACGCGGGCGATAATAATATATAAATATAATAATAATATTATGAACCCAAACAGCTCTAGGCTAGGTTTAAGTGACGTTTTCACGTCAATGACAATTATTTGTTCAGAATTTGTGTTGTAAAATACTGCCATCGCAGCAAATATACCTACGCAAACTAGAGGACGAGACTACGACGCCAGACTAGAAACATGCGAACCCGAAATCCTATATTAAACAAGGCTTCATAATATCCCCTTTGTGTTCCTGAAGCTTACCTAAATAAACCACATACCATAGAATAAGGGAAATTTTGAATCCTCTTAGCTCTCTAACTATAATACCGTCGCAATTTCTTCTAATTATAATATAATATGGCATAGCCAAACCTCTTTTGATATCTAGAACAGGAAAACACACAAATTTATATAAAGTAAACTAGAATTCTCTTCTTTATCCTCTTGGTTTACAGGTCAAAGTTGTTTGAGGAACTTTATGGTATGGTACAGCTGTTAGTGCGGACACGCATACCTTTTTACGTTAATAATATTCAAGTACGAGAAGTAAGCTGACAGAGCCACATATTATTATAATAAAGTAATTATGTTTAATAGGGCACTCCGTATTCCTCTTATCTAAGCAAATAGAATAACAGGATAAAAATAACGCTTGGCTTTATGTACTATTTTTATTTTCAGTGAAATATGGAGTAATGGGCTAAAGAGAATATTAAGTGATCCAAGTATACTTAAATCAATTACTTTGAGATCGTAATAAATGGTTTGTGTTTGATTTTGGTTGTTAGAACTGCCTCATTAGCCAAGTGGTCCTGAGCGCGACTGCTACGCTAGAGGTCCTGGGTTCGATTCCCAGGTCGAGAAAAGTGTTATTGGGTTTTTCTATGAAATTCCCAGTAGCAGCTCGAAGTTAGGAATTTGTGCCCGGTTAATGGCAATAGGCTCGCCCCCTATTACATGGGACCTAAACATACCGGCGAACTGTGGGTGTACATTAGTACGCCTCTGCCTAACCCTTCGGGGAACAGAGGCGTGATGGTATGTTATGTTATGAACTTGTTACTGCCCCATTAGTCTATATAGCCACATGGTCGTAATTTTTACTGTGTCCTGGGTTCGATTCCCAGATAAAGCAAGGTGCTCTTGGGTTTTCCTATGGAATTCTCAATATCAGCTCGGAGTTCGGATTTTCGCCCGGTTAATGGCAATAGGTTCACACCATACTAAAAAATATATATTTACTCTATTTATTAACATATTTTGATTGAGTTTTTAATCAAATGCTAAAGGTTTTACCTCTATTGTAATATTTTTTATCAAGGATACAATACTAACTCCTAAAATACAACAGTTTTTTTTTTTTTTAATGTAAGATATCTCTTTCATAGACACAAACTTATCTCGTTTGCAATAAGTAACATACCCTATATTAATCTAAGGAATGCACACCCATAATTCAAATCGAGAATTGATTTAACGGTCGATGGGACAGGATAGAAATATTATTACACTAGATATTAAAAAAATAATTGCTACATTTAATATATTATTATTTAGAGAAATTATTTTCAGTGAATTCACCTGTGAAATTTCACAGCATTAATGATTTAATATCACACATTCTATTCAAAATGAAATTCGTAGTATTCATAGTGCTCGTAAATGGTATTTCGATTGAAACATTTATCAGTAAGGGTTGGTCGCATTTGGTATTGCATACGGCCAACCCATATCGTAGTGTTGTGGCTGTATGCACATTTAACACGTACTTATCGGATTATTTCCAAGGGTCTATGATAGTGCAGAGTTCGATCAACACGCTTCGTAGACTATAGCTGTGCACACAATGTAACAGTAAGCCAACCTAATATTTAACGTAGAAGCTTAAACCATAGATCAATATACCCTCTGCTTAAACCAGATGGATGGTAGGTATTTACAAAGAATATATAATTGTACCTAGTTCAGTTTTCCGTTACCTTTAATTGCATCTTCATGAAGAATGAAGTTCATATAGCAACTATATAAATTTTATGTAGGTATGTAATACGAGATACAGGTGGTTGTAAAAAAATCAGTTCACCAACTAAAATTATGTTAGTTAAAAATATGACAACATAAAACAATATGTCTCACAGATATCCATCAATATAGTAATTTCCCTGTTGACTGTTATAATTGGCGTGAAATGATGAATAGCCTCATTCGTCATATTTTATAATAATTTCCTTTTTTGTACCTAATAAAATCCGATATACTTATATATTTTTTAAATATGCTAGATCATTCTGATAAAAAAAACTTCGCTGGCAATCTGTTGACTGGCAAATCTTTTTACCTTGACTTGAACTATAGAACTGCCTCATTAGGTCCCAAGCGCGACTGCTACGCTGGAGGTGCTGGATTCGATTCCCAGGTAGAGCTAATTGTTATTGAAATTTTCTATAAAATTCTCAGTAGCAGCTCGGAGTTTGGTTATTGCCGTTGGTGCCCGGTTATTGGTAATAGGCTCGCCTCCTTCATGCGCATATTTTTGGAAAAAATTGTGGGTGTATATCAGTACACCTCTGGACACTCCTTCGGGAATTACAGGCATATGTTCGAACTTCAGGAAAATAATCTATTGATTATCTCTTGCCTACACAGTTTCACTCACAACCCAAATTTTTTTAAGACATAAAGTAGCCTTTCTCAGGCTAAGTATCATGCTAAAGTCTAGCTACCTTCGCATTTATAAGTAGATAAGTTTCCCGAGGTTTTTTCTCGGGAAACAGAAAAAAATGTTCTTATACTGTAGATATACTTGGGATATTCGTATCCCAACAGACGTTTTCAATCAGACAGTACCTAGTCTGTCTTTTTTCAAGGTCAAATCTATTTATACTTTCTTTAGCGATTTAAGGATTGGTTCGTAAATAAAAAACAAGGGTTTATTAATGTATTACTAAGCTGCTTTACTGTATTCGGTATACCGTGGCCACAACAAAGGCACAGCTACCTCGTGTGAACCACTGCATTGTAGCGAATGCATATCATATGACACAATTATGCGGCACACTATGACGGCACATTCACTATACAGCCAGCTACAACAGGATAGTTTGCTTGAAAAATTTAACACGCTGCCATAACAATAACAGTACCATTAGAACTAAACATACCATCTCGCCGGTATTCCCTGAAAGGTGAGGCAGAGGCGTACTAAACTACACACCGCTTTCGCCGATATGTGAAGGTTTAATGGGAGCGAGGCTTTTTTGTAATTCTTGATAGGCTTAGGCTTGACCGCCATTTTGCCTTATGTTAGGCGACACTGCGATCTACGAAGGAGGGCGCTTGCCAATCTCAAACGACTACTGAGGATATCATAGTAAAATCCAATAACACTGCTCGACCTTGCAATCGAACCTGCCTCTAGCGTAGCAGTTGCGCTGAGGAACAATAGGCTATCGAGGCTGTTATATACCATGTTATTAGTATAGGTATACTGTGTGTATATATTTCTTCCTACATAGCAGTAATATGACTACTGTAGCCCAAGCACAAACACTTTCGAAAACGTATTCGTATCGAAATCGAGAATAATTTGTATGAGAAGGAGGTTAATGAACGTAGATCAAGCGAAAGTGGTGTGCCAGGATCGTAGCAAGTGTAGTCTCTGCCTACCCCAATGGGAGACATGTGAAAATATGTATGTTGTTATTTTAGTGACGGAAAAAATCGACTCGCAGGCAGGAAATAAAATGTATGTAGGTATGTATGAGATTTGTAGCAGAAAAAAACTATTCGTTTACGAAACGAATTCGATAGTTCTTCATGCTTAGACTACTGAACAGCCATGTCAAGTCTGGGTTCGAATCTAAAGGCACGCACCTCTGACATTTCTAAATTCCTTCCTTGAACGGTGAAGGATATCTTTAGGAAACCTGCATGCAACAACATGCATGTAAAGAACGACGATATATGTATGATAATTTAAAAGTAAGTTTTTGACCTCTATGGTGACCATGGTGGTCTTAACCTCCGGACACCGGATAGGTACTAGTAATATAATAGGTCTCACGTTCGAGTTTCAGGTCGAACAAAATATGTTAGGTTTTAGTCTATTCTCAGTAGCAGCTCAAAGTTGGATTTGATTTGGCCTCAGCGCCCCTTATTACATGGCTAAAATTGTAGGCGTTAAGTAGCGAGTATTCTTTATTGTACACCATAGGACTGAGCGGAGCTACAAAACAAATGTATAAGTTCTGGTCCGAACACGAGTGGATATGAGGTATTCCTACCGTCCAAACAATGAGATACCACCTACCTAAGTGTTATAGAGCGATATTCTATTTTTGTTCTAGCCGCGAAACTTCATACAAACGACCAGTGGAATATCTACCGCTCGGTATTTTTCGCTACTCACAGCGAAAGCGAATATCGGTTATATCTGAATAGGCTTTTATGCTAGTACAGTATTACATGTTTGTTTCAAAATTAAATTATGATGTAATTTAATAGACAGCTCTATGAAAATTACCCTAAATATTCCACAAAATAATAATAAAGCCAAATTAGCTACTGAGGTATTGATACGTTATAATGAAACCTTTCAGAAAAGCATTAATAATTGCATCCCAATAATGCACTAATGGTGTGAGAACAAAATCCGTTTACATTATTGACCGCGCGCACAAACAAATTATGAATTCTGAAACTATTATGTACAAAGGGAAATTAAAGGCGATTAATTATGAATGGTATACATAAATTATAAATAAATAATATCCATAATAATATTAATAGGTATTAAATTAAGTCTGTCTGTCTTGTTTATTACAATTTCACGCCTAAACCAATTTTGATAAACTTTGGCATAGAGAAAAATTGAACCTTTGAGAAGGATATAAATGATACATTTTCCGGAAAGTCCTTTGAGCTGCGAACGACACTGCGCGAAAGAACTAATGATATAACATGAAAGCATTATTCATATATCGATATTAAGATATACAAGTGGTCACCCGGGGCTCGAAATTTGACCATAATATACTCCATACTTTCAACCTTCATACGTCAACCATAAACAATAGTTATTTGTTATGCAAGGCTGCAAAGTTGCTTTTTGGCGCGAGTACTTGTATTGAAACCTGAGCAAGCAAAGGATGCCCAGGAGTCTAGGATTGAACCATGAGCGAAGCGAATGGTTCAAATATAGAATCCTAAGCGTTGCGAGGGTTTCAAAGGTACTTACGAGACGCAGAATAACTTTGCTGCCGAGCGAAACACACAACTTTTCACCTCACTACAGCGAGGAAAATGCTAGGTGTAAAAAAAACATTGAACAAATTATACGCTTGTAAGTACTTTTCGCGTGATTTATCTGGCAGAAAACTCAATGCGGCATTATGTACCGCTTGCACTAACTCTGCGGGTGTTAAATTTATATCTTCGTCGCTACTGGACTCACTCATATTATAAGATGTCTTACGATTTTATCAAAAAACAATCTAAAATTAATGAAGGTAAGTAAATTGTTTAGAGACAAGAAAATTTTAAGTTTTTTTTTTTTTTTCATGCAGTCTCAATAGCCGAGTTGTCCTGACCGCGACTGCTACGCTAGAGGTCCTGGGTTCGATTCCCAGGTCGAGCAAAGTGTTATTGGATTTTTCTATGAAATTCCCAGTAGCAGCTCGGAGTTAGGAATTTGTGCCCGGTTAATGGCAATAGGCTCGCCCCCTATTACATGGGACCTAAACATACCGGCGAACTGTGGGTGTACATTAGTACGCCTCTGCCTAACCCTTCGGGGAATACAGGCGTGATGGTATGTTATGTTTTCATGCAGTCGTCTTACTGGCCAGTGCTTTGACTTAGTCAAAGGGCCAGTGCGATTATGCTAAAAATGTGGTTGGCGTATTGACATGAAATAAGTATTTATGCATTTTCAGTGGACCTGGCATAGAAAATTATTGAATAGAAAGGAATAGAAAGGTCCGAATTTTAAAAACTCCTTTCACGCTAGCGGACAAAATGCACTTTTGCACGCAGATTTCGAATAAAAAACAGAATCTTTCCGAGCTTGTGAGGTGAAAAAGGTTTTGTCAGTGTGTCAAACGCCTTGTAGTATGTGTAATTTTTTTTAAATTATTTTATGGCACTATTATAATGAAAACTACACTTTCCTCCACATAAATTTAACTATGTTTAATTTCACACTCCTCCATGCGCTCTTTACATATTGATATATAAATACCTAACTAAATATTTTTAGTACGAAACAAATAATAGGTATGTTTATCCGAATAGAATAACAAAATGGAGGAGGCAAGATCTTGATTGGTGACCGCATTTAGGAAGATGTAATGTAGGACGCCAGACGGCGTGCCACAGTCATATGACTGTGGCACGCCGTCTGGAGGACGACTAGTAGAAGCGAGCTGGCACTGACAAGATGAAGTAAGCTGAAGATTGGGTTCAGTGAAGTTCATGGGCAGCGGCGCATATCCAGCAGCAACCGAATATGATGATATCTCTCTAACACATCCGTTTCGTGGCAAAATGTAATTATTTGTTCTAATAAGAAATTCAAAAGGCCCGTACAGCGGAAATTGGTAAAATTTTCAAAAAAATCTTTGATCCCTATTTGATTTGTTTTCTCTCTGTGTCAGACTGACAGAAACAGAGGCAGAGTGACTTCACAACGATTTTTTTTTCTATTGGAAGAGTGAAATAGATCAAAACTTTGTTCATGATGTCCCGTCTATCGGTTTTTCTTTGAGAGTACCTAACTTAAATGAAAAAAACTATACTGTAAACACGTACAGTCACGGACATAAATATGTATGTATACAGTAATTAATATTAACGATTGCGAACTTGAGATAATACCGATATTAAATAATTGGTTCAAAAATACTATGTTCACAACAGCATACGGTTTTAATTAATACTTTAAGAGAAAATCGCTTTTGAATTTTGTCAATTATGACTAAAAACCATGATTACCTTTATTTGCCCTATATTCATAGCCATGGGATTCGTGACATCCGTGACATGGACCGCAACCACGACAGGCTGTGACCCCTTCAAATATACCTACCTTCCACAGACAAAAAAAAACATTTTATTGTTACAATGTTGCGTGTAAACGCAAGTAGGTGTAACCGATAGTAGGTATTCAATGACATAATATAATCAGCGCAATGTCGCCACAAGTGTAGGGTAGGTATCCTGACATTTTGTGCATAAGTAGGAGACAACCACGAGTTCCTCTAAGCCTTACATATGTAGGGTGACCAGGACTTCTCGCTATGATGCGTTCAATATTGAAGCTTCCATCTGAATTTACGCCTTAAAAAACCATACACCAATATCATCGGTAAGGTCCTTTATAAAGGTCAGGCGAGTAGTACTTGCAATCAGCAGCGCGTGTGTATGACAAAATGTATGAAAGTGGACGCAGCAAAAGAAGTATGCAAAATCCTTGCAAATGATATTCTGTAGTTTCTGTGAATCTTTTAAGGGAAACACGCTTGAGTAGTGAAATTTACAAGCAGTTATTACTCTCTTGATATTTATAGTAGCATACTTTTTCTAAAAAAAAAATTTTAACCAATACCAAATTAAACCTCTTTTCCATGTACAAACGAACAGCAATTAAATCCCATGTCCACAGTAATATCATTAAGTGCTACCAAGACGGCGTCTAACAGTAATAAAGGTCCAATGAAAATTCCGTTCCGTCAGACATAGCCGACCTACATGAACGGATCACGGGCTTTAGTTAGAGAGTTCGCGGTAATCCGTTTTCCATTATCGCTAGCGGCATGACCCGCTCTCCACACAAATCCGATTCCTGATGGACGCCCAGCCCCGACCATTGTGAATATGTAGCCTTTAGAACGACGCCAAATAGGTTATTAACTTGCAAAGCAGGCGCGCGTGCGAAAGCGAACACTCTGTAATCAAACCCAAGTAGTATCGTTACAATCAGCTGTGTACGGCATTGTGTGACATTGTCAACTGTGCTTGGATTAACATTATTATTCTGGAGAAATTGGTTAATGTATGAACCTTTTTTTATATGAAAAAAAATGGTGTGTTATGTAATGTATCTTTTCCCTTGTTCATCGCTGCGTTTACACATTCAGACACACAAACACCTATACCCAGATATGGAACCCGCTCATTACAGGATATGACGGTGGTTGTTAGGTATTACATTTTTAAAGATAAACAATTATAAATACACTTCAACAATATTTGATATTTTTTTGAATAGAATTGCTCTAGAACTTCAGAATTTGGAGATATTCAAATCTCAAAGTGTTAACATAACATACATAACATACCATCACGCCTGTATTCCCCGAAGGGTTAGGCAGAGGCGTACTAATGTATACCCACAGTTCGCCGGTATGTTTAGATCCCATGTAATAGGGGGCGAGCCTATTGCCATTAACCGGGCACAAATTCCTAACTCCGAGCTGCTACTGGGAATTTCAAAGAAAAACCCAATAACACTTTGCTCGACCTGGGAATCGAACCCAGGACCTCTAGCGTAGCAGTCGCGCTCAGGACCACTTGGCTAATGAGGCAGTTGCTCAAAGTGTTAAAACACTATTTTTGGAGATATAATTTAATTATGAATTATTTTTTGGAGACAGCTTATTCACGGTGATTATTGTTAACCGAACCATCCTAGAGTACTCTTTCCCTTCAAATTCAGTTTAGTTCGCTATGATTTATGATTTCTTTTTCTCAAATGATAATCATTAGCGGTAGTCAGAAGCCCGCGCTTATGACGTTAGGATTCTAGTTACACAGTTCCAAAAGGTTGATCCTATGAAGACGAATCAGCCTAGAAACTACATGGATACTCATTTAAAATAAATATATATTCCTATAATGTTTTTTTAAATCAATCATATTTTATTATCAGTTGAACTAGGTCAGTCAGTGGTAAAATACGACGACGTTGGCATTGTTTATATTTAAAAACTCATTGTTAGCTTAGCACAACTGAATTGGCTGTGAGCACTTGATGAGAGCAAATATTGCAACGCGCCATGCGACATAATCCGATTTCCAATTATTATTATACAAACGAGGCGCCCCCTGGCGGACATATTGGATAACCAATACATGTGTGTACGCAGAACGCAGCTACAAAGTGGCGCAAGATTTAATCAGATTCATGTAAAACCGCCTGTACTGTCCGAAGAGTTAAGCAGAGGTGTACCTACTAATTTTCACCCACAGTTAGTCGGTATCTTAAGGTACCATATAATCTACCTACATCTGTACCAAAAATCGCACTTTTGCTTAGAGTTAGTTCACTAGTCCAATGTAAAGTGCATTAAAATATTATAAACCTTAATAAGTTTAACTTCCAAGTCACTCCCATATAACTAGTTGCCCCTTTAAGAATCGTAACGGCTCATCAAGCTTATACGAAAACAATTAAACATATGTGAATCAAACTACCGTAATCGTATTATACGGTGGTTTGTTCCAAGTTGCAGCCATCTTTTACAAGCCATTACAGTACATACATGAAAAATTGTAAACGTCGCAAATACTATTTTCAAAGAATTCCATATATAGCAAATACAGGCAAACGATCCAACAAATGATGTGTATGCGCATAAATAATGTTAGTAACAGTGCAATTTATTTACGACGATGTGGACAGTGAAACGAGCGCGCTCAATGGGAGGGAAATCAGATGAGGGCCACTCATCGATCGCACCCAATGGTTCGGAACATGCATGTATTGTTCCATTTACACTTACAAATCGAGATGCATGTGCACGGTACAATCTTTGGACGGATTCAGAATACAGTCGAGAATATTCTGGAGTTTTCTCTTTATCTTTAAATGTATTCATGTCATATTAGGTATACGCAGAAGAATATAAGCAATACAATGTGCTGCTTCTTTGTGTACCATGATAAATTATATTTATTTTTATGAATAGATCTTTGAAGATACTTTCTGATCTCTGAGAAGAAACTAAGAAGAAAGGAACAAACTCCTGAGTTTGTGACATTAAGATTCCCTGGAATCTTAATGTCTTTTAAAGTCAGACAGTAGTCAGCAGTATTATTAGATAATGAGTTTTACTATGTTAAAGTACCTAAAACTACGTATCTAAATATAAGTTCTCAAATAAGCCCGTAACAATGCTATTTTGATAACTCAGTAGTCTAGAGGTCGCTAGCACGTTTTTTGAGCGTGAGATCCTGATATCGTTTCCCTTATCGAGTAGTTTCTATTACAAAATTCTGCGCACTAGAATAGAATTTTGGACAAATATAAGGTAAGTTTTTTTTTGTAAAAAAACACAAGTTCGACAAAGCGCCAATAAGCTCAAATGTTACAAGCAAAGAAAGCGAAGCTTCTCTTCAATACAGTATAAAAGTGTTACGCGTTCCAATATTTTACGATCCATTTTCAGTTTATTGGTATCAAGCGTCGTAAACTGTTGCTGATGTCTGTGAGAGATTTTCATTCTGGACTTTATCCTGCCTCTTGATTTAACAAAATGCAGCGGCGTGCACTCCATAAATGAAAAAAAATTAGGTCCTTACTTGGCTTCCGTTCAGAAAATTTTGATCTCAATAACGAACACCGTGGACGGTAGGGGATGAAGTGATAACAATAAATTAAATAGTGGAACGACATCCACCTCAAATCACATCGGAGTAAGCAGCAATTTATAAAGTAAGTGACGTTAGTAATTCATGTTGAATGTAAGATATCGAATTTCAAACTAGCCACTATTTTTCTGTACATAAGTATACAAATTGGGATTAGTTATATTTTCCCTAAGCCTGCTATTTTGAATAAATAAAACATCAGTAATTGCTGATGTATAGTACGTTTTACATAGGGTAACTACCCTCATCATACATCTACGATTATGTGGTTGCCGGTTCGTAACCCACCCATTGCACTAAAGACGTTAACCCACTCATAATACAAGCATTTAGCTTAGCACGAGGGGTAAAAAGAATACTAGTAATGTGCGACCCTAGTAAACTTTAAAAAATATTTCCCTATGACATACCCGATTATTAAATCAACTCATAAAGTTCGATACCGCTATACTATACCGATTGATACCACAAGGATAGAGAACGCTTTCCCGAAGTCTGTGGCCGCTAAGGTAACGTACAAGTTGAAAGACAATTTATGAGTGGTATACCTATAGTGGCCAAACGCAAGCAACGCAATATACAAATACCTAGATGTATGAAATGTATGCTGTGTTAAAAAACTGCAGTGTTTACACTTTACATAGAAAATCTCCTAATAATACCGCTTACGACATCTACAGTAATGAATCGGTTTACTTAAAAACTGATCTCTTAAAACATTTTTGATCAGAATTTAAAATAGCTACTTATAAAATCGCATGTACATTGTATTTATTTATGATCCTGAAAGTGGTCTGAAACCGGGTAAAGAAGTTATGGAACACCTTTGATGTCTGTCGTCGATAGTCTTGCTTGATTAACTGCAAGATAAGTCGGTGTCGCTATGGCAACATACGAGTATAACAGAATATTAAGCTCATTGCCCTCGTGGAGACGGCAGCTTTGATATCTTATTGAGAGAATGTCGCAGCATTTAGAATGCAACGGCAATTTGCTATTTAGTACGTATTCAAATGATAGTCAATTTTATAATGGCATAGGTATATTTTGCTATTATTTGAATGAACTATTTGAGATTATACTATTTGATATTGAAATTCTTCACAAGGAATTTATTTATATCAAAATTGAAGGTGTGCCCAATTAATTGCAAAAGGGATGCCTTATTACATGAGAGATAAACATCTTGATGCGACGGTAGCCTAATGGCTAGAGCGTTGGACTTGCGATCATGCGGATGCCGGTTCGAAACCAACCCATTGCACTACCGACGAGAACCCACCCCTACCCCGCGGGTACGATTCCCACAGGACACATATATTTATGTGATGAATATAAGTGTTTGTATTCGTCTGGGTGTGTCTTATTTATTATATTATAATTATGTATTTACAAAAAAGAAGTATATAAGTATTTTATCCATTGTCTAGTACCCATAGTACAAGCTCTGCTTTGTTTGGGACTAGATGGTGCTGTGTAAAACGTCGCAGAATATTATTTTTTATTTATTTAATAATTTGAACTGCCGCATTAGCCAAGTCGTCCTGAGCGCGACTGCTACGCTAGAGGTCCTGGGTTCGATTCCCAGGTCGAGCAAAGTGTTATTGGGTTTTTCTATGAAATTCCCTGTAGCAGCTCGGAGTTAGGAATTTGTGCCCGGTTAATGACAATAGGCTCGCCCCCTATTTCATGGGACCTAAAACATACCGGCGAACTGTGGGTGTACATTAGTACGCCTCTGCCTAACCCTTCGGGGAATACAGGCGTGATGGTATGTTATGTTTATGTTTATTTAATAATTTGTTTAATTGCACTTCAATGCAGCAATCAAAACGAGCCAGCACACACAACACATGCGTTGCAAAACCGCGTCATTATATTAATGAACACGCTCGCAAACGCGCGAGTGCGTCACAGATCGACCGCAGCGTGTCGCAGCTGTCATCCAACAATGTAACGCGAGTTATTATGCACTACAAAGCACCACACCGCTACAAAAGCGGCGACCAACAAAGTTCCGCCTATCCCGCAATTATCTAAATGCTCTCCCAAAGGTGTCGCCATAGACGAGGATACAGATACGCCATTAAATGAAGCCTTTGTCTGCCCCTCTTATTCGGTGTGTTTGTTCTTTTATCTTGTCGTTTCTAGTTTATGCAAAACAGTCGACCTATGAGTACCAAGAAAAAAGAAAACAACATATATAATAACACATACATAACTAAAAAAAATAAGATGTAAAATAGAATAGAAGAATCTTTATTGAACAAATAAGAAGCAAAGTTTAATTTTATTAATTTCGTTTGTTGTACATATTAATATGCAATTGCGCCTAAATGAATTTCGTACGTCATAATATTTAGCAAAACATGATAATTTTTAACACAGCAATTTATTTTTACTGTACCTTTAGTGCTAGTATTTTTACAAATAAAAATCTTAGTGATAGGAGAAACCGACAAAATACAGAATAAAATATGAAACAAGCACCTGAATAAAGTTTTACCCTCGTAAAACGGAACGCTCAATGCAAGCCTTCCTTAAATAATGGTGAAATTTTCTGTAACATTTTTTTTTGTATTTACAGTCTTTATTCTAGCAGTCTTCTCTTCAATAAATCAGTGAGACTGACTCAGTCAGCTGCTAAGTCAGCGTGGGCCACAATACCCACTCATCGACATTCCACATCCAGTCCATCCTCATGTACTATTTATGCACCTCTTAATCCATTTACAGATAATTCAAAATCATTCTAATGCAATAATTTAAACCTTTCAAACAATAATTTCGTGAATAAAATGGACAACATTTTTGCAATTAATTGTAAAAAAATAGCACCTACTTGACAAACCATACTTCATATTTTTTATTCATTCATATCATTTAAATAATTTATTTTATGATTCCACTGAATATTTAATGCGGCAGAAACAACATATTATGATTGGGGCAATGACAATAAATTTAATATACATACTAGTTACAACGAATAATACTTTTACTTTACTTTAATTATATATAAACGATTTTATTTACATACTATAAAGCTGTATGCAGAATTGTGGCAAAGGTAAATAATTTTAGCATCTCGAGTTTTGATGAAAAAATATTTTTCGTATCGTACAAAAATTCTTAAAAGGATCTTTGCACTACCGTGTCACACACAAAAAAATAATTATATAAATACTTTTTACACAGTCCAGTTCCTCAAAACATGGTCATTATAGAACGGAGTGTCCTAACTACACAGTTGGTAGTCCCGGACAAGTCCTAGAGGAATTATTCAGACGCCCTTTTAAAATGTGCTTTTAGCCACCTCGGTCCTTGTGTAATGCGATGTCGTTTGCGAAAATTGTAATGGCTGCTACGAAAAGTATTAAAATTTATTACGACATCTTTGTGAATTTGAGAAAGGCGCGTTAATGAGATGCGAAATTATGGACGTATTGTCTGTTCGTGAAACAGACATAATTTATGCGATTAAATATTTAGATCTGGAGCTTCATTCAGTTCCTTCTATTTTTTCCAGTTCCCTGAAACAAGCACGCTGTTTTTTAATTATATGATTATTATATTCATTGTTTTTAATTACCTAATTAAAACTTAACTGTAAACATTAAAAAAATACGTTAATTTTCTCCTCAAAGATACTGAAATGAAATGATATTTATTTCTGTAAGTAGATCATTAGAGACACTTTTACAAGTCAATGCTTTGTTTTTTTTTATAGCTAGATGGCTTCGGCTTCGGCATACTTATCTCACAATGTTCTCTGTATTCAGCTGCTACCAATTAATAAAGACACGTAGGGACATCTAAAGTTATAAATAAAGATAGAGAGCAAAGCCGAGTCTCCGAGATCCCGGGATTATGCAGGAATTTAGCAGATTAAACCTTCATTACTGTTGTTCGGTAACTTGCCAGGAATGCTGGCCGAGCTCAAAGCGAGATTTATACCGGCTCCATCTGGATTCCGCGATCAAAACATTCGAATACCCGCATAATTTGCTGAATACGAGTGTTTTATGTAAATACAGTAACACCGTACACTGACTCGCGATATTTCAAATGAAAATGTCACCTCTGTTGCTGAGGAAGAAGCTGGAGGATTTTGTTCTATTCTCCATCCAGATACCTGTGAATGTCGTACTTGTAATTTACAATGTAAATAAGCATCATACGTAAACGTAAGCCTTCGCACATCCGTTGGAAGGCACTTCTTATAAATATTTGAAGACGTAAATACACCTAAGTATAAAGTGTAGTATTGCGTATACCTAATACATTAGGCCGGAGTAAACCAATCCGACGGTGTAGATGATGAAGACCGCATAATTATGTATATAGTGTTAGTTGGTTCATTTAGGCTAGCGGTACATACAGATGCCAATATGCTTCAGACCACACGGCTTCAACGATAATTTGTGTGCCAAAAAGTTTTTCGAATAAGTATCAAAACGAAAAAGCCCTGAATACTTCAAGCTCAAACACACCAGAATATTGTGGAATAAAAAAATACGCCGCGCCGTTTCGATCAACATTCATCGTGTGAAACCAATCAAAAATTTATTATTAAAAACAAATCATGCGCGTTACGAAGATTTAATCCTAAATAAACAATCAAAATCCTTCCAATATGTCTTTGTGATTGGTTTTAAATCCGTTGGAAATTTCAAGGTATTTCAAATCTTTATTTGCTTTCGAGGCGAACGGTTTGCGGGTATCTGCGCTAATGGTGGAGTAAAGGAAAATGCTGAAAAATGGAGCTATTCCCTGAGCTCGGCGGAAGATCAGACATCGGTAATACTTAGCTATCTAAAAAGAATGGAAAACTGCTGGTAGATTGTGTACACTGTACGTTGAGTACGTTGAGTAGATATTTAATTATAAGTGTAGATAGATATGACATATAGATATGATAGGTAGTAATATTTTGGGTAAGTTAATCATTAAGGGAAACGTAAGTTTAATATTTCTAAATATCTTTTATTGCAGCCAAGAACTTCGACATACATTTATATTCGATGGCATGAATCGGTTCGCAGGTCGAGCAAAATGTTATTGTCGTTTTCTATGAAATTTTAAGCAGCAGCTGGGGGGTTTAGAATTATGCCTGGTTAATAGCAATACGCTCAGCCCCTACTAAATTGCGCTAAACATACCAGTGAACTGTAAGTATACATTAGTATATCTCTGCCAAGCCCTTCGGGGAGTACCGGTATGATGTTATATTAAGATATTTATTTAACCTTTAAGCAACTTATTATCGAATAGTCTACTTAATTGCTGGACAGTTGAGACGAGGCTTATTTTAATCACTCTATCGAATGAATTAGATTTAGTACGGTAAGGTTTAAGCTTAGACCCTTGCAGCTTATTAAAACAACTTCCATCCGCTCAAAATATACATTAAAAACTCATACCATAAGCCCATTCAACCTGTGAATTACAGTGACCAGCGCTGCGATATGCCATTAAAACTTTCCGGCTAAAAGCTAACGCATAGAATATTAAACGCGAATGTCGCACTATGAATATTTCCGAAACAGTTATTATTTATCACCGGCTGTTATGTTGAAAAACTGTATAGTGTTGGCAACGCTTTATTTACGTCGGGATGAACGAAGAATCCACGCTAAGCCGCTGTGGATGGGACACTGAGTCAACTTTCAATGAAGCGACAATATCTTGGATAAATGAGATGTGGGATTTCATCGACGTTTTGTATTTCCGCGACGATATTTTCAGTCTATATACTTCTCTTCTACGTTCACTTTACAGTTTTTTTGAGGCTGACGCGTTTAGCTTCATTGACCTTCAAAGGAGCCGTACCATAATGTTTTATTGCAAAAGAGAGGGAGCGATATCACTCCACCTTGACATTAAGAGCGCCATCCCTTTCTAACCAGTCAAAAATGAATCTGGTATCATACATCACACTTATATCACCAAAAAAGTGAGACAAAGGCGTACCAACGTTACCAGTGTTTTAATGTCCATTTAATAAGAGGCTGACCTATTGCCATTATCCGGCTAAAAATCCAACGTCCTACCTACTACTGAGAATCTCACACTGACTTTGATTGATGTGCGAATCGAATCCAATATTTCACACACAGGGTATCACTGATCTGAACCAACGCAAAAAAACAGCACGATATTTACAATTTCCTTACAAAATCAAATACGTACCTAAGTTGTTCCTTACTACGCTCACAGCACATAATTGCACTATTTAGTGTCTTTATATCCCCAATGTCTACTGTATGAATTTCAAATGAACTTCCTTGAGCCAACTGCAGGCGTTCGAGAATCACACGCTCAGCTATTCATGCATTCCTGGTAAATTAACTATCAGTACTTATGACTATAGCACCACCAAAGTGTCGCGATTAACTGCTTAATATTGCTTACACTTCATCAAAATTTCATGGCGCTTGGCAGACGTCGAGTGACTGGTAGGATTGTAAAGTTAATAATAATATGTACATTTAATATTTACTAAGATAGGACACATAAAGGGTTTAAGGAATGGTTTATAATCAAACGGTGGCAAATAAGATGGAAGTCGGTAAATAAAAAAATAATGACCTGCCTATCAAGCCTTATTTCTTGCAAAAATTGCTTGTGCTTGTGAGAATTGTATTTGTTAATATACCTAAATTTGAATTTCAACGTTCAATAAGCATATTAGAAATTGATCACCTTCTTCAATTAAACTAATATAAGAAATAATAGTTTGACTATGTTAAAAATGTTTCATATTTCCCAGAAACAAACAACTTCAAAAAATTACTGATTAAGTAGTGCTAGTATTTGCCAGCATGCAATTAGAGCACACAGACATTAACTATTATCTTGATTAATAGGTAACTCTTATGTGAGTCTGCAATGAAGCAATTTCGTTTTACCGCTATATTTTTCTCTTTGCAACTTTGTTCTGTCACTTGTGTGTATTTAAAAAATGATTACTTTATAATTATGTATTATTTGACATTATAACTAATAAATAACAAAGGGCAAAATGTTAAGTTTAGACTATTTTTTATATTTTAAGTGTCAAAATCAATTAATCAATATATATAATAATATTTCTAAGTACCTACAGCCCGAATCTATTCAAAAGTAAAGCGTTAACAGGCATCTTCTGGGTGTGCTTGCTTCACCATCGGCCTCATCTTTGCCCCTGGGTCAAGAGTATGAGTAAACCTATGAAAAAAAAACCGCAGCAACAGTGATTAAAAAACCTTTAAAATCCTTATTGTTTTTAGAGAGCTTTATAGTATCTACCGAACACAAGTAAAATAATTACCAAATTACCCTGACTTTAACTCGCTATTACCGAAAATCAAAACAATTATTATTATTAATTTAAACAACTTTTTAATTTACTTGGAATTTGGACAATAAATGCTAGATGTTTATTTCAACAGCATCGAATGCGTCGAACAAATATTTTAAATATAAACAAAAACAACCCCACTACTATACTACAACTACCTACACTCAATCCACCCTACTTACGAAGCAATTAAAATAAACGCAATAAAAGAGTACCTAGTAAGAACATCTATTAAACAATTTTCATTTAAAAAAAATCTCAAATAAGCATTATTATAATGTTTGGATCAGCTTCAAGACACAATACAATAGTGTTCTGTGAATCGACTCAATTATAAAACCTACGAAAATGCAAGTATTTCGAAATTCGAAAAGGAAATCGTGCAGTAAGCGACAAAGCTCCATGATGGGTGGCCATGCGTGTCACATCGCGACGGTGACTGTGCGTCCAACCAGGCTGTTTGCGAACAACGCGCCGGATTAATCGATTCAATCGGCCGAATGATTCGAATGCATCGCTCACTGGCTGTGTGGCTGTCTACTAAGTTGCCTTTGCCTAACATAAAAAAGTCATCGGAAAAAATAGAAGAACAACATTGTACAAAGGTATCTTACATTTTCAGGTTGTTTTTAACCTACTTCATTTTGGATAATTGTTTATGAATGAAACCTACTTACCTTCTTTTTTAAATAGGCACTGCAGAAAAATATATTTCTCCAAAGTGTGGATCGAATAATTGAAACATGTGTGTTATTTTCCTCTAGTCACTAGATTCTTATCTCTTTATAAACCCTTAAAATTTTCCAAATCCAAAATCATTTGCTATTTCGTAATAACGGCACTATAATAAAATTTTAAACCATAAACTCAATAAAAACCGATCGAACCATGGCATGCCATAGGCGGTCACTAGTAAATAAATAAACTGTCACGCATAATTGCCGGTATTGCCAGACATTAATACATCGATTACGGCGCGAGCATAAATCGTGGTAGGGGCTCGTATCGCCGCCGGCAAGCCAGGGCTGCCACGAAGGGCCCTCGTGTCCTCTTTGTACAACCCTTGTACTACATGCACCGCAATTTGCCACATCCTCCAGAGGTGTGCTGTAAAGAGAACTGTTTCGTAAAGGACTAATTTTTCACTCCAGTTTTTACTTTGAAGAACATGGTAGTAGGCTACTTAGAAAAAAAGTCGACCGCCGCGTCGGCGCAATAATAAGTATAACTGAACATTTTGCATGTGCAAACAAAAGAAAGCAAAAATATTTTCAAAGTATTTTTAAGGTATTTCTAAGCATCGTTTAAGTAGGTAAGTACAAAAAGTCACAAGCATACATATTATCTTATATATTTAGCATACATATTATCGTATAATATATTTTTACATTAAGAATAAATATTTTATTAATGCTGGTGTTATCTCAAAGTTACAATTGCCATTTCATGAAAAAATCGCTTTCGAATTATAAGTGTTGGTATACATACATATTTATGCATGTTATTGTTAGCAGCACTTTACCAATGAATCTTTATCAATGACTCACAAATTGGATGAGTTGCAATACTCACAATGGATCCTCCATCAAATACGAACAGTGCTAATAATATTTTTTAATCTCATGCATTGTTACATCGAATATATCGGGAATATACGAGCACAAAAGCTCTGCAGTGAAGTGGTACAATGGCACACAATACACATTCGAACGCTGGCTGGCTGTAGTGGCCGTGTCGCGATTCTTGTAATATAGAGTGGCAATTAGCCGGCCGCCGATCTGTCAAAATGTTTGTTTTATTCCTCTACAGTTAAAATACAAATAAATGTGTTGCATTACATTTAAAAGGACCGTTAAGCTTAATTAGCAGAGCGAAACATTCATAGTGGGTGGTAGGAGTCATGTTTACATAAAACAACTTGAAACTTACTTGAATAATGTTGGTAGATACTGCGAGTTTCTACATTAATGGTTCCTGAATAATGCTTGCTTAGTATTGTAACGGATAAGCAGTCACTTTATTTTATTAATACAACTGTTGCATTAATCAAACAACCATTAGTGGAATTGAATGCATTTCCTCTGAGCTTGGCTTTGTGCATCTTCTCCCGCTGTGCGGCGTGCCTTATCTGTATCAAGCGGTCTCATCGAGTACCGGAGTCTATCGATAGTACTCACGGCATAAAAGAAAGGTAATAAATGAAACACAATTTTCTTTGTGAATACCTTACAATATTTTCCATTTTAGCCACTTATTATATATAGGGTTAGAAGCTTATACTGTTAAAATGTAAAATTAATTGCGCAGAACGCAAAACTTGTTCGGTAATTAGGGTTTCTTTGATACCCCAAAATTGAAAGGCGTAGAAATCATTCGCACGATTGAACTTACTCGTGGGTTGTAAGGTTTAACAAAATTACTTTTATAAGTATTTAAATATTAAATGGCGTACAATATCCGAGTACGTCACTCGCGGTGCTTCGGTGCGTGAATGAACGTGTATGAGTACATGAGGCTGTGAGCACTAAAGCGCCCTTATTGCAATTCCCACTTTTCCTAATAACCCCCCACATGTGGCTCGCGCTCCACGTTACACGTAATTTTGCATATTTTCGCGGTTAAGTACCCTTGTATAGTAATTTATGTGCATTAGTTATAATATGAGCTTAAAGAATCGCGGAAATGCTGAGTGGCTGTAAAATGCTCTACCTACAATGAAAACGGCGTACTTTTGAGTAAAATTGACTGCCTCCACCATAACACACTCGTTCGTATTTCAGTTCGTTTTTAATGCTATTGATAGAATTTTTATTTCATATCGTTCATCATGAATTAAGGGCTTTTCTTATTTACATAACATTAAATAATGAAGAGTTATTCAATGAGGGTGCAAGTGAAAAGTAGTTTCATTTAATATAGTGAAGGAATGAAGAAAGATAAAAAAAAGAAAACATGAAAATACTCTACAATCAATCAATTAGCTCATTTATTTCTATCTTCTTTATTCCGTGGATTTTTTAGAAGTCGCTTTCGTTTTTATTTCCATACATAACATAACTTAATCAACCCATTACCTGTCCCACCGCTGGGCATGGGTCTCCTCTCAAAATGAGACTCGTAATGCGGGTTGGCAGACTTCACATGCTATCGAGAATTCTCTCAGACGTGCAGGTTTCCTCACGATGTTTTCCTTCATTATTTAATAACTAGCTTCTGCCCGCGGCTTCGCCCCCGTGGAATTCGGTCTGTCATCACATTCCCGGGATCAGGACAAAAAGTATCCTATGTCCGTCTCCTGGTTCTAAGCTACCTTTCCACCAATTTTCAGCCAAATCGGTTCAGCCGTTCTTGAGTTATAAATGGTGTAACTAACACGACTTTCTTTTATATATATAGACTAGCTTCTGCCCGCGGCTTCGCCCCCGTGGAATAAAAAGTATCGGGAACGGGATAAAAAGTATCCTATGTCCGTTTCCTGGTTCTAAGCTACCTCTCCACCAATTTTCAGCCAAATCGGTTCAGCCGTTCTTGAGTTATAAATGGAGTAACTAACACGATTACCTATTAATATACATAACTTCGAAAAGTCAGCGATGCGTGCCTTGGATTTGAACTAATAACCTTTGACTTGGCAGTTCAATGATCATATCACTGCTATATTTTCATAAAGATGGTAAATAAATTCTTATCGAAGGGGAGAACCACAACACGTACCAAAAAAATTATTACACTGACCCTCCCTCTTGAAATCTTTTGTCGCCAAACAAGCTGTCAAGGGTATGTCTAAACAGAATTTAATACGATGCTAACAATCGCCTATTGTGACATGTAGTGACTATAGTCGAGACTAGTCAAGGGGGGGAGACAAAGCACTCGAATCAAGTACGCTCGACGCGTGAGACCACAAGGGTGCTTCTACAGTTTTACTAATGGCCACTCGCGGAAACCGATCGATTCCGCAATTTGTTTCCCCGACGCCACGTTTCGATTATAAATCATTAGCTTCTGCCTGCGACTTCGTCCACATAGCGAGATAATATATAGCCTATAGCCTTCCTCAATAAATGGGCTATCTAACACTGAAATAATTTTTCAAATTGGACCAGTAGTTCCTGAGATTAGCGCGTTCAAGCAAACAAACAAACAAACTCTTCAGCTTTATATATTAGTATAGATTAGTCGACGCCGACGTTTTTTATCCTACTAATATTATAAACGTGACATTTTGTGAGGTTGTATGGATGTTTGTTGCTCTTTCAGCTGAACGGATCTGGATAAAATTTGGCACAGCGAAAGATTATTGTCTGGAATAGCACATAGGCTATTTTATATCCGGGTCATACCGATTCTGAAGTCCGCGCAGCCAATCTCGCTCCCTAGTCAATGTATAAAACTGCCAAGCAGCCATGCTTTTTTCCCGTTTTTGGTGCCTAGAAATCTGTTCAGCTTTCAGAAGAAATTACTTCTTATTTTTAGATGAAAAAAACTTCTTATACGGTGATATACGATGTGTAGTTTACCGTACATCATAAAATAGTTTTGAAGAACTATTGTCGTATTTATATTTTTTAGCTTAATTATTTTTTTCCGATATTTTTAATTACTATCCCGTTTGTCACTAAACTATAAATCCTTTGAACGCAACGTTAATTTTTGTGACAAATTATTACAGCCGTATGAAAAGAGTAAAAATATTTTGCAACAAATTTTAAATATGATGTAACGTGTTTCTGTAGTGAATGAAGCATAATGAGGTTGAAGGCGAATATATAATGTGTGTGTGACTTTATTATGTGTGTGTATATAATAACGTGCGTACTTTTTCATGAACATTTTACAGAATATGTATATGCAAGAGTCGTCGAGGTTTCGACGCCATGATCCATCTTTGTTTATCTACCATTTTTTAAATTCAAGTTGAAATTATTAAGTTGCTAAAAGTATGACGTATCGGAGCGAGACATGGTTACGGATGGTCTGTTGACTAATCGAGACGACACGACCAGTACCTGGTGGTACTAAATTTTTGTACCTGGTGGTACTAAATGGTATAAATAACGACACTGTTAGATGAAAAGGGTAAGCACGGCAGCGGTGAAGCCGAGCTACGGAGACGCACAATTACTTTCTGGGTTCGACTTGAACTCACGTCGTGGTACTTTCATGAGTTCCATTATAAATCTACCTACATAGTTATGGTTAACTTTATAGTTTGAATGTCACTTTAATAATCGTAACAGACAATGTGCTTGAGAGTTTCTAGTGACTTCTTCTCCCAATGATAGCACTAGTGAAGCCACGAAGGGCAGGTGTTTTGGAAGTTTTCTGTATTGTAATATTGACTTACAAAAGTGCTAATATGAAGTCTGATTAAATGAGAGCTTTAATGCCTTCTATATGTATGTTTTAATGTTTGAACCTGCATGACCCACAGTAGCCCACAGGCCAAAGTCACTAAGTTATCTGATTACGAGACGGATATAGCCCCCGAATCTCCGTCATACATATCAAGTATAATACGTATCCTTACATAATTATCCAATTTTTAACATATTGTAACTTCTGGCATGAACCGTTTACTAAAACTTCTTAAATGTTGTCCATTTCTTGTCAGACCTTTTCTAGAGAAAATAAGGCAGTAGTAAAGCCTTACTTTTTTTCTAAAATAACGATATAATTTTAACATATTATAGATTAATTAAATTAATATAGATATATAATACAACACGATAAAATCCGTAAAAAATAGTTTTATTTCAATATAATATAGATGTTATTACGAGTATAATCATTCGAGGCACAGCCACGCCTCGACTGCCGCGCCACGTCGACCGTCGAGGCGTTGACACAAAGCGTGCTCACAACAAAAGGCAGGTCACACAGAGCTGCAACGCCAGCAATCAGCTAAAATGGAACCCGGGGACCATTATTTAAACAACTTTATAGTTAAGCTTACGACTTCTGTTGGCATACCGGTTTATAGAAAAAAATATTGTTTTTTTGCAGACGGATCACCTGATGGTAAGCGATTACCGCCGCCCAAGGATACCCGCAACACCAGAGGAGTCGCAAGTGCATTGCCTGCCTTTTAAAAGGGTTTGGGTCTTCGGTATCCTCACTCACTCGGCGAAACACAAGAAAGACTGTTAGAAACACTGACCTCTATAATAATAATCATAGAGAAATATATAGATCAGTGGTTATAATGGTCAGCTTGATGGTCGGTAATTATATCCAACGCTTGTATCCCATGCTCTTCAGTCAAACTTCAAAGCTTCTCTCTAATCTTTATAATCAGCGAAACCTTCACTAATAAGTACACAATTTTATTATATCGGTCTAAAGATAGTTTTTTTCCCCATAATTGTGAAATTTCAGTGCCCTAACCTCCCGTGAACCTTATTTTCAATAGCAGCAGGTAGTCTATATGTGACAGATTCGGGAAACGCAATAATTGTTCCTCATTGGAGCTTATTAAACAAACTGGCTGGCAGTGGTGAAGCGGCGGAAACGGAAGCGTGCGATGCAGCGCTTCAGCCGGAATCGGACACGTTCCGGAGCGTTATCCGCACGAGCACTTCCGGTCACTCGACTATCACTTGTTACCGCTATGCCACTGCGATCCGCGTCCATTGTCCCCGCTGCACTGCTTAAATTTTAAACTGGGATTTTTTGTACTTTTTGTATCAAATGCGGTAATATTTACACAAATAACATTTTACGTGGAATTTAAAAGGATTTTGTCACGAATTTATTTTTATATGGCCATTCATATAAAAATAAATAACTGTGTATAACCCATATTTGCAAAATAAATATCTCTTTAAGCCATAAAGAGATATTTATTTTACAAATATGGGTTATACACAGAAAATGTGATAACAAGGATTAATACATGTTCAGCCATATTTTACCTTAAGGCATGCAATCTTACAACAAAAAGCATAATGTTTAACATATAACATAATTAGATAGAATAATTTAAAAAATATATATATAATTATTTAGTTTGTTATTCTTAAAGTCAACTTATCCTTCATATTACAATTATTTGGTATAGATTATATAGGCATGTGAATGTAAGCACAATTACACGTCTAAATTATTATTCTTCCCTCCAAATGCAATTTCAGTAGAAAATCTCATAAAATGTAGAACCCAAATTGTAGTGAATTGAAGCCGACCTTTATTTCTCGTTCTTTTTTCCGTGAATTTTACCTACTCTTTCGTGGAACGGTTTATATCTACATTTTCATCCAAAAACCACTTTTTTGATCGCAATTTTTCTCCGAACTAAAATTCTAATTTTACTGTACAAACTTTGTTTGTTCGCTGAATTTATAAATATTACCTACGGGCAAAACCATTTTTCTTGTGTAGGTAATCTTTAATAATTATAAAAATATAATATATTCTTTATATCGAAAACAAAGCTTATTTTTGTATACTCTAAACCGCATTAAGATTTAATTAAAGCCGGAAGTAAATAATTATATCATGTGAAATAAATCTGAAACAGAACTGAATATTCAGCAAAGAGGTCAATTATAATGAAACTCAATAATTCTGGTGCGAAAATGCAGCGAGTGAGGCAAGCGTGACATGGAGCCTCGAACTACGAAACCAAAACAAAATCATTAATAATTATTATTTTTATACAGGCGTGATGGTATAATGGTAACTATACCATCACGCCTTGGTAATTATACCATCACGCCTGTTTTCCCCAAAGGGTTAGGCAGAGGCGTACTCATGTACACCCACAATTCGCCAGTATGTTTAGGTCCCATGTAATAGGGGCCGATCCTGTTGCCATAAACCGGACACAAATTCCAAACTCCGAACTGCTACTGGGAGTTTACCTAATAACAGCTTGCTCGACCTAGGAATCGAATCTAGGACCTCTAGCGTAGCAGTCATTCTGAGGACCTCTAGGCTAATGAGGCAGTTAATAATAATTGGGTGATTCTTTGAAAACGAGTGTTTTTTACTAATTCGTATGGCTTTAATTAATTTTTACATTTAGATCCAAATTATAGTACTAGTTTTTGTAAGTCATTAAATGTAATAACATATATCAAACGCATTTATTTTGTCCCAGTTGTTAATTATTTTGAGCACACAGATGAATCATGCAGCCAGGTGAATTATGACAATGGCAGAAGAATGAGATTTTATAGAAATATTAATTAGAATTATACAGATAATTAAAATTTTAATGATTTTCATCTTTAATTAACTTTATTAATAAATCAATAACAACTTTTTAATCACATTATGAATTGTCAAACCATTTTTTATATTCTATAACAAACTGTATTATTCTTGCATACTGAACATGTTCGTTGTAAACAATCCACATTATAGACGTTAAAACATAGCAAAGACAGAAGATCTTGGGAAGTCTTAACTTATAGTATCTTCCTCTGGTGCAATCCCTGAACATATTAGTGTGCAATCTTAACAAATAAGTGTCTCGTGATCGAGAATCAGGTAACAGTGCAGTATCCAAATAAGTCTTAACTTGGAAAATGCTAAATAGCTGATGTTAATAATGTTAATATGGTTATGGAAGGTAATATGATTTTTAATACTTTCTCCATGTCTTTCTCTGTAATCTCTGCTGTCTAGGATTCATTTCGTGTATATGTAGTTTCTTTTCCTCCTTCCTTCCTACGTATGTAGTTTTGTCTATTCTTTTCTTGTTTTTATTTCCATAGATCATCATTGTTTTTATTCTTATCTGGTGTTATATCATTGTTTAATTTATCTTCTTTTCTCTGAGAGCCTTTTTCTTCTTAGCCTTTCTTCTCGTGTTTGCTTTTGATTTTGCCATTACAAGATAGATATCTAAAAACGACTCATTTTTTAAATCTTTTTGATCAATACTTAATATCTTAATACTAAATCTTAAGACTATGTATCTGGCTTATAAGCAGTTGCAGTTTTTATACATATTAATGTGTAGGCTACAGGCTAAAGTATTACAGCTTATAAAACCGTAAAAATCGCTCAATAAAAAAAACAGTGTTACATACACTACTTTTTTTAGTAATATATAAAATATTACTTTATCGAGTTATACTTTTGCTCAGTAATTATTCATCTGATTTTATGAGCCGCCATACTTTATGGTTAAAATCTAATTCATCTTGCCCATTCAAATTCATCTGGCCTAAAGAGCCAGATAAAACCAGATCAATGATATCCAGATAAATGAGGAATATGGAGATAATCGAATTCTACTTATTTATATAAAAACGCTAAACTAAAGAAGCATAATTAATAGTAGTTAAAATTTGATGCAAACCTATAGTGACGCTACAAATCATGACAATAGCACACAGTTTTTCATAAATAAAGACAGACGGATTATGCTACTTACCTTACAAATGCCAGATCACAACTTTTAGTTGTATTTTTTTACCAAAATATGCGCCGGCCACGAGTTCTTCGTATGACAGATCGGCGCTCACTGGGATAACCAATCACGAGTCGGTATAATTCAATGGAATATTTTGAGATTGCGTTGAATCTAAGTTTCGACATATTGAGCCAGATGAATGATTATTTTTACCGCGGACACTTTTATAATTAATGTAATTTTAAGAAACTTATATTATTAGATATTTTGACTTGAAAATATCAGGAAATATATATTAAAATATCGGTACAACTTGCTAATTTTAGTATGATGCGAAAATTATTTGATGAAATTTGTGGAATTCAACGAAAAATCGTCATTGGGACAGGCAAGGTTAATGAGGTTTTAACGTTTTCTGTAAGTTTAAATAGGGTTTATTTTGAATATTTTCAAATAATTACATTAAGCCTCGATAGACAATTATCTTTAACATTAAACCTTAAATGGATGTTTAATTTGGAGATTAGTTAGATATGTTCTTCAGTGAAAATAGCGTCAAAACTATGTTTCAAAGAATCACCCAATTATTAATTTGATGAAAATAACAAACACACGATTTTTTAGAGCAAAAGTTTAAAGGGGCTTTACGACGCTCCAGTTTATCTCTATTCTAAAACTAAGCCCGCCACAGACCACTTTGTACCACAACTTTCTAAGCCTAGCTTTAAGCTCAATTCGAAGAGCCTTCACCGTTCAATTCTAAGCTTTGTTGCAAGACTTTAGTGCACGTCATTTCCTGTAAATTGGTGAAAACAGCAACGCTTTCCGCAACATTACCCAAAGATAAAAAGAAATATTTTAAAAGGCCTTTGTCACCGCTGAAACTTATTGAAATAACATCGAGCTTCAAAAAAAGTTAAATATTTTATCTTTTACGTAAGCAAGTTCGTGCTTACAATAAAGTACCTACTTACCTTTTTGTTTTAGAAATTTTCTAACTCACATCTAACAGTACAGAATTGAGAAAAAGCCGCCACCACTCGCCTTCCTATAATTATTTAATGGCGTCCTTACATGTAGGATCTAATGTTTTAGAATGTTTCATCGATAACCACCTAGAAGAAAATGGTCCACGTAGCCGTAATGGGCCTTGATTTCATTATCCTCATTGAAAAAAGCTACAATAGTTTCGTAGTATTGCCTGTCGAACCTTACGAGCGCTTACTGTAGTTGATTACACAGATATTATTTACACATCATCATCAACCTGGCCTTTGGATCTTCTCAACTAGGCGACTGGTACGTCTTCCGCAAGTCATCCACCACCAGGCCCCCAGCGGTGGGTGATACTACGATTACATATATACCATATTATACACTGCTGGGTACGGATTTCTTCTCAGAATGAGACGGATAAAGTGGTAGGACCTTTTTGGGTATAACTGGCAGGCGACCCACTTTAAGTCGGTCACCTTGGTATGTTTTTCGAATTTAGCACGTAAGAGCTAGCTCCAACTCCGTCGCTGCGCCTCTGGCAGTCCGTAGTCCGTAAGGGCTCTTAAGGATTGGCAACGCATCAGTAACTCCTCTGGTGTTGCAGGTTCTATGAGCGACGATGACTACTTACCACCAGATGGCTCGTCAGCTCGTTTGCTAACTTAATCCATGAAAAAATAAAACACCACGCTATCCTAGTGCAAGTTTGCACACTGCACACGTTGCCTTCACCGTTCACCATCCCCCGGTAACAACTCCATAATATATTTAATATTCGTAGCTCGGGGGTCGCGAACGCCTCTGACCCACCAATTTGCCGGTACGCATGCTTGCACTCACTACAGCATCATCCGCCTATATAATTATTATCCCCGAAATCCACGCTGTAATATCAACATAAATATAAACTTGCTACACTCTCCACAAAATTATCTTGTGTAAAATACGCGTCAAGATTTTAAAGTAAACATTATGAAATACTTATTTCAGAAATCGTTATTTCACTACATGTATGTACCTACAAAAATATGGTGAAATATAAATTTACGGTGTTGTAGTAAGACTATGAATAAGAGAACCTCGGGGACATCTGACGTCCCAAGTTGAGTCTCAAGGCATTCAATACCTACATACCATCCGAAACCGTCAGGAACACATTGCATTTAATTTTTGTCATTTGCGGCATGCTTCATATAGACAAGAGGGAACCACTGTCCGCAATGGAATTCTCTGACCCCATGAGATGCATATTAGTTCATGTAGGCAACCGAAATATTCCAATCTATTCTGGTGTTCTCTTCAGCATATACATGTGCATACCAGACCGCAGAGAACACCAGAATAGAATGGAATATTTCGGTTGCCTAGAGGAATGTGCTTTATGAAAAACCTATGACGTCAAAAGAGAACCTATAATGACTCAACAATAAAATATATAAATAGTATTTTAAATAATAGATAAGAAGCCAGGGTAACTTATTAAAGTTGCATCTTTGAGCACACCATTTTAGTTTGTATCATCCATTACATTCCCGTAAGTACCTACCAGGTTATTTTGGACCAGGTTCTTACGTGGCCTCGACTATATCTTTACTATACTTCATTTCGCATTAATTCAATGCCTTACAACCTTCTGTCAACCCCCTATCAAACTATAAACACAATATTACACTGTAATTTCGCCAGTTCATCCCGGACACGGCAGCGATAACGCAGCGGATCGCGCCACATCCGGCTCGCGCGCGACACCTTCCTCTACTTCCGGCGCGTTATCTATGGTCAGGCTACCCTCCACTGCCTCTGAATTATCCATGTTTCCTGTACGATACACTATAAATAATAATTTACTTACTATATGTATCATTATATTACTATGTATTTGCCAAATCTTTCTCCGAGCTTTCCTACCATAAAACTTTCCCACGTTAGTAAAAGAAAGTTAAGAAAGTTTTTCTTTTTCTTTTAAAAAAAAGAAAAGAAAGAAGAGGCGAGATGTCTCTGGTTTCTGGTTTATCAAGACCTCTAGGATTATGACTAGCTGGCGAACACATAGATAGTCAAAGGCGAACACGTTGGAGTCTGCCATAAAGCACCCTGGTGTTTGTTTCGACTTTTACGTGTAAGAACCAGCTCTGGCAATCCACAGTCCGTAATGCTCTCTCTAGTGCTCCAGTGTCCGTGGAGGGTGATGACTTTTTGCCAACAGGGAACACGTCTCCTCAATTGCCGACATAAACAATAATAAAAAAGTATTACCTAACAGAGAATCTTCAGCGTCCATCTCAACATTCGTTAACAAAATATAGTCTGCCGAAGCAGTTTTAATGCACCAAGGATCGCTACACGTTGAAGCCCGTGAAATATAATATTCTCCATGTAGGTACGTCATCGCATTGTTTCAAAATGGTGACGTGCAACCAATGCCCTTTAGTTCTCAAATGCACAGAATATCAAATATTGAGACAAAGTGGAAAATGCTCTTAGTAACACTGTCTCAGGTGTAATATTTAACAAGATTTTTACATTAAGGATTCTACTAAAAAGGAGGTAGACTAGATAAGGTAAGTATTTATACAAAACAAAAAAGTGGAAGTATATGTAGTTGAAGTATAGTAGAACTAGTAAACAGCCACTTGTCTAGAGACCGTAAGCGCGACTGTTATGCTAGAGGTCTTGGGTTCGATTCCCAGGTCCAGCAGTTTTATAAATAAAGCTGCTAAATTCTTAGCAGCAACTCGTAGTATGTCCGGTTAGTGTCAATAAGGTCCCTATTACCTCTGCCACAGATTATAGAATACTAGTACCTCTGCCTAACTCTACGTGCTGAGTTACGACCAATGAGAAACATTTGGGTGGTGGTCCATTTTTATTAAATACCCCAACATGATCTACGCTGATAACTACTGCAGACTACAATAACTACTAACAATTATAACACATTTTTTATTGTCTCTAGTTATTGATAGGCTTTTTTTTCCCGACAATTTTGCGATAGATATACTTAATTTGGATATCTTTACATCACGAGTGAATCGGTTTCTTCTAGGCAAGCACGCTCGATGGTAGATGGCAGAGGCGAACTGCCAGTAAAGCGTAATCCTATCAAGAATAATCTATTATCTATTATACTAATATATAAAGCTGAAGAGTTTGTTTGTTTGTTTATTTACTTGAACGCGCTAATCTCAGGAACTACTGGTCCGATTTGAAAAATTCTTTCAGTGTTAGATAGCCCATTTATTGAGGAAGGCTATATATAGGCTATATATCATCACGCTACGCGGACGAAGTCGCGGGCAGAATAAAAAATATAATTATAACGGATGAAGTCTGACCCGCAGTAAATTAGCGTAATGAATTTTAGCCCAATCCCGTGCCCAGTGGAACAGTGAATGATTTGGTGATTTATTTTGGCATGGGGAGCAAACGAGCATACGGATCACCTGATGTTAAGCGATTACCGTCGCCTATGGACACCCGCAACCCGAAAAGTCAAAAAGTGCGTTGCCCGCCTCTTAAAAGGGTTTAGGCCTCTGGTATCCTTACTAACTCGGCGAAACACGACGTAAGTGTTGTTTCACGCCGGTTTTCTGTGGGGCCGTGGTATCACTCCGGTCGAGCCGGCCTATTCGTGCCGAAGCATGGCTCTCCCAGCGGTGATGATGAATATTGATTGTTGCACCAATAAATGTCTATGTATCATAAATACATGCTATTATTATCACTCAAAGGCATCATGCACCTTATAACAGCAGAGCCCAGATAATCTTAATGGAACATTAATTACGGAGTAATATATTCGAGTAATCCGAGGGCATTGATTTGAGCACGTCGGGCGAACAATCACTATGATTTGATCGGCGTTCACACGTAAACAATGAGCTGACCTGAATCCTGGAGCGATATTTGATAACAGCGCCAATCCACTGAATTAACTCCCTACTTACTTGATTATAAGGTTTAATAAATTTATACTTGCAGATAAATATAAATGCCTCATTAGCCTAGCCTGGTCCTAAACGTGACTGCTACGCTAGAGGATCTATTCCTAGGGGTTCGATTCCTAGGTCGAGCAAATCGTTATTGGGTTTTTCCATGAAATTCTCAGTAACAGCTCGGAGTTTGGGATTTGTGCCCGGTTAATAGGCTCGCCCTCTATTATCTACGTGGGACTTAAAATATACCGGCGATTGTACATTAGTGTGCCTGAATACAGGCGTAATGGTATGTATTTGTATAATGATAATACTTGGTTATAATAATAAATGAATGAGAATACTTAGTAATTAGCCACTTGGTTGCTTGGTTGGTTGAGAAGTGAAAACAATATAATTATATAACTACTCGTATGTGCTCAACCTGCGAATCAAACCCAGGACCTCTAGCGTAACAGTCGCGCTTGGAACCACTGGAGGTTATTGGAGGTATAATTAAATTATTAAATAATATCACATAACTTAAACATTATAAAAATTCATTGTAATGTCGTTATGTCGTCATTGCCGGTTTAAGCTGTTGTGTCTAACAGTGTTAGAGTTTTAATATGAAGATTCTTTATTAATTTAAAAACTATATATCTATAAATATATACGATTTAGGCTTTGCGATATTACGTTGGCAGGTACACAAATATATTCACACACTTTTTCCCACCTCTAAAACCAAAATGAGTTAAAAGCTTTCACAAAAGAGACCCCAGTAACCAGCCCCAGTTACCGAAACACCGTGGAGCCTTTATATTGCCTTTCTATGTCAGTGTTCTAAAAAACTTTAACGATGGACATGAATACGCTTTTAGGTTCGATAGCTGCTCCAATGCATCCGTTTCTCTGAGGCTGGCGTACACTACCACCAAGGTTTACTTTTAAAGTTTTAGAGCCAACTTCAAGTGAATAACGTGCTACTTATGTTGATGAAATGTAAGCGTTGGGCGGTTATTTCGAAACTTAAAGAGGATCCTTTTAAAAAAATATCTTAGTTTAAAACGTGTTTTTTATTCTTTGTTAGTTGTTCTTGGCCATTATATTAATGACTAGCTTCCGCCCGCGGCTGAAGTCGCGGAATAGAAGGAATATTTTTTCCCCTTT
Source organism: Acronicta leporina (assembly GCA_947256265.1). Lineage (NCBI taxonomy): Eukaryota > Metazoa > Arthropoda > Insecta > Lepidoptera > Noctuidae > Acronicta > Acronicta leporina. Next base: position 11,030,887 of record OX366521.1, read on the forward strand.
TAAAATATTTTTCATTGATGCTCCACTTCTATTGGTAGCGTGATGTTATAATATAGCCTATATAAACATGACGGTATTCAAATTTTTCAATTCGTACGAGTAGTTCTCGAGATTAGCGCGTTCAACCAAACAACCAAATAACTTCTTCAGCTTTATAATATTAGTATAGATAGATCAAGAAAGCTTTCTTGCTCTTTACCTACCTAAATAAAATAGATTCGGACTTACTTGAGAGCCTCAAGATTTTCTACTTTCACTCTATTTTTCCGTATCTTAAAGCATCTCCGTAGATGTCATTAAATATTTAACAACCGTTATGTGCTGTAAGTACTTGCAAAGTTATTGAATAGTTGTGAGAAATTAACAGGGAACAAAGCAGGCGCTTGTTTGCCGCGAACTGGCAAGCAATTCTTCAGGCGTCAGTTTCCTCTGCGCTTTGTCACAAAGGCAGTAACTACGACGGCCATTTTGTGAAGGGTCGGTATTGCAGAGCTGTGGCTGTACGATTCCCACGATTATGTTTGTGTTTGAAAAAAGAATGTTCCGTATTCGGTTGCAATTAATTTTCGTGTTCAGAATGAGAAAGACTATACTGGGTTTTTTTATGTAGCTGGAAATGAGATCGCTATGCTAGTAAGGTAGTAGTTAGAATTACAAACTCATTCTATTTTTGACCATGTTCCTTTTTATTTGAAAGGCACGATTGGTATGCCAAACATTTTTATTCCTTCATCCTTTTTCGTTTTTCTAAACCAAGTGGAAATTTCGTAGTAAAATATCACCAGCACTAAGTCACCAACTCATAAACACTAACCTAAATACCTTCCATACATATTTGAAGACGGGATTTTAGCGGTAGTATTTCCCTTGGTACAGCGTGGCTCGGAAACGCGCGGTGCTCGACTGAGGCCCGCCTAATGGCCTCTATTCAAGCCACAAGTGACACTCGGGAGCAACGCGTATTGTTACCGCCTGGGGTGGTACGCACCGAGCACTGAGAAGCCTAAACGCGCAAGTGTAAACAAAATTCAATGTTGATAAATATATATTTTCAGTTGCGAAACCGTTATAGGACTACAAAAACATTAAGTGAAATTATTGTAAGTATTCCATCAACACTAAGTAGGAATATTCAGAAAGATCGATATTAGTATATTACTGAATCAAAATTGGCTTGTACAATTTTGAGATGCTATTTATCGGATTCTTGTAGACCGGACACCGGACCTAGGGTATTTATATATTCAACTAGCGACACGTGCAAGACTTCCAGACATTTCCGTTGGATTTAAAAAAAAACTCATAAAAACCTTGTCCAGCAAACAACCAAAATAATTATCCAATTTGATGCAGTCGAAGTTATGCGCGAATGTGTACCTACTTTTCGGCAATACATTTCATTTCTCTACTATTATAAAATTGTAAAAAAGATGTGTCTGTACATTGAAGATATTTAAAAAAAACACGTGGGTTATGGTATATAAACGTCTCCGAATCCGAAAATGTGATTTTAAAAATTCTTGTCTGTGTGTCTGTTTGTTACGGGTTGGAGCAAAAACTACTGAATAGATTTTAATTTTATCATCACTGTTAGAAAGTATATGCTCCAACTTAAAAACTGGTCAACTTCTTATCTCAATTAATTAAATGAATTCTGAGATACAGCTTGACCTCCCTGATGTATAGAGGCCTATACAAAAAAGAGGTCATCAATGTTGGTTTTTCATTTTTACTCCTGATATAGCTTCACTTGAGCGAAGCCGCGGGCAGAAGCTAGTTTATTTATAAAGATACTAACACAGAAACTCTTAGGGACTTAAAAAAGTGTTACTGCAACAACTAGCAAGTAAAATAACTTAAAGTCAAGTGATACAAAAAAAACACCAGGTACAAACAGCTCGCAAAGCCAACGACGAACGTGTAGGTACTACGATAATAATGTATTCAGAACGCAGATACAAATTGAAACAATTGGATTCGTTCGTGCCAGAAATATAACGTACAATTGGCAAGTTCACGAGTTCGGGAAATATTCGGGAAACAATTCAAGAAATGATCTATGTACCTACTCCGGAATCAGAAAAGCGGGAAATAACTTTAATCAAATTATTTAGGTGCCTATTAAAAAGATTTTAAATGATTTATAAAAGCTGGCACACTTGGTTATTAACAACCAGAATGCATCCGATCCCAGAGGTATCTATCATAAAGCAATTAATACCACAGAAAATATTCTTAAGTTCGAACTATCTAGCAGGGAATATCTTACAAGTACTAACCAAATTATGACATCTACCAACGTAAGTTATGAATTGCACGAATAGTCTACGCCTCTACGGCCTATTCTGTTAAAATCTTTAGTTAAAATCTCGTTAAAATATAATTATATAATTTTAATGTCTATGAAATAGTTCGGAGTACCTAAAACCTCTTTTATTCTTAAACTTAAAGGATTCATAAAACAGTAAAATCCAAGCGTATAATAACGCAAAGTGCCTCAAAACTAACCGACCTTAATACACAGAACATAACTTGGACTCAAAAAAGATTGCCCTCATTTCGTTCCATACAATTTATTTAATACAATGCCTACTTATTTGTGTAATACTACTTCAAAAAACCACAGAATTCTTGAATATTTTCAGCGGGCACTCACTGAAACTCTCGGGGGAACATAAAAGTAAGGGCAGGCTCTTTTTACTACAGTTCGCGGGAACCTTTGGAACTTATAGCTATACATTTTCAAGTCTGATTTTAGATAAAGAGGCAGGGTACCTGTTCTTATAATTTAGTGCACCTTATTTTGCTTTGGTAAGTACCAACTTCTAGTTGTTCTAGTAACTTGATTATTCTAATAAAGAAATTTTCATAGATGTATAGCTAAAACATATTATAAAGCGTCACCTCGGGTTGGCGATAAATGTTATAATTCAGTAAATTATTAGGGCAATGAATTAGGCACCTTCCTAAGCAAATCATGTCAAATCGACGACATTGCGACGGTACCATTCTGACACTGGCGGTCTTTATATTTATAAATCGAATCCCCAAAACCGTCGTCTGTTCTACCCCACGTTACAATAAATTAATTAAATGTGCTTATGTCCTTAGTTACTTATTGATTGTTTTGTTTACACTTTGCTACCTACATGTTTTCAGAACTTGTCGGCTTTGAAACTTTATAAGACGTGCCACTAGGTACTCCTTTCTCTACAGTAACGGATTTTATTGTCCCTGAAACATGATTGCAAACCTACAACCTAGCTTTATTAACTTTTAACATACGACTTTTTAATTTCAAATAAGTTCGAATCTTTTTTGCATTAATTGATAATTTTCCTCTATCTCACGTAGTTACTTTCAGTGAAAGAAAGAAGTTCTCACGCGCTGAATTTTTACGAGCTCCAATGGATTCCTCCGAAAAATCGTTCATGTTTCGCACAAACTTCAGTAATAAAAGCGACGGTCCACTTGCATTCTGAAAGGAAGTAGGGGATGGGAGGGTGGAAAAGTGAAAAATAAAAAGTGGCATAACCGGGGAGTGTTCGACCGCAGCACGCAGACAAGCCAGAATTTAAATTAACCACTTCATATTCCGGTCTGTATGCGATGAAATATTTATGGGCACACGGTGGCACACACATCACCTCGCCATATTAAAATAACAACGCAATATCTGACAGAGAAACGTTACTTTTTCACTAAATTAGATTTATTGTAGGATTTTTTTTTACTATCACGTACCGCAGTTTCCCTTCTAATTAAAGGCGTTCCATCAAAATATTAGCTAATCCATCACCATATTCATATAGACTAAACAACAGTTTATAGGTACTCTTTTGTTTGCAACACGTATTTTGCTTACGGTTCTTATATAAGTATGTGGCCGCTTGTTTCACGTTACGATCAGTGCTTTCTTTTAATACACGGAATTTATAGACAGTAAGTACGCATCTAGGTACTTACTGAATTACCTGACTAAAACAAAATCAATCAGAAGCAGGCAGAAAATGATTCTTAAACTGATATCTAGATATCACTGATATCTATCTGATAAAAAGAACAACACAATGTAAAATCTGTATAAGTATACATTTATTATGTCGCTAAACCTCAGCGCTAAACTAAGATGCGATGTGAGACAAATGTCATTATATTTTTTTTATGTACTGACAACAAACATAAATAAATATCACCACGATATACAATGATAATTTTTAAAATGAACATTAACATTACCAACCTATTTTAATATACACCGCCTTTGTGATCAATTTGACTGTCATTGGGATAGTACGTACCTAGGTATACCTACGCCTGAAATTAGCGCACTTAGAACATTTTACGGGAAAAACATGGTAAGCAATATCCGCATGGGGAATGACAAAGCCGTGTTGTAGGTAGGTATAGGTACTTTAACTAATGCACACTACATGACATGAGTCAAGACATCACCAATTAGCATGTTTGCTCCAAGTATAATAAATATGGATGTAAATAAATTTTCTTTCAGTCGTAGAAGAAAAATACTTACGTTACAATGGAAATCACTGTAAGTACTTCGGTGAATTAACTTTACTTTTGTAGGTAGGCCTAAATTAAAATTAAAAAAGCGGCGGTAGCCTAATGGCTAGGGCGTCGGACTTGCGATCATGTGGTTGCCGGTTCGAACCCCACCCATTGCACTACCGACGTGAACCCACTCGTAACACAAGCATTTAGCTTAGCACGAGGGGTTAACAAGAATACTAGTAATGTGTGACCCACATTGCTAGTAAGCTTTTTAAAAAAAAAAATTAGCCTTATCTAAGCCTATAAGCATGTTTAGCAGGTACTTATAACTAAGTAATGCTTATGAATTTACCTACCAACTATAAAAATAATGTTTTAATTAACGTATTTATAAATTACTTGCAGAATAAAGCAGGCACTATTGAGCAACGTTATGCATTAACTATAAACTCGTTACATTAAGATTGATCGTCACATCCACTAATCAGCCAATCCACGAAATAATGGAATAATCCATCATCATTCGTTTTTATTATAATTGATTTCAGAATTTCGGATTTACTATTTTCATCGTATTGCTGATAGGAATACAAGAAAGTTCAACAAAGGAAACAGATGAACCCGCAACACAGCAGCTGGACAAAAGATCGAATCCATTAGCAAATGTAATGCTAAACGAAAGCGAAATTGAAGATGTCAAACGCAATGGAAATCACACAAAGGACAGTTCACTGAGAGTGAAACGACAATTCTATTATGATCCATACTATCGCAGACGAGGCAAGTAACTAAACATTTTTCTATAAATTAATTAAGTAGGTACCTACGTAAAAAGCACTTTTCTTTTCTTTTACATAACCTTTGCCCCACTCTATGATTTTATTCTGTGTCGCGCAAGTGCGTTTACAAACATAACTTCACTACTAGTATTCTATTATCTGTGACTTCACACAAAAACTAAAACCAATACCATTTTTTTTCGTGCGGGAATCGTACCCGCGACTCGAACCGCAAAAACTGAACACAGTTCTGTGCCATTTGCGCTGTGACAACCTTCCCTGCATTCCCGAATAATGAGGAACCATAGGTATTTATATGGTCTAAGGACGGTGATTTCATTTGATCTATTTTATCGCATATGTAAGTAGGTAGCATAATCAAGAGTTTCGCTCGCTGGATAGACAAACTCTATCTGGTGAGTAAAATCGATGCATGTTCACTTAGGTAGACTAAATTTGTTCAATTAGGCATTGTGATAATGTATCGGTCCATAATTTGTCATTCAAGTTGTTTAATTTGAACAAAAATCGTGACTACATGGGGCACACTAAGGGCCACTTGCACCAACTTCTTAAATTCGTTTAAATTGTATTTAAAGACGATTTTTGATTTAAGTCAAACATTCGTCTTGCACCAAAATAATTTCCGTGTTAAATACGTTGAAAGACCTGTCAAAGTTAAATACGCTGAAGACCCTATTTAAATCATACTTAAATATGAATGGCCGTTTATTGAACTGTCATCTGACGAATGGAGTTTATTTTGAGATAAAATACTACTAGAAGCCTTGCAATAATTTCTATGAGAGATTATTCACCTATCTATGATTATTTTTTTATTTTATGAAATAAAAAACACAACAAATAAATATGACTTTGTTTGGATTGGTTGTCATGGCAACGAAAAGTCAAAATAATGGCGTAAGTTTCGTTACATGCAGACTATTTTCAATAAAAATCATCGATTAATCATTAATTAAAATAATTATAATTATAATAATCATTAAATTTGATTTAATTTTATATCTATTATTCATAACATATTTTTTTTAATAGATTTTTCACATTAATATGATGTAATGTAGGTGTAATGTAAAAACGGAACGTAGAGAACTGTTTTATCGACATGTTCAATTCATTTAACTAAATTGACATAAGACAGACTTGGTGCAAGACGATCTTATATGTGTTATGTTTATGGAGTTAAAAATATTTAACTAAATGCATAAAAGAATGATTTAAATAGAATTTGGTGCAAGTAGCCCTAAGGGTCACTTGCACCAACTTCATAATTATATGTAAATTGTATTTAAACACGATTCTTCACAGCAATTTTGTGTTTAAATACGATTTAAGAAGTTAAGAAGAAGAACTTTTTGAATTTCGAATGTTATATTTTAAACGTTGCAACCTTCTTAGTAATAAAGAAAATCAATTTGCGGGAAATCATATGTCAATTGTTTTTTATCACACATCAAAGTTTTAGTACGCAACGAAAATGGAATTATAAGTCGAAAAGATTTTATAGCGATGATTTTTTATGATTTTAAAAGTTCTCTCTCTCCGCAAGACTGTGCCGCTCGTCTTCAAAATGCTTTTGGGAGAGAAGCACCTTGTTTGAGCACCGTGAGGCGATGGTTTGCTGAAATTGAGAGGTCGAGTTTCTTTACATGACGAATTTCGTGAAGGGCGGCCTTCAACTGCCGTCAACGAAAATAATGTGACTACTGTAAAGCGGCTAATTGAAGAAAACCCGCGGATTACCTGAGACACTTCGAGGACTATTGGGGATTGGTATGAGCCAAATTCAGAAAATTTTACACGAAGAATTGAAAGTTCGGAAACTTTGTTGTCGTTGGATCCCTCATGAACTGACAGCGGAGCAGAAGCGGGCTCGCGTGGAATGGTGCTCATAGATGCTACTGAAGTTCGACCACGGACATTCTAATGCTGTTTATGATATTGTCACAGGAGACGAAACGTGGATTTATGTTTTGAACCCGAAAAAACAGCAATCTTTTGAATGGGTGTTTGAAAATGAGAACAGGCCAACAAAAGTAAGGCAGGCGAGAAACTTTGCTAAAAAAATGATCGCGTTTTTTTCTCAGCTACGGGTCCCATCTGTACAATTCCACTTGAAGAGCAAAAGAGTGTTAATGCTGAGTGGTATTCTACCATTTGTTTACCTACCCAGGGTGTTAGATAAAATTCGCGAAAAACGACCGCGTTCTGCTACATTATGACAACGCTTCTTCACACACGGCCAAAAAAACAAAGTCATTTTTAGCTTCCGAAAAAGTACAACTTGTCACTCATTCTGCGCATAGCCCGGACCTAGCACCCTATGATTTCTGTATTGTCCCCAAAATTAAAGATTTAATAAGAGGTTTCACTTTTACAAACTCCGAAGAGGCGTTGATAGCGTTCAATCAACACGTAGAAAACATGCCTTCAGATCTGTGGTCCTCCTGTTTTAAAAAATGGTTCGATCGCATGAAATATGTTTAAAATGTAAAGGAGAGTATTTTGAAAAGCAATAAACATAAAATTTTGGTTATAACATGTTGTTTTTTTAAGTTACGCAAAACTTAGTGTGACCTACGTATAATAATCTAATCCTTATTTTGTTAGTCTCTGCCGTCCACATTGTTTATTAGTCTTCTTATTATGAGCCTAACAAGATTTTTTTAATGTTTCAGTACCCGTTGCAATACCAGTACCAATAGTAGTTGTTGGAGTTGGTGGTGGTGGCTTTGGCGGTCGAGGCTTCGGCAGCCGTGGCCGTGGTTTCGGTGGCCGAGGTTTTGGAGGGCGAGGTTTTGGCGGTAGAGGCTTTGGTGGGGGCCGAGGAGGATTTGGAGCTTTTGGTGGACGTGGAGGAAGAGGATAGACGCAATATTCTTAATTATTTTTTCATTTTATACATTGAGTAAAACATAAATGTAAATTACTAGATACCTAAATTTTTTCTCCTAAGAAGCTTTTTTATTTCTCTAAACGATGACATTATTATTATGTACGGTCGAATTTCTTAAATCCGTTTTCAATTTAATTTCCGAATATTAGAGTACCTACCTATAATTCCTCCAATCAGAGAAAATTGACAGATTGTGGTAACGTGATGTGCTGGCGACCGACGGTGACAAAGTGTGTGATATAATTTTCCCTTCCAAGGAATAATAATAATAAATATTCTACGACATTTTACACAGCATCATCTAGTCCCAAACTAAGCATAGCTTATAATATAATATAATATCATATAATACACAATATTTTATTTCACGAATGTTCGTTTTCTTACTTAATAAACTTACTTCGGTACTTACATAATTAACAATAAATAGTAGATCCCCAACCTTCAATTATATTTTATTACATACGTACATACCTCAGATGAATAAAAGCTCTGTGGGTAACGTTTTATAATCTGTGGAATTTGCAGTCAGCTGTCAGCATATGGCTGTCAGTCACTGATAATGATGACAGATAGAAATGTCAACAAGTTTAGGTAAACTAGAAGCGATTCAAGGCCAGCAACAGCGAGTATCTGCGCTTAAAAACTTAATTAATATTCGGTGTAACGGAGCCGGCCCGCGAAGCCATAATTGGACTGGTTCTGATGTTCCCTTGTGCTTCTTATTACGCGAAGTAATAGTTATTTGAATTTTTCTCCCCACCATGGATGGGACTTACGACGAGATCATCTCTGATAACCCATTCTTCGTTGAATTAAAAACAGAATACGTTAATTTATTTCAACATTGTATAACGCAATCATGGGTAATTTGTGTGCCGCGGATTGGAAGTTTAACTTCTCGTGTATTCACCGTCGAGGACTTCTGTGCTCATTTACTCGTGCCTAGTGATGAGTTGCCGGAGACACACTACAGTACGCTCATGGAGAAACAAGTGACAGTAACCAATAAAGTGATCACACTAGAAGTAACCAAGGGTCTACCCTTGCAAAGTCATATTCTGTTTGAAGAAACATTTTACACTGAAGACTTCATCAAATACAAGGTATGGTGCATAGAAACTCCTCTTGAACCCAATGTAAACTTCAGTGATACGACAATATCTAAAGAATACCTCACATCTATCAATGATTGCATAGATTTACTCTGGACTCAAGCTGCTGGTCGTCAAGTGCTGGATCAAATTGAACACAGTGTGCAGTTATTTTTGAAGAAACATCATCCACTACCTATAGCAGTGGGACCACTGAGAGACACGGTGAGTGAGCTGTACACACAATGCCTCCAAATTGCTTTACAAAATAGAAGGCTACGAGACAAGTCAAAGTCTTGTAAACAAGTGTTGGAAAACATCAAGTTAGCTGTGGAGAGTTACATGCAACATTTACTGTTTGATGCATTGTTCAAGCCAATCTGCACCTGCTGTGCATATGAGGACTCTCATCTCAATAAAAAAATTAGAAACATGTGTGATATCCAATTAAGAGATCTGGATATTAAAAAAGAATTGTACCACACAGTGCCTAAAGCTAAAGAGATACTCTCTAAGATAGACACATACAACACAGTTTTAGAAAAGGTTTTATGTGTGAAACAGGCTCTCAATTCAATCAACAAAAAAGATGAAAGTAATAATGTTGTTCTACTAACTGCAGATGACTTGTTACCAGTATTTGTGTTCTTAGTCATCAAGTCCGGCCTCCCAAACTGGTACAGTCAACTGATGTACATGAAGGAGTTCCGTTTCAGTGGTGTTGGCAAAGGGGATGGGGATGAATGTGCCTTTCTTATTACTACTCTAGAAGCGGTCATAGAACATATACAATCTGGAGCCCTCACTGGACCTCCTGACCCTGAATCGTATTACTATGAAAGCAACCTTACAGAAGACAATTTAGAAAACATTCGAGGAAGAAAGAATAGTTTGACCGAGTCCATTTCCACTAGTGATACAAATGGCAAAGAAGAAACTTTAGAATATATATTTGAACTAATCAAAGCTAATCACTGTGAACAAATGCAGGCCATACTGCAGAAAAATGAAAAGCACCTGCGAACTCTGAAACTTAATGAAAATGATGTCCTCAAAATAACAATGGATCAAAATAATCTATCTGATGATGATGATGACAGTGATACAGAAATATATCACAAACTTTGCCATCCTCTGTGTAATTGTAAGAAATGTTGCTGCAAAATTTCTAAAAATCTTTTGAAGACTTCCCCAACCATAACATCTAGAGACAGTCATGGTCTCACAGCACTACATGTGGCTTCTATTCATGGGAAGGCTAGCATAGTAGAATTACTCATTGAAATGGGTGGAGAAGTAAATGCAACAGACCTCAATGAATGCACACCACTGCACCATGCAGCTTCTAGAGGTCACCAAAATGCCTTACTTCTATTATTACATTCTGGAGCCAACATAAATCAAACCAACATTGACCACAACACCCCATTACACATGGCTGTGAATAATGGTCACTTGAATTGTGTCAAAGCACTTATATACTTTGCAGAGCACAGTAGGACGAAGATTAACATAAATTGTGTGAATGAATGTGGGAACACACCACTACATCTGGCCTCTAAATGGGGCTATGAAGGAATTGCTAGAATATTAATTGAAAATGGAGCTGAACCTTCTGTCCAAAATAAATATAACAAAACAGCTTTTGATTATGCACATAATTTAAAGATATTGCAAGTCCTTAAATCTTGCACTCCCAATTTGTATGAATACATACACATCACAAGTACGAATGTGAAAGCCTTAAAATGCAAGAGTGATAGTCCTGAAGCTGTGAAGTTACAGGAAATGAGTAAGAAAATCAATGTATCAAATAATAATGTATCAAAAGCTGTGGAAAACTTAAAGCTTATTGAAAGGATTTTAAAAGCTATATCCTATGGAGATGTGAAACTTGCTTGCTTTTATATGAGCATCAACTACTCTGCTTATGCAGACATGACGAATAAGTCTGATACTCTCCAACAAAGTACTCCCTGTCATCCCTTGTGTGAATGTTCAGTTTGTAAGAAGACAGAGTCATATTCATCAGACTTTGACATTAATTTTACAGATACAAATGGTTTCACTGCCCTACACTATGCAGCTAGATATGGATTAGATGTGTTGTGTAAGATTTTAATACTAAGTAAAGCTAATATTAATTGTATCAATAAAAAGAATCAAACCCCTTTGCATTTAGCAGCTTTGAATAATAAAATACATGTGATACGCCTCCTTCTTGACAATGGCGCTAATATAAATGCGATAGATATGGCAGGGAACACGCCATTACATGATATTTGTGCTATGGGAAACATAGGAGCTGCAAAAATGTTGCTCAGTTACAACCCTGACTTATCCATGTTAAACGGTGCTGATAAAACTGCCTTGACAATAGCAAAGGAAAAAGTACACTTGACAATCATAGATTTAATTTATAAGTACACAAATAAAATGTAATGCATAAGTATGTAATCATAAGTAGAGGAAATAAAAATGTTTTTTTTTTTTTTTCAAAATAATAGTGGGTAATAAATTTTGGATATCTTTAGATATGTACCAATAATTCGTGTTGCATCATTAACAATTGCATTTGCTAATACATTCCAATTATGTAATGGATTTATGTAAGTACATAATTATGTCACAACATAATACTTTAATTGATGTGTTCGTTATTAATATTAATGTTCTATTTTTAAATAGGTATGTAGATAAGTATCTAGTTTCCATCAATCTCTTTTGAAAGTCAGTACAAATTCAAATGGGTTTACTATACTGTATTGTTTAGATTCCACATAGCTGCTATGTTATTTTCAGCAGCCAGTGCTTAATGTTGCAGTGTTGAAATAAAACCTACTGTCCTGTCTACTTACTTAACAGTTAAAACTTACTTTTGAATTAAAATATTTACCCAAAATTAATTGGCTAAATATAAAAATCTTAAGTATTACTACTGCACTTTTGAAAGGTGTTTTCGATAAGTTAGTATTTCAGTTAAGGTGACATGTGTGTGAAAAACTTGGAGTACTGGGCTGGGCCTATATCGTATCTTGACGTCTCCACTAAGGTCTCAACTGTCTGCTTCATTATGTACTCAACCAAGCTACATTAATTTTATACAGGATATTTCTAAGACTGATTATTAACAATATTATTTAAGTTTTTACTAAAAATCATTGTTATTTTATATTTAAGTTCAGACTGATAATAAAACTTAATTGAATACTAAAACTATATTTCTGTTTGTTTAACCATGTTTAAATAAAAAACTATTTCAATGTTCTAAGGACAATGTCGTATTTATTTAATGTTTTGTATACAATTATAAAATTTGCGCATCAGTTTTGCAAAGATCAATATGATGTACAGGATCAATTTTGAAAGATGTATAGATATAAAAAGAAAATTCATCACTTAATATTATATCAATAAAGAAAATATATCACTTGATAAAATTTATTCGTAATTTCTACGTATAAAACGCCAATCTCAATATATAATAGTAATATTATATCGTTAGGTCATTAGTTTACTTAAAAAATAACTTACATTTGTTGCGGTCAACGCTTTTACTTAACCCAATTAATTTATTAAGTACTTACGTAGGTACTTAATATATACAGGAACATTATTCATACATTCGTGAATGATTCATTATATATGTCAGACAGTCAGATTTTGTTATTTACCGAACAAAATGGGCAATTATAAAATTTATTGTACATCTAGAATCTATTTATTGCCCATCATTTGATAACAAACAGTGATTTATCTTTATCGCATAGGTACTTGTGTTAGTAGTGGTCATAGATACAATTACCTTAAAATTGTAACAATAGTTAGGCAAATTAACAATTTTAAATTGATTTTAGTCACTGGTATCATCATTACATCAGTAATCCAAAGCTTTTTCAAAAAAAACCTACAACGGTGGGCGCATTTTGAATTGTTTATACAGATATTAAAATAGTTTGGGTCGATAAGAAACTTTATCAGCGTTTAAATTAAATTGTGTTCATTTGAGTTCACAACTAGATACCTACAGGAGATACACAATTTTTTAAAGGTCATAATTCAATACTAACAATAAACTATACCTACATGCACCGAAATTCTTTCAGATGTGCCATAACTATAGCCAAAATTTAGAAAAAAAAAACTGGCCTAAGAATTTTAGAATCCGTAATATTTATTATTCACACGTGTGTACGATAATCTGTAAGAAACGCTTTCCGAGGCAGTGCGATTAAATTCCAACTTAATTGCAGCCACTTCGCAACTACGCGTTACTGCTCTATTAGGCCTATAATTACAACCAGTATGTAATGTTTAAAGTTAATTAACTATCTAGTAATGGCCATTAAATATGCAAAGGACAATGGGAAGAATTGTATGGGACCTGGGCCCACCCTCAATTAAAATAATTTAAACACAAATGAATACACATTTTCAAGTAGAATAAAAGTTGATAAAAAACTTCGACCGTGAAATATCTGTATGATTTGAGTTATACTTTGGCGTCATTAGATACTGGCAACAAAATTCAATACGACTACCAAACGCCCGTGACCGACCCGTGATAATTGCATTGAATATTAAATTAACACGAATCTAGAATGACGATCGAACATTTGATATGTAACACATTTGCGGTCCCAATGTTTGTCAAAGTATCCACGTAATGAACCAATCACGATATTAACAAGGTACTAACTATTGTGTTTTACGTCTAGCACTACTTATCAATATTTGCACACGATCACATTTACACCCATTAGGTATTTACACGACAATCATAGCACCAGAAACAAATCTCATTTTGTCGAGTGTTTTTTATGCACAACATTGAAGCAAAACTTTGCTATACTCCTTTGTACAGTAAAATATGCAAATATTATTGTGTTATTATCGCCTAATGTCCCAACATTTTTGATTATATTAAATTTGACATTTAATGAGAACGAACGGACAGACCAGACATAAAATAATAATAATAAATATTTATAAGCATCATACCAATAACTGTATGCAAATGTAAACATTGGTATTTGCGTCAAGTTCGATTGGACTGATAGCGATTTTTTGTGTAGTCCGCATGTAATGTATAAAATTATGATATGAAATACATAAATAACTTGACAACTAATGATATACTTGATCTTCCAAGAATTCTTAAATATTGGGCAGCATTTTTAGACCAATTTATCATCTTACGGAATTTACTCGTAATAAAATCCATTATTTAAAGAAATCACCAGGCCACCAACGGATTGATATTATATTTTTTTTAGAAACGCGACTAAATACCTTGTCACTAACCCTACCCTAATAAATAAAAAGCGTAGGGGCTACCATTTTTAACTCTGTTCCTAATTTCAATTAAAATTTTGTATCGAAAATCAGTGTAGTTAGAGGTCCAGAGTTCATTTCCCCGAGCAGTGTTATTGGGTTTTTCTTTGAAATTCCCAGTAGCAGCTCGGAGTTAGGAATTTGTGCCCGGTTAATGGCAATAGGCTCGCCCCCTATTACATGGGACCTAAACATACCAGCGAACTGTGGGTGTACATTAGTACCCCTCTGCCTAACCCTTCGGGGAATACAGGCGTGATGATGGAAAATCAGTGTAGTCATTAGTGAGATTTTACAAAAAAAAAATATCCTTTCTCGATTACATCCGTCGTGAGTGTTTTCAATATTTCATAACTATCCTACTAACCTATCAAAAACCAACGCTCCAACAAAATGCATTTTAAATATTACGGTCTGCTAGTCTCTCCTTTTGGTCCCAAACTCAATACTCTTTTGCACTATACCTATTTACTAAATTAATCATTTTTAACTAAAACCACTAGAGAATCTCTTACAAATTACTATCATTTACAATTCATTTTACATAAGTAACATTATTTTGATTTATCCAAATATATTAATATATCCATTTTAATAAATAAACATCACAAAATTGTTTAATTTGTGCAATTAGATACTTATCACTACAACCTGACCAGAAAAACAACATATTTTATTTAAAAAATAACAAAACTATCAAGATTACTTAACATACACATGGCTACACATACAAATCCCAGTATAAGCTGATCTCGCATCATATAGGCTTTCCGTGTAACGAGAGATCAACTTATACTAATAGCTTAGCTAGGAATGATATAGTTTGATGTGCAGCTATACGTATCTGCGAAAGTTAGTTCAATGATTAAAGAGATAACGAAGAAGTTCTACAAAATAAATAATAAACAATCCGATTAATAATGAAAAACTAACACCTTATCTACTATTAGTTATTAATACTTTACGATTTCCACTGCTGGGAAACGATACACTAGCGTGATAACTGTAACATTTATTAGATAAGACGTCTTCGAACTGTTTGAAATATCAAACATTCAACGAAATTCAGAATCAAAACAGGAACAGTTGTGTCCCATACTCTGTAGTCTATGTGTAGTCTATTTCAGCCGCTATATCTTGATTTATTTAAATAATCTCCTTAATCTATGTACTGTATTAAATTAGACATAGAGCTACAATTATCTAAACTGATAACTACTCCCTGTGACTTCTGGTCAAATATAACTTTTGAGCTAAAAACTACACTTCACTGTTGGGGTAATGTCCAAATTGGGATTTCATCCCGTTTCTTTTCTTTCTTTTTATAATTATGCCTATCTCTAAGTCTTACGTCATCCTGTCTCATTCGCTCTTGCGCTTCGCTCCTCCAATCGTAACGTTTTCGAGGCGAACCTTCCTTCTTATACCTAAACTGATCTTGATTCTCATCAAAGAAAATTCTACTTTTGACGAAAAGTCCATTCTTTTCGGGATCGCACATTTCAACTGGTACATCATCGTCAATATGTCCGTCGTCATCGAGTTCTG
The DNA here is from genome assembly GCA_947256265.1 of Acronicta leporina. Taxonomy (NCBI): domain Eukaryota; kingdom Metazoa; phylum Arthropoda; class Insecta; order Lepidoptera; family Noctuidae; genus Acronicta; species Acronicta leporina. Next base: position 11,047,071 of record OX366521.1, read on the forward strand.
TAACGTCATCTCTGCTAAAGGTGAAGGAGTGGGGATAGTAGACTTGCAGGATGTCTTCGTGTCGGTACGCCTGCATCTGAATCCAAACGTGTGGCAAGAGGAGTGGGAAGCGTCGTAACCAGTAAGTTACGAACCCATCGGGTAACTTGCCTAAACTTTCTCGGACATCAGGTTCTAGTTCTCTGTAGTGATGTTTCTGTTGAAAGAGTATTATTGTATAAGATTTCATTATTGCTACAGATTACTTCTACTTACTAATAGCAGACTTGAAACTGGAAATAGGTCTTAACTATAAATAATACTTACGGCCCAATGAGTTTATACTATCGTCAGGGGAGCCAAAATGCTAAGTTTTGATGACGCATGTATGTATGCTACACAAAGTGATATTGTAATCCAGTATAAGCTGTGCTCCCTTTATATAGGTGTTTCATACAATGAGAGTTCAATTTAATCTGGCGTACGTACCTTGTTCCGTATGGCGCGCAGCAGATGCGCGGCGCGGTCGCCGCGGTAGGTGCGGCGCGCGCGCAGGTCGCGGGCCACGGCGCCGCACACGCGCGCGCGCCAGTCGCCGCGCACTACCCGCCGAGCAGTGTGTACGTACCTTGTTCCGTATGGCGCGCAGCAGATGCGCGGCGCGGTCGCCGCGGTAGGTGCGGCGCGCGCGCAGGTCGCGGGCCACGGCGCCGCACACGCGCGCGCGCCAGTCGCCGCGCACTACCCGCCGAGCAGTGTGTACGTACCTTGTTCCGTATGGCGCGCAGCAGATGCGCGGCGCGGTCGCCGCGGTAGGTGCGGCGCGCGCGCAGGTCGCGGGCCACGGCGCCGCACACGCGCGCGCGCCAGTCGCCGCGCACTACCCGCCGAGCAGTGTGTACGTACCTTGTTCCGTATGGCGCGCAGCAGATGCGCGGCGCGGTCGCCGCGGTAGGTGCGGCGCGCGCGCAGGTCGCGGGCCACGGCGCCGCACACGCGCGCGCGCCAGTCGCCGCGCACTACCCGCCGAGCAGTGTGTACGTACCTTGTTCCGTATGGCGCGCAGCAGATGCGCGGCGCGGTCGCCGCGGTAGGTGCGGCGCGCGCGCAGGTCGCGGGCCACGGCGCCGCACACGCGCGCGCGCCAGTCGCCGCGCACTACCCGCCGGGCACCGAACTCCAACGCAGCTTCAGACCCACCACCGCCGCTCTCTACTTGGTCACTCACATCCTGTACGGATAACGGTACTTCAAATTCAATATTTTTATTCAATTCAAGCAGCGGTAGCCTAATAGCTAGAGCGTCAGACTTGCGATCATGTGGTTGCGGGTTCGAAACCCACCCATTACACTGCTGACGTGAACCCACTCGTAACACAAGCATTTAGCTTAGCTCGAGCTTACCCATATTGCAAGCTATAAAAAAAATATTATATGTATAACCCTCTTATCGTCCTCCTACCTCCTAGTTATACAATGTCTTTGGATACTCAAAATTCAGGCTTCTAATTTTATCCACAACGAAGTTATAGGGGGTTGAAAATGGCCTGAACTGTTTCGATAAAAGGATGGTACGGCCGTGCCGCTTGTTTTTGCACGACTTGGCGGGGATACTAACGTGCCCCAGATGAACAACAGGAATTGGACATAAACAGCAAAAGGAAGGAGCTTGGTAAAACTAAAAACTGAAACTAACTGTTGTAAAACTGCTAAACAAGAGATTAACGAAATGTAAACTGTTTAAAGATATAAAAACTCGTTCAATACCAAATGCGATAGCGATAACAACTTTGTTACATAAATTACATAATGATAAGAAAGGTTAAGAACCTCCTAGTGATCAATACTTCAATCTTTGCTGTTAGTCTATTTTCACCCTTATTGTAAAGATCATAAGTAAATCATAAGTTCTAATATTGAACAACTGACAACATAGTGCACTATACATAAAAAATGAAATGGCTTTTCATTGTTATATCAGTCTGTTTGTAAAGTGTAAGTGTTATTGGGATTTTCAGCAACTGAGGAGTTGGGATTTGTGCCTGGTTAGTGGCAACAGGCTCGTATGTAAATAATCTAATGACAATGGTAATGGTATTTGGCGGGAACATACTGAACGTCTCTCCAACACCACTGACCAATTCTTGACAAAAAAAAACACACTGATGGACTAAAAAAACTAAATGGAATACAACCTTTTTGGTCTAGTGCATAGACCAAAAAGGTTGTATTCCAGTTAGTTGCCAATACAAAAAAATCTGAGGTGTTACAAAATATATTACCTGCAAGAAGTTGAGTATGCTCTGCTTGCCCCAGAACATGGGGTACTTGAGCACAGTCTCGCAGGGCGGCCTCGCGCCCGGCCGGGCAGAGATCATCGCGCGGATCAATATCTTCGTGACTAACACCTCCTCCTCTGGCAACACTTTGCTGTACAGAATTGAAGAATATTTTAGTGAGTGAATTATAAGGCAAAAGCTTTGGGCATCGAATGAGATGAGTTAGGCTTTAGTCCACAATACTAGCCTAATACGGGCTGACTTGACTTCACACATCGTCGAGAAAGTCTCTCAAGCGTGTGTTTTTTCGCGATGTTTTCATTCAACTTTTAAGTGAGTGATAAGTGATATCTACTTAAAGTTTATGCATCTCTACATGTTTACTAAAAATATAGTAAGCCGCATAGGCAAATAAAAGGATCCGAGTAGTTTTAAAAATTTCATGAAGATCATAACGGTAGCTTGCATCTTATCAGAATGGAATGAATTTATGTCTGAAAATGATGCCATTATTTCCTTACGACTACATTTCGAAATATGGTCCCTGATAATTGAGTATTTAACATGAACGCCACTTTTTTGCTCTTCATATATTTTATCTTAGTTATAATTACATAGAGTTATTTTTGTACCAACTTACTCGAGTTGTTCCAAGTCGTAGTCCCCTGTTAGTATATTCGCCTGCCTCCTGAGCATGTCACCGAACGGATGTTGACCCTTTGACAATACGTAATAAAACACGCAGCCTAAGGAGAATATGTCCACTGATGTTGTCTGGAACAATACAAATTGACTTTCTTAGTGTTCAATAAAATGTATAATGCCCTCAACGCTACTGCTACGTTTAAAGTCTTGGGTTCGATTCCCAGATCGAGTGTTATTGGATTTTCGGTAGCAGCGCATGAATGGCAATAAGCTCCCCCTACTACATGAGACCGGAACGTACCGGCAACCCTGGGTTTTCATTTAACTAAGCTAAACGCTACGGAGAATTCGCGAGTATGCCATAAAATACATTTATTAGTACTAGATTCGGTGCTTCTTTCTGTATTCCGCTCGTTTAAAAACCCGTTGGAACATAAAAATACCGATTTCATTCATATATAATGGTTTTTCACTTAACACGATCGTCTGCACCAACATACGCTCTTACGCCTGCTGCATTCACTATATATCTCCTTGAGGAATTGGCTGTGGGGTCTAACAAACTATCAATCAAGTAAATATCAATTAAGTAAACTCAAGGCGTAAGTTCGCACATACCGTCCTCTCCCCGTTGATCATCTCAGGCGCGATCCAACCATCGGTGCCAGTGACACCTGATCGCCTCGAGAAGCTCATTCGTCCAAGATTCAGCTTCTTTGATAGGCCGAAGTCCGATATCATGGCTCGCACCTCACCAGTTCCCGTCGGCATTGAGATAAGTACGTTATGAGGCTTTACGTCCCTGTGAACTAAGGAAAACAATATTGCTTAGAAGGTATTCAACAATGAAGCTATAAAATTATATGCTATATAATTATACTTTCGGCATTTTCCGTCCTGTTCTTACAAGCTAATAAAACAGGACGGAAAATGCCGAAAGTTTACTATCTGAACTTACAGTTGACCAACATTTTTATAATATTTAGAGAGATATCCTGTCACATCTTAGGGGTCATCCATAAATTACGTCACACGAATTTCATGATTTTTTGCCCCTCCCCCGTCCTTGTCACAGCTGGTCACATTTGTGAGACTCCCCCCTCCCTAGTGTGATGTCACATATTTTGCAAATTTTTGTATTAATATTTATATTAATGAAACCGTCTTTCTGTATTTTATGGTACCTAAAATTTGTCTATAGTGCAAATAAAAGAAATCAAAGGGTATCTAGGCGGTCGGCGCGTAACACTGGTAATGCGAGTGGTCGACAAAACAGATACCATGGTATCCAAAAGCGGTGGTAGCCTAATGGCTAGGGCGCAGGACTTGCGATCATGTGGTTGCCGATTCGAACCCACTCTTAACACAAGCATTTAGCTTTAGCACGAGGGGTTAACAAGAATACTAGTAATGTGCGACCCACATTGCTAATAAGCTTTAAAAAAAAATATTGACTCAGATGTTTATGTTTTTGAAGTTTTCGTAAAGTAATAGTTTAAAGCGCGTGTTTTAACACTTAGGTTATAATAGATTTTGAAATGTGACGTCACAAAATTTAGGACCCCTCCCACCCCCTTGTCACACAAAGTCACACTTCGTCGACCCCCCTTAACGTGTGACGTAATTTATGGATGGCCCCTTAGGACACAGTACAATACTAAAAAAATAACTCTCGAGTATAATGGATAAAATATTACTATTAAAAAGAATATGCATTTATTTTCTCATCACAAATAGTTTTGGTGGCATAAGAGAAGATGATCCAATATACTTAAGTTAATATTTGTGAGAGTCTATTGTAGTTTCACCACTGTTTATTTATATCGCGATTCCGACAATTTCGTATTATTATTACGTTAATAATGATTATGTAAATTGTGAAGGTAAAGGTCTGAAGCTCTATTAAAGTTAATAAAAGAAGTTACTCTTTTTATCGACTCACCGATATCCATGGAATGTAAGTGTGAGAGGCCCATAGTCGCCTGTCTCAATACTTCCACGGCATCAATCTTGCACTCGAAGTTCAGTTTCTGCTCGATGTAATCTTGTAAGGTTGCCGAACACAGTTCTAACGCTATGTACCTGGAGAAAAAAGGGTGGCTTTTATATGTCAGAAATCTAAAGAATTTTTGTTTATTTAATAATCCTTTTTCAGGCTTGTGCCGAAAGAGTTGGTTATATGGTATTATAATTATGTAGGACTACGTTTATGTATGGTTAAGTAGGACTAGGTTAAGGGCGTTTAAGTTGTAAACTAAGGCCCGTAGTTCAAAATGCCTTCATACCCGGAAACTGAATTACTTTCAATCAACTACTTTACCTAAACTGTTTATCCCTTTCGGTACAGTAATATCGTACGACATGCGCATGCGCGTCCGACTCGCGCAGCAGCGCCACCTCGCGGTCCGCAAACGTAAAGCACTCTGGTAATAATCGCTTTACTGCTACGGCGCGCTTGTCAAACGTACCTCTGAAAAGAAAGAGGAAATCTTATGTGTCAGTTAAAATAATATTTTATTCAGATTTACCAAAAGCAGAGCCATAGTTAAAAAAATATAAATTTTACACTCTAGAAATCATTGAAGTATATAGTAGTAATCTCTAGTAATCCTTAATACAGGGTTAAAAAGAAAGTCTATTTACAAATAATTTGAATATTTGTTTTGAGTTTTGAGTGATTCGACAATCAGATGTTTTTTTTAAAGCTTACTAGCAATGTGGTTCACACATTACTAGTATTCTTGTTAACCCCTCGTGCTAAGCTAAATGCTTGTGTTACGAGTGGGTTCACGTCGGTAGTGCAATGGGTGGGTTTCGAACCGGCAACCACGTGATCGCAAGTCCGACGCCCTAGCCATTAGGCTACCGCCGCTTCTATGCCCTAAAAACCACATAAACGAGTTAAATAAAGACAATATTTAAATTTACCTGTACACAAAAGTGCCTTCACATCCCTTGCCCAGCACCTCATCAGTGTTGAAAGTGATCCGACCAATACGGACTTCGCCGTTGCCAACTTCCACCAGTTGACCGGTCACTTCACCATTAGATGATGTTGAAGTGTTAGACGTTCTGGAACCACCTTGTGACAGTTGTTGAAACTCGCGCGCCTGTAAAAATATTATAATAATCAACGCCATAGTCCACCACGCTAGCCTAATGCGGGTTGACAGACTTAACACGCAGTCGAGAAAATCTCTCAAGCATTCAGGTTTCAAACATAATAATATTTATTTCTATCGCATTGTCCTTGTACAAGTAATCTGTCAGGTAACTGGTTTGATACACTGAGGTAGAATGCGCTTAGCAATTGGCATTATTATATATAAGACAGAATTTAAATATAAGACAGAATTTAAATAAATAGCTAGGAAGAAATCGCAACTGAGCTGCTTATGTTTCAATGAGGTGAGGCGTTTAGTCAAACCTTTTTAATGAACAAACAAGGTTTTATTCCATATTTTATGAAAAAAGTAGTTGAAAGAAAGTGTGGAATATTGTCTTTTATTACATGTTTAAAAATAATTACAGTAAGCAATAAAATCGCAAGAGAAAAAAAATTACCTACTGACACTTAAAATATTCAAGATAAACTGGAGCATTTCCACTGGAAAGATCATAATAAACAATGTATTTCTTCTGCAAAAATTATCATCCCATTTGACCTTATATACCAACTATCTGTAATGGCAGTTATCTGTGATCAGGCAGTTACTAAGCTATGCCGCTATAAACCATCACTTTATGCATTTCTTACTGTTTTTAATTATTAACGGCAACAATCAAATTCAGTAATGAAAAAGTTGATTGCATAATATAATATCCAGCCGGATTAAGAACTTGGAAAATTATTAAAATTGTTACGTATTATAACTTAGATGTTTATAAATATATATTGATTTAATTATAAGAATACTAGTTTTTGCCAAAAGACTTTTCAAGACAAAATTTAGCCTATATCCTTCTCCAAGTTCCAAATTATCTCTTAACACATACCATCACGCCTGTATTCCCCGAAGGGTTAGGCAGAGGTGTACTAAGGTACACCCACAGTTCGCCGGTATGTTTAGGTCCCATGTAATAGGGGGCGAGCCTATTGCCATTAACCGGGCACAAATTCCAAACTCCGAGCTACTACTGAGAATTTCATAGAAAAACCTAATAACACTTTGCTCGACCTGGGAATCGAACCCAGGACCTTTAGCGTAGCAGTCGCACTCAGGACCACTTGGCTAGTGAGGCAGTTAAATTTTTACCACACTAATTAGGGATCTGTGATTAGTTACAAGACTTTTTATGTAACTTATTTAAGATGTAACGAAGGACTGAATAAATTTAACTTTGTCAAAATGTTTTATTTCAATTAGACCATTAAAACATTTTGACACCTGCATTTTGACACATATTGCGCACAATATTACACAATCAGCCAAAACACTGATGTTGTTAGCTGCCTGCATATCTAACTCTTTTGTTGACTGTACCAATGGCAATGCTTTAGCTAGTCAATACCAACAAACCCCAATTGTACAAACAAACCGAGGAAATTGCATTTTCTCATGATCAGTAGAATGATATGTATTACAAACAAAAGAGTAACGTACTACACAACATACGCTTGTCTCATTATGTAGTACTATGAGAAAATGAAAATACGCGCTCGTTATAAATACACTATGTAAACATAGCAACAATAAGATGTGTTTATACTTTTTCCCTTAGTATCACGTAAATAATAGTAGGTATGCATTAGATACCCAAACAATCAGGCAACACATGGTGTACAGAGATACACAGACCGCAAGTATGTTTAAGTTTCATGTACTACGGATGATGTAATATAGTCTATTGCCAATAAGCATTTTTTTATTAATGATAATAATATGACATAGAAGTAAATTTCGATCAGCTCACGGACTGTCTTATGTCCTTATTTTAAGTACCAAAATTCCAACGTCGATTCCAATCGCAATAATGATAAGAAATGCAGTACATAAATATTAATCACGTTTGTAACGGCATGTTGGCACCAACACGCCGGCCGCGTGGCGATAACAGTACACTTTAAACGCACTACGTCTAACAGTTACCTGATAACGTAGATACCAGAACATGGTGATCACCAGCCCCACCAAAATGATAAGCGCCACCTTCAGAACTTGATTCTCCTGCTGATGAAACCACACGTACGCCTGTTTGTACCATAGGTCAGGTCTAAAGTTGAACCCTTCAAACAAATCTTCGGTTTGCACCGACACCGAAATAGAATTCGACTTTAAATTCGTCTCGTTTTCAACATCATTTTCGCTATCAGAATGGACTTGCCCATTAATTAATTTGATGGCACTGTTTTGTGAATTGTGTACGTTCAAAAAGTTTGAGTTTGGTAGCTGAGGCATCCATGAAGTGGTCAGTTCAGGCATTTTATAATGTCCCAATAAAAGGTACGGCGCTGATACATGCAGGTTCAAGTCTTTGAGTTTGTAGTGCACGTTTTTAGTTGGCTTGTACTGTGGCGTTTCTGACTTGGCCTGTGTTTCGGACGGGCCTTCTAGGAGCAGAGGCTGAGCGTAACCGGTTGATATTGTTATCGTATTTTTGTCCACTAGTGAAGATAGAGCATAGAGACCATGGTTATGCTCTCCGACGTATAAAGTGGGACTGAAAAGAAAAAAAACTCTTAAAACATTTAAAATTATTGCTTAAAAAAATCTAGGCTGTAAAATCCCTGTTATTACTATCATTAAGGCGATAACCTATCCATTCGCTTGCTTGTCACAACAGCGGGCATTGTAAACACAATTAATATGTATGCTTTTTTATGCATCTATTTACTACTATAATAAGACAAATAACGTTATAATTATAATGTCATTGTTATGAATAATTCAAATGCATTATTATAAATTCAAACACATGTAACCTATTTACCATTTACAAATATATTAAAATTAAAAAATGCAAGCATGTCCCGAATATAAAACAATAACCATAATTATTTCACCGTTATTTGTATAATGTGTAGGTAATTATTATAATTGTCTAACTTGTATAATATCAACATCAAGTCGAGATTTTTATAACAAAACCACAAAAAATAATCAATAGCCACATTTTCTAAGGGAAGGAAGGATTAGATTATGTGTGATGATTGATGAATGTTTGACATTCATCAATCATCACACATATAACATTTGAAGATTATTTTAACTTCATAATTTCATAACAAAAGCAAAAATACAATTTTAGGTTTAGGCATTACCTATATCAGTTCCGTTTTGAATCTGGAAAAAGAATAATGGCTAAGTTCTGTTAACGATAGACAAACAAGATTTATTTCTTCTAAGAAATAACAGAACCAGCGGCATAATCTTTGATTTTCTCACATTTTTACGTGATTAAGTCTTAGCAGAACAAATCATTAAATGGAATGCATTTCAAAACGGAAATATAGTCAACGATGCATGGAAATAAATAAGTTTCAATAAGACTGTTGCGTAAACCTTGCAATTGTATTAATTAAGTGTTATACGAGTATGGCTTTTATTTGCTACCGTTAGAGTTTCGAATTGCATGGGAAGTTGTAGTGTAAGGTGGTCCAAGGTGTAATTACTGCACTTTGCTATTAGGAAAGTAGTTTTCAGGAATCGTATTATTAAAATAATACGGTCAGTGGTTAATTTAAAGTATTGACTCTGTGTACAGAGAAATATAATGCACTATTAAAATATCAAAGCCGCATGATTTGATGTAAATGTAAAACATGAATAAATTAAAATATACTATATTAACTAATCCTATTAGTATAGTAGGTACTTTCCAAAATACTAGATTTCTATATTTTATACGTTTACTATGTTTATATACAGGAATACTTTAATTAACTGCCTCATTAGCCAAGTGGTCCTGAGCGCGACTGCTACGCTAGAAGTCCAGGGTTCGATTCCCAGGTCGAGCAAAGTGTTATTGGGTTTTTCTATGAAATTGCCAGTAGCAGCTCGGAGTTTGGAATTTGTGCCCGGTTAATGGCAATAGGCTCGCCCTCTATTACATGGGACCTAAACATACCGGCGAACAGTGGGTGTACCTTAGTACACCTCTGCCTAACCCTTCGGGGAATACATGCGTGATGGTATGTTATGTTCTACGATTATCAAAACCTAAGTACATCGCTATGGTACTAAAGTTATTCCATGAAACGGTAATGTGCATCTGTTATAATTATCATAAACAAACATCTACTCTATTATCGTTGTAGCGAGTACGACACGAGTGACAAGTGTCAGTTATCGTGTTTAATGTCTGGCACGCGATATGCACAACACGGTGACAGATTCCTACTAAACCGACACGGGAAAGTATTATCATGAATTAACAAACTTTAGTACCCACCCTGGTCTAAGAAAATTACTTTTTATGACATGGGTTATGATTTCTTCTTATAACTGAGCAAATAACATGAAATGAATGAATCTTTGAATGTGACATTATATCAGAAAATACATATATCACTGTTTTGTAGAGCAATGTCTGGGTAGTTGTGTCATATAAAGCATGAAAATCAACCATTTTAGGGTGGTTTTTTTCTACTGGATCTGTACTTTTTGCAACATCGTCGACGTCTGCAAGGTCTTTTAGTGACATAATTATTACTTCCTTTAATCCAGTTGACGTTACCTACTTGGTATTTCAATTCCGTAAATAATGTTGCCTGGTTCTAAATTCTGTTACGCATTCATGCGTGTTTATGTTTACTATGTTTGGTGAATTATAGAAACATAATCTTTATTTCATTACGTTGTTGAAGTTTTACTTCGGTATTTTAATACCCTTAATACCCTGTGAGTATGAATAGAAAAAAAAGTCAAACGGGAAAGAATACTGTGATGTATCATGTAGATACACGCCCACAGAGATGACATTATCAAATCCCATATGGGAACTTTATCTGGTATGCTTATCACGAGATTAATTGTAATCCAGTCGTTATATGGAAATAAAACAAGAATCACACTTTGAAGAACCGACTTATTTCATAAACAATTGAACATAGTATAATATAATAGTAACAATTGAACATATTTAGGAGACACAAAATCATGTAGTGGTCTTGCTCAGTCTCGGGCAGGCAATCGATTTATATAGGTTTTTAGTCTGTAGCCATCCTACTCCAAAGAAGAAACTTTGAAGAAATTCAAGTAGTAAGCAGATGTGTGCTTACCGTGCGCTAAACTGATTGTGTGAAGTGCGGGCAGTTAGATAGCACTATTATTTATAATGTACTAAAAATAAAATATACTTACTATAACTCAATATTTGAGTTCTTTATGCCCTGTCCATTACTGAGCGTCGTGGCATCTTCCATGATATGATCTAGTGTGTCATCCCCAATAGAATTGAAGGGGACGGAGATAAGCCCCTCTCTGTCTAACAAATAGGCGGCCACAACAGGGGTCTCGAAATTGTGGGACCACACAAGGTCACCTGTCTTTCTATCAAAAGACATCACACGGCCGTTCGATGTCGATGTGAAGTGGATTATGCCTGAGAAAGAAGACATTCGCTGTTTATTGCTGAGTATTTTGAAAGTAATTAACAGCAGGATACCGTGTTTAAATACAATATAAACATATTAAGAAGTTGGTGCTAGTGGCCCTTGATATCGGATGAAGTCAAAATTAAGTAAGTTGGGTAGAAAATTTAACATCAAAACAGACAACCAAAGAATTACTAGAACTGACCAATTTTTATTTCATAAATGACTACTTCAATGCCTGCATTATTATTGGGTATTTCCATGGCAATAGGCTCGCCCTTACGTTGGCCCATGTAATAACATGGGACCTAAACATATCAGCAAAATGTATAATGTTACGGTAAATCTGATTAAATGAAAATTATTAATATTTTTACATTAAATTATTAATAATAACCAAATGTTTTGGTAAATGTGAATAAACGATCGAAATTTATTACTTTTAGTAGTAATTATTAATAATTCATTTATTTTTTGTTTAGATTTCTTTTTATTCATAAGAATCAGTACTATATACATTGGTTTAGGTTAGGTTAGAACTTTGACCGCACAACGCACGAGCCGAGCGAGCGAAGCGAGCGTGCCGCGACAGCGGCCGGCGAAGTGCCAGAATCGAATTGGTCCTATAGTTATTGGTTTAGGTACGTTGTTACACTTGGTAAATGTTTTAACCTCGACTTTCGGTAATTATTAATAATAATAGATAATTATTAATAATGTTCAATTATTCACTCTTACCGAAACATATACATACATAACATGAATACAGGCGTGACAAATGTTAAAAAAAATCTTACCATAGTCGTTTAGCATCTCCTTTCCCATAGCAAGAGATGTATAATCAAAGAACGTGACATTCCACTTATGATTCTGGTTCTTAGAGTCGTGCATCAGTATGTTATATTCAGTTCTCGCTACATAGACGCCTCTCTTTTTGTCCGGCGAACATGTATTGTCGTCAGAATTCTTGAAAATCTTTGATTTTTCGAAACCTGCCGCACAATGAGAAATGTAAACAACAACTTCAATGCAACGTAGGTATTGTAATGAATTGATATGAGGTCCATGGTTCGATTCTCTGGTCGAGTAAAATGTTATTGGGTTTCTATATAAAATTCTCGATAGCACATAGACTATATGCTCAGTTAATAGCAATAGGCTCGTCTCCGATTACAAGGGATGTTATCGTATTTAAGAAATGTTGGTGTACAGCACTGCTTTTAATCAATACAAGTTTTATTTCTTCGCGGAATCAGGTATCACATAATAGGCCTTATCTATGCAGAAAGGGTTCATCATTAATTATCTAAATAAACCCTTGAATGCAGTATGAAATCTACAAAGATTCTACTCCGTAAATAATCACCCACAACGCCTATTACCGCTAATCACGATGAGTACATTTCATACGGAAAATACATAATTATTTAATATCTAAAAACATGTGGCCATCATTCTGTTCTACATACACTCGCACCATAATTACGGGCATGTCGATAAGCCTTCGTACAACGCTGTTCGATCGAAAATCTGATACCGAAATAAAATAAAAAGGAAATATTAGTTATTGTATAAATTTATTAATGAACGTAATTTTCAGGGCACTTATCATTACCGCGCACTTCAAGGGAAGAGCAAAAGAAACATTAGTATTCCTAAATTCCTAATATGTAGTAGCCAAAGACGAAGCTTAGATTGGGAGCCACTAATTATTTAATCATATACTGGATCTGGACAAAAATTATTAGAACGTCAGTAACATACCTGAAACATGTTCTCTAGATCCAGTCAAAGGGTCTAACATGAACCAGGTATCGCTTTTCTTCCCGGTATACAGAATACCATCAGTTGATCGACACGGTGCGTTTGCTACTAGCTCCGGTATCGTGAAGGGTAACTTCTTGAGCATCTGCTGGTCACTCCTCGGTCCGTACATGTAGAGGAATCCATGCCGAGGGTCCGGCAGGAACTGGGGCATAAGATCCGCTTGCTGATTCGGGACCTTTACTACTGGTTCTACGAATAAAAGCATACAAATTTAATTTAAAACTCATTCACAATTATGCTATCAAAATTATTGCATGTGTAGGTATATTTAATTTCGATCTGCATGGAGGCAGCCATGGAGAATCGCTTTTTAATTGAAAAGACATCTGATAGCTTTCCATGGCTTTAATTCGCAGGCTACGTATTTATTCGCGTATAGAAGGAAGATCAGTTTTTAAAAAAACAAAAAATATATGTCTTAAAATGGTGTCGAGTAACGTCCCGTCCCACTTAACCATTTTTAATGTCCCAAAAAGATGTGATTTTGAAAAAGCAATGTGCCACGAGTTTTTATTTATATCCTTGTGACTTCATTCAGACAATATTCATAGAGTCTTTTCCAGTTTATACTTCATACAGCACATCATTACACATGTACATAAGTCAAGTCAACAAGTCCAAAGATTGATCTAATGATCTCTTAATTTGATTGATCAGAGTACATTAGGTAGGTACTTATAAGTATACAGTTTCCATGATTTTAGTCATATAACTTGAAAAATAAAAGGATTTCGGAAAGTATCGGGTAGAGGTGCTGTCGGTTTTTTTACACCATTATCGTTCCACTGCCGAGAAAAGACTCTTTTCTTTCCGTCCCTTCCTTTCGGTTTAAGCTTGTAGTTGTAGCTAAAAAAATAACTAGGAAACTGCATTTTCTGTTAACTTTTTTTATATCATTTAGGTGGCAAACAAGCATTTAAGTTAAGCGGTTACCGTAGCCTATGGACGCTTGCAACATCAGGGATCTCATTCGCGCGTTACCGACCCTGTAAAAATCTTTTCACACCCTTTTTGAGAGGTTGGGGTAAAGATTAAGGAGGAATAGTTGGCTGGCAGCATAGGAGACAATAAGTGTGATGCTTATACATCACCGGTACCCCCCACAGCTAACACAACACTTCCTCGCAGAGCTGGAGGCAATAACAACAATTCCACTCACAATTGGAGCTGTCCGACTGGTAAAGTACCTCCACCTTGCAGAAAATCACAGCCAAATAACAGCTAGGTACCTACGCGCTATATTATTTACCGAAGTTTTGGAGAATAGTGTGTGAAGTTTGAAGCAGATTAAGGCTGATCGTTTCGCTCAGCCCGCCAAATTCAAATTTTAATTGGTTTTTCGTAATTTGTAGGTCTATAACACATTCTAGATTCCTAGCTGTAGTAATTACGCCCTGAACTATACAATATTCACAACTGAGCATCAAAAACTTTGCTTAATAAACGTTAAAGAAGCTAAAAGTAGGGTCAATCGTGAATTTTGGCCAAAATTGACGATTAGTGTCAATCGCTTTTAGCTACAATATCGATTTACAAGCAAAGGTTTTAATTCTCAGTTGAATTTGGCGGGCTGAGCGAAACGATCAGCCTTAATATAACACCTACATAATGTACATACTAGGTACGAAGTACCTACTTACCCACCTCACAGGCAATTTTCAAGGATTTACCAAAAAATTGCCCATATTAATATAACTACATGTCACTCAATTATTTACTCTAGATATTTACACTTTTAGATACCAAGATAATTAAACTAAATATGTGCTAATACTGAATATCTATGCTCGTCTGGTACACGCAAGGTGATTAAAAATATCTTATCGGTGACCTATTAATACATTTTCGAACTTTTTAATCTGTTCTTAGCCACTAAGCCATACAATAAAAAAATAGTAATCATAATACTATTTAGCATGTTCATACTAATTAAGGTTCTTTTATTTGACAACTTATCAAGGTCATATGGTACTCTTAATATTGAAGGTATATTTTCCAATAATAAAATTAATTAAAAATAAATGAACCATATGTGTAAATTTAGTATGAATATTCATGACATATGTATCATCATATCTTGATAGGTATAATATATGTACATTTTGATTGTGTACACTGTAAGTATATATTATGTCTGAAAAACTGTGTCAAACTCTTTTTAGAACACAAAAAATAATTAACAATAAATTTAGAGGTTTGAATATCTTATATTATTTAATAGAAATGTCTATTACAATAGTACATTTACATAGTTATAAAAAGAACATGAAACCTCCAAACCTAAACTGTGTGTGTGTCTTATTGCATATGGCAATCTCTATGTTATGTATAGGTACTTAAAGTAAATTTTAGTATGTCACCTGTAAATAATACATTAACGCCCATTCTAAGAGCCTATAGATTATGAGGCTGTGAGTTGAAAAGTATACAACAGACCTGCCTGACTATGCAAATGCAATTTCAAAGCTGATATAATTATCTTAGAACTTCTGCAGGCACAAGACAATAAGAAATCTATTTACAACAGGACAAAATTTTATTTGTGAAAGAAAATCTGCAGGCAGGATTCAAACCTGCGTCTTCTGGTTGGAGACGCAAATTTGAATCCAGCCCGCAAGTCCAATTTTCCCTTCACAAAAATAACTTTATAATCTTAGCATGGAAAATGCAAAAAAATAATTACAAAAAGATTGAACGAAATATTTACTAACTATCAATTTTCATATAACATAAAAAAAAACACCAATTTATGGTTGTGCTTTCCTATAGAATCAATAAGAATCATATAACTTACCTTGTGAATAATAATAAGAATGTTTGGGATTAGTCTAAAACTTCAATTAACTACAAAGCATTGGTATTTCCCATTTCTTAATCTAAATTCTTTTATCTATCTCAGAAATAAGAATTTTGAAGGCAAAGTACTAATCATAAGACCTTATAATTAGCTTTATCTATATATTTAATAGCTGGCAATATGGATAAACTAGAAGTCATTGATTTTTTCCTTTATTACTATGAACAAAATTTGCCACAGCAAAATATAGCTTATTCTGTTCCATTTCAACTCCAAATTTGCACAGCATCATCATAAAGTCTTGTGATAACTATGTTTTTAACAGACTTGAATTTGTTTGGCTTAGTCATACATTCATTATACATTTCTGATCATCTATTTTAAAAGGTTTGAATTTTGTTTTCTTTTTCATAAAGGTAATGATATGTGAGATTAAAATAGTTAGATTAGATACTGCTATATTATTGATTATGGAAAAAATAGGCTAACTAATGTTGCTAACGAACATAGCTACTTAATTCATTAAATTTTATTATATTACTTCGTTTATTTAAACTAATAAATAAATGAACACGAAATCAAAGTAAAGCTAATTATACCATCAATGTTTATAAGAAAAAAATCAACAATGAATCTGGTACCAAAGGTATATTGAATCTTTTGGTCGGAGAGTCAGTTGATTTTCAGATTGAATTCTTCTTTTTACAATTATATTCTAAGAATTTAAAAACAGCTTACCATCTTTTAGTTTCCATATAATATTTCCCGCTAGAGGCTCAACAGCGACCATGCCGCCCCCTAACGTGGCAAATAACAGCGGCCGGTCATCAAATGCACGCGACAATTCCGTACTTTCCTACAACAATAATAACAGCGCTGAATACCCAACTAACAACCTTGCATTTACATATTTCATAGCTCTTTAATAATAAATGCGGCGCAATCGGTGCAAATCTCACGACTCTCACCTTTCTAGTACTATCCACAACCGACCCTATACTATACGAACTAAACAAAAATAATATCACAAACGAGTACTTCATGTTTCTCACTAAACTTAATTCACTTTGTATTTTATCATATGTGTAATTTCCATTATTTTTGATGCAATAGACGCAAAAAGGAAAACACTACAAAAGAACCCTTGTGTTGTGATGTGAACAACTTGCAAATGATTATGATAAGTTTGACATTGACAAAATGACAATGACAGAAGGTCGACTGGTGTCATTCCGTGTTATACGTCATGTCAAAATGAATTGTTAAAATTGTTACTCCTACGTTATGACAGGTTTTTAGGCGGGAAAATGAAAAGTGCATGTTGTCGATTTTAAATTATTTTTCAAAATTTGAATTTCACCGAAATTTAATGTGTAATTATGGTGGATAATTAACCATTAAGTGTTCGTGAACGTGTGAGAGTGTAGGCAAATGATATAAAATTGAAAATCGTGACTTTTTGGGTTCACTCCTAAACTCCATCGAAGCCTCAATAAAGTTTTTACCGTTTTATTGGGGCAACTGAACTTATAATTGACACTGGCGAACACAAAAAGTGTGGTGACATAATACCACAAACTACTAAGAGATGCATACGCATCAGACGACAATCTCCGAAGAAAAAAAATCGGCCTTACGAAACGAAACCTCAAGAATAGAATTTGACAAGCACAGATTATAAAGACATTTCTTACAATTCATTTTTAATTTTTTAAAGCACTTTTTAGTAGGTATCGAATATAAGGCTATAAATAAATGAAACTGGATAAAAGGCTTTTATTCTTTTTCATATATTTTAGGCTTCAAATTAACATTTGAACTAACCTAGCGTCAGTAGCCCAATGGCTAGGGCGTCGGACTTGCGATCAAGTGGTTTCCGGTTCGAACCCCACCCATTGCATTACCGACGTGAACCCACTCGTAACACAAGCAATCTAGCTTAGCACGAGGGGTTAACAAGAATACTAGTAATGCGCGACCCGCATTGCTAGTAAGCTTTAAAAAAAAAACTTATAACCATTGAAATCTATATCTATTATTATATATATAAAAGAAAGTCGTGTTAGTTACTCCATTTATAACTCAAGAACGGCTGAACCGATTTGGCTGAAAATTGGTGGAGAGGTAGCTTAGAACCAGGAGACGGACATAGGATACTTTTTATCCCGTTCCCATGGGATGTGATGATAGACCAAATTCCACGGGGGCGAAGCCGCGGGCAGAAGCTAGTCTATATATATAAAAGAAAGTCGTGTTAGTTATTCCATTTATAACTCAAGAACGGCTGAACCGATTTGGCTGAGAATTGGTGGAGAGGTAGCTTAGAACCAGGAAACGGACATAGGATACTTTTTATCCCGTTCCCGATACTTTTTATTCCACGGGGGCGAAGCCGCGGGCAGAAGCTAGTAAGATATAAATAAAAGAAAGAATACTTTATATTTTTTTATTTTCCAATTTTATCATAGTCAGGTAGTCAGGTACATTTTACCCATTTTACCTTAAACCTTTTTTTGCATAAATGAGGCAATTTACCCTTCAATATTCCAAATCCAGAAAATATTAATCTTCTCCATGTCAAAATATTAGTTGGTATTGTTTATCTTCAATAGGTAGGTATAAAGTAAAGGGTTAAAGTAGAGGGTTGATAAAAATCTGAAATACTTAAACATAAACATTTTAAATAAAGTTGTGCCTACATAACAAATTAAAATTTTAAGTTTTTCATACAATAAGAGGTCAGCTTAGTGTACTAGAAAAGTACAGCTACTAGTATTCTGTTATCTGTGGTACAGCTATGCTTATCATATACAGATTGAATAATTATGATAACAATATTCTTATTTCTGTGAGTCTAGGGATACTCACAGAAATAAGAATATTGTTATTTCAACTTACCTACTAGTTTCGATGTTAGGCGCAGTAAGTAGGTACCTAGTATAGTATTATAAAGTAACAATCTCCTCAATAAATTGTTAATGATGTTGGGCTTATCCAACCTTACTACCCGAAGACGAGATATTTCGGTCAAAAATCGCTTTTCAAATTGATTCTCACAAACATACAGTTTGTGGAACTCGTCCACTAGAACTTTTTGTTGTTCGTCACACGGCAAACACTACACAGTCTTAACTCGACTTATATTCTTTGGAAAGGAAATCACAACAATTCGACAGATTTTCATCTACTGCTATAGCACAGCACTTGTTGAACATAGCGCAAAAAGTATAACAATACAAGTGCATACGATCAAATCAACAAAAACTTAATTTGTTAAAATTTATATAAACATGTACATTTAACTACTAAAAAATGGCGGCAAATATCATTTGCAAATCTTGCAAAATATCTAGGCGACCGAGGGGAATTCGTAAGGGAGGGGTGAGGTAGTTGTCAAAATCTATTCTTGAGCCCATAGACACTAATGCCAGTAGAGTTTACTCTAAGATTGTAGCCCGTGCATAATACAATCCCATGATGGGAAATATTCTTTGAAAATACTCTAATTAATTGATTACAATACTTGACACTGGCAAATACAAAAAGTGTGGCGCCATAATAATAAAAAAAAAAGTTATGACAGATTTAGGTAATCATTAAAGATCTAGTCGATATTAAATCAATCAGCTAATAGTCGTTACATTGGTTAGTTCTCGAAAATATGTTCGCGTTTGGAGTTTCCACAACTGTTTTATTATTATGAAAGAAAATTCGCTGCCTCATTAGCTAAGTGGTCCTGAGCGCGACTGCGACGCTAGAGGTCCTGGGTTCGATTCCCAGGTCGAGCAAAGTGTTATTGGGTTTTTCTATGAAATTCCCAGTAGCAGCTCGGAGTTTGGAATTTGTGCCCGGTTAATGGCAATAGGCTCGCCCCCTATTACATGGGACCTAAACATACCGGCGAACTGTGGGTGTACATTAGTATGCCTCTGCCTAACCCTTCGGGGAATACAGGCGTGATGGTATGTTATGTTATGTAAAGAAAATTCGCAGTGTAATGACATGTAAGGTGCTAAATGTTTCGAATTTATTACTTATTTAGCTATTTTGCATATCAATACTACACTGCCCTATTAGCTTAGTAGTCCTGAGCGTGACTGCTACGCTGAAGGTCCTGGGTTCGATTCCTCGGTCCAGCAAAGTGTTATTGGGTCCAGCAGCCGCTCGGAGTTTGGAATTTGTGCCCGGTTAGTGACAATAGGCTCGCCCCCTATTACATGGGCCATAAACATACCGGTGAACTGTGGGTTAGTACGCCTCTGCCTAACCCTTTGAGGAATACAAGCGTGATGGCATGTATGTTATACTGATCTAAGTAATTTTACCTACGCAGCCGTTCGGAACGAACGACAAACTTAAGCGCACAGTTATTTTTACTGTACTGTACTAACGTTGGAACTTTTTTTGAAAGTTAATGATAAAAGTGATATATACATACTTTTATTTAAATAATATCCTGAAAGAAATTGTAAAAATAATCGACTAATTCAGTAGAATAGCAATTAAAAACATGACACATTGACTTGTGGTTTGACAATAACAATGACATTAACAGAAACAGACAGTTCACTGACAACTTACGAAGCTGACAAGAGTGACAAGACATTACGATTCATTTTAGCGAGTGGAGAAACATTTTTTAAAATAATAGAAATAGTCTCTGAAGTTTAATGAAATTAATGTAAAGAGTTAGTTTTAATTATTGTGAATATAACAATGATTCTCACTAAATAATTAATATCTACGTTTTGTTAAAATGGAGATCTCTGGAGTGGGTATGTTTTGGAATATATTTGGCCAACAGCTTTGAACCATTAATTTAAAGATTATGATTTACGTCGTAGTATATGGATATCTATTTGATATGAATTCACATTATACGTCAATTTACTGTAAAGGCCTGTGATATATCAGCGTAGACATGTGCAACTTTCGGCAGTGTTGTTTCTCTGACAACAAAGACAATAACACAAAAAATTCGTTACTTTGATCGCTACCTCGCCGATACAAACGTGCTTCAATGGGCTCATAGTATTCTGCGTTAATTTCTTTGTCCTTTATTTTTAAAGTATCGGGAAAAATTTGGATTTACATAAATTCTATTATGGGTAACTTAAGTATAAATTATAGTGATACCAACTAGTATAGTGCTATTTATGAGATTGTTTGCTTTTTCAGGTAAATCCCCAAATACGTCATTAACATTTAAATACAATGCCAACAATGAGGAATTAGAGGAACTATATCATGTATGTGAAGAAGACCCCCCTACACCACAGTGTGACCCGCCTCCTAGCACGACCATTGAGAATGCTAGTCCAAAAAGAGGAGAAAGATCATCATCAATCATAGACAAGTATTTTAAATCAATTCGTACTGAAAAACCTGAAGATGCCAAACCTGTGGATATTAAACCGGCAGAAGAACTAAAGGCTGCACCTAAAGAAGTGACATCATCTCCTGTGAAGGACTATCTGAATCGCTTGGGGAAGAGGAGCACGTCTGATGTGGCTCCTGATGTGAAGGAAGGCAGCAATGAGACATGGAAGATATTCCATGACTTCAAATTTAAAATTGCTCAAGCAGTTGAAGACATGAAAACTCGTTCACTTGAGGGTAAGTCTCTATTTTTAATTTGAACAACCAAATTCATTTTTTCATACAGGAAATGTACTAAATAAAATTTGATTACACACACGGACCAAACATAGTTGTTGTTTTGAACTGAAAGGTTTCTTTGTTTTCAGTATAATTCTACACATGTGTTTTCCAGTGTAAATAATCCATATTACATACCCTGCAGAATTGCAGATACTAATGAAAATTTTCAAAATTAAATAATGTTTATCTTTTGAATTTGTACAAATGTTACTGGCAGCATTCCTCATATAATGTAAATTATAGTGTTCTAAAGTTACTCTTGATTGAGTCTAAAATTGGTCCTCGTTTACTATTTCCTCTCAACATATTTTAATCAAATTAGATATTGTGCTGGGGAAAACAAGACTGACTATGACTGGGTCTATAAGGTAAGTAGGTGTTGTATTAAAGGTATCCATTCCATAGAATGTTTATTTCACAGGTGATGATCAAGTCAATTAGCCTGAGTGACTAGTCTTATTACCATTTTTTTTAATATTTCACAATGCCACCATAGATGGATCTGAATATCATCTAATGCGGATGATGCTTTGTATGTAAAAGCTAGATAAGAATGAAATAATGACATACTAGATAATCATCAGAGAACCGATTCTCTGATGATTATCAGATGAGCAGAGAATTGTTTAATCCCCGAGGATTAAACAATTCTCTGCTCAAACAGAAAGATCTCTGATAAAATTTCTTCTTCATAGTATTCACAATTCATTAATTACAGTAATTTCCTATTATATGTAATAATCAATTGAAATATTGGTAGTATGTAAAGCAAATTAAAATTTTACATTACTTAATTATATTATTTTGAAACAACTTCTACAAAGCATCTACATATTATTTATTTATCTATGCTCATTAGGTACTTTATTATTTATGAACTAATTTTGATATGCTTGATAAAGTAAGATTCTGAAATAATCCATCCATCCAAATCCATTTTTTTTGGTGTTTTATAAAATTGATTTTACTTGATTTCTCACTGACAATTGACACTTGATTTCTTTAGCTCACTGTTAGAAAAAACTGACCAACAAATGATGTCATTAAAACTTAATAATAATTTATTTTAAGTTAACTGTTATATAAATTGTAATGATTGTGAAATTACCATTTGATGTCTATTAGAGACAAAAGAAAAATCTATACCAAGAGAAAATTCAACATCAGATTCAGAAGAAAGTTCAGCACTCAAGGACCTAGATCAGCAGAGTGTGGGAGATACAGACAATCAGGTAAGTCTCACAAACCCTTCTCCATACACCCTCTATACATTAGAAGCCCAACCAGCACTTAAAGAGTGGTTACATTAACCTTATAATGCCTGCATTATAGACACAATTTAAAATCTATTGTCTTGGTATCGGGGGTCGCCTTAAGTGTCACTGTGAGAAACCCAAAGAGTCCTTTAAAGTTTTAAAGAGTCCTTTAGTAATTTAGTAATTTCTAAAATATTCTGTTGGTAACACTACATAGCCCACCACAATTGATGAAGAAGATCATGTAAGTGATATAAGTGACAGCTACTTGCATTTGAACATTGTCTGTGTCTATGTAATTGTTTGAGTATTTAAACTGCATCTAATCGTATTTGACTGGTATAAAAGCTAAATAAGAATGCTAAATTGCTATTAATATTTATGCTAAAAATGTTGTCCATATTTGCTCAATGAATGGTTGATCATTGCAATGCTTATGATTTGTATGATAAAATCTAAAATGGTTTGACAAGCAGTGTTACTTTTGTGATGATATAACCAATAGGTTTATGATACTACCTCCTTTATTTCGCCTTAGCTGTACTCTACAATAAATGAATTAACTGCACTCTTGAGCGTTACAGAACAAAGTCCTTAAAGCTTAGCTTTGTGTCCCCAATTGCTCTAGTTTCGAGGTCACACATACTATCTACACAAATGAACGTAATTACAACTTTCGCACTATTTGCCTCAAATATCGCTAATCTATGAATTGTCGTTGAATATGAGTCGTTGCAATTTGAACTTTATATCAATGAGTCATAATAACACATCGTGAAATGTTACCCATGTGTACTTATTGTTCAAAGACATATTCTTTATCTAGGTATCATCACTAGACAGCAGTATACAGAATTTGTCGGAAATGACGCAACCGCTGACAGCTAAAGCCACTGAGCGGGACCCAAGTCTTCCTGTAGATAACAAGAACTCGGGTTCCAGTGATGACACACACAAAAATTTACGTAAGTCGTAATTAGGCTATTACGGCGTGCCATTCAACTAAATGTTCATCTTCTAATACTGAGTTGTTTAATATCTTACTTACTAGGTAAAACTAGGGCATCGGCACACTGCGAAGATCTCTAAGTTTTGTATTAGATCAATTATCTGACTATTGTAGTTACGTGAGCATCAGCGAGTTTCGTTGCTTTAGCACAAACCCCGAAAAAAACAGGGTCTGAAAAGTGCAAGGGGAACTTAAACTAACGAACGGTGATACTCCAGGACGAGGATACTATGCAATGACCTATGCTCGTCTCAATTCACACTTATAGTAGTTAGCGTATTAGGCCCTACATGAAGATTTTTATTGAATCTCATTGCTATCAGTTTCCGACTATTCCCTTGTTATTGCAACATGCTGAAAAACTCGTGGGCAAGCTAAATACATTTTAAAACTTTTGCGCTTCTAGATATCGCCATTCTCTTTGTTCCTGTTTACGATGCCTTGAGGTACATTTTTTTTGTGCGCTTATCGGTCATAATGTCAGGCATATTAGCGTTCCGTTGTTATCAACAACAAATCCTTACCGCCTAATCTTGCTTTAATAGCATAGATAGACTCAAAGACCGAGAACTTGAAATAATGTAGTTTTAACGTAATTTGCTTATTTAATTTCCTTTACGGAAAGATTCAGGATGTCAGCCGGATGGCGTGTAGCAACAATAAAATGCGCGAGCCATTATGCTAAATAAACCTGAACTAGGCAGTAAAGAATTTACCTCTATTTATATAACTAAACAAAATTGGTTAATCCTTAGCAATTTAAACAGTTAAAATTGCTAATTGCCAAAACAACAGTCAGACAAATATTACAGATTCATTTTAATAGAACCGAGCGAAGTATGATGAGGGTAAGCCTTTTAACCTGCAGTGGAACGGCTGAACAAAAAAAATGATAAGAGACCATTCCAATAAAAATGCCTAATTTAGTTAGCCTATGTGCTCATTAAAAGTTCAAAAATTTTAACGTTATCTTGTTTTAGCAATGTTCAATGAGTCTGCTGAAGTGAGAAGAGACTATAACGACAGTAGCCTGGAGGTCGAATCAGGAATTGAAGCTTTAGAAGACACCCTAGACGGGTTCGGTGACATCCAAAACGTAGACCCACAGTGCCAGAACGCGAGACCCTTAGATGTACAGCCCCGCGCAGCCCCACAAACATTACCTAATTTCGGCCTACCCCCAAGTAAAAGCGATATAAAAAGCTCAAAATTGACCAACAAAACCAACTACTTCTTCAATTTTCAAATGTACTTCCTCACATTCCTCATTTTCGTAAACTACATCCTGTTTCCTAATTCAAATATTTGGAACGGCTTCGTGCTTGGTCTATGGTTCTTTTGTTTTGCCAGCAATTTTAAGAGTTGGTTGTTAGACAATTATTTTAGCGAAATGGAGCCGAGTAAATCGAGTATCCTACAACTGAAGCGGAGCAGCGCTATGCCTACTTATACAATACCGTCTGTAAAAGAACACAGACCTATAAAGAAATATGAGGCAAGTAAAGCTTAAAATACGGTTGTAAATGTTTTAAATGTAAACTTTCGACTAAATATTATTTGATTTTAGGGCTGGATAAATCACTTCAGAGTACCCGACTACGACCCAAGTACGTACCACATCAACAAGACAACGACCGCGTTTATGAAACTCGAAGGTGAGATCTACCAAACAAACAGTCATGCTTCAATTGACAAATCGGTAGTTCCCAGTATACAGTCGTAATCTTAAAAAGTAGTCTTTATTTACGATATTTGTACATGCTTCCTCTGATAATCGTTTATCTATTTGTACTGTCGCGCACTTTAATTATAATATGTATTAAGTCATTTACCCATGTTTGTTTTGTAGGCTGTAATCTAAGAATATCGTACACTACGACGAAAATACCGAAGAGGGCCCTGTGGGACGAGAAATTAGATAAGGTGGCGTTTTATCAACACAGGCTGTACAACTTGACGGGAGCTAGAGTCATATTGTTGCCTAAAGGATTAGTGAAACGGAGGTAAGACTTAAAGAAATCAAATATGTCCTACTGCCCACACATATTCTCGTTACTAATTAAGTTAAGTATTTATTTATTGTTCGGAAGACTAACACAATATTTGCGAGACAAAAATGTGTTTACTTATTTAAATATATATTGTCTGGGTAGTCCAGAAGGTCGATTACGCAATGACGTAATGATCTCTATTTCAAATATTTGCGTAATATGTGCAAAATGTGCCACCAATTGGCTTCTATAAATTTTATGGTAACCTCATTTTGTGTGGGAGAAAACTCATTTCGGTGCATCGATTTGCATCAATTCTCCTAAAAATGCCTTGAAAGTGTAGCTATTGCATTGAGGCGAACGTCAGCATGAGTAAACGGCAGTTCATCTATAATATAAAAATGAATCGCCAAATGTGTTGCTAAGCGCAAATCCAGTGTGACCACATTTTGCAATTCGTCTGGATTGAATTCATTAGCGATGTTCTAATGTGAATCATATTAATTTATGATTAATCAAAAGCGGCCTTTTCCAACCTGCATCAACACTTACTACAAATAAACAAGATATTAACCGTAGCTAGCGTGTCGTTACAATGGTTCTATTTTTTTAATTTTGTTGGCTGATTCTAGATATCAGTTTCAGTTACATACATTTTTAAGTGTGTAGTCTATATTTTTTCCCGGTACACAACTAACATCATATTTACAAAATAATGATGTTACCTAGTTCAAATTATTGTTCGGCGATGAACTAGACCGAATAGAATAAAGGCAAATATTGTTATAATTTTATAAACGATGTTATGACGTATCCTATAAAGTAATTTACTCACACAAAGGTCACTAACAAACCGTAGATAAGCTGACCATACTCATAGGACCTTCGCGGTGCGCACGAGTGCAATTGACGAACAATTGGGTTAACAACCTTTGCACAGCGGTAAGTCTGCGTTGAACTACAATTTTAGACCAATGTATAACGAATTTGTTTGATTAATGACGTATAAGTTGTTTATGTAAACTGGGGAATAGAAGTCATGTTTACTTTCCAGCATAACTGCTGTTATGACATCATGAATATCAATAATATTAACTTGAAGATTAATATAACAACTACCTTTGATACTATTATTTACTCGTTTTGTACCAGCACTTGGCCTTGCTGTCTGGACGTTTTGCGTATAACTGAAAATAGAATCATTGCACTCCCAAGGCCATTATTACTAAACAAATTAAATATTCACACATCGAAGTAGAACTGGACTCATTAGTTTTAATAAAATAGGTACCTACGAACTTTTGGAATATGTTGCGCGGAGTTGTTTATTCGATGGTGTACGAATATAAAACCTTTTTTATGTAGACCTAATCATAAAACTTGAACAAGAAGAGAAACTTGTGCCACAAGTAGAAAAATGTATATTTTATGTGTAACCTTGATTAATTATACATAAGCCCAGCATTATATCTTAATTGGCATAATTAAGCCATCCATTCGTTATAATATTATAATTAAACCATGCCCTAAATTTCACTCCTATTGTTTTGTTTCACAAGCAAGTGAAGTTACCTAAAATATTTAGACCAGGTGCACAAGAAATCAAATAAGAAGAACAGATCCGCAGCTGTGTTAACATAAAAAGAATTAATGTGTTAACACATTAAGAATAAGTTGAATTCGTATTATGGCTTCATAGATAAGATATTAATAAAATTGGTTCACGGTGGTATATTTAGAATTCGTTAGTGTCCTTCGACATTTTATATTTTTAAATATTTAATGTTACCTATATTTTTTTTAAAATTACGAGTAACTTATTTTGAGCAACAAACAGCCTAGCTTTCGATTCCCTAATATAAAAATCTCGTAGTTAAACTGAAGAAACCAGAAAGTCAAGCCAGTTTTGGGAGCACTTAAATGTGACATTTTGATGAACGATATAAAACTGACAATACATATGTTAGTAAAAGGTAGGTATTTCTTTTGAAATCTAAACTTATTGCTAGCCTTGACGGTATCGAGATCGTTTCAATAGTGCATTCATGTCGACGCATATTAAATTCAATATGCATTCCACTCGTTGAATTGTCGTATATAATTATTATTATAGTCGCACTCAAGCAGGTAGTGTAGCTTTAGCACCTATCTGTTTTGATATGTACGTACCCATCGATATGGTCGATGTACGTACCTACTCATATTACTCAATGTGAATGACGCAACTTTTAACCATAAGGCCAAATGGAAACTTGTTTTTTTCTAAATAATATTAAAGCATCTCATTAGCATTTGTAGTATCATAGAAATGTGATTAGATACTTATCTCCTTATAAAGTTATTTTAGTGAAGGAATATAATTACTTGCGGGCAGGATTTGAACCTTCGTCTTCTGGTTAGATACACCAGACGCTATGCCACCTCGAGTCCCACCCGCCACGTCAAAACATTCCTTCTGAATTTACGTCTACGCAAGTTACTTTGCTTCTCAACCGACCGGTTAGTTCGATGTCGTACGATGCCACCTTACCCTATGGACCACATTTTATTTTTAAGTAAACTCATTGGCCTTACTTTTCGAGTAATATAGGCGTGACGGAATGTTATGTTCTTTGCAGACAATGGAGCAAAAAATATCCGATATGCGTAATACTGAGCGACAACGAAAAGATTCAAGTATTGGAGAAAGAAAGCTCTTCGGCGGATAAGAAGGCAGCGGACTCTCCTTCTGAAAGGAAAAAAGAACAACACGAGATGGAGACAGAGACCAACACTAGTCCCGAGAAGAAAAAGAAGTTCGTGTGGAGAAGGCGGGAAAAGAGGTAGGTTAATTAATAATAACAGAAAAACATTATTATATTTATTAATACTTTAACTCTATTTATGTAAGTTGATATTTGGTATTTTAGCTTCAACGATGTTATTTTGAATACACTGGCGGGACTGTAATGATAATATTTTGCATGTATTTGATTTGGATCTTATATCTCGCTAAGCTATGTTTTATGTAAATTACTTAATCTTGTATCTCTTGATCATAAATTTAAAAGGTATATCGGTGTTCGTTACAGCATTTCACATTCCGATGGCGAAACAGGAAAAGAAGGCCTTAGACATAGACTTGTTAGGAGAATGCATAGAGGTAAGTTTTTATTCCAACAATCATCTATTCTAAGACATGAACCGGTCGATACCTTCTGTTATTATGGTGACATCTAAATTGACTTCAAATTATTTTAAAGGATGTACCTAGTTTATTGGCTCAAGGGAACCTTTATATCTTTACTAGACTAGGTGACGAGGCACCGAATGCCTCCAGCCTGAAAGGGATGGCTGCGAAACGTTATCTTGAGTATTTCAATCGTTCGTTTAATTCGTTTGTTGTTCACCGTAAAACCAGGGACAGATTACGCATACAACTGCGCGTGTTCAAATATTATCTTAGCAATATTCGCTTATACAATATTAGTTTTAGTTTATAGTTTTTTCATGTAAAGAATGTATGTACAAAATTTCAAGTGAATAACAAAAAATCACAAAGTTATAAGCTTGGCTGTCCAGACAAAAATATGCTCACTCACCACATCATATTACTCTCGCCGCGGCCGCTTCTAGTGCAGCTATGACCCGCCGTGTCTTGTGTTGTGCTCGGTGTCCCACTTGTAACCTTTTTTAAATATTTTTGGGATAAAATATAACATGGTGTAAAAATTATTGGAATCTATTAAGTTACTTATTCTGAACAAAATATATTCAGGTCTTACATATAGGTACTAATAATGTTGTATATTTGCTTTTATTTATAGACAAGAAGACGGACAGTGTGTCGACAGGCACGGAGCCGGCGGAGACTCAGAGCCAGAGTCAAGTGCAGACTGATAGGACCTCGTTACTGGAGGACTCGTTCCATGAGCATGAGATCGAGCTCACCTCCAAGTCAGCCACCAGCACCAAAGATGACATCGACGAAGAGTTTGACGATAATGAACTGTCTAAAATTAAAGACTTTTTAGAGGAGACGGTAAGATTTATGTTTTATTAATAAGCAATTTTTACATGTGATCATAGCATAGCAGCCTCCCCGGCTTATCTGTAATATAATATATTCATAGACGAGTTGATATAAACGATAGTCAATAAATATTTAATTTGACTGCTCAAAACTCACTTTTACATTTAAAATACTCGTTGAATGGCTGTAGTTTGGCTTGAACTTACTGAAATTATATAAATTTCTTGGTCGTTTGTTACTTGTTCTGCCTAGGATTTGTACTAGAACACTGAGGCAGTTGTTAGCTAATCATACAAATAGCAATTAGCAGACATAATAGATTAAGACTTTCAGATTACCTAGATCGAGTTTTATTTATATTATGTATACTTAGTATCAAATAAATCTTAATGTCTCTAGGAGATGGAGATAGGTGCGGACGGTACTGCGGAAGGCGAGTGGAGCGTGCACGTTAAACATTCCAAAGACAAACATTCGCACCTCTACTTGTTCGCGCGCACAGGCCGAGACAAACACGAGTGGTAAGACAAATTCACTTTACTTAAATTTGGCCGCGGTTTCACTCGCGTCTCAAAAGCATTTACTTTGTAAGAAAATGAATAAAGAAGTTTACGAAAATGAATAAAGAACTTTACGAAAATGAATGAAGAACTTTACGAAAATGAATAAATAACTTTACGAAAATGAGTAAATAACTTTACAAAAATGAATCATCGATCAATTATAATTTTATGGTATTTATGTTTAGTAGCATAGCATAGCATAAAGCTTTGTCACGTTCCCTTTTCTCGTCAAGGTACCGTCGCCTACTAATCGCGATTACAGAGGCCAATCTCGCAAACGAGAATTCTACGGTGGATGAAAGGTCCGGCAGCGATTCCACCGCGGACACCAAGGACAACATTGAAATGGCAGTTTACAAGCTCACTGAGAAGGAAACTGTCGCCTTCGCTAAGACATCTGTAAGTAGACAATCATATTTTAATGCATTACGGTTTAGCCGTAATTACAGACAGAAAGTACAGGGGCTGTTCGGAAAGGATATGTATCTAGAGACAACAGGCTATTGCAATTATTCTTTTCACCGTCATTAAAGACAGAAATTACAAGGGCTGGTCTGAAAATATATATATCCAGGGAGAACAGGCTATTGCAATTGTTGTTTCCCATGCTTTCACAGTTTGAAAATACTCCGTTGATAAGTCCATAACTTCAGAACATATTGAAATTAAACAAATTTACGGATTCTATCGCGTTATATTAGTACAAATCAAATCCTGACGCTTCAGACCCTTTACAGCTTCCATGGTTACAGGCAGATTGGACCATGACGCTGTAAAGGATCCGTTCAAGATGTCTAATATTTGCGTAAGCTTCAGGAATCAGTATAACCTAAGAACAGTTTTTGTTGGGACCAAAAATTTTACAAAAATTTCGTGGGTATCGTTTCTTTAAGATATAATTATTTTTGATTCACCAAAAACATCGTTTCCAACAGAACAAAACAGTGGACTCCTTATCGGAGGGTGGCGGAGTAACGATCACGTCGATATCGCAGCCCATTCTACCGGACACAGACTGCGAGAAGACCTTTTGGCCATACCTCCTTAAAATCATACAGGTATTAAACCTAATTTCTTATGGTTTTCAGATTTATTCAAGGTCCTCATGGCATACTTTATGATAGCAAAATGTTGCAACCCTATTTTTTATCGTGACCAAAGGAAGTCTATTTCAAAATAGACCAAAGGAGGTCTATTTCAAAATCTTCTATAAATAATTTATTTGAGGTCGCAAATCTTTTAGGTCTCTTCTATTAAAATGCTTTGTAGATTTACTCGATTTAGATAATCGATTCATTGCATCAAATTGAAATCACTAGCTAGTACAATTAATTATCGATGTTTATTTTAACGATGCTTTGCCAAACATAGGAGATTGTACATTTTGAGATAGGTTAACAGTAATGACACATGAAACAGAGTCACGAGATGACATTCAAACAGACGTCAGAAGTAGCGGTGATGTGTCAGATAGAGCCGACGCCCCGCGATCGAGCCAAGAACAAAAAGAAGAGAAAAGACGTTTGTCTTGATTTTATTATTTTTATTTAGTTTGTGTTTAGTTTGTCGGTGTAATTAGTAACTGTATAGTAATACCTTGTGATCTTAATATTAGTTATAATAATCCACCTAGCTATAGTAATTCTCATTGTGGCGAATATCATGAATCCCACTATGGGGAAAAGGATGGACACCTCTCCTGGTGGTGATCCATGAAGATTTCCCGAATCCTAAACAATGTATAATAACTCTCCAAACGCGCCGAGCTACGGAATACCGGATATTTTTTTAAATCCTTGGCCTGCGTTGAATAATATCACTTCAAAATAAATTCTATTTAGGAAAACAATAAGCACTAATTTGCAAATAAAATATATCCTGTGGAAGTATGGCAATGTCCGAATGCTTCAAAAATAAAAATTAAAGGATTTTCCTGCAGTGTGATACAATTCCGCACTCGTAAGTCGCCCTATTACCTAAGCAACAACGTTTAAAATCGTGCTATTATCAACCTCGCGAAAACTCGCGTCGTCAGTCTGTGGGCGTCACAATATTTGTTAAACCAACGTATAGTTGAAATGACGTTTTGAATATTATCTTTAGGTAACTGTAGCGTATTAAAAAGTACTAGCTGTTTCCTGCAGTTTTACTCAATTAACAATGTAGCCTATCTATCTGCAATAATGAAGCTTAGCCTTTCCATAGAACACAGTTTTTTAAAAATCAGTTGTGTTTTTGAATTTATCCATCACAAACAATATTATAACGTAATATTATAAATGGAACAGAACAAGAGTCCAACGCCAGACTGTCAGTGTCGCATGCTTCCGGCGGAAGTGACGTGGGTGAACACCGCGCTGGCGCGGGTCATGTACGACTTGATGCGAGACCCCGTTATGATCGCACGGTTACAGAACAGGATACAAAGAAAACTCAACACTCTTAAGGTAAAGTCAATCTTATTTCATATTATACCTTCATACCTGTATCTCCCAAGCGCAAGGAAGAGGTGTACTAATTAATATATACTCACAGTTCTCCAGTGTCTAATGTAATAGAGGGCCAGCCTATTGCCGTTTACCGGGCACAACTCCAAACGGAACTGCTACGCATAATTTCATAGAAAATAACATTCAGGCATTCTTATTTTAACAGTTATGTGGTGGTTTAATACTATTTGACGTAGTTTAGGATCAACGACGGACGAACTTGACGCGCACAGTTATTTCAACTGTACTACATACATTAAGAACATGTAACAGCTAAACGATGATAAGGGGCTATCCATACATTATACAAATTTTTAACTCCCTCTCTGTCCCTGTCACATGTGTGATACCGCCTCTTCCCTAGCCTCACATATTTTACTTCTTCCAACATATATAATCGTCATCATTCAACAAACAGAGATTTTTACACGTGACATAATTTACAAAGCTGATGTCTCCCTCTTACCTTTTATCACACAATGTCACTCTTCTCTACTCTGTGAGATGTGACTTAATTTATGGGTGGGATCTAAAAAAAAGAACGTCGAATTAACGGATGAACCAATATACGTTTTACGGTCTAAGTAATAATTGCATATCAGCCTATTGCCGTCCACTGCTGAACGTAGGCCTCCCCCAAAGAGCGCCAACCATCCATAATAATTAAGCTAATCAATTACCGTCCTGTACCGTGGTGTCTCGTGTTGGCAGCTTCCATCGTTCATGTCTCCGCTGGTGGTGACGGAGCTGTCGCTGGCGGGCGCGTGTCCGCTAGTGGAGCGCGTACTGGCGCCCGCGTGGGACTCGCGCGGCGTTTGGCTCGACGCTGACCTGCGCTACGAGGGCGGCGCCTACATCGCACTACTCACTCAGATCAACCTACTCAAGCTTAAGGAGAAGAGTCAGTATTATCTAGAAGCTTTGCCAGTAGCGGATCCAGGTTGAAAATAGTGCAAAGGACAAATAATTAGTTAAACTCGGTATTATCCTCCTTTATTATGGATCCGCTCAGTCCGATCCGCGTCCTGGATCCGCCACTGGACTTTATTTTCCTCCTAGCGATTCTAGAAATCAATAATGTTTATTATATTCTTTACTTCTATTCGTAGAAACCAGAAATTCGTTTTATTTTACCTATATTTATTGTTGGACATGCTAAAAGAGTAGATGAAAGACGACTAATGAAAGTCAAATGTCAGTGGAAGAACTGGGAGGAGAAACTCTAAAAAGACACTGACCTTATTGGTAAGGGCGTTGAAAAAGGTCAGGTGCAAGAAAATACTCGCAACCGGCCCGTGTATATGACAAGATGTATGAACGTGAATATTACTAAACAAAAGAAATATGTATGCAAAAGTCATAGCAAGTAGCGTTCTTTATTCTCTCCCCCACCCAACGGGATAAAGAGGTGTGTGTATGTCTATTGTACAAGTTCATCGTAATTTACAGAAACTGATCAAACAAAATTACCACTATTGCATACCACCCTTTGAAAGGTTGCCAGTATACTAAAGTACAAGAAACTTTTTCGTTTCACAGATGTTACGTTAGAAGAGCAATTGCTAGCGACCAGTGACCATCGAATGGAGTCCGATAACCTTACCAATTCCTCTGGGGCTGTGTTCACAGAGCAAACACTACGGGTGAGTTTAACTATAGAATAAAATTAAATCGCTCTCAATTATGAAAATCTCCGGCATTATAAAGATACAGCAAAACTTCCTATAGAAACATTTGATAATTTTATTTGACGATTTAAAGACAACGTTACCTCATTTTATTTAGTTGTAAAATTTTGCTTTCGAAAATATATACATAACTAGCTTCTGCCCGCGGCTTCGCCCCCGTGGAATAAAAAGGAACGGGATAAAAAGTATCCTATGTCCGTTTCCTGGTTCTGGTGCTACCTCTCCACCAATTTTCAGCCAAATCGGTTCAGCCGTTCTTGAGTTATAAATGAAGTAACTAACACGACTTTCTTTTATATATATAGATATAGATATCGATATAGGAAAAAGGAGAGGTGGATGAGTATGATATCTCATACGGATAAAATATATGTACGTATGACAGCTGCTGTGCATTTGTATACTTTAATTTCTTTAGTTATCTTCGGATATATCTAAATAGTACATGATTATCTAAAATGAAATCGTTTATAGATGAGAAA
Source organism: Acronicta leporina (assembly GCA_947256265.1). NCBI lineage: Eukaryota > Metazoa > Arthropoda > Insecta > Lepidoptera > Noctuidae > Acronicta > Acronicta leporina. The sequence continues at coordinate 11,082,285 of OX366521.1, forward strand.
GCCAGCAATTTACGACTCGGAGGTGGAAGACTCGGCCGAGTCGAGCAGCGACGACGAGAGCCCACCCGTGCAGCCCGTCGACAGCAACGAGACCGTCGCCTGCTCCGAGAGCGCGTACGTCTTAAATCTTCACCTACCCCTTTTACGTGTCTCCCATTCATCGATACCTTTTGGGGGACATAAAGGACCCAATAGTCAGTTTAAACTGACCTCTGCGTGTACGAAAAGCCTATACAAGCTTCTACTGTCAGCTTATACTGGACCTATATGACACGAAAAGTGGTGATTTTAGCCCCTGAGTAATTATATTTTCGTTGATAAAGTATACAGGGTAATAACACCTCTCGCTGCGCTACCTTAATGCGTATTAATTTTATTGTATTATAGCCAAGGTCGTTATTTTATATATCCGCAGAACGGTACCTGTTACGTGACAACTATTTCGTAATTTGTGCCTTTTATTTGTTTATTTATATAAATGTATGTGGATATACATAGTGTACGTCCACAAAATTTACATAAATAAACATTGCTCGTTTTTAGATTACCTTTGGATGGATTAGAACAATGGATGTATTTGTCCTTTCTTTAAAACTATTCTTGTCCAACATTAGCGTCTAATTCGCGTCTCAACTTCAACCCTTATTTAAATACTGGATAGCATACTGAATATCTGAAGGTGATACAAATATTTGCATTACATAGATATTGAACTAAAAACTTACCTTCAGATCAACGGCTACAACAAATACACCCGAAGGCACGTCATCCAAGAAAAAATTCTTACGTATGGTCGACAAAATAGCTACAAATAAATATTTCCAACAAGTAAGTTAATGTTTTTTCACCTTTCATATCTACCACTTTGCCATCGTATAAACTCTTCCTTATTAACTGAATAAATGTCTCTGAAAATTTTTACGCACTCAGAAACTGTTTATATCATTATTGTCGAGTTCCTTATTCGATCCTTTTATATTATATAGGTAACGGACTATAAATATGTGAAGCGCGCTATGGAAGGTATTTCGAACACCGATATAAAGCTGCACCTAGAAGTGCACGCTCTAGAGGGGCGACTAGCGATCAACCTGCCGCCCCCGCCGCACGACCGACTGTGGATTGGGTGAGAAACTGCTGTTTTTTTATTCTTCATATTAATTTTCAAATGTGCGAAAGATGATTTTGTTCCTATAGTTTCTTTCTTTAAGTTGACGACAGTAGGATTACAATTCCTTTGGGAGAAAATATTTGTTAACTTCATTCGTAATCATATCACAATTTCGTCGACCGATTTCCCCCAGATTCCGCACTAACCCACAACTAGTGCTAAAGGCGCGGCCAGCAGTAGGGGCGCGCACGCTTCGATTCGCGCACATCACTAACTGGATCGAGCAGAAGCTCAGCAAAGAGTTCGAGAAGGTCCTAGTGCTGCCCAACATGGAGGACATCATCGTGGATGTCATGACACCCACGCCGGTACAGTTTGAGTGAAATTGTACGTACAAATTGAAGCTTATATCTATAAACTAAAATGTGTATTATGTTTATGCGAAGCTTGAAACTTGTCTATTTTGTTTTCCTGTTAAATGTGATTCAAAATCACATTAAATGTTTGTACATATTTTAAAATACCTAATAATCTAGGTTTCTATCAGGGAAATTTTGTAAAAGTATAGGCCACAGAATACATTACTTAAACAAAAAGTGCAATGTTGAACTTTCATACTTCGCATAATCACAGTGCTATGTAAATTATATGCAGGGTCTCAAGAAAATGAAATCATTGTTAACCGTGATTTGCCTAAGCATACAATTCTTAGGGATATGATTTATTGTCAGCTATATATATATTAATCAGATACTGATTCCGAAACTCCTAGGTTTCTCCTGACTAGTGCTAAAAATTATCGCTGGTGCTGAATCATGTGACTGACATCAAAACGAAAAAGCCATGTTTTATTTGAAAGTGTCATCGGTGTACTATAGTGGTTTGGAAAAAAGGCCCTATCAATTTTATATCAAGATCTTGCGTTCAATTTAAACCTTATTGACATATACATACAGATAATAATAATTTATCAATATTCAGCGATCCTCTAGAGGACCGCTATTGTAATGATGAAGTTGTTATTGTTCCGCTATATTATTTTAAAGAATTGCGTTAGTTTAAAATAAAAATGAATTACTTTAATTTAATTTTGTAAATAATACAGCGACTTCAAACATCGATTTTACTTAATTTAAACAATCATGAAATTAATATGTAACATTTGGACCTAATTGCATTTAGTTTGAACTACAAATGTTTCAGTTATATTCGTGCATTCATGAAATAATATGATAATGATTTTGACTTTTATCCCATTTTTAGTATTACGTCGATGTAAGATGAATTTCTATTTACTTAGTTAATATGTTAAATTGAATTTGTAAAAATACAATTAATTAACGTTAATGTTCCTCTGACCAACAAATATTTTGTACTGCACTACAAATAAATAATAAAATAGGTACATAATAATTATGTTAATTAAGAAAAACAACCTGTAATATGGCCAAAACAAAGATAAGAGAACCAAACTAAAAGATAATATTGTAGCAATAATTATTTGTGCGAATAAATTTCTTGCCATAATTGAACACAAAAAACAAGAAGGTGAAAGATATTGTCGGAAGACGTACAAATAAAATAGGTGAAAGCAATTCGAATAGTTGAACAATCAAAATTGTTGACTTAGTCAAACTGTGTTATGAGGTAAAACGAACATACGTAATATTAACATTTTATTCTATCAGCAATTACGTCTTGCAATCAAAAATTATAAGATACCAATAAATTTATGAATACAAAAATAACTTAGATCAAATAATTATGTTTAAGAAGTTACAAAACAACATTATAATTAGCGTTTAATTCGATAATATTTACCGTATAAACTATTTACTTTTCAGATGTTGCGGAAAAAACAATTTGTATAATATATAATGTTCAATATTTTAAAAATATTACCGCTATACTTCAGTAATGTGCTGACGCGACATAGAAGCTAACAAAACAATCCTGAGCTGATTAAAAGCGGTCACTTAAGTTTATACTGTATCTAAAAATACCGTACTAAATTGTAGTTAATAGGACGTAGTTTGGCGATAAATGGTTTACTTGTACGTATCAAATGTAGCTCTACGGTTTTATTTTTTTACGTTTTGGCACAATGTTAATTTCTGTTAGGGGTATTAGCGTCACATGTAATACACAGACTATACTTTACGTTTAAGAATTAATGTATATTATGTTGATTATGGTCATCACATTGTATTTAATTGTATTATTTATTTATTAACTTACTGTTACGTGACACTTAGTTAGAATTAAATTCCACGCTAATTTAATTAAATATGTATTTTTGTTCAGCAAATATTCCATTATATTGAGGAAGCAATGATTTTTTCGTCACTCCAATACATCACACAAACGAGCTTCCTCACGTTATAGAAAAATATTTTCGACAATAATTCCGTCTTACCTTGTTGTTTGTAAACGCAATATCAAATTTTATAGATAACAAGACTATGAAACATTATTAAAAAAATATATTTATGAAAATGAAATTAATATTTTGAAGAGTATTGACCTACACTGTATAGATGTTAATTATCATTAATATTTTTCTAGTAGTCACATAATTTCTATTTGTATAAGGGTATATTTAACTAAAAATGTAATGTCTCAGGGACTTGACTACACATTTTCAAAATTTGTCGCACAACAAAATTCATAATTGGCTTGCACTTCGTATGCTTCCTTTTTTTCCATGAGTATACAAATAATATATAAGAGATTTAATTGCATTTTCACTTGTTCAAGAGACTAGTTCTGCATAAGGGTGCCTGGCCATCTTTGGGAGGAAATGAACAAATAAAATAAGCAATGTTTTAAAGTAAAAATATTTTACGCATGTATATATATAACTATTCTATTATAAATCTATGATCGTGGATCGTGCATAGTGAAGATGGTTGAGAACTGTGAAGGCTGATTGTAATTTGCTCATTATGTTGGCGAATGAACGCAATGGCGTGTGTGCTACTTTGTACGAATTTAATTAATATTTGAATGATCGAGTTAGCTTTTCGATTTAATTACAGAAAATGTGACGATAAAATTTATTATTCTATTGCTAAAATTAGTATAGCCAATTATTATTCTGTAATTTAATCGTACGTATCGTGCTGCTTAGCATTAATTCAATTTTATATTGCTACTACTGTTATAGATACATATATTCACAGAAATTGCCAAAAAGCCATAATGTCAACACTTGTTGTTTTATACGACTTCTTTTACATACCTGCTGTTATAGTTGTGTTCTTTTGTTACATAAATGTAAAAAAACTTATGAATATTTGGATCAATATTGTTGCCTACATCCACTGTTGGATTTTTTTAGTGGTATAAATTCTGAACTAATATTATGTCGATGTTCAGAAACAATAGGTTTCTTCAAGCTAGTGTAAGCACCTCACTATTGAGTACTCGATATCTCCCATGTATGTAGTAGGTACACGACATGAGTATATTTTGGAAAGACACTGGATACATATCAGTTATCACACCTGTAAACTATGTACCTGTATAGTTTCCATTTTATATTAAAAAGTCAAACAACTTACAGTATGATTCACATGGAAGTAGAATTCAGTAGATGCGGCAAACGGATTGTAGTGAAAAAACTTCAAAATATTTCTCTCCGAGATGATAAACATAATTAGCTCTGAGTATCTTGTAACAAATCGATGTGTTCATACATTACTGAATACGAGAACGTTTTCCGCTAAGGTTTATGAGACGGTTCGACTCGGTGACTGAAATATTATTTTATTATTTTACTTCGTTACTAATTTGTCCGATCCATATTTTATTTTTATTTATTCAACATAGGTATACATTGTTGTGTTGTTTTATAATAGATTTCATTTTTATTTAACACTCGGATGTAAAGAATTGTTTTGTTTTATTTTATTTAGAGCTGCGATCACGTAGTGGTTGGTATTTTGACAAAGTGTACCAAATACGAATAAATGTGTGTATATAGTCTATCAAATTATAAAGTGTTTATGTGATATTATATATAGTTAAGAGTTAAACCGTGCCGAGTAGTTTTTCTATGTGGTATCAGTTGTGATTTTTCAATAAACGAATTGCTATACATACTTTACGTGTATTTTTCTTATGTGAATCATTTAAAATGAATAAGTACTAATATTATAAAGAGAAAAGATTTGTATTTCCTTATTTTTTTAAAGATTTTGATTTTCTCAACTAGCTCTCATCAGATCTCAGAGTTCAGCTAGCCTATTATAAGCAAGACAACCAACGAGACCGCTCCTGGATTTCACAGCTTTCTAGGGTGTTAGCCGTTAATAAAGGCTTTCTGCAACCAGTTCTACTATAGTATGAATTAAAAGATGAACCGTTTATGGATACGTTTCACAGAGAAGCGTTAGATAATTCTCGATAATATATTGAAAAAAGTTGTCTCAAACTAAGACGAAATAAAATGCAATTGGTTTTAAGGATGTATTTTATTCAACAGTTTTTTTATACATATTATATGTGTATTTATAGACACTATGTATTGTCAATAGCTATAATCTCGTATATACAATAGGCACTTTCATAACATACTCGTTGTAAACTATATCACATATCGACAACTATACTTAGAATTTTGTACAAAATATATTACTAAGTATTCACAAAATAGTCTGAATGGTATTTGTTCAAGCACATTTAAATATAGAGAGTATATAAAATATAGAGCATCTGTGTTTGGAAGCACTTCCGAAGACATCGATGAAGGGAGCACCATAATATTTACCTATAAAGGTTACCTACACATTGTACTCGTAAAATATCGAGACACTTGCTTAGGGTAAGCGCGCACTACGAAATTTATTCGTTGCGATTTTTAGAGTGCGAAATAGAATCAATAAAATCGAACCAAAAATAAATTTCGCAGTGTAGCGAAATCTACCACGCTACATAGAAAACTTCGACGACAAATCCTAAATCGTGAAGTTTGCAACGGTCCTTGCATATATAGGTACTATCAGGAAAATCCATATCTGACCACCATTAGGGCTATTTCTGCTTGCAGCGCTCGGCTACTATACTAGCGCTTACTTGCGCTCATAAACCAATAGCATGACAGCGTTGGGGTATTTGCTGAGCCCCTTGTTTCGATCACCTTTGTTCACAAATAATAACAAGAGAGAACTGTTGTCGGTCATTAAGTAGTATATTTCAACACTGGTAATTTAACAAAAACATTCAAAATCTCTAAAATATACACGTGCTAGTCGAAGGTCGAAAGAATGCTACACGTGCTAAAACTACAATTGGGTATTGCTTCAAAGGCGGTGCCATTAGTACCCATTTATAGGAAATATTTAAACAGGCTTTTGTTGTCAAGAGTATAGTTGTATAATTGAAACGCATAATAGATATTACTGACTAGTAGTCATTTTTTTCGCACCCGTTATCCCATCTCTGAACTATTATACCTACCCCGTATATTTTCAATGGAGTTTAGGTCCGGAGAGCGAGAAGGCCACGGTACTTATCGTATACTTGGCTGCTTTTGGATCCAATTCTGCACCAAGTGCGAACAGTGTATTAGTGTATAGGACAATTGTCTTGGATAAAACATTTTTTGAGCATTGCGTGCTCTGGATACGCCACTCGTACTGTAGGCAAAACGGTATCTGCAGCATCGCAAATAACTTTCACCATTCGCCCTCTCTGGGGTATTGGCCAGTTCCCCAGAACCTGCCGAACTCATCCAAGCCCACATGTTGACCACAACTTATTATTTGGAATAACATTTTTCGGCTCGTGCCGAGTTTTATTTACACGCCATAGATGCCGACGACTTAAAACTTTTTTCGTCGGAAAATATCACGTGTGAAAAATCTCGGCTATTTGACTGATGTTGTCCTTCCTCCCGTAGAAACAAGATTTCATGTCTCTATTCTGTGTAAGACGGGACGAAGGCATGGTTATAGTGAAAGATTACGTAAATATGCAAGGTAAAGAGCTTTCTCGTCCCTGGCTTTTATTATTTTTTGATTTATTACTATTTGTCGTCCCAAAAGGATCCTTTTCTGTTTTATTACTATTGGTTAACGAAAAAAGGGAGGTAAACATCCATGGTCATCGTGTGCACGGGATTTTGTTTTAAAAATGGCTAGATATGGATTTGGCCCATAGTACAACCGTCGTACATTGGCCCGCCAGGAAAAAGACCCGCCTGGTCGAAGAATTGGGAACGCATCTCGCCTCTCGCCTCGTTCAAAGATTTGCGATATTTTTTCGCAAAGATTTTTTATCGTAGTGTCCGCTTACCCTTAAATCATAGGACTATTTAGATTAGACAATGCCAGATTGTTATATTGTCTTTATCTATACAATAGTATAAAATGGAAGGTTCAATATGTACAAAATTAAAATTCTGTTATATAGTTGTTGAACCTTACTGTAAGTGTACAGGGTTCTGAAAAGTTACGCGATGCGTAAGTACTCAATACAAATTTCTACATCCATAATTAACAAAATAAAGTTTTCTATTGTGGCACACTCGTATAAACATAATCTGTTTTAAATCACACTTAAACTGCAATATATTATATCTAATTATAGTGCTTAATTAATATGGCTTTCTTCATCCCACTTAATCATAATATGTACACAGTTGAGATCAACCTTATGTCTAACTGAAGATCTTACATATTTTGGCACTGTGGACCACATTTTCGTTAAACCTACATTATAACATTTACAGTAAATATAATCATTTAATAGGTACATAAATAAAGATTAGAACTTTTGTACAATATTGCATTAATACGCAAGCTGATTTTATGGCAAGCAATAACATAATCTACTTATACTTAAAACTCATCTTTTTTTTGTCAGAAGCAACAATGTTACATGGTTGAATCTAAGATACAAACTGCATTAATGACCAAATAAATCAACGTTTAAGAGCGAAATTAAGCTTAACTTTTCTCCCATTCAGAAAACGTCACAATTCGAATATCTTCACCGAAATCTTCACTGAAAATCGAGACTCCTTCAAAAATGATAGGTTCATTTTGAAGGAGTCTCGATTTTCAGTTGGTGCAATGAGGTGCAAAATAAATTGATACAAAATGGTGGATGCGCAGTAGTCGCTTTTAGTACATTTTGCACGCAAATGCACTGCGCAAACTTTCCCCCTCTCCGTTAGTTTTGGTTTAAGTTACTTTGCGCGACTATACTTGGTTTTTCTTATTTTCATTAGGAAATGCGACGAAACTTTTTATCACACTGAGTGTTCATAAAGATAGGTATCAAACCCCACTATTTTAGAAAATATTTTAACAAATCACAACACAGCAAGACAACGCGCCCTAAGACTTATAGGTAGGAAACAGTTCTAATGCTGCAGTAAGCAGTGCGCGGTACCGTCAGCGTTCCGCCTCTCCACGAGCTGGGCCCAGTCGTGCAGGCGCGGCGCGCACACGAGCGCGTAGCGGCCGAGGCGGCGGCGCGCCATCACCAGGAACTCGCCGGCGCCGGCGGCCGCGCCGCACACCGACGACACGTGCACGTGCGCGTGCAGGCTGCGCGCTCTCCGCCGCTTGTGGTTGCGGTGTGTACTGCGCTCTAGCGTGTTGTCTACGTCATACCTGCCGAACATTTTGGCTATTTAAATAACAACCTTTTTAGTCTAGTGACTGTTACGCTAGGGATCCTAGATCTGATTTCCAGGTGGAGCAGTGTAAGTATTAAGATTTCCTTTGAAATTCTCAGGAGCAGCTCAGAGTTTGGCATTTGTTCCCAGTTAATGGCTCAGCTCGGCCCTTAGCGAAATTTAGGTTTACTTTAGTATACGTCTGCCAACCCTTCAAAACAAATCACTATCACTCCAGATCCGGCAAGAAGGCCCTTCCGAACCTTCGCAACCTAAAATGTATGAGAGTTTTTATAAGAGCAATAGAAAAATATAAAAGAAAATATATTTTTTTTTGGTACAATTTTAAGCCAAAACATTGTTTGTTCTGTCTGTCTGTTTGTATACTTATTTCTACGCGCATCATTGTTTGATTGCGGCTATAATATCACTGCGACCGAAAATGGTCTATTGTGATAAAGCGCATCATGCAAAAACTACTGCACGAAATTGATTGCCGTTTCATCTTGCTTCATAAGTACCTACAACACCTAAAAATGTATTATGTAAATTTGCTATCCATAACTCGATTCCTCTTCTAAGTATTACCTTTTGGGACGCGAATAGGCAAAGCCGTGGACAACAGCGAGTCAATAATATCTTAGTTCACTGTCTAAACAGAAAAACAAGCATAAAGAACTTTAGAATCTCCTACCTAGACAATCTTAATTAATAGCAATGTTACTACATTTTGTGTTAATAATACCTACATGTTCATGTTTTATTTTCTAAATTACATTGTTACAGAGATGTTACAAAGATAAACGCAGTAGCTTCTTGCTGCAGGCAACAGTTTATGGAGCGTGCATTGGATGGACAACAGGTTCCAGATATTATCAAACAGCATTTTAGTTGATTTTCCTAAAGTGATGCACTCTGATCCCTCTTAATATAATTTTATGTACTTCTTATGTCTACTTCTATAGTATATTCCCAGATACTACTACTTATATCATCTTTATCCATATTTCAGACTTAAAAAAACAGTCAAGACAGTTTCAAGTTTCAATAAGTTTCAAGCCTAAACCACTGTACCAATTTCCATGAATGTTGTATAGGGATAGTTTGTCTCTTTTGGAATGAAATTAAAACCGTGGGCAACGGTTTAAAATTACACCATCACGTCTATATCCAGGGGCGGACTTACCATACAGTCAGCTATGTACGCTCTAATCAAACCGGGACCTAACTCTCGGCAACCGCTCTTTTCACCACTAAACTATTTGTATATGGTAGTTGTCTTGATTTATTTACAAGAACTCTTTACAACACGCTTAGTCTGTTTTACGGGTCCTTAGAAAGGACTATCCTTACATATTAGAAACCGCCCCCCGCTAGTAATAAATAAAATGATGAAGGCGTAAGCCATACTCCTAAATCTCACATTATTATAACAGAAGGTAACTAGGTACTTAACAAAACGTTGCAAAGTTCATTTCAGACGATTTCGTAATCACTTCACTAATAGATTATGTAAGCGGTCATTGTTATTATCTACGCGGGAGACTGCAATTATTAACAGTGGGTACACTTTTTTAATGACATCGCGTGTACAAGCAACGTAGAGGTACCTATAACTAACTGATGTAGGCTGAAAACTAACTTGAGGAATATAATCTATACTAATATATAAAGCTGAAGAGTTTGTTTGTTTGTTTGCTTGAACGCGCTAATCTCAGGAACTACTGGTCTGATTTGAAAAATTCTTTCAGTGTTAGATAGCCCATTTATTGAGGAAGGCTATAGGCTATATAACATCACGCTGCGCGGACGAAGTCGCGGGCAGAAGCTAGTTAATATATAAAGCTGAAGAGTTTGTTCGTTTGTTTGCTTGCTTGAACGCACTAATCTCAGGAACTACTGGTCCGATTTGAATAAAACTTTCAGTGTTAGATAGCCCATTTATTGAGGAAGGCTATAGGCTATATCATGCTACGCGGATGAAGTCGCGGGCAGAAGCTAGTTAGAGAAATATAATTGAATCTTTTTACCTCCTGTATCAATATTTGCTTTTTATAACCGTCCAATCCGCCCCTTCTGTTACCTTCGTGAAGCCTAATCGATCCTACGATTTCCGTATGCTAAATTTCTAAATGACATCAAAAGAAATATTGCAAGTCGGTACAGTCGAAGTATCAGATATATCTATTAGAACTTGTTATTGTAATATATCTGTTATAGTATAGCTATAGACTAGGTAAATTAAAGCATATAATATTAATAAAAAAATTTTTTTCAGAATAACGGCAATTTTCACTGTTTCGTTTGATTTCTTTATTACGTACATATTCTATAGAGATAGATCAGTTAGACCCTAAAGAAGGACATGACATAGGCTGCCTTTTGTCTCAAAAAACTTTTAGATAATTATGACAGATCTGTCCCGATATATTTGCTCCTGACTGTACCTACATACTTGGTAAGTTTTTATTATGTTTCAATTTCTTTACCTATAATAATCGTCCTCTTCATCCAGATCGGGTTTGTCCCTGGGCTCCTCCCCGGACGTGGCTCGGATAAGCTTGGTCAGTCGCAGGGTCAGCTGCGTCGTGTCCAGGTCTTCGCGGGCCTCGCTCATCACTATCACGCCCCGAGACACTGAAAAGGACGTAGTAAGTTTAAATACCTGTTTTTCACCTAAGTAATTACAATGGCTGCAAATCAGAGCCTCTATACATCAGAGAGGTCAAGCTGTATCTCAGGATCCATGTTTTTAAGTTGAAGCATATACTTTCTAACGGCGATAACAAAATTAAAATCTATTCAGCAGTTTTTGCACCAACCCGTAACAAACAGACAAACAGACAAGAATTTTAAAAGCCACATTTTTTTATCGGGTACCTTTAGGTAAATACCTTTACTACCCACTTTTTTTTAATATCTTCAATGTCCAGACACAGCTTTTTTACAATTTTATAATAGTAAAGATTTATTTTCAAATATAGGTATATTTTCTCAAGAATTTTATCTAAAGCGAATATGTGTTTCATTGGAATTTAGAATAAACCATTACCTATACAAAACTTATTAATTAATAAACAATAAAATATGTAAATATCAACGATATTTAAATATCATACCAGCAAATAAATACAGTGCATTCTGACAAAAACCAATATTTCTGGCAGTTAGATTGTTTTTCAAACCCAGGTTTAATTATAATTGCTACAACACAAACAAATTAGGAGTTATAAACTTTAATCACTGAGCTATCTCAAAAGCGTGTTTGGTGAATACAATTGAGTCAGCGACGAGTGGTTTTTCTCCCATTAAAAGCTCGGTTTTAAAATGTAAAACTGTTGTCACGGCCACGGCGCCATTCTTTCGTCTTCTATACCATTATACAAGAAATGTTAATAATATTTGACCTTTTCTAATTTTATTATTCCTAGAATTTTTTGTGTTTTAAGGAACAAGATGTTTTGGTAATATTATCTAGTTATCCTTGTTTTATACTAGCTCCAAACTGGATTTGATACAAAATTAGATACCTACTCAAATGTTCCTGCCCGAGAATTTAAAGCAACGATGAAACTAAAGCAGAATTTAGTTCGCCTCATAACTCTAAGTAGGTACCGGTCGCGACACCAGATTTATTGTACAGATATTAATCACTGTGTCCCCATTGTTCGCGACGTAGAGTTTTTGTCGGCCCCATGAGTAAGCGCAAAATGTAGTCGTACTTTTTTTACGCCCAGCTTTTGTTTGAGCAAGATAAGTGAATAGTCCAAGTCTTTGGTAAACGGTCATCAACCCGAGGCCCGACAGCCGATAATTACATAGAAGGTTCACTAACGACCCATCATGACTATCTCAGTACCGACCGAACTATGTGAACGTGACAATTTAATTTTAAGTTAGTGTTAATAATATCCGAAATATTCGAAGTTCAAAACTTCTGATGAATATTTCGGATATTACACGTACGTTATTATCGTTACACGTACGTTAGGACTTGTTTCTTCTGGGTTCAAATAAACAATATCTAGCGACCAATGATTAAAAAAATATTTATTCTAATACCACCGAAGAAACAATACTTAACTGGTAATAATTTCTCTCTTCTTGACAGTATAACAATAGGTTGTTATGTTTATTTGACAAAGAACCTTAACACGTACGTTACGTTGCTATGGTAAAATAAACCTTTTATTATGGAATGACAAACAAAAAAAAACAATGATATTTGTTGGATGCGGCTAATAACGTGGGTGCGCAGGCGACGCGGCGGGACGCATGCGCTGCAGTGACATAACTTCTCAACTATTATAATTTATCAATCCAAAAAACTATTACCATCAACTCCCTACTGCGTCGCGTGCCATACGCCCATACTGGTCTATCCGGTATACACTTGTCAAGCACCGCCGCCGTCGTAGTTACAGACGTAAATTGAAACTAAGCAACTCATCCCGGCTCATCCACTACATTTGCAAAAGCTTCCGTGAGCCATGACCGGTATGAAATGCAATCTTATTGTTACAAAGATCCGGCTAATACCTAGCGGCAATATGAAAGGCTCCAGAAACAATGCGTAAACTTTTTCAGTGACATTCATTTGCGAAATGTAACTAAGCTTAAAAATTTAAAATAACGAGTCCACGGGATAAATGGTTTCGCCGTGTAAATACTTTCGCGGTAGTTAAGCGGAGAAAAATGATAAAATTATATTCAAGTATAACTGCGTTTAATATAATTTGAGGCGCGAGGAATCTCGATGATGGGGACAAATTACTGTGCGGTCGTCGTCGGCGCGGGTTTATTAACATTCAACGGGGCGAGGGCTCCTGGTTTTGTCATTACTCATTATTGCGGTGGAGGAACAGCTATAGGAGAAATGGGACCATTGTGTGAGGTCTTACCGAGGTCGCTCGTGCAAAAGGCGAGCTCCAACTCCGACTCGGTGCAAGGTCTGCAGTCTGCAGTTGCAGGGTCGTAGTGTCTCCGGACTAGCGGCCTTGCTTCGTATTTAAAGGTCGCTTCCCTTCTCTGGGGCCCATCTTCTGGTTCGGCCTCAACATATAGGGCAGCGCGACCATGTCTGCTTCTGAAGCATCGTAGTTCCCTCGGGTCACCGTCATTGGGCGCATACAGTGGAACTAAGCGGCGAGCGCCCTCCACAAATAGACGCGCTGGAAACCGTTCCGCGGCTTCTGGAAAGAATGCTTTACTTAGTAGGCAGCCACCATTAAATCATTATGTTAAAGGAGTTTTATTCTGGTATTCAAAAAGGGTCTACATAACCAACAATTTACGCACAGCGCTTACCATCTGTGACTCTGAGTATACTGAGCTCCATTAATTATAAGTTTTTTTTATAAGCTTTTTTTTAATTAAACTTCTTTATATTTAACCGTAGAAAATGTGTAGTTGTGTTAAACTAGTTATGAATTGTCGACTGCAATAAAAAAAATCCTTAAGAGAACAGTAAAAGTGGAAGAAGTCTACCCATATCCTGTCTCCGAGTCCGTTCTATTACTAATATTACCTGTGTCATTAAGCCTCAGCGTATGGAATAGGTCGGGCGGATCTGGTCGCCGTATCACCCGGACGCAAACTTTGAAGTCTCGCTCATCAGCGGGGAGAGGTGGTCGGAACAGCAGCCGCAGTGCCCCGCGCGGATAAACCCATGAGATAGTACCCTCTCGACACCGCAGGTACACTGGAGTGACGCCCCGCTCAGTACTTGATGTAAGGCCACTGGAAACAAACAAAAACGGCGATTAAATAAATGTTGGTAATGTAATGTAATGTCGCTAAGTAAAGTAATAAGACGCTGAATTAAACCATTTTTAACACCTTAGAAATAATATAGTCTCTGTATCTCCCTTATTATCGTTCAACACAGAATTTGAATCAAACTAGTTTTGCATACAGTAGCTGCATATTCATATTAATATGAAATATTTAAATGACTGTCCAAAAGTTGTCTCAATCATATTTGGAGCTGATTGGAACGCGGCTACCGTAGTCGTTAGCTCATTACATATTCCGTGTCCACCGAAACACTGCCGACCGCTCAACCGGCTTCATTTATACCAGCGATCAAAATTATTGTCAACACTCAAATTACTGCTTTTGAGCCACCGCGCTTTTACGAGCCAATACTGTATCAAGTCGTTAAACCTCAAAATAATATAGATAGTCAGCTACTATTTCTCAACGTATTCATAGTCTTACCAAGGTACAGGTAAGTACCTAGTATTATACTCATGTATTTTTTTTTTAATTACAAAAAACCTGGCTTGCCTTTAAGTTTTCGGGTAAGGATTAACAATAACTACGTTATCTTAACGAGCCCTATTAAATTAGATCAACGCGAAGTTTAGATGAAAGTTTCTAGCGGGGAGTGGCAGATTAAGGCCTGCGATCAAAGTGTCATTTCTCGTCGGTATCTCGAAGTGCTCCCATAAACAAGCCCGAAGCGGACAATAGTATCTGCGATCAGGCACGTGGGCCTCGATTCTGGAGTAGCGCCCACGCCGTGCAGCCGCCGCCGGCCTACGGCGACTCAACCACACGCCATAAAGCTAAAATATACCAGTTATACGACACACAGCACTATAAAAGATGCCACGTAAAGATTTTACATAGCCATCCAATAAAAGCATAGCGTCGCTTTTATGTATGAGTGCATTGTCTGCGTCGCCCGCGCGCCTTGTGCCTCTATCAACTTGTCGACACTTTTGAGCCTCGTCTCATTGGATCGTGCATATTTGAGTGGGTCCTCAACCTCATTCGCAATCAGTTCACTTATCAGTTGATACTCATAAGAGTCAACTCAGACTGGTTACTCTCCTCATACGTATGTACCTCTTAAATTGTAGATAACCTTTACTGCTTGGGCTAGAATGGAACAATACAGAAACCCAATTTATAAGTAGGTACTGTCGGCAAGATTGAACCAACTACTTTCTATATAATGAACATTTGTTGAAAATCATCGTACGCAGTGTAAGTACTTGCTATTCATATAATTATGTGGATACCCATACAAAAGGTCATCGTTCAGAGAACATATTACTCCCACACACCGTAAAAATATATCCCGTGTGTCCCAACAACACGATTAATCAAGTGTTGCTCGATCTCGTCTGACAATTCTTCGATTTTCTTTTATTAGTGACGTCTTACAAGAATTCTGTCACGTCATAGCCTGCTTTTACGTCATCGGGAGACTTCCTTAATCCTCACTAATGGGCAAATGTTGAAACATATAAGTTGGAAATTACTAACTAATAGCAACAAGTGGGGCTCATGTGGTCGCCCCGTGGGCGTTCCCTACCCGTCGCGACAAACACGTGGAAGGTAGTGCACCCCTGTCTATAGGGGTTAATAACCTTTTAACACAAAAAGGGTTTACTACCTGAACTTTTAACTTCAAGTTTTGATGTGATTACTTCGTCTTGGTTGATTAATTTATGTATTTGGCCAAGTCTTGCCCATTTGTATAAATTGGTTATGAATGTCCAATTGTAATTTAAAACTGATCAAGTGAGCGCTGTGTTAGAAATATTATCATCTCATTTAATAATCTCTACTATTATAAAATTGTAAAAAAGCTGTGTCTGTACATTGAAGATATTTAAAAAGAAAACACGTGGGTTATGGTATATAAACGTCTCCGAATCCGAAAATGTGATTTTTAAAATTCTTGTCTGATTGTTACGGGTTGGAGCAAAAACTACTGAATAGATTTTAATTTTATTATCACAGAATGTATGTGCTCCAACTTAAAAACTGGTGAACTTCTTATCTCAATTAATTAAATGTATCCTGAGATACAGCTTGACCTCCCTGATGTATAGAGGCCCATACAAAGAAGAGGTCATCAATGTTGGTTTTCCATTTTTACTCCTGATATATCTTCACGTGAGCGAAGCCGCGATCAGAAGCTAGTATGTATTATGTTCATACGGAATTTTGTACGTCACGCCTTAACTAATTCATTTTGACATTTTACGATGACGCTCTGACATTACTCAGTTTCTCCATGGAACTGTCAACAAGCTAAAACTAGCTTCTGGACGACCGACGGCGACGTTAATTGCGCAAGTAAAATGGCTCGCTTCAACCTTGTAAAAACTACCGAGTGTTGGAGCCCTGTCGCATTCGTTATCGGCGCGCGCTAAGACAAACACACAAAAACGCTTCTCATAAAAACAGCATAGGTATTTTTTTTTGTTTCCAAACACAGTATCACAAAAAACCCGTGACGAGGGGTGTTAACTGCAACGAAGCGAACCGCAACAGTTAATTTTTAAATTATTGGAAGAACTAATGTTTATTATTAATCATAAATTCATAATAAGACGTGGACATTACAAATAAGTAGAAGAAGAACCATAAATATATAATATATTTTGTACTTAGATATTACTATATAATTATGCAGTGCCTGATTATACTTAGTATAAAGTAGGTAGTACTTATACTTTGAATCAATAAGGAGTTACACTCAACCCATTGATATTAATGTAGTCTCTAAGCAGTTTTTTCATACTTGTACACAAAAGGATAACAAAGACCGTAGAGTACCTAACCGTGATCCATTATCCAGCAAAGTGTACAAAAAGATGACTGTCGGCAGATTCAAATTGAGGCAATCCCGGCCCATTACGGGGCAAATGACGCGGGCGCCGATACCGAACTAAAAGCTGCTAATGTACCTCAACGTCATCCTACCATACTGTATCCTGCTCTGTCACTCTACGTATATTTATATATCTCTGTCTCCTTTAAAAAGTCTAAAGAATTACAACTAAAATGGAGTCACGCGCGCTGTCCAATTAGTGTTAAAATTATTTTATTCTGTGGTGGCACAAGTCACGAGTGATTTATGCATTGCAATTTAGAAATTTAATCAAATTTAGAATCAGTAAAATTGGTTTGAGATCAATTAAATTTAATTTTCGATATCAATTAAATTTATATTTACATGCGTCGTAATTTGATAGATGAGGAACCGGTATCTTCTAATTTGTGCGCTTTTTCTCGGGCCTCGGCATATGTATGTGAAGATACCGAAGAGAGATACCCTCTAACTGATATTAGCAATCTTTTTGATTTTAGTAAAAGTTACATCCAACGCTATTTAATCTTTCCACATAAAAGATTATTACTATACTTATAATAAATTTCAAATTTTAACGTATTCGTGCCAAATCTAAGAAAATACGTTCGGAATTATTGTTTCATTAGGATTCTCTTTAAGAAAAAACTTAACAATCGGACAGGTTATGTTAATCAAGTTTATGACTATGAGGTATATAAAATAACTATACATATTGTCTCTTCCAATATTATAAAAATTGGCAGTTTATTTTTGTAACGGTTCCAGGTCCGATTTGAAAGTTCTTCACAACTTTTATGAATCCTAATTATGATATTTTTTGTTAATTGAATGGATGTACCTGCCTACAGATCATCTAAATACATATTGTGTTTGTGTAGAAAGTTGTTAGTGTACGATAACAGGTCCCATAAAGCGTTATCGCGTCATTACAAGAGCCTCGACAGAATAATAAAATAAATGTGTGTTTTTCTACGAAGAGTTTTATTTATTCTCGCCCAAACCTGGCCCGAGATAACAATGTCGCGTGCGTTCAACCTCTGTCTTCCACTTATAGGGCTGTACCCGCTCTCACTTATAAATAAGTATTATTCAATTGTAATATTATTTATTACAGTATAAAAATCAGTGTTCATTCGTCTTAAAATAAATAGAATAAATGGTTTGTTTTTCAAGTTTTGGAAGCCAATTGCAACCAGCTGGAATTCAATCCACCTACCATAACAAATCAATTGCTTTAATTGCAGTTTAGCGAGAATATTAAGATAGCGGATATGGTAAATAGGTGCCTACCTAATTCCAGCAAGCATAATTCTTTGACTGTTACTGTTACAGTTAGCTCTGGCATCCCTGAGCGCAGACCGCGCCTGCGCAGTCTGCGCTGCCCACGCGCCGAGTATTGTTATAATATTATAAACCCAATAGATCTACAAATTGTACACGAAACCAAGAAAAATCCCGTTATATTACTATTGATAGACTTAAACATTATAAAACTACTTCTGCGGTTTACCACAGCTCCAATCAACTAGTGAAATGAAAGGCAAAACTAGGTCTTTTTAAAACCTTAACCATAAAATATTTGCGCCAATTATACAGACATAAAAATTGTAAAAGCTTTTATTAAGGTCTATATTCGTTGCACTAACATAAAACAAGTTTTACTGCCGGCTCTTACAATATGGTAATATGCCAGGCATTGTGTCGCTATCGAGTTGTTCTTGTCAAGTCCTCACGCACACATGCATTCGTTCACGACGACAAAGATTTATAAGCTTTTAAGCTCACTCATACAGAGGCGGTTCAAATCTTATAAGAACTGAATGTTCTTGCGCACAAAGGCCTCTGGAGGTAGGTAGGTTTTTTCGATTGTAGGTCATAACCGAGCGAACGGCGACTGTAGGAACAACCAAAGCAGTTCCGTGATCTAGTTGTCTAACGACATTGTGACTTGCCTAATTATAAGCGAAGAGGTGTTACCTCGGTTTTATATAAACAGTTGCTCATGGTGGCAGGAAAGGGGGGTTTTGGGGTGACTAATGAATGTCATGTTCAATTGGTATTTCTCAATCATGTAGGAATTTCCGTAAGCCTTTGAAATCTGGCAGGTCGGTTTTAGAGTAGCCCATGTAGCCCAAGTGTGTGATAAGCTAATATTTAAACATTCTTGCTCTAGCCTGACCTGCAACATTTCTAGGTAAGGTTTTATAATTTCTGTAATATTTCATGATATATCTACATACATATACTATACAAATTGTTTTTATAATTACTTATTTAAATAATGCAGATTACAATTATTAGACTGAAATTGTCACTAGTTTTAATGTGTTCATGGGGGTTTTGTATAATTACAGTACATAGTACAAAATCTAATATATTAATTAATTATCAACTTCATTATCATATGTATAAGTACCTAGGTATGATGAGAATTCAAATGATATGACTGGGATCCACCCAGTCATATCATTTACTCTTTGCATTTTTATAAAATTCTCCACTATCCACCTGTTAAAACGATATATTTTGTTGATTTCCTCTTCAACTTGCTATCCTGTGTCACTGTATTTTATTACCTCCGATGACTAATCATCACACATGGTAATATTATCAAAATAGGATATTACACTGAGTGTCAAGACATGTACGGAGGATTTCCGTGAAACAATGGCTGGCTGGACAATGGTAGGGGCGGACGCCGCGGGCGACGACGCAGCACGTGCGTGCTATTGTATTCTTATGCCGATGCGAGCCCGGCAATACATTCGATACAATGTCAGCAACAAACTCTATTGATCATCGAGAGAAACTCGCCTCGCCTTCGGCTACGCACGATCAAAATGAGAACGAAACATTTTTGTATGGCCCGCGACAATCGCTTACAATATAATCATCGAATCAATTCTTTTTAAATTGCATTATATTATTTCGCTACCAACGTGAACTTTTACGAAATCTTTAAACATTTCTCTACATTTCAAATAACCGTTCTGGTTTTTACAGAGAGAATTGCCAGGAAACAATCACAATAATGACGTGCCAGCCACAATCTAGTGTAAAATAGCATAATTGACGTGGGCAGCCCTAGGAAATTGTCTGATACGCAATGTCGAATCTACAAGCATTATAAATTGATCAAAAAGGTTTGTACGCTTTAGATTGTTGGTTGTGTTTTATAATAGCGTCATTAGCTTAGCATTGAGCTAGCCTTGGATTGCTCAGTGATATCGACCTCCGAGGCTGGCCGTGCGTGGTAAGTGGTAACTTCGTAAGCGCGCTTGCCCATGTGCTGATTCGTCCTGATTGTATAATAGATCAGATCTCGTGCGGGACGCGTGGGCGCCCCTCTGTCAGCTGCTAAGAAATACAGAGGTGATTGCTATTCCGCGCCTTTTAAATCAATTGTAGGTCATAAACAAAATTGAATAAGATTTATCGCGACTTCACATAACAATGAATGTCTAGTGAAATATGTAATTCGCATAGCTGCCGAAACAGGGCCCAAGAATACTGTTCATATTAAAACCTAACTAAACATAAACTGCAAGGCTGGTGATTTTAGTTCAGACTTTGAATTTCAGATCTGTTTTTTTAATATAAATAAATAAAAACAGATAAATAAATATATTGAATTAATATATTCATAAATACAGTCTATTTCAATAGGCTATAATCGGTAGCCATCCCATTTACCTGTACGTCATTACATAGGTACCATTAGCAAACATTTCTACTGCCGTACTAGGAGTAAAGTCATCTTGTCCAATCAGTGGCTCTAACTGGCTCTATAAACAGGCATGACACAACATACACCGCGTTACATACAGTAGCTACATAGTGTTACATGGAAACGTGACGGCTTATTACTTTGCCTATGACAGTACAGTGAGCACCCAGTATTAGTTACTGTGGTATTGGTATGAGATAATATATGGTACCTATTATCTGCGTGTTAAGTAAGTTTTCTAACATTAAGAAAACTTTAGGGTTGTTTGTTATATTCTGTTAACTTCGCCAAAAGTTAAGTATTTCTAAATGTGAGAGTAAAAGTCGAAACACACACGAAGGTGCTTTACGACAGACTAAGACGTAAGGGTAGTCGCCAGCCAGTCAGCCCCCGAGAGGTCCTACCGTTACCAACGAGCAAGTCATATATTTTTTCGCGTCTTACGAGATGACTAGGTATCTGAAAGACAGTGAGGAATAGTATGTATCCTAACCCATCCCCGCACAAGGAAAAACGTATGTCTACAAATAGGAGCAAGTTTTAAGCTGCTATCTGAACCCCTGACTCAACAGTAGATACCTTAACTATGCGCAATTTATTATTGAAATGAGATAGCATTTTTAATATCGGCATAGGTAATGCATATAATACATTATAGTTTTTAGCTAAGAAAAGTGACTGTTTTGTTGATGAATGGATGACATTCATATGCAATATTGAATTTCACCCTGGAAATATGTACACTACATTTTAAAAGCCAGATTTAAAATGATCAAATAAAACTAACCGCCTAACTAAACTGTCTATAACAGAAACATGTCATATTTAACTTGCTTGAGTTCTATGGAAGTGATACACTTTCATTTTTAAATTACCCTCCTATTTAGGAAACTTCGAAAGAAACTGGCAATTTATAATACGGCGCGTATCCGTTCTAAATTCGATTAGGACAAGTGTCACCAATAAATCGCATAGGACTTGAGTTGAGGACACCATATTTTTTTGTGTAAGTACTTGAGTTTTGACTTCTTGAGGTGTGGCCATGAATTAGGCTGAATGCGCGCGCATGTGCGGGCGGGCGGCGGCGGCGCCACCGACGACGTCACCGTCTCCGTCCGCATCGTCGCCCGAGCAGCACATGTGAACCCATGTGCTGACAAACGTAAATAATCTGTTTTATTCAAAACATGCTGACCTCTGCTTTGTGCAACATAAATAATTCTTACATTCATGATCTTCGGTACGCAGCTACGTTATTTTTTCAAGAAAATGTGTACCTACTTAAAACACATTGATAATTTAACAAAATTAAAATACATAATATTGTAAAAATGCAATATGGAGGTCAGTAACACATTATATTATTTTGTATCTAGGCAAAAGAAACAAACAAAAGTGTAATTTAGAGGACAAAACACGCGAGAGTAAAACGCAGCTCCAATGACATGTAATTTTGAAAGCACGCGATTATGTAGACCTTCGGGGCGACATATCTCATTTTTTGTGCGTGTCTCTTGATAATGTATTTCTACTCTATTTAAATAAATACATTAAATATTCTTTGTGTTAAAGGAACACTTGGTCATAGTACATATATGTTTGATTGGACTTATGTACTATCTGCCGTTTTAAGATTATTTTACGGAAAACCTTATTGTGAAATATTGCAAATGTTATTACACGATGGACACGAATTAATCGATACCAGTGTTCCTAAATTGAGATATAAACTCTTTATTATCATTGTCCCTGACTAATCACGACATTAATTGGGAAACAGTAACACGGGTAACATAAAATGTTGTAGAAACATTTATAAATTAAGAACTGCAATCGTTCCTCAATACCTAGTCAGTCAGGCCAATGCAACGAGGTAATCACCAGGGATATCGAACTGCCACTAACTACAGATGTCAGATACACCTGTAAAATACCATCAATCTGTAAAGTCCCAAATAGGTATACTTAAATAATATTATGTATCATATCAATACAAGTACACAAGATAAAACGACAGACAGATAATATTGTATGCAAATAAACGTCAAAAAAGTGTTGCATGAATGGTTGGCATGGGAAAACATATCGATAAAAAGATATGGATTTTGAACAAGATATCTAAATACTTTCACATGAGCGTGCGAATCGTGGGAATTAGTTAACGATGATCTATATAAACTATCCCGACATTATAAATATCTCGTCGTAAAAATTTTGATAAGGATTGATTACCTGTGAATTGTAAATAATGTTGGGATCACACAAATATTATTGCTAGTCTCTCTTTGAATACATATACCGTATACCTTATGGAAATATTAGTTTTATTGAAATATAGCCTTGCAACGTTATCTAGGTATTGATGTGAAACCTTTGTTTTAAATAGCTCAGTCGACCTTCGACCTGGCTAGAGAATACAGAAGTGACGATTCAACAACGATTAAAAAACATATAATAGGCATGATGACTGATTTTCAAAAACTGTTCTAAAATATTCTTATGTATATACTATTTCCGAAAAATAAATCATTTCTGCAATAAAACATGGTTTTTGATACAAAAATGCGATTTTAATTCAATGTTTTTCAATTAGCGCGAAAACGGTCGCTGGTGTCATGGCGTCTGCTTATGACGTCACTTCAATGTTTTGGCATCGTACACAATAGGAGATTAAACAACTTATCAGATGATATTTATGTTAATTTTTATTTAGACATGACTTCGCAAGTGTATAAGTGGTGTGCTGTTCCCCAGTGTGATAATACGTCAAAAAAATACCCTGATAAATTATTTGTTTACGTGCCACACAACAAAACAATAAGATATAAGTGGCTTAATCTTGCACGGCGAGATTAAGCCACACAGTTTTGTAGCTTCCTTTTCTTTCCTTCCTTAATAAACTTTTCAAATACTCCAGTATTTAATTGCAAACTAGGTTTACTATTGGATAAATATTTTGTTGTAATATATTTCAATGTAGTCCAAACCCGAGGTAGCTTTGATAGCATATTTTATTAAAAAAAAACTTTATTAAAACTAAACATATTAAGCTGTGCTTTTTAAAAGTGATTTTATTTTTTTAACTATTGTAACGTATAGTTACAGTAATTTTAATATTGTTTTTATTTAATAATAAATAATACTTACATTGTAGTTTTAACATTTCTAAATTCTGCTGAACATGATGCTTTGTTTGATGCCAGGAACTGCCCCAGCATGCATTAACAAATCAACTCTGGGCAAATTAGAGCTGTTTGTCTTGGTAAACCCTTGTTCCATTACTTAATAAGTTCTTAACAAGTCGTAGAACAAAAAACTAAGTAATATACAATTAGGAAATACATAATAAACAATTTTTAAGCGCGGAGATCGTCGAAATTCGTACGAAATTTACGTTTCGGTGACAGTTCAACATAGATGTGACGTAATTTAATCTGATTGGTGTTCAACTGAACATGGCGGACTTGTGTATTTTGGAGATTTATTTGATCAAATAAATTAATAATCCCGTCTTATAAATAAAAATAAATATTTTTTTCTAAACATATTAATTATATTTCAGTATATGAACATATTATTTTAGTAATTCTTGCTAACCGTCATCATGCCTATTGTACGTAGTTTAGATAAGGTTATTCTCAAATCGTAAAGCTACTTGGGGAACTTTTAAAAAGATCGTCTTATGTTCCGGCACCGAACCGAAACGTTTTTAATGAAATTTATTTTCGATCCATGACTCCAAATACACAATTCCCAATGTGTTGATTCTATCTCACCTGTGATCAGTTGCTTGCGACGATAAGAACAGTTCACACGAATTTATCCGACATCTGACAACTGTGACAGTTGTCACCGTGATGTATCAGACGGTCAGTCAACACGTCTGCCTGTCACTGTCAATTAAAAGGCCCAATATGTCACGAGAAAGTAACTAAAGATTTTTTTCTAACGTAAAATCAGGTCATAAAATTGAGTTTAGGTATCTTTTATGGGCAAACACAACCGGTTAGGAGACACTTAATTAACATTTTTTATTTCTTGCTTTTTTACCAATTTTCTTCCATCCTTCCCATAGGTAAATGGAAGTCTGACTTTTAATTTTGCCAACAGCAGAGGCTGACAAATGACGACTATAACAGATTCGGATCACTGTAGTAAGTGCCGATGGCAACTAAAAGATAGGTGTCAAAATATATCTTAATTTTTAGCTTTAAAGTCGTGGCGACTTAAATGATAGTAATGTATATTATACCTACATGTGGCATTGTCATGTCACATAAATTTTATATTTTTTATGGCACGAATTTAAAATTTCGTCACAGATTTATATCGAGTTCAAAGCAAAGGGTACAACAAAGTCTCAGTGTGTACTGTCCACATGTTTGTCTCATCCGATTACTTTGTGTTAAGAGCTCATAATTTATGGTTTTATATGTTACGTTGCGTAGGATTATGGGTTTTTTACATGACTATAAATAAACATCATATTTTAATACTCTTTACTTTTAGTAGTGGAATTATACGAATCAAATTAGCCTACAAGCGTGTTATTTTCTAAATCAATACATATGCATAACACATCTCGTCCTTAATTATCTAATTAACAGTATTAAAAGTTGTTATTAGATAACATCCGGCGCCATTCTACTCGCCCTTGACCACTTACTTTAAGAAATACTAATTGACATAAGTACAAGAAAGATTGCAAAACTCCTTAGATTAATATACCTACGACCCGTAATTACTAAAATCGTTGTAATTACTATGGAGATGTTGTTTAGTTTTAAAAACAACTTTCGATGTATCGATTGGAGTGATATCGAGTAATAAAACGTTTGTATCGAGAAAGAAACGGTAGTTACGAAATATTCAGTATTGATTGTAGACTCGTTCTTATGTAAATGTTGGAAAGCTCCATATTTATAGGCGAGCACTTGAAACTAGTCCAGTTATTGCATATCATTGCAAATCTAGCCATTGCTAACGGTTCGTATTGTAGACTGCCTATAAAGTATGACGTTTTAATGTATATTCCGCCAGAGTACTCGATTTGGTTTTCTAGATTAAGAAGTTTTAATGCAATCGTTATAATTGAAGAAGAAGCTATTCGAGTAAGGGTAAGCGCGCTACGAATTTATTCATTGCGAGTTTTAGAGTGCGAAATAAAATCAATACAAAGTTTATTTTCGCAGTACATGGTTTATAGCCTAGTAGGTACTGTTGTTCACAAAGTTGCTATATGTTTTCGCAAGTATTTTTTTCGCAGTCTGCGATTACCTACCCTAAGAAACTTTGCTATAAGTAAATAATAAAATATCGGAACCTAGGGTTCGAATATTCCGTACCTGACTAGCTCCTCATGAAATAACTTTCTGACCTACTTATCTTTTACTTCCACGTGAGACGTGATATCAAATAGCCCTGTACAGATATTTCTATTGGTTAGGGAGTTCACAAACCCGCATGTTTTGGGGCAGGATTCTCACGCGCGGACGCGTATGGAATACGCAAAGAGCCGTGTGAAAGACTCGTGCGGTTTGCGAACTGAATACTAACATGCTCACTTACAATTTCATTGCCCTATTTATTTTATTTGTTGCACTTTCTATGATTTTAACATTCAACTAATGCTTAGAACTAAGGATGTATTACGTAATAGAACTTTCTTTTATGCGCTTTCACGCAAATGATTTGCGCACGCGCTCAATAAGTATTTAATTGCCGTAATAATAATTATCGCAATTATATACAGATTTTAAATGAATTGAATAACCTATAATATTTACAAATAATTGTTTAAAAGATTTTGTTGGTCGAAAAAACTATAATCGTAATAATACATCAAGTCGTTGATGTCTTTTGTAGGTGATTTTTTACTGTATTCGTTTTCGATTAAAATACACAAAAAAATATTATCGACTTAGTTACTTTGTACTTATATTATTAGCTCTTAATGTTGGTCAGAAGTAAGTTTACAAGTCTTGCAACGTAATTGATGATAGTAAAAACATCTTCTTAGTACCTACCTAAATAGAGAACGTGCGTAAAGAAAGTTTCGAATCTAACCATAGCTTGACGTATAAAGTGACTGCGACAAGAAGACACGCAAGTCAACGAGTCTAATATTACGTGCAAGTAATAAAAAAAAAGTGGACACTCTCCTGTTAGTTGATTAACCATTGGACTTGTTTCAAAGCTCATAGATCACCAATCTGTGGTCGGGAACAAAAACTTTGTCCCGTGTCCAAAGTGTTTCGTTTTCAATAAGTGCTATGTAATGCGGTGACGCGGTGTGGTCGAGGCGCGGTCCGTGGTCGGACGACAATGCGGAGGAATGCGCCGCGACAGAATGCTCGACCGCCTGGAAGGAAGCCGCACTGCCTTCATTAATGTTAACTTTTTGTAAATAGCTAGGTACTCTGTTTTTGTTATCACCCCTCGGTGATAGCGGGCATTTCAGTATGTATGTGTTTCACATAAAAATATCTCTATAGTACTTAGGTACTGAGACTACATCGCTGTCAGACTAAAAGCGCCGAATGGATAAATTTTAGGTTAACGAAATTAATGTTGAATTCTGTAGAAGAAGTTCAACGCATAAACAAAGACACAATACCCTCGGCTCAAGCTAAGTATTCCACAAGGCAACCGTTCAACCGACTGGCTTGACAACTACGGAGCACCAACAATAGTAGGCTTTACATCGCCGCTGGCCAACCCGTAGAGCCGCTCTAGCTATACACGACACCATAATATTTTCCGCATTGGTATTGCGTGCCCCGTGCCCGGCGGCACCAAGCAATTTATAGCCAGTGGAACTACGTACATACTTGTTATTATTTAACGGTGGACCAGAGCCGAGACAGAACGCCCCCGGCTATTGCCAATGCGGTCCTGCTAAACTTGTAAGTATTATTTTATGACCAAGGATACGAATTCACCGGCACACTTTTGTTCATTTACCCGTCAAGAACTGCTTTAAATACAGGTAGATATTTCAAGAAAATCCAATTAAAAAGGATGCCCGCAATTATGGACTGCTGTACAGATTGCAAAACTTTAATTGGCCCAAATAACATCCAGATGTTTATAACTGTACTTATATAGGTAAATGCAAACCAAATTCTGCCATCTTACCAAATACGTCATTCAAATCGCGCCGCCAACACCACTCGTCTTTATAAGGCGTGGGTTTTTTTATCTGATATTGATTTGAATAAAGTCATAGCGGTGTCCGGTGTCGTATGCAATGCCTTACAGAGCCACGTGCTTCAATATGGTGTAACGACAGCAATGACGAACGCGTACCGCTTGCCAAACAGGTCAAATCTCCATTAAAGAGTAATCATAATACTTGGCAGGCCTTATAGAGCGCGCGTCTGTGGCATGCGCGCGCGCGAGCGAGAAACTACCGCCAGGATATCTGACTCCTTCAGTTGACCGGCCTTGTGGCACGCGCCGCTCCGCCACTCGTATTATTCCATTTGATTTACCGATCTCATTAAAATACGTCTACATTTCTAACAATTCCAACTACCCACATATTTCTTTGTAAGGTATCAAAACAAATATCTGCAAAATCAGTGCTTACTAAGATTACATCGACAACTAGTCGGATCAAGAAGGGAAAGGGACAATGTCGTAACCTGAATAGATTGGACCGTTTATTTAAATTCACGGTATTGTTGCAAAAGCTACACTATAAAGTTTTACAACGTCTAGAAACTGAGAACATAAATTACTTACTAGTGCAATCTAAAATGCAGTATGTAAGGTGTGTAGTGGTACATTTGGTGTCATATTTATGTAATTTGCCTTTATAATTACCACTAATGACCGGCTCGCCGCGCCGCCTCACTCTGAATCAATATAGCTATAAATAATGAGATAATTTGGAATCCAACCGAACATATTCTTGTCCAACATTTTGATTTAGTTAATTTGTTTAACAAAATGCCCGAAAGCGAACCTAAACTTTACATCCAATAAATTCAAAGCGCAGGTCATAAAAGATTTATTCCGAAAATCGTCTAGTCTCCCATCAGTTTGTCGGCTCTAGGCCAGTATGTATACACCGTCGGTATGCAAATGAGTTAGATTGAAACAGAGTGTTCGCTTAGTGAGAGCTAGGGTCCAATTAGCGTGATACCAAAGGCCGACTTCGTAAATGACAGCGCGGGCGCACCGCTGCCAACACCGATATTCATTTTTTTTCTTACAACCAAACAATGCCATATTAATTGTGATTTATATCCCTGACCAGAATGATAAAAACAAATTGGCTGTGTCCAAAATATCTGCGTTTCATTTAATAATACTTTTAAAAGCCTTATTTAGACTCGAATTCTTGCCATTCTCATCAATTCTATGGGCTAGTAGATACAAAAACAGCTTTTGCCTTTGACCCCTTTTGAAATTCAAAGAAATCTATAGGCATACAAGTATAAAAAAAACATCGCAAGTCGATGATTAGAACACCTTAGATTGTTTTGCAACAGTATGTGGAATATATTCCAAAATTTAAAATGAAAAATCATAACAATAAATTGGAAAGAATATTATAGCACAAAATCCAAAGAAAAAGGTAGGAGGTATAAGACCATTCAAGACGAGCTTCCTCGTTCTCCGTGGTTTGACTGTGGTAGCATAAGTAGAAGCTACGTGAAGTTAGCTTTAAGATTGCGGACACTATCCATCGGCAAAGTTTGCATTTTTAATGAAAAGGGCAAATTCGCCTAATTGTAATATTTGCAATGTGGTTGAGGATGTACATACATCACTTGCTGATAGATTGTGTTAGGAACCAAAAGGAAAGGCAAATTTTAATTAGGGAATTTCAATTAAATAGGTTAGAGGTAGGATTAGTTCAAACAATTTTAGCACAACCAAAATCGGATCTGGCAAGAAGACTGTCAGCTGATGCACTTTATTGATTAAGATTTCCCTATTTTGATAAGAGGTTCAGTATTATGTGTATGAAAGATTGTATAAGGCACGTTGGGGTTAACGTATCCACATGGATAAAAACCCCAAATTAAATAAAGATAAAAAAAAACACCTTAGATGTTAAAATTTCAATACTAAGGTAGTGATTTTAATGGAGTCGGCTTCAAAAGGAAAATATTATGATTTAGACATAACGCCTGGTGTAGTGGTTGTCTCCGAGTGTTCAGCAAACGATATCTTATTTCATACAATCTTGATTCAACAATGCACCGTGCCAAGTTTAATGAATTCTAATAAATAACAAAATGTTTTATATTACTGAATAAATATTGATAAAACTTGATAGAGAAAAGAAACATATATTATGAAGATAAAATGCTGCTGCAATTTTACCTCATAATTAAATTCCTAGCAGTTTAGCATTCCCTAAAACTAGTCCAAAAAAATCTAATTTGTTATTTTTTAGTTGTGACAACATTTGTACAAGTTATTTTTTATCCAACGGAAAAGTCAGAAAAATGTACGTGACGAAGCTGCTCACAAGTCGCCAGTTTGGTGTAGTTAAAAAGATGACAATAACATTACAGTACAGGAAGGTCTAAGATAGGTAGATGACATGAGTGACATTGGCCGCATAATTTCATGTATGCTGGAACGTTCAGTGCGTTGGCACGTACACGGAGTTGTTAAGAAACCACTAAACTCCGACACAATGGTGAACAACAAACAGGGCTTGGTGCTTTTGTCCGGGGCGCTGTGCAAATAAAATATTTTGACCGCGCACCACCTCGACTGGCCACGTCCTACGCAAACATTCCTGGACCGCTTTATATTTTCTTACTAATCTTAAATAAAAAAAAATGATATTTTTGTGCAAACAATGTCTAACTTTTAATATGTTTACTGTGCATAGCGCGATAATACCATAAAGTAGATAAGGAAAATTTCGCTGTCCTTCTTGCTCATGCATTTTTATGAATATTTCCAATATTGAACAGGATGTTCACTTATGATAGAGCCAACAATCTTTCGTACATAGCGATACATAATGTAGACATTTACTCGCTTTCTAAACATCTTAGAAATGACACCTCACCCTTGACAGCAGTACATGGCTACTCGTCGTCGTTTTGTCGGCGTGTGCGCATGTGGCTCAGTGCTCACCTCTCGCAGCGTGTTTACATAACTAGTTAGACGCCAACCCATACCGCCCACGTCCGAGCAGCTATTGGATATATCTAAATATTAACAGTAAACACTCGATAATGCTCTATTGTGACGTCACGCAGGTGCACTATCTCGCTAGTATAATACTTATACTGCACCAGTACCCAGACCTTACCGTAATCAGGACCTTCAGTAAGATTTTACTTACAGAAACATCTGAGACAATTACATTTACAATTCTATAAGGAAATTATCAGGATGGCTGGCTCTACCTCACATCGATACTGATAATTTAAAATCGTTTCCATATAGCCAATGATAATGCATTGATTTTTATCATAGAAAAATATATCATAGACAACAATGTTTAACATTACTGTGACATGAAATCGCAACGTGTGACAAGGTATATCTCTCATCATCATTTCAGTCTCAATAAACCGTACCATCAATCATGAAGAATTGCACTAGCTATACTCGGGTATCTCAAATGAATGCTACTTTTTTACCGCCGATTGTCGGCGAGGGCCCGTGACGAAACGACACGTAATGCAATTTTGATTAACTTGACAACAAAACCTCTGGCAATTACATCCGCAGTGATGGAGACATTACCTACCTATAATATTAAGTTTGATCTTGATACTTTAAAGAGCCATAATGATAATAACTGTGAACATCATCTTCTAGAAGACTCATTATCAGGATGCTAATATTATTATTATTTGATAATAGCTTTTTGTTAACGTTTCGTGCTAATTTTATTTCACATTTAGCATAATTTCTAAATGATTAGTTTCTTTTTATTCACAGATTACAATTTAATCTATCCTAGAACTCTACATAATCATTTCCCAAGAAGAAAGTGTGCTGCGGACTTATTAGTGATTCAAATTTTTAATAAACATAAGTCCCCGATTTGTTAGATGTTGATTCTAATGGAAAAGTAAAATTATTGTCATCTCGTATAATGATGTTTTAGTAACACGCAAAAGTCTCGTAGCGTGGTCGGAACATCAACTTTCACCTGAACAATAGCAGCCGCTCACGTTTATCACGATCCGGAGTCACGCAGCGGCAGGACGCAGCTTCGACACTCATTGTGATTATTACCAGCATCTGATTGATGACTCGATGAAAGGTCACATTCGTACACATCTCTCTTTAAGTCCATATCACGTTATAAGAGTTATGGTGTATGTTAACAACGCGACAAAGTAAGTTGTGAGTTACGTTCCACTGTAATACTTACCTATAATTAATGATTAAACGAACTTACCCTAAGTGAAGTTCTATCATAATTATACTCGTGTCTCGTCCTCGAGATTAGGATATTAACATGTGAAAGGTCACATTCGTACACATCTCTCTATTAAGATTAAGTCCATATCACGTTTTAGTAGAGTTATGGTGTATGTTATAACAATGCGACAAAGTAAGTTGTGAGTTACGTTCCACCGTAATACTTATCTATAATCAGATGTCAATCACAATCACTGTCCTAAAATCCACTGTGGACCTGAGGAGCTTTTTTTAATTAACGTTTCATAATTCGTTTAAATTGCGTAAAGCATGTCGATATTTTTGGTAAAACAAAATATTATACCTGAGCTCGATTGGTAAATATATTTCCTGGCATCGCCAAATTTAACAAATATTTCTTACAAACATATGTATTACAGTTAAGATTCAACTAATAAGGAGATCATCCGATGTATAAAAAAATCCTGCCATATCGAGCGAGTAGCATTTTCCTGGCAATAAGCGCATATACCTGTTTTCTTGTGTCTTGTATATCATGTGTTAATTTGTTTGAATAGTACGAAGGTAAATTAATTTTAGAAAAGAATTATTGAATCATTTTACTACTTTATTTTAAATTATCCAACGAAGGACTGTTAAAATCATTGGTTCCAGTTAAAGTTCATGCTAATATAAATTCGCGGTTTTCACTGATAATTTAGTAACATTGTGTGTGGGGCTAATACTTCTCATAGAAAATACAAAGTATTTCACACTGCCTTCAATGGTATACCGCCAGTCAGGATTCTAAGAGTGTAAAAAGGCAGCGATGACCATCAAAAATAAAAAAATCTCTTTACATAATGAATACATGATATGTAAAGGTAAGGCGCGAACTTTAGGGGTAGATACACACAAGGCGTGAACGCTAACGCGCGGCCCAAACAAGGAGGTGTGAAAAGCCCCGGTGATCGTGGCGTTCTTATTGTGGTAGCTGCTAAGCCGCTTACCGGACCAGTCCCATAAATCCAAGCGCTTGTCCCTGCCTTTAGTACAATCATACTGGTAGTGGTACGTACTCATGTATTTGCCGTCGTCGTGCTCGATTTGATAAGCGCCTTGTAGCTGCATTCGTATAATAATCTGACTCAGCGTTGCTCGATTCGCATTTAATATAGTTATACGCATAAATAAAATGCGCAAGTTCAAATATTATATATTACTTTATATCAATTTATGCATACTCCACAACTTTCATTAGGTATACATTTATAAAACAACGTGTCAAAATGCGTTGCATTCGTGCCGTCCCGTTCATAGTATCAAGTGTCGTTTCGCGTGTTCACGTATTAAATTACACCTACTTTTCAAGCGTTGCCTATGCGCATTCAGGCGGAATTAAATGAGTTAACATGAAATCATAAAAGGAAGTGAAGGCATCTCTGCGGATACAAGAGACGGAGAGCCAATAAAACGATTCGAATAGCCCATGCTGACTCGAATGTAAGAATATTTAACGCGAAACACTATTGTCGCCGATACAAAGTTAATACGCCTTATTAAGCGAACTATGGCCAATTTAGTCCATTATCGGACCAAATCTTAACAGACGTCGGCATAAGCTCAGTTGTCGGCCATTGTTGTGTCGCCTCGACTATGGGCCTCCAGTCATTGTGTAAACAAAACGAGTTATTATAAGAGAGTTGAGTCTCATTCCAATCATAATATGTGCAACTTCGTATTCTAGGTCGTAACTTCTGAATGCCTCTTCGTTATATCCTTCAAACTTTCATAACACAACATTTCTAATAGTAAAACTAAACCATCTGTATAATGTATGTATTTTGAATACTCGGCCAAACCATATAAAAGAGACAATCCTGTCGCCTATATATAATATATAGTTAAAACAGGAGACACGATCGCATGTTACGCGCAGGAATTTTGAAGAAGGACCGCGGCGATTTTGGCGTTTTTGTGACACCAAATTTTCATTGTCTTTCGACATCTTATCTCATTTAATTATAAGCTTGGAACGAACGATAGATAGGGAGCGATCCATCGAAGAAAATTGTTGCACTGTTTTTTTAGCAGTCGAGATTGCGAGCTATAAATGGCGCAGCAGGCCCTACGGCAGTTGCCATTTGCAATCGGTTATGGTACGACCGCGAACCTCTTTTAACATTATAATCGGTTGGTCCTCGCTCACTTGTTTTTTGCTTAGCCCGATGATGGACCCAAATGGCTGTAGATGCAAAAATAAAGTAAACACGATATTATTCAATACCGAATTCTGCCGATATCTTTGATGCATTTTTTTTCTTTTCAAGGTAATTCTTTTGGTAGTAACTTCCTTCCTGTGGATGGTAGTAGCTTCCTTCCCGTGGGTATGTCCTGCCTTGTCCATGCACGACACATGTTTAATGTATGGAGTGACAGATGACAGGACTTGCAAGTCTCGTCCCGAGTTTGGTTGGTTGGACCCATCGACTCGCATGACCAGATTCAAATTACTTAAGTACGTCAAAACCCGTACCATCGCGTCATCGTTAACGAGGCATTATCGTTATTTTTTTTAATCGCTTACTTACGCATGCGTAGAAAAATAAGCATGAAATATAATATTGATGACAATACATACACGTTAGCAAACGTAATTTATTCTTAACGTGATATTCATGTGACAAGGTATATATCATAGGAATCTCTATCGGAAATACATAAAAATATCATATTATTCATATTGTAATTTGACAGCGGTCGACAAAATTGTTCGCATTAATATGCAGCTCGTGCGGCGGCCCTGCATGGCCCTGCGCCCGCGCACCGTCACTAATAATGGTCCAGACGTCTAATGCATTATTCAAAAGGCACTGCTGATCCCGATTTTTGTTATTTTAAAGCATAAATATCATGTTTATGCATTAAAGCTGGAGGTGTCATGCGCCAAAAACAAAATATTAAAAATAATGTGTTACCTACATCATATCTGTACATATATATTGAAATATACAGCACGTAGATGAGTTAAATGGCTTCGAATGACTCCCAAAGTCCCAAGATATGATGTTGATCAAACGGTACCAAGATATCTCCGCTAACTTAACAACAGTTATCACCTGAATAATAAGCGGATAAACAGAGCAACTCCCAGAATGAATTGAAAAAGTAAACAGTAGCGATACAAAGAGGGGCTTTATCTGACCCATCGACACAATACAATTCACTGTTAATTAGTGGTGTTCTATTCAAAGAACACCGTGTGTTCGATGGAAACGAAACAATTAGCTTTGATACTTGTAAATTACTATACTAGTATTAGACACCGAACGTTTGGATACTCGCGGTTCTAGGAATAAAATGAGTATTACCTAATATACATTTTTCAACACAATAGAATAGGAATTATCAAATGCTGTACTGTGACGTAACATAGACCTTTAAACTAGGTCATAGTCATAACAATCAACAATCAAAAAATTAGGGAGCGATAGTTATTAAATATTGGATTCTCAGAAAGGTCTCGTCTTGGAACTTTACGACAAAAAGATAAGTGGACACGTGGTACAAGCATTGGATTACCCTTCAGCGACCATCAGCTAACGTGCACCCATTATCTCTGTGATTGGAGCTTGAAAGCGTAATAAAAATTCTCTGTAACTAGAGTTACATGCAGATATGAAGCTAAAGATGATAGTAATAATGTTCTCATTCCGATTCTCAATGATCCCAGTTCAAGTGTCTTGGGAAAGAATTAGACTATCAAATTATCTTAGCTGGTACCTAATTTGAGTGCCATCGAAAACTATTAACAACAGAAGTAAAATATTATATTTTTTAAATTTAACCATCTAAATAGATGCCAGCAATACAAATTGCTCTTCTCCCGATCATTTATTTGACTAGTTGTAGTATCAACGAGCTCAATAGATGCCTAAGGCGAGCGTCTCGAACGGAACACGTGTCGCTGATTGCCCTCAATTGGCGAGCGAATAAAAACAATCGTCGCTTAAAAATAACTGTGATTTCATCCTGCAACATGTGATGCTTGTTTTCTTTCAGCGTAACGAACGTATATTCCCGCAAGTTCCCATGGCCATCCCATGTGAAATGTCCTGGTTGGGCGGTCCCAGCCATATAGCACCGCGAATGTGAATCACTAATGATAATGAACCTCTGTAGAATATAGAACGGGAACTTCTTCCAAGAACAGGCGGAATCGTAAAACTGCTTAACGCGCTAGCGTACCATCACCATATGGACAGCGTGAGAGCCCGTGGTTGTACACTCCACCATGCAACATCTGATGTTTTTATCGCAGTTGACCATTACGCAAATATTGCGATAGTGACATCCGCATTTAGTGGTTAACGACGTCAATATATGGGTCAAATTCAGGAAGTAAAACCGCAAACAATCATATTTTTCTATAAATAATAGGTACCTAATGTTGCATTTACTCGATGTTTTTTTTTCATAATCATAATAATGTTAATAATGCTAACATGAACCATTGACATGACGTATTGGTGTCTTACTGACTCTTAATTTGGTAATACTAAACTTCTGGACTCTTAATGTATCCCAAAAAAAACCTCCAACGGCCCACTATTATTAATATTTTCTAGTTTTTTTAATGTTCTCACACATCAGCGCACATTTGTCGGCTAGACCTATGTGTCTAAGAATAGTTTTCATCGCTAAATTATATTTAATCTCCTTACATAACTATGTAATTATATAACAGCGCTATTTAACGTAGCTAGGTGAATCTAATTTAATTACGTATAATAGTTATATTGAGTTTAAAGAGAATTGTTTGACGGAGAATTTTGAAACGGATGTCAGTAAGAGATAAATAAGAAAAGAGAAATGAATTATTTGTATACCATTTTTGTCCGGTGGGCACTTTTTAAAATTTAGGCAGTAGCATTCACTATTATTGGAGCTTGAAAAACAAGTCGGATATCGAAAGTCGAGTGTAGAAAAAAATATCTTACTGACAAAGCCTTATCGTCCCATATTATAACAGCTTTTTGTTCCTTAAAATTTCTGATAAAAATATTTAGTAAACACTTAAGTAAGTATGTTACTTTCTTCTGGAATTTGAGCTTGAAGGAGAGTACGCCCTGCGGCTAAGATTTTAAGTTTCTCATTAGGCGCGACTTTGATAAATGTAACTTTTAGCGTTGGATTGTACATTTGGTGCATATTCAATTTTTATTATTCGTGATGTTCAGTTGTCACAGTCATTACGCACATCCGTTACTAAGATGCACTTGCGTGGGGCAATTTAATTAGCCAATTATAATTCGCTGCACATTTTGACGTCAGAGGTCGGAGGAATTAGTTTACAGTTAGGTACAGTTCAGATACTTACAATATTTAAAAAGTTTATTTAGTAGATTTTTCTAGTTTTCAAATCAAACTTCGACTTAATTCAACTCAACTCAATTTTAAAACAGATAAGTAAATACGCCATACAAAATATAATTATACGGAGAGGGTTTATACAACAATCGGCGCTGAGCATTTACCAATCAGCCGGATTGAAGCATATCGTGCGAACGCGTTATAATAGGAGGATATTATAATAAACAGATCCCGGTCCCCTCCGTTCACTCTTCCCTCCCTAATAAATATTAATGTATGAACTTGAATGCTCCTCAATGTTCAACGATGCTGGTAGGTACCTTGACACTTAACTTTCTTTTTGCAGTCTCTGCATTGACATCCACGTTCCCGGGTAATCTTTGTGAATGCTCGCACTTAGATATAATATATTATATTCTATATTATTTTTACTTACGTTTTCATGATTCGAATAACTTAAGAGTGAGTACCTACTAACTATAGCATAAATGTTTATAGAGACTTGTTATTGGGAGTTTCAGTCATCTGGGAAAGAGTATCGTTAACTTGTTTGTTTGATACGTAAATAAACAGCATCAGATGGGAACTTTACCTACTAACGAGGTAGAATAAACTTTCTCATAATAAAAAAACGTTAAACAAAATATTTACAGAGTGAGCCGAAAAAAACGTAAGTATGTATACATGTCAACTACATAGATGATTACTACTCGAATGTGTAATTCCATAATAACATTAATAATAAAAGCTATTTTTTTTACTTTTATATCTCCTGATACTGATACAAATATCTGTAATATTGCAGTACTTTATCTGTAACTCTATCTGTCAAAATCAATAAAGTAATTGATACAAAGGCGAACCACCCTTTTAGCCGGAAGGGTCATATAGGGTACAGCGTTCTGTGTTGGCGAGAACAGTTTCCACTATGGTTTCCCACGCCACCCCTGCAGGGAAACCCTACTACTTAATTTTTGTTCCGTAATCGACTCCCCATTTGACATCGTTTCCGGGCCCATTAACAATAACAATTATTTTGTTTTCGTAGACGAAG
Organism: Acronicta leporina; assembly: GCA_947256265.1. Taxonomy (NCBI): domain Eukaryota; kingdom Metazoa; phylum Arthropoda; class Insecta; order Lepidoptera; family Noctuidae; genus Acronicta; species Acronicta leporina. The sequence goes on from OX366521.1 coordinate 11,121,146, forward strand.
GTGTTGACATCGGAACATCGATTACAAATGTACTTTATGAGCGGGAAGAGTTAATGAAATAGTGTAGCTGAGTCTATTGCTTCGTGATCAAGAGTATTTATGCAGTTCTAAATGTAACATATTAGAATCGAGTCTGCGAGTTCTATCTTATTCGAATACCTATAAATGAAAATAAAACGGTACCTAATACACAAACAACATTTGAATCGGAGAGAATCCCATAAGACTTGTCGCAGTCATAGTTAGTTTTTACCAGGTTGGTACATTCTCATTTTAGGTCCCATGTAAAATACAGCCTTGATAGTATTAAGGGTCTCCCCACATTTATCGACGCGGAATCGGATAACACCGGTCAAAAAAGCCTTTATGTCTACGTAATAAGGGTGTTACTAATACCATTCGCTTCGGCTCGGCTCGGACGACGCGTCGGCGTCGCGTCGATAAATGTGGGTAGACCCTAAGACTGTATTATACACTTTTGTTTTGTTTTTATACCTACCTAATGTAAGTATATCTGACAAAGATCCAACGAAATTATTAAAATGCCTGTAGGCATTCTTGGATGCGGGTAGTTAAAATAAAATGTCATGGTATTCGTTGAATTTATCATTTGAATAACAACAAAAGTTGGGTACCTAATAGCATAGGACACGCAAACGCAAATGCTATGGAAATTAACTTTGGGTTTATTAAGCAAATTGCCCCAACCGAGATGTTTCGCCCCGGGTCAGGATTGTTAATATTCTGATTGAGATGGACTCTGCGCGAATTCTCCGGACTTATTGGATTCTTATAAACATTTTTAACAGATCTCTTTGGGATGACTCATGAGCTGCACTTGATTTAATAATTTTACAATGTAATGAAGGTGCTCAAATAAAGAAGTAAATATCACCTACCTTGGTACCTATTAATAATAGTGGCTATGTCCGAATAGGGGACAGCAGTGAATGATCTAACTCTGACGGTCTAGTAGGTATTCAATCCTTAGACATAGTGAGTGATATACCTACATATAGGTATGCACGCATAATTTTAATAATCCTTGACGAAAGCGGTGCTCTATTACCTATCAGACCATTTTGCAGTCCCACTTTTGGATACGGTCTATGCGATAGGGTCTCTCGTAACCTATGTAGGTATCTAGGTGCTCTACATAATTAATGTCGACAGGAAAAATAAAACAACACAACATACCTACCAACGAACAATTAGCAGACGAAATACAAAATCCATTGTTATGACCCTATGGAGGGTCACCGTTCTTTAATTAATTAAACAAGTAGTACAATTTCAATGTAATTACCTAGGTACCTATAGTGTCAATGCTGTTGTTGAATAATAAATTAAGTAGGTACCCTCAACAAGACATTTCTTCAACAGGATTCCTAATAACTTAGGCTTAGGTTATCTGTAAATAAACTGTAGGTATTTAACAAAAAAGTATGTAGGTATCTTTCTAGGTAAAACAACACTACTGTATTTTACTTACCTAAGTATCTAGGTTGGTACCTATATACTTAGATCTTGTCTTTCAAAAAAACATCTAAATATTCAACAAACTACGAGATCAGATTCAAACTGACTTGCAAATGACTTTCATCAATGAAAACAGCAAAACAATTGAAAAAAGTAAGCGTTAACTACCTACCTACTTACTTACATTTTTTTTCGGAAACAATATAGGTACCTTCTTATGAAGGTATCTCGCTACAAGGAAAAGGTCAGCAATTATGTTTAATTACTAGATTGAATTTGTATGCAGATTTGTGAATCAAAACTATGCCAAACAATAGAGGTTTCAACATCAACATACCTGCCGGTCCAGTCGCACTGATCGCCCATCAGCCCCGCCTCCGCTTTGCATATAATTCCCAAAAATACAGTCCATAATAATTGCCTCGCCTGCATTTTAAGGCAAAATATATCAAAATAATATAAAGAAGTATCACTGCTCCAATCACATCACTATTTAACAATCCTTTACGTCTGTCCCATAGTTTATTAAATTCTTTCACAAAAGTAAACAAACGTATGGCGCAATGACGACAAACGACGATGCTTCACCGAATCAGAAACTCGACTGATGTTGTGTTGCGACAGAGACAAAACCTCTTCCACGTTTATTTACTAACGAGTGAAAAGGATGGGTATAATAACACTGTAGATCGAAATAGAAATATGTTTTCTCTTTGTCTAACAGGGAAGCAATCTTTGTTTGATATTAAACTTTATAACCTCGTAGTAAAGTTGAAATCGAATTTAAAATGGATACGGAAACTTTTTATGAAGCTTTTGGAATTGGCGGGAAAGGTTTACTGTAGACTTAACTGCGTGAACTTTGGATACTTTTAAATTTAGGTAGGTAAGTTGTTATCGTATTGTTTATAACGGGAAGGAAAGGACCTGGACTTATCTCTATTATTACAAAAAGGGGAGTTGGTGTTATCACACTGCTTACATATTTGACCATAATTGGCAAGTACGTAGGTAGGTATGATAAAGAAATTATATTACTTCATCAAAAATAGTCTGCTGGGATCGTACATACAGGCTACATCCAGGTACGGACCCAGCCAAAGACTGGGGGAGGGAGGGTCGTAGTCAGGGGGTATGTACCTATGTGAGTCGTTATCGTATAATGTCAATTACACATCAGATGCGTATGATACTCTATTTATTATATCCCCCTCGGGCCGATACCGTGACACAAGATATAATAATATATAGGTAAACTTACAACATATAAGTATAATTCCAAAAATACAGGAATAAGTAATAACCCTCGCATTCGTAATTAATCTTAATAAATCATAAATATTAAAAAACTCTAATATTATATCGGTTAGTTCTAACGAAATATAGGTGCCAGCACCGCCAGCCTAAACTTACTTTTAGTTCATTTTACAAAAGCGAAAATAGAAATATAATTTTGAAAGTAATAATTAGGTACCACATTAACTACCTGCCTTTTTTATAATAATAGTTGGCACACCCCTCATTTTTTTAAGCGGGCCCAAGCTTTTAGGGTAGATTCTGCACATCGTCGCACTATTAATTAGTAAGGCCATAATATCAGGCTTTGTTACTAATGGTCTACTCTATATTTTGGCAGCGTTTACGTTTTTTTATATAAAATTAAGTTATTGTGCTTACATATATGCAGATCGTTATCGATACGCAGAATCATGTTTTACGGAGTGTTTGGCGGAAGATATCAGGGTATGACTTTTCAGAAAGTGATAGATTTATCTTGGGTCCGGTTTCTTTTATAATATATTTGGTTCACGCCGCGCCGCGCCCGCGCCGTTCGTGCTCGAGGGCGCGCGTGCCTTGTTTGCGAACAGATAAACTAAATCAATAGGCGGTGTTTGTTTGGCCGGTAGATAGCTGCATTGTCGCCATTCACTTTGATTGTTTAGGCCGATGAATCGAGCCCTTACTTGACGCCAAAAATTACAGTCAATAAGCATTGGTAGATTGGTAATCTAATACCTAGTTTTAGATTTCTAGAAAGAAGTTCCTAAATAATAAACTTTTTGTAGAGAAAAACCTTGATATAAATTAAGTACCTAGTAGTAGTAACCCAGTGGTTAGTGCTCACCAGAAGAACGTTGTTAGAGTTGTAATAGGTACGGGCCATGACTCGATTGTTTTGCGTAGTTATCTTGATCCTGTCGACTGACTGCTAATGTTATAATATCTTCGACCTATATTTTAATATAGTATTTGTATAATAGGTACATACTAAGCGCACGACAACAATATGCAATTGTGCAATTGTGCATACGATACTATTTTGATTGATATCGATATAATATAAATTCTAATATCAGTTCACCTTATATTTTTAATACGAGTATCCTGACTATTTCATTCGTTGTTTTAAAACTGCTAGATAGACAAAGCGCTATTGTAAAACTATTTATTGGCATTGTTCGATTCAATTCATCACTGTTATAAACACATTCGGCTGAAACAATGACACACCTCGTTTATTCTATAGCTTTATAAAAGGAAATAGTAGCTCGCTACATCTAGTCTAGCTCTTAGATCTAGTCACTATGATCGAGTGGATGTTCCTAGTGTTTGGGTTGAGTGTCGTTGCGTCCTATGAAAAGTCGACGGTGACAAATTGCCTGTGGCATAACAATTCCTGTGAGTATCTATAAACTAAACAGTACCTATAATACATACATACTGTCATTAACATTAAGCACCATTATTTGTCCTTGTCAGCAGGAATAAAAATGTCTAACAACAATTAGCGTTAAACGATCTTAAGAAAACTTTTTCTCGTGCGTGATCAAGATCATTTATAATTTCTGATCGACCGTTTTACTGGTCATATTTAAATGTGTTTGTTGAATTAAATGGTTGTTAAAGCCGCTCATAAAAGTACATTTATGCAAAGTAAATACAGTAAATATACCTACCTGATACCTATTGCAGCTAAGAGTATGGAATAATTATAATAATCTAAATACCTAGATAAAAAGTAGGTAATTTGGTTACAACCGAAACAGCATTAATTAACAACTCTATTATTAATTAGTCCATCTGCCGTCACAGTTAAAGAGCGATCCGTCAAAGGCATTCGACCTTGTGGATCATGATATTCTACTGAATAACCTGGAAGCGTACGGTGTTAGGGGCAACACCTTGGACTTACTGAAATCATACATCAGTAATAGAATTCAGATTGTCAAAATTTGTCCTAATACGAAACATGAGATGAATTATAAGTCCAGGAGTAGGAAAATTAAATATGGAGTTCCACAAGGTAGTGTTCTGGGCCCACTACTTTTTATTATCTATATCAATGACCTGCCAAAATCTACTGTGGATCCTATGGTACTATTTGCCGATGACTGCACTGTAGTATACAATGACGAAAGTATAATAAATGGTATTTGTTATGTATCAATCCTCCTTGGCGTGCCTACTGGCCGCCAATAAAAGATTTGATTGAGACATGTGTCAATGTACAACGGATTGTCATATTAAAATAATTTCTACAATGAATTTATGTATGTTTATTTAATTAAGTATAAACATAATAGTATTAATAATTCAATGGTTACAAAAACATAATTTATTAGTTAATATTGATAAAACTAAATTAATGCGATTTAAACAGAAAACTAAAAACACTTTACAAATTAAATGGCGAACAGGTTCAATTGACCATTACAACAAAGTTTCTGGGTGTATGCATTGATGACAATTTGAAATGGCAAAGTCATATAGAATTTGTTTGCAAAAAAAGTGTCACAGTCATCTTATAGTTTAAATTTATGCTTGCAAAGAAAGTCAACTGTCAGCTACCAACTGGGATAAAGTTTTTAAATGTCAAAAAAGGTGCGTGAGAGGTGAGAGCTATGTGTAGTCTCAAAAGAACTGACAGCTGCAAAGAATATTTCAGAAAATTAAAAATACTTGCCGTGCCATCTTTATATATTTTTGAAATGGCTTTGTTTAGTAGACATCATCCATCACTATTTACATTAGAACTTAAATCACGAAATAGAAGTCACTTGCATAATAACCCGGCCAGGCAGTAGGTATAGGACTACTCTCTTTGGAAAGAGTATATTTGCTATGGCCACAAAGATCTACAATAAGATTCCTGGTAACATAAAAGAAAGTAGCAGTATTCATGTCTTTAAAAATAAATTGTTGCTTCTTATAGAAAATTGTTATTATTCTATTGATGATTTTTTAGCGACTAAAATATTTTATGTTTTATATGTTTCTGTTGTTGTTACTTGCCGGGAGATTTATTGATGGTGTTTGTCTTGTATCCGTCCTGCATGAATAATAGTAATAATAGAATTTATATATAATCTTCAATGTAATCATTATCTAGAACCATATATATTAATTAATCAATTAATCAATAATTTGTATGCCCAAGTGGCTAATCATGGAATGAACATTATTAAGTATATATTATGTAATGAACACCTGTACGTAACCCATGTATCACAAATAAACAATTTGATTTGATTTGATGCACTGACTGCAATTTCAATAAATGATACACAGTGTTTCCTAAGTATAATAAGACAACAAAGTGATCCTATGGGTTATGGGTTTTTTTCTTTTTGAGGTACGGAACCGTACAAATAGAATATCTATTCTTTGTTGCATACCAAAGTCAACGTCAAAATCATTTATTCAATATAGACAACGTAGTACTTTTTGAACGTCATTTTTACATTATAGACAGCCCCCAAAACGCCCGCCCGTCACCGATTCCTAGTGTTTTCGCTGGGAAGAAGAAGCGGCGCAACAAAGTCCCCAGCAAACACATTTCTCAAAAACTTAACTCATGTAAAAAATTTGGATTGCTCGGTATTATCGACGTTTTTAATGTCGACAAGTTTTTAATTAATCAAATCCATGGGAACCTACATGGATTGCTGATAGGTAAATCTGTGGATAAATAAACGATTGATCACTAATCTACTATATCGACTTTCTTCTTCAAATAGGTAGTTCATTTGTTCCGTTAAGTCGAATGATCATTACCTACCTACTGTCAGTTGATACACGAGAAAAGCTTAAATTTGTTTAATTATATTTTATTATCTTATTTTATTTTATTTTAATGCTGGAGTCAGATTTGAATCTACTATAGTAGTCTAAACTCTAACTTAAACATAGTTATAAGTAAGACAAAGTTATAAACTTTCAGGTGTAGAGGACTGTCCGGAATGGATGGTTCAAAAGAGAAGTAACTGTTCACAAACATTTTGGAAAGCTCAAAGGACTTGTGACCATCCAGAGCAGATGCTAGTCGGAACACTCTGTGGATTTGCAAGATGCGACTGCCCCGATCCACTGGTGCTGGACACAGAAACCGGCTTTTGTTATGATGTAGATAACTGTCCAACAAAACACGTTATTTAAATCAAACTTTGAGAAAGTGTGTGAGATGGACTGAGGCAATTTCTTAGATTTATTTAAAAAGTAAGTAGTAGGTACCTAGGTACACATCTACAGACTATAAACATTATCAAGTACGGTTGTGTTATGAGAAAAGAGAGATAATAGTTTATTGCAAAAAGTTAAAAATTCTAATACATAATTACTTATAATTAATTTTATCTTAGTGGCCAGTAGGATTTTTTGCCTAGTGGTCTCCACTCTAGGTCTAGCCTGTCACGTTAAAACTATTACTGTTAAGTTAATTTCAGTTTCTGAACCGTCTGAACGACCATTAACTGTCAAAAGGCAAACAGTAATTGCCATATATGTACCTTTACGCTAAAAAAAAAAAGAGCAATGGCCTATTTCTAACGTCCCCTCCAAAAATGTGACTTTTTAAATTCTTGTCTGTTTGTCTGTTTGTTACGGGTTGGCGCAAAAACTACTGAATAAATTTTAATTTTGTTATCACTGTTAGAAATTATGTGCTCAAACTTAAAAACTGGTAGGTATACTTCTTATATCAAATAATTAAACGGAACCTGAGATACAGTTTGACCTCTCTAAGTATAGAGACCCATATAAAAAAGAGATCACACCATTGGTTTTTAATTATATAAAATCGACAACGTGCACTTCACATTTTCCCGCCTTAGCTAGATTTTTAATTTGACAAATGCGAAAGACAATGCCAATGTCATAAATTTTCGTATGTGACAGTCAATGGTATGTCAATCAAATATCATCTGTCAGTCACTGACTTCACTCACTGTCTATTCATAACTGTCAGTGTCTTGTTGTGAATTTGTGATGTCGGTTGATGCTTCTTCTAATTTTGTTCTTTCTGTGAAAATGAATAAAAATGTCTAGTTTCAATGGTTCTATTTAAATCAGTCATTTAATTTATCAAATCAAGTGAACAGACGAAATGTTGCGTTTCTGTGCTCAGCAGAGCATCTCCCAAAGTGGAGTATTGTTCCAACCCCTCGTACACAAACAGATAACCTCGAAATTGAAATCGATCAGCAGTTTTCCTAATATTATAAGCAGGAGCTACGCAGTAAAATTAAGAGATGAGGATAATAAAAAGTTGGAGTGCATATATTACGGGCCTCTCACTCCACAGATAAAGAGTGTGAAGATATTCTCACTAAGTTCGAGTGCGGCCGGTTTGCTAGCACAACCTATAATCATCAGAGAAGCTGCAACTATAGGCAGCACATCGCTCCTAGTCGCAATATGCTCTGTTGTCGGCTTTTTCACTTTCATAACTCCCATATTACTCCATGTGATAACTAAAAAATATGTGACAGAAATACATTATGACCCTGAGACATCGACATACAGTGCTACCACTATAAATTTCTTTTTAGCGAAAAAGAAGGTACATATGTTTATAAATAAAAGTAGATTGGTAAAAAAATATGCTATCTGCCATGGTTGCAACCATTGTTTCTGGCATGGCTATCTGGCATTGTTCTTGGCTGAGCTCCCAACTATTGTAGTGTGATATTAAATAGCCTATAATATTCCACACATTATTATAATGCTTATGCTAATATTCCACAAAAAATTGACTCAAATGGTAAAAGATTTTTTAAATCTGATGATAGATCATTTTTAAACATCTTCAATGCATTATGGTTTTTCAATATGCACCATAACTGTGTCAATTGAATAGAGAATAATGTAAACCAGCCCATTCTATTCTATTTATTCTAGTAAACCAGCCCATGCTCATAAGCAGCACTATTTGAGTCATACCAGTTCATAAATAATTCAAAATTCAAATCAAAACTAACAAACCCACTGTAATTTTTCAGCTTGACTTCAAAGTGGATGACATAGTGGTTCCTGATATTCCTGGCATGTTCACCACATTGAATGCTAAAGGAACACCTCTCTTCATAGAAGCAAGACACTTTTCAGATCCCTTGCATTATGCCAAAATGATGGGTTATGATAAGCCAATGGACTTTAAGCTTGGCGAACAAGGTAGTGATGGCACCGGTAAATAGATTTAAGACATTTATATTTGTTATTTAATATTGTAGCTGTAAAATAAATAGTCATCATGTTTATGATTTGTTTTCTTTATACATATTCTGTTGATTTTCAAATCAGTAGCAAAACTTTACACAAAAATGAAAAACAAATAATTATAAAACCATAACAATAAGCCATTGAATATTAATTAAAATCACCAAAACCAATGTATGGCAAGCATACATTGGTTTTGGTTTTTCAAGGAGTTTTAAAACTGAATCATATTTTTGAGGAATACTGGCTATACACATTTATTTATTTACTAGCTTCTGCCCGCGACGTCGTCTGCGTAGCGTGATGATATATAGCCTATAGCCTTCCTCAATAAATGGGCTATCTAACACTGAAAGAATTTTTCAAATCGGACCAGTCGTTCCTGAGATTAGCGCGTTCAAGCAAACAAACAAACAAACTCTTCAGCTTTATATATTAGTATATACACCCAACAATACTGTCTGGACTCTTGTTTCTTCTTCTCAATTTGGACCATAGTTCTTTGATTCTGTTTCAGTGTTTCTTCTCACAGGTTGCCGGATAGGAAATTCTGGAGCCATCTATTAAAAATAATTTTAACATTGACTTGTAAAAGTGTCTTTAAAAGGCCTATTTCCAGAAATAAATATCATATAATAGATGCTGAATTTGGATGATAAAAAAGCTGACATTAGTTGTTAAAATATTTTATTTTCACTACATGTATTCCATGGATTTCTTACAAGATAATCAACTGTTATTTTAGAGTAGGAAAATTAGACTAGTTATTAACATCAGCTGAAACTACTACTCCATTTAAAAACATATCGCAGATCTGCTGAAAAAACTGACATAAGCCACAAAAAGGGAAATGATAATAGTACTTAAATGTTGTTAATTCAAACCTAGTTAGGATTTAATTTTATGGAAATGCTAAGTACCAAATGTTGTTATTAAATTTCATTTAAATTCATGCTACAATTCGATTTTAGAATTTAGTGAAAACTTTTAGAACTGTTTTTCATTGGATGTGCGATATCTAAAAGGAATGTAAATTAAAAGCATAATAACAAAATTAACAGTCAGAAGTATAGTACAATGCTATAATTATCTACAAACTATTTTAAATAAAAGGAATGTTATATTTAGATTAACGATAATTGATTAAATTCCATAATTTCATTTATAAACCTTGAGTTTTATGACTAGTAGTCCTTATAATATTTTAACGTCTGTCTACTTAATATGAATTACATTCTATACAAAAATATTTTTTTTACTTTTTACTCTCTGAGGAATATAATTAGAGCACCACACTTTACCATACAACATACATTAAACAATATCTTAAAAATTTAAAGGTATGGGCAAATCTTAAATCACAACATCAAAACTTTCTTTGGAAAAAATTTGAAATCTATTATTTTTTTTATTAACGATTGATAGCCTGATCTAAATAAAAATGAATCACCGAATTGTAAGTACGCGCATAACTTACGAACTTCTTTGGATTCTAATCGTGTTTGTTCCTAATTTGTCAGGCAAGGTTTGTATGAAAGATTTTGTTAAACTACAGATAAGTTGGAAAAATGTACGCAGGCGAAGTTGCGCACGGGTCGCTAAATATTTTTTAAATAATTAACTTTTTAGAAAAGAAACAGTCTAACATTTTTTGTGTATTGACACTAACAAAGTACCGAATGGGTCCCAGAAACTAGCAGACGATAGCGCAGCAGGTTTTTTTAGTACCAAAAATCCTCATGGTGGGTATGTTGGACTCGTACAACATGGGATGACAATGGCTGAATAATAATAATAAATAATTGATACTGAGGAAAATGTTATGAATTAGTTCGTGGGTGATTTCGTAAATATTTTTAAAACGTTGTTATTATAGTTATTTAAATATAATTTTTGTTTCGTAATTAGAGAAAGTCATTAGTATTTAATAAAATGCTCAACATAATCTGTACAAAAAAAGATTACGCCAAAGAAAGTTTTACCATCGCTCATTTGATATAGCATCTTCCCAACTGTCCTTGTTCTTCCTAGTTGAATAAAATGCCGTAGGAATGCCATTTCATTTGTTTTCAAGCAATTTTTCTTTGTTAAAAAACATAACCTAATTTTATAAATCGCATTCACATTCTCATCTTAAAGCTTTTATGTTGCTTAAAGCCTATATTACTGGAAAATCATGAGTGGCCAAAGTTTTATTGAAATTAATGTTTATAAAATTATACATATACCTACCTATAAATTGTTTGATATAAAAACAACCTAATAAAAGCTATGACGACCTTTATCATGTAATTATAATTTTATAATTAAGAAGTATATAGTATTAATACTATCAAAAAATTCGAATAGTATTCAAGAGATATCGACATCAATGCTTATTATATAATTTAAAATTCGTTTCAAATTAGACTACCTGTGTGACACCTTAATATAAAAAAAATTGCTGTGATTGTTAACGTTCTGTTTCAATTAAAAAACTATTCTCAATATATTATTCCAAAATATTACGCCGTTCAACGGTACCGGCAACAATGTCTGATGACAAAACTAGATTATACTCGCAGTTTTTCGAAAATCTTTTTAAAATCTGCTCTCCTTAAAATTACCATTATTACTCTTATATATAAATTAACCTCTATTAAAGGCTGTCCGATCTTGCCCTTACTATATACATGGCAAAATTTTAATGATTGCAGACAAACGTGCAACAGTATCGTACAGTACCCCCAAAATAACAACGCGCGTCTGACGTTATCCGCAAGTCGTTTTGTCGTGGTAAATTTTAATATAAATACTCGTTGTAAAGACAGTTGGAGTCGTAAATGTTATACATTTGAGATTATTTTCTTTACTGATTTGTATATTTTTACATAAGATATTTCTTAGTTATTCTGTGTTCATAGTTAAGTAATTTGACGTACGCGGCTGTTCGCAATGGCTAACTTCAGACGCGCTTTATTATTTCGGGAGTATTGTAAATATTAGTGTTAAAATTTATACTCCAAGACCAAAATATATATGGGAACAAAAATGTCTATTACCAGAAGAATCGCGTATAATAACTCTTTTGAGTTGCGATTATAAATCCAATGTCAAAACGCAGATGTTATTCTGACTAATAACTTCCCACACCCCGTTCGAGATACGCCAGATAAATTGAGTTCTATGAGAACTTGTATAGAATAATGTTCTAGAAGCAGTAAATTCGTAAGAGGTTCATAGTTCAATCGTAGTGCAGTGTATTATCGGCGAGCGCATGCGTGGTGGGCGAGATCTTGTCGTCAGTGTCGAGCGCCAGGGCCCGCGCGCGCGCCCGCGCCGCCCACTCCACGCGGCAGAAGCTGGCCGTGCCCAGCGAGGCCAGCACGCCCAGCACCGCCAGCTGCACGGACAGGAGCGCCTTCGACGAGTAGAAGAAGCACGCCGCCGCCGCTAGTGACTGTTGACAAATAATAATAATGTTGACCACACTGTTCTGATTCAGTCATCAGGCGTCTTTCCATTGGGAGCTATGGGCAAATGCCCAGGGCCCCGCGATATCATTGTCATAGAGGCCCCATTAACCTAAAGTTCCCAAGGCCTCCAATAAGTTAAAGACGGCCCTGTCAGTCATCATAAGCCCACCCAAACAATGATTTGAATTCTATTTTGTGCAACTCCTTAGTAACTTAACAGACAGAATTGTGTTGCTGGGAAGTTTGTTGCGCCGCTTCTTCTTCCCAGCGAAAATACTAGGAGGCGGTGAAGGGTGGGTATTTTGAGGGCTGTCTATATTGTAAAATTGACGTTCAAAAAGTACTACCTAGTAGTCTATATCAAATTGACTAAATGACTGATAAAAGGGCAATATTTGAGAATATTTAGGTATATACAAGATTCGAATGAACTTATGTGTGTCATGACATGATATGACTGTATAGGTAACCTACACAAATGACACTTTCCAAGTTATAGTGTCGTTTCTCTCAGTAAATAAGTTTACAAGTACAAAATCTTGCCACGGGCGCTTATCATTAATATAATGAATTAAACTAAAACTGCTATTGTTGCCTACTACGCATATGCCTACTCTTGGCTCAGTTATGGTGTAATTTTGTGGGGTAATAGCACAGAAACACCAACTGTCTTTACCCTACAAAAGAAACTAATCAGAATTTTGGTAAATATTGAAGAAACTGATTCTTGTAAACCGCATTTCCAAAAGCTAAATATTTTAACCCTGCCATGCATCTACATTTTAGAATTGTGTAAATTTGTCCGGAAACATCCTGAACTTTATAGTAGGCGCGAAAACATACAAACAAAAATCGTACTCAGGCACAAAAACCGCTTAAATCTACCAACTTCCCGACTAGAAATGCACTCCTCAAGCCCTTTGGTAATGTCCATAAAAATATTTAACAAATTACCCGAACTCATAAAAAATGAAAGTAGGTCCAATATCTTTTGCAATAAAATAAAACACTTTTTAATAAGGAAAAGCTACTACAGCATAAAAGAATACCTTGAAGATAAACTTTAAGTAGGTACATAATATTTTAGAGATATTAAAGAATACTTTAGAGGCTTAAAATTATTAAACCAAATATAAATATATATATATATATATATATATATATAAACACCAACTTGGGCACTAAGTTGATCCAGCCCGACTGCCGTGCATTCCTGACTCCACCTTTTTCGCCTCACTACTCGATTCCGGTTGCATATTTCTTTTCCGGAGTGGCAACGGCGCAAAGCTGAGGGCGACGTTGCCAAACATACTCATCGAGAAAGTGATATACTTGCCATTTTTTTTCTTTTAATTTCGAACCTAATCGACTCCGTAACGGCCAAAATTCTGAGATGCTTAAACACTTATTGGCTCCGGTTTGTATACCAAATCTCAAGTCGTATGTTGATCTGTGTCGAAATACAGTGTTTAAGTGGCTCCACTTTATATTATCAAAATTGGAGCTTAATTTGATCCGACAAAACTAAACTATTTTAAGTAACGTACGTAGGTATATTTTTTATTTGTAGAAGTTAGTGCTCGTCGGTGATATAGCACTACCTTCAGGGTTGGTTGATAACTGATTGATTAGAATGTTTATGGTTTGATAGATAGTTAAATGATACGAAATTATATGGTTTAGCAAGTTATATTGATAATTACAAGTTATTATAGAATGATTAATACTAAATTAGCACTAAGAAGATGATTTTAGCTTATTTGGTTATTATGATAATTATTTGATTTGATATGAGTTACGCGACTGGTATTCGAACACGCACTAACTCGTAATCGTAATGAGTTATTAATTTATAAAGCGCACGGGTAAATTGCTGAGCTGTTCGGTTGCAATATTGTTCCGAACATAATCACAGGATCACATCACAGGATGAGATATGATCACCTTCGATAAAATACAAATAAAATGGTTTTCAAATTTTAAATTATAAAAAACATTGTGAAAGTGTAAAATGGTATTCAATATTGCTATTTCGTTCATTACGCATCACACTAGGCCACCGTTTTGCTAAAAATGAACTTAAACCTATTTGTTCACTCTCGCCTTGATGGCGGTTCTCAGTACTTTGCTCCCGTGGTTGCACTTCACTTTGCCCTCTGTTTCTAGTGGACTTTGAAGTAGACGCCGCCAGACTCCTGTCTGTGGTGAGGCTCCGCACGGCTGGCCGCAGAACGCGAGCAGCATCTCGCTCTCTTCCAGATCCAGACTTCTGACGCGCATATCAAAACACCCAGCAGTAGGTAGACGATCGTGTATTGGTGAATGTCATGGGTCGAGATGTCATCGACCTCTGCTTTGGTGGATTTCAGAGTTTTGATCTGTTCTCCTAGAATAGATAGAGATCTATTCATGCTCAGATCATTTGGTACATCTGGTTCCGTCGGAATAGTAATTTTCACAATGTGGTTTATCTGATCTATCTCTGGTACAAGTATATTTGGGGAAAACCTTAGTTGGTTGGATTGTTCTTGTAGCGAATATAGTGCAAAATCTTTACTTTTAACAAAGCATTTCTCAGTCATGATAATGACCCCTGCTCGAGTCAGCTGGCGAACAGTAACTTGATCGTCACATATGATTTTAATCGAATATGTGTCACAGCAAAAATATAGGTACTGTGGCGTAGAGTGTAATTCTACCCATTTGTTTTTACACACTGTTTGTTCTGTTTGTGGTTTGTTGACTTAGTATCGCAAAAATTTTCATCATTTTCCAAATTTAGTATGGGTTTGAAAAGCTCACACATGAAGGACTTTCCATGATACAAACATGTATCCAATTCATAGATAGTTGGTAAAAAGTAAGCGTCCTTTTTTAGGTTCACTGCGACATATTCCGATATTGGTGTTATGCTGACCATGCTGTAATTAATTTGATGCGGAACTGGTATTATCTCGTATAATTGAAAACTTTCTCTCGCTATGAGCGGAAAAGTAATTTAAATAGATATTTCTCGGTAACTCGAGCCTTTGTTTTTAAGAGCTTATGAATGTGCTGAAAGTCTGTTTCTATATTTTCGATGGGCAGACCCAAATCTTGAGGCATTTGACCATAAATAATTTGTAGCTCTCGTTTGAGCTGTGCTGGTATAAGTAAATGTAAACTGATATGACCTTGGAAAATTTCTGATATTGTATCGATCAAAGTATCTTGGATCCGTTTCATGTTTTGCATCATGTTAATGAGCTATCGATACTGATATGAAGTCCTGTTGTATGGTCATTGCATTGATTTCCTTCTGTATCTTATTGTCAGCTTTTTCTAAGTCATTTAAATGCTTATTTATAATTTTGTGCTGTTTTTCTATTACCTTCTCAGTCCTTTGAAGAATGTTGTGCTCTGCTTCGACGATAGATGTTAAGTTTTTCCATAACTGACCTTGATGTTTTATATTACGGTGTACAAGATCAATGTCCTGCCTGTACTTTTTGACGAAACTTTCATCTAATACTCCGAACAATGAATTTGCAATTGAGCCGACAGGATTGATAAGACCGCACCGGGTTCGTATGCGATTACCGTAATGCTGGTTAAGCAACAGCTCGTTGTAGTATTGTAATTCACTGTAGTCTTGACGTATTTGTAGGAGTATCGTATGACAGCGACTTGATTCCATAATTGATTCACATGTTTTTTCGAGGTAATTTGTAAAACTCTTAATGGCTTTGTCTCCTTGCCAATATGGAGACATATTATAATATGTGACTAATTTCCACTTATCCCGAATTAATTGTACTTTCCCCAAAAAGTGACAAAGTACAAAGTTTTGCTGGTATCAAACTGCGTTATGTTGTATGACGCGGCGGTCAGTAATATTATACCTAAAAAGCAATAATAATGCCAGGGCCATGTTTAGAATCTTGGGATAGGTTTTAAACGTTCTGGTGTTTGATTTCAGGTGGTTACATAATTCATTGTCGCCTCTAATGGTTTGATATTGTAGTGGTTTTTCTTTTTGCTGTTCTAATTTGGTTGGTTCAACGTGGTCTATGGGTAATACAGATATTTTTGCAATAGGGCGCTTTATGTAGCCGTTTCTAGATTTTAGAGTAACTACTCTGACCAATTCGTCTTTTCCGGGATGGACTTCCATGACGCGACCCATTGGCCACTTCCCTGCTGGTAAATTATCGTCATGTATCATCACTAAATCACCTACTTTAATATTCTTCTGGTATTTCATCCACTTCTGATTGATAGTTGCGTCAAGTACTCCGTTTTCCGTCGTTTCCATAAATCCTCAAATAATTTCGATATTAAATGCCACCTGGTTCTGGCATCTTCTGGTGTTTCAATTATTGTCAATCCTGGTCTTGCTGATAGAAAATGGGCTGGGGTTAGGAAGTCGAGGTCTTTGGGGTCTTCTGATAGCGCACAGAGTGGTCGAGAATTCAGACAGGCTTCTAGTTTCGCTAGTAATGTGGAGTATTCTTCAAATGTTAATTTTTGATGACCTATAACACGCTTGAGGTGGTGTTTGAGACTTCGCACCGCTCTTTCCCAAAGCCCTCCTGCGTGCGGCCAAGAAAGTGCATTAAAGTGCCACTCAATCTGCATCTCTGTTATTTCTTTGTAGAAACCTTCGCTATATATTTGCTGAAGGCACTCGTACTCCTCCTGAAGCATTCTGTAGGCCCCCATGAAGTTTGTGCCATTGTCACTATAGATGTGACGTGGTGCTCCGCGTCGTGCTGCCATCCTGTTTATTGCGGCTAAGAAAGCTGAGCTGGTTAAGTCCGATACAAGTTCTATATGCACAGCTTTAGTTACCATGCACACGAAAAGTGCTATGTAGCCTTTGGTAGTTTTGATGCCACGTCCCTTGTTTGCTTTGACTTCCACAAAGCCTGTGTAATCTACACCACAATGATAAAAGGATCTTTCAGGATTCACTCGGGACGATGGTAAATCACCCATGAATTGGTATTGTTGAATGGGCTCTTACTTCTTGCATGTGACACACTGAGGTATGAATTTCTTTGTAGCCGTATATCCGCTGATTATCCAATAATTTTGGCGAATGTTTGATAAAGTAAGGCGCGCTCCACCATGGTAGGTTAGCTCATGAGCAAATTTAATGATCAGTGTGGTAATTCGATGGTTGTGTGGTAAGATAATAGGGTGTTTCATCTCAGAGCTTATTTGAGCGTTCCTCAGTCTTCCTCCTACACGCAATATACCCTCCGGATCTATGATTGGATGTAATGGTAAAAGTTTACTTTTCAATTGACATTTCCATTCTTTTGTAAATAATTAACGTCATCCGCGAACTCCATATGTTGTACACTTTTGATAATCAGCAGTTTTGCGCGACGCAGTTCTTGTAATGTGAGATAGGGTTGACGTCCTTCCTTTATAGTAGGTAGTCTCAATATCCATGCAAAAACGCGTATTATTTTATCAAATTAATTTAATTTATTTAATAAGTGTTGAACGATGTTGTCTATGGTCATGGTTGATTTTTGTTGTTGTTGCTCTACTACTGCATTACACTGTCTTATCTCTAAACTGGTTTCATATATGGTTTGAGGTATGGGATGATGATGGAAGATCCTAATCCAGGAAGGTCCTTGCCACCACAGATCATGGTGTTTTAATTGGTTAATAGGTAATCCACGACTTGCACAGTCAGCTGGATTCTCATTGGATTTTACGTAACTCCATTTTTCTTTTGGTATTATTTTTAGAGGTTTCAGAGGGTCTAGACAATGTGTCTAGACCCTCTGAAACCTCTAAATTGCTTCAAACGTCTTGAAATTTACTAACTGACCTATTTGTGGGGTAGTAATATAGGGAAATTTACATAACATACATACCATCACGCCTGTGTTCCCCGTAGGATTAGGCAGAGCTGTACTAATGTACACCTACATTTCGCCCGTATGTTTAGGTCCCATGTAATAGGGGGTGATCCTATTGCCATTAACCGGGCACAAATCCAGACTCCGAGCTGTAACTGAATATTTCATACAAATACCCAATAACACTTTGCTCGACCTGGGAATCGAACCCAGGATCTCTAGCGTAGCAGTTGCGCTTGGGACCACTAGACTAACGAGGCAGTCAAAATTTAATAAAACCAAATAACAAGTAGGAGTAGGTTTTATTCACATTTCAACTATTCATCATCATAGGTAGTACCTATTAGTCTAGTGAAGTATTAGGATTATAAGAAGTATTAGAATTCAAGACTGCCTCATTAGTCTAGTGGTCCTAGGCGCGACTGCTACGCTAGAGGTCCTGGGTTCGATCCCCAGGTCGAGCAGTGTTGTTGGGTTTTTCTATGAAATTCTCAGTAGCAGCTCGGAGTCTGGATTTGTGCCCGTTTAATGGCCTTGCCCCCTATTACATGGCACCTAAACATACCGGCGAAATGTACATTAGTACAACTCTGCCTAACCATTCGGGGAATACAGGCGTGATGGTATGTTATGTTAGGTACCTAATTAACATCACAAAATCAACATAATTATCCCAATGCTTATTTACACATAAGCACAAACATCGCAGTTATCGTATGTGTTATGTTCATAAACAGCGAAATTACATTCCTGACACCAAAAATACTTTGTATGAACTTTGTGTTCACTGTTCGCAGAAAAAATGCACCATTTATTCCCGTCTTTAAACCTCATGTTTGTGTGAATAAGATAATAATTATAATACCTGTGTATGCGAAAGGCCAAGGGCGCCAGCAACCAATGGCTGAGCTCGTCACAATTTGTGGGCTCTGATTGGCTCATTTGAATCGGATCAACTTGTACTCAAACGCAAAAAAGGTGGATTTGTATAAAAAACACGTAATTATTATTATTACTGTTGGTTACACTTGTGGCTCCAATCGGATCCATGTACTGACGGTGATGCGGCATTAGATCAACAAATACCACCCGGATCAACAAATGAAATTGGATCAACAAATTACTACTTATACGGCACGTTTGATCAACATAGTGCCCATGGGGATATCTATATATTTAAAGGTATATATAATAATATATTGTTACTAAAATGATCAATAGCAATAAAAAATAATAATAATAAATAAGAATTTAAAAACAATAAATAAAATAATAATAATTAATATATAATAAAACATAAAATAACAAATATATTTACAATAATAGAAGTGCAATTATTCAAGTACATAAATAATAAAATAATAATATAAAATAACAATAAAAAATAACATTACATTAAAAATTAATGCAATAAATATCATAAAGGTACATATTTACATAACAACTATAAGATAATAATATATAATTATAAATATAAACTTATAATATTTAAATACATAATTATTTAGACATAAAATAAAAAGTGCAATAAATAATGAAGGCTAAATATAGTTAGAAAAATGTAATTAAAATATCATTATTAAATTATTAATGTATGTATAGGTACATCTCCCTCTCTCGTACTTAGCGTTGCTGTGCCCAACAGGGTCCATAATTGGTTCTTAGTTTTAAGCTTACCATCTGTTAAATCTTATATGTACATTATGGAACGCAATAAAGAATTGAATTGAATTGAATTGAATTAAAACAACATGCTGTATATAGCCCATGATTGTTTGTTTGAGTACCTATCTATGTCCTCGAACTGATATCAATGTTAAAAACTGTAGATTTAATCTGACTTGTATTGGTTTGAGGTAATGATAATGGATACAGCGTTTAATCACAACGCAAGATCAACTATACATATAGCTAAGTACCTACTTATTTGTAAATTGCCTTCATCGGTTAATTGATACTTCATGCACTTAAATAAACAATTTCCTCCGCAACTCTATTGTGTAAGTAATAAGTACTCATTTTACGAAGCAGTCACGTGTTTTACTGCAAACAATCGTATCACGGTGATGAAGATTTTTTTAAGTTGAACTTCAATTGATCCGAATACCATAAGCCTGCGACTACCGTTCAGTAGTCTTTATTTCTTAACTAGCTTCTGCCCGCGACTTCGTCCGCGTAGCGTGATGATATACAATAGCCTGTATAAAATTAATGGGCTATCTAACACTAAAAAAAAATTTCAAATCGGACCAGTAGTTCCTGAGATTAGCGCGTTCAAGTAAACAAACAAACAAACTCTTCAGCTTTATATATTAAGTATAGATAAAGAAGTCGACACCTTTGTCGCCATATTATCGTGTCCTAATACCTAATTACCTATTTCTGTACTTGAGAGAAGGTTATCTCCGTGGGTTCAGAACAAAGTATATTTTTCCTCCATGTATAAATTACAAACATAAACAACCGGTATCATTGATTGTTGGTACCTACTGAGATTTATTTCTCAATTCCAAGAAGACATCGCAAATACACGTATTTATTTTCAAATTAACCTAAATAAATCATTATTCCATAAATATTGTACTTCTTATACGTATTGATCTTTTGATTAAAACCACCTGCATATGACAAAAAAAATAAAGTGGCCAATAACCTCCAAATAACCTCACCTGAGTAAACTTAAACAGAGCAAAGGCGGAAGTGCTGTTATCCGAGTAGTTTCCTCCGAGTATTGAGTAAATCTGAGTGTTGAAGCAGGCATCTCCGAATCCTAGCAGGAAACTGCAGAACATCGCCAGCTGAGGCGAGGGCGTGATGTAGGACACTTCCTGCGTGTCCCCGAACGGAGCCACGGACGGTAAATTAATGAAGATGAGGAAGAAACTTCCTATGTGGATGAAGAAGCCCATGATCACGATGGGGTCGCGGCCCCAACGAGTTGTTTTCGATCCCAGGATACCAAATAAGGCTCCTCCTGAAATAAGATGTTGTTATAATGTTACTGACAAAACTGCAACATGTCAGAAGCGCTATAATATTGATATGAAATGGTTACTTATACAGCTATTGTAACTTCAATAGCTCTCGTTATGTCGCGATGGCTTAGCACCTAGGACTTATGCGTCTCATTGCATTACAAGCTTACACCATAATCTAGTCTTACATCTTCCTCAATGACACCCGATAGATAACCTTGCATATTTTTTTAGATGTAGACAAAATAATGAATCGCATTACCTGACCTATGAATTTATTGCATGTTCATTAACACAACATGCTCATACAACAGCGATGTTGTATGTTCATCGACTAAGTAAAGTAAATATATAACTATTTGAGCTATTTTTCCAAAAACTACCTAAGTATTCAATCTGAGACGTATTAGATTATCAATCTTATTATATTTGACATAACGTTTAAAATTAATACATACACGTAAATTACTAATTAATCGAGTTTATACGTTATTATCTATTTGTTATGATTCAATTGCTCAATACAAATAATTGAATTGTGCAATTAAAACAGAAACGATCACCGCTTCTTTTATCATCTAGATCTTTTTTTTAAACTTGCCTCATCAATTGATACCTAGTTTGATAGTGAACTAAGCTTTTTATCTACTTGAGTATTAAGTAAATATTTATCTACAAGTTAATCTACAGAGTTAACCGGCCTTACTAATACAAAACAAAACAAACAAAAGTAAATAAATTCAAGTAATAAATAGCAAATACAAGTAAAAATATTGTATACTGAAGTAGGTAGAGTAACATTATTATTTATCAATGTATGTCAATTAATAATTCATCACGACACAGGGTAAGCTAACGTAGGAACACAGCTAATCATATATTTTGAGTTTTTTTTACATAATGCCTGTAGGCGCACCGCAATCACGACAATTTTAATCGTGTCTATTCTTAAATCGAAAAAAACCTATGACATTATTTTGTCTTCCCAGAGGAAGACGGAGAATGTGAGGGTAGATTTTAAGGGAGCTAGTTCTCCTTTATATTATTACGCATGTAATAGAAGGCGATCAAACAAAAATCCAAACTCCTAAATTAATTTAAAGTCTATGAGAGCTGAATTACGTATCAAAACCCAGTCACTCTACTCGGCAGCTACGCATGTGACTGCAAGACCAATGAGGCCCTCTGCTTGCAAGGGCACACTATGACACACTATGCGGCATAACATTGCTTCACATAACAAATGTAATTAATCAATGTTTATTCTATAGTTAAAGTAGTATTATCAGTCTTGAGTCAATATTTATTATCCACGAACCAGCAGACACAATACAATGTTTAGAAATAACAATGTTTAACGTTATTGACTCACCGAGCACTTCTCCCATACCAATGAACACGCCAGACAAGCCCACCAGCTGCTTAGCATTCTCTCCCATGGACAACGTGAAGCCGATGCTAGGGCTGTATACGCCGCTGAAGAAAGACAGCTCAACGCCTGAAAGTAAGGAATAATAATAATAAAATTCTTAATTAACATAAATATACAAAATATACTATGAAGTCCTTGACCTGTGTTATAGAATTAGTCAGTGTCTTCTAAATTCATAGGACTTAGGCCCACTTGCACAATCTTCTTAAATGTGTTTAAATTGCATTTAAACACGAATTTTCTATGAAAAATTGTGTTTAAATACAATTTAAACGTATTTAAGAAGTTGGTGCAAGTGGCCCTTAGTAATAAATAATCAAGGAGGAATCAAACTTTTTAAAAAACACTATATCTATATATATAAAAGAAAGTGGTGTTAGTTACTCCATTTATAACTCAAGAACGGCTGAACCGATTTGGCTGAAAATTGGTGGAGAGGTAGCTTAGAACCAGGAGACGGACATAGGATATTTTTTATCCCGTTCCCGTGGGATGTGATGACAGACCGAATTCCACGGGGGCGAAGCCGCGGGCAGAAGCTAGTAATATCATAAAATCCTCAAACGTGAATCTCACATTGCAAAACACACATAAGTATGTAAATACAAGTTCCGGCCTTGATATTGGACGGCATTAATGGATGATTCGGTTTATAATCGTAACTTGCGCCATTCTTTGAGCCTGATTCTTTGAGTTATAATAAAATAATGTTACGATTTTATAATGTTCGAAACCCACTACAATAAATAAAGAGACCATAGGTCTAGATTCCATTCCAGATGGATTACAAATACTAGAAATTCGCTTTGGTGATGGGTTATAGGTATGAGAAGATATATAACTGTGACAGAAGCAAAAGAAGTTACCTACATACTTCTTTTGCTTCTGCAATCATAACAAGTCGCATCTTTATTTAAATATTGTGTTGATAACAATTGCACGTAGTGTTACTTGCCAAACCAGTTATTTTATATCTATATTGAATTGTTTAGAAGAGAGAAATAATAACGTCCGAGGTCCTTTAGAGATCATTAAACTAAACTTAGCTATATGTTTAAAATATGATAGTGCCTTATACCTAAAATATATTATTACGCGTAATGAAGTACCTATATAAACTTCCAATTTCACTCTAATGATTGGATGAATTCAAGAGAGATAAATTACTATATCATCAAGGCATGTCTCTAAAACAGCCTAAATTTAAAACATAAATCTTGTAAAAGTAAATACCAACTTGTTTCATTTGTATTCAGGGTGTATAGCTAACATAACTGACAGTCAATGATCCCAGATTCTTGGAATAGGCACTCAAGGATACCATTTTACTTATAGCAATTTTTACTTTACTTTTAACAAATTTTAATTTAAGTTTTTAATTTTAATTACTTTTAACAATGTTTCAGTTGATCATGTATATTTTAGATAAGTAAATTTATAAAACGATGCCAATAACGATGCCATTTACGTAGGTCTAGACATCAATATAGACAAGAATTTAAAGCAAAAAGCAAAATTCTTGATTCTATTAATTAAATAGTGAAATTAAGTCTACTATTTTAGTTCGGAATTGTTGATTTTGAGTTTTGTCTAAAATATCTCCCAGTCATTCTTTCATTAAGTGTTACTGAAGGACCATTCTGGATAAAACTGAAATAGTAAGCTTGGGCCTCTGAGTTCTAGGTATATATCCATTTCCAATTGGGTTTTGTTTGTATATATTCTCAATTACCACCTAGACCAAAATCGATGGAGCATATCATCATCTTCCAATTATGTGACCACCCACGGTTCATGAAGGATCGGGAGTTGGATTATAGCACACAACAAATATTTGTGGCCTACAAGTAGTTCCCGCCCTCGATGTTTGTTTCATACGGACTAAAACTTACCAGTATAAATGAATGTAACACTGAGTAACAGCATATCTCGGGTACAGAATAACTTCAAGGCGCCTTTAAACGCTTCCATAGGACCTTCCTGAACAGCATGAGTCACCATTTCTCCCTGAAATTAAAACCAGGACTTTACCGCCTCATTCAGTCTTCAATAAAATAAATTGGTGACCGTACTTTTCCACGCCTGTCGCGTTCCCTCTAAGAATTGCTAGAAGCCATTCGTATTGGATTCCGATTTGATATCTACTTAGTCAGTATTTTTTCAAGTAATTAAGCTTTCATGTGCCCTTAATAAAACCGCTTCATAAAAACCTACGCTACTAAGCAAACGAGATCAAGGGAATAAACTTTATTTTTCCAAGATTTCAATTCAAATTAATATCGGATAGCACCAAAAACATCGACATCAACGTAGATCAATAAAATCTTATTTAAGATCTAGTCGACCGTGGTATATTTCTAAAACATACATTATATCAACGCGAAAGGGCGCAGTTTACCTTGGCATCTTCGATGTTGGGGATTCGCTTAATTGGCCGCAGAAGCATAAGGAATACTAAGCCAACAGCACAGACTCCCGTCAACACGCCAAACACAACATTTCTTGTCTCCAAATCAATTTGAGCCTTGCCTTGGAATTTTATAAATACGAAAAGATTGCCGAAAAACATGCTGCAAGGAGAAAATAGTCGATTAAGGTTAGCCTGCAGTTTATCATAATACTTTTCAACTTTGAATAATTGTCTAAGCGTTGATGGAGCAATTTAAACGTTAACAAGCCTATTATTTCTACAAATACGAAGTTTAATAATGGTTGCTCCAATTGTTATGATTGAATTGCGAGGATCAAGAATCATTAACGAGCTGATGCAACAGTAATGGTCATAGATCGCAGTAATTTATTATAAACCATTGCAACGCGTTCCGCCGTAATCAATAATAATTCCTACCACGTTCAACAAATTGTCCAGGAAGTAGTAACATACCTGCACTGCAACATTGCCCAGAAGATACCGGAATTCCTGGATATAGTATCGGCATCGCTGTTGAGTGTCAAGTAGTTGCCTTGACCGGTCCATATGGCAGCTGCGCCGGCGCCGATCAGCACGCTCGCCACGTACAACAGCCACGTGCGGGGAAACAAGAAAGTCACTATGAAGAACCTGCAATAGTGTGGATAGTTAGGGAAATGGTGGTAATAGACTATCGCTTTCTATGGTGTATGTTGCTTAGACGAAAACCTAGAGTCAAAGTAATGGCTATGCATGTCATTAAGGTACTTATATTAGTTGCAAAACCACAGGCTTATCAAATGAGCCTATATATTTTCAAGTAAGTAACTAATAAATCTGTAGCATCCAAAGCCTAAAACTAAAAAAGACTTCCGATTCCGATTCCTATGTATAATGTGGTCAGGTATGTACCCTCATAAAGCGTTCGAGTTCTGTATTGTAAGTTCAATATAATTACTGATTCAAAATCCTTCCTATTGATTAGATGACTTCCGTAAGAAATGCACCTAGGACCACCTTTCAGTTAGTGATGTAATAAAGTAACGCATAACTAAAATCTATGTCCTTTTTAATATATAACGATTTTGAGAACGTCTACTCTATCTTATTGTTCAGCTTGGCTTATCCAATTTCACGGACATTACGAAATAATTGAACAAAAAAGAGAAACGACACGACCATTTTTGGTACGAGAGGTGAACTCTGGCACGATGCCATCCAACTACGACTATGAACTTTAAAAGTGAGGCAGTTCAGTGGGCTACTAACACACAATAATGTAAATGCAATGTTATTTGTTGTGCAATAGCTGTGTTTACTTACGGGTTACAACACGGTTGTATATTATGTTCAAGTGTCCACTACAGTATAAAACAACTATCAGATAGTGGTTACGCAACCTGAGTGACTTAGATCGGACCTAGACAGCCTACTAAAAGTTGGCCTTACGACGAAACAACGCCACATGACGTTGCCACTATTTTGAAGAACAATAATGATGAATCATTGCAATTGATCCTGGTAGGTAGGAGGATTAGGAAATAAACATTAGCGAGAGGTGGCCATTCAGATATTCATAGTCATGGTAATTTTAACCAGGCTAAAGAAAGAGTATTTATCGACGATCATGCATGAGGAACGTTAATGAACGTACATCGATGAAGCGAAAGTGACGCCAAGATCGTAGCAAGTGGAAATCTATATCTACTCTTTGACTACCTCAATGGAAGACAGGCGTGAAAATATGTATCAATATTTCACGCAGACACTATTCACATGAAAGTAGCACGTAGGTAATGTACCTATTGACAGAAAACTTCTGCTTATTTTTTTATTGTGCTACTTGCGTAAACACTGTTGTAACAAAGCGTAAGTGTTACACACTTTAGATAGTATTATAACATACAGACACTTTATCTCTAAATACCAGGTATAGCTAGAAAAACTATATAAAATATAATAATTCATATTCAAATAATAAATCCATGATTCATAAAAGGGCATTTTCCACATTTTCAATACCGTTGCAAAAATTATTAGGGTAATAATTAATAGTAAGCTTGCAAAGATGGCAAATGTCATTTAATTTGGCTTGAACTTTACTCCCATTACAGAGACCAACATTTTCCAACAAATAACATAATTTGTTGGAAAATGTTGGTCTCTTTGTCGGATTTATTAGTATCTAAATGTTTTGCCTATATATAAAGCCAGTGCGATATCCAATCACGATCGATCGCATATGAATTCCTTAGTCGGCTTATATCGAAATATTTTCGCTCACAAACCTTCACTAGACTATATCACTGGCTGGCTCACGCCCCTCAAGGCTGTTCGCTTTGTTGCATATTTTAACCTTTCATTTATTATAGCAATATAATTGTATTTTTAGAGTAATGTAACGTGTGCCTATGCAATGATAGTTTTTTTTTAAACGACTAGGCGACTGTGTGTATGATTGTGTCGATATTCTACTTAGTTTAATACGATCTTATAAATAAATAAATGACCTTATTGTAGAATTTTTCCGCTAATGACCTTGTAAATTACAGTGATTAAAAATGCTACTCTAATAAACATCCTTACGTTAAAATCTGACCGTTTTAACAAGCTGTCTGAATCTAGATCAAAATCATTTTTTACAGAGCTGCGGAGAAAATTATGTGTATTTCAATTACTCAGAAATGTGCCTTAAAATTTTACGTCGAGTTTAATTATTTAATCACTTTTAAACAGTCGTCGATCGTACATTTTAAAGCACAATAATAAATGAAGTTCTTTTATTTTTTAAATTTAGCCAGGAACAGGTTTCTGTTTGTTTCTCTATATTCTTTGTGTTTAGAGATGGTCGGTACGGCCCAACACCTATAATAGGTAATATATTATACATATGCATAGTATATTTGACCTAGTCATAAATATTTGATAACGCTTGTTATCAAATATTTATTTTAATGAACCTACTTCTACTGAATATTGACTTATTATATTTACCTTGATACCACATTTTTTCTATGGTAAATCCAAAAGGTTTCAGTAGAGTTGCCCTCATTATAATGTTATCTTACAACTTAACGTTAACTACCATAACGGTTGTATTACCCAAACTTCCTATGACTTGACATTCTTATTCCTTCACATAGGTTTGAATCGGTCATATATTTATCCCATGTGTACCTACCTACAAACTACTACCTGTCCTTCGTGACATACACTAGTCGTCAAATGTCTGCACACACCTTCAGAATTAATTGCTGATCACGAACGACCTCCGCCACCATTTGAGTTTAGCCATATGTTAGGTGTTTCAGTTTCATGAATAACGCACCATAACCAATCAAAGTGTTTGAAAAAAAGTTAGGTTTTTTTTATTCTTGTTCCTACATCACCTTGGCACAAATTGCAATCAAGTTAGAAAACGGACGCTGAGTAGAAAAAAGAACAAGCTGAAGGAACAATATCTTGTTGGGTTATTTATTTATTTATTTATTTATTTATACTTTGTGTACATAAATGTGTACAAAGGCGGTCTTAATGCCTTAGGCATTTTCTACCAGACGACCTTAGGGTGGTGCAGAGATGATCTCGGTAGATGCACTAAAGGGTAAGAGTAAAAAGTATGAGGCGGAGACTTGGCCAAAAAATAGACATATAAACTTATATAATACATACATTAAATAAATAATATATACATCATAAAAAACTATACATATAATATACTATACATCTTTATATACAATACAAAATAAATAAAAGAAGAAAAAGTCAATGTGGATATGAATCCAATAGTGTTTTATCCAGCAAGTATTTGCGCACATTGGTTTTAAAAGATTGCCGACTGTTTAACATTCTGATCTCAAGAGGGAGAGCATTCCATAACAGTATAGATTGGACGAAGAAGGTAGAATGTATAAAGTCAGTGTGGTGAGAAGGACATCGAAGAAGACGATTATTAGATGAGCGAAGATGTTTATCGTGGAAGGAAGCAATATACTGGAAATGAGATGATAAGTACGATGGAGAATTGGTTGAAAAAAGTATAGAGAACAGAGTAGTCAGCGCCCTCAAATTTCTACGTTGGCGAATAGGAAGCCATTTCAAGTTTATTCGATGTTCTGAGACATGGTCATATTTACGGAGATTAAAGACGAATCGAATGCAATTGTTGAGAAGGCGATCCAATTTATTGAGTAGATCTGCATTCAGGTCAAAGTAGCACACGTCACCATAGTCAATTATGGGGAAAATTAAGACTTCAACAAGCACACATCGGTTATCTGACACACACACACACACACTGCGAATTCTATTGCCCTGTACATTGGGGATCCTTAGTTCCATGCCGCCATGCGTTTCTAAATCATCTAATTAGATGTAATGTGCCGTCTTAAAATATTGATATCTAATTCAACATCTAGAAAAACACATTTACCAAATAGGTTCCTGTTCAATAATGGCTTGATAATTCAATGGCGAGTGGTGGTCGCCATTTCATTACCAAGCCATTATTGAATAGGAACCACAACAGAATTCTTACTTAACATGCACAACACTGCTTCGTCATAACGGATTGTAAAGCAGTTATGTTACTTGCACACTACCACACACTACGCAATAGACGCAAGTTTTACTATGGAAAAGCAGATAAATGTTCTCATAAGATACATGTACTTTTGCTGTCTGCAAAACATACGCAGGCATTATCTTTACAACAGTTTATCGTCATAAAATCAGTCGTGAAAAGAATTCTATGAAATTATGCTCAAAAGGAATGCAAAAGCTTGATCGCTAATACCTACTGGAATGATATATAGATTTAGATTCAAACTATACAATTCCCTAGTGAAATTGCAAAGCCAGTGCGTTAGGTGCGCGGACGCAAGATGTTCATACATGTATGATAATAATGGATGTTACACGAAGCCACCTCATAAACAAATGGACAGTGAAAGTCCGCATGTAGTTTATGCCGCTTTTGACATAAAATGTGAAAATATTCAAATGAATAAGATTTAAATCATGGAAGCTAATATTATAACAGTTAACTATGCTAACTGCATGTGCTTTCCTTTCGTAGAAATTGCAATTAATGAACAGTCAGAGTTAAAAGAGACTAAAAATATCGAACTGTTTTGTTCATACTTGAAAACTGAAGGTAATAAAAATTACGAGATGTAAGACTGCAAGATATCATACTCATTCTACATCACTACCGTTAGGTAATCTAGTATCTGCCATACCTAAGCCGAAGGTCTTCAAATACTTAAATATTACTACTATTAACGGTAATACGAACAAAAGTTTCGTGAATAATCGCATTAGCATTTTTGAGAACAAGAGCATACAGAAAAATATTTTTCGTGGCATTTCGCGCGTTGTCTTTTACTATTATTATATACAACTTAGCGGTATTAATTAACTCATCAAAGAAACCCCTTCCTCTGGAGGATCAAAGCAATGGTTATAATTTTACGTCTGCTAAATTATCCTTATTAGATGAGCTAGTATAGTTGATAGCAAAATACGAGTAGTGTGCCCGAACAGTCAGTTAAAATGTATATCGTCTTTCTTATAACACACTACATACATTTCATACCATAGACATTTACGCTAGTATATTAATGTCTATGTTTCATACATGCATTTCTTCTTTAGACAGACAGGTCTCATAAAGAAAATCTGGGACTGAAATAAGGTTCCATGCGAGAATCGGTCTTGAAATACATTAATTAGATAGTCAAAGATAAATTATGATCTAATGACGTTATATGTATTTGTATCTTGTCAAAACAATTCCATAGTCAAGATACAAAAACCAAAAGCAAGTACCTAGCTATTCATGTGGCCTAGAAATACCAAATGACATGAGTGCCGTATGAACACTCAACCATTAGCACTTCGTAACTAACACGAAAAGGTTGTATAATATTACATTCGCGTATCTTAAACGTTTTATATAATTCCTACTTCTTGCGTGTTTTGCTTCAATCCTCTGCGAGAGCTAAATTACACCTTATGGTTTCCTGCTTGTTTTTCCGGGAAGCAAGAAAGTCTTAGATTTTTTTTTAATTACAACACTGACGTCCAGAATACTTATTGTACTGTACTATAATAAAGCAATATGGAGATCAGTGGTTTGTTTTGTTTAAAATTTTAATTGTTTTAAACCGCTTTGAAAAATTAGATGACACTTATGTGACAGAAGATTGGTCGGTTTCCTACTACTACTCTGTTGCGGAGCGAACATTAGCATATCTCACCGTGAAGTACCCATGTCCTAAACTAAGGTTACCCATAGTGTCTATGATTCACGCAGACACCAGATTCAGTTCATTCAGTAGCCTTCTGAACCTTTGAATATCCGGGTCGATAGCTCAAACTGGTAATTGCATTTTACAATTAAACTGCGGATGAGTACTTGGGATGATTTAACTCCTTTTTTCGGTACAAAATAAAGTATTTTTTATAAAGAGCCTTTACTTTGGCAACATGCAATAAAAAATATTTTAATGATACAGTATTTTGCTCCCGCTTTTCACGCATTTTAAAATAAGAATCTATAAAAATACATAAATTTCCTTTTTATTTTTAGTTTTCCATTGTGAACAGCCGCGCTGGTCAAATACCTTTATATTATGTTCTTATGAATAAAATATCGAAAGAAGTAAGGACAATAATCACGAATGCAAAACATTTACGTCTTTATACCGAGTTTTTATATAAACATTTACATACCACGCAGAATAACTTGCGGATAACTTCAGAAAGTTCAGACGCGCACTGTTATTTCAGGGGTACTGTACCAAACGATGGTACTTTTTTTATTTATACCAGGTAAATGCAAAGAAATTCTGAGGCAATTTCTATAATCAAAACTGTTAGCTAACAGTTTAGATAATAGAAAATATTTGAGTTTCCTCCAAGCAAACAGCCTGTATGAGCACTCCCAATTTAATACTTACAAGTACGTCAGTCCTCCAATAAACATGGCTCCTCGTGGTCCAGTAATCGTGATGATGGAGGGTGCCATCCAGTTGCAAATGGCCAGCGTAGCGTAAATAATGGCCAGAGACGTGTAGCCATCGCCCGTAAATGAAGGATCATCATGTGATATGCTGTCCAACACTGTTTTCTGTGAACAATAATTTACGGTTAGATATTTGTACTAATACTTTGGGAATTCAGTCTAATTTAGTTTAATGATAGAGCTGGGAGAAGAACTGGAACTGAACTGACAGGACTGGAACGTTATACTTCTTAGAAATAATAATTTCGTGCAGGAATTGGGCCCCAGAGGGCGTATACAGAGCCATTGCGCTATAGGCACAAGCTGTCAATGATAGAAAGGCAATCTTATTTACTACACAACCACATAAACATAGAATTATAAGGCAATTCGTGTTATGAAACGATAAAACCACACAGGTAGTTCGGTTACGATAAATACTGCATAGAATTTAAATATTGTTAGGTATCAAAAATAAAATATAAGTACCTATATTTCATAACTAATTTAAAATGAGTAACTGAATAAATTTAGATTACGGTTTCAGGTTGAGAACACCAGTAAACAATGATTCGCTTTTTGATAAAAACTGTACGATCTGTGATTTTGCATAAATATGGTAGGGGTATACAAAGGTTCAGTTTCACCTGAAACTTGTACGCTAGGCTACACCAAGCTCTACATTTAGTATAAGCTGACTATGATTGTACGGAAAGCCTTATAATGCGAGGTCAGCTTATACTGGAAATTATTTAGTTTGATATGTAGCTGTAGGCTACAGCTACTGCAGCTGAGTTTTGACTGAAAATTCTGACCATTCACCAATCACTGTTACATCACGTACTTTAGTACCCGCTACATCTATATACTAATATATAAAGCTGAAGAGTTTGTTTGTTTGTTTGCTTGAACGCGCTAATCTTAGGAACTACTGGTCCGATTTGAAAAAATATTTCAGCGTTAGATAGCCCATTTATTGAGGAAGGCTATAGGCTATACATATATCATCATCATCTACGCGGACGGAGTCGCGGGCAGAAGCTAGTTTGAAAGCCTGAATAGTTTAAATTATTTTTTCCGGTTTATCTGTTCTAAACTTTATGGCACATTGAGCATCGCATGTCATAATTGTCTGTTATTGAAACCTGTTATTTTAACCAGTGCATCAAATTATCGTATATTTTATATTGACAGGCCTTATATTAATTAGTACTAAAACATAAATATCGAAGATTTATCACGGACCTTGAAACAGTTTCGTAGCATAGTCAAAAGATCAAGAACGATCGCAGTTCTTGACATTGTAAAATGTCACGCGCGCGCATAATGCTTAAATTAGATAAATATAATTATCAATTATGCTAAAATGTAGACAGATATTACTTAAATTTAGATCAAGATCTTTCATATCCTTAGTGACATAGGCCTCTACCTTTTCTTTATTATTAGCACGGAAAATCTCATAGATCGTCTGCCACCTGAGGTAGGGTATATCGAACTCGTACTGACTAAAATCCGTACTGGTCTTCCCTTGCCCTATAGTCACGGCCATCTTTCCACGACCCTGATAGGCTTTCGTCCAACATATGCTTATGAAAATAACAAGAGTAACAGAGATATTTAAGAACAGTTATTTATTGTTATTTTTATCACCATTTTTGTAAAGCTAATTTACATAATTTTGGCATTTTAAGTCTTTAACCTTGCTGCTCCTAAAAGGATTAAGCCTCCCAAGTTGGACCTGCTTTCGCAATATAAGAAAGCGTAGGATGCCCCCTAAAACAATATCGATGCAACTTTTAAAATGTAAATATCTTAAGCCCAGAGTCCGTTACTTTTTATAAGTGCATGTAATGCGATAAAGCAATAAAATGTCGAAATTGACTGGCGACAATACTTTCGATTTCGTAATTTTATTTTTCAGTATCACTCAAATTCAATATTTTATATGATTTTATGCGTTTCATACTGGATGACCATAAAAAATGCCAAAGTATACCTTTAAAAGGAGTGAATGTGATTTAATTGTCAGTTTCGTAAAAAACAGAAAATAATACCTAAATGCAAACGCCATTTATTCAAGGATGGTACGACGGTTAGCCACATAGTTAATTATGTTTATTATGTTATAATATATAAGCCAACTATGTAGACAGATAATTGAAGTCAAGTTTATGTTGCATTTAACACTATTCTGGCTATCATATAAAGTAAATATAGCAAGTTCTTGTTAGTGTAATCTTTTTATTGAATATTTAAATGATACAAGTACCCAAAATGTGTCCCAAAATGCAGTAGTTATTCTGTGTCCAAATTGGAATACAGATTTCGGATCCTGAAGCATCGTCCCCGAAACTCGTTATCTTCGAATAAGAAGGTCGATGAACGTTGCCAGCCATTTATCGCAAGAACATAAATATATAAGTTTGATATAAACAACATTATAAAATAAAATATTATTGGTCGGCACAACCGGCATGACTACCTTATTTGTTTTGCCACGATTTTAATTTATATTTTGTGGGGACACTTATTGCTAGCTTACTGCCGCAGAATAAAACACTGTATAAACCTCAGAAACAATAGGCCTATGATAAAACCCTATTAAATTTTCGGAACTGGTAATAAAGCCGAAGTATCTGTCTAACCAATATAATCTCGCTGAACGTCACTTCTGACCTCCCTAATTATCTGAAAGCGACACATCATTGACAAGACCCTTGAAAATTAATATCTTACCAGCAAATCTATGTGACCTAAATCGAATACAAACAAATCCTTGAATTTATCGAACATCGACTAACAAAGATAAATATCCACTCATAATAAATGATCAAACGAACTTACCTCTTGTGAAGTTCGATCATTATTATATGAAGTGCCCTGCTCTCGATATATATTTAAACAAGCAGCTCTCATCATTCACTGGCAACTCTGCGCAATTTTAGAAGTAGCACCCCGATCCTAAAATTTGCATAATCTGTGCTCGGTGAACGCTTTCATTCTTTTTAGAGTCGCGAATTATCTCAAATTTTACCCGGGGTGGGATGGGTAGGGACCATATATCTTCGAGCAGGGCACTTCATATAATAATGATCGAACTTCACAAGAGGTAAGTTCGTTTGATCATTTATTATATTGCGTGCCCTGCTCTCGATATATATTTAAACAAGCAGATGTTTAGAGTATTGGTAAATTTGAGATAAGCCGAAAGCATAGCATGTATTCCTGTAAAATAAATCTCTTATAATCACATAGCATTATTTTAAAACATATCAGTCTCTTGACTTTCTGTTAAGGACCAATTAGCTAACACAAAGCCGACCAGCTACAATTGCTGTGACCCTCCAGAGGGTCAGGGTTCATCAATCATTTTATTAAATATGTAAGAAACTGATTCCCTTAGATAGTATTTACGGTAGGTACCTGGAACTTGAAAATAAATGTTAATTATCATTCTTCATTGTTGGAGAATAATGAATTTCGTAGTAGGACTACATATGGCATGAATCAGCAAGATCAGTGCCTGATATTAAGTACTAAGTAATAATTCTGGATTAAGCACAGGATAAACAATAACAAAATGTTATTAAAATATCAGAATTAATATCATATCAAATCAATATAAATCTGCTGAATCGTGAATCGGTCAGTTTCAATCATAACTATTTATAACTAATTAGTTATCAATATTCGTAAGTTAAAAGGCCGACCAGCAGTCTGTGTGATTACAGCTTATGAAATTTATTTTGTCATAGTCCTGAATGTAAAGACATGGCGCCTACCAGGTTCCAGTATGGCTCTGGTATCTATAATACTGACTCGAATAAACTTTGAAGAATACTTTATTTGACGATGTAAAACATAGTTATAGTAAGGTAGATAGGTACTTTTGAAAGAATTACATTAAAATTTCAGAGCTGTACTCTACACTACTTTCTAATCATACAATTTTCCCTTCACTGGGCGAATGGGCCATTCATCACATCTAGATTATAGATAAGTGGTAATGATTATATCAGCACACCCTTCATTCCATATCTGTTGTGCTTAATGCAGGGAACTTCATTCCATATCTGAACAACCCTTGCCACAAAAACACTATTTCTTAAATAATCATTTAAAAATGTAATTTACAGTAAAATATGAATATAGAACTTTGTTTGGCACAGTCCTACATATATATATTGATATTTACCAATATTAGTTTTGACTTATACATTCCCTAGAGACTCCCTTACGAACATTCCCCCCCAATTTTAGAGCAAGGATGAAACTGACTTATGACGGACAGTCTATAGGCAGCCGCAAATCCAATGATTTTTTCATAAAGTACCTACTTAATATCTGGTATGGATAGAGGAGATCTCCCTGAGAATGGGTTCGCCATATACTATAGGTGCTTATCTATGTTAATATTATAAAGAGGAAAGATTTGTATGTACATATGTTTGTAACGAATTGGCTCAAAAAATACTGGGCCTATTCCAAAATTTATTTCACGGTTTGAATATTACATTATTCTAGATTAACATAGGCTAGTGAATACTTTGAAAAAGTTTAGGATTCCTGGCAATGAGAATTGTTGGTGGATGAGGTTTCTGTAGGAAGACTGTAACCTTTATTTTTGGTGAGATTATCAGTTTGTTCTAAATTTTCTAATCAAAAGGTGTTTGGAAGGACACCATAACAAAACAAAGAAAAGATAATATATCCAAGTCCAAGTGAAAGTTTCAATATTCATTGGCTTTAAATGTTTCCAGAAGACTAAGGCAATGCATTTATTTATTATGAGTCTAGCCCAGCTTTATCCTAGTAGAGGCACCTAATATTGTAGTTCTAAACAATGTAGGTATGTACCTATTTGTATCTAAATTTTCCTTATAAATGTGAACTTTGATAAGTACAAACTGTTCAAAGACTCAATATTTTTATCAGTCATTTTCTGAATAAATGTAATTATCACTACTATATAAACATTGGTGTAAGGTGTAACAAGCAACAACCAGAATCTTTTCCAGGTCAAATACCATATTTCTGGGTGCATTATGTAGTTCTCTTGTTTAAAAATAAAAGTACTAAATAAACTTTATTTTTAATGATGTCCTGTGACCAAAATGTGCTAGCATTTGTTAACCCTTTGCACTACTGCCATATGAATGTGGCCAAGGCAATTTAAATGAACATAGAAATGTCTATGTATAATAAATGAAATGTTTATTAGAAAATTTACTAGGGTATATGACACATGACACCTATGTCATGGGGTCTCATCCCGAACAAATGAAACATAGTTCAAATGAATTGTTAATAGATGGCATTGCATGTATCGATTCCCAAACCTCGTGTGTTTGGCTTCGAAATTCTTACGAGGAAAGACCTTAAAAAAATATGTACTTACTTAAATCAAATGTTTATACATAGGACAATATAATTTAAGTCTAATTTCTTCGATTATATGATATTCAATTAAATCCTCGTGATTCTCGCTTTCTTTGGTAAATAGATGGCTCTGTGGGCAGTTTTCGCTCATTTTACATAAAGTATTATTTTATAAGAATATTATATTTCAGACGAAGTTTTTCTAATGATGTATTATTATCTTTTTGTACCATCGGGGGCGAAGCACTAATACATACGATAGTCTACTATGATGACAACACGAACATACCTAGATAGGTAGGTACCTAGAAAGCGACTTACACCTAATAGGTAGGGTTACCTTCGTGTAGGTGCCTTGTACCGATTATACTTACATAATAAAAAAGGTAGGCTAGTTAAAGGTAGGCTACCTACATAGTTCAAGTAGGTATCTACTAAGTATAGATATATATATATCACAAAATAGGTAAATATCAGTATTCTATCATCAATAAATGCATCATGCAGACGGTCGGAATGGAACGGAACGCGAGTCGTAGGTATCATACCATCGCGTCTCGCTCGAGTTCGGTAGATATACACTCGGTAGTCCGACAGCTGCGAATGCGCCGTAGTAGGTACCTACCTACCTACGTAACGAACGAACGGTGTCGTGATGGTTTTGAGCGCTGTTTGAACGCTGTAAGCATACCTATACATATACATATACCATAGTACCTATATACCTACCAGAGAACGAAGAATATTAAGTAGGTACCTACCTATACGTACTAGTACCTACGTACGTTTAAGTATTTGTTTTTTTTAATAGATCGGTATTTCGCTTCTTCTACAGAACAAAATACCTACCTACCTAGATAGTGAATAGGGTAAAAAAGTGAGACACGTAGTAGGTACTTACTAGTTTTACTTACCTACCTACATACTTATGTACTTACGAAGTACTTACCTATCATATTGAAATAATTACTTATGTTAGGTACTTAGATATTTAAAATGGTAGGTAGAGGTACCTAGGTACATATCTAATAAGATTTACGTTATCATTTACTTTTTAAGTAGGTACCTAAGCTTTTGTAGTGAATAGTAAGAGGTTTTCATTGCTGTAGGTAGCTCACACGCTATGCAAGTAGGTAGGTAGATGAAATTAAAATACTGTGGGCGGGAAGCCCTATAGCGTGTTTACGTTACATGAGTAGATACGTTTATCTACTCATTGTCATGATGTCATATGTATGCGCGTAGGGATGAGATACACTTACCAGTGTCAAAAACCAAGTATCAAAATAGGTAGGTACTTACCTACTTGAAAGTATTTGGCACAGCTAGGGTTCTAACCCTATTATATAATATAAATATTATCCTACAATATTTCTGAAAAAGTATAAGTATTAGTAGGCAAAACTACTACATGTTTTCGTTATCTATTATATTTTTATGGGTAATAATTTTAGAACTACCTACTATTTTTGACCGACAAAGAGTTGGTAACCCTAGCCACAGCCCGCCGCGTAAGGCGCGGTCCGGCGCGCGTCGCGGCGGCGCGGGCGGCGCGGGTTGAAAATACTCGTAGATCAAAGTTTTTTTTTGCCAATACGATTATGCACGTTGGGTGTATCGACATATGGATCAATTTTCTATGCATGCGAGTATTTGAAGACTGTGAGTGTTCCTACATTAGCACGCCTCTGCCTAACCCTTAGGTATATGTATTATAATTATGTTAGATAAAAATGTATGGTCCCGGGTTCGATTCCTAACTAAACATTTATAGATCTATCTAAATTAAACTTTAATTTAAAACTTTAATTATTTAGTTAGGAATCGAACCCTGGACCTCATAATGTTCACCTGTCACGTTCAACAAAAACTAGAATATTTTTGTGAACCCCATGAAAAAAATTCACAAGCCGCCTAGCTGCATGTATGTGTCTGTGATGAACTGATGACTGTGATGTACTTAGGTATAAATAGCGAGGCAAACGAGTTACACAGTATAAGCTCTAATCTTAGTGACTAAGTATAAATTCCCTTAAAATTATTTGTAGCAGGTCACAAATTTATTTTTTGCTTTCGTTATTTTAAAATTAATCTTTAAAACAAGTCTGTTTTGGTACAAATTCTCTTGCATTTAGTAGCAGGTCGGAAAATCATGTTTGTTTTCGTAACATTAAAATTATTTTTTAAAGCAACTAGGTAGGTAGGTACCTACCTAGTTTTTAGCACATGAGTAGATATACTACTCTGTGTTTTTAGTAAGTAATCTCTTCCAAATATTAGGTATATTTTATTTTTTGCGGGAAGATCTCGTTGCCTTTCCACTTGAGTTGCGTTGCGAGTGCGACATGTAGGTAGGTAGTAAGCATTTGTAAGTAAGTAGGTAGGTAGGTAGGTACCTAGGTATATTTATACAATAACTTTATTATCATTTTGCGATAAAGATATATAAGAACTAGCTTCCGCCCGCGGCTTTGCTCGCGTGGATTTCGGTTTGTCACTCGGTCTTTATCACGGAGACACTTGTCAGTTGTCACCTCCCAGCCCAAAATAATCAATTAAGTAAGTACTTAAACTATTTTTTTGTAATATTTTGCATTTTTTTTCTATGCTATAAGTATAGGAAACTTTGAAGGGCGGAATTGAAACTGCGTAGAGTCTTCTGGCTAAATAGGTAGGTAGGTTCCTACACGTCACAGATGTCGGTTGACAAGCAAAGTAGGCAGCTTGCTTTTCAATAGTTAAACTCGCGGTGGCTCAGTGGTCGTCTGGTGTACTTATCTAACCAGAAGACGCAGGCTCGATTTTCAGGCAGTCGATTTTTTCCATCACTAAACTACCTACTTACTTAGAAAGTATTCTAGTAAACCGCGACAAAGTCTCGTTTTAAACGGCCGGCCAGCGCTAGTGGTAGGCTAGGTACCGACCTACCTACTTGATCATTATTTTGTCGTGGAGTTATTTTAAAACTATGATAAGTATCTCCGAACCAAATGATGTCAATGGCAATTCTGTTCAAAATTAAATAGGTAAGTAGGTACCTACTTGTGATGAATAACGTATTTAAGTACCTATTTGGTTATGGATTAATGATATTAATCCATAACACAACAAAAGTGTAGGTATATACTACACTTTTGTTGTGTTAAACACGTTCGCAAATAATACATTATTTTAGAACAAATTTGATTAGGTACCTACAACAAAAAAGGTTATAGGTAGTGAGTCAACCTTAACAGATAGATAGGTAGGTACCTACCTAGGTATATTATGCAGCCATTGACTTCGTTTACGCAGCGCACGCAATGGAAGCCCTCAAAAGAAATAACTTTTACCCGTTTTTGCTACATTTTTCATTGATGCTCCGCTCCTATAAGTCATAGCGTGATATTTTATAAGATATTTTATAGCCTATAACCTTCCTCGATAAATGCACTATCTAACACAAAAGATACCTATTTTAAATTCGAACCAGTAGGTAGTTCCTGAGATTTCCGCGGTCAACCAAACAAACAAACTTTTTAGCTTTATAATATTAAATATTATTTTTTATTTATTATAAAGCTAAAAAGTTTATTTAATTAGATGTTCACAATCTTGGATTTTAAACATTTTGTTTTTTTCACAATCAGAAACTATGAAATTGACACCCACGTCATTTTATATTTAAAAAAATAATGTCCGTCATTAAAAATATATTATGTCATTTATGAAATCAGTAGGTATCCTGAGAAACCTTGAAAATAACACCTACATTTTGACATGAATTTACGTTAATTAATAACGAAAATAAACTACGCGTAAGAAGATAGGTAGTTTTATAAAATAAATGTATTACATAAGTACCTACGCGCTACCGAGACCGAGAAGGAGGTAGGTACCTGTTCGGGTTGAGCGACCGTAATAACAACAAGTAGCAACTTTAGGTACCTACCTACATCCCGGCGCACCAGCGCCATCTATTGGTTAAATATATAGTAAACACTTGATATACAACCCGAGGCGATAGATGTCGCATGCAACGCTTGCTTGTTACGTGCGACATCTATCGCCTACAAAAGAAAAACAATTCTGCCCGAAGAATCTCGCCCGATAGGAAGGTCCCATTTCTTTGTATGGGATGAGGCATCTGTACTAGTATTCTTTTATCTGTGCCTATGTCTTGTTATACAATAGGATGATTTATGATGTTGCTTATCATGCACAAAAAAAATAAAAAACTATATAAATATCTTATATATTATGATGTAGGTATTGTTACTACCTACACCTCTTATCTTTTCTAAAATCAATGGTATGCACATAAGGGAATTTATGCACTATACAAATGTTACAACCTAACCTGGATTGGTTAAATGATTTTCGGTTGCTTGTCCACATTTT
This sequence comes from Acronicta leporina, assembly GCA_947256265.1. Classification (NCBI taxonomy): domain Eukaryota; kingdom Metazoa; phylum Arthropoda; class Insecta; order Lepidoptera; family Noctuidae; genus Acronicta; species Acronicta leporina. Next base: position 11,163,020 of record OX366521.1, read on the forward strand.
TTGCAAAATCCATGGGCTTCAAAGTCTAGGTCAAAATTGATTTATTTCAATTAGACCAATATAATAGTTGAAAGGTTGAACTACTTGTCAAACTGGATGCTTGTTGACACAAACAGCACTGGATTAGGTGATATAGACTTTACCAAGTTTATGCTATGTCATAATACATAAGTTATGCAATACTTTTATTTTACATGATAGGTACTCCTATAATAAACAGGAATTTTATTACAACATTTTAGTTTATCTTATCTTGTGTATAATGTACCTATTCACTGTGGCCCAGAATTTGGTGCTGGGCAAGCTGCAATAAATATTGCTAAATATTATTATAATGACATATTTCTGGTAGATATCATACAGGAGCTAAGAAATTATCAAGACAATGATAACTGGAATTTTTAACTGATAAATTCTAAGCATTTCTAGAGCTAAAGTTTCTATAATCCTATCATCTCATCTCAATGTATATAATATAAGGAATACTTTATATTAATAACCAGATTCTATACATATTAATGTATTGATTGTCTTGTAATGTCCCCATCTTGTAAAATTATTACGCATCTGAGCAACCCAATGTAGGAATTACTTTATTATAACAATATAGGCAATACTATATTCTGAATAAACATTTACTAATAAATGTTTTTCTTTTTGGTATGTAATGTCATTTCCAAATGGAAATAAAGCTCTATTTGACAGCATTCTTCTGAGATGTTATTTTTCTGATATTAAAGTTTGTTGTATCATAATGGGAAATGAAAACTAAAGTTGGCCAAAGTAGATAGCTCATCTGATTTTCCTGAAGACAGTAATGGCACCAAGGTCTTATGAGACTTGATTACAAAGGTAATTGAGAATCCTTTAACGGTTAAGTAATACACTTAACATTGCATGCTATCCTGCAGTGAGGTAAAAAATGTGTTAGCCTTCCGGCATGACTTACCACTATGGCTAAGTTGGCCATTTCTTGCACACAATGTTGGTCTTGTGCACAATGCTGGTGTTCCAGCCTGTATTGAAGATTCATGTCCTTCAATAGTAATGGGTAGTTGTGGGTTTCACTTACAATTGGTTGTAAGCTTATTGAAGAACTGGTCGCTTTTAATGGCAGGTTTTCAAAACATCTTGTCACACAGGCATTCTATAGATGCTTACAGTGGTCTTTTACTATTTCACAACATATAAAAACTAATTATCACATATAGGGAGAACTAGAATTCTCCTTATTTTTGTTAGGGCAAAATGTCAGTCAGGATCCATCACAAAATTCACAAAGTATATCTTTTATGTACCCTTAGTGAGATGAATTTACATTGTTATTGTTATACTGCATAATTATGTATTTATTCAACTCAATATCCTTGTCTATACTGACAATATTGTTGCTTAACAAAACAGAAACCTGTGGATATTGTCTAACCGGGATCTGTTCCACAAGATTCTGTGGTGTCTTTACATCATTGGGCATTGGGGCCCTCAAGGGTGGCCTTGCCCTATTTATAGGTGAAAATTGAAACAAACCAAGATGTAGGTTTATCTAGCATGAGATTGTGTCTCCTAGAGCATAAAACTCCAGTGAGTTTTGTGTTTTCTAGAACCATATGTACCTACTCGTTTTAATTATTATATGCACTCCTTCGAATTGTGATCAGCACAAGACTTACATGTTATTGTAATCTGCAGTAAGTAGGTATAGGTAGTTACCTATTATTTAAATCAACATACCCATGAAAAAACATTGTAGGCACTTACATGTGATTGATAAAACTGCTTATTGGAGCCTCACGGGCTCCACATAAGAGTAAGAGATCTCGTGTGTACATCTCGTGTACGCCCCGAGTCCAATGAGCACGTCAGTGTATCACGTACACCACCCGCGTCAACCGGTACCTACGAAGGTTATGGAAACTCTTGCGGCTTTAAACTGCTACGAGAGCCAGTAGCCATACCGGTGTAATCACAACTTGTTGTCACTTTTATTTCATGAAGAATAATTATTATCTCCGTTCCAACGACGCTAGGTACTCCGCTTTATGAAGACACTTTATTCGGCTTATAATTTTAAGACGACATTTCATATAACGTCTAACTTTTGTAAAACTTCTATATGTTGCCGTTTAGGCATAGATTTGGTTGAAATTATATTAAAATAAATTTAATTAAAATAAACACAGAGACACGCAGAATCAGTTGCCGCGCAAACGAAAAGAATGAAAGCGTTCACCGAGCACAGATTATGCAAATTTTAGGATCGGGGTGCTACTTCTAAAATTGCGCAGAGTTGCCAGTGAATGATGAGAGCTGCTTGTTTAAATATATATCGAGAGCAGGGCACGCAATATAATACTAATACTACATAGGACTACGTACTTTGCACATAGGCTCGCTGTGGTCCGGATAACTTTAGGAGCCATAAGAGATTGCATTAGCTAATCAGATAACGGAACAATTCAGTGGTTATGAAGAATATTATGTCGTTACTTTAATTATTTTGATAGCAACCATTATAATCGGTCAACCCGCGCATTCATCAAAACCGTGACAGGTTTCAAACCTGCAACCTATTATGGCCCGAATTTTCTATGGTAAGGCGACTTTAATCAGACGGTTAATATCTTAAAAGCCGGCAATAAAATAAAATAAATCGACAGTTTTTTATTAGAAAATTAGAGACATTGTAGTTGATCACTGACGTCTTAGATATTTCTTAGAGGTTAGTATTATAGAAGTCAGTGTACCTAGTTGATATATCAGAAATACAAACAAGAAATATTATACTTAGTTATTTAAAGCATTGATTTTGAATATTTATTATAGAAAACATCAAAAAAGGACTAAGTAGATACATGCCAAATTGCGATTAGAAGTCAGTGTACCTAGTTGATATATCAGAAATACAAACAAGAAATATTATACTTAGTTATTTAAAGCATTGATTTTGAATATTTATTATAGAAAACATCAAAAAAGGACTAAGTAGATACATGCCAAATTGCGATTATTATTTGCAATGTTATTCTGATATTTTTACTATGTATGTAGTTTATGTTAGTTTTTCTTTTTCTTTTCTTCAATATCATAATAATTCTTCTTTTTATATGTATATTCACACTGACTTGCATAGTGCAGATAGTCATGAAATAGTCCAGAGGATTGTCGTACCTCACCAACAAATCGATAGCGATAGGAAGGGAAAGTATCAACATATTATAAAGCAATAGAATATAAACAACTATGAATGCATTTACCGTTGCCTTTCGTCCGTCAACTGGGCTAGCGCAACTCCCGATCGTGCATCAACCAACATCAACCCAGTTCCATGATTAATTGATAAAAACATAGTGACATAACAATAGGTAACAATAGTAACAATACAGACGCAATTCAATAACTCACTGTAAAAGTTCTTGAGCTCACAGATAGTACTATCGTCTCGAATACATCAATTCACTGCATAGTTCCAGTGGAGCGTAGTATGAAAATAATTGGCTGTGTGCAACGGTGCAATATCCGTAACAAGTATTTACGTAATTATTAACAGATTGCATACTTTCTACAGTATTGGATGCTTAGTATTGTATTTTTCGGTATGAAACAATAGTGTAGTACGCAGGTTTATACGCCCAGAAATTGTGTTGTGGAAGTGCTTCGTGTAAAATAGAGCCTCATCTAATTAAACTGGTAGCCGACCTCAAAATAATATATATCTATGGAAAAAAGGCTAAGAGGATGATGTTTATGAGTGTAATACGACTCCACAGTAATTAGCACTGTATTGTTATAACATATTATGCGCAATATGATAACGTTATCACACCGAACACTAATATTTAATATTTAAAAATATAATTAATTGCAATAATTTCATCAAACAGTTACTGTTCATGCCATCACGCCTGTATTCCCTAGAGTTAACCCGGGGAATTTCATAGAAAACCCATCGCACTTACAGCCACTAGAATTATGAATCCTGTGATATAAATAATATAGAATCCTGAATCTTGTTATAAATGGCCATTGGACTGCCACGTCGTAGGTTCCGAGTTCGAATCCAAGGCATGCACTTCTGACTTTTCGAAGTCATGTTGTTATTTCAGAAACATCGTGAGTAATCCTGCACGATAACGTGTGACGTCTGCCTTTACCTTATGAGGCCAGCATGGTGGACTAGGGATATCTATATTAAATATGGGATCCTTGTAATTGTTACATGATAGAAATTACTTTCTATCATGTAACAATTACAAGGAAAGGCTGAATATTATTATTCAGCCTTTCATTGAATGATAACCCACTGTGTGCTTATATACAATAGATATCGGAGACTGTACTCGCTGTTTCTTTATTCGAATTCATATAGGTATATCATTTGTGGATTAACCTTATGGTGAGATTGAAGCACGACTAAGGTGTACTTACACAATACTCGACCATTGCGAATCTCGAACGATGATCTCAATTTATAGTGTTACAAAAAAGGTAAGTATTACGAAAATGCTTGTAAAGAGGTAATGTACAGCCATCAAAGATATCGCCAATACTCTTACGCTAAAGTTATGGCTCTACAGTAAATAAATAAAATGTATACTTAATGTGTTTTTATCTGTTACACGTGTTATGAAATAACAACTGCTTCGTATGGTATTCTTGCATATTGCGATATAAGGACGTCAGCGTTAAAAGAAAAAGAGAAAGAAAAAGAAAAAGATAGTTAATTCATAGCAGTAGCGGCTTTAAACCGGGTGCGATCGCCCCGTGGCCATGATTATAGGCCAAGGAAAGACAAGTACGGTTTTTACCGTCACCGCCTACGCCTGGTGGGAAATCGCAAACGACCCATGAGGATTTTCCTCACCCAAAAAAGTGCGATACACGGCAATATATTTAACTAGATTCTGCCCGCGACTTCGTCCGCGTAGCGTGATGATATATAGCCTATAGCCTTCCTCAATAAATGGGCTATCTAACACTGAAAGAATCTTTCAAATCGGACCAGTAGTTCCTGAGATTAGCGCGTTCAAGCAAACAAACAAACAAACAAACTCTTCAGCTTTATATATTAGTATATAGATTTTCCAAAAAACCTTCTAGAAACTTCAAATAAAACTTAACTCTGATGACTACTGATAACTCTTACTGTAACGTTTACTCTATTAAATGCATTATTTTAGTAAAACTTTTATATTATTTTTATACGCCCCTCGGTACATATTGCAGATGAGCGGAATGTAATGAACAGTTATAATTTTTCTTTTTTTTACAAAAAACGTTGCCCCACACTAGGATTTTCTCCTGTATCGTGGGATTCGTGGGTGCGTTTACAAACACAAATTCTCGCATACACAAACGCGCAGACCCGGAACAACTACCCGTAGATCATACAAATATTTACTCCGTGTGGGGATCGAACCCACAACACGTGTCGCAGAAGCCGATTGCTCAGCCGCTACGCCAAACGTCTCGTCGAAATATGATAGTCAGCTATGTATAAAAGCGTGGTTGTACTACGCGCTTGAAAAAAATAAGGATAGTACGCAATCTCTGACGGCCAACCGATTACCAACACGAATTGAATACCAATGTGCTTGTGAACTTGACGTAGGAGTCGGTAGGCGGGACTCGTTCGTGACGCGATAGTTTATAAACTATCGCGTTTCGCAGGTCTTACGTCTCCTACTACGCGCGAAATGCGTATTTACGAGTCGTAGCCGGTATCGGGTAGCTTCAACTTCGTTGGGGTGAGGGGTACTCCCTGCAATCCAGTGTGTCCAACATGGTAGCCTACCGGCATAATACTCCTACAACAAGCATGTATAGACAACTAAATATGTATAGTGAATCTAGGGTGTAGTTATTATTTAACACAAAAATACTTTTTTTTACATCCACTGTATGTACCTATATGGTTATCACTTATCCTGTCGTAATAAATTACAGCATACGGATAAATGGATATAGCATGCTTTTGCTATAGGTAGGTACATACATTTTAGTGTACCTATCTGCTGAACAACAAAACCGACTGCAACCTATTCGACTCTCATTCGACCTCGACGCGTATGTAGGTACCTAGGTAACGACAAACATTTTAGGATTCTTTTTTTCAGATATGCTGTATAGTTAAGCCGAGCGGCAATTTTCCCGAACATAGAACCTACATAAAATTACGATCCGCCCGAGTGTACATTTTTATTTTTTTATTTTAGAAAACGTTGCTCCACACTAGCATTATGTCCTGTATCGTGGGTTCGATAATAGACAGAAGATATATTACTATGAAATTGTATGTATTTTTATTTAACATATGAAAATATATTTATTTTTATGGCTGGAAATATTATTTTATGACTAGGTACAGTAATACCTAAATGACACTGAGTGCAAAGGCTCCCCCTATTACATGTAACCTAAACATACCGGCAAACTGTGGGTGTATATCCACCTCTGCCTAACCTTTCAGGGAATACAGGTGTGATGGTATGTTATTTGTACCAGTGTTATATATGTAACCAGATGGTTACATTTCTTACATTTTTCGTAACTTTTGGGAACAACGAGATTAGTAGGTAATATTAGATTTTCATTTTATTGCAAACAGTATGTAGGAGAACATGGAATAATTAAAATCAGGATGTTTGATGATGTGATTGATGTGTTGTAGTTGTAGTCGAAAGTTATGTTTCGTTTCCTGAAAAGTAACATTTTTGGTATAAAGTTACATTTTGGGATCTATGATGTCGAATGAGCCTTTTTTTTTTAGTTCCTGATTTTTTCGTTTGTTAAAAATGTGAGTTCTATTTGGATGCGTTCGTGTACTGTTTGCAATAAAATCAAAATCTAGTATTACTTATCTCTTTGTTCTCAAAAGTTACAAAAAATGCCTTAAATATAAAAATTACTTACATGTTACGCGAGGGGGTCAAAAGTTACGAAAAATGTAAGAAATGTAACCATCTGGCAACACTGAATATCACTCCAGTCGAGCTGGCTCATTCATGCTAAGCATAGCTCTCGCACAGTAATGACCTTCATGGATCATGGGGGTATGGGCATTTCCCTAGACTCCAATGGAAAAGGAGGGTATATATGTACAGCAGAATGAAAAGGTTTAAGTATCACCAAATCTACTTTTGCTTGCACAAGTGCATGAAACGGTACTACCAACATTTCAATAAAATGTGTTATTCTAATTTGCAAAAATAAATATCATTGTAAAGTTTTATTGACAGAGGTATTTTTCTAAGGGTGCATCTAGGTAGAATAGCAATTTATTTTGTAAAAAGGTGCTTAATTTTAATTTTGTAAATTGTTTTAATCATCAGGAACAAAGAGGATTCATAAATCAAACAAATTAATAAACTTGTTGTTGAATAGTAAAACAATATTTTATATAAAACAGCCGGGTCTGTGTTAAAATTTAAAAAGGTAAGTGGTCACAGATAAATTAAATGGATCAATTTTAAAATTGACAAACTAAAACAATACATGACTGTTACAATCCATGTGCCTAGAAATCAATCCAAGGAACTTGGGCACAGAAACCACACTTGTAGTAGGCCAATGGGGTAGTAGGTATGTAGTCCAGTTTATAGGTTGATAAAACACAGTTGCATATCACTCAAGTAAATGAACAACACAATTATTTATCAATAATTGTAAAAGTGAATGTATGTTCAAAATTGTACTAAATTATTATTTTTTATTATCGAACACTAGCAACTGTGCAACACTTGAGGATATTAAACATTACTTCTGTAGGTACATAATTCATGTTGTTTTAAATAAAAATAAGCTGATAATGTTTTATGCTGGTGGGTTATTAGTCTATTTTTAACAGGTCTATGTATTTTTTTAATTAATCACTAAACTATTAAATACAAGAGTATATTTTATAGTACACAGTTCGTAGTGCGATATGGATAATTATCTATTTAATAGAAATTAGATATCAAAATTACTCACCTCTATATTTCCCATTGTTTGAAATGCAGTGAAGACAAACATAAAACCAAATCCAAGTATTATAACGTTTACAAATTTTCGATTCATTTTGCTGGTTAAAAGTTACGAAAATATAGGTACTAACGGATACTATCGTATTTATTACAAAGGACAACAAAGGTCTCAATAGCCGGACAACCAAATGAGAACTGTTTATTGACGTAGATTTTTAATGTTATTACACTCAACTGCGAGCTCCCTCCACCAACAAGACAAAGCGAGCATTAGTCAATACCAGTCAATACTAAAAGCAAAGAGATTGATGTTTTCTTACATGTAAATAAATACAAGACACGACGACAGCGCTAAGTACGATATGAATTGTGACTGTCAGTGTCAAATTGACAAATCTAATTTGTTGTCATTGACAGTAGTTTTTTTTTTATGATGGCGCCACACTTTTTGTATATTTGCCAGTGTCAAGTATTAGAGTAATCAAGTAGGTAATATTTCCCATCATGGGATTCTATTATGGCACCACACTTTTTGTGTTCGCCAGTGTCAAGTATAATAATAGGTCTTTACCTATGAAATTGCCGTTCTGCAGTACTGGCCATTTCAAAACAAAATAATTTTTGTTTTGCTAAGAATTCTAATTTCAAATTAATTTTATTTCTTTTTATTTTATTTTTTTTAAATCATGGAATTCTTTTTCCAAAAGTAGTAATTTGTTTATTGATTAGTGTTACATTTTCATCGCATTTCAATCTTTTTCGTCATCATGGATACGTTAAAATTTCGAGTAATTATGGAATATGAGTACCGTCGTGGCAGCAACGCGGCACAAGCGGCACGCAACATCAACGACGTTTACGGAGCTAACACTACAAACCAACGCACCACCTGTTATTGGTTTGCTCGCTTCCGTTCTGAGAATTTCGACCTGAAAAATGAACCTCGCGGTCGTCCGAAGACTTTGGTCGACAATGACGAATTAAAGGCGATTGTGGAAGCTGATGATACACAATCGACGGCTGAATTAGCAGCAGCTTTCGACGTTAGCGTCAAAACAATATTGGTCCATTTGCGTCAAATTGGCAAGGTAAAAAAGCTTTACAAATGGGTGCCCCACGAACTCAATGATCGCCAGCGTGAAGTACGCGTCGAAACGTGCCTTACACTGCTCAACAGACACACAAATGAAGGAATTTTGAACCGCATTGTTACCTGCGATGAAAAATGGATTCTGTTGGATAACCGCAAGCGCTCAGCAAGTTGGTTGGATCCCATCACAGCTTCTTACCAAACGGGGTGAGCATTACTGCAGATATTTACTGTGAAGAACTGAACACAATGATGGAGAAGCTGGCACATCTCCAACCAGCATTGGTCAATCGCTTGTCTCCGCTGCTCCTGCACGATAACGCGCGACCTCATACTGCACAGCAGACGGTCTCCAAGTTGCAAGAACTGGGGTGAGAAGTTCTCCGTCATCCGCCCTACTCACCAGACCTTGCGCCTACAGACTACTACTTTTTCCAGAATTTCGATAACTTCTTGGCGGGAAAAAAATTCAATACCCGAGAGGCAGTACAAAATGCCTTTGAAGAATTTGTTGCCTCCCGTCCAGCTGATTTCTTTAATAAGGGCATCAATAAACTGCCACTGCGTTGAAGATGCATTGATTGCATGGGTGATTACTTCGATTAATACAAATAAAAAATACATGAAAAAAATTGGTTTAAATTTTTTCATACAAAACGGCAATTTCATAGGTAAAGACCTAATATATTAAGTTGTTCAGTTGCCCCAATAAAACGGTGGAAACTTTATTGAGGCTTCGAAGGAGTTTAAGAGTGAACTCAAAAAGTCACGATTTTCAATTTTATATCATTTGCCTACACTCTCACACGTTCACGTACACTTAATGGTTAATTATCCACCATAATTACACATTAAACTTCGGAGAAATTCAAGTTTTGAAAAATAATATAAAATCGACAATGTGCACTTTTCGTTTTCCCCCAGTAGAGTTGATACTGGGTGAGTGAGTGATACAGAAGATAATAAGCTATTAAGGCTGATCGTTTCGCTCAGCCCGCCAAATTCAAATTACAATTGGTTTTTCGCAATTTGTAGGTCTATAACACATTCTAGATTCCTAGCTGTAGTATTTGCGCCCTTAGCTATACAATATTCCACAACTGAGAATTAAAACCTTTGCTTGTAAATCGATATTGTAGATAAAAGTAGTGTCAATCGTCAATGTTGGCCAAAATCAAAGTTGAAGTTTAGCAGGTTTAGCAGTATTTACAACTTTACGGTGACATCTATAAACCAAAACAGAGGACCTCACTCTAGGATAGGCTCTCCTACCTACCTAATACCACCTTCATTGGAGTAATTCCTCAGAACTTAAGCTTATAATTTAAGTCTTTGGAATAAGCACAGAACAATTTTATGTTCCGTGAGAATAAGTACCATACTTACTACTTATGGCGGATTGTTCACCTGAGCCCGCCAATTTCAAATTTCAATTGGGTTTCTGCTATTTCTAGGTCTGTAACACATTTTAGATTCATGATAGTAGTAATTGCTACTTTAACTATTCAATATTTACAACCGAGAAATAAAAACTTTGCTTAAAAAACGTTACAGAAGCTAAAAGTAGTGTAAATCGTCAATTTTGGCCGTTGACACAGTTTTAGGCAAGATTCTAGCTTGATAAGGATTTTTAAGCGAAGGTTTTAGTTCTCAGTTGTGGATGTTGTATAGTTAATATCGCAATTCCTAATGTTTATGAATCTTAGACTGGTAATAGACCTACAAATTTCGAAAAACCCATTGAAATTTGAATTTGGTGGGCTCAGGTGAACGATCCGTCCTGACATACATATCTAAAAAAGTACATGCTAAACGTTCAAACGCTTACCAATGTTTACTCTGTATCTTTCTGAGGTACAGATTTACAGAATAAAAAATATATCTAATTCTAGTTAGGTGTATTATCTGTGCGCGTAATTTATTTTTCTGATTCACGGAGATTATTTTATTGCTGAATCTTTTTAAGTTTAAAAATAAATATAGTTGATGTGATCCAAGTTTACAATGGAAATGTAGTGCCTTATTGGATATTTTGTGTGACTAACATTCGTTTATCTTCAATCGACCTAACATTTTGATGAGGATGATCTCATTGATGTTCTGACATTACGTTCTATTTGGCGAAATCCTGATCGTTTTATTATTTTCTATTAGGTCCAATGACCTTGTAATTCAAAAATAATTCTCTCGAAATTAATCTGTGACAATGAAGAAGCAGTTCTATAGGGTAAAGCAACTTGCCGACCAAACGTTTTCCAGGTATATGTGCTTTGTATTATCTAGATATCAGATAAGATATACTTCTTTGTGGATTTAGCCCGTTGTTATTGTTATCTTTTACTTGTGTCAGTAACATTAGAACCGATTTACCAGCTGTAACATGAAGAAAAAGTAATATTATAATTTTATTATATTTTATTATTAGAGTAAATATTAAAAATATTAACGTTTGGTGCTTGCTATTGATCTTTTACAGGTCAGGAAAAGCAGAGGGATTAACAGACGAATTACAGACAGCAGATAGAAAGGTAGAACACCTCAGAAATGCTTTACAATTGGTCAGCAAGCGGCTGTCAACCGGGGCGGGCAGCACACAGGGTCAAGACCCTGCAGCCAGAGAGAAACGACTAAAGAAACTGCCAGAATACCTCCTTGGGTTGTCTATGTGTGAAGCTAGCAATTTTGATGATGATGATAGTATTTTAAAATATATTTTATATGAATGTGGTGAGTAAATTTATGTAATAATTAACTGATTTATTAATCCAATTACTGGTGCCTAATAACAATCAATTCTATAAATAGTTTTTATAAAAGCTAACAGGAAACTTTTTAAACACATCTTATTTTACTGATTATCATGTTATACCATTTGTTTATTGCATTTAACCTTCATGTTACCTAAAATTTCATATACCATACAGGATGACTGTTTTGTTATTATGCTAACTAATAAATAATATAAGAAAAGTACTCATTAAAGGTGTCATAAGAAGATTGTCTTAGGGATAGAAGAAACAATTTTAATGGGGCAAAAAATGTATTCTCAAAATTGAAGATTAATGTTTATTATATTTTGGGACAGGTAAAACTGAAAAATTCCTAGCAAATGAAATAGCTGAACATGAACTGAAGGTAGAGCAATTAGTCTGTGCTCCACTAACAACTATAGGTGATCAAGATTTACCTGCCATAATGAAAGCTAAGAAACACCTCAGCAGGCTCATGAGTGAAAAGGAATCCGCCGCTAGTAGATATCATGTGAGTTATATCTTATTATAATCTTATTTATCTAAACTTATCTTAACATTGAATTGAATTCTAAGATCGACACTGTAATAATTTCTCGACAGGTAGTAGATATTTTTATCATAACATCAAATCTTCTGAGACATGTTATGATCAAGTTTTGTTAAGTGAAAATAAGATTGATCTCATTTACTATTAGTTAATAATGATATTCCAATGCCAGTCAGAGTCAAGTTCATCCAATAGTTATATTTTAACTGCTATCATAATTAGTTATTCTTGTACACATTAGTGGCTGTTATCTTTGACCTGTGCCCTTACTGCTAGAACTGAACTATATATTTACTATGATATTTAAATATTGTGTTTGGTTCACCAACAATTATAAATTCAATTCATATTTCTGCTATTCCAAGTTATTTAATTTTGCTACAGCATTTAGAACGCCAAAAAGAAGAGAACCCAACCAAATTAAATGCTGCAAGAGAAGAGCTAGAAGATGTCGGGATTCGCGTGGAGGCGGCAAGGGATGCGTTGGCTGCAGACATGTTCGCCCTAGTCGCAAAGGAGGCCCAACTCGCCCACACTTTATTACAATATGTCAAGTTACAGAGAGCATACCATGAGTCTGCACTACATTCCCTTCAAGATACTGTACCAGAACTAGAACGATTTATTAGTAAGTATAACACTTTAATAAACAACAGTACTACATGTATTGATTCATGATTACCTGTGCTAGATCTTTATTACAAGCATAATTACTCATAGTCTATTGAAAAATTATTCTTTATACTTGTGCTAAAATATATTTACGCATACCATACATTTATTTAACTTGTAACACATAGTATTACTTTACTATGTTAATCTATTATGTAGGATATAATATTATTAGCTAATGATTTGTATGTTCATTGAGTCTTTTTTCATTCTCTTTCATTTAATTGTAGATAAAAATGTTGTAAAGGTCCATTTAACTTTTGTTATGTTTTTACATATTTAAAATGTTTTTTAATTAACTATCACCTGTCCTTTATTTTGGTTGAACAATGTTTATCTACCTGGGGGCTGCGTTCAGAATCATAGATGATGGCAGTATTAAGTAAATAAGACCTGATGAAATAATATCCTTTTATTTGTTCTTTATAAATAAACTCATTAACAGTCATTAATTATGATCAAATCCACTTAAAAAGGATAACAGTCAACATCATAATTAGCAGATGTAAAAACTTTGATAAAGATTTAATTTATATATTGTACTAAGGAGGTTGTAACAATGTGGTAGAAACACATTAGTCCTTGTAATTTAGAGCTCTTATAATTAGTAATGTTCACAGACTTATCAACATATTCAATATCCTCTAAATTAAGTCAGTTAGTTGCTACCATAATGGTATGGATGTTGACACTCTGTTAGGGATAACCAAAAGGAAATATTAAAAATATCCTGTTATGATATATGATGTACACTATATGCACAATTTGCGTAATATAAAATCGATAACCTATTTACATATTTTAGTAATAAGTTACAAGTTTACAACAACAACAGAATATAATTATAATAGATGTTAAATTGTTATGTATTGTAATCCAGTGCTTAAATAAATCATTTCTTATATAATTACATATACCTACATAACATACACATAGCATCACGCTTGTATTCCCCGAAGGGTTAGGTAGAAGCGTACTAATGTACAAACACAGTTCGCCGGTATGTTTTCAGGTCCCATGTAATGGGAGTGAGCCTATTGCCATTAACGGAATTCAAATTCCAAATTCCGAGCTGCTACTGGGAATTTCATAGAAAAATCCAATAACACTGTTTGACTCGGGTATCAAACCCAGGACCTCTAGTGTAGCAGTCGCGCTCAGGATCACTAGGCTAATAAGGCAGATCATATTATTAATTACATTTTATTTTTAATATGCTCTCATTTGTTACATTATCGGTCCTTGCATATGTATATCCATCCTTATAGATATAATTATAAAGAAACCATTTAAATATCACAACATAGAGTTTTTTTTAAGTTCCAGTAACATTAAAACATACATTTGAATGTCACCAAATCTTCCTTCATTAAATTATATATATGTGCTTCCTTTGAATTAGTGATGTATACATCCGTCGATGACGCGTAAAGACATCAACATAATACTTCCGCCGATGGACTGTACCAATTTAGCTATGAACCTATACTTTAGAGAATAGAGTATATGTAATTTTAATAAGGCGTTTGTTTTTTAATTTTACTACTATTTCTAAATATTAAATTTGTTTCTAAAAATTAGTACTAGTACATATTATAGATATTTTATTCTACTCTATCATTTTTTTCTATATCTTTTTGATGTATAAAAATACCTCCTAAATGTAGTCTGCTTAACTTCACGCCTCAGTCCTGCTCTTCCAATCCTCTATGACATGGTTTTTGGAAGCTGATAAATTATATTTACATTTTTCATTGCATTTTCAGCTGATTCTTTCAATTTTGATTGTGTGTATTCCATGCAACATTTTGCGTCATGAATTGCACTAGGTGAATGTTTTGCTTTTTGGGAATATACTAGACACTGTAGAAAAGCTTCAACAGAATCGATTTCTCACTAATTTCGTCGCTCCGTTCCATGTATGTCACACAAAACAAAAATGTTTATAAATACTTACAAAAAATAAAAATCTCTCGAGACCTTAATATGAATTCCATAAATTTTAACGTTGCTATTGTTTCCCAGCGCCAGTATCGATCCGAAAACAAATATCGAAAAGGAGTATTAGAACGAAAAAAACGCTAACTGCTGAACTTTCTTTCTATCCAAACAACACAATAAAAATTAGCTTATTTTTAATCCCTTTTTTCCCATATTATGCTTCTTTCTCGTCCACTGTGTATTGTAGCTGGAGCGCCTGTTAATCCACCGTAAGAAGCTATTATTACTTGCCAAACAATCAAAATAACACCATTACCATAACACCACCGATTTTTTTGTAATCAGTCAAATTTCGAACAAAACACGTTTGTTCTCTTATTCATTTTCACACTAATGAACATTAATTTATTGGTAGGTAAATCACATATTTCTTAATTTTTGTAAAATTAAATATACAATACTGTATTTATGTACAGTCAGGTATGGTGGCAGTTGTCATCAGAAAACATTGTCTATTGAACCGAATTACCTATAGAATGAGAGGAGCTGTTACAAGAACTGTGTTAAATACTAAATATATAAATAATAGTAACGGTATAAAAACTTTTGCTTCAGATGACAGTTCCGTGAAGCCGGTGTTTGGGTATCCCTTGGAGGAGCACCTCCGAGTGACGGGGCGCACGATAGCCTTCCCGATAGAACTGTGTGTCTGCACGCTGCACGAACTGGCGCTGAATGAAGAGGGACTCTTTAGGATTGCCGGTGGTAAGTAACAGGAAAATATATTTATAAACAATTTTAATAGGAAATTATTAATATTACATATTAATTAAAAACAAGACAAAGTACCTGACCTTGTGTAATTATTTCAAGCAACAAAGTTTTAAAGTCAATTAACCAATGTCGATTTATATTATCAAGATCAGGCATAGGCATCATCAGTTGCTTACTATGCCGGTAACTTCAGTTCGATAGAGAGAGGTTGTTATTAGCATACCTACTGCATTACATTACTTGTAAGACACAGGGTAGGTCATAATATTACTTACAGTTGATCAAGCGCAACCAATAGGTGTTTGATCCTGCAATATTATTTCAGAAATTGCTCATGCTTTTGTAATTTGTATCAGATATCGAATTATTATTCTTCACTAAGTTAGAAATGTTCTATACACTTCTCTACACTATAAATGTACTCACATTTATTCACTGTATTGTTTGTTTAGTTCGAATTTAAACGAAACGGGATATAATCTATACTCTATATCTATACTTTAATATATAAAGCTGAAGAGTTTGTTTGTTTGTTTACTTGAACGCGCTAATCTCAGGAACTACTGCTCCGATTTGAAAAAATATTTCAGTGTTAGATAGCCCATATATTGAGGAAAGCTATAGGCTATATATCATCACGCTAAGACTAAGTAACTATTCCACGCGGACGAAGTCGCGGGCGGAAGCTATTATATAATGTAGCTTATTCTACATAATTATTATATTACTTAGAAGGTTCGAAATTATGCTATTCATTACCATTAATAGGCGATGTATGTGTCTTTCAGGCACGTCAAAAGTACGCAGAATGAAACTGTCACTAGATGCTGGCTTGTTCAATGTTCCCTTGCCCAGAGATTACCGGGATATGCATGTGGTAGCGTCAGTTCTCAAGTGTTACCTGAGAGAATTACCTGAACCTTTATTGACGTACCGCCTCTACGAACACTTTGTAAACGCGTCTCGACAACCCTCGGAACAAACACGACTTAACGCTCTCTGGGAAGCTATACACTTACTGCCCGAAGCTAACTTCCAAAATCTTAGGTATCTTATCAAGTTTTTGTCTGCTTTGACACAGAACCAAAGCACAAACAAAATGACTCCTTCAAACTTAGCGATCGTGATCGCTCCCAATCTCCTGTGGGCAGCCGACGAGAGCACATTCGACATGAACATCACAACCGCTGTTAACTGCATCGTGGAATTGCTCATCAAACACGCTGACTGGTTTTTCAAAGATGACCTTAACTTCTTCATATCATTTACCAAAGAGGACCTTCTACCGGATCAATGTGAATATGGTTTCTCACCAAATTTTGTCCATGGATATAACCAAACTGCTGCATTAAGTCAGGAGCCAGCTAACGGTGACTACAACAGTATGAGTAAGTCTATGTTTGATTATAATCACCAAAGCTTGAGCAAGGTAGCGGACGGAGGCGGGCGACACTCGCGGAGCAACAGTCACGACACTAGTTTAATACTGCTAGAGAGTGATATGAAGAAGGCCCAGTCCAACAGCTCACTTTCCGACCAATCTAGTCCCCCACACGGGAGTCCCAAGCCAATAATGAGGCGAAAAAATAAACCGTTAGCTCCAGTGCCGCCTAATTTCACTCCTGATAAAAATAAGAAAATAGAACCACAGCCACAGCCACCGGAGATTGTTAAAGAAGCGAGCGCAGTGAAGGTTGAAAATGACAAGCCTGCCAAGCCACCCAGGCCTGTAATATCTGACACCGGTAAGGTTATCACAGGCGTACAGACTATCAACCGTTCCACATACAGACAAAACAAGGCGATGAAGGAGGAAGCGGCGCGGAGCGGCAGCCGCGAGCACCTCGGGGACACACGGCGGCAGAGTCTCGAACTAGACAAGGACAAGTTGGACATCCTTAAGGCTCCCGATGGGAGCAAAGAGTCCACGCTTGTCGTAAAGAATATGACCGCACAGACCGGCGTCGTCGGGAGGATGAAGGTGGTCGGCGACGGTGTGAGTGGTCCCGCGTCCCTCGGGTGTGGCGCGGCGCGCAAGCCGGCGGGGGCGGCGCCGCCGCGGCCCGTGGCGGCGCCGCGCACGCTGCTGCCGGCGCCGGGCGAGCCCGCGCCCGACGCCGACGTGCAGCTGCGCCACAAGCCCGCCGTGCCCGAGCGCCCCGCCACGCTGCGCCCGCACAGCTTCAGGGCACCGCGCTCCTCCCTCACCGACGCTTCGGACGTCGCGCCGACGACACTCGAGCGCACACACATTTACACCGTCGACAAACAACATCCCACGGTCATCCAAGTTGGGGCAAGTTCAGGTAACGGAGCCGACAAAGAAAGCGAAGACACGCCGCGAGCAACCGTGCAGCGTACGCACAGTTCCGGGGGTCGAGACGGAGACCTGGAAGAGCCGAGGAGCCTGTGCGTAGCGAGCCGGCAGCTGTCGCAGTCGGAAGGCGACATAACGGAATGCCCGTCTCCACGGCCACAGCCATCACGGCCGCCGCGGCCGTTGGTGCCCGCACCGCCGCCACCCGTTGCGGCACCAACCCAGCCCGCCCAACCCGTGACTCAATCTGCCCAACCCGTGACTCAACCTACACAAGCCGTGACTCAGCCCGCCCAACCTGTAGCACAGCCCACCCCACCCGTTGCACAGTCCGCCCAATCAGCAGCTCAGTCCGCCCAGGTTGTGCAGCCTCAAAGGGAGAGTACCGATCTTTAGCCGCTGCCGTTCGTCCCCGTGCCTATGCCGAGGTTGAAACGACGACGTCACCAACTGAAGTGATGTGAATCGTCGACCTTGTTTGAATAGCGTTACGATAGTGGTGAGAGGTCTGTTATAAATTAAAGTTCGCCCAGTCGTGAATTTTAAATCGCAACGAGACTGATGTTTGCTCTTATTTTCTGTTTAAACCGGATATCGGCCATGTAGAAAAGAGATTTGTAAAACGTTTTTCTTTGCATCAAATGAGTATTATGTATTTATTTTTGTAAAAATGTAGCGATAATAATAAGATAACACGTGATAATTTGAATAATATTATCTACTACCAAAATAGAATTACAGCTTTTGCATAATATGTAGGTCTGACAATTAATGATTGACCCCTGGAATATTATTCCAAAAAAGACATATCGGATAGATTGTCTATGTAGCTTTTTTATGCAACCTAATTTTATCAAAATAATGGATCATTGTAAACTAGTTTGTACAATGAGTGAATGTTACAATTAATCATTGTGATATTAGGAGAATATAATCACCACTCCCGGTCGATGACCAGTAGCGGGAGAATGCACAAATGTTAATGTAACAACAGCCATATTTTTATGATACTTCTACGGTGTATTTCCATTATTAAGGTCATTTGGCCAGCGCCGGGAAGTTATTTCATTTGCTAGCCATTAAAACGGATTTTAGAGTAATTGCTTACTAAATCATGATTACTTATTTTATATATTGTCCCGGAGTTGACCGACTGAATGTGTCCAATGGCAATATACCGTCGTGACTTGTCAATGCATTAGTTGTAGTAATCTACGCAATGCTGTTTGAACTATTATTTAAGCTATAAGTACGTTATGTAGTGTTTACAATCTTATGTGATATGCATTTTATTATAATATACTTCAAGTATAACAGCTTCTGTTGTAAGTATAAATTAAATAGCCCAAACATACTGACTTTCTTTTAATTAAGTACTATATAATTATTGAGTGACAGGATAAGAAATAGTGTGATAAGGGAACGTTGTGGTGTGAATGAAGATGTAGTGACTAAAATCGAGAAAGGTATGTTGAGATGGTTTGGTCATGTTGAAAGACTGAATGAAAGGAGACTGACTAAACAGATATACGAGAGTCAAGTGAATGGGAATGTAGGAAGGGGAAGGCCTAGGCGAACGTTCCGAAATCAGATTGAGAACGTTTTGAAAAATGGCTTGGTCAAGAGTACCCTAAACCGACGTTCATGTATGAAAAGATTGATGAATGTGGATGAAGCTAAAGAGGTATGTCAGAATCGTAGCAAGTGGAAGTCTGTGGTTTCTGCCTACCCCTACGGGAAAGAGGCGTGACTTTATGTATTATTATATTATACACAGGCGTGATATATATATTAGGTATTTACCTATGAAATTGCCGTTTTGTATGAAAAAATTTAAACGAATTTTTTTCATGTATTTTTATTTATATTAATCGAAGTAATCACCCATGCAATCAATGCATCTTTGCCAACGCAGTGGTAGTTTATTGATGTCCTTCTTAAAGAAATCAGCTGGACGGGAGGCAACAAATTCTTCAAAGGCATTTTGTACTGCCTCTCGGGTATTGAATTTTTTCCCCGCCAAGAAGTTATCCAAATTCTGGAAAAACTAGTCTGTAGGCGCAAGGTCTGGTGAGTAGGGCGGATGACGGAGAACTTCCAACCCCAGTTCTTGCAACTTGGAGACCGTCTGCTGTGCAGTATGAGGTCGTGCGTTATCGTGCAGGAGCAGCGGAGACGAGCGATTGACCAATGCTGGTTGGAGATGCGCCAGCTTCTCCATCATTGTGTTCAGTTCTTCACAGTACACATCTGCAGTAATGCTCACCCCGTTTGGTAAGAAGCTGTAATGAATCACACCGGCGCTAGACCACCAAACAGTGACCATTACTGTTCTAGGGGTAAGTTTTCGTTTAGGGCATTGTTTAGGTGCTGAACCAAGATCCAACCAACTTGCTGAGCGCTTGCGGTTATCAAACAGAATCCATTTTTCTTTGCAGGTAACAATGCGGTTCAAAATTCCTTCATTTGTGTGTCTGTTGAGTAGTGCAAGGTACGTTTCGACGCGTACTTCGCGCTGGCGATCATTGAGTTCGTGGGGCACCCATTTGTCAAGCTTTTTTACCTTGCCAATTTGACGCAAATGGACCAATATTGTTTTGACGCTAACGTCGAAAGCTGCTGCTAATTCAGCCGTCGATTGTGTATCATCAGCTTCCACAATCGCCTTTAATTCGTCATTGTCGACCAAAGTTTTCGGACGACCGCGAGGTTCATTTTTCAGGTCGAAATTCCCAGAACGGAAGCGAGCAAACCAATAACAGGTGGTGCGTTGATTTGTAGTGTTAGCTCCGTAAACGTCGTTGATGTTGCGTGCCGCTTGTGCCGCGTTGCTGCCACGACGGTACTCATATTCCATAATTACTCGAAATTTTAACGTATCCATGATGACGAAAAAGATTGAAATGCGATAAAAATTTAACACTAATCAATAAACAAATGACTACTTTTGGAAAAAGAATTCCATGTTTTTAAAATAAAATTAATTTGAAATTAGAATTCTTAACCAAACAAAAAATATTTTGATTTGAAATGGCCAGTACTGCAGAACGGCAATTTCATAGGCAAAGACCTATTATCACGCCTGTATTCCTGAAATGGACTGGATGGTTTAGATTTGCAGTTTGTGTCGGTAGATGGCACCACATGTTTTTCTATATTCCTAGACAGGACAACATTTGCCGGGCCCAACAATGCGTTAATAAAACAACATTTTCCTTAATTATCGATATTATTACGTTTGCCATTTTACAATATAATAATTACGCTTGCCAACCCTCAGTAAGGATAGCAAGTTGGGTAATATGTGTGCTGATTCTGTGATTACTTCGTCAATCTTCTGTATTTTCTGATGGTTAATGTAAAATCCGCCAGCTTGTATGATTCTTATTGCGTCATCTGAAAATAACACAAATAAGGATCAAAGACCCACAGATAAACCCACACTCAGATAATGTTTTTGTGTGTACAATTAGTGCTAACTCAAGACGCACGCGCGTCACACGTTTTCTTATCACCTAATAATGTCTTTGGGTAACCGGAAGTATTTATCATGATTAAAACAACTTACTTTCAGTCGGGAAGCACTGGGCCTTCATTCCTAGTTCTAACACAGTTATTCCTGGCGACAGTAACAGGGTTGTCACCGTCGCTTTCTCGAATATTTGTTCCAACTCTGTACTACTGAGTGATACTAGAGACTTCACGTCTTTACTGTATATAGCCTCTGTTGCTTTCGTCGCTCGCTCTAATCCCTCTCCTGTAATTAGAAATGCTAATTACATAATAAACTTATTTCTGTTGCTCATGGCTTTCATGTCTAACTATCTTTTACTACACTTTTGGCGTAGCTGGTAAGGTGGACACTGTGGTGGAAATCGAACACACGACGTGGCGAAATCGTGGGTTCGATTTCCACCCGAGTAAATATTTGTGTGATCTACTGATATTCGTTTCAAGTCTCACGCGACACATGACTGGTTCCGTATTGCGGAGAAATAACAGAGAACCTATCTTAGTTACGTTAATGCAAGTGAATTCGTAAGTAGGTAATTTATTTTATGCTGACAGTACAAAGTCCTTTTTTTTTAACTGTATGGTGTAATTTTTTGCATTATTTCGATACAACCTACTATTTTTACCCGACTGCGCCAGAATATACCTACATATAAAGAAGTTTATATAAAAAAAACTTTTAATATACAAAACATCGCCAAACACTGTGATGTATCGTGGATGTGTTTACACACACAAACATTTAGTCTCGAAACAACTATTTAGGTCATACAAATATTTGGTTCTTTCTAGATTTGAATCCACGGTCCGTGTCGCCGAGCCGATTGGTCTAACACTGCACCAACCTTGCAGTCAAAACTATACAGTAGCTATGTATGACTAAATTGTGTAATTACAACCTCATAGGAAATATAGAGAACATATTACGATGTTTTTTGGTTTATTTCAAAGGCAATTGACAAGCTTGAATAATTACATAGTGCATAATATTCACACACAACAATTATATCCATTGTTGCAGTACTTACTTCCATGTACTAAAGTTGTAAGTTGTTCAGCCAAGCATGTTTGAGGATATCTTTGTTCTGGATGTTCTTTGTGTTTGTGCATAATGTCTTTTATTTCTCCTAACTTATAGAACGTAAACAACTTTAATAGTTTCTCTACTTCAGAGTCTTTCGTCCTAATAAAAAACTGGTAAAGACTATAAGGACTAGTTTTCTTTGGATCTAGCCAAATGGCGTTGCCCGCTGATTTTCCAAATTTGTCCCCCTCCTCTGTTGTGACTAAAGGGAGTGTCAAGCCTGAAAATAAGCACCTAATGTTTATCTGATTTTTATCAGCTAAAAGGATATTTTAAATAAGTTCATTTAAATATTATTGATATATTACCATAAACGCTTTTCTTTACAGTTCTACTAATTAATTCGTGTCCTGCACTAATATTCCCCATTTGATCACTACCACCTATCTAGAACAACAAGATATCTGATTGTTACAACTATTTTTAGTTCAAAGAAAATATATGAAAATAGACTAAAAGGTATGTATAATTGTATATACCTGAAATCTACAATTATATTCCTTTAGCAAGTGTTGCCAGTCATAAGACTGGAATATCTGGTATGCAAATTCAGTGAAACTCATCCCAATCTCTGAATTAATTCTGGCCTGTACACTCTGTTTTAGTAACATAGTGCCCATTCGAAAATTCCTTCCTATGTCACTTACAAACTGTATGGAGTCTATGTTTCTATACCATGTTTCATTATTTACTATTCTGAAAAACAAAAATTGTTTGTAACTCAACAAAACCTTTGTAATAAATAACATTGAGCAATTAATAATGAGCACCAAATGTGGAAGCAAGAGAAGTATGCAAGAATTACAGAAAGTAGTGGTCTTGCAGATAAGTGTTAATACTGAGCTTTTATGCAGGATCAGTCCACATTTATTTTTATAACGTTAAGTAATGCAGTTTTACATTTTAATTACCTCAATAACATAATTCATTCTCTTTTATGGTGCATAGATGTGCTATAAATATTTTTGATATTCAGAAAACACAAATGTGCCTTACTTGATAGGTTTCAGTTTGCATTCATCATCAGTCCAGATATATTTTTTATGATTTTCAAATACAGTCTCAAGGTTACTTTTGATGCATTTAATATTTTCTTGTATGATGTCTTTTTGCAAAGCAATTCGATCTGTGCTCCTCCCACTAGGGTCACCAATAAATCCTGTGGCTCCACCTAACTGAAAAGAGTTCTTATGAAAAAGAGCTGTTATGATTACAATGAGTAGTAAGGGAGGATTGCTGCCTCTCTTGTGTGATTTAAGGTAACACCTCTGTTTTATTGTTCATAGTTAAATAAAATAGTTGAACATAGAATTATTCTGCTTATACTATACTACTAGTATTCTGTTATCTGTGACTATACTTAAGTCTGTTTTCAAATGTCCAAATAGTATGAAAAAGTAGGAACAAAGAATCATAAATAAGTTACCAGAGCAACAACATTGTGTCCACCTCGCTGCCAATGCAAGAGATTTATTATAACAAGGAGGTTTCCAACATGGAGACTGTTTGCTGTAGGGTCGAAGCCAGCATAGACACACTGTGGAGCCTTGTTTAATAGGTTTAATATTTCAGACCTGAAACAGAATTCAAAATATCATCTTTTGTACTGAGGATAACAGGTCCTTAGCCTGCCCTATAATAAATTATATAAACACCATAACTATTATAAACAAGTCCCTACTGCACTGAATTTGTTTGTTCTGGCAAATATACTGTAGGTATGGACCCATGGATTTATAATAAAAAATATGGTTTTTCCAATATAAAGGGTTACCTGGGAAATTCAGCTATAATTTCAAATATACCATGAATAATTACATTTTTCAGGGGAACAATTTGTGAAGCCATGCTGGACACATTTTATTTATAAAGATACAGGTAATACAATATTATTATAATAAGGAAACCCTGACCCACCCATGAAGATATGGTGATCTGCTTCTATTTATAATAATAGTTTTAACTTTACAAGTATAAAAAAATGACCCATTTTTTATAAAATGAGGACTGACATGGCAATATTTACAGTGGCAGTAACACCATGCCTGGGTGCCCAAAATACTAAGGCTAATGATGTTTAACCACATTTAAAAACAATCATGATTTTGGGCTAATCGGGGCAATTTGTTTAGGGGAAAATCTTTACATATTACATGAATTTTTAGTTTCTTATTTTATTTGGTGTTGTGATACCTAAATGCCCTTTCAGATCGGACAGGGGTTTTTCACATAGTGTATCAAGCTGAGAAAATCTAAATTGTTCTATAATTAATACTGTTCTATAATAAGTACCTACTTAGTTCAGATTCACAACAGATTGTATGAGTGACAAGACATTGTGACTGTATGAGTTTGAATAATAAATAAATAAACTTTCATGATAAAACAACAATATCGGTTTACTTACCCGGCAGTATTAGGAAACATGTCTTGATACATGCCGCGTTCACTAAGCTTCAGAATGTTTCTGCTGCTGGCATAAGTTCGCTTATATGTTTGTAACCAACTAGTTTTAGACACGCACATTATTTGATTAAGTAATTTCATTTTTTAATCTGGATGTGAAGTCAATAACTTATATTTGTAGAAAATAATAACCTCAATCTTACAAATCTATGAAAACTCGTTATTGTTTGGTAATTTAAGTTAAGGTTATGGTAATTTATGACTTATAAATCACACTTCTTCTTTTAAACATTACATAACATAGTTTATTTTGTTATTCTCGCAAAATACTATATTTTCATCATAACATTATTGTGGTAACTGCTGACTGCTGATCAGTCAGATTATGATAGGATGGAAATAAGAACTTAAATTTAACTTGGTAAAGTTGAAATTGCTATGGAGTATGGCCTATGATTATTTTGAACCGTCTGACTGACATATCAAATTTCGTTTAGAAATTTCGTTCACCATGCCGATTGCCGATGCGGAAGCCGGAATAAGAAGTTTAGTACCCAGATGCCAGGCTAGTTTGCGGTCTCGACTATTAATTTTATTTGTGACTAGCTTCAGCCCGCGACTTCGTCTGCGTTAACTTCAGGATTGGTTCCAACCTATATAAAAAGTAGCCCATGTGTTATTCCAGACTTTAATCTATCTCTGTGTCAAATTTAATCTAGATCCGTTCAGCCATTCTAGCGTGAAAGAGTAACCAAACATCCATCCTCACAAACTTTCGCATTTATAATGATAATATAGGATAAGATAGGAAGGATTAGAATAGTACCTAATTGACCACCCCGGTCGGATTTATACGACAAATATTTAGCTGCCCGTAGCGCCCGTTGGATTTAGGTCTACCTACTATTTATACGACAAAGCCAGTGTTCGTTTATTGCTTTTTTTTCAAGTAGGCTCTAGGTATCTATAGATATACGGTTATACAGGCTGTCCAAGAAAAAGGGCACTTACTGAAATACGCTATAGTATAGACAAACTAAGTGAATAGTTTTGTTGGACACCATTGTACTTTATATTCATTACCTTGTACCTTATTATGTACTAATAAATAAATAAAATAAAATAGCGTGAATACATCATTAAATGAATATCAGTCATATAAAAAAATGAATAAAATGCTATGGGTGCCAATTTCTAGATTTATCGGGGTTCTTTGTTATAAGGCACAGATGGGCAAACGAGCAGACGGATCGCCTGATGGTAAGCGATAATGCTGCCCATGGACCCCCACAACACCGGAGGTGCCGAAAGTGCGTTCCCGCCCTATAAAAGGGTTTACTCTGCGAAACACAACGTAGATAAGCGTTGTTTTATGCCGGTTTTCTGTGAGGCCGTGGTATCACTCCGGTCGAGCCGGCCCATTCGTGATGAATGGCTCTTCCACGGCTATCTTTTGCTGTCTGAAACAATGCTGTTGGTATTTGGCAAAAGGCGATAACGAAAGTAAATGTACCTATGTTGCTTACAGAATCAATTTTTATGAAATTTGATACCTACTAACTGATAAAGTTATTAGATTAGAAATTCGAAACCGCAGGCAAGTCAGTAAAATATAAGGACAAAAGCGAGGGCAATATTTTACTAAAACTGAAAACTCAATAATATCTTCAAGCTACTCTAAAAGCTATTGTGATGAATCGTATAAGCAAAAATGGGATCTGTTTGTTATCCATGCCTGCCCTGTGGGAGAAAGGCGTGTTGTCATATATTTACCAATAAATACTCATACAAAGAATATAAATCAAAATATGCCACAATTTTATTAATGTATATTATTAATAGAATATATTTAGTTACATTGTATGGCGCCTTTCCATCTTTAAAATAATTTATGTATTAGGTAGGTAGGTGCTATTTACTATATTTCGCTCTTAGTCACATTACAAAAACGCAACTAATTGTCCTTATCGTAAAACTTAGGGTCTACGGAGCCGTCTCTAACACAACACTGACCTGAAATATACATCTACACATGCTTGACTGCCTCTGGTCTCACTCAGTGGCGGCTCGCTCTAAGGAGCGCTGGAGCGGTGAACTCCCAAAAAAAAAACTCAACAAAATGTGTTTTTATCTATGTTCAGTTCAGAGTTCTCAATTCGGTTGTATTTTTTATGAACACACATGAAAAATTTTCACGAGCCGCCTTTGGTCTCACTCACAATCACTGGTGAGACTCAAGGCCTCATAACCCAAGTCTTCGTTAGGTAAACCGGTTGCAGTAGATTCATATATTTATGAAGAGACGGGACATTTTTTGCACATCATCTAACAGCCTTTCACAAAAGCTATATTTATTAATTAGAAAAATATAGATCATTATAACATATAGGTACACCGTACACTTACCTACATAGTACAATTCTAATCTGAAGGGTTTACAATAAAATTGCAGAATCAACAACATTGTTTTAAAAAGCGTTGACATTTTCTAATTTGTTAAAATTAGTAAAACAGCAATTCTTTCAACTTTTTTTTTTACTTTCAGCAGCTGAAGCAATAGGCAGATATTATCTGCTAGTTGGTATCGTACGTAATGACAAGGCTCTTTGCGTTTCGCTGAATCAGGTGCACGTTGCTCGATCCGTCAGTATGCTATCGATATCACATTGTTCGATTTGTGGCATTTGTTGTGAGGAAGGATGTAGATTACTTGCAAAGATACTTATATATTGTCACTTATAAATAAACACATAATACTTAATACGCCTAAAAGTATAATACCATCACATAGCATAATAAAAAACACATCAGTAATTATGATAAAATTTATAATTTATACTTTCCTTGTTAAATAATGTGCCCTTATATATCTTTTAACATTTTGGTACCGAAAAATATTTATTTTACTAGTTTATAAATTAAAATGCAACACTGAACAAAAAAGGTTGAAAAATTATGATAGAAGAAAAGTGACCTTAAAGTGTTGCCTGTCAGATATGTAGATATTATACATAGGATTTAATTGAATTTTGATACAATTATAGCAACTTAAAGTAAGGTGATATAATACATTATAGTATAGCAGTTCCTTATGAGACATGTATGATCACTGACCATAGCTCAGTGGTGGACTAAGCCCCTCGGGGCATGGGGCGGCAACTATATGGGGCCTCCGAATACCTGCTTAAAAATGTATATACCTACGTTATTGTATTTTT
This sequence comes from Acronicta leporina, assembly GCA_947256265.1. Lineage (NCBI taxonomy): Eukaryota > Metazoa > Arthropoda > Insecta > Lepidoptera > Noctuidae > Acronicta > Acronicta leporina. Next base: position 11,191,296 of record OX366521.1, read on the forward strand.
TTACTATTCTGCTAGTATTACCTCCAATGGTACTAATACTAGTATTAGTACCATTGGAGGGCTTGGGCACTTTAGCATAATGGGGTCCCTTTGTTTGGTATATCGGGCTGTTATCTGCAAGTCCAAGTCATAGCGCGTGCTTGGCGGCTTGACTATTATTTAAGAACAGACGAATTTTTAATTTGGCGATTTCTGAGATAATCATTTTTAAAAGCAAAATTTATACACATACACTTCATGTACACATGCACTTCTTAAAGTACTCGTTATACTCTTTGCTAGATCCTATAGGTGTAAACAAATCAAATCCAACCATTTTATGTCCGTCTTCTACATCTTCATCTTCTGTCGATTTATATGATTATGAGAAAATTTAAATTGGTAATAAGCTCTGCTGAGCTAGAAATTTTGCCAATAACTTCTCCTTCTCGAGATTTGGACCTGCCCTGCCACCCTACTGTTAGTCCGCCACTGGCACAGCTTTAATTTTGATAATACTTTTAGGCCCACTTGCACGAACTTTTTAAACGTGTTTAAATTGTATTTAAACACGAAATTTCTATGAAAAATTGTGTTTAAATACAATTTAAACGTATTTAAGTAGTTGGTGCAAGTGGTTCTTAGTGATACAAACAACTTAATCTTCTATGGCAATTTTATGTACTGGGTCCATAGTTTTCGTTACAAGAGATATTCAATATTATTCATTGATAATAAAAGCCAAACAGGAATATAATACTTAATTAATACTTAACATTAAAACATGGAAAGCAACATAGGGTATGACTAATCTTCGAGGGTGACGTTTTTAAACAGATACGACATGGATTCCTTGTTGTGAATACGCCTGATTGCCTCGCTAAGCAGAACTGATATGTCAATAGTTTTGATCTTGTTGCATTGCATTTTCTGTAGTTCATGTGGCACCGTATTTGTGACAACAACTTCATCGATCGGAGAGTCCTCGATAAGCCGTGGCGCGTCAGATGAGAGCAACCCATGTGTAGCCAGTACATATATTTTGTATGCCCCACATTCTTTTAATACTTCTGCTGCAGCAACGAACGACTGGACGTCATCTATCATATCATCCTGAAATAAAAAGGCAGGCAATAAGCAGACTGATTATGGTCCAATTTGGACTGGACTCCAGACCAGCCCGCCATCTATGTTTCTCCTAGACTCCGCTTATGTCGACCGAGCGCTTTTAGCGACGGTATTTCACACAACATTTTTTAGTTACAAAGACGACGAGCGTTGACGTGTTTACAAATACAGTACTCTCCAATCTTGTTGGCCGGGCTGAACATAGGCGCGAGCCGCTGCGCAGAATGAAATTTAAGGTATCATAGGGGAAGATGGAAGAGCGCGGGTGCACGGGATCCATGCAACTGTGTGAGTGTTACGTCCGTATGTGAACCACACGCTCATTGCGTTCTGAGAATACAGTCGAGTTCAGAATCATTCATTTCGTTTTTGTTATTGGTAGTTAGTGTTTTTGCTATTATTGTTATTATTGTTCGTAAGTGTTTTGTCATTATTGTTTGTCGGTATCGTGTTATCGGATTGCAAGGTATTATGCAATAAAGTAGATAAAAAATATCGAGCAAGTATAGGAAAGCGACAGGAGTATTGATACATTTGACAGATGAATTGTGCATTCGTGGAAGCGAAATGAATCGGATGAATCGGAAACGGATTTTGAAGACGAAGACTATTATTCTTCCGATGGAATGGACCTCTTCATAAAGGTGTGACTTATAAGGAAGGTGCAACCCTGCTTTAAATAAATAAATAATTTTGATATAAGTAATATATTATGTTTGGATATGTATAAAATAAAAATCTATCTACTTACTCATCTAATACTAAATAGAATATTTGCATTAGTAATTTTCCACTCGACTGTACCATGCGCAAGAAGGCGGGTGCAACAACTTCAGCCCATACAAAAAGATTGGGGATCACTGTATGAAGTAATTCGTAGGTAAGAAGCTATCTCCGCCCCGCGCACCCCTTTGCCTGTACGTCACTGATTGGAATGCTACTTTTTATTTTACGGCAGTACAGGCCCAAGCACGAACAACTATTGAATTCGTATCGTAAACGAATGAGTTTTTTTCTGCTACAAATCTCATATATTTCACATCTGTCTCCCATTGGGGTAGGCAGAGACTACACTTGCTACGTTCTAGCACACCACTTTCGCTTCATCTATGTTCATTAAGCTCCTTCCCATACAAATTAGTCTCGATGAGTGAGTAAGCATACAGAAAAGGCTTCTTCAATAAAAAAGTGTTATAAACAATGTTTAGAAGAGAGGGTTTTGGTGAGTCGAATGTAAAGAACGCTATTTAAGTTATGTGAAATAAATAATGTTTCTTTACTCAAATAAATTGATTAATATGTAAGTAATTATTTTAATAAAAAACTAAATTACAATTGTCGTTTAGTACTTCTTCCGGTTAGTACGACGTAATATTGAAGCGGCGGTAGCCTAATGGCTAGAGCGTCGGACTTCATCGATCATGTGGTTGCTGGTTTGAAACCCACCCATTGCACCACCGACAATAACCCACCATAACACAAGCATTTAGCTAGGCACCAGGGGTTAAGA